>OX411787.1:135000-1631879 GCA_948252455.1 Acleris cristana | reverse complement strand
GTGACCAGAAATCACAACAAAAACACCACTGTCTTTTATTTCAGTTAAATATTAGAAAACTTTCCATATTGCAACACTGGGACTTTCATTGCGATATACTTAATTATTAAAAGTTTTTTTCTCTTTATTTAATTAAAAGCTTTGTTCAACCTTACATAATATTAACATAATATTAACCAATATCACACATAAAATAAACGCTAGATAAAATAGGCTACCAAATTTGAAAAAGCTTATTTAGAGAAAATTCCATTAAAAAAAAATAGCAACCTCCGACAAAGTCTCTGCCAACCTGAATCGGAAGATTTCAAAATTAAAAGAATTAATACCACAGTCCCTAGACAACATTTCCCTCTTTGCACGGCTCAGAAAACATGCTATTAAAAAAAAAACAAATATATATACGTGTCGACTTGAGAACTTCCGTTTTTTTTTCGTCGATTAAAAAATTACACATCCTCTACTGTCCCACAAGTAGGGCAACTCTACTTTCATCATGAGATGTGCAAATTTATTTGAAGGGACATGTCCGGAACGAAACCTATGCCCGATGACCACTTAGCAGGCCTATTGCCTAACGCACTCGCAATCGCAATCGACTTCAGAGTCAATTCGACCGAATTTAAAATAAATGTGAATTAAACTAAACGCGAAACTCAGTGATGCTTTGTAAACTTCTCTTCTCTTCTTTGTCTAGTCATGAACTTCTTTATGCAGTCGGGTCATATAGACCGCCAGCGATATTATACTATCGTCCTCTAGTTATGTAATAATATTTTGCACTTAAATTAAAGCCAAAAAAACATATCCACGGGCGGTCGCCTAACTATATAACTCATTAATTACGAAAAAAATAAAACTATACACTCTCCCAAATAACTTATCGTATTGGTACCAAAAATTACACACGATTGTGGGCTTTTTGGTACTAGTTTTACGTGTGATAATAGTGTATAAGTTTTAGCAGGTAAGGTAGCAATATTTTTTGGTGGGTATTCATAATTAAGACACAGCGGGGGGTAATGGCTTCATCCGCGTCTTTGTAAATCGTCGCAAATTATTTATATTTTTTATGATACGCCTTTATTTATGGAAATAACTTCGAAGAAGTCGTTTTATTACTGTGAAGGTTGCATAAGGGTTTAAAAGTACCATAGATAGTTTCTTTTTTACAACATAATAACGCAATGAGGAAAAACGACTAAACTAACTTTATTAATTTTGAAACTATTTATCAAAGAATTGTGTTTTAAATAGTAACGTGATGAATGAAATGGTAGAAACTTATATGTGACCTTACCCAATATTATTAGTTGTAAAGGCTGCCCCTTTATCCTTAATAATGAACATATTAAAAAAAACAAAACCCTCCTTTGGACAGTGGGGTAAAAATAAGGGAGCCCTTTTGATGATCCAAGTTTTATCCAAATTCTAAGGCTATGGTGATTACTACTACTTGAGAATATTGTAATTCCTTCGCCAATTTATAAAAAGTTTTACCTGCAGACAAAATTTAAAAATGACATGAAGCTGATAGTGCTCTATATGCTGTAAATTACGAGTATATATGTATACAGGAGGGCTTGGGCATGCCTGGCATACGCATTTATTTTTTACAAAAAAGCTTTGAGTTTATTAAGCAAAAACACATTTTAAATTGAATCACGTTGGCAATTTTACTCCGAACAACGACCCTTATTTTTTAAACTCTTTTATGCCAAGGTATGCAATCATTTAACATTTCGTCACAGACGGTTCTTACAATAGTATGTTACAATAATTAAAAAAAAAGCGGCAAAGACACAGTCAAAAGAAATTTATTCGCAAATGAGTGCAAAAACCATATTTATCATCTCTAAACGTTTAATTTGTGAAAACGCCAGTCGCTGTAATTTAACAAAATGCGCCTTTTTAACGACCACCATGTTGTTTTAATCAAGAATACATCTGTCATGTGACAATTCCCAACTGTCAACTTTATGTCATGGTAATAAAGTGCGTTTTTGAAAAGTTACGGAGAACCACAGATTGTATAATACTTACGTACTTTTTAACAGCTAGAATTATCACTAGATGGCAGGTCGTTTAGAAGAGCACCTATAATTGCGGTAGATGGCGAAGGAGGCTTGATCATATTTTTTGTCTTTGTCATTCCTTAGGGAAAAGAGTGAGAGGTTAGTTGGTTGTTAGTATTTAACTGAGTTTCAAAGGTTATCAGACTTAAGTGTAATATTCAGTTGACGATGATGTTAAGTAATAAAAGTGTGAATATTCATTATATGTATATTTACTGTTAAAGTGTGTCATCATGATTGTCATAAAAAAAAACCAGCGCTTTTTTAATCCCACAAAGTGCTCCTCAACTCCTTCATTTAAGCAATTTTATGAGTTAGTTATGGATCTCAGTAAACATAGTATAAATCTTTCAACACTACTTATTCAAGAATTGCTTATATGATTAAATGACTCAATCAAAAAATATGAATATTATTAATTAAAACATAATTACAATAAACTTTTATGTATCGAGTCTTGTTTATTTGTCAACTAATTAATTATAAAGTGTTTTTATATTATTTATGCAAATGTATCGTGTATATTAATTAACTCATTTGCTGAATCAAGTTACAACTTCAAAGTCAACATGGGTTAAGTTATCTTATATCTTATCTTATTGGTGGGGTCCTTTAAGATACACTTCGACCCTTTGAGATCTTAATGGCCTGTTTTACCATAGTCAAGTAAAGCTTATCTGACACATAGGGCCTGTTTCACAATCGACAAGTAAATTTATGTGCCAGTTAAAGTTAGCTCTCTCCTTGTCTATGTTCAAGTGTTAGAAAAGGAAAGGGCTAAATGTATGTGTCAGATACGCTTTACTTGACGATTGTGAAACAGGCCATTAATGTAAGTAATAACTCCTCTTTTTAGCACTTAGTCTCTGCTGTTTTTTGTGGTGGTAGGACCTTGTGCCATGTCCGTTGAAATCGCTTCCACCATCTTATCCTTTTACCTACCGCCAAGCAGCAGTGTTCTCATTTTTGTGTTCCGGTTTGGGGATAAGACAACCGATGAAATTACTAGCATTCCATCCTAGTCCCCAGGGTTGGCAATAGGGAATGCAATTTAACCGGTTAATAACCGTTTTTGTATGAAAATAACCGGTTAAAAGCGGTTATAACCGCTTATTTGCATTCCCTAGTTGGCAACGCATTTACAGTCTTAGGATTGCAGACTTAAGATTGTAGTCTTGAAAATGCATATGTCTGTGGGTGGGGCATAGATAGGCCCCGTAGACATATATAATTAAATATGCATATGTATGAAAAACGTATTGTAGGCTGTACCTCTATTAGAACCTAATTATAATATAGAAAGGGCTTCAGGTCTAAATAAATCAGTGTATACTTGATCAATGACTCGTTTCACTGTCTCGCCGGCATCCCTCCTTAAAGTATGCCACGGTATATGGAAACGAACGAGACCACTAATTTCTAAGTTCTAAGGCGTACAAACTTTTCGCCCGAGAAAAATTAATTTTTCACTAGTGTTCGGGATCAAAATATCCCTTATTTATTTTCTTGTGTTGAAATTGAAAGCTGTCACAAAGAAATCACCCGTAACGAATAGCACCCAAAGTGTGAAACCAATAAAAAAAGAAAACCCGCTCCGAAACTCGTCTCAAACAAAACAGCGCACACGCACAAGCGACCGTTAACGTTCGAAATTCGAAACTTTCATCCACTCTTATCGATACAAAAAAGCCCTTAACACAGATCAATATGATTGTTAATTGATTGACGGCAATTAGATCAGTTTTCTGCTACATGGTTGACAGATGCCTTATCTCATAATGTGTGAATAAAAAATGACTCTATTTGAAATATGGTAAGGTTGTTTTTTCTTGTTTAAATGGCGGTAGTTAAGATAAATGTGCCAGATTATCGGAACAACATGCGTACGAGTCGATATCTCGTTAATGTGGAACTAATGGCTGGATGTATTTAGAGGTCTCTGATGGATCGCCTGTCAGTGTAGGTAGGGTAATGTTATATATCGCTTATTGAACAGTTATTTTTCATTACATTTCATATGTTCGGGTGGCTACTGGGTATTTGAAGTGGAATGTGCTACATAAATCATATATCATCAAATCTCTTTTGTGAGTGGAATGCAATGGCACGTTTTATAAAGCTACAAGTTACAATTTTACAGGTTTAAACTGGCAACACTCCTCAAATCGCTCGTCATTGGTCGAGGTTGTGTCAAATGGAAACTTGTAACCTGTAAATTGTAATTTGTAGCTTTATAAAACAGGCCCCAGGTTGTAACATTTGCTACAATTCAGTAGGTTGCATTTGCAACTATAGTGTTACTGCAGTTTTTTATTTTGAACATGGATCAACCTTTTAACTGCCGTTGTCTAAAATATCAACTTTTTGATGGTATTAGGACCTTGTGCAAGGTCGCTACTAACACCTGAGGGCTTATCGTCTAACGTACTCGCAATCGCAACCGGCTTCAAAGTGGAGCAATTGTTTTCATTTTGTATGCAGAGCCTTCGATTTTCAAAATAAAAACGAACGTGATTGCGAGTGCGTTAGACAATAACCCTCCGGATCCTTTAAACTATCGCCAAGCAGCAGTGTTCACATTGTTGTCTTTCGGCGATGTGGGAAACACAATCGGTAAAATGCTAGTGCATAGAGGCATTTCATCTTAGTCCTCAGGGTTGGCAACACATTTGCGGTCTTAGGATTGCAGTATTAAGATTGTAGTCTTGGTAATGCAAATGTCTATGAGTCACAGATCCCATTTAGGTACACACTAGGTGGTCTGTGTGCTCGTACGTCATCTCCATGCCATAAAAAACAGCTCGTTTCGCTAATCTATTATTACGTATCTAAGACAAAAATTTCATAATGTTTCTGAGCAAGGTTATCTTATACAGTCCTTAGAAATTATGGCAAGGTTTGTGTAATTTTGTATGAAAATTGTTGCCGGTTAAAAGGTTCTATCTTCGTTTTTGAAGCTACTTATGGCGCACACGGCGTCCAACGTATAAGCAAGGCAAATAAGGCAAAGACCAAAGTTCTAGAAGTGATTCTTACCAAAAAAATGCAGCTCGTCTTCGGTATATCTGTTAAATTTGCAACACACTTCATTCCACTTTCGTCATCATCATCATTTCAGCCGAAAGACGTCCACTGCTAGATAAAGGTCTCTCCCAAGGTTTGCCACAAGGACCAGTCCTGCGCCGCTTGAATCCATCGGTTTCCCGCAACCTTATCCACGTCGTTGGTCCACCTTGATTGAAGTCTACCCATGCTGCGTCTTCTAGTACACGGACGCCACTTGAGAAGTCTTCGTCCCCATTCCACTTTCTCTCTCTCTCATGCTCTTTTCGGTGGAGTAATCGCCAACCAACACCTCCGGTCCTCCGTCAACTTCTTGACTTTCTGAGACGACCCAATGTTAACCTTCTCTTTTATTTTCTCAAAGTAATTTCTTCTTGGTCTTCCTTTGCCTCTCTTTCCTTCTATCTTTCCTTCTATGATGTTTTTAGACAAAGGTCGTGTCATAGCAGATGTCCTATCATTGCTCCTTTTCTATTTTCTATTGTCTTCCACTTTACTACCTCGTATTTGATTGACAGTAAGAGCAACAACATCAGAAGTAAATAGCACTTTCTTCATGTGGCTCTATCTCGAATCCCAATAACTCACGTGCTGTAATTAGCATGCTAACCGGTACTTGGAGTCGACTAATTCGTGGTAGACTGACGGGACGTTATTTATTGGAATTCCTTGTTCCCACCAGATTTCTTGGTGGTCGTAATTTATAATTTAATTTTATGCTGTGAATCAATCATTTTCAATAAATTAATCATAGTAACTAGACAAAGTGGAGACCATTTTATACACTTCAACCAACTCCTTAAATAATTAAGCAATAGGCTACCCTGTGAATGATGAAATGAATACTTAATCAAACAAATGCGTATACTCTAACCCGAACGAAATTGAGACGTCTAGCTTTCTTTGGTTTCTAGACCCTACCAAGTACGCCAACCATATCGTCGACATACAAAAATATTGCTAGTAAAGTTATTGCTTGTAAAGGCGTTTATGATAATCCTCGTGGCACAGTTGCTCGTGTTATTTTGTGTGTTTGTTTGTTACTCCTTACAACGGCTGGACGGATTATAGGTACGGACGGACGGACGGAAATTTGAAATGGAGATAGTTTATAAGTACCCTGGATACCCTGGATTCAAATCCGCCTAGCCATTGCAGCGAGAAAGAGTAACAATCAAACACACAAACGTACGCATTTATAATACTAGTATGATATAGATCCGATTATAATAAACAACAACATACACCGGTAGTTAGGAGGATAATGTAGAAGATGTAACTCTGTAACCAAATCCCTAATTTTAGTAGATATAAAACACATATCAGGCTGTTAAAAATCTCATCAAAACAGCTTACATTCTTTAATGTAATCTGATCTACATGCATTTTTAAAACAAACTTATCTGTGCAGTTATTTTATGTCACTATTAAGAAATCTGTTTGGTTTCAAAGTTTCGCGGCCGCAATTGTAAGATGGCGCTGGCTATAGATTCTCATTCGTGGACACTCGGCTTACCTTCGGCAATCCTCGGTAAATTATAGCCGCGGGCGCAGCCGATCCTTATTTATGTGACGGTTTATGTCTTCATCCTGAGATAAGAATAATTTATATTGCCTTGATTTTTTAAATTAGGTTTATGTGAGTAAAAGGATTATGTTTTATAGTATTTAAAAGGGTATTAAAGTATGGACTTCTGACGATTTTATTTCTAAGACCAAATAATAATTATGGTGAGTTCTTTTATAGGCCTGACGCTTGACGACATCTAAACCTGCTAGTGACCTTGCCTAAAAAGCTAAAGGTCCCTGGTTCAATTGTAAGCCAAATAAGTAGTATACCCAGCAATAATAGCAGTTCGCTGTCATTTTTTTTTAACTATTGTTAAAGCTTAGGGGCATACGAGTAGATGTGTATGGGATTACGTTTTCTGAGTAATCAAATGTATTAATTAAGAACACTCACTGTTTCATGATTAAAGTATGAAAAGGGCTACTTTTGCAGTTTTTCTCGCCTCCTTATGAGTGTGGTCTCGAAGAGATCCTTATCGTGAGCGCTTGAGCACCCACACGTGCCTTATCGTGTCTGTAGACCTAGCGATGCAAACACTGCTAACGTTTCTATTTTCTATCGATTAGAAATGTATAAAGTTGACGTCAGCATTCAACGCAATCGCGAGCGAGCTAACGTCAATTCTACATTTGGTCGGTTATCGAAAATCGCTAACTTAGCGTTATGTTTCTTGACTTGACCTTTGGGACAAGGAAAACTGGCCTGCCTACAGTCCTCTAGCCCTCTGTTCTACCAGATGCATTGCGAGAACGTTATTGTTAACGAAAATATATGTATAGGATTGACGTTAGCTTCAGGACCGTCGCGTCGAGTGCTTAGGAATGTCAATTCTACATATTTTAACAGTTTTCGAATATCGTTTACGTTAGCGTTATGCATCTTGTCTAACTTCTCTGGAACTATACAATCGTTATTATCAAGAAAATACATATCAAGGGAGTGAATAATGAGATTAGATGTTTGGAGGGAAAAGACTGCGCCGACGACGAATTATTGGGATAAGGGCAAGATAATGATGATTATTACAAAACTCCATTAGTTCTTAAAAACTTTCATTTAAGGTTTCTGTTTATGTCACTCCAATTCAAATCTTGCAAGTCAATTGAGCCGCTTTCGTAATGGGTTGAAATTTGGGATAAGTAAACCCGAAAGCAATACAATATTATGGTATGAGCTGTTCTGATGATGCAGTGGAAAGATGGTAACAGGGTAGTGATTCTTTCAAAAGCAAAGGTGAGCGAACGCAGGAGTGAATTTCCAAGCGGCGAGTTTAAGTAGTCCAGTCAAAGCGAACAAAACACATTTCAGAGAAGAGAGATTTTGAGAGAATCAATACCCAGGATCTTAGCTGTACCTAACGTAGACTCATTGAATTAAGATTCAATGATTTGGTCTCGATATAGATGATGATTGTACAAAAAACTTGTCTCAATCCATTATTAAGCAAACAAAAATGCGCTATGAACGCTAGATCTCACTTTGTTGTGATGTTTAACATTTTGAATTTTATAATTGTTGATATAGATTGTATTATTTTAATTGTATATTTTTTTATGTTACTGTTATATTTCTTTTGTTATTTTACAGGGTCGCTTGTCGCTACCACTATCTTACCCAGTACGCACTAAATTGCCGCCGCCCAGTGTTCGCACTGTAGTACCTAACACCCGTATTCACAAACAATACTTAAAGGATCCTTCACTGAGTAAACGCACTGCGTTCAATACAGCTTCGTGATTGGTCCTTTTTGACCGACCTTTGTTATGAGACGATTTGAACCACCCTGTGCGTTCGTGAGCACTGTAAGACCTCATAGTGACGTTTGTGAATACGGGTGTAAGTATAGAGGCATTTCATCATAGTCCCAGGATTGGGAACGCATTTGCGGTCTTGTAGATACAAATATCCATATAAGTCTCGGTACACTTACTATCAAGTTAACTGTGTACAGTCGGCCTTATAAGAAGCTGCACACTTTTGGAACTTGTCGCTTTAACGCCTTTGACAGATTAGTGCAGTATTTCAAACATGACGTTAAAGTGACAAAACACTAAAGTGTGCAGCTTCTTATAAGGCCGACCGTAGGTACTCGTAAGCCCTCTTCATGCTTTAAAAACAAGTGATTAACAAATTCTAACTACGTGAGCGAAGTCACGGACGGAACCTTTCTTTTTTTAAAGTGTTTTTGAAGTAAATAGCCAATAATAACGGTTCAAAATGGCGTCGGTCGATAGTTATCTGCGGTGATTATTTCTCCGCGATAGCATCAAGTCGGATTAACAGCTTTTGAGAAAGCTCTCACAGCTTTGTTTCGACTTTCGCTTTACACGCTTGCTTTTGCTCACGGCTTTGTTTGCAGTAATTCGAATGCTATTCTTTTTTAACCTCAAAAAATGAGAACTGTGGCACCTATCACATTAAATTGTTAGGTGCTACAGTAGTTTTTTTTTAAATTTAGTCCCAGGTTTTGTTATCAAAGCTGAGGGCTTATTGTCTAACGCACTCGCAATCACGATCGTTTTCTTTTTGAAAATCGAAGGCTTGTCTGCATACAAAATGAAAACAATTGCTCCACTTTGAAGCCAGTTGCGAATGCGAGTGCGTTAGGCAACAAGCCCTCAGTTCAGTTAAACCTTACTCTGCCTTAGGTACTATGGAGGTTATAAAACCTGCGTGGTTTTTTATGGTTCGATATTCAAATTTAGAACGCGGAGTGTTCCTATAGGGGTAACGGATAACTGTTAAGGAAAGATCAGGGGGTCTATTCAACCCGTGAAAATAATTATTGATTAAGTAAATAAGAGTAATCATAACGTTGACAATAAGATAACACGTCATAAGCAATATTGTTTTACCGAGTAGAAAAGAGCCCCTGATCAGACTTTTGGAAGAACATGTAAAATGAGCAACCTCGGTTTTTAACATTTGCGGAAGCAGTAAAATATGCTGTTATTACTATACCTCCACACAACAAATAAGTTTAGCATTGTTTTACGGCTATCAACAATGTCAATATTCAGGAACTTCATGGTTGTGCAATGTGTCAGGCTTGACTTCTTATCTATTACTGTAATGCTCTGATGGGACAACTTAGGCTTGCTGGTTAATCATTTCGCGACGAAATGTGAAGCGAGTTGTATAGACTCACCTAGCTGGGATCAAAATTTAACAGATCGCCTGTCGAGAACGATATAAACTGGTCAGGTGCGAGTCGAGAATTCCATTCTACGCGACTCACACTTGGCCGGTTTTTTTGTTAATATTATTTGTTTTTTCGTTTTAGGGTTTGTACTATAACCACATTAAATTGGTCGCTTGTATGAATAGAACAAAAACAAAATAAAGTTAACATAGATTCATGTATGAGAAACTCCCTATTACTCTACATTTAGTTTTTTTATTAATATTAAGAAATCCACAGTAATAACATATATTCTACCTAATAATTTTGTGTTGCTTATTTTTAAGTACTTGTTTGTATAATTCCGTGTCTGACGCTTTGGCATCAAGCTGTTAGTCAGATATGTTCTTTAAATAAATAAATAAATAAATAAATAAATAAGCTATTAGTTACGCTTCAAAAATACAGCTCTTTAAAATTAAGGTGGATGGACAGGCGGACAAGAAAGGCTTAGTAATCGGATCCCGTAATAGCACTTTTTGGGTACGGAACCCTAACAGTCATTGCTGACAAATACCAAATTTACAATCAAATCCAAAACGAATTAATTGAATTATTACCGCTAATTTTTCCGGTTTCGATGTCGATTGTCAAATTATCTGCCGTGACTTGACGAGTCGACCGGTCTAATAATAGGACCCCGACGTAATTGTATAGAATTATAGAATGGATGTTATTATGTAATTGAGGCTTTAAATTAGGGGTTTTGTCTACTAGATGGACGCACATTTCTTATCTTAGGTTAGAATTGTGCGGGTAAAGTTGATTTTACCGACTATTTGTGAGTTGGGTTCTTTTTCTATTAAGGTTTAGCCCATGCTTCTATATTGTGCTCGTAATAATTGACGTCATGACAACTACTACGACACTGAAGCAATATAGGCAAAAAAATGTGGAATAAAGGAACTTTTTTAATAGCCCTGGGCCTCTATAAAGGGGCTTCTAAACGGGCAATATTTTCACTGCAATATGTGGCCGGCAACTATTGGTGTCTTTCTCTAACATACGAATAAGAGAGGGACACCAATAGTTGCCGGCCACATATTGTAGTGAAAATATGGCCCGTTTAAAAGCCCCTTAATATTCCTCTATAATTTTGGCCAACTTGCTTCTATTTATCGCAATCAAATAGTTGACGTTATAGTAGTTCTTACTGTCTTGTAATTATGATCTACTATTATTTTAACCATATTATTACGATACAGAAGCAAGATGGGCAAAAACGCTAGCAAATAGTTAACATAATGGATTCATATTTGACTCTGGATTTGCCCCTGACTTCGAACGCGTAAATCTAGTTAATCCAATTTTGCCATTCAAAAACCATTCCATACTCTAAATCCATATGATTATTGCATTCCACAGTGATCATTTACAGGATGTTAGGTTAAGTTAAGGTAATAAATGAGCTTCTAGCGGAGTTTCTTGCGGTGCTACTTCGCAATGATGGTTTTCTCCAAAGCGCTAGTAGATTCATTCCACATAACCGATGTGTGAGCCCATGTGGCCAATTATTTTATTTTTTATTTTGCATACATTTAATAAGGTATTCATTGAGGACCCTGTTGGGTACAGGAACTTTCAGCGCAGGGTAGTGATTCTTTCAAAAGCAAAGGTGAGCGAACGCAGGAGTGAATGTCCAAGCGGCGAGTTTAAGTAGTCCCGTCAAAGCGAACAAAACACATTTCAGCGCGTGTATTCAATTTGGGTGAAGACACATTTATCAGCACCGATTCGCATTTCGTCTATAGAAAATGGCTGTTTTGTATGAAGATGCGTACGCATCAGTTCTGCTTTCGCATGCGTACGCATCTTCATACAAAACAGCCATTTTCTATAGACGAAATGCGAATCGGTGCTGATAAATGTGTCTTCACCCTTTGGCAGCATGGCTTCTCAAACGTATCAGGCTGCCTAATTGAGAATGCACGCGCTAAAATGTGTTTTGCTCGCTCTGACGGGACTACTTAAACTCGCCGCTTGGACATTCACTCCTGCATTCGCTCACCTTTGCTTTTAAAATAATCACTCGGTCCGGCCGAACCGTTACCACCAACCATCTAATCCTTTAATCTGCTGCCAAGCAACAGTGTTCCCATTGTTATGTTCCGCTGCGGGAGTAAAACAACCGGTGAGATGACTAGCATAGAGGCATTCCATCTAAGTCCTCAGAGTTGGCAACATCTTTGATGTCTTGAGATTGTGATCGCAAGATGACATAAGGGCTACAGAGGTCACTTTATCAGCCAGCTGTGTGCTCGTTTGCCTTTTCCATACTATAAAAAATGTAGAGACGAGTTATCCATTAGTTTGGTTTTCAACATAACGAACCCTAAACTAATTGTTAATCCAAGGCAAATCTATAATGATTATAGATTAAATAGTTACTTAGATTAAGGATATAATTCATGTTAGAGTGATAAAGAGTACCTACATAGATAACGCACTTTCAAGGCTTATATGATTCAAATAGGTATGGTTTTGGTTTGTTTAGCTTTGTCTATGACATTGTAACTAAAATCAAAAGTATCATATGCTCAAAGAACTCACATCTAAGGACCAATTTCACAGTAAAAATAAATCTAGGTTTAGTGTTAAATCTAGGTTTTACATTGATCGTAAACTGGCTTTTAAAAAAAAACTGCGTCTGAATCGTTTCATTCGTTTACGAGCTACGATGCCGCAGACAGACAGACACACGTTGCACTTAAATGGGGGTTATCGAATAAATAAAACAAATAAATAAACATAAGACGATAATCTCACAGACATTTTTAATCTCAAATAACTAGCTAACTGACGTCAGCTAAATATACTTATTAAACTAGAGGACGCCCGAGTGTCCGATTCCCACTTGTCTGTTTTTTTAACCATTTTGGTACGGAACCCCATACCCTATGTAACAGAACCCTCCTTGCGTGTTTTCGGTTTAAACGTAGATTAAACTTTATCATATCATGAACACCTATTCCTGGTTAAATCTGTCTGCCAATCTGGATTAATGTTGTAAAGTACTATAATTGATGATAATTTGCTATCTAATATTTAATAAATCTGTTTATCATAATTTATCGTGAATTGTTGAAGGATATTTGAACGTTTCATGCAAAATGTGCATTTTATTTTAATTATCATTCTGATCATTTTCCATGTTTATTGTTTAACTAAAAACATGACGCTAATTATAATTAATTGATAACTACAACTGGAATACGTTAATTCGAAAACCATTTGGGAAATTAACTTTAATAGCCATTTTCACTGACATATAAATTTACAAATAAAAACAAATTAAACCTTAGGAAATGCGGTCATCCATAAAATATACAATTAATGAATTAACTATACTTTAGTCACCAAAATTGGGAAGGGCCTAGTCGACGTCACAGGTGACCGAAGAGCTGGCAGCTTCCTCTGTCAGCGAAAAACCATAGCTATTCAAAGAGAAATTGCTACCAGTATCTTTGGCACAATTCCAGGGGGACCTTTTTTCGGACATTTTACCAAATAACAACAAAAAGCAAGCTTTAAAAAACCCAATTGTTGTTGCTAACCAACTTTAAATACGCCGGCGACTAAGGGAATAAAGGCTTGTAGTATTCTTAGGGCCGATTCGACCAAACTGGTATAAAACATAATCCGAGATTAGTCCATACAAATTCGGCGTTTAATCTAGGTATAAGACCTTATTCCGGTTTCGTCGAATCAGCCCTTAGTCGATGGGTTTGCAACCTGTTACTGATGTACAGTCAACCAATTTGATTTGTAGGCCACTTTGGACTATGTTAAAGTGACGTTGACAACCAAAACGTAAGAGACTTCCTATTATTTGGTTTACAACGTCACGTTGACAAAGTCAATTGTGGCCTAGGAATCAAATTGGTTGACTAAACTGGTAAACATCTTAGCCTGTTTGTGCAAAATATGGTTACAGAGTTAACAACAAGTTTTAAGAGTTGTTGGTAATCCTGTAGCCATCCTGTAGCTCTGCCTACCCCACTCTGGGAATGGAGGCGTGAATGTATGTATGTATGTTTTATCTTTTTATAAGAGCCGAGATGATTGTCATACCCGACCTGAGGACTTATTGTCTAACGCACTCGCAATCACGATCGTTTTCATTTTGAAAATTGAAGGCTTGTCTGCATACAAAATGAAAACAATTGCTCCACTTTGAGCAGGTTGCGATTGCGAGTACGTTAGACAATAAGCACTCTGGGGCCTTAACCAAAGTGCGTGAACAATTTTCGAAATCTGACATAATGTATGGAATGTATACATAATAAGCGCTCGACGCGACCGTCTATTTGGCTTACATCAATCTATTTTCGATAACGATAACGATTGCAGATTGCATCTTGTCTGGGACTACAGTACCTACTTTATGCCTCCTTAGTGCGAGTTGGTATCTTTAAGTCAGGATTTTTTGAAATTTTTGGTAAATACTCTGTAGCCGTTTAACTTTCCTGGGTTGTTATAAAACTAACCTAAACTAACCTACAGGTTCTGTTGGTATATCTCTTTAAACATTTTGAAAAGTTAATGGGTCCAGAGAAACATAATTTTCGGACAAATGAAAATTCGGACAAAAACAGCGGACGAAAGTTTTGCGAAACATCTATAGGTTACCCGACCTCGTGCTCATTCCGTACCACTCTCTTAGGTGTATGTTCTTTACTTTTATGAACCTATAATTTGTCATAGGATTTAATTACAGCGGGTCAAATTGTTGCGGCCCTTCCTTTCTGCAATGATATCATTTGATTTCGTTAGGGTAAGATTTTTTGAATGTATATGAAAAATCAATTTTAGCATTTGGGCATTTTGAAATGCAAGATATCGTTGGATTATTCTTGAATCTTGATCAATAATGTATAGAATTGACAAAAGATCGATTGATAGATTATCGGCTTACGTCAACCCTATACACATACATTTTGTAATTTTTCGAAGATCACTAACATTTGCGTTATGCATTTTGACAATGGTAACCGGAGGTATAGAGCCTGTCTATACAAAATGAATGTACAGTCGAGTTCATAAATATGTGTAAATCTTGTCTATTTAATGTCATTTTTAAACTGCCACATGTTTTTTTTTTATTTAGATTAAAGTGACAAGGTTCGAAAGTGTACACATATTTTATGAACTAGACTGTAAAAATATATTTTGTTTGTTTGATCGTTTCGTCGTTGCATTTGAACAACATGCTACTTAAGCGACATTAAATTACTGAATCTTGAAGTATCAACATGATAAATTTATTTAAACGCCCCCCTGGCCTAATTTGGCCTTGTTTATCGAGTGACAAAATGCGGATAAAACATCTCTCACTGTTTGACACGTATACTGGGTGTCCTAAAACCCAACGCCAAAACTGAGAGGGCTGATAGAGTAGCTAAAAGTTATCAATTTACCCTATGTAAGTTCAGTGATTTTTACTAGTTTCGGAGACATTGATAATTTTAATCTGAATTTTTGTAATTTTCCCTTATGTCCATGTCACGAAAAATCAGGGGTTAAATCGATAGCTTTTTAGCTGCTCTATCAGCCCTCTTAGTTTTGGCGTTGGTTTTTGGGACACCTTGTTAAAGTACGATGAGTAGTGACGGATGCACGGAATAGAAAAAGCAGTGGAAGTGGCCTGAGCTTCGCTTAGTATCAGACCTGTTGTCGCCAATACTCAAACTACCATAAAAACATCACGACACCACGGAAAATGTTTTTGGTGCGGCCATCGTTTTTATATTCCAAAATAGCACAATAAAGCATGCTTCTGGATTTATTTCCTATTTTAGAAATATCGAAATAAGCGATCGCGGCAAAAGTATGGTAGGTTATGCGGAACTCCGCATAACGGTGCCACACGTTACACGCCCACTTGACAATTCTACTGTTTTTTCTGTTCCGTGGTCGGATGCTTAATTCACATTTTGCCATGCGATAAACGCAACCATACTAGGCCCGCAGGTAGAGGTTATTTTGCTTAATGTTGACGCAAGCTTTAGTCGTTCAGGGCTATAAATTGTTCTCATTATATTTTATTACCTGGAAATCTAGTTACGTAAACTGACCACCTAATAGAGAGACAGAGGTGATAGATATGACATGTCCGGCGAAGGAAAGTGCGGTTACGTTATTACGAGCTTGATACGGAAAGCTCACCTGCCAAGTTTTACTTGAATTGGTTGCGGGCACGTTGAAATTAATTCTAGTCACGAAAATAAATCAGATTTATGGAAAGTTGTCTAAGGCCGCATTTACACTTGCAAGTTATTGCTGTAAGTTTTGAGACGCAACTATAGGTAAGAGCGAGGGGGAAAATATGAGCATTTCTGTCTTGCATATAGCTTTGTTTCAAAACTTACAGCAATAACTTTCAAGTGTAAATGCGGCATAAAAAGGTCACAAAAGAATGAGTCAATATCAAAGGACAATCTCACACAAAAAGACCTAGACCAAAACTAAGCCCTAGGCTTGTTCTCTCTCTGAAATCTTTTAGTCGGAAACTACCATCGGGGCAAAAAGTATCTTCAGGATAGTAAGTTTAGGATCAACTATCTATGTCCGAAATATCATATAATAACTCATCGCTATACATATGTATAGTCACGTACGTAAATATAGGACCCACTTCAAAAAAATAGCTTGAAGTCGTCAATGTCATTAGTTATTATAGACGCCAAGTCATCAGTAACTTAGAGGAAACTTAGCCTTATAGCTGTAGAATGTCAGATTGACTTCGGATATAAGGGTCACAAATTTAAGTCTTCGACAGTACATACGAGGCATTAAACTTTACAAGATAAATCATACAAAATGATCACAGAACTCAATTCCGTACAGCTTGTTAAACAGAGAAAAAGAGAAAAAAACTGTTATGAGCGATGACACTTAAAAGTTAGCTGACAAAGATCTTTAGGAATTAGTTCGCCTTTGTAGTTCCTTGGAATAATTCTGAGAATCTTGTGAAAAAAGGGTATCAGTCGACCTAACTCGTAATAAAAACGGCATATACCTACATAAACGGAGTATACTAGATCTAAGCCCTCTTTCATTTGATCTTCAGAGGGCCCTGCCAAGATGCATTGCGCTAACTAGCGTTTCTATTCTACTCGTTGTAAAACCAATCGCGTCACTGATAGATGACGTTATACGAAAAGTCACGTGATCTATCAATGACGCGATTGGTTTAAAAATGAACCGAATAGAAACGTTACTTAGCGCAATGCATCTTGGCAGGGCCCTCAGAAGACTTATGCTCTTTACTTCGGGCCCCAGAGTTTTGATTATCTTATTAAAAATAAAATAAAAGTGTTCATTCATATACTTTGAGTCTCATTTCTATCTCAAACTTTTAAACAATCCTTCCGAAAGAGTCAAACTGAAAACGTGATCACCTACATATTCTTAAGTGTTATAAAAAAGAAATATAAACTAGCCATATTTTGTAAGTTGTCAATTATAACCGTAGAGGTAGTTATGACGTGGCAATACAATACATATCATTTTACGGCGAGCGTAAAGAACAGAGCTATATAACTGCTATAGCTCTGCCCTTTTCTCTCTGCGTAAACTGAATTGCATAGCTATGTCGTGTTACCCTGGACCAAGCTACCAGTTACAATGTTTCAAAATGGCAAAAATGAGGTCATAAACCTTTCCTCTTTAAGTTATTATGTAAATTACCAGCTATTTTTGCTGGTCGGCTCTGAATTAATACATACCTGGGCCAACGGCCATCACAAATATCCCTGGAACGCACGTAATAAGCCTTTTGCTGGCGTGACTTATAAGCTGACGCGGAAAAATGTGTCTGGAATAGTAGAGCCAGACCTGTAGGGCTAGACAAGATTCATAATGCTAAGTTAGCATACTTACTCATACATACATACACATACATACCTTCACGCTTGTCTTCCAATAGGGTAGAAGAGACTATGGAACGCCAGGTGCACCAGTCTAAACATACAACTTTCGCTTCCTCTACACTCATCAACCTTTTCATACACATCATATATCGGTTTCGGGTGCTTATGATTTGGCCCTCATTGAGTACATCGCGAATCTGATCTGATCTGTTTATAAATAAAAATTAACCTAATATAACTGATTACACCAGTTCTAATTCATGTTTTTTATGAAATAATGTTAAAATAACTAAATAATCAAGATGGGAACTGTCAGATTTTGGTCTTGAATTGGATTTACGAGTATAGTCAGATTTTTACGATTTTTGAATATGTTGTAAATGTTACGAAAATCTATGCCTGTATGTTTTCTTTTCTAAGAAAATATTTCTTAGAATGGAACAAGTATAAAAGAAAAACAGAAATGTACAGGCTTTGTTTTTCATAATAAGTACAACATTTTAAAATATCGTGGGAATCGGACTTGATTTAGGGGCGAGAAACGTTACCGCTCAGAGCTAAATTTGCATGGTTTTTTTTTACAGCTACGCGAATTTAGGTGCGCTTCACAATCCTTTTATTCCATCTTGCTTTCAGATACGTGTCAAAAATTACATATTTTTCGCTCCCCACCCAACCCCACGCAATAAAAATTTTACCTACTTACTTTGCTGTCGGGTAAAAAAGGTGGACATAGGACCAAATGTAAGATTTTTTTATCCTTAGCTGGCATAAAAAAAATACAGTATGTAATTTGATTTTATACTTGTCGAGTTAGAAGAGGTGGAAGGGGTGGATAAGCCCTTCAGTCTGAGGTTCCGGCGGGTTTTCATGTTTGTCAGGATAGTCAGTAGCCGAGGAAATACGCACAAGTGGTATGAAACAATGTAATCTCTAAATGGTTAAACAAATACGTCACAATAGTGTCTAAGGTAAGTACAATAGTTTGCGTAACGATTCAACGAGTTCGCGGGATTTGGGATAACACCACAAAAATTACCGTCTCGGTTCGCTTCTCTCAGGAGTCTCCCTGCAGCCCGCCTTAACATCGGGTTCCCCGTTTCTCCCATCACCCCGCGACCACGTTCGGTATACCAAAAAAATGCATACCTCGTCACAATTCTAAGAATGCTTCGAAAAACGCAGGCACTTGAACAATACAAACACAAAGTCATAAAAATGCTAAGTTATGGACTGATTACATTATTTTAAGAACAACCTAAACAAATCGTAAATAATGAATTTTATCATCACACTGTTGATAAATAGGTTAGTGATAATTAAGGCTAGGTATGTTTCTAATAACTAAGCATAAGACTTAAATCTAATCTAGTCAGTCCTGCCTGACATATTCCGCTCCGACATACTTATTTTTATCATTACACTGCCCGCGAGTCCGTCCGCGCAGAAAAATAAAACATAGCCTATGTTACTCAGGGATAATGTAGCATTCTAATAGTGAATGAATTTTTCAAACCGGTCATGTACTTTCGGAGCCTATTTAATGCAAACAAACAAGCAAATCTTTCCTCTTTATAATATTAGAGCAGGGAAAAGGTTTTCTTTTAAAAAAGAATGCATCCTTTCCTCAAAACGTCCCTTCATCCCCTTCCCCTACAACATGCCTACTTAGTCTCGCTCACCATACCTGTTTCGTAACTACTTTCATGCATCCATTCTAAATGACCAAAACCATCTTAGCACCCTTTTCTATCTTTCTCAATACATCTCCTTTCAATCCACATTGTTCTCGTATTTCGCTATTTCTAACTCTAGGATTTCGCTATCTATCATCGTATGAGCTCTCATTTCAACGGCCATAATCCTGCTTTCATTCTTCTAAGTTTGCGATTTTCGAAAATAGACAGTGTAGGTTTGACGTAAGCTGATGCTGGCGTCGAAAGCATATGTTAACTCCATACATTTCGAGTTAGTGGAAATCAGAAAAGTTAGCAGCGTTTGCATCTTGGGTAGGCTTACAGTAGGGGAGGGTAGATAAGATGCATTCAGCGAACATTATCGTTATTTAAAATGTGTAGGATTGATGTAAGCTGCCGCATGTTCACGTCGAGCGCTTATGTCAATCCCATTTTTGTCAGTTTTGGAAAATCATTCACGTTAGCATTATGCATCTTGTCTCCTAAAATGCGTTGCCAACGTTGAGGACTAAGAGGTAATGCTTCTATTCTAGTTTCACCGGTTGTCTGATCTCGACACGGCAATACGAAAGTGCGAATACTGCTGCTTAGCGGTAGGTTAAAGGGTAAGATGATGGTAACGACCCGGATGGACCCGGCACATAGTCCTACCACCACTACCCCACAACGACCTCCAAAATGGTCAGTTTTGTGCAACTCACATAAACCGAAGTGAAGTGGTGATGGATAGCTATTAGTATCTATAATAAGCTGGGTTAAAAGTTATATTATATTAAAAGCTAGTCATCTACAAACCCCGGATGACGGGAACAAAAATGTATCAGTGGCTAGTGATTAATTAAATATCGACTAAGTTTTATCGACATCGTTAAAAAGCAATTTTTAATCATCATAAAATTAATGGTTAAGTTTATATACCTTTTAATAATTTGTAAACCTGCTCCCGTCATCCGGGGTTTGGTCATCTATCATTTTACAATTATTATGCCCTTTCAAAATACAACAATCTTTCTTCACTGGCATTGAATTTGGAATCAAGCTAAGGACTACATAATTGGAGTCATTGCAGACTCAACTAACCATGGCATCATAAAACGTATCGTTATTGACTTGCACCACGCGAGCAGGTCTCCCATCGAACCAGCTAACGCACCCTGAGGCATACCCCTACCACTCAACCCCCACAACCTCCAAACCACTACACAATCGAAACACAACCCATCCAATACGCGTTACCTTCTCCATCCGAACCTTCCAGCCCCTCTAACTACGCAATGGACCGCATTTGACGTTAAAAAGCCGATGAAACTTCTTGGTATTGGAGAGAATCGAAACAATAGGCCTCAAACAGGTCTTGATACTCGTCGCGACGCACGGACGGACAGAAATTGTAAACATATTATTACTTAATTAAACTTTCTTGGCGGTTGTTGCCTTGGTTTTATGGATTGATACCTTGTAAATGTGTTTAGCAATAAATGTTTACAAATTAGAAAGATAAACTGGTTCGTATATCTCCAGTAATTGGTTTAGTTCTTTACAATTTACGTTGGTGTTTAATATCTTGGTAATAAAAATAGTTCCAGAAGAGCAAGAGCAAATACCTCTTTTTTCATGGAAACTGACGTGTCACTAAATGTTGGAAAAACCACCACATTTTTCACATCTCGTCTTGCATGCCACTCAACCTTCTTCAAACTCAAACATGAGTTAATTTTATGTACTTATTATGAGCTTTGTTACTTAATGTATGATCAAATGCTTAAACAATTTACTAATCTTAGTTTATAAGTTCAGCTTGAGCAACAACCGTATTTAATCCAGTAGTGGAAACTGTTTTGGCTAATGTGCTTGCTACAATGTATTCACTATATGTATTAAAAATTACTGTTTGTTTCCCTGAACAAAAAAATCCTCCTCCACCTTACTAGGTATCTAAGTTATAAAGTTTATTTGCGACTCTTATAAATCAGATCTCTAGGACACTCTGTGTGCTGTTGACATTTCACTTCGAATAAAGGTTGCCACGGGCAGTTACAAACGAGTACTGAGTCTGGGCCTCTACTTAATCCACTTTCCAAAACCAAATCATTGGTTTCTTAAACCAAAAACATATTTGACTGTCTTAGTTATTGTTCTTTTTACGATGATTAGAAACAACCTCAGTAAAACAGAGTTAAAAAGAGTAAGCAAAAACCCGTTGTTTCCCTTTTTTTTAGGGTTCCGTAGTCAAACTAGGAACCCTTATAGTTTCGCCATGTCCGTCCGTCCGTCCGTCCGTCCGCAGTCTAGCTCAGAGACTCTTAGTACTAGAAAGCTGTAATTTGGCATGAATATACATATTAGTCACGCCAACAAAGTGGTAAAATAAAATATTGAAAAATATTTTTTTTTAGTGCACCTCCCCTACACGTTACGTGGGGATGTTTTTTTTCTTTCTTGTCTACCCCATAGTGTGAGGTGTCTTTGGATAGGTCTTTCAAAAATATTGCGGATTTATTAACACCATTTTTCTATTAAGGGATTCGTTTATGAAATATTAAGCTTTAAAGCGCTATTTTTTGTTAGAGTCAAGTGTCCCCCCCCCCCTACAGCCAAAACTACAAATACTAAAAATCAGAAAAATATCTTCAACGAAAGCGCATATAACGAATTTTAAAGGAAAACTATCACGGCTAAGTAGACATGATTGGTTCCTGAGATACAGGCGACTAAAGTGTTTATACCTACCAAAATCGCCTATGATATGATAACTTTGAATAGAACAGTCGTTATTAACCGTCAAACGTTATTCTCGTAGTGGTAGTCCCCTACGTACTCAGAAGACGCACATTGTGACGGGCAACTACGGAACCCTACACTGCGCGTGGCCCGACACGCTCTTGGCCGGTTTTGTTAATTAAGTATATCTTTGTCTACATAATTATTGATAGCGTTAATTTATGTCGCTGGAACGGTAAACTGTTCAGAAATGTATAGTTAAGGCTAGGTTAGTTTAGGTTTGATTTTCAAATCCCAAAGTTATGGTTTGCGATAATTATAACGCATACATACATAAACACATATATACTTTCACGCCGTCTCCCATCACTGGAATAGGCAGAGGCTATGATACGCCAGATGCACCGGTGTAAACACAGAACAGAAAAAACAGTAGAAGTGTCAAGTGGGCGTGTAACGTGTGGCATAGTTATGCGGAGTTCCGCATAACCTACCATACATCTGCCGCGATCGCTTATTTCAATATTTCGATATTTCGATGTTTCTAAGATAGGAAATAAATCCAGAAGCATGTCTTATTGTGCTATTTTGGAGTGTAAAAACGATAGCCGCACCAAAAAAACAAAACCATGGTGGCGTGTTGTTTTTATGATAGTTTGAGTATTGGCGACAACACGTCTGATACTAAGCGAAGCTTATGCCACTTCCACTGTTTTTTCTATTCCGTGGGTGTAAACATAATACTTTCGCTTCCTCTACATTCATTAACCTCTTCATGCGCGTACGTCAGTTTCGGGTGGATTTGGCCTTTATGCATTACATCGCGAATCTGATCACTGTATTTGAGTCTAGGGCGACTCCTACCGACATTTACACTCACTCTCGCTCACCATACCTCTAAACACCAATTTCTCATAACTACCGCTATCAGATGCCAGATAAAACAAAAATAAACGAGAAATTCTAAGAATGTTATCGCGTGACTCAAATGTTATAAAAGCCATCGCACCAACACGGTCGTGGTTTCTAAAGATATCGATCGGGTTTGGAAATCGAAGTCAAGAATTAAGAAGTACACATAACCACAAGTGTCCAGTCTTTAGTATCTCGTTTCTTGATCTTTTAGACCTTGTTGGTAAAATATTGAACATTGTACGCACCCGGGTCTGCAAATATTTATCCAATATCAAATTAAATTGATTTTGAGATAAAGCGAATCAACTGTTTTTTAATCGCGTTTTAAAAAGGAAGCTCTCAATTAGGCCTGATTTTGTTGGTGTGTGTTTGTCAGGCTATTTTTAATTTTGTTCTGTAAACCTTAAGGCTGGTCCCATACTTGCTTGAAGTCTGTTTGATGTTTATAAAAATGTTTACTTACATAATAACAATTTGTTATTTAAAGTCAACTGTGCAATATTTGATATCAATTTCAACATGACAAGTATTATTGTCTGTATTATTATTATCCCTTTTTTAGGATTAATTGCTCCACTGAACCAATAAACTATATAAAAACTATACAACAATGTTTAAGTAACGAAATAGTTACCACTCATTCAAACTGTAAAATATAGTAAATGTCATTCGAGAAAAGATGACTTACTCCAAAACATGAAAATACATTCTCGAATATTTTCGACTCATATTTGTAGAAAATACCATAAAAAGTAACGATATTGACTAGCTCTAGCCGGGCATTTCGCAAGCTCATGTCAGTTGCAAATATTTCTGACATTGACTAATAGAAAGCAACTTACCAGAAAAAGGATGTACCTTTTCATATTTCATCTTTTAGAATGTGTTTTTCATTTAATAACGGAACATTGTGCCATACGTGAGGGCTGACCACTGGTCCCTAAAACCCGCTCCGGCATAATTCGGCCTGAATGGAACTGCGTCGCCGCGGGGTCGATGACCCTGTGCAATTCGTCACAGCGGCGCGCGCGCAAGCTTCGTTTTGAGATTCGCTTTTACCCGCGAATTCTTCCGCGTATGCCAATTCGTTTGGAAGCAGTGTCGACGAGCTCAGGCCTTAATTTTTGTGTGGTTAAAAAATCCCAAGTAGAACACAAACATATTATGGAACATACGTTTATAGAAAACTGTACGAATATATATAAGTTCTACCTACTGCAAAATACGATTTCAAAAGGCTAAGACAATTTCATTGGGATTGCAGAAAAAAATATAGATTAATTAAATGTAGTAGTAGTAACTATCTTTTAGATTCGTATAACACTTTGTAAATTGCACCTTGTCAAAACTTTTCTGGTTGAACCACCCATATTTTATTTTCAACATAAATGTTTCGGTTTTGTTATTTTGTAAAATTCGACTCCTGGTCACGGCACCACAATTCCTCCCTCCCCGCTCCTAGCAATAATCATCAAAACTCGGTTTTATCTTTATTTATTGACCGCCCACACAAATCCTTATCTCGCCATCGCCTAATGTAGCGACTCCGAACCTGTTCCACCTGCGTATTATTAGGAAATTTTCAAGGTTTGCTATGAAGGAAGTATTCTAAAAATTATGCGTATGAATTCTATATAGAGTATTAAATCCGGCTTGTTGTGTTCTTTGTTAACAAAAAAATATAAAGCCCGAGGCACTGCTCCCACCGCCGAAGATGAGCAGGAAGCGAGTACAGCCAGCGATTAATTTGTGTCTCTTTTATTGACACGCGATCTATATTTTTTGTTTCGACGAACTAGTGGAAAGAGTTTTCGCCGGCAGTGTGAACAGCCAGCGACCAACTATTAATATACGCGTCTCTTTTATTGACACGGGATCTATATCTTTTGTTCGTTTCTTGAGCGAGAAAATAGTCGATAGCTCTCTTCCTCGCCCTTGGTGGGACCAGGGCCATAGTCGTATAACCATTATAAAGTTTGATGTATGGGACGCTTAGTTAAGTGTCCACTTAACCTTTTATTATTGCATGGAGAAAGTATACGAGCATACAGACCACCTGGGGCCCGTTTCACGAAGCTACAAGTTACAAATTACAAGCGGAAGTCTCTTTCTAACTCCTTTTGCTAGAAAGAGAGTTCCGCTTGTAATTTGTAACTTGTAGCTTCGTGAAACGGAGCTCTGATGTTAAGTGGGATCTGAGATCCATAGAAATTTTCATTTTCAAGACTACAATTCAAAGACTTCCAATGCGTTGCCAAGCATGTGGACTAAGATGGAATGGAATGCTAGTAATTTACCGGTTTCTTTATCTCCACGCCGGAACACAACAATGTAAACATTGTTACTAGTGGATTTTTTTAAGAAAAGGAGGGTCATGTTCATTAAAGGTCATTCAATGATTTTAAAATCTGTTAAAGACGAGATAGTTGACAAACTCTACTATAACGTAAACTTGTATGAGGAAGTCAAGTGAGTGATATTGATCGATACGAGAAGTTCATCTACAATATCGACTTATCTTATCTTATCTTACAGATGGGCCCTTTCGGATACACTTCGACCCTTTAGGATCTTTTGTGCAATTACCCTCTTACACACTCAGCTGTTCGAATGTGCAGGTTTCCTCACGATGTTTTCCCTTCACCGTAAGAGCGTCGGGTAATGCACTTAAGTTAGAAAAAGTCATTGGTACATGGTGACCGTGGGGGTTCGAACTCGGTACCTTACGATCACGAGTCGAACCCTAAGCCACTAGGCCACCAACACTCTACAATATCGACTTACTTACATAACAATAACCGATGCGTTTCTTGCGCGATCGGGGTTCAAGGTAGGTTAAAATACATTCACTACGGAAAGGTTGGAGCCTTTGGAGCTGCGAAGGGACTTTGGATCTCTTTGCGTATTCTATAGGCTCTATCACGGGGAGTGCTCCGAGGAATGTTTAGCTTAGTACCCACAGCGCCATTCTATTATAGGACCACTCGCCACCGGAGTAAAGTTCATCCATACTACCTGGAGCCATTAAGATCGCTACAGTCCGTTTCCAAAGGTCTTTTCTTCCTCGCACCTTGAAACTATAGAATGAGCTTCCCTCTACGGTGTTTCCTTAGCACTACGACATGTTCTTCGTTAAACGCGGCTTAAAAAAAGAGTATTCACTGGAAGGCAACAATTTTGCTGTGCCCCTGGAATTGCTTATGATTATGGGCGAAGGTGACTGCTTATCATCAGGTGGCCCGTCTGCTAGTTTGCCTTTTACGGCTATAAAAAAAATATTTTTCACAAATTATCAATTCGCAAAAAGCCACACTTTTCGCCGCTCAATCCCAATTCCATTACTCCATTAATAGCGCTTTTAGTGTGGTGGTAGCCCAGCTTGCCTTCCACACCGCAGTACCGCTTCCTGACTTCCATCCACTTTAAGACAAAAACCCATCCAGAGCCCTTCAGTGCGAGGATAGAATGCTTTTAATAACAACAACTACTACAGTTTAGAAACATGTAAAACTCATTAACTAACTGTCAGGAGCTATGTTAAAGAAAAACATGGCAAGTCTGCAATTTCTTCGAGGTTGTCATGTCAAGTAACTTGACAGACAAGTGACCACTTCACTGTACCGACTAAAGCTCATAAAATCAATACTTGAAGCCCTATCTCTATTAGGAAACTAACCTATCAAGTTTCGATCTGGTGTATTTTGTTACACATGTCGTTGATAGATTTTGATCCGTATTCTTAAAGGCATAGAGTATGAATTATATTAAGCAAGCGCAGACATGGCTTCGAGTGTTAGGTTTCTTTTGATCAGTTGGGTCCTTTAAATAACCCGTTTTTCAATTTGTGGACTAGTTACAAACCGACCGGCTTAAACTGTCCCGTCAGAGCAATACCAACATCTTATTACTAGTTATTACGCGTATTTTTAATTGTAAGTTTCTTTGACTTACCTTACGTGTCTTACTGCCGTACTCAGAGACGTCAATTAAATTTAATGCTTGATTAAAGTAGCTTTTGTCATTTTCTTTGCTATAGCAATAAATAAGACAACACGTCAATAAACAAGCATTACTTACATTTAATTGACGTCTCTGAGTGCGGCATTTACTTTGGTATAACCGCCAAAAAACACAAATTCTGAAAAAACTATGACAGTCAAAAGATACAGCTCTTTAGCATTAGAACAGACGAATGGACGGACGGACGGACGGACGGACGGCGTATGTTTAGTAATATCCGTACGGAACCCATTTGATTCTCCTTGGGTACGGAACCCTATAAAGGGATCCATCAGGATGAGCCAAGCTTGTGACAAAAAAAACCCCTGACTTCAGGGGTTTATATTCCAAATATATTCTCCATAAATTATAAAAGCAAACATAATTACTAAAATTGCTCTCAAGTCAATGCTCCTAAAACATCGACCAATTTCATCCAAACTTGGTTTCCAAACTAATCAAAAGCATTTTAATAAAAAAACACGTAAGTACCCAACAAATGTTAACTTGAATCCAAACCCTAGACTGTAAGACTAAAGTTTAAAATCCTTGCAATTTTATACAGACTTAAGTCGTTTAGAATACCGGATTGCGACGCCATATAAGGTTTTATCCGAAGCCTTTAAAGGGTAAGCACGAACCGATAGAGTTACCGATTAACCGTTAAACCGTATTTATTTAACGATAAAAATCGGTACAGTACCGATTTATGTTGCTCGGATTAAATACAGGTGGCTTGGCGCTTGTAATTTACTGTGAAGTTGTTAACGATTTATTAAAGGCTAGTGTCGTAAGTTTTCGGACGTTGTAATACAATAAAGCGCGAGAAACGACTTACATAAGAAGCGGTTATGTTTACGCTTCAATGTATGTCGAGATGGTTGAATTAGCTAAATTCGGGTACTTAGGATATGGAGTGGAGCGGAGAGGTATCCTCAAGGTTGGCAGCGCGATTGCAGTCATAAAATTGCGGTCTTGAGATGGCCTCAAAGTCCACTTAGGTACCATCAGGATACCAATAAAAGTTCATTTAGGTCTTTATTAGATTTGATAAATTAATATGCCCAATAGTTGTACCTGTTTAAGGGCTGATTAGACCAAACTGGAATAAGGTGTTATACCTAGATTAAACGCCGAATTTGTATAGACTAATCTCGGAGTAAGTCTTATTCCAGTTTGGTCGAATCGGCCCTAAGAGAAGTAGGTCCAGGTTCGAGCTCCAACTTCGGTATTTAAAAATCCATTAATTTTGAGTGTATCAGTGTTTTAAACTTATAAAAACATTTATTTTTAGCTTTATCATGAATAGCAACTGCATCGATATATTGTATTTTTGAATTTATCTTTATTGATTACTTAATTAGGGAGTAGATAGTTATATCATAGCGATCAAGGATAGGTTCGACTTAAGAAGATTATCTTATTTTGTCTACCGGCTATAATTCCTAATGATATAAATGTGAAATTTTGTTTGTCTGTCCTGTTAGTAAACTTTCAAAGGCTAAACCGATGAATTTGTTAAAATTTGGTATGGTGTCTCAATAGGTCATTTAAATCTCACCGTATATCATTCTCTATTCTCCTTTAATATTATTTGTAATCATAATTATTTCATTTTACTAGATCAGTTTCATGTTTATGGTAAGGATTAGGATCTATAACCCATAAACATTTAATCGTGCTAAGCTAAACATTCTTTAGTGCTAAGCCATCTGTAATTCTAATTAAGTACAGTCTGTGAGGTCTTAGAAGGTGCTTCGGGTTTGTACTTCTCTCTCACTCGCTCTTAATAAAAGCGTATGAGAGCGAATAAGAGACAATTACAAACCCGAAGCACCTTCTAAGAGCTATCGCACTGTTGTAATAGCGCAGGACTTATGCTTGTACCAACCTGGTAATTGTAATAAATGGATCCCACGTGACAGGCTGAGCCTAGTGTGGCCATGACCACAATGTATGTAAATGTAAGTTTCTTGGCAAATCAACATATTTTTTTAATCTCAAGTCTACGATCTCAAGACTGCAATCTCAAAACTCCAAAAGTGTCGCCAACCTTGAGGACTATGGAATGCCTCTACGCTAGTAATGTCACCGGTTGTCTTATCCCCACACCGGAACACAACAATGCGAACACTGCTTGGCGGTAGATTATAGGATAAGAGGTGGTAACACAAGGTCCTAACATCAACAAAAAAGTACATACCCTCATAAGGCCCAGTGTGCAATAGCATGTACATAATCAATGCAATTTAATTTTAACTGTGTTGCAATAAAAAAAGGTTTATTTTCCTATATTCATAAACTGAAAATGGCATTATCGAACAAACGTAATTGAACTATATTGTCTTGATAACATAAAAATCTGTTTGCAGTAACGATCACGATCTTATCATTGAGTATAACTTGCTTGTCGGTGCGTTTAAGTCTAGTCTTCTACCTACATCAGACATCACTCGATGGAACCAAGGTCATAGGTACCTAACTCCACATAACGCCTACACGCACGGGGCAGGTTATTATTGACCGTCCGGTCGAGAAGACAAAATTACGGTCAAGTGAAGAAAGCCCTCAGATCAATTTACCTATAGTTGTAGTTAAGCATTTTTAATTAACCATAATAAATATAGGCAAAAAGAGAAAAAACAGCAAAAAAAATGTTGTTCTTTAAAATTGAACTAAACTTGAAACGTAAATGAAAACACAAGTTACTAGATAACGAAAAATAAACTGATGAATCGATGTCGCGTGACTTTAATCATTTGATTAATGTGGAATATGCGTGACGACACGATTGTCTCTTTTACGATTGCATGATATTGACATTTGAAACAGATTTTAAAAACGGTAAATCCTGTAAATCTTTATATTATAATCTACATCTATACCTAAATTATAAAGGGTCTACTTTCTTTTTCATATAAACGTTATGATATATACTTTACGACCTATTCTCAGACCTACTGAATATAGGTACACACAAAATTTCATAAGAATCGGTCAAGCCGTTTTGGAGGAGTTTGGTTACAAACACTGTGACACGAGAATTTTATATATTAGAGATAATAATATATAAATTCAAATTTCAAAGTCCTGACTGACTGGCTGAACGCGCAGGTAAAACCGCTGGTCCTAGAGACATTAATTTTGGGGGGAATATTCCATGGGTACCCTAGGGGTGCACTAAGGAAGAATTTTTCGAAATTTTACCCGTGAGATGGTGAAATGGGGGTGGAAACTTCTATGGAAGTCATTCATTTTTGAAGTTAAAAACTTCAAAATTGTTATGCAGCTACTATTTACAAATAAAATAAAGAAAATGATTTTGGAAAAACTACCGTCATTTCTGTAGTAAGAAACGTGAAAATTGGTATTAAGTTACTACTTATAAATAAGTAATATTACTTTTGGCATGGCGATTAAAAATATTCCTAAGGGGGTGAATAAGGGGTGGAAAGGGGTGGACGAACTTATACCCTATTGAACCTATGAAGCTCGACTGCACCACAATGGAATTTCGTCTATACGCTGACCTTTTGGTCTGCAACGAACACATTCGTTTGGCAACTTATTAGCCGACTGCGTTAGGAGGGTTATTTTTGAGTCATTCAAGAGGAAGATTTTTGTCAACGTTTTGTTCAACGTAATGTCTTCTTTTCACTTTATATTTTTCTACTGTTTTTTCTTCTGTGTGCGTTGAATAAATATTTTCTATTTCTATTACTATTTCTATTTATGTATCAATTATGGATTATGTACGGGTGTTAAAACTCACATAAATCGAAGCGAAGCGAGGGCGGGTCGCTAGTATAGGTAGGTTAGGTTATATTATACTTATAGACGACAATATTAAAAATTGCAGGTTTTTAAAGCTTGCTTATGTTGTAACTTTAGTATCGTAATTTTTTTAATTATTTTTTAGCACTCAAATAAACCATTTATCTATGTAGCTATCTGTCTATCATTTGCCCTTATCTCGGATTAAATCCCACTGAAATAAGTTACCCGCATCGTCAAACCAATGCATTGATTCCGTGTTGTCAAGGTTTGATCAATATTGTGTGACAATCAACCATATCGCATCGTTGCTTGGGACGGTCCCTTGACATTGTATGTATTGATTTCATTTGAAGCAAACAAAAGGTGAACTTGCAACGAATTTTAACGTTTGTCTTGATTATTTTAGAGGGCGTAGGACTTTGTGCTACCACCATCTTATCCTTTACACTACTACCAAGCAGCAGTGTTCGCATTGCTATGTTCCGGTATGGGATAAGACAGCCGGTGAAATAAGTAGCATAGAGGTATTTCGTCTTAGAGGCCTCAGGGTTGGCAACGCATTTGTGGTCTTAGGCTTGCAGTCTCAAGATTGTAGTCTTGAGAATTCAAGTCTATGGGTCACAGATCTCACTCACCACCTGTGGCCGGTTTTGGTAAAGCTACAAATTACAATTTACAGGTTACAAGTTTCCATTTGACACAACCTCGGCCAACGACGACCAGCGATTTGAGCAGTGTTGCCAGTTTAGACCTGTAAAATTGTTACTTGTAGCTTTATATAACGTGCCCCTGGGGCTCAAATTCCTATCACCACTGTATAATATAAAAAAGTAAAGAGGTCATTATAAGAAAAAGATACAGAGCAAAGAGGGTTATTTATAGAACCCTGATAGTCACAGAGCACAGAGCCGCGTCCGTTCTTTCCTCGGTCTAATTACAGTGTCACAATTGTCCTGACGCGTCTTGACATAAGAGACTGGAAGCGACGTAAAAGCATTGCATAGTGGGTTGAAACCAGAAAATAGTGGACAAAGGACTAAAAAGGGCATTTAAGGGCTGCTGTTAAAGAACAAATAGCCAACCAGCTAGCCTTTCCATTTTTTCAGTTCAAAAAATATGTTTTTAAAGGTTCTTTCTTTGAAGAAAATCAAATCTCTTCTCTTAAAATACTCAAATATACTAAAAATCTCATTAAGAATGGCTCAAGTAGCATCTAGAAAAACAGCTCCAGTATCCCATCCATCCATCCAGGCCACCTATATACACCCTCAAAAAAGTGCTAATATGGGCAATTTTTTAAAACAATAGCCATTAAAGAAAAACACGTTTTTACGGAAACTACTTCTCAAGGATAATTATGTTATAAGCAAAAAAATTAACGCTAGCTATGAACAGCTTTATAAAAAACAGTACTGAAATTCTACATTTATTCCTATGTCCATCTTGTTCCAAAATAACCCACAGTGCAGTGCTTGGTAGGCTAGTGCGTAATTGAGCAAGCTTTGAGTCTAAATTGCGTCGCCGACAACTTTATAGCGACAGCTTAAAAGCACATTAATTCTAAATAATGCGTAAGTGTAAAAAAATGCTTTGACGATGCCGCGTGTTAGTGACCATACAATTCATACAACTCATTCAAACCGGTATTGTTCGAGTTGGGCTCGAGTTATGAGCTTTACTGTATATAATGTCTGTATTAACTACCAGACAATGCACAGCCATTTTTTAGGTAGCTATATGTGATAAATAACAATATTGATTGAACTCCTACGGCAAAATGATGGTATCTGTCGACGTCGACACTCTTAAATTTCAATTAGGCCTTGGTTCTTGATTTTGCGGGAAAAATTTTCCTTAAAAATCCATTAGTGTATCGTAATTACATTAAAACATTACATTACATTATTTTTTAAAGAAATCTTCAATGGAACAGAAGCACTCTTGCAACAACAATGCTCGCATATTAATATCTCTACTTTGCAAATCACTCAATATAAAATAACAACAAAACATTTTTATTTCGAGTAATAAGGCTCATAATTACAAACAAGCATAATAATTGTTTAGTTGAAAACTTTTAAATAGCCCAGGTTATAAAACATTGTAAAATTTATTTAGTGACAAGAAGGCTGTTAGTTTTCCGAATATAAATAAAATAAAATAAAATAAAATATAAAACTTAAAACTAACACCGAGTTGACACAACAGCATGGTTCTGTTTTGCCAAAATTGGCGTAAAAATATATAATATTTAAATGAGATCTTTCATCTCACGAATTCTTATCAATTATTCATCACATACATGTGACTCCGGTCTCCTCACAGAGTGCATTCGTCACAGTGTAGTGCAACCCCTGCTGGGTGGCTCGGTGCTTACATGGGATAGCCTGCAGCCGTCGGGGCCTGGGGTTGGAACAAATTATGACCTGGTCAGTGTCAGAAACATGGCGAACCCAGTGGGCAGTGAGCGCTTGGAGATCTATGAAGGCAGATAACATGGGCAATAAGTAGGGTTAGAAGTTTTGGTGGCATATCGTGATTCTAGAATCCATGGAGTCACTTTTTCCTAATCTAAATCTAACTTTAAACGAATTAACATAGATATGTACCATATTGTCAATATATTAATAAAATATTCTTTTATAATTATATATATAATCTGAATCTCGGAAACGGCTCTAACGATTTCCATGAAATTTAGTATGCAGGGGTTTTGGGGGCGATAAATTGATCTAGCTAAGTTTCATTTTCACCCAGGTACTTATTATAATACACACTTCTTTGATTTTGGCGTTCAGTATTGTCTTAGTTCAAAATAAACTAAATACCTAGCATGTCAAGTAATTCATGCTGCATGCTTACATGGCTTCATAAACGTATATGCCAGATGGTTAAACGATGGGCCTTTTTACTGACTTATTATACAGGGTGTTCGGCAGAAGGTTGGACAAGCTTCAGGGACTAACTCTGTAGGTTATACTCATCAACTTTTATTAAACCTACAGAGTTAGTCCCTGAAGTTTGTCCAACCTTCTGCCGAACATCCTGTATACGATTGTACTCGACTATCTTTGCTAGCTATAGGTAGGTAACTATAATTATTATTTATGTATAAATATGGATTCGGTTATCAATAAAACACATGATTAAATTAACTTATTATTAATACTAATGTCAAAAAAATTACTGGTGCTTTCAAAATAAAATAAAAATTATGTGTTTTTTTAATATTCTTTCTTTACAAAAGGTACCAATTTTTGCCCAAAGGGCCTACAATGTTGAAGCGTAGGTACCCGACAACTGAATAAGATAGGATAAGATTTTACGACGTAGCATCATGTCTTCAATGCAGAGACCATAAAATGCATCTAAGTGCACTTCAATGGCATTTAGCTAGAACCAATCTCGATTTAATGGAGGCATTATGGTCGGTACCGTTGTCTGTCGAATTGATACAGGCTTTTAGTTTGTAGGTACTGTTACAACATTATTCAATCTAGGAATTCTAGGACATAGAAAATGACGATCTAGTATTTACTATCAATGCATGACGTCCCGCGCCACTACTTCATTTTTAGGGTCCGTACCCGAAGGGTGCCCAATGGTACCCTATTAATATGCCTAGGCTGTCCGTCCATCCTAACTTAGAAGAGCTGTATCTTTTAAGCCGTAAAAGTGTTGAATTTTAGGCTTCCGTACCCAAAGGGTAAACGGGACCCTATTACTAAGACTCCGCTGTCCGTCCGTCTGTCCGCTTTTCTGTCACCAGGGTGTATCTCATGAACCGTGATAGCTAGTTGAAATTTTTACAGAAGACATATTTCTGTTGCCGCTATAACAACAAATACGTACTAAAAACAGAATAAAATTGACATTTGAGGCGGGCTCCCATACAACAAACGTAATTTTTTTGCCGTTTTTTGCTCGACATTAATAACGGCAACACTGCCGTGCTAGTGTAAAAGGCGATCTTTCGACATTTTGACCAAAATGAGTTATTATGACCATTGTGATGTGGAGAACAAGCCGCGTCGACCCATCTTATCCGTTTGTCGATAAGAGGCTTGGTTGCGAAGATACGGTAAGGAAAAAGGCCGTATAACAGACTATTTTCCAGCAAATACTAATCAATAAAGCGGCAACTACACAATACTACATTAGAAAGACGTAAAACAAGACACACCGCATTATTGTCCAGTGTAGATTTGATTTATTAATAAGTTGAACTACTCTATAAGGCCGTAATTGCAGATTACTAAGTAAAAAGAACGAATAACATATTTTACCGCCTTTTAACTTAGTATTTCAATTGTTTTTTTTCTATTTGCTCATAATCTAAATGAACGTAACAGAGTTTTCTAGACAAAAAGACCGTATGTCAGTATTTTGCGGTATTTTAGTCTAGCTAATGCCGATTTTTTAATAATGATAAACTTGTTTAAATTAACGTTTGTTTTATGATACGGTATTTTTACTTGGGACAGAGGTAGTTTGTAACGCTTAAATTACTGTTCGAATATCCACAGAAGGCCCATGCTACTTAATAAAACCGTATAATCCCCAATCTCCTACATACCCCCCGCGGACGGGAAGGGCCCGCTTTCGGGCGACGCGGGCCCCCGCCACCTTCAGTTCGCTGACGTTACGAGTGATGGAGGTGCGTGTGCGCTGGCGCTCTTTATCACGCGAAAAGACGACCGAATTGGCGAGAAATAAAAAAGTGAATACATAATACCTTTCTAAATATTTATTACCTGAGTTCAGTAAAAATAAAAGTTTCTTAATGGTACGATCATATGGGATTAATTCGTCAAAGAAGTTGCTAGTGTGTTTGTTTATTGCTTTGTAACCTACATACTTTAGGTTCAATAATAATGTTATTTGGTTATGGCTCTTGCTTTTTAACACTCTTATATTAGCTTGACTACTTGAATATAACTACTATCTATGTAATACTCTAGGAAGGGTTCTCATCGTCGGATCGACGATGTTAGCATACTTATTGTGATGACAAAATATACCTAATAATAGATAATAGCAGAGGCGAAAGGTGGCCGTACAAACTCCTCAATCCATCCATACTAATATTATAAATGCGAAAGTGTGCCTGTCTGTCTGTCTGTTACCTCTTCACGCTTAAACCGCTGAACCGATTTAGATAAAATTTGGTATAGAGATAGCTTGAGTCCCGGGGAAGGACATAGGTTAATTGGGTATGGATGAACTACGCCAAAATGCTTGGATACGTTTTCGTTGGTAGGTAATAAGAGTCCAAAGTAAAGGAAAAAATATCAGATTTTTTGGGTGCGCTATATAATTATACAAAATAAAAACAGTTTATTACATTTGGCCCGGATTAAGATGGACGCTAACCTTAGTCCGTCACGTATTCAATGATATTTTCTATTTAGATACGTTATGTTCATACTAAGCGCACTAAAGCCCGTCACCAATTACTGACAGTTGCTACGTTACCATGGTTACGATACTCCTACAGACAAAGACGGCAATCCGTAGCGAACGCTATTGTTAGAAAGAGATAAATAGTTGTTTCAAATTGCTCGCCATTCCCGCCAAGACAAGTGCCCGCTCACGGCCATCCTTATCGCACTCCTGCGATATCTAATTGTGTACCTATCTCATGTTTCACAGGTTACAATGACGTCGGTGCAAATTAAACAAATCAATTTCAATCGTTTCACAATTTTGTATAACATTTCAAACACGACGTTAAAGTGACAAGGTACATAAATGATCACTTATTTATGCTGTTGACTGTACAAACAAAATGTAAAAAATATTTACGGTACTTACGAATGAAATGAGACATCCATTATTCCTTTTACAGTTACAGTATAATTTCGTCAGCCTCGAAAAACACAAGGCGGCATTTTTTATGATTTATATTTGTTGCATTTCGGTAATAAGACTTTACTGTTTTTGATGCGTGCGTGTCAACGGTCGCGGCGCAACTGATCGGTAGTCAAACGGTAGTAAGGCAATTGCCTTCCTTTTTGAGGAACGCTTTTGCGCGCAGATGACGTATCCTCATATTAAATATCATTACACGTATTGATAAAAAAAGTGACAGATGTGTCATTGACAACTACCAGGGCGCAAAATCAATAGCTCAGAGGCCCTACTTTGAAAATCTAAGTTCAAGTTACGTTAGCAGACGCAACCAAAAAATATGATATATTTTTTATTTAACTAGGACGCTTATTACCTACCAATGAAAACATATCAAAGCATTTTGGCGTAGTTCACCCATACCCAATTGCTTATGTTAAGTACTTAATAAAAATATATAGGTAACAACCTTTTAACTATAATAGTGTTTTCACAGATCCAAAATGCAGAACCCTCGTATTGAATGTCTAAAGACATGTCATTGATGTCTTTGTTTATTTCGAATAATATTGGGTCCTTACCTATGAAATTGGCGTTATTTTTACGTGTTTTATTTCGTACGGAATTTATTCATTTTAATTTTAACTTCCAAATTATTTTTAAATTTCATTAATACAGTATGTTACAAAGGTTTTAGATACAAATAATATGGTTCAATTTCTTACTTATTGTTTAAAATTAAAGTGTGAACTCAACTCTTTTCATGTGCTGTCAGTTCAAGTCTTTCAATTGCGCAGAGTTTTATGAAGCTAACTATTTTTAAGAAATTATGTATAATATAGCTTAGAAGTGTCCAATATTTCTGACAGAATTTTGTTTGGTTTGCATTTGACGTTACTAAATAGTCCGCAAAATTAAATGTATGAAAACCAACGTTTTCATAAAATTCTCCATATAAAACGCCCATTTCATAGGTAAGGACCTAATATTTGTACCGAATTTATGATGGTTTTATTTAGCATTTAGTCTAACCTTCGTAATCGTAGTACTAGATTAAAAAACCGTATTTCGTCTGACTTTTGAAGACATACGTTTTTTTAAACTAGTATACAAATATAAAATGATCGATATGAAAACAACCCATATTTTTTTAAATGGCGTACTAGACAAGGTAAACGTATTTCTTATATTCGGTTTTATTGTTTAGATCGGAATCATTCAAAAAATATTTTATACTAAGCAATAAGGCGGTATGTTACAAATACGTCTTTTTAATCAAGCATTTTTGTGATACGTTCTAGCCCTAGTTTATTATGTAGACGTATGAGGAAAAAACTGGCCTATAAGGCGGTATAGTGCTCATATACCGCCTTTTTGCTTGTTTTTCAGTGGCAATTATTAATCGGCAACTAAGCAAAAAGGAAAAAATGCGTGTAAAAAAAAACCTGCATGTCACAAAAATACAATACTTATGTAGAAAACTAGTAAAACACAATATCTATCCGACACAAAAAGTTTCATTTCAATATCTGTTTAAATTTCCTAGAAATATGAAAATTAAGATTTCGGTCACTTTTTTGCGATTATCTCGAAAGTGTCTTTTGTCGAAAAGTCGCCTTTTACACTAGCACGGCAGCAGGTAGACGCTTGAAATATTCACAGAATATTTAGTTGTATATTCACTTAAAAAATTAATATGTACCTAAATTAAAATAAAATAAATATTTAAGGGGCACCCAATACAACACACAAACGTGATTTTTTTGATTTTTGTGCCATTTTTTTGCTAATGTTGTATAGATAATGGTAAGGTGGCCGGTTTTTTTAGGATAATATTGTGTTAATTACGGTAGATACTTACACAAAAAATGTTTTTTCAACGAATTTTTATTTTTGTCCTTTCGTAAAGACAGTTTAAAGGCGTATTTGGTATAATTATAGTACAAACCCTGAAAAAAAAACTAAAAAATGGTCAAGTGAGAGTTGGACTCGCGCTGATTCGATTCGAGATCGAATTCAAATCGAAATGTTATAATACCTACTGTGCCGCTGTACGGAACCCTCGGTGCGCGAAGAACATGAAATGATCTTTATCATAGAACATTTAATAATTCTTAAGGCAAACATGATAAACAAATTATACACAGATGAATTGACAGGCAACATTTTTGTTCATAAGTATCTGATTTTTAAACAAAATGTACACTTAGTTTGTAGGTGACGTTTATAGCAGCCTTCCATTTCATTCCTTACCTAATTATTCTAAGGTAGGTATTAATAAGTACTACAGCACGATATTCCAGCCAAGCTAGCAAACTTTCCCACGCACATCATAATTCCAAGACTATTTTCGAACAATAACATGCCTTTAAGCTACATTCCATAATCCTAGCTAATAAAAACATCATCGTGGTTATTTATTACTAGTTGGGCCGTTAATGAACGCTGAAGGCTGTAAGCCACGTAATGAGAGGAGGAACCATAAAAAAAACTGATTTATTTCATGTGTAAATGCCGGTAATATATGCCAATACAGTGAAATACGGCTGGGGTGTTATTCTCTTAAAAACGGCGGTCGGTCGAACGAACGAGCGAAAGCGCAGCGGCTAGTTTAAGTAGTCCCGTCTGAGCGAACAAAACACATTTTAGCGCGTGCATTCTCAATTAGGCAGCCTTACACGTTCGAGAAGCCATGCTGCCAAATTGAATACACGCGCTTAAATGTGTTTTGTTCGCTCAGACGGGACTACTTAAACTCGCCGCTTGGACATTCACTCGTTCGTCCGTCCGTCAGTCGTTGTTGAGAGAATCACACCCCAGAGGGCCCTGCCAAGATGCATCGCGCTAACTAACGTTTCTATTCGTTTCATTTTTAAACCAATCGCGTCACTGATAGATCACGTGACTTTTCGTATCACCGTATCACGTCATCTACCATTGACGCGATTGGTTTAAAAACGAATCGAATAGAAACGCTAGTTAGCGCAATGCGTCTTGGCAGGGCCCTCAGAGAAGTGTAAGAAAGTGAAGCGTCATTCTCAGGGGTGTGATTCTCTCAACAACGACGGTCGAACGGACGAACGAGTGAATGTCCAAGCGGCGAGTTTAAGTAGTGGTATTAGAACTGGGATTTGGCACTTTAAATTAACACATTCCCTGTCCGGGTAGCCCCAATGTGGACTCATGAAGCTTTATTGCAGGAGTCCGTGCTTCCAGTATAGGGTCACATCCCTATACTGAATGCACAGTTGGACTTGTGACATTGTCAGATCGTTTTGTATGGGGACGGTGAACGTGTTAAGTCATCTATATATATATATATAAAAGGCAAAACTGACTGACTTATAAATCAACGCACAGCCGAAACTACTGTACCTAGAAACTTGAAATTTGGTGCAGGGGTTCCTTTGATGATGTAAGTGAGCACTAAGAAACGATTTTCCGAAAATCGACCCCCAACGGGAAGAAATGGGGGGAGTAGCGGGAAACTAATTCTACGCGTACGAAGTCGCGGGCGTCCTCTATTATCTATATATATAAGACATTTAACTTGTGGTACATAATTCTAAATTTGACGTGTATAGGTAAATATAGCCTATGGGACTTTTTGGAACCAACGTATCCAAAGATACTTCGATTTTAAAGTCAAGCCTGATCTGTAGATCACAAAAAATAATCAAGATTACATACACATCATACATACATAACACATACATGTGTGTTGTTTTTCTTGTCGACGCGCTGGCCTAGTTGGCAGTGACCCTGCCTAAGAAGCTAGAGGTCCTGGGTTCAAATCCCGGTAAGGGCAGATATTTGTTTCTGAGTCATGGATGTTTTCTATGTATTTAAGTATAGGTATATTTCTCTACATAAGTGTTTTTAATAGTTTCTTGTTATTGCTCGCGTGAAGCTTGCACCACCTACTGTGTAAAATGTTTTAATTTGACACCATGTCCTCTGGAAGAGATTAATTAGCGACAAGACCGCCTGTTGTTTACGTGTGTAATTTTTAATTGTACTGTTTCTCTGTAATGTTTTTGTTCGGTGTACAATAAAGTGTTTTGTATTGTATTGTATATCGTTGTCTAATACCCATAGGCACAAGCCTAGAGCTTAGCTTGGGACTAGGTCAATTGGTGTGACATTGTCCCTGATATTTAAGATTTAAGATTTTAACCACTTGAAGTCGGTTTCTTGGTAATCCTGTACTCTTTGGCAGTCGGATAAGAAGAAGAAGAAGAAAGAAAATCATTTATTCGTTACATACATAACAAAAAACCGATTTACACGTAGGTACAAGAAGAAAGTAGCCACGAAATGGTCCCAACTCGGCGTAATGCTCGCATTAAAGTCAGCGCTGGTCTTCCATTGGAACCATCAGGTGAAACCACGGAAGGTACACACACATAATTATTTAAACATAAAACAATGAATACTAAAATGAGAAACAAATAAAATAAACGTAAAATTGTAAGATTCACAAAAACTTTTCCATGCCCGTCCTTAAATGGCGGAAAGGGCAACAGTCCCTTAGCCTTACATGGAGCAAGCAGAGACAACCGACATGACCTATTTTATCTATGGCAGCGCCAGGTTATTAATCTGTGCCCCTATCCATCCGAGAAGACGATTCATCAAGCGACTAGCGCGATCGAGTTAATTAAATCCCAGCTATTAGCCAATTGGTTAAGGCGTTAGTTGGTTACGGCACGAATGTTACAATCGCCAGTTTATCATTCGACACGCTTTCCCGTGCCACGGGTCTGGCAATTACTGCACGGGTGATAACATCTGCGACTTAAGGTCAGGTGGTATTTGAGGAGGCTAGAGTTTTAGGATTAACTTGGTACCAAAAATTTGAAATCGGATCCGCCCCCTATTTCACCATCCTGATAATGACAGGTGACAGGTGACATTTCAGCGTACATGGCGCAGCTTATGTGATAGTGATGTATAAGCAGCATGTTAATTTTGCGATGTATACCAAATTGTCATCTGTCATCTGTCATTGTCAGGTTGGTGAAAGAGGCGGCTGATCGTATTATTAATATACATGCGAAAGTTTGTGTGGACGGATGTGAATGTTTGGAATGAAGATAGCTTATACTCAAAATTAACACGTAGACTAATTCTTATCCCGGAAAACTTAAAAGTTCCGATGGGATTGAATTAAAAGTAGCCTATGTGTTAATCCAGGATATACTTAAGCTATTTATGTACCGGTGTCCCTTGTTTTATAGACACTAATTTCATAGAAGTAACACTTCACAGAATTTTCATTCGTAGAAAACTATTTTCTGCTGAACCCGTGTTGATTTAAGGTTATCTTAAATATGATAAAAAGCAAACCTGACTGACTTATATATCAACGCACAGCCGAACCTACTGTAGCTAGAAACTTGAAATTTGGTACAGGGGTTTTTTTCATGATGTAAGTGAGCACTAAGAAAGGATTTTTCGAAAATCGACCCCCAACGAGGAGAAATGGGGGGAGTAGCGGGAAACTAATTCTACACGTACGAAGTCGCGGGCATTCTCTTTCTTAAACATGATTCACGTAGGTTAGGTTAGGTTAGACTTGTAACCATCACAAGATAAACTGAAATCAACACGGGTTCAGCAGAAAATAGCTTTCTATGAAATGAAAATTCTGCGAAGTGATACGTTTTATGAAATCAGTGTCTATAAAACAAGGGTAAAACATTCATGTATTTACACGAGCACTACCCCCTAAGACATTTGAATTCTCATGACTACAATCTCAAGACTTCAATCCTAAAACTTCAAATGCGTTGCCAATGACGCGATTGGTCTAAAAACGAAATGAATAGAAACGCTAGTTACCGTAATGCCTCTTGGCTAAGGCCTCTGGTGACTGTATTAAAACGACCAAGCTTACCTACGACCTCGTAACATAATTTACCCACAATTACTGCGTAGGAGTCCGTTTATTGGTCTCCACGTCTGTAGTTACTATACTGGATTAACATACAAACAACAAGTATATCATGTTCAGATTAGATAATACTACTTATTTCTATAAGTAATGTTTTTGTTTATTTATGATAATGGCAGGATTTGTAATTTTTATCATGTTTTTATGGAAATACCATCGAGAAAGAGGCAGACGAAGTTTCTGGGTTTAAGAAAGCCCTTTAAACTCCTGAAAAAAAGATCGGTGTTATAAGTTTACGTGTATCTGTGTATATGTCAGTGGCGAGCGAGAGTGAGCGGAGATGTCGGTAGGGGACGTCCTAGACGGACGTACGGTGATCAGATTCGCGATGTACTGAATAAGGGCCAAATCAAAAGCACCCGAAACCGACGTACATGCATGAAAAAATTGATGAATGTAGAGGAAGCGAAAGTTGTATGTTTAGACCGGTGCACCTGGCGTTCCATAGTCTCTGCCTACCCCATTGGGAGACAGGCGTGAAGCTATGATGATGATGATGATGATGATGATGTCAGTGGCATCGTAACTCCCAAACGAGTAGTCTGATTTGGATGCGTTTTTTTTTTAAAGAAATCTAATGTAGTCAGAATGGTTTTGAATTCAGTTTCATGAATATCTGTTGGGCTGTTTAAGATATATCAAGTCTGAAAGTAGGAGTCACCATAGGAGGAGGAGGGAGGAGGATAAAATAGTAGATAGTTCACCAAGGGACGAAAGGCATCTATATCGCACGAGATATTTTGGCGCTCGAGCAGAGAGCGCTAATAATTTCGAGAGTGAAATAATGGTGACTTTCACCCAAATTAAATACTCTACTTTTCATGACGATTATGAGGAAACTTGATAACAAAAACATAAAAGTAAAACTCAGCATAGTTTTACCAAAGAGACAAGAGTGGCTGTATATGATTTAGCATGGCTCAGTACTGGAAAAGGTTTTTTTTTTAAATCTTACCACAAATACTCTAGGTTTCTGCTACTGCACAGGTCCATTGGCATAATTCTTTTTTTTTTAAACTTTTTTTAAACAATCGTACTACAAAGCGGCTGTGCAGGCTACGGCACAGGTCCATTGACATAGTTCTTTTTTCAAATTACTTTTACCATGGCTCAGTATAAACTTAGTTTTTTTTAATAATCTTTTACTACAGAGAGGCTGCATAGGTTTCTGCTACTGCACAGAGGGCTTATTGTCTAACGCACTCGCAATAGCAACCCGCTTCAAAGTGGAGCAATTGTTTTCATTTTGTATGCAGACAAGCCTTCGATTTTCAAAATGAAAACGATCGTGATTGCGAGTGCGTTAGACAATAAGCCCTCAGGTCTATAGACATAGTTCTTTTTTCAAATTACTTTTCTTCCCTAGGGCGGACATGTATCACTTTCAACCCGCTTTTAAGATAAACAATGGCCTACTTTCAGAGTATGACACATGAAAAAGGGAATCCGTCCTCTATACAGACAAACATACCAAAGTTGTATATTTCACTCACATCGAACCCTCGATAGCCCAAGGCTCTCAGCGCAACAACAAGATTTATCTCCAGGAATCGAACCCGCGTCCCGGGCTATGTCAAATAAAGCCATACAGCCCGGTCGTGACCGCCGGTCGTGCGCTACCCACTGCGCAGACGCCGAATGCTTATATGCTTATATTTTCACGATCTTTAAGGAATGGAAATATGGTAATTACGGTCTAAGGAACGACGTAGATGTTAAAAACCGGTCAAGTGCGAGTCGGACTCGCGCACCGAGAGTTCTGTACTGCCGCACGATTCCGGTTATTCAGAACTATTTTTGATTTTTTTTCGAACTACTATATTTGATTTTGAAAATGTAGGTAGTGATGTTTTGATAGATTGGATTGATAAGAGAGGTTTTCGTCTCACAACTATGGTCCTGGCCTACAACAATAGTCCAATTTTAATTATCACATTATTCTAAAAATATGATAGCTTTAGCTATAGCTAGAGTTTACAGCAATAGATTTTAGGCCAAACAGTACATATACCCAGCAATAATAGCAGTAAGATATCAATTTTAGAATAATGTAACGAGGAAAATTTGACTAGATATTGTTCCAGGCTAGGACCATAGTTGTGTAGTTTTACGGTAACATTATTCCCATTAATATTTCATCCTCTATCTAAAGACAAATACAGTCAGGTATACTTGTTATTTTCATTGGCAGTCCGAATAGGAACATACTTTATTCATAATCCCAAGTAGTCACTATCACTTCGCTCCCCTACAAATAAACCATTCTTCACTTGTTTGTGGCTCGCGTCTCCCTTTCTATATAGTCTGCAACGACAGAGACGCAATGAGCGACAAGCGAGAAAATACAACTTGTGCTACCGGTGCTAGTGGAGTGGTGGTAGAACCTTGTGCAAGGTCCGTCCGGATCGCTACCACCATCTTATCCTTTAACCTACCACCAAGCAGCATTCGCATTGTTGTGTTCCGGTGTCAACCGGTAAATAAGACAACCGGTGAAATTACTAGCTTAGAGGCATTCCATCTTAGTCCTTAGGGTGCGCAACGCATTTGCGGTCATAGGATTATAGTCTTCACAGGTCCCCAGAATATCCTATGGGAGCATTATCTAAGAAAGGTTTTTTGGAAATTATTCCCCTAAGGGTTTAAAATAGGGGGTCGTGGAAACTAATTCTACGCGTACGAAATCGTGGGTATATGTATACGAATATCTAAATAAAAATTGTTGGGGGAGGCCTTTGTCCAGCAGTGGACGCCCCCGGGCTGATGATGATGATGGTGAAATAAAAAATAGAACGAACGTAATAGTAGATTGTACAACAAGGGCATAAACAAACCATTTTTATCCAAGACTTACGGTATCTATGGATAATTAAGTCGAGGATAAAATGAGTTTTAAGACCAAGTTATTCACTCTGCTTTTCACTTCGATTCCGAGGAAATAAAACAGTGATCATGTAAATTCCGTAACACAAGAAGCTTTGCAAAGAAATTAACTAAATAATGGTTAAAAACTAATTAAAAGTCAACGAGACAAAAACCTCTTTCCCGCCACTGTATCTTTTTTTTAAATCCTACGTCAGTTTTTTAACTTAGGCCAAGTCATACGTTGATTTTGTAATGTTTTTGTTAACAATGCCGGATTTTAATAGTTTTAAATTTCTTTTTTGTTCGATGCAACATAGAAGGCAAATTAATTAAAGTAAATGTATTCAAATAATAAGCTCAATTACTAAGATTCAATTAAATAAATGCAGTCACCTCGTCTGTCTGGCTGTACGACTTAATTGTCTTAGTCTAGATTTCGACAACACTTTATGCACTAGTGCATAAAATGCGATTTTATGCAGCCTATACCCAGCATGAAGGACTTTACGAGCATGAGAAGTGAAAAATAAATGTTCAGCTCCTGAACCAAATTCGCTTAAAGATCACAATTCTACGTCGGCGTTTTTTTTGGTTTGTATTTACAAACGGTAGTTCAACACTTATTAAAAAAAAACGAAAATGAATGTGTGTTTTGTGGTAACCCATCATTTTATCGAATTTCACTTTATCTTTATTATCTGCTGAAACTATTATAGTTTCAGAATATCTTATACATTAATTACGTAGGTTAGGTTAGTTTAGACTTGCGACTGCCAAAATATTAATGCCTGTGGTGAGAAATGCCTTTCGATGAAATGAAAATTCCGCGTCATGATGCCTTCGTTGAAAGGTGATTCGAAAAAATAATAGGTACTCGTGTTTTGTCTGCCAACGAATCGTAATTCTATGAATTACCGGCAGTAACCAGCACCCACCATTTGCATCAACGTTTATTTATATCATAAAACGACAACTTTAATGCTTCCACGCGGCTTCTAGACCTTACATTTAACCTTTAAATGCAGCTTTCGTAATAACAGAACAGGTGCAAGGAGGACAATTGACATTATAGTTCATAATCAAGGTAAAAAAACCCTTTTAAAAAATCAACTCACCTATGAAAACTTTTCAGCGTAAAAACACACGCACTCACTAAACAAAAACCACAACGGCCAGAAAAACACACGCACACAAAAAATATCACGATCACGTATTTTAAAAATCGAATTCGAATTTGGATTCGTTTGAGGGCGCTCGTGCGTTGCCGCCGACTGCCGAGGCTCGCAAACCGGTGGACACCTGTCTCGCTTCCTCCACCATTCATTGATGGTGCAGAGAGAGATAGAGTTCGAAAGCTTGATCGAATACACAGCAAAAAGCTTTTGGAGCGCTTTCCATGAAGCCATGCGAATGACATGTTATTACAATATGCTATTGGATTATTCCGGACGGTAATGAATTGACCGGTTGTACTTACGAGTTTTTTTTACTGAAACGGCACTAATATTTTTTATTGAAATCTTCGGAAAATTGACATGGTCAGCATAATAGCGTTTAAATAATTTTACACAACTAACATTGATTAACCTTAAGAAGTACAGGCGTATACGCATGTTTTTCTTATTTGGATAATATTCAGACTTACCAATTCAATGTTGTCAATAATAAAGAAACTGTCGAAAACAAAAATCCTTTAGTATTTTTAAGGCGTTGAAAAATGCAAACTCATAGAGCTTCTAGGCCCTAGAATCTAGGGTAAAACCTAAATTACCTTTGTCGTGTTATCGAATTGTCAACGTACCATAGCTCTTATTTACTTGGCGGTAATGCCGGCCGAGTTTCTTATCTTAAAGATGGGCACTTTCGGATACACTTCGACACTTAAGGATCTTTTATGCAATAACCCTCTTACACACTCAGTTGTTCGAATATGCAGGTTTCCTCACGATGTTTTTCCTTCACCGTAAGAGCATCGGGTAATGCAATTAAGTTAGAAAAACTCATTACATGGTGACCGCGGGGGCTCGAACTCGGTTCCTTACGATCACGAGTCGACCCCCTAAGCCACTAGGCCACCGACGCTCTCTTGCCGGCCTAGCCTAGCCTTACACTGTAGAATTGAAACGCAGGCCTTCTGATGGTAAGATGGCTATGAGGCTCGGAGACAGAAGCCAAAGACTGCAGACTGCACTTCCAACTCTGAAGTGATGACATCGCCAACAAGATGGAATAAATATCTTATCTTTTGCTCACACTAGAAGTACTGCGGCTTAGAGGTAGCGGGTTACCTATCTTAAGTTCGAAAAACTTTTGTTCGCTGTTTCGTTTGTCCAAAAATTATTTTTCTCTGAAGCCTTTTAACTTTCCTGGATTTTTATAAAACTAACCTAACCTAAAGGTTCTGTAGGTATATTTAAATATTTTGAAAAATTAATGGGTTCAGAGAAAAATGATTTTCGGAACAATGAAACAGCGGACAAAAAAATTCGAAACATCTATAGGTTAGGTGGTTGCGATTCAGACAGACCCTGCACAAGGTCCTTCCATCACAAAACCCTCAATTCTATTATTATTTTTCGCAGTCGTTGACGTTCGCGGAGTACTACATCAATACTGTGGTGTTATTCTCTTAAAAACGGCGGTCGGTCGAACGAACGAGCGAAAGCGCAGCGGCGAGTTTAAGTAGTCCCGTCCGAGCGAACTAAACACATTTTAGCGCGTGCATTCTCAATTAGGCAGCCTTATACGTTCGAGAAGCCATGCTGCCAAATAGAATACACGTGCTAAAATGTGTTTTGTTCGCTCTGACGGGACTACTTAAACTCGCCGCTTGGACATTCACTCGTTCGTCCGTCCGTTCGTCGTTGTTGAGAGAATCACACCCCTGGAATCAAATGCCTGTACATTAGACATCTCGTTAAAAAGTAATAAACGTGTTAAACTCAGCGGGACATCGTTTCAATTAATCAAAGAAATAATCAAGTAACGACGTCGTTGTTTTTGAGCCGCCAAAAGGATCTTTTCCATTCTTTTTGGGCATGCAAATGCGAGATGTACAAGATACTGCGCGTGCGATGACGGTAACGTGGGTATGGTACGGGGTACCGAAGGGAGGAGAGAAGACTGTTGACTTATAATAGTTATAATATAGGTAAGGTTACGAAGCGTTGGCCTAGTTGGTAGTGACAGTGGTAGTTTAAATCCCGGTAAGGGCAGATATTTGTATGTGTGCGAATATTTGTTCTTCGGAGGTTTTCTATGTATTTAAGTAAGTATGTATTTCTCTGTAAGTAAGTTTATTGTTGTCTAGTACCCATAGTATGTACAAGCCTAGAGCTTAGTTTGGGACTAGGTCAATTGGTGTGACATGTTCCCCTGATATTTATTGTTTATTATTTTATTGTTTTATGTCCACATTTATGCGGTTTCGACTCCATAACATACTAAAACATTTTTTTAATTTTAACAGAAACGTCTGTACGTTATTCAAATTATATTAAAGCGAAAAAAATTAATCGGTCTTAGGCAGGATTCGAACCTACATCTCCTCTGGCAATCCGGGCCGATGCAGGCGCATTACCAATTATGCCACCAAGACCCTACTTAAGATCCACGAAATTAGTGATCGCTTACTTTTTCATACTCGGAGGGTATGTTGACGCCATTTATCGTTGTTTTTTATTAACAAACGACACCCATGTTTTCAAGTTCGTTTATGGGTTTTTTTCGCTTTAATATAATTTCATACTAAAACAGTTCAGTTTAGCTTGAATGAAAGGGACAGGGCTATAACAGTTATACAGCTCTGTCTCTTTCTCTCAACCTAAACTGAACTGCTTTAGTTTGTCATTCGTGTAAAGGTAAAAAAGAATTTAGGTATAACTTGAAATGTAAACTGATTTCATTCAACCAAGAAAGGTAATAATATATGTACATCACCAGCAATAATATATTATCCAACATTGGGTGCAAAAATATCTGACACGTTTTTATTACTAGAGGCATAAGAGCGTGTCAGATATTTTTGCGCCCAATGTTGGATAACATATTATTGCTGGTGACTGTACAAAGTAAGGTACCCAAAAAAAAAGTGTAAATAATCAAATTTTTAATTTAATTAATAAAATTACATACAAATCCTAGTCAGTAGCAATAAATGTGCAAAAACGAAACTAAAAATCATGGAATGTGGTTTTATTCCTGAATTTGCGATGCGTATGATCAAAAAATACAGGATAAAACACTAAAATTAAAAACGTTCATCTCCGCTCTATAAATGGACTACATGGTCGCCCGCTGAGATGGCGGGAAATAAAGGGGTCGGCCATTTTGAAATACTGCACAAGCGCACAATGGTATTAACGAGGAATGGCGCAGATGCGAGATGCACACTGATACCCGGGAAATGCCATGCCTGTATGTTGTCCAGTGTAGGTTCTCTTAAATGTCTTAGGGACGAAATAAACTCATCTGAGGTAGAAAGAAGGAAAATTTTATGGCAAAAGAGGCAGGGGGGACCCAGACGGTTACTTAGAATGCATTGGACCAAACTTGAATAATTACACGAACATTACTAGGGAGGGATATATCTATTCCGCAATTTTATTTATTAGTATACCAGTGGACATTTTTCCACGTATTCTTAGGTAACTATAGCTATATTACTAAGCTCGATTAATAGAGTGAATTATGAAAGTATGTATTACCCCGCAAAAAATATTGCTGTACAACGTAGCTATGTCAAACCTGCAGTCGTGTCTACTAACTTTTATAGTATTAAGTATAATAGGACTGGAAAATAACCGTCATTAGAAAATGAGTGTTAAGTTGATTTGACAGCACTGAGAGCACAAAACAAAATGTGGACGCCATTAAATTATTCTAGAATAACTCTGTTATTCCACGCGAAACGGTGGTATAGTAACTATTCCCGAGTAGGTTAGCTATTTTTAGAATTATCGTTAGTAAAACGTAAAGTAAAACTGAGTTACTCTCGATTAACTGGCGATTTATACTAAGAATAATATTTCTCGTTTGGTCGAGTCCGCCCTTAGAGTAGCTTTAGAAAGCTAAAGTTGTGTTGTCCCAGATGTCAAAAACCTAGCAAAGAATAGAAGGGAAGCTCTTAATAGGCCACAATATGTAAGGATGGTAGTTTTCCTAGACCTAGATCTCAATAAGCGTAACTAAGTCTGTTCTATTAATAAATTAAAATTGGGAAAAAAACAAACTAATACCTTGAAAATACGATTAGAAACAAAAACCTAGATAGTTTTGTTTTTCAAACATGACACCTTTTCCACATTTTTTTTGTCGAACCCGTATCTTTTTGATTTAATTGAGTAGGGACCTACCTCTAACTTCTTAATCATGATATACAATACAATACTCGGCAAAGTAAACGTCTTGTTACCACTACGGTTACATGTCAAAAGCAATATTGTTGAATAGTAAAATATAAAGCCCTTGTTATTGTCAATTTATAATAATCTCTAGATATTTAATTACGATACGTAATTATCTCTGATAAAAAATACGAGTGCTAAATTTACCGTGGGGAAACCCAAAACTAATACGTCTTAACTTCTTTTCTCTAATCTATCCAAATAAGTATTTAATCCGTGATTATTTAATTTAAAACAACACATTGGCGGCATTAAAAAATATCATTTTTTTGCAGGGTTTTTACAGATAAAAATCTACTTGAAGGATACACGGAAAATCTTTGTCTTACTTTCTTACGCAATTAGTGTAGAGAGGTTAAGAAAAAAAGTGTTTTAAGATGCATTGCAAACTCTATTTATTTCCTCCTTCAAATTGTTTTTTTTAATAGATACAGAGGTATTTTATCCGCAGCTTGAATTCCGGAGTAGGACGTGGGGTAGTTTTAATACCGGAAAATTTGTGAGTTTCTAAAGGAATAGCGATAAACCACTTCTACGCTGATGGAGACGCAAGCAACGGCTAACATTATCCTGTCAAGCACCCTAAAAGTTGCCGCTAAAAATAAATCACGGGGTTTAAGTCGGGCGAACGCGGAGGCCAAATATTGAAGCTCGCCGTTTTATCCACAATGATTCTACTTTTAATTAAGTTAGTTTTAGTGCGCTGTGCGTGGCTTTATGCCTCGCCATAGTTTAAAGTTTTCATAAAATGCATTTATGTATGTTAACTCTTTAGAAGCGAAAGAGATTTGTCAAGATCGTAGCAGGTGGAAAGAAGTGGTCTCTGCCTACCCCTCTGGGAAACAGGCGTGATTTAATGTAATGTATGTATGTAACTCTTTATTGCACAAAAACAGTTGCAAGACACACTTGCATCCATATAATAAGAGCACATAGGCCAACATATCCCATATGGAATAAAATGACTAAAAAACGCCGTTTCCCGATACCTATATTCCCTAAAACTAATTAAAACATCTTCAATCTGGCAATCATCCACAAAATGACCTCAGATTAAGCTAGGCATGTACAGTCAGTTGCATAGAAAATTAGCCCCTAGACTAACCTAGTGAGTAGGGGTTACTTTTCTCTTGCTAACTGCAGTATGGGTATTTAATGTCGATAAACTATAAATGGAACATACAGGGTGTTAGGCGGAAGGATGGACAAACTTCAGGGACTAACTCTGAAGGTCATACTCATCAACAAAACCGCGAAAAAAACAGCTGTTCCATACAAACTTTGAGAGCTAAACAGTCGAAATGTATGTGTTCTGCCTAACACCCTGTATAGCAGCGGGGCTATGGAGCCCTCTGGATCCAATATAATAACGCTTTCCGGGTGCTAATGTGGCTGCCTCGCATCTGTCGTGTATCAGGGATGTTTGCAGAGGCTTGCATGGATTGCTTCTACGCTAGTATTCGCAAGTGGTGCGCATCCTTGGTACGCCGCGCGCCAGATAGCCCCAACTCCCCCCCGTCTTGAATGTGATCGCGGACGGGGCTCGACTGTTCATACATACGACACTGCCGTGGTCTGCATACACCTAGTGAGGCTGCTAATTTTAATATTTAAAATGTACATACTAATCATAGACATGTCTCTACTAAGAAATAATGTGAGTTTATCGTTAATTCAATAAGTTAATAAATTATTGTCATATTATTATCAACCCGTGGTCTAAACGTAAAATCTAAAAAGTCTAAAACGTTAAACTGACATATTAATATCGGCCGACAAACGGCATCCTGTCCTGTGGGGAACTTTAAGCTACAGACGCTAGACGTTAGACGTATACGTAACCATTGCAATGCTTTTTTTCGAGTTTGTTTTTTGCTGACGAAACCACATTTAACACTACTTGTAAATTATATGATGATGATGATTATGATGATATTGTGCTGGTTTTTTTAATAAATGGTAACCTATAAATATTATTTCGTGATGATATAAAATAAAAATTACAATCAAACTTATCATAATTATAAATTTAATAATCTCACTAATGCAGGCATGCAGTTTGAATATTTTAATCTCCTTTGATAATCGAACGGTAAGGAGTATAAATATGCAGCGGATGCACCTTCGAGGACAGTCGATATTCTGCTGCAGTATGAAACTCCTGGTTGCCTTGGCTTTGGTGGGTCTGGTGGGGTCCGTGGTGGGCGAGGAGGAGTTCGATGTGCCGATCGAATTCGACTACCACAATAAAATCGGTATCCCCGAGGCTGCTCGCATCAAGGCAGCTGAAGAGGCCCTAGACTTCGATGGCGGCAGGATCGTGGGAGGCTCTCCAGCCGCGCTCGGGCAGTACCCCTACCTTGTAAGTTTATAGCGTAATTACGGTATAAAAAAATATCTTTAATTAAGATGAGGGAAATTAAAAAAAAAACGATTTTTTGTTGGAAAGACCGAACTCCTCTGCATCTCTTAGATCCTCGATTAAATTTTTCCCATTAACCAGGAAATACGGACAACCGAAACATTTTCCATTAAAAAAAAAGATTTCTACCAGTATTGGTCATTGTCGGATATTCTCAATGAAAATCAGCCAAATTATTAATTAACCACTTTCATAAATTAATGTCTCTTTTACTTTATTTTATATCAAAAAAGGATTATCTAGCCCTGGTTTAAGTCAAAGATGTTGAAAAAAACGATCTGTACTCAACGATCCCTATCCAATAAAAATACGTTTATAACGTAATCCAGTATATTAATAATATTAACATAATATGTATGAAAATGAAATGGCAGATAAATTAGTATGAAGTATACAAATTAAGGGCATCTATTCCAATTTGTCTAAGCCTATATTGCATGTATATCGTTATGATATGTTGACATTAGCAGTATCAGTAGGATGGGTTAAGACAAAGTGGAATAAAGGCCCGATGTATGTATGTGTAATCCAGTTTTAAACGAGGACTTTATACAAATCTCCATAAAATCTTAATTTTGCATAAATACGAAGGCCATTTTTTCAAATGACAAATATAACATGGTATTCCATGTTATGACATCCACTGTGACGATATATTTACCAGCACGGTTAGCACAAGTTGTATTTTCTCGCTTGTCGCTCAGTGCCTCTCTATCATTACATTACTGACTAGATAGAAAGGGAGATCCGAACGACAACCAAGTCGCGGGCAACTTGTGCTAGCCGCACTGGTAATTATGAAAATATAGAATAAAATGAGCATCAAAAACTAACCTAATCTAACATGCAAAAAACAAAGTGGGCCAATAAACTAATAATGACCCGTAGGCGAACAGTCGCCGAGTTATTATATTTGTCACACCGTTTACTGTTTTCCATTATAAAAGGAAATTTTTGAAAACTAATAATCGTTCCAAAAATTGTAGATACTTGTTTAGAGGGGAAATAATGTATGTGGCTGTTGACAGGGAGGTCTGGTCATTACCTTGACCACCGGAGCCACCTCCGTGTGCGGCTCGAGTCTGTTGACCAACAATCGTGCCGTCACCGCCGCCCACTGCTGGAGAACTTCAGGAGCCAGCGCCCGCCAGTTCGTCGTCGTCCTTGGCTCCACCCTGCTCTTCTCTGGAGGCACCAGAGTCACCACCACCAATGTCGAGATGCACGCCAGCTACAACATGCAGACCCTGGTTAATGACGTCGCCATAATCAGGCTGAACTGGGTGAATTACAGCAGTAAGTCACTCCTAATTCTCACATCATACATAGTATACATGTCAAACTAACTCTTGTCTGTGTGTTTATTACGCTTTTACGGCTGAACTGCTGAATTAATTTCGATGGGTACGTTTACTTTTAATCCTGAAAAACATTAGATTCCTAGGACAATAAACGACTTCTACGCGGACGGAGTCGCAGGCAACAGCTTGTAATATAATTTGGGATTTTTATACATCATATGTTTTGTATAATTATAAAGTTGATACCTACGGAAGTACAGAATCTATCATTTATAATAACACAATATTAAAGATCGTCCATTTAAAACTGTAGGTTACCGACTTGATTGCGGTTCTAATACCTTAACTAGAATTTAAACCAGTTAATGAGTGCAATTGTTTTTCAGACAACATCCGCAACATCGGCCTGGCTACCGGCAGCAACCAGTTTGTGGGAACCTGGGCTTGGGCTGCTGGCTTCGGCAGAACTAGCGACAGTAAGTACAATAACTCCCCAATAAAATAACACTTATGAAGGAGCTTAGCAACACAAACAAGTACTTGGGAATGGGGTTTTGATAGAAGAGTTCTCCTTTCTTTCCAGTTTTTCACCACTTCACCTGGTTGGATGTTTTGAGGGAACAATAAAAATAAGAAATGGTCATCGAACAGAATTTGCCAACAATAATGCGACATATCCTCAATCGAAATGCTCACTAACGTGCATGAAATGGATTCCATATTTGAAATACAGCATAAATCAATAGTAAAAGTGGACGAGCACGTCTTGATTTTTTGCTTCGTGTCGTTTCACGCGCGGTGCATTGTTTTCGTGGTCTAAAAACTAGGTAGAGGGATCACCGAGTTACAAAAATATCCACTGTTTGGATTAGACGGGAGAAGGACTGTGCAGACTGAGTGCGTGCTCTCTAAGCCCCATGGTCGTCGTCGAACCAGCTCTAGTAGTTCAATAATCTATGCTAACCGATCGTTTCATTTCAGACGCTGGCATCGGCAACAACCAGTTCCTCTCGCACGTAAACCTCCAGGTGATCACCAACCAGGTCTGCCAGAATGTGTACGGTGGCTCCGTCATTGCCAGCACCCTCTGCGTAGCCACCACCGGCGGCCGCGGCACCTGCGGCGGAGACTCCGGCGGCCCACTCGTCGCCAACAACCAGCTGGTGAGTAAAACCAGATGACCTTACCTGAGCTCTGATATCGCTATTCAACTGCTATTTATAGCATGATCAGAATGATATAAATTTTCAACGATGCACCAGTAAAACTTATATATATTATATATTAACATCAAAAATCGCAGAATTTGAGTATTGTCTAACTGTAAATTTAAAAGTTAGATTAAGAAAGAAAAATTTAGTTTCTTGCCCTATACTCCAGTAAAATTGGCGATTGCAAATAAAGTAACCTACGGGGTAGTTTGCGTCAAATCCGTTAGTTCTGATTTTTTACAGATTTGTTTATGATGTTGGCTCAATAAATAATCCAAGTTTGTGACGTCGAAAAATTAAAAAAACCGCTATTATTTCGGACTTTTTTCAGATTTTGGCGATTATAACCCTAAAGAACTTTTTGATAGAATTATGTTTAGACTTTTTTAATGAAGACTAAATGTGCCACAACATGAGACTAGAATTGTCTCTGTAGACCCAATAGTTTCAGAGATAAAGCCTTTCAAAATTCAACCATTTTAGGGTTAGGGCGGGTTAGGGCTCCTGTTATATGATTGAGGTGATTACATCGGCCATTCGCATTTTAGTACAATCCGAAATAGATTATCTACACTAAATACATTCGACAAATTAAGTAATAAATTAACAAATCTCTCTCTGACTGTGTTCCAGGGCGTCTTTGCCATAGTAGTCTATGCCGCCATTTTTGACCTTTTGTGGTGTCCCACAGATCGGTGTCACCTCCTTCGGCCACCGCAACGGCTGCCAGATCGGCCAGCCTGCCGGCTTCGCCCGAGTCACCTCCTTCGCTTCCTGGATCCAGGCCCGCCTTTAAATTAGACCACCATTAGACCTGCAACTATCACGATAAATAAATTCAATGATAATTTTAACAAAACAGTTTATTTTTACGCCTGTCCTAAATTAAAATCGCCAAGGACTTTTAACCTATTACACATAGCGACAAAGACAGTTCTACAAAATATGGGGTTTGTCATTGTTTCATTGGCTCTGAACACTATGAATATTGTAATTTATTTACTTAACGGTTAGAGATTCATTTTTATCGTTAGAGTTCATAAAATTGTGATCGTCACATTGGTCAATTTAATCACTTACATGTGATTCTAAATATGATATTGCTCGTTAGCCGTTACTAATATCGTATACGTAGAACAGTTAAAATAACGAAAATTTAAAAATTCAACACTAGTGCCTTACTTGTTAATTTGAAAGCAAGCCGCCAACAGACAGTCATCTGATTTGTATTGGAGCGGTTTAACTTTCTCATCAGGACAAGCGAGACAAGCAGCTTGTCTAAGAGGATAAGAAAGTCAAACTTGTGTTGGTGCATTGAGTCGCGAGGGTTCTGTCATTCCTGCGTCTATCTCCTTGCAATAAATGAGAAGTCTAAACGCTTCTATTACAAGATAATTTCCGTTCAAAATTATTATAGGGTTAAGTCGGGCGAACCCGGAGGCCACAATGTTGGTCCTCACCATTTTATCCAAAATATGATTCTACCGTAAAACCAGAGTATGAATAAGTATTAACCGAATCTCTTTCACTGACATACTTTTTGTCATCTGTCAGTATATTTGTAATGCTATACCATACACTAAATGACACAGAAGGCTTACTTATTTAATTTTGACTCACTCATTATTTATAAACATTAACTTTAATGATTGTATTTATTTTGTATTGAGTATAATCATATTTGACAAGAAGTATGATTTCTTATTAAATGCTTAAATATATATAAACATAATAATTATAATCGAAATAATCATAATTATAAAATATAATCTCACTAATGCGGCCATGCAGTCACTAGATATTTAATCTCCTTAGATAAAATAACTATTAACACTATAAATGAGAAGCGGATCGATCGTCGAGCACAGTCAACATTCTGCTGCAATATGAAACTCCTGGTTGCCTTGGCTTTGGTGGGTCTGGTGGGGTCCGTGGTGGGCGAGGAGGAGTTCGATGTGCCGATCGAATTCGACTACCACAATAAAATCGGTATCCCCGAGGCTGCTCGCATCAAGGCAGCTGAAGAGGCCCTGGACTTCGATGGCGGCAGGATCGTGGGAGGCTCTGCAGCTTCGCTCGGGCAGTACCCCTACATTGTAAGTTTAGCGTAAAAAAAATATTTAATTAATATAAGGAGGGAAAATAAAAATAAAATATTTTTGTTAGAAAGACCGACCTCCTCTGCATCTCTTAGACCTTCAATTTAATTAAATATCTCCCATTAACCAGGAAATAAGGACAGCCGAAACATTTTTTATTTATAAAAAAGATTTCTACCAGTATTGGTCATTGTCGGATATTCTCAATGAAAATCAGCCAAATGATTAATTAACCACTTTCATAAATTAATGTCTCTTTTACTTTATTTTATATAAAAAAGGATTAACTAGCCCTGGGGGCTTATTGTCTAACGCACTCGCAATCACGATCGTTTTCATTTTGAAAATCGAAGGCTTGTCTGCATACAAAATGAAAACAATTGCTCCACTTTGAAGCCGGTTGCTATTGCGAGTGCGTTAGACAATAAGCCCTCTGGTTTAAGTCAAAGATGTTGAAAAAAACGATCTGTACTCAACGATCCCTATCCAATAAAAAAAACGTTTACAACGTAATCCAGTATATTATAGTTATTTATGTAACTGGTACATAATGAAGCCTCTTAAGGTACGAGAGCCGAGGTTAGAGCGCGAGCTTGCGAGCGCTCTAATTACAGGCACGAGTACCTTAAGAGCTAATTATGAACCGTTGCATACATAACTTTTTCTACAAGCTTAAAATGATAATGATAAAAATAAACAATCGCTAACTTTTCTCGTATACTTTACTCGATTTTTCTGCTAACAAATTACTTGTCATCGAAGACATTTTCACTATTCCGATGCGCGATAATAGTTTGTGAATTTTATTGATAAATGTAAACAAGTTTCACGCGAATTTTAATAGATACTTAAAACCGTTCTATCAAATTATCATAAACAAGTAGGAATGCCAAACAATACGCCATTTTGTTGATATCCATATTGAACGTAACCATGGTAACCAAATAACAAATCGATGGATATTAACCATCTATTTTTAGTAATTGAATAAAAATGTTATTTTAAACACATAATTACTCATAAAATTAATTTTGTTTTTAATATACGTAATTGTTATTGGTGTTAAATGTTTTTAACGGTTTATTATACAAATTATTAGGATGTCAAGTGTTAACTAAACGCCAAGACTGATATCCGGAATGACCGTTACCATGGTAATAACAATGCTATAATAAATTATAGAACTGTTATTACCATGGCAACGCTCATTATAGAGTTGTTTTTACGCTTCGGTTACGCTATAGGTGGTATTCTGACACCATTAACGATATCAATATTAGCGGTTTATAGTACGCGAGTAGAAAAAAAATATTAACATATGTATAAAAATGAAATGGCAGATAAATAAGTATGAAGTATATAAATTAAGGGCATCTATTCCAATTTGTCTAAGCCTATATTGCATGTATATCGTTATGATACGTTGACTAATGTCAACGTATCATAACGATATACATGCAGTAGCAGTAGGATGGGCTAAGACAAAGTGGAATAAAGGGCCGATGTATGTATGTACTGTATATGTAATGGGATCATTGATTTTTTTAATTCAGTTTTAAACGAGGACTTTATACAAATCTCCATAAAATCTTAATTTTGCATAAACACGAAGGCCATTTTTTCTAATGACTAATATAACATGGTATTCCATGTTATGATATTCACTGTGACGACAATTTACCAGCACGGGTAGCACAAGTTGTATTTTCTCGCTTGTCCCTCAGTGCCTCTCTATAATTACTGACTAGATAGAAAGGGAGATCCGAGCGACAATCAAGTCGCGGGCAACCAGTGCTAGCCGCACTGGCAATTATGAAAATTATATAGTATATAATGAGCATCAAAAACTAAACTAATGGAACGTACAAAAAACTAAGTGGGCAAATAAACTAATAATGACGCGTGGGCGAATAGTCGCCGAGTTATTACTTACATTTATCAAACCGTTTATTATTTCCATTATAGAAGCAAAATTTTAGAAATCTAATAATCGTTTCAAAAATTGAACTTGTTTAGAGGGGAAATAATGTATGTGACTGTTGATAGGGAGGTCTGGTCATTACCTTGACCAACGGAGCCACCTCCGTGTGCGGCTCGACTCTGTTGACCAACACCCGTGCCGTCACTGCCGCCCACTGCTGGAGCAGTACGGGGGGCAACGCCCGCCAGTTCGTCGTCGTCCTTGGCTCCACCCTGCTCTTCTCTGGAGGCACCAGGATTACCACCAGCAGTGTCCAGATGCACGCCAGCTACAACATGTGGACCCTGGTCAATGACGTCGCCATAATCAATTTATCCTGGGTCAATTACAGCAGTGAGTTACTTCTTAGTCCATTCTAATGTTATAGGTAAATATTATAAAAGTAACTCTGCTTGTCCATTAGTTACGATTGCAGTTATAATACCTTAACTAGAATTAAAACCAGTTAATGAGTGCAATTGTTTTTCAGACACCATCCGCAACATCGGCCTGGCTACCGGCAGCAACCTGTTTGTAGGAACCTGGGCTTGGGCTGCTGGCTTCGGCAGAACTAGCGACAGTAAGTACAATAACTCCCCAGTAAAATAACACTTGTGATGGATCTTAGCAACACAAACAAGTACTTGGGAATGGGTCTTTGATACAAGAGTTCTCTATCATTTCCATTTTTGCACTACTTCGCCCAGTTGGATGTTCTTGCAAATAGGTCTATCATACAAGTACAGTCCAATCTTTCCAATTCTATACCACTTACCCAGATGGACATTTTGAGGGTTAAACCCAGAATATTAAAAAAAAGTGTTATATTTCAGATGCTGGCATCGCCAACAACCAGTTCCTGTCCCACGTACAGGTCCAGGTGATCACCAACCAGGTCTGCCAGAACGTGTACGGTGGCTCCGTGATTGCCAGCACCCTCTGCGTAGCCACCACCGGCGGCCGCGGCACCTGCGGCGGAGACTCCGGCGGCCCACTTGTCGCGAATAACCAGCTGGTGAGTAAGATGAGATGACTTTAGCTAAGCTGTGACATTGCTAATTCAGTTATTAATAGCATGACCAAAGTAATAAAATGGAGATTTTATCATTCTGGTCATGCTGGTCATCTATTATTCTGGCACCAGTAAAACTTGTTAGACGTTTTAGTGCGGATAAAGTAGCAACATAAATCGCAGAATTGGAGTACCGTCCTTTTAAGCTAGCGTACTCTAACTTTTAAGCTAGATTAAGAGAGAAAATTGAGTTTCTTCTCTAGAACAGAAATAAGAGTTAAACTAACGAGCTTCTGAAATTTTCTGTGCTAGTCTTATTTGCACTTTACGTAGATCGTATTTAAAATAATAGTTCTTGATTTAACACACTTTGACTCGCAACTAAGCGAACGGTTCATTTCGCAGCAAGTAGGTACAGTTGTGTTCCGTTTAAAATGTAACATGCACCTTAATAATACATTGTTAGGCGGGTTAGGGCTACTGTTTCACACTTAGGGCCAAGTTCACCAACCAATTTAACAGACGGTTAACTCTTAATCAGCTTATAGTCAATACATTTGACAACCGTTAAACCGCTAACATTCCGTTTAATTGTTGGTGAACTCGGCCCTTAGAGCTTTAGGGCATTACGTTGGCCATTTGCATTCTGGTACTCTATGAAATTAAATTGATTAAAAAAAAATTTAAATTTACAAACTGGACCTGATTTGTCTCTATCTGACTCTTGTGTCTTCCAGAGCGTCTTTGTCATAGGTACCTATGCCGCCATTTTTGACCATTGTTCACCTTTCCCACAGATTGGTATCACCTCCTTCGGCCACCGCAACGGCTGCCAGATCGGCCAGCCTGCCGGTTTCGCCCGAGTCACCGCCTTCGCGTCCTGGATCCAGCAACGCCTCTAAATTTAGACCACCATAGACTGACAACCGTCATGATGAATAAAACTATTTATAATTTTAATGAAACACTTTTTTTATCTGTCCTTAGTAATTAAAATCGCCATGGACTTTTAGAAAACCACAAGGCGACTAAAAGTTCTATAAAAAATGAGGTTTGGCCTTGTTTAATTGACACTAAATACAACGAATATTGTAAAAATATTTCACCGTTCGATCAATTTTTATTACATAGATGCAGCTCATTTTACGCTGACAGAAAAGGACAGAGCTTATTAACTGCTATAGCTCTGTCCTTTACGCTCGCCGTAAAATCGATATGTCATAATAGCCTCCCCGATAGGGTCTGGAATGTTAAGCAATAAATTGACACAAAAAGTAACAAATCATTGTTATCATAATGCAAATCTTACGTGACGTGGACAAAGAAGGTAGGCAGGTTGATGTGACCTATTTCTACTATAGTAAAGCATTTGATCGGGTAGATAACGATGTTTCACTAAGAAAACTGGCATTGGCCGGCTTATCAAGTCCTGTCTGTTAGACAACAGTTCGTTCAATACAGACACACAAAGTCCAAACCTTATCCAGTAATGTCTGGTATTAGGCAGGGCTGTAATCTTGGTCCTTTATTCTTTCTTATTCTACGCTAGCTAGACCTCCCCTCATCAGTTAAATACTCAATTTGCCTAATGTTTGCTAACGATTTAAAATTTGCTCTGCCTATCACCACTTTCATGATTGTATAGCCTGATCAGCGGGCTTAGCACGCGTGGTGAGGATTATACGTCAAAATTCGTCAAACGAGATTTAGTGTCAAATATGTCTATTCCATATTCTAACGTAAGAGTAAACGTTTAAGGTTTTAAATAACAGTGTAATTTGTGTGACTTGAGTCCTTTTATTACTAAGCATCTTGAAGTGGGATTTAATGTCATGTGTCATTTTCGGTATTGCTAATTGACACTAATTCATGGATAACGTCAAATCTGACAGTAAATCTCGCCTCGCGTGCTAAGCCCGCAGCGGGCCTATTATGGTCGTGTTTATTGATGTAGATAAAACATCTGTCACCGTCTGACTAGTATGTACGTTCGAAAGTGACGGATGCTTTATCCACCGCGATAAAGGCAGCCATAATATGGGTCCAAGCGCTCAGCCATCCAAGATCTATAAAGCCATTCATACATGTCCGCAGTATTCAAACAACCGGCTATAAAACGGACATCCTCTCCAGTTTTCACTCACAGTTTCAGCTGACAACAGATCGAGATCGACCTTCCAATAAAGCAGTAGAATCGGTAGAGACCTGTCGATAGTGTCGATGCAGGTCTGCCTCACCGCGCGCCACACACTTCTAGTTTGAAGAAAACGCCAATTGAAAACTTTAAGAGAAACTTATAGTCGATGCTCTAGTACAATGAAACAAGTAAGATGATTCCGTGTGACTTTTTAAATTTAGTTCAGTAATTTTGGCATGCTTTAACTACGAAAGCGTATTGGCGGCGAGTTGTCAGACAGCTACTGTATCTGTATGACAGTAGCTAGTGTATAACGATATAAAATATTATAGTTGCTTAGAATGAGTTAATTTATTTTAGTACCTATTTAGTTTTAGTTAGGTATGTTTTTATTATTTTCCTATATTTTGTTTGTATCTTAATAAACTTTCCTTTTAAGGTAACGGCACCTATAGAGTTAAGGTCGGTCGGTCGGTTTCGGTCATTCCGAAAGATTTTTTTTACAAAAATGTGTTAATTGAACTTTGTAATTTGTACCTTTTTGGGCTCATTATAGGTGATTATACATATAAGATATAATAAATATAAAACCCAAAAAGTCGGGTTCACCTGTTACCGAGGTATTGGGCGGGCTTTGACCCTTTTACCGCTGATGAGGCTCCTATTATCGAGGGTAGAGGAGTATTGTATTTTTCGTTCCATACATTTAATATGTAACATTTTGTTTTTTTTTTACATTGTTCTCACGTTACCGTAAACTCATGTCTGTAATTTGACATCTACACTATCTACACTAATATTATAAAGAGGAAAGATTTGGTTTTTTGTTTGTTTGTTTGTTTGTTTGTTTGTTTGTTTGAATTGAATAGACTCCGAAACTACTGGACCGATTTCAAAAATTCATTCACCATTAGATTTCTACATTATCCCTGATGGACATAGGCTATAAAATAATTTCCAAAAATTTAGGGATCCGTATAAAAACTTTGATAATGCAGCCCAAGGTGTGAAAAAAAAACCTTATATCGCATACACTGCGGAAACTATTGACAATAGAGCAAAGTGATGTAGTACCGTTTTAAAGAAGACATCAATATCTACAAAAAAATGTGCAATACCATATGTCTAACTATTACAGTTAAGTCACAATAACTACTTTTTCATGTTAAAATATGCAATAGTTACGCCGGTACAAAATAGGCCACGTTATTCGCACCTTGGTATTAATCCTTATCAAAATAAATCACTTCTTATTCAAGTTTATATCAGTACCTGTAAATTACTTTTTGAATTATTCAAATCGGACATACCATTCAAAAGATATAGTGAGTATAATTATAATCAAAATTGAAAGAAACAGCGTTCTATTTAAGTTGGCTCTAAGTGACAAATGGTTTTATCTACAACAGAGAATAGACAAGTAAAATTTGGCTAATGGTTCCTCTATGTATAAATGAGTATAACATCATAGAAATTAAAATTAACCAAAACCATCCACAATTTCATGGATATATCCATGCTACTAAATATACAAAAACAAATTTTGTCTATTCAAAAATGTGTCTGTTAGTGGTGGTTGGCTACTCTGTGGCAACGTCGACAATGTCGTCTCCATTTACTTGCTGAGGCTCTACTTTGAAATCCGTAATTCGAACTTCGTCTATTACTATCCCTTTTGCTCTCGACGCGTCACTAATTCGCAAGAAAGTGACGGAGCGATCCGAAGTTCGAATTACTGATTTCAAAGTAGAGCCCCTGTTTCTGTCAGCTGTCACGTGACTGTCACCTGTGAACTGGGAAATTGGCGGTCAAGAGTCAACGCTGCCAACATATCCGATTTTTTTTTCTACACTTCTTCACTATCACGTCAATGTCACTACATACATAGTATAAAACAAAGTCGCTTCCCGCTGTCTGTCTGTCTGTCTGTCTGTCCCTATGTATGCTTAGATCTTTAAAACTACGCAACGGATTTTGATGTGGTTTTTTTTAATGGATAGATTGATTCAAGACTATCTGTCTGTCACCGCTGTATCTCATGAACCGTGATAGCTAGACAGTTCAAATTTTCACAGATGATGTATTTCTGCTGCCGCTATAACAACAGAATAAAATAAATATTTAAGGGGGGCTCTCAATCTCTCATACAACAAACGTGTTTTTTTTTGCTCGATATTAATAGACGCTGGAAATATTAACAAATTTTACGGTTCACTAATGTTTTACAAAATCATCATTTGGCAAACAATGTCATTGTACAAACTTTCATTTCGCAAAGCATTTCCCGTAAACTTATTGTTTTCAACGACAATTAACAACTCACAAGATCAAACATTCAAAGGTGCGGGCTTAGACCTGAGCGTCGAGTGTTTTTCCCATTTACGCCGTGGTATTTGGCAGAGCTAACCTACAATAGCGTAACGCGGAACCTTCGAGATCCTGAACTGTCTATCTGGCTTTTCAGGTGGCTGATGACCTTTTTTTTACAGGCGTTTTTCAGCGCGCTTTTCAATCCTCGCCTTGATGCAGGAGGTGGCGGCTTAAAAAACGCCTGTAAAAAAAAGGTCGTCATGGGTATCGTTTCTTAGGTTTTTGCGGATGGCGAATTCAAAATTGATATCAAATTTGGAATTCAAGATGGCGGCCATGATGTCATGGGTAATCGTGTTTCATGTTTCCGGGAATGGCAATTTCGAAAATGATATCAGATTTGTAATTCAAGATGGCGGCCATGATGGTTTTTGAAAAAGTCGTCAAGGGTATTTTTTCTTATGTTTGGTTAGATGCTGAATTCAAGGTGGCGGACATGTTGTTTTTCGCTAAAGCTTCAAGCAATTCATCGGTAAATTTATTGAAATGTAAGAATATACCGTTGGTTTTCCGAATAAAATAAAATAAAATAAAATAAATAAATAAACTGTGAATAAGTACTTTAGGTGTTAGTTGTTTATCAATCAGATTTTGAAATAAAATAAAAAATCTTTAGTAGTAAAAAAAATCAATTCTTAACAATCTAACCCTAATATTCTTATCTTATCTTATCTTATCTTACTAATTTCATAAATGAGAAAGATTGGATGTTTGGATGTTTGTTACCTACTTCATCACGCTTCAACCATTAAGCGGATCAGGATGAAACTTGGCACACATAATAATTTAGGTTCTGGAATAGGACAGGGTAGTTTTTATTCCGAAAAAACATCTCATTCGTACAGGAAATCAAATTAATCGTTAAAACCTGAGAATTTGCTCACAAGGTGGCGCCACTTTGTATGGACGAGTATCAAAATTAATTAAGAAGGTGAAATCTCATCTAGCCATGAGTGGGTAGTTTGTTTTTATTTCTGTTTACGTTTGTCATCCTGTAATCCTTTCAGTTTGTATTCATTGATGTGTGCGTACACAAAAGTTACTAAAGAAACACACTTTTATTTCACCATACAAACTAGATGGCGCTAGCTCTGATTTAAAACTGTATCGAAGTGTTGCCTTGGTGTGGTCAAAGTCACTGGGTGGATAAGCGATTTTCCCTATACAGGGCTATATTTCGTTCTCGGTTCGGATAGGACGAACTTATGTTATTCATCCTGGTAAGATCAAATTCTGAAGTCCACGCGGACGAAGTCGCGGGCAGAAGCTAGTTATCAATAAAGAAGTATCTGAGTATCTGAGTATCTGAGTATCTAAACTTTTTACGTAAGTCTACACAATACTACTTTCTTCTTATTTTGTTTTTGCGGTTCTTACAATATAGTATTGGCATACATACATACTCTCTCGTGCATAGCTACGAAAATCCACGTTTGACAGTAAGTTTATAGTAGTTTATGTGACTGTTGCATAATAAGGGGCATTAAAATTCGAGTGAGTGTTTATGAAACGAGCCGAAGGCGAGTTTCATAATAGCATCTCACGAGTATTTTAATGCTTATTATGTACAGTTACATACACTGCTTTATCTACACACATATCATCAAAGCTCTCTATGATGTATTCAGAAATCGCATGTAATGACCGGCATTGCAGCATTGATTAGAGCTATTAGTAAAATAATACAAAAAATAAATGGGATAACAGAGACAATTATTTATTGTAATAATTATTATTTACAGTTTTAATTGTGCGGTGGTTGAATTCCACTTTTCCAGTTTTGATACTTAGTAGAATCATGTTCGTGGATTTTGACGGCAACAACATATTTTCGACGCTCATTGCTTTATCCCTGATATCAGGTGGCGTCTCCGAAATATCGTGATCATGATCACTATCTTGATCACTCATTTTAAGTAGTCGTACAATACAATAATTATTTACGAACAAAACAACACAACAAACTTATTTTTCCGACAAAATAAGCGTCAAACGTGGCGGCAAATCAAAATTTGACAAGTTGTTTTTTTTTAATTCAGAGACAACTAGATTAAGCGTCAACTATCAAATCGTTCGATATCAAGTAACGTGCGAGATATGTCAAAGTTGTGTGAAATTGACATTTCATTTTCAATAAAATGTCATCTCGACTGATTTAGAATAGAGGTCTAATCAAAAATGCTTCGTTTTTCAGAGATGTTCGAAATTTGAATGTCATAAGAACATCGAAATTGATGTTCTTATGAATTCATAAGAAAACTGCCACAGATAAAAAAATTGCTCTAAAAACAGAGTTGATTATTATGCTGGTCATAATTAGCGGTTTCTGAACGCATCATAGAGGGCTTATGATATGAGTGTAGATAAAATAATTAGTACTAGAGTTCAACATGTAAGTACATTATGGATGTCGCTGACATCAAAACTTAAAAAAAAAACAACTTTTACCGAAATTATTGAAATACGAAACATACGCTTAGTCTTATTTATCCTAATTTTCAATAGACTAGCATAAAAACTCTGTCTTAATAAAGCTTACCAGCGGGCTTAGCACGCGAGGCGAGATTTACTGTCAGATTTGACGTTTCCCATGAATTAGTGTCAATTAGCAATATCGAAAATGACACATGACATTAAATCCCACTTCAAGATGCTTAGTAATAAAAGGACTCAAGTCACACAAATTACACTTTTATTTAAAACCTTAAACGTTTACTCTTACGTTAGAATATGGAATAGACATATTTGACACTAAATCTCGTTTGACGAATTTTGACGTATAATCCTCACCTCGCATGCTAAGCCCGCAGGTAAGCGTTGTACAGTCGCCCACACACTTAACCGACCATTAAAGACGGAGCTGAAAATAAGTGTCAATGCTTGAAAGGGATGTAAATATATTTAATATGAAAAAAGTATCTACATCCCTGTCAAGCATTGATATTTTCTCTCTGCTCTGCCTCCAATGGTTAGTTAGGTGTGTTGCTGTGTGTACCATCTGTTGTACAACAGTTTCCAACAGGTAAGCTTCACTATCAAAAAAGTCTTAATTTTTAAGGCGATATTATGGGAACCTAACTCCAACCCATATAAAACCTAAATAGGTCGGAACTAGGTTCCCATATATCCTATTACCGAGAGTTATCTTTTTTTACCATCATGGTAATAGGATAAATTCAGAGAACTATAACACCTAATTGAGACCCATAAAAAAATAAATTAATCGTGAAGTTGGTTAAACAAATAAATACTTGACATTTTAACCATCTAATAAAACCAAAGTCATAAAACTAAAAAGGAAATCTTTAAATGTATCTTTATATTTAAACGACTCAAACATTTAAGGGTTTTTATGAAAACAAGTAATATAGTGCACAAGATTGTAGTAAAAATAAGGCCTTTATTAGTATTTTTCATACCACGGAAATTGTTCTTTAACTGCTTAAATAGATAAAGCGTTTTATAACACAAAAAAAAAATAACCGACAGCAGATATAATAAATAAAGGCCATTGAACTTAAAGTACAATTTTAGCTATTGCCGTGGTAAACCTCGGATTTAGGAGCTCTAGCAAAAACGGAACCGATTACCGCGGTATTTAATATTCTAATTTTAATGTATTTCAAGACAAATGCACACGAAAATTGTATTTAAAAGTCTCAAATAAAACAATAATAAATAATTTAAAAATGTAGCATTAGATTAGTCATTACAACTTTTACGCAAATCACTAAATAAAATGTGAGTTTACTTACACGGCACAACCTGCTCCTGCGCCGGCATCGTGGGTTCTGGCAGTTCGCGAGCTGTTTATTTGATGCATACACTCTAGCGCCAAAAAAAACCGCTATGCCGCTTCGCTCGTGTAAAATAAGTTTCTTAGCGAGTAAATCGACTTGTTTATAAAACGCATATAATCAAAATATCGCGGTAATGGGTTTCGATTTGAGGGGGTCGTTAATAGGTGCCTTACCTTACTTCTTAATTATGAAAAACAGACATCAAACTTATCCTTATCATAATTATAAATTTAATAATCTCACTAATGCAGACATGCAGTTTAGATATTTTAATCTCCTTTGATAATCGAACGATTAATAAGAGTATAAATATGCAGCGGATCCACCTTCGAGGACAGTCGATATTCTGCTGCAATATGAAACTCCTGGTTGCCTTGGCTTTGGTGGGTCTGGTGGGGTCCGTGGTGGCCGAGGAGGAGTTCGATGTGCCGATCGAATTCGACTACCACAATAAAATCGGTATCCCCGAGGCTGCTCGCATCAAGGCAGCTGAAGAGGCCCTGGACTTCGATGGCGGCAGGATCGTGGGAGGCTCTGCAGCCTCGCTCGGGCAGTACCCCTACCTTGTAAGTTTAGCGTAATTACGGTATAAAAAAATATCTTTAATTAAGATAAGGAGAGAAATTAAAAAAAAACTGTTTTTTGTTAGAAAGACCGACCTCCTCGGCATCACTTAGATCTTCGATTAAATTTTTCCCATTAACCAGGAAATACGGACAACCGAAATATTTTTCATTTATAAAAAAGTTTTCTTTTTCGAGATTCTCAATGAAAATCAGCCAAATAATTCATTAACCACTTTCATAAATTAATGTCTCTTTTACTATATTTTATTTTATATTAAAAAGGATTAACCAGCCCTGGTTTAGTCAAATATGTAGAAAATAAGGGTTCCTTTTTACCATTTTGGTACGGAACCCTAAAAACTATCTGTACTCAACGATCCCTATCCAATAAAAATACGTTTACTACGTAATCCAGTATATTAAAAATATTAACATATGTATAAAACTGAAATGGCAGATAAATTAGTATGAAGTATACAAATTATCTATTATCTATCTATCTATTCCAATTTGTCTAAGCCTATATTGCATGTATATCGTTATGATAATGTTGACATTAGCAGTAGCAGTAGGATGGGCTAAGACAAAGTGGAATAAAGGGCCGATGTATCTAAGTACCGTGTATGTAATGGGATCATTGTTTATTTAAAATTCAGTTTTAAACGAGGACTTTATACAAATCTCGATAAAATCTTAATTTTGCATAAATACGAAGGCCATTTTTTCTAATGACAAATATAATTATTCCATGTTATGACATCCACTGTGACGTTTATTTTCTCGCTTGTCGCTCAGTGCCTCTCTATAATTACTGACTAGATAGAAAGGGATATCCGAGCGACAACCAAGTCGCGGGCAACTTGTGCTAGCCGCACTGGTAATTATGAAAATATAGTAGGTATATAACGAGCGTCAAAAACTAACCTAATCTAATGTACAAAAAACAAAGTGGGCAAATAAACTAATAATTACCCGTGGGCGAACAGTCGCCGAGTTATTATATTTGTCACACCGTTTACTGTTTTCCATAATAATAGTAAATTTTAGAAAACTAATAATCGTTCCACAAATTGTAGATACTTGCTTAGAGGGGAAATAATGTATATGGCTGTTGACAGGGAGGTCTGGTCATTACCTTGACCACCGGAGCCACCTCCGTGTGCGGCTCGAGTCTGTTGTCTAACACTCGCGCCGTCACCGCCGCCCACTGCTGGAGAACTTCAGGAGCCAGCGCCCGCCAGTTCGTCGTCGTCCTTGGCTCCACCCTGCTCTTCTCTGGAGGCACCAGAGTCACCACCACCAATGTCGAGATGCACGCCAGCTACAACATGTGGACCCTGGTCAATGACGTCGCCATAATCAGGCTGAACTGGGTGAATTACAACAGTGAGTTACTTCTTACTCCATACTGACGTTACTATAAAAGTAACTCTGTCTATCTGCTAGTTACGATTGCAGTTATATTAACTTCACTAGAATTAAAACCACCTAATCAGTGCATATGGTTTTCAGACAACATCCGCAACATCGGCCTGGCTACCGGCAGCAACCTGTTTGTAGGAACCTGGGCTTGGGCTGCTGGCTTCGGCAGGACCAGCGACAGTAAGTACAATAACTCCCCAATGGGGCTTAACAACACAAACAAGTTCTTGGTCTTTGATACAAGAGTTCTCCATTATTTCCATTTTTGCACTACTTCACCCAGATGGATGTTTTGAGGGCAAATTAAAAATAAGAAATGATCATATTACAGAATTTGCCAGGAACAATGCAACATGTCCTCAATCGAAATGCTCACTAACTTGCAAGAAATGGATTCAATTTTTTAAATACTGCACAATCCTCCATCTTCAAAGTTTGACGAACACAACATGAATTTTCGCTTCGTCGTTTGATGCTCACTGCATTGCTTTCCTCATCTAAAAACTAGGTAGAGGGATCATCGAGTTAGAAAAAAGTTCCACTGTTTGGATTAGACGGCAGAAAGACTGTGCAGACTGAGTGTGTGCTATCTAAGCCCCGTGTGCTGTCGTCGCACCAGCTCTCGGGCCTAATATGGTTGTGTATATCGTATGAAAAAAAAATCATCTGTCACAATCGTACTCATATACGTGTCAGAAAGTGACGGGTCTTTTATCCACATTTTATCACGCGATAAACGTTTTTATATTAGGCCCCCTGGTAATTCAACATCTATTCTAACCGATCGTTTCATTTCAGATGCTGGCATCGCCAACAACCAGTTCCTCTCCCACGTACAGGTCCAGGTGGTCACCAATCAGGTCTGCCAGACCGTGTACGGTAGTAACACCGTCCAGGCCAGCACCCTCTGCATAGCCACCACCGGCGGCCGCGGCACCTGCGGCGGAGACTCCGGCGGCCCACTCGTCGCCAATAACCAGCTGGTGAGTAAGATGAGATGACTTTAGCTGAGCTGTGACATCGCTATTCCACAGCTATTTATTGCATGATCAGAATGATATTTTTTTTAAACGGTGTGCCAGTAAAACTTGTTTAACGTTTTATAGACTTTATAGATTAGTTTAGTAGTGGTTAAGAAAAAAAAAATACACTGGATAACATCTTAGCCTGGTTGTGCAAAATGTGGTCACAGAATTATCAACAAGTTTTTGGAGTTGTTGGTGAGTCTGTGGCTCTGCCTACCCCACTCTGGGAATGAAGGCGTGAGTTTATGTATGTATGTATGTAAGAAAAAAAAAAACTTGGTTTCGCAAATGAAACGGTTGGGAAACAACACATCTTCCAGAGCGTCTTTGCCATTGTGGTCAATGCCCTCATTTTTGACCGTTTGTCTCCTGTCCCACAGATCGGTATCACCTCCTTCGGCCACGTCAACGGCTGCCAGATCGGCCAGCCTGCCGGCTTCGCCCGAGTGACCGCCTTCGCTTCCTGGATCCAGAACCGCCTTTAAATTTAGACCACCATTAGACCTGCAACTATCACGATAAATAAATTCAATGATGATTTTAATAAATCAGTTTATTTTTGCATGTGTCCTTAATTAAAATCGCCATAGACTTTTAGACTATTATACACACACACACACACATACACATAGCGACAAAGACATTCCTACAAAATAGGGGTTTGTCTTTGTTTCATTGACTCTAAATACTGCGAATAAAGGGGTATTGTATTTTTTTAATTTTTGGTAATAGTCAGATAGTCCCTTTTGTCAACTTAACACTTAATGTGATTCTAACTCTGCTATTGCTCGTTAAGTCCTTACTAGTATCGTATGCGTGGAACAGTATCAAAAATAAAATTAAAAAAAAACTTTGTACTACGTAACAATTTTATCTGAAAGCAAGCCGCCAACATACAATCATCTGATTTGTAGTCAAATCGTCTATTCGAGCGGTTAAATCTTCTCATCAGGACCAGGCAGATAAGTAGCTTATCTAAGAGGAAAAGAAAGTGAAAACTTGATTAGGTACAGTGGCAAGATTTCTACGTCTATCGCATAAGAAGTTTTAACGCTTTCCTAACGATTTGTTTTCTGTCAGAAATAATTCACAGCGTTAATTCTGGCGATCGTGAAGGCCAAAATGGTGATCCTTACCGTTTTATCCAAAATTATTCTATAGTAACGGAGTATTAATACTACCCGGCTGACTATCACTGTCACATTCTATGTCATCTGTTAGTAAGTATATTTACAAAGCCAGACCATGCGTGCGTGCGTTAAATTAGGGTGGTTCAGTCGTACGCCTTTATTCTTTTCTTTTTTGTTCAGTTTACCTGTAGCCCTAGCCAAGATACAAATGCTGACGTTAATGTTTTCTATTGACTTGAAATGTATGGAGTTGACATATGTGGTTGACGCGATCTGTCATCCGCTTACGTTAATCCTCTACATTAATCGACTTTCGAAAATCGCTTAGTTTGCATTTTGCATCTTGACTAGATCCTTTGAAATTCCAAGTCTGATCAGGCCGCCAGCCATTCATAATCTATAAATCAATGTCGGCAATTTTCATACAGCCGGCTATAAAACTGTCACTCTCCAGTTAACTAATATTTTTCAGATGACAGAAGATCGAGATCGACCATCCAAAAAATTGCAACAGTATGGCGTATTTGGTCGGCTTTGGAGTTTTTGGACGAGGCCTATCTATAGAATTGCGCCGCGCCGCGAACGCCGCGCACCACACACTTGCAGTCCAAAGAAAACGTCAGTCGGTAACTTTTAGGGTAACTTGTAGTCTGTGGTCTAATAGGATAGACTGATAGGACAATGCTCGCCGACAAACTGGTTTTCTATCGGGTATTACAGAGAGATTAGTTACAGACGCTAGACGCTAGACGTATTTACGTAACCAATGCGATGTATAAGTATTTCAAGTTTGATTTTTACCTTTTATAATATTAATCACAAAACAGCTAAATATTAGGGCACATCTTAGTTATATACCTACATTTCTTTAAACATTTAATTAAAACCATACCTGTTTATAATCATAAAAATAATTATTACTATCAAACTAATCATAATTCTATGTTATCTCTCTAACGCGTCCACGCAGTGACTAGATATTTTAATCTCCTTAGATAAAAGATCGATGAAAAGTATAAATATGTCACGAACCTAGCGTCGAGTATAGTCGGTATCCTGCTGCGATATGAAACTCCTGGTTGCCTTGGCTTTGGTGGGTCTGGTGGGGTCCGTGGTGGGCGAGGAGGAGTTCGATGTGCCGATCGAATTCGACTACCACAATAAAATCGGTATCCCCGAGGCTGCTCGCATCAAGGCAGCTGAAGAGGCCCTGGACTTCGATGGCGGCAGGATCGTGGGAGGCTCTGCAGCCTCGCTCGGGCAGTACCCCTACATTGTAAGTTTAGCGTAATCACGGGGTTATAAAATGTTTCTTCAATAATGGAAACGGGGAACCTAAGTAATTGAGATTGTATTTTGCTAGGTCGACAAGGGTATTATTTCAATTTATTTAGCCCATTTCACATATATATTTAAATATGTTAGTAAGAACTAACATAACTTGAACAATGTTCTTAGTTTTTTTAAATGTTAAATTTTTCATCATGAAAACTTACAAAAACTGATGAAATAATGTTTATGGATGTAAACAGGGAGGTCTAGTCATCACCTTGACCACCGGATCCACCTCCGTGTGCGGCTCGACTCTGTTGACAAACACCCGCGCCATCACCGCCGCCCACTGCTGGAGAACTTCAGGAGCCAGCGCCCGCCAGTTCGTCGTCGTTCTTGGCTCCACCCTGCTCTTCTCTGGAGGTACCAGGGTCACCACCACCGATGTCGAGATGCACGCCAGCTACAACATGTGGACCCTGGTCAACGACGTCGCCATAATCAGGCTGGGATGGGTGAATTACAGCAGTAAGTTACTTCAATAATTCTCATATCATACACATACTCGTATTATAAAGGTGAAAATAACTCTGTCTGGGTTTGATACGCTTTTACGGCTGAGCGGCTGAATTTTCAATGGATATGGATGTAGCGTGAGTCCCGTTAATATTTGTCCCGAATAAAAACGACTTCTACGTGGACAGAGTTGCAGGTACTTAACAGCTAGTAAATCTATATATATAAAAGGCAATGTCCCGGGTGACATATCAACGCCCAGCCCAAACCGATAAAGATAAAAAGTTGGAATTTTGACGGGTAGTTGGTTTTGTAATGGAGGCGTCGTTTAAGAAGGGATTTTTCGAAATTCAACCCCTAAAGGTATGAAAGGGGGTTGCAAAGTTTGTATGGGAAAAAACATTTTTATGGTCCTATTTACTTGAAACTTGGTAGAAATGCTCTTCAATGCAAATAATGAGACACGTATTTCAGCGATTACTAAAATTCAACCCCTAGAGGGATGAAAGGGGGTTGCAAAGTTTGTATGGGAAAATGTACTTTTATGGTCAAATTTACTTGAAACTCGCTAGAAATGCTCTTCAATGTAAATAATGACACACGTATTTCAGCGATTACTAAAATTCAACCCCTAGAAGGATGAAAGGGGGTTGCAAAGTGTGTATAAATAAAATATTTGATCAAATTTACTTGAAACTTGGTAGGAATACTCCTAAATGCAAATAATGAGACACGTATTTCGGCGATTACTAAAATTCAACCCCTAGAGGGATGAAAGGAGGTTGCAAAGTGTTTACAGATAAAATATTTTTAAGATCAAATTTACTTGAAACTTAGTAGAAATACTCTCCAATGCAAATAATGAAACACGTATTTCAACCCCTAGAGGGTTTCTACCCCCGTTTTACCTCCTCAGAGGTAATTTTTCCTGAATCGAGCATTTCTACCAAATTTCAAGTTAATCAGAACATAAAAGTATTCGTTCGTAAGTACACTTTGCAACCCGCTTTCGTCCCCCAAGGGTTTGAATTTTAGTTATCACGTGACTCATTGTTTTCATTACAGAGCAACCATTTCTATCAAGTTTAAAGTAAATTTAAGCATACCAAATATTTTTTCCTAAACAAACTTTGCAACCCAAGTTTGTTTAGGAAAACATATTTGGTATGCTCAAATTTACTGAAACTTGGTAAAAATACTCTTTAATGCAAATAATGAGACGCGTATTTCAGCGATTACTAAAAGTCACACCCCTGAGGAATGAAAGGGGGTTGCAGTTTGAATGGAAAAAAATACTTTTATAGACAAATTTACTTGAAACTTGGTAGAAACGCTCTTCAATGCAAATAATGAGATACGTATTTCAGCGATTACTAAAATTTAACCCCTTGGGGGATGAAAGGGGGTTGCAAAGTTTCTATAGGAACGAATACTTGTATGTTCTGATTAACTTGAAACTTGGTAGAAATGCTCTTCAATGCAAATAATGAGACAAGTATTTCAGCGATTACTAAAATTCAACCCCTATGGATAAAAGGGGGTTGCAAAGTTTGTTTAGGAAAAAATAATTTGGTATGCTTAAATTTACTTTAAACTTGATAGAAATGCTTCTTCTGCAATCAAAACAATGAGTCACGTGATAACTAAAATTCAAACCCTTGGGGGATGAAAGGGGGTTGCAAAGTTTCTATAGGAACGAATACTTTTATGTTCTGATTAACTTGAAACTTGGTAGAAATGCTCGATTCAGGAAAAATTACCTCTGAGGAGGTAAAACGGGGGTAGAAAATTGTATGGTAGATTTTTGAAGTGAGAAACGTGGAAAATGTTGTAACGGCTACAGTAGTTATAAATTAAAAATATTGCTTTCGGCGATTTTCGAAAAACTTACGGGTAAATTGGCGGTAGAACTTTGTAAGGGATTATGATAATTTTTGAAGGAAAAAATGTGGAAATGTGTATTTACGCTACTGTTTTTATAAACAAAAAAAAGTTATTTTCGGCGATTTAGAAAAAACTATCCCAAAGGTGGTTAAATGGGGGTAGTAGTTTGGTAGAAAGTTGGTCATTTTTGAAGTGAGAAATTTGGGGTATTAAGATAACCTAACCTAGCTATAAAAAAACCTACCTGCCTACAAATTAAAATTATGACTGAAGTTAGATACATGAAACTCGGTATCAACACCAATATAAATTAAATAATAACCATTTTTTAAAACAATCCCTTAACAGTGTGAAAAGAGGGTGAAAGTTTGAATAGGAGTTTGTTTTTTTGATTTGTTGATTGATTGATTGATTGAATCTTCAGTGTTTATAGTTAGTTAAGAGCAAATCCATTATCAATAAACAATAACTAAAGGGAAAAACTTGGGATCTAAGACTACTGACTGTAAGGTTTGTATCGAAATTATGTAATATTCAAAGTTACATACCTGCAAAATATGAAAATGGGTACCTATTAGACTACGATTACATACCTACAGAACATTTTCAGCTTCGGTGTTTTTCGAAAATCTTCTGCTAAGTGGGTTAATTGTTTGTATAGAATATATGGCAAATTTATCTAGAATCGTATAAAAAAACTTAATGGTGAAAGAGAGGCAGTGAATTTATTTTACATTGTATTATGTCAATTTTGTTGTTTTAAAGGTTAGAGCCATAAAATTTAAGTTGTTTATGTGGACCGCTTACTTAAAATTCACGCTCTAGACTTTTTTTTAAAAGCTTTTTAAGGTGATGTGAACTATAACTGTACCTACTTTTAACAGAAGTTCTGACTATCCGCAGACGAAGTCGCGGGCGGAAAGCTAGTAATTAATATAACTTGAATTTGGGGCTCTTAAATATCACATGTTTTGTATAATTATAAAGTTGGTACATAACTACAGAATCCATCATTTATAATACCTACATAATATTAAAGATCATTTTAGAAATATCTAGGAAATTCCTCGTCGTACCTTCCCTAGAATTTGAACCAATTAATGAGTGCATTTGTTTTTCAGACACCATCCGCAACATCGGCCTGGCTACCGGCAGCAACCTGTTTGTAGGAACCTGGGCTTGGGCTGCTGGCTTCGGCAGGACTAGCGACAGTAAGTACAACATCTCCAACAAACTAAAACTTCTTAGAGCAGTTTAGCAACTTCTTGGGAATATAGGTCTTTGATAAAAGAGTTATCCGATCTTTCCAAATTTACACCACTTCACCCAGATAGATAATTTGAGGGTAAAACCAGGCACATTAAAAAAATAGAAACTGTTACCTTTCAGACGCTGGTATCGCCAACAACCAGTTCCTGTCCCACGTACAGGTCCAGGTGATCACCAACCAGGTCTGCCAGAACGTGTACGGGAGCACCGTCCAGGCCAGCACCCTCTGCGTAGCCACCACCGGCGGCCGCGGCACCTGCGGCGGAGACTCCGGCGGCCCACTCGTCGCCAACAACCAGCTGGTGAGTAGGATGAGATGATGTTAGCTGAGCTCTGATATCGCTATTCCTCAGCTATTTATTCCATGACCAGAATGCTAAAAATCTCCAACGGGATGCCAGTAAAATTGGTTTATCGTTTCATTGCGGAACCGGCACCAAAAAATCGCAATATTTTAGTATTGTCTAAACAAAGAACTTTTTTGCATTAGAAGTAGAACAGAAGTCAAACCACTCGCATTTTAAAAGAAATATACCTCTTTTAAACAATTGGTCTCGCAATTACGATTGGTACATTTTGCGGATTATCAGCAGTAGTTCCTCTTGAAGGAAATATTACTGCTATATGTATACTAAAAGGTACTGCTATAAGAACTACTACGAATAATCACATTTTGCCAAAATTCTATTTTCGTTTAGTGTTTTACCTTGTAGTGATTTACCATGAAATGTTGTTAGGCTCTTTTAGGCCTTATGGGTTATTAAGTCGGCCATTTACTTGTACTCTTGTGCTCCGTGAAAACAGATTAATCCGATCAATAATAATTTAGAAAACTAAACCTGTTGCACTGTTTTTGGCTTAGACTCTTGTGTCTTCCAGAGCGTATTTGCCATAGTTGACTATGACGTCATTTTTGACCGTTTGTCACCTCTCTCACAGATTGGTGTCACCTCTTTCGGCCACATCAACGGTTGCCAGATCGGCCAGCCTGCTGGTTTCGCCCGAGTCACCGCCTTCGCTTCCTGGATCCAGCAACGCCTCTAAGTTTAGACCACCTTAGACCTGCAACCATCATGACAAATAAATTGAATGATAATGTTAATACAATATTTTATTTAATATCTGACCTTGGCCATGAAATTGCCATGGTTTTTGACACAACTATACACACAGGGACGTGTATTTAATAAAAATGTGGGTTAGGCTGTAGCTCCACTGAGGCGGAGACGAGCGGAGCTGTGCCAATATTAACTAATAGAAGGCGCGTGCGGTCCCGTCGAGTGGCCCTTCCGCACGTTAGTTTAGATTCTATTGGTTAATATTGGCACACTACAGCTCCGCTCCACTCCGCTCATCTAAGCCTCAGTGGACCGCAGCCTAAGAATAATGTGGGTTAACCTTTTTTCTTAGAGCTTTCTAAATTATAAAAAAAAAACCTTTTTTCCCGCTCTTCATTTTTCCTGTCATATATTTTCCTGACAGGATTACTCCCAATTGCAGTTGTTTCTACTTCTAATTAAAGTGTGTTTAAGGTTTATGTTAGTATTGCAGCACGCCCAAAGAAGATAAGTGCTACTCCATGTCTTCCCGTGGAAGTCGTAAGAGGCGACTAAGGGAATAAAGGCTTGTAGTACTGTTAGGCCATGGACTTGCAACCTGTAACTAACATACACATGGTAAACATCTTAGCCTGTTTGTGCAAAATAATATGGTTATAGAATTAACAACAAGTTGTTAAAGTTGTTCAACATCACGTTATCTCTTGTATTTACTTGTCACTAACGGCCGAGTTAGAAACAATACGATAACATGTCAAAGGCAATATGGTTTTTCCCAGTAGACCCAGTAGTTACCCGACTACGGCGAAGCAAAAAGGAGGGTTATGAGTTTGACCGGTATATTTTGGTTTGAATTTCGAACTACGTTTAAAGGACGGCACATTTTACTGACGCAGGGCCTTTTAATTTGCTGGCGTTTTGTTCCATCCTCGTGAGGCCCACGTCAAATTTCATTAGTTCTAAAAAGAATCTTGTGTCAATCAACTAAAGTCAAAAGTCACTTTGACAAACTTCCTAAATATAGGTCGTTGGGCCTCACGAGTATAACGTATTGCATTACGGATTTTTTTTCAACGTGGACGTTTTGCTATCACATCAACAATCCTAATTTCTAGAAAGCAAATCCCAGAAAATCGTCAGTTTTTAAATCGTGAAATTTTCTGCGTGAACTAAGTCGCAAGCTAGAGCAAATAAGGAATGAAGGGTTCGTTGTCTGTTAAACCATTAGTTCGATAAGTTCGACGCTACTTCGTTAGGTCCCATATTTGTTGCCAAGAGTTTATCATTGGGTATATTTTTAGGGTTCCGTACGAAAAGGTTGGCAAAAGCAAGAATCCTTTACTAACCCTTCGATGTCCGCCTGTCCGCCCGTCATAACTGTGCGACACAACGCAAGGCACACAAGAATGTCAGAGGAGAGCAGTCGCTAAATCATAGCGAGCAAGGCGTGTCATAAGTTAAGTCGTTTAATTAAGTTTAACTTTATTAACTTTTAATTGTATTAGGGCTGATTTTTCAATCCCCAGATAAAACTATCCGACAGTTAAATATATTACTATCTTTTTCTGAAGTCATGTGAAAGAAAAAGAAAGAGCTAAAATTTACCTTCCGGATAGCTTTATCTGGGGATTGAAAAATCAGCCCTAAATAATAATATAATAAAAGTTATCTATCAGTTAGATAAATGTAATACAGTCATTTAAAAGCATACGCCAAATAAATTGCAAGTGTGTGCCTTGTGTCGCACACTATCTTTAAAGAGATGCATCTTTTAAACCATATTATATAGTTAGTTCAATACCCAATAAAATAACGATAAAAAAACTAACAAGTAATAAAAGAATGTCCCCAGACAAAAGCGTTTATTTTCAAAATCAATAATATAATTATACACAATTTTACAAGCCTCTATGATACTGAAAATAAGGTCTATGTATATGTATGTATGGGTGTATGTGTAAGGTATATGCATATGTATATTTGACGCTATGGCTGTTTAAATATTAATGATTTCGTCTATTCAAGCGTCAACTTAAAAACAACAAATAAAAACCGGCCAAGTGTGAGTCGCGCGGCTCGGAACGGAACGCTCGGTGTGCGAGTGTAACTCGCACTTGACCACCAACAAACGGTTTTTTTACTAAAATCCTGGAAACGGGCACTGAGTGCCTTAATTAACCAGCCGATAACGGTGGGCAGTGATACAGTTGATAAAGGCTTGATTCGAAGTTATGTCTTGTGCTTATATCTCGTAAGGCTTGGCTAGTGGATTTAAGATGTCGATATGCAAAGACGCGAGTAAAGCTTTAGGTTTCATCATGCGAACAGCGGCTCAATTCAAAAATGGGAATGTTGCAAATTATTTTACTTATATAACGCATTCGTCAGGAGCAAGCTCAAGTAGACTGCTTTTGGAAAGGGTTCAGCGGAGGATACCAGCGGATATTTATATAAGAGGGTAGATGGATATTATCCATTCTATATCCCTCTCTATTTGTGCTGGGTATGGTCCGATTGCAAACATTGAGCTGCAGACGTAAGGAGCGTCTGTTGGAGCATTGCTTGCTTCTGCGTAACAATGTGCAGAATCTGACCACTCGAGCGACTCCATGTATTTCTGGGCTCCTAGTGAAAAAGGGTGTAAATCTCCTGAAGATCAAGTGAAAAAGGGTGTAAGTCTAGTATACTCCGTTTATGTACATAGACAGGTACCCTTTTGTAGAATAAGTTAAGTCGACTTATACCTTTTTTCACTAGGTACCCAGATTTGTCCCCGACCAGTACATAAGAGCAGGGGCGCGTCGCCGCCACCCGCTGTTCGCGGCGCTGGAGGTATTCGGCACGCGCCGACCGCGAGGGCGGTAGAACTGAGGCTCTACTTTGAAATCCGTAATTCGAACTTCGTCTATTGCTATCCCTTTTACTCTCGACGCGTCACTAATTCGCAAGAAAGTGACGGGGCTATCCGAATTTCGAATTACTGATTTCAAAGTAGAGCCCCTGCTGCTGGGATACCAACGTGCTAGCTGGCAATTGGCACTCGCTTTTAGCAAAAACCTACGAATTTTTAGCAACCTAAGTTTTAATCTTTTTTGTAGATGTTTTTCTGTATTTGTTGTTTTAATGTTTTTATCTGTTCTTCTTTTATTTCTTTTAACTTTGTGCGTGTTAAAATAAAAGGTGCCTTGGTTTTTAACTGAAAGCCTCGTACCGATACTGTAAATAAATAAATAAATAAATAAATAAAATAAGATCATTTATCTAGTATAACTTGATGAAAATAGTATAGCGTGCTTAAAACAGTAACTCATAATTTTACCGAATTTCACTTCATCAATTGTATCATTTCACGAAAGCTATTTTGTACAGAAACATCTAAAAAAAAAACCCAGTCTCTCGCAAAGTTTACATACGATATTTGCAAATACTTTTGTTTAGTAATACTCCTATGTTATTCTACAAAATATACTTGGATCGGTATTCCCCATCTTCTAAGAAACCAGTTTATAAAGTTAACTTTGTGAAACTCGTAAATAACCGCGGCTTTAACAACTGAATTCCTTTAAAATATTTGTCCCGAGAATTGACGTTGTTAATTTATGTCTCTATTCTGCTCGAGGCTGTGACTCGTTTTAAGGTTCCTCACAACAAGACCTTTCATTTGATGTTTTGGTATTTACATCTACACAAGTTAAATCCAACGGTGATGCTAAATAGGGAATACTCGTATTCATGATATTTTTTTACAGCTTCAATAAAAGGAGATTCATGTAAAAAACAGGTGAGAAAAAACATGTTTTGAATAGCTATAAAAATAACCAAGATTTAAGCCAACAAAGATTTGTTCCTATCTCTTTCTAGCACAACAGAATTTTACGTGGATTATATGGCCGAACTGCACAATGACGTCACCGGTGCACTTCGGATCTCTCTGTCTAATTAGCAGTTTAAAATGCTTGTATCATCCGCATTTCTTGACCGATTTAATTTCAATTTCACTTTTGGTGATCTATTTTACGGTATTTTCATATTATGTTGAGAAATGCGATTTAAAAAATCCATGCTATTACAAAAATAACTATTTGATAAGTTTGCAAAACTATTTTTAATTTTTTTTTTTTTCCCAAAACTGACCCCATGTTTAAAATGCATTTATTTACGTTACACGTCCGTCTTAAAGTCACTGACTTGCATATGTGTACCAAATTTCAACTCAATCGGTCCGGTAGTTTCAGCGCAAATTAGCTGTGACAGTCGGACGGACAGACAAACACGCGAGTGAAAGGTTTCTTCCTTGTATTGTATTGTTTCTATGTGTTCCGGTGTGCTGGCCAATTGATTGACGGGCAGAGAATACCTTTAAAGATAGCCTTAAGGCGTTAAATCTGAAATCGATACCTACTTCGTGTAATACAAATAAGCTAAATATATACATAATTCGGTTGATGAGGCAGTGTTAGCAGCAACCATAATCTCACACGGAACCGTCAGTGCGTGGACCACTCGCACTTGACCCGATTTTTAACCGCCATTTTACGAGCCATAAATCACACGTGCAGATAACCTGGCGTTGGATGTCTTCGATGGCCGTTACCCAAATTTGTAAAAGTAGGTTCATTTAGTAATTCTGAGAATTTGATTAATTAATAAATACTTGATTTAACAAATAATGTCAAAACAACCGGGCATAAGTTATGGACTTATGGAACTTGCTACAAGTTTTGTTGTACAAAGCAACAAGGGCTCTAATCCACTTTATTTTAACCATGTCGTTATCATATTGTTAATGTTAATTTAGCTGCTACGAATTTTTTTTATTGAGTCATAATTTTATACTGGTATATATATGTATGTATGTATGTATGTATGTATGTATGTAAACACTTTATTGTACAAAAGAAAAAAAAAAGAACAACCGCAAACATTTAAATTTCTTAAATGTCTAACGTGCAGACAAGTTGGGTCACGTTTGATTTATAAAAATCTTGAAAAGTAGCAGATTCTTAAAAAAACAAAACAGACAAAAGTCCTGTAGCTAGTGCAACCGTATTACTAAAGGGGAGGATTGAATCAGCTTCGTTTATTGAATTTGAGATTACCGCTATTTTCGTGAATTTTCGTGATGCAAGCAATGGTAAAGTTACCGTTTATTTTAGTACTTACTATGTACTGTAATACTTTTATCACTTCTCATGCTCTTAAAATGTTTCTTTAGTCTCTGCACATGGGGACTAAAACTCCTCATTAATCTCTAGGGACTAAAGTGTTTTTATTTTGTTTAGAAACACCTAAACAACAAATCATGAATGGAGGATTATCGCCATTATCATTGAATGTGTATAGACAATTTTGAGGGTGTTGAAATAACCTCAAAATGACAACTGTGCAAAAAAAACTATTTAATTTCGTGTAACACGATTAATGCTCACGAATATGAATCTATTTAATTATATTAAGGATGAACTCATGAATGATGAATGTAGAGGAAGCGAAAGTTGTATATTTAGACCGGTGCACCTGGCGTTCCATAGTCTCTGCCTACCCCATTGGGAGACAGGCGTGAAGGTATGTATGTATGTATGAATTCATTTTATTATGCATGGTCCAATTAGTTTTAAAATAGTTTGCAAGTTTGAATCTGTTGGCTAAATATGCAAGCATTTAAAGCGTCATCTTACAAAAAAAAACGTGGAACAAATTTGTAAGAAACTTTGTTATTATAAATATTGTAATTTTTTATAGTACGTCAACGTTTTTCCTCGCATTCAAAGGGAAAAGTAGAGTGTTTAACGCGAGACTAAACAACGATAATGACACTCGAACTATAGCCACCCTCGATCGCTCGTTCGCTCGCGTGGCTAAAGATCTCGTGTCATTATGACTTGTTTTAGTCCCTCGTTGAACAATCTAATATAAATATCGCCGAAACCCCCGATATTATAATGACCACCCACTTTCAAAATAAGACATCTCTCGATTCGAAGTACCTATATAAAAGTAATAGCAATTGCCTCAATCATGGTCTTGTATGTGACTATAGGAGATAATATTTAAAAAAAAAATAAGAAAAAAATATATATCCTTATATCTATAGCGGGATGTAAATGTAATTTCCATCCCTAGGGAGGAAAGTGATTTATAAAAAGGACTGCTTCTAAACTCCGTACCTGAGAAGCATAAGACTGCAGGTGCCATTTCCGTAATTTTACAGGAGAAGCGATTTTGTGTCGAAATGCAGCTTACACGACATTAATAATAATAATAATAATAATAATAAGCATTTATTTCGAACATGAATGAATATACAGTTCATAGATGATTAGTAACAATACTCTTAAAACTATGTTAGTAAAAAAAAAACAAGTAAGGTTAAGTAACGTTTATAATAAAACTGGTCAGATTTAAATAACTAAGACTTCTATTCATCTGAATGGTTATTTTGACTTCAAGATTTGTTATTTTCTGAAATCAATTTCTTAATCTAAGATATACTTATTATAATAAAATTAAAATTAAAACCGGTCAAGTGCGAGTCGGCCTCACGCATCGAGGGTTCCGTATTTAAGATTATAAGGTTGGAAAACGCAACAGGGACATTCGTGGCAGGGACGTACAGTCAGGGACATTCGCGGTCTTTGCTTACGGCGGCGTCGTTGATCGGGTCGCCACCTTCCCGAACACATGGTTGAGGGAGGCGATGGCTGAGATACGCGTCATACTCGTGAACGGGTGCTGTCTGTGGGGTCCGGTCTGTTCACGCTTGCAAGGACCTGTTTTCCATTTAGTTATTTTAATTACTGTTCCTGACGTATAGAGACCTCGTTATGTTGTTCTCCTAGTCAATATTTTTAATTTAATGTTATTGAGCTTACATTTGTAATGATTTATTGGTGTTAGTTTGTTTTTAAATAATTATTTATTACTTTATTACCTACCTTGTAATGTTACTTTTAAGTATTATTGTATTTTATGATTGGAAAAAATGACCTTCTGGCTGGAGTTTCTTGCGGCGCTTCTTCTCCGCAATGTTGGTCTTGTCCGAAGCGCTAGTAGATTCACTACATATTACCGACGTGTAAAAGAGCCCTCATGTGGCCAATTTACTGAATAAATATTTTGAATATTTTGAATTTTTGAATCCACTCAAGAAAATTTTGGCTTGTTCACAAAAACACGCTTGGTGTATATTTGAGGTTATGTGTCAAACAGTACTAATTGCTGGTGACTGTACTTACATAAAAGAAAGTGGAATGACCGATACGGCTATTCTAAAATGACTGTGGACTTGTGAAGTTAAAAAAATCCATACAAAATGCGATAACGTTTCTCTCCACTTAAACCTAGTTTGATTTTTACAATTTTTTTAATATGTTGTAGGTATTATGAAGAACTAGGTGTGTACGTTTTCCTTTCCACAAAAATATTTCTAGGAAAGAAACTAAAAAAAATCGGTACCTACAGTGATTAATTTGTGTGAGCCAATATGGAGCTTTGAAAACATTTTAAGAGCCTTCATATTTAGTACAAAACATTTTCATTAATTGCTATCATGTAAATGACTGGGTAGGATTTTACAAATTATGATATCTGCTTTAATTACCTACTTATCGAACTTTTATCTAAATTGTTACTAAATCTTTAAATCGTTCGAATTTGTAAAAACCCAACGAATTTGTTTAAAACCGGTTTTCCATAACGGAAGATATTGAAGAAAAGAAAGAAAGAAATTACATCTATTCACAACAACACACAAATGGAGTAAAAATAAATAAATGAAGCTACACAAAGTCGGACAGTTGTTGTGAAACGGTCCCAACTCAGCATGTGCCGGCAGTTAATCCAGCGCTGGTCTTCCGTTGGGACCGCTCGGTGACAGCACGCATGATGACGAACATATTTTTTATTTAAACATTAATAAACACAAATAAAAAATAAAAAAGAGACTACCGACATTAGATTTAGATTAATACATTAATACATTGCATGCCCAAAATCAGATAGCGAATCCAAATATAAAAATACATAATAGTAACGCCATCATAAATACCAAGGGACAATCTCACACAAATTGGCCTAGTCCCAAACTAAGCTCTAACTAGGCTGTACCATGGGTACACAACAAGACAACACAACAAGAAATAGAGAAATACATAGAAAACATCCAACACTCAGGAACAAACACTCGTGCTCATCACACAAGTATTTGCCCATACCCGGGAACCGAACCCGGGACCGTCATCTTCGCAGGCAGGGTCGCAGGGATTTGGACTATATTCCTTACGGAGAAATAGGGCTTTGAAAAGGGATGTATGTACCTAAATAGCAGTTTGACGTCTAGCGCCTGAGAAAGTATCATTTATTGAACTAATTTCTTATACTCGTAACACTTTTAGTGTAAGATTTTTGAGAGAAACATTAAAATTATGTTTGCTTTTAGGATTCCCCTTATAGTTTTGGCATGTCCGTCTGTCTATCTGTCCGAGGTATAACTCAAAGATTATTGCTTGGTAGTACATTGAAATTATTCCGACAAAGATTTGGGGGACCGTTTTATGACTAAGTGTAATTTTCGTTACAAGTTACGTGTGTCCCTACAGGCAAGCCTACAAGTTATAAAAATCTGAAAAAAAATTACATACATACATACATCAAATCACGCCTGTTTCCCAGAGGGGTAGGCAGAGACCACTTCTTTCCACCTGCTACGACCTTGACAAATCTCTTTCACTTCTTCCACATTCATACATCGAGTCATGCATGCACGTCGGTTTCGGGTACTTAATATTCGGCCCTTTTCCAGTATTTCTCCGATTTGATTCGAAAAAGTACGCCTAGGGCGGCCCCTTCCGACCCTCCCATTCACTTTCGCTCTGTATAATCACATATATTTTTTTAAAATAAAAACACGTATAACGAATTTAAAAGGAAAACTATGAAAACTAAGTCAACTTGATTGGTTCCCGAGACGGCCCCAAATAACTTTAAATAGAAAATGACTGCATAAGTACTTACAGGCGAGCCACAGACTGGCTCCCGGAAAATGCTAAGAGAAAGCGGGGCCGCCCCAGGAAGAGATGGAGTGATGAGTTGGGATCATGGGACAACAACTGGAGGGAAACCGCTCAAGATCGGATAGAGTGGAAGAGGTGGAGAGAGGCCTTTGCCCAGCAGTGGGACATTATAGGCTCATAATAAATAATAAAAATAATAATAATAAGTACTTACTGTCTTTTGAGATATATTTTGGTGTTTGTAGTAACGGATGCGGAAAATGGTCATGGTCCGACGTCCGACATGCTCTAGCCCGGTTTTTGTGTATATTTATTATTCCATGACGAATATTGGTATCTAACGGTTTTTCCAATACAATCCAAATAAAACACGTATATCAAGTTAATATAGTTGTATCATTTAAATATAGATAGTGTAGGGATAAATCAATTTATATTGGGCTGTTAGTGTTATCGATATTTATCTGCGTCGACTAGGGGCCTATTATAATAATTAAAACCAATGACAATCATACAGAAATGAACCAGAGTGTTTTACAGAAAAAGAACATCATATTAGAAGGTAGAAATACATATTTACAAAATAATAATACTTTACGCAAAAGTAGGTACTAATAAATTAATAAAACTACATGATTGGATACATATCAATATAAATATACATCCATAAATAAATACAATAATATACCTTTAAAAATAACACCAGAGACTACAACATAATTCCATGATGGGTCTCACGGAATAGAAAAAACAGTGGAAGTGGCATGAGCTTAGTATCAGCCCTGTTGTCGCCAATACTCAAACTATCATAAGAACAACACGCCACCATGGAAAATGTTTTTGGTGCGGCTATTGTTTTTACACTCCAAAATATCATAATAAGGCATGCTTCTGGATTTATTTCCTATTTTAGAAATATCGAAATAAGCGAACGCGGCAGAAGTATGGTAGGTTATGCGGAACTCCGCATAACTATGCCACATGTTACACGCCCACTTGACTCTTCTACCGTTTTTTCTGTTCTGTGGTCTAGCCTACTTTACATAAATTCTGCGCAACATCTTGTTCCAACAAATGCTTGCGAAGCATTAACTTGAAATGAAAGCTTGCTAGGAGCTCGTCTAATATGAAATGGGAGCATTTTTTGATGTCCACCTCGCAAGAAAACTGGCTCCCATTCGCAAAAACTCTAGGTATATTCTGTCCTTCTGTCGGTATTTCCTGTTTGTACAATAAAGTATTTTATATACATTATACATTCTGCGAGTTTTATAGACTTGTACTTGGTTGTGGGCAAAAGACACATAGAAAACATTCAAGACTCAAAAAAATACTAACACTTATGACACAAATCTTTACCCATACCGGGAATCGAACCTGGGACCGCTAGTTTACTAATAATCACATAGAGGGTACAGAGTTATATGGATCATCTTATTACCCTGTCATAGTCAACTAAATTAAAAGGAATTTAATCAATGGCCTTCTGCGACAAAGTTATACAGTCTACAAACAGTAACTAATATCCGAAGTTGCACACTACTTCGAATGTACCTATCGTCGAATACCTACAAAATTTTGCAACCCAACACCATGTAGGTACATCACTAATAATTACCGCAATTAACTACTTATCACAAAATTACATTCTAATCCTGTAAATGATGATTCATTTCAGGTATATAAATAAAAAAAGATTGCAAGAACACTAATTATATTCTTAACCAATCCTCGATATGAAGCTCCTGATTGCGTTGGCTCTGCTCGGTCTGGCGGCGGGAGGTCCCGTGCAGTTCCCGTCTCCCATGGGCTTCGACTACCACACGGAGATCGGCATCCCCCTGGCCGCGCGCATCAAGGCTGCTGAAGAGGCTCTGGACTTCGATGGCGCCAGGATCGTCGGTGGCTCCGCGGCCTCCCTCGGACAATTCCCCTTCCTCGTAAGTATACTTTCAACATGCATTAATGGTGCTCGTGAACAGTGCAAGTAGCTCGCGCATATTTAAGAATTATGTTAGTCTAATTTTTGGAATGGGAATTAACTCAAATCTATTGATGATGCGGGAGATGCTGTTGTATAATATTTTAACTTAGCTTTTTTTGTCTATTTGTCATTTTCAATTATCGCTATGCTTTACATAATCCATCGGCGTTGAACCGTTTTATAAGTTATATTTTTGTCAAGAACTCGTTAGGAACTACTTCCGTTTAATGTAACCTTTAAAATCTTCTTCATCCGTGTGGCTGCCATGCCGGGTTAGAATAATAGTGCCACTCCATTGTCTTCCCGTGGATGTCGAAAGAGGCGATTAACGGCCGAACCCTATATTCAAACCGCGGATAGATAAGGCTTACTTCGGGTTAAAATTTGACATTTGCCCAAACAAAATGTGTCAAATTTTAGTCCGAAGTAAGCCTATCTGTCCGCGGTAATATAAGTTTGGCCATAAGGGAATAGAGGTTTGTAGTACTGTTTGTTAGGCGATAGGCTTGCTACCTGTCACTAATACACTAGTATCTTAGGGCCTGTTTCACAATCGTCAAGTAAAGCATTTCTGACACATAAATTTAGCCCTTTCCCTTTCTTACACTTAAACATAGACAAGGAGAGGGCTAACTTTAACTGGCACATAAATTTACTTGTCGATTGTGAAATAGGCCCTTAGTCTAATTGTGCAAAATGTGGTTTCAGAATTATCAACTTAGAGTTGTTGGTAATTCTGTAGCTTTGCCTACCTTACTCTGGGAATGAAGGCGTGAGCTTATGTATGTATGAATAAAATCTTATTTCTTGTTAACAGGCAGGCATAGTTATCAACTTGACCTCTGGAGCATCCTCCTTGTGCACCTCCTCCCTGCTCTCCAACACTCGTATTTTGACCGCGGCCCACTGCTGGCAGCACCTTAACTCCCAGGCCAGCTTATTCACCATCGTCCTTGGCTCCCTCTTCCTCTACTCGGGCGGCACCAGGATTCCCACCACCAATATTGTGATGCACCCCAGCTACAACACGTTAACGCTTAACTATGACATCGCCATCGCCATCATCAGCCCCGTCTCTTTTAACAGTAAGATTTTCTTTATTATCATAAAAGTTGTTATTGAATATATTTAATTTCATATCCCTATCACGATACTATAAAAGTTTTGGATTTTTAGAGTACTTGGAGCCGAAGCCAACAAGCATTTAGACAACTTTAATTTAGTAATGTTAAAGGACACTAACCCGTGGTTGTCCTTAAATTTACACTATAAATTTAATGCTCTAACGGGCAACCGCTTGTTGTGTAAAATAATTTAAGAAGGATGGACAATCATTTTTTTACTAGAGGCATAAAATAATATTGACTGAGGGTGTCCCCAGACTTATCGACGTGGAATCCGCTTGAGCTGGTAAGAAAGAGTTTTACGTCCGTGCAGTAAGAGTGAAAAAGGCGTCGCTCAGCTCGGCTCGGCCCGATTCGGTGGCGTTACGAACGGAACGAGGTCGTTTTCGCTCTTATTGCATGGACATACAACTTTTTCTTACCGGCTCAAGCCGATTCCGCGTCAATAGGTCTGGGGAGACCCTAACTATAGAGAAAACTACGGCGCCTACTGGTGCAATGTAACTCACCAACTCAATGCAATAAACCTCCTAAAAGAGCACGCAAAGCTCGTATGTTGCTTCTATAAGTCAAACGACCATGTGGTGCCCACTCGCTACTCATGCAACACCCTTAGAGCATATACTTTCTAGACTCCACTCTGAGCGGCCAATAAAGACAAGCCAGAGATATGGGGCTGTTCCCCCTCATAATACTTACACTCTGACCGGTTAGGAAAGGCAAGTGTATTAATATAGTCCTTGCTACGAATGTGTGTTCACAGGATTCATTAAGCATATTCCTTTTCAGATCTCATTAGCCCCATCAGCATTGACACTAGTAATAACAACCACGTCGGCACTTTGGCTACTGCGGCTGGATTCGGTTTAACAGAAAGTAACTATAACTTTATAATACAAAACAAAATTATCTAATGTTAAACACTCAAAGCTATTCATCTAACTACAGAGTCTATCTCTCGGTTTTCGGGTTCAAACACATTTTTTTATTCTTTTCAGCTGGTTTTGTTTCCATAGACCAGTTCCTGTCGTTTGTAACGGTTCCGGTGATCTCAAACGCTGAGTGCGCCTTTATTTACGGAACCTCCTTCGTTGTGGACTCCACCCTCTGCACAGCCACCGCCGGCGGCCGCGGCACCTGCAGCGGAGACTCCGGCGGCCCACTCGTCGCCAACAACGTGTTGGTGAGTAGGATGAGATAACCCTAGTTGAGCTCTCATATCGCTTTTCCAGTTGTTTATAGCATGAGCCGAATGATAAAAATATCAAATAGTACTGTCAACAACATGCTGATCATGTTTGCCGGCTTGATAATGTTCAGCGGGCTTAGCACGCGAGGCGAGATTTACTGTCAGATTTGACGTTTCCCATGAATTAGTGTCAATTAGCAATATCGAAAATGACACATGACATTAAATCCCACTTCAAGATGCTTAGTAATAAAACGACTCAAGTCACACAAATTACACTTTTATTTAAAACCTTAAACGTTTACTCTTACGTTAGAATATGGAATAGACATATTTGACACTAAATCTCGTTTGACGAATTTTGACGTATAATCCTCACCTCGCATGCTAAGCCCGCAGGAAATTTTAAGGTTAACAGATATCAGATAGTAAATATGGGAACTTTAGGACTCATGGACATTTGTAATCTCAACATTAGCACTGACCTCATTCATATTACATTGCGCCTCAGTGCTAAATACTTGGTACTTTACACGAGAACGCATGAAACTGAACACTGCATGGATCATGCTTAAGGTTTTTCTACTAGAAGTTAACAAAAATGGGCCACTATTAATGTTAATACCCGTATTGTTTACAAATCCTTTACTTTGCTCGATGGGGTTTAACAGTTTTTTTGAAAATTCGTCATTTTTAAATTCGCCATTTTTATAAATTTCTCCATTTTTGTTAATTTTAGTATATTTTGAGGACAAAAAGATTGTGGTAACTGGTAAGAGCAGTTTCTGGGCTATGACTGGATCCTATAACCAAAGGGTAAGGCTGTAAATGTTGTTGTTTATACAGATTGGAGTGACGTCCTTCGGCCATGCCTTGGGTTGCCAGGCGGCACAACCCGCTGGCTTCGTCCGCGTGTCTTCTGTAGTCCCTTGGATCCAGGCTCATTTATAAAGCCTTTCATTCTTTCGTAATCAGCTCAAGATGCTGTATTAAACCGTGGAACTGTTTAATAAATTATAAAAATATTTCTTACCTATTTGTTGTTATTGTTATCTTAAAGTTTAAGTCCCTAACCTTCAACCTTCCTATACCCTTATACTGACCTGTAACCTTCTTATACTGACTAGGTATATGGGCATAGAATAGAAAAAACAGTAGAAGTGTAAAGTGGGCGTGTAAACGTGTGGCATAGTTATGCAGAGTTCCGCTTAACCTACCATACTTTTGCCGCGATCACTTATTTCGATATTTCTAAAATAGGAAATAAATCCAGAAGCATGTCTTATTGTGCTATTTTGGAGTGTAAAAACGATAGCCGCACCAAAAATATTTTCTATGGTGGCGTGTTGTTTTTATGATAGTTTGAGTATTGGCGACAACAGGTCTGATACTAAGCGAAGCTCATGCCACTTCCACTGTTTTTTCTATTCCGTGCTATATGCGTGTCCTTTCATTTCGCCAAACAACATTTCCCAAACTGATTTATTTCCCAACTGTTTAATTTGGGCAAATGCTTTTTTTACCAAAACTGTAAATATTTCAGCATTTTTTAAAAACTAACCTTACCTAACCTATAGGGTTCTACACGATGGTCCTGAAATAAATCCTGAAATATTATGCCCAAACCCAAATGAAACAGTTGGGAAATTAATCAGTTTGGGAAACGTTGTTTGGCGAAACGGCAGATAACCTTTGGATAAAAATTCGACACCTTTTTTTATAGGCAAATGTCAAATTTTAAGGTAATGAGATCCAAATTTGGAACATCTTCCAAAATTAACAGCTGTCATCGCTGTCACCTACTACCACAGGTAATGCTGGTTACGGGTTTTGAAGGCATAATAGAGGACTTATGATATGTATGTAGTTAAAGTACCTATTTTATATGTACATTATACATTCTTCGAGTTTTATAGGCTGAGCTTGTATTGTGGGTAAAAGACACATAGAAAACTTCCAAGATTGAGAAAAAATACTAACACTTATCATACAAATCTTTACCCATACCGGGAATCGAACCTGAAACCGCTAGTTTTGTAGGCTGCGTTACTAATAATCACATACTTTTGGTTCCACGCAATTTTATGGATCATCTTATTACCCTATCATTAGTCAACTAAATTAAAAGGAAATTAATCAATGGCTTTCTGCGACAAAGTTATACAGTCTACAAACAGTAACTCACTATTAATATCCGAAGTGGCCCACCACTTCAAATGTCTCATCGAATACCTACAAAATTTTGCAACCCAACACCAAGCACATCACTAAAATGACATAGAGATACACTAATAATTACCGGAATGAATTAGTTATCTATCATAAATTACATTATAATCCTTTAAATGATGATTCATTTCAGGGTATATAAATAAAAAAAGATAGCACGGATATTAATTATATTCTTAACCAATCCTCAATATGAAGCTCGTGATCGCGTTGGCTATGATTGGTCTGGCGACGGGAGGTCCGGTGCAGTTCCCGTCTCCCATGGGCTTCGACTACCACACGGAGATCGGCATCCCCCTGGCCGCGCGCATCAAGGCTGCTGAAGAGGCTCTGGACTTCGATGGCGCCAGGATCGTCGGTGGCTCCGCGGCCTCCCTCGGACAATTCCCCTTCCTCGTAAGTATACTTTCAACTTGCATTATTTTTTCTTGGACACAGTGCAAATATTTTTTTTATATACCACGACGGTGGCAAACAATCGTAGGTACGGCCCGCCTGATGGTAAGCGGTTACCGTAGCCTATGGACGCCTGCAACACCAGAAGTGTCAATTTTTTGGAATGGGTTTCAAACTAATCTATTGATGATTGATAGGAGAAGCTGTTGTAAGTGTAATATTTTATTTCAGTTTTTTTGTCCATTTATCATTTTCATAATTTCTGGGTTTTATTTTCATCACTTTTCATTAATATTTAATAATTGTTTAATACAATACGTATGTACTACGGTATTCACGTTAATTATAAAATTTCTCTCTCTATTTTCGAATTATTTATAAAAATGCAAATAATTCGGTCCTAGCACTCGCCGGCCACTGTCTTCGTACTTAACGTTTCAGTTTCTTTAAACTACACTTAAAAAAACGATTTTGTTTTTACTATGAATTAACATCCACATTTTGATAAATAAACAGATACTTATACTATTCAAGAATTAGGTAACCGACATTGGAAATGAAAAGAATTACGAATAAACGGAAATTATAGGATACATCAATTAGATTTAATTGGATTTCGATATTTTTTTATGACGGGTCTCTGTCGAATATTTGAAATAATTTTGATCGAATATATTATTTAACATGAAGGTATTTCATGCTGCAGCATCGTTCATTTTACTAACCGACATATAAAAAAGAAGGAGGTGATCAATTCGGTTGTGTTTTTGTAATCAAAACCAATCATCATGGAGACCTTTGGGGAAGACCTATGTCCGAAACATGAGTAAATTCGATGTGAATTTAATATGAAATCAGAAGGTAACAACAGGATTATCGCTATACATTACACAGACCCACCGGAATTGAACTGTTTCAAAAGTGATATTTTTGTCAAGAACTTGTTAGGAACTACTTCTGTTTAATGTAACCTTTAAAATCTTTCTTGTTAACAGGGAGGCATAGTTATCAACTTGACCTCTGGAGCATCCTCCGTGTGCACCTCCTCCTTGCTCTCCAACACTCGTATTGTGACCGCGGCTCACTGCTGGCAGCACCTTAACTCCCAGGCCAGCTTATTCACCATCGTTCTTGGGTCCCTCTTCCTCTACTCCGGCGGCACCAGGATTCCCACCACCAATGTTGAGATGCACGCCAACTACAACATGATAACGCTTAACAATGACATCGCCATCGGCATCATCAGCCCCGTTTTCTTTAACAGTAAGATTTCCTTTATTATCATGAAAGTTATTATTAAATATATTTAATTTTGTATATCTCCCTATCACGAAACTATGGAAGTTCTGGATTTTTGGCGTACTTGGAGCCAAAGCCAACACGCATAGGCTCTTTAGACAACTTTAATTTAGGAATGTTAAAAGGACACTAACCCGTGGTTGTCCTTAAATTCACACTATAAATGTAATGCTCCAACGGGCAACCACTTGTTAGTGTAAAACAATTTAAGAAGGATGGACACGCATTTTTTTACTAGAGGCATTAAATAATATCGACTAACTATAGAGAAAACTACGGCGCCTACTGGTGCAATGTAACTCGTCAACTCAATACAATAGACCCCCTAAAATAGACGTAAATAGACGCAGAGCACGCAAAGTGCAACAATTCCTTTGGGGCTAAGGATCGTATGGTGCTTCTATACTTCAAACGACCATGTGGTGCTCACTCGCTACTCATGCAACACATCTGCCCTTAGAGCATACACTTTCGTGACTCTACTCTGAGCGGCCAATAAAGACAAGCCAGAGATGGCCAGAGAAAAGGGGCTGTTTCCCCTCTTAGTACTTACACTCTGACCGGTTAGGAAAGGCAAGTGTATTAATATAGTCCTTTCTACGAATGTGTGTTCACAGGATTCAATAAGCATCTTCCTTTTCAGATCTCATTAGCCCCATCAGCATTGACACTAGTAATAACAACCACGTCAACAGTTTGGCTACTGCGGCTGGATTCGGTGTAACTAACAGTAACTATAACTTTATAATACAAAACAAAATTATCTAATGTTATACACTCAAAGCTATTCATCTAACTACAGAGTCTATCTCTCGGTTTTCGGGTTCAAACACATTTTATTATTCTTTTCAGCTGGTTCCATCTCCATAAACCAGTACCTGTCGTTTGTAACGGTTCCGGTGATCACAAACGCCGAGTGCGCCTTCACTTACGGAAACTCCACCGTTGTTGACTCGACCATCTGCATAGCCACCGCCGGCGGCCGCGGCACCTGCGGCGGAGACTCCGGCGGCCCACTCGTCATCAACAACGTGGTGCTGGTGAGTAGGAAGAGATGACCCTAGCTGAGCTCTGACATCGCTAGTCCAAAGATATTTATTGCAAGACCAGAATGATAAAAATCTCCAATAGGGCTGTCAAAAACACGCTGTTCAGTATCTAGTATCATGTTTTGCCGAGTTGATAATGTTCACGAAACTTTAAGGTTAACAGATACCAGATAGTAAATATGGGAACTTTAGTACTCAAGGACATTTGCAAACATTAGCACTGACCTCAGTCATAGTATATTTGGCCTGAAAGCTAAATAGAAAACCTTTCACCTTCTCTTTGACACTTTACACGAGAACGCATTAGTGCAAACACTGTATGGATCATGCTTAAGGTTTTTCTACTAGAAGTAAAAAAACGGGCCACTATTAATGTTAATACCCATATGGTTTACAAATCCTTTACTTTTCTCGATGGGGTTGGACAGTTTCTTTGAGAATTCTTCATTTTTAAATTCTCCATTTTTATTCATTTGACCATTTTTGTTAATTTTAGTATATTTTGAGCACAAAAAGACTGTGGTAACTGGTACGAGTAAGAGCAGGTTCTGGGCTATGACTGGATCCTATTACTAAAGGGTAAGGATTTAAATGTAAGTGTTGTTGTTTGTACAGATTGGAGTGACGTCCTTCGGCCATGCCTTGGGTTGCCTGGCGGGACAACCCGCTGCCTTCGTCCGCGTGTCTTCTTTGGCCCCCTGGATCCAGGCTCGTCTTTAAACCCTTTCATCCTTTCGTAATCAGCTCAAAGTGGTGTAATAAACCGTGGAAATGTTTAATAAATTATAAAATCGAGCGAGTGCTCTAGAACATGTCTTCTCTTTATTTTTACAAAGTAAACGTAAGGGATTATTATTATGAGCCCATAATGTCCCACTGCTGGGCAAAGGCCATAAAATTCTTTTTCGTTTGCTTGGTCTAACTAAACCCAATTTTAACGCAAACCGAACCCAACTTATCGAGGTGAGATTAATCTAATTTAGCACATAGGCCTATTTTAAATTCATATACATGAAGTAATAGAGATTGTTATACATTATTATATATAGCTACATATCAATATATATTAAACTAATATAAATACTTATCTATACATAATTTTTACCTACTATTAAATAAATACTTAGGTACCGTAAAACTACACAACTATGGTCCTAGCCTGAAACAATAGTCCAATTTTCCTCATTACATTATTCTAAAATATGATACCTTACTGCTATTATTGCTGGGTATATGTACTGTTTGGCGTAAAATCGATTGCTCTAAACTCTAGCTATAGCTAAAGCTATCATATTTTTAGAATAATGTGATAAGCAAAATTGGACTATTGTTGTAGGCCAGGACCATAGTTGTGTAGTTTTACGGTACATAATAACTATATACATGAGGATAAGCAAAAAACATTACAGATAACGCAATCAGAAAATCAAGATGATATCAATAAAATTGTACAATTTAATTTGTTTTTTTTTTTTAAGTTCTGATAAAAATATGTAAAAATATAAACGCGAGCGGACCTGCTAGAGGGGGTGTTCTTTTTATAGTGGTGATTATTATTTACGTCTTTAATATTTGAGTAGCTTAGTTTTTATTTTAATTTAAATAAGTTTAGTTTTAACTTTTAATTGTATTATATTTAATATGTATCTATATTTAATTAGGTATGTAAAAACTTATATAGGCCCCAATAGATTAATGAAAGGCATAATGTTGAAAGTCATAATATTTGGAAGGTTTTATTTTGCAGTTCCGATTTTTGATGGTCATTTATGTTGAATGCCATAATGTGTTACACGTTGTAGGTCATGAGGTCTAAAGTTATTGAACATAAAAGGATTTAAGTACCTAACGTTTGCAATTATTTATGTCATAGCAGTAATATTTTTAGATATTTTTAAACGGGAGTTTGTCTGCGCTATGCTCCCGCCTTAGCTAGTGAACCTAACCTAATAGTCAGTTTTTTAGGGTTCCCTGCCTAAATGTAATCTGTCGGTCTGTATGTCACAGCACATTTTCACAGCAACTACAAATGCTATCTATCAACTTAAAATTTGGCGTAGTTGTATTACTAGCATGCAAGCACCTGTTTTTAGTAAAAAAATGAAATTAATTAAATACATAATTGAAGAGGAGTTAGAATAGGGGGTTCAAGGATGATATGATCCCCCCTTATCTCCAAAGATTTTTAATCAAAAAATCTGAAATCTCTGAGAAATATCATGTAAATGACTGGGTGGGATTTTACAAATAATGATATCTGCGTTAAGTACCTAATCAAACTAAATATTATCTAAATTGTTACTAAATCTACCTTAAATCTTTCGAATTTATAAAAACCCAGTTTTCCATAACGGAAGATATTGAGACTGCCGATATTAGATTTAGATTAATACATTAATACATTGCGTGCCCAAAACCCAATAGCGAGTCCGAATGTAAAAATAAATACATAATAGTAACGCCATCATTAAAACCAGGGGGCAATCTCAGCTTTAGGCTGTACTATGGGTACATAACAAGAAATGGAGAAATACGTAGAAAACATCCAAAACTCAGGAACAAACTCGTGCTCATCACAAAACTATTTGCCCATACCGTCATCTTCGCAGGCAGGGTCACAGGGATTTGGACTATATTCCTTTCGGAGAAATAGGGCTTTGAAAAGGGTGTATTGACGTCTAGCGCCTGAGGACGTATCAGTTATTGAACTAATTATTACAAATACTCGTAGCACATTGAAATTACGCCGACAAAGATTTGGAGGACCGTTTTATGACTAAGTGTAATTTTCACTAAAGTTACGTGTGTCCCTACAGGCAAGCCTAAAAGTAATAAAAATCTGATAAATATCTTAACTGAAAACACGTATAACGATTTTAAACGGAAATCTATGAAGAATAATAATATAGTAATAATATATTTCAGATAATGCAATCCATATTATATTATTAAAAACTTGAAAACTATATTATTACTACTGTGTTCATTACAAAATATTACAAAATAAATAATTGATTACCAAAAACTCTTCATAATTGGCCCTAGACGTGTGTCTCTCTGCCCAGAAGGCGAGGATCGGGCTATCTAACCTTTCAGCCACCATGGCATCAGGGAGGCGACTCGCTTGCGCATGATTGCGTGAAAGTCGTCCGTGCGCGCCTCCGCGAACATCCCTGATGCACTGCAGTAGCGCGGCAGCCCCAACAGAATCCTGAATGAGTTATTGTACTGGACGCGTAATGCGCTGTAGGCCTTGTTAGAATAGTTGGACCACAGGCTACAAGTGTAGAATGACTGACCGTATGCTTTAAACAGAGTTAGCTTACTTTTCGTACATTTTGCAAACCTGCGGATGAACATATTGCTCCTAACCGCCAGCGCCAAGGGCGAATTTAAGGGGGGGGCACGCGCCCCCCCATTCGTTGAAATCCACTAGATGATAATCAGTGCTGGTGATTGCGGGAGCGGCGGAATCGGAGAACGCGGGGCTCGTCTGCCCCTTGTGCCCCTCCCAGAAAAAAAACCTGGATCCGCCCTTGGCCAGCGCCCTACGCTCCCGCTCCACATCGATGACATCCCTCTGCGACTCGGTGACCCAGTGCCCTAGGTACTTGAATTGTGAGACGATCTTTAGAGGAACGCTCCCCAGCTCAACCGGCGGAACTATTTTGTATGTACCAGCGTTAAAAATCAGTAGTTCACTTTTATTGGCATTGTACTTCAGGCCATGCGACCCCGCGTATTTCTTACACACGTCCTAAGGGCGCAGACCGATTGGCTCAGCAACACCATGTTATCAGCATAGCTGATGTTATTAAAACACTGTCTCCTAACAAAACAGCCCGCTCTGGTATTGCTGAGCTCATCGATCAGCTGATTTACATACAAACAGAACGACTTAGGCGAGGTCAATTCTCCCTGCCTTACAACACATTGCAGTTTGTATGGGTCAGACAATACGCCCTAACTAAGTAAACTTGATTAGTTCCTGAGATAATAGATAGGTGACTAAAGTCTAAGACGGCCCCAAATAACTTTAAATAGAAAATGAGTGCATAAGTACTTACTGTCTTTCGAGATATATTTTAGTGACTGTAGTAACGGATGCGGAACATGGTCATGGTTTGACATGCTCTTACAGTTTTTGCGTACATTTTTTAATCCATGACGAATATTGGTATCTTCCGGTTTTTCCAATACAATCCGAATAAAACACGTAATACCAAGTTAATGTTGGTTGTAGATAGTGTAGGGATAAATCAATTCATATTGGTCTGTTAGTGTTATCGATATATCTGCGTCGAGAGGAGGACTATTATGGTCAAGTTTATTTATTAGGTAAATAAAACAAATGACAATCATACAGAAATTAACAAGAGTGTTTTACAAAAAAAGGACATCATATTAGAAGGTAGAAGGACATATTTACAAAAGAATAATACTCAACGCAAAAGTACATAAAACAATAATACATGATTGGATACATATAAATATAAATATACATCCATAAATAAATACAATATAATAACCTTTTAAAATAACACCAGTTTGTTCCATGGTGGGTCTAGCCTACTTTACATAAGTTCTGCGCAACATCTTGTTCCAACAAATGCTTGCGAAGCATTAACTTGAAAGAAAGCATCGGGCTCGTCTTTTTTTTTCTCCTTGACTTTGAACTTTCTCATTTTGTAAACACGAATTTATTTTTCCATTTTTGTAAACACGAATTTATTTTTCCATGTGTCTTGCGAACTACCGACACATACATCGATCACTGTCCAATGACTCCATCAGCAGTACGTAAATTATATGTCAATTTTATGTGTAGTATTTAGGTCTTTTATTTTGTATCATAAGGCCCTTTTGTGTCTAACAATAGCTTTTAATTATGTAAGCTCAAAATTTGTTTAACAATATTAACTTAATTGTAAGTATTTCTTTTGGGCACTGTTTGTCTTATTTTGTACTAGTACTAGTGCAATTTGTACATCTGATCATAATGATTGTTTGTTGCCATAGTAAAATAAATAAATAAAATAAAATTAATAAATTTTGATGTCCACCGCGCAAGAAAACAGGATTCGATCTAATAATCACATAACAATATAGGGTACTATTGGTTCCACATAGTTACATGGATCATCTTATTACTCTGTTATAGTGTAACAACAAAGCATGTCTACTAAATTAAATGGAAATTAATATTATCGCTTCCTGTGAGAAAGTTACACAGGCTACATCTCACTTGTAAATAGTAAGCTCCGGACTCGCAGGCTACTTAAAATATATCGTCGAATGCCTACAACATTTTGAAACCGAATAGCACATCACTAATAATTAACGCAAGTACTTAGTAATCACAAAATTACATTCTAATCCGTTAAATGATTATTCATTTCAGGGTATATAAATAAAAGAAGATTGTAAGAACACTAATTATAATCTTAACCAATCCTCAATATGAAGCTCCTGATTGCGTTGGCTCTGATCGGTCTGGCGGCGGGAGGTCCGGTGGAGTTCCCGTCTCCCATGGGCTTCGACTACCACACGGAGATCGGCATCCCCCTGGCCGCGCGCATCAAGGCTGCTGAAGAGGCTCTGGACTTCGATGGCGCCAGGATCGTCGGTGGCTCCGCGGCCTCCCTCGGACAATTCCCCTTCCTCGTAAGTATACTTTCAACTTGCATTAATGGTGCTCGTGAACGATGCAAGTATTTAGGCATCTAGTTAGTCTAATTTTTGGAATGGGAAGTAACTCAAATCTATTAATGATAATTATGGCGAATAGGTGGACAGTTTTTTTTTAAATTGCTGTTGCTTGTTTAATATACCAATTACATACTAATCGAAATTATGAAGCCTATAGAATATGCAAACCCATAGTACAAGCCTAGTACAAGCCTAGAGCTTAGCTTGGGACTAGGTCAATTGGTGTGACATTGTCCCTTGATATTTTGTTTATTTATTTTATGTTCATAATGGGGTTTATTAACCGACTTCAAAAAAAAGAAGGAGGTGGTCAATTCGGTTGTGTTTTTGTAATCAAAACCAACCATCATGGAGATCTATGGGTAAGACAAAGGTCTTCCCCATAGATCTCCATGATGGCTGGTTGTCAGAAGATAACAACAGGATTATCGCTATACTTTACATAGACCCACCGGCGTTAAACTGTTTGAAACGTTATATTTTTGTCAAGAACTTGTTAGGAACTACTTCTGTTTAATGTAACCTTTAAAATCTTCTTTATCCGTGTGGCTGCCGGGTTAGAATAGTGCCACTCCATTATCTTCGCGTGGATGTTGTTAAAGGCGACTAAGGGAATAGAGGCTTGTAGTACTGTTAGGCGATAGGCTTGCAACCTGTCAGTAATACACTGGTAAACATTATTAACCTAATTGTGCAAAATGTGGTCTCAGAATGATCACCTTAGAGTTGTTGGTAATTCTGTAGCTTTGCCTACCTTACTCTGGGCATGAAGGCGTGAACTCAAGTATGTATGTGTAAAATCTTCTTTCTTGTTAACAGGCAGGCATAGTTATCAACTTGACCTCTGGAGGATCCTCCGTGTGCACCGCCTCCCTGCTGTCCAACACTCGTTTTGTGACCGCGGCCCACTGCTGGCAGCACCTTAACTCCCAGGCCAGCTTATTCACCATCGTCCTTGGCTCCCTCTTCCTCTACTCCGGCGGCACCAGGATTCCCACCACCAATGTTGAGATGCACGCTAACTACAACATGATAACGCTTAACAATGACATCGCCATCGGCATCATCAGCCCCGTCGCCTTTGGAAGTAAGATTATTTTCTTTATTATTATGAAAGTTATTATCGCTACTCATGCAGCATACTCCACTCTGAGCGGCCAATAAAGGCAAGCCAGAGTTAAGGGGCTGTTCCTCCTTATAGTATACTCTGACTGGTTAGGGAAGGCAAGCGTGTATTAATATATTCCTTTTTACAAATGTGTGAACACAGGATTCAATAAGCATTCATGAATATCTTTCTTTTCAGACCTCATTAGCCCCATCAGCATTGACACTAGTTTTAACAACCACGTCGGCACTTTGGCTACTGCGGCTGGATTCGGTTTAACAAACAGTAACTATAACTTTATAATAGTTACAAATTTACAAAATTATCTAATTTTATACATTCAAAAATATCTAAGTACAGAGTCTACCTGTCGGTTTTCGGGTTCAAACACATTTTGTTATTCTTTTCAGCTGGTTCCATTTCCATAAACCAGTTCCTGTCATTTGTGTCGGTTCCGGTGATCACAAACGCTCAGTGCGCCTTCACTTACGGAACTAACACCGTTGTTGACTCCACCCTCTGCATAGACACCACCGGCGGCCGCGGCACCTGCGGCGGAGACTCCGGCGGCCCACTCGTCGCCAACAACGTGCTGGTGAGTAGGATCAGATGTCTCTAGCTGAGCTCTGACATCGCTATTTCATTGTTATTTATTACACGACCAGAGGGATAAAAATCTTCAGTTGATAATTTTCACAAAATTTTAATGCTAACAGGAGGGGCTACCATGGGGGTTACTATGACATAGCATCGCAGTTCAGTTTACGCTGCGAGATAAGGACAGATCTATATAACTGCTATACCTCTGTCCTTTACGCTCGCCGTAAAATGAACTGCATTGCTATGTCATAATAACCCCCCAGATAGTTAATATGGGAAGTGTAGGACTCATGAACATTATTTTGCAATCTCAACGTTAGCACTGACCTCAGTCATAGTATACTGTGCCTCAGTGCTAAATAGAAAACCATTCACCTACTCTTTGGAGTCTGTGGTACTTTACACGAGAACGCATTAGGGCGAGCACTGTATGGATCATGCTTAAAGTTTTTCTTGTAGAAGGAAAAATAAATGGGCCACTATTAATGATCGATGGGGTTTGAAAGTATTTTTAAATTCTCTATTTGTGTTCATTTAAGCATATTTTGAGGACAAAGAGACTGTGGTAACTAGTAAGAGCAGATTCTGGGCTATAACTGGATCTTGTTACCAAAGGGTGAGGCTGTAAATGTTGTTGTTTGTACAGATTGGAGTGACGTCCTTCGGCCATGTCATGGGTTGCCTGGCGGGACAACCCGCTGGCTTCGTCCGCGTGTCATCTTTGGCTCCCTGGATCCAGGCTCGTTTATAAACCATTTTATCCTTTCGTAATCAGTAATTAGCTCAAGATGCTGTACTAATATTAATAAATGAATCTGAATATGAATACTTTATTGCAAATGTTTTTATTTTCTGTACGATACATGAAATGGCATTATTCGGGATGTACTAAACGCTGTTATGACAAACTAGCTTTCCGCCCGCGACTTCGTCTGCGGATAGTCAGAACTTCTGTTAAAAGTAGGTACAGTTATAGTTCACATCACCTTAAAAAGCTTTTAAAAAAAAGTCTAGAGCGTGAATTTTAAGTAAGCGGTCCACATAAACAACTTAAATTTTATGGCTCTAACCTTTAAAACAACAAAATTGACATAATACAATGTAAAATAAATTCACTGCCTCTCTTTCACCATTAAGTTTTTTTATACGATTCTAGATAAATTTGCCATATATTCTATACAAACAATTAACCCACTTAGCAGAAGATTTTCGAAAAACACCGAAGCTGAAAATGTTCTGTAGGTATGTAATCGTAGTCTAATAGGTACCCATTTTCATATTTTGCAGGTATGTAACTTTGAATATTACATAATTTCGATACAAACCTTACAGTCAGTAGTCTTAGATCCCAAGTTTTTCCCTTTAGTTATTGTTTATTGATAATGGATTTGCTCTTAACTAACTATAAACACTGAAGATTCAATCAATCAATCAATCAACAAATCAAAAAAACAAACTCCTATTCAAACTTTCACCCTCTTTTCACACTGTTAAGGGATTGTTTTAAAAAATGGTTATTATTTAATTTATATTGGTGTTGATACCGAGTTTCATGTATCTAACTTCAGTCATAATTTTAATTTGTAGGCAGGTAGGTTTTTTTATAGCTAGGTTAGGTTATCTTAATACCCCAAATTTCTCACTTCAAAAATGACCAACTTTCTACCAAACTACTACCCCCATTTAACCACCTTTGGGATAGTTTTTTCTAAATCGCCGAAAATAACTTTTTTTTGTTTATAAAAACAGTAGCGTAAATACACATTTCCACATTTTTTCCTTCAAAAATTATCATAATCCCTTACAAAGTTCTACCGCCAATTTACCCGTAAGTTTTTCGAAAATCGCCGAAAGCAATATTTTTAATTTATAACTACTGTAGCCGTTACAACATTTTCCACGTTTCTCACTTCAAAAATCTACCATACAATTTTCTACCCCCGTTTTACCTCCTCAGAGGTAATTTTTCCTGAATCGAGCATTTCTACCAAGTTTCAAGTTAATCAGAACATAAAAGTATTCGTTCCTATAGAAACTTTGCAACCCCCTTTCATCCCCCAAGGGTTTGAATTTTAGTTATCACGTGACTCATTGTTTTGATTGCAGAAGAAGCATTTCTATCAAGTTTAAAGTAAATTTAAGCATACCAAATTATTTTTTCCTAAACAAACTTTGCAACCCCCTTTTATCCATAGGGGTTGAATTTTAGTAATCGCTGAAATACTTGTCTCATTATTTGCATTGAAGAGCATTTCTACCAAGTTTCAAGTTAATCAGAACATACAAGTATTCGTTCCTATAGAAACTTTGCAACCCCCTTTCATCCCCCAAGGGGTTAAATTTTAGTAATCGCTGAAATACGTATCTCATTATTTGCATTGAAGAGCGTTTCTACCAAGTTTCAAGTAAATTTGTCTATAAAAGTATTTTTTTCCATTCAAACTGCAACCCCCTTTCATTCCTCAGGGGTGTGACTTTTAGTAATCGCTGAAATACGCGTCTCATTATTTGCATTAAAGAGTATTTTTACCAAGTTTCAGTAAATTTGAGCATACCAAATATGTTTTCCTAAACAAACTTGGGTTGCAAAGTTTGTTTAGGAAAAAATATTTGGTATGCTTAAATTTACTTTAAACTTGATAGAAATGGTTGCTCTGTAATGAAAACAATGAGTCACGTGATAACTAAAATTCAAACCCTTGGGGGACGAAAGGGGGTTGCAAAGTGTACTTACGAACGAATACTTTTATGTTCTGATTAACTTGAAATTTGGTAGAAATGCTCGATTCAGGAAAAATTACCTCTGAGGAGGTAAAACGGGGGTAGAAACCCTCTAGGGGTTGAAATACGTGTTTCATTATTTGCATTGGAGAGTATTTCTACTAAGTTTCAAGTAAATTTGATCTTAAAAATATTTTATCTGTAAACACTTTGCAACCTCCTTTCATCCCTCTAGGGGTTGAATTTTAGTAATCGCCGAAATACGTGTCTCATTATTTGCATTTAGGAGTATTCCTACCAAGTTTCAAGTAAATTTGATCAAATATTTTATTTATACACACTTTGCAACCCCCTTTCATCCTTCTAGGGGTTGAATTTTAGTAATCGCTGAAATACGTGTGTCATTATTTACATTGAAGAGCATTTCTAGCGAGTTTCAAGTAAATTTGACCATAAAAGTACATTTTCCCATACAAACTTTGCAACCCCCTTTCATCCCTCTAGGGGTTGAATTTTAGTAATCGCTGAAATACGTGTCTCATTATTTGCATTGAAGAGCATTTCTACCAAGTTTCAAGTAAATAGGACCATAAAAATGTTTTTTCCCATACAAACTTTGCAACCCCCTTTCATACCTTTAGGGGTTGAATTTCGAAAAATCCCTTCTTAAACGACGCCTCCATTACAAAACCAACTACCCGTCAAAATTCCAACTTTTTATCTTTATCGGTTTGGGCTGGGCGTTGATATGTCACCCGGGACATTGCCTTTTATATATATAGATGAGTGTTATATCATTTGACCACTGAGCCCTCAAAAATATACATTTTATTTATTATGCATTTCGTAGTTAAATAAAATTACAGTGCAAACATTTTCCTAATAGCGATCGGCAATCTTCGTTTTTCTATGACACACTAGTGACAAATATACTGTCAGTTGCGAGTGCAAGCGTGATAGCGATAGCCAGCCGAAACCTATTAAGAAGCTGGGAATACTGTACGCAAAATGTTTTTTGACTAATTGAAGCGCAGCCGCACCTACCACTTTAGATCCACTCGGCTTCATAAGAAAACAATGCAAACCGTATGCTGCAACTTTACCTACTCATTAAACAGCGATAGATAAATTTTGCGTAGTGTTTTTTGTAATCTTTCAAAAGCATTTGATAACGTGGATAATTTGAGCCTAATCCGAAAAAGACTTAAACGGCTAATTTAATAATATCCATACTTTAATAATATTCATACATTATCAACAGAATATCAACCCAACTGCTATATTTGGAACCCGATCATATCCATGGGCCTGCAGTTAGGCGAAGAGTGCCACAGGGCTCTATTTTAGACCCTCTCCTGTATTTATTTTACAAATAACTTACTATCATAATTTGTTAATAGAATTAAGTATTGCCTAATCAAAAAAGCGCACAAGAGTATGTCGATCGTATAGTTTCGTCGCCGTTACTTGTCTAAAACTCAAAACTAGGTTCCCCTATGGAATCCCTAATCGTCATTTGTCCTAATGCATCGTTTGTCCTAATGCATCGTTTATCCGAATTTTCGTTTGTCTTGAAGGGATTCCCGCCTGAATTTTAAACTTTTAAGTGTTGTCGTAATATAAACTACCGAAGGTATTTTTGGATCATTTAAAAAGTGGTCTGGCTCAGCTGAAATACAGTTTAGAACAAATTATAATTCCTACAAACGAAGCGTTAGGATAATCGTTATTAGGTATTTCCAGGTACACCCTCATAGGGAAGTTAGATTAATACATAGCTCCGAACTAACCAAACGCCTTTGTTAATGTCCGTAAAGAGCGTAATCATCGTAATTAATAGGTTTAATAACAACTCAACTAATAATATCTTTTGAGGATAAGATAGTAGTAGTCGAATCGTTTCCTGTACTAATCTTTGATGAAATACTAGCGCTTGCCCGCGACTCCGTTGACAAAAAAATTAGAGCGCACCAAGAGTGATTTTCTCTTAATTGACAAAAAATTCATACAAAAGTTATGATATTAGCTATGTCAACCGAAGCTGTTAGTAACAATAGCAAATTCTTTAGTGATTCAACTAACATCTAAAGGATTGGGCTAGCTATCCAGAGAGGTAACGCAGCCAGTGTCATAGGGACCATGCCGCGAGCGGACCTGCTAGAGGGGGTGTTCTTTTTATAGTGGTGATTATTATTTACGTCTTTAATATTTGAGTAGCTTATTTTTTATTTTAATTTAAATAAGTTTAGTTTTAACTTTTAATTGTATTATATTAAATATGTATCTACTTATGTTTATACTATTAAATAGGATAAAAAATTAAAAAAAAAAAAAACTAACATCTTAGTGTGCGCGGTAGTGCCACCCAAAGTATGGAGAGGTCAATATTTGGTATCGAATGAATTCACTTGGTACAGATGTACTTAGGTATCCTAGGACAAGTCAAGCTGATAGCCACGTTGTGTGTGTGTGAATATTTGAAGGCTGATAACTCTCTTCTCCGGGGTTTTTGTAGTTTGTCCCCGTATTAGAAAATGAAGCTTATGTAACTAGCTTCCACGTGGTATACATTAGATTTGTATTGGTTATATGCGCCAATTTAAGAGGTTTCACAACATCAGCTTATCATTTTTGTTTCCACACGCATTATTTTACAATATATGTACAACATCATATTATTTACAAAAAACACGGTTGAAAAGCCCAATTTAAAAAAAAACATATAGTTCATTTATTTGAAACTTGTAGAATAATCAAACATACCCGCGCGGCACGGATTACATTTTATTTTCTAAAATTTACAAATTAAACTTAAGGTGGATTCATAATACGGAGTTATTTTACGACCGACAGCTAGAGAATATCACGCCTACGGATGCCAGTTTCCAGCAGCGTCTCCTAAGAGCTGTTTACCAGGGTGTGCACGTATGAGGCCAAGCGATGGTGCCGATTCTTCGTCCCAGTCCGACGGATTACGGAACTACAATCGAATCACGATTGGAAACCAATTTCGACTACTGCATGAACTGCATCGGTTGCTACTACAGCTTGTCCGGAAATAATTCGGTGCAAGTGCAAGTCACAGTGCGGTGTTAACTGTCGAATAAACTGTTAAAATGTACCGAATTTTACCAGGCTAAATCAGCTCAGAGGCCTTTGCCAAGATGCAGTACGCTAACTAGCGTTTCTATTCGTTACGTTTTTAAACCAATCGCGTCACTGGTAGATCACGTGACTTTTCGTATCACGTCATCTACCAGTGACGCGATTGGTTTTAAAACGAAACGAATAGAAACGCTAGCTAGCGTAATGCATCTAGTTTGTCCTAGTATACATCTGCGTCAAGTGAATTCATCCGATACCAAAATTTTGACCTTTGGTCATTACCGCCCGCACTATCTTAGTTGATGTATCTAACGTCTTGGTTTGCTTAACCGTTATCTGTGATAATCATAACTATATTGATTTTGATTTCATGAAAATAACAATACTGTAATGGGTAATACAGAACTATTAATACATTGTCATCGACAGCGCTATGGGCTATGGCAGAAAAATAATCAGTTCACAGAACAAGAGGAAGAAATAAATGAATTGGTAGCTACTTGATTTTACTGTAAAAACAACGCTAGTATCGTTATCGTTTTAAAACTCATTCTGTTTTTTTGTTAATGGAAAAACCCTTTTAAATCTCACCGAAATCTATCGATACGCTGATTACAATTTCCCAGTCACAAGTACGTCACTTATAATTAGCGAGCGGCTTAGTTATTAATTTGTAATCCTAGATAAATGATTGCTTCAGTGGTATAAAAACGAATGTCACGATTAATAATTACATTCGTATTCCATCCTCAATATGAAGCTCCTTGTTGCGTTGGCTCTGATCGGTGTGGTGGCGGGAGAGGTCTTCCAGGCTCCCATCGAGCTGGATTACCACAACAAGATCGGCATCCCCCTGGCCGCGCGCATCAAGGCTGCTGAAGAGGCTTTGGACTTCGATGGCTCCAGGATTGTCGGAGGCTCACCCGCCACACTTGGACAGGTTCCGTGGGCGGTAAGTGTACTTTGCAGCCGAAATTTAGCTTCATCAATTTATTAATTAGCAGCATTACCAATTAAACTTAAAAAAATACGTTTTTAATGCTGTCTTCAGGCCGTTTAACAAAACTAGTCACAAGTACGATTCTCGTCTCATGACGAATTTAGAACGCACATATATATAATTCAGAGGGCTTATTGTCTAACGCACTCGCAATCGCAACCGGCTTCAAAGTGGAGCAATGCCTTCGATTTTCAAAATGAAAACGATCGTGATTGCGAGTGCGTTAGACAATAAGCCCTCAGGTGTGTTCCACGATCTGGATTTCTATAACTAGGGCATTTATGTGTCTGAAGCCCTAGCCAAAATGCATTACGCTAACTAGCGTTTCTATTCGTTTCGTTTTTAAACCAATCGCGTCACTGGTAGATGACGTGATATTTACGAAGAGTCACGTGATCTACCAGTGACGCAATTGGTTTAAAAACGAAACGATAGAAACGCTAGTTAGCGTAAAGCGTCTTGGCTAGTTCTTTGGGAATATTAAACTTGATGTTTTTCCATTGAAACTGTTAAACGTGAAACATGATAGATTTACAAATATCGATACTTTTATTTTTCATCCTTGAATCTTTAACAATGATTTTTAATTTTTCGTTTCGGACTTATCTCTTCTCAATTCTCCTAAAAAATAATGGTTGTTGTATCCATTATTTGCATCCTGCAATCAAGGCGTATGCATCTCCATCTCACATTATTTTCAAGTGGACTGTGAAGCGAATCTGAAATCGCGAAACTGACAAAAAAATCCATACAAATTTAGCTCCGGGCGATGACCCAAATCTGATTACCACGATTTTACCTATGTTGTAGTTATTATAAAAAACTAGGTTTATGCGACTCCGTTTTTTTAAATAGGTTACTTTCCAAGAAATACTTATTTTCTTGAAAAAAAAGTACCTACCTAAAGAACAAATTTTTTAAAATATTTAGGAAATATTTTTAAAAATTAAAGCACTGAAGTAAAAATCGGACCAGGATTGAAGAGGAGACAAATGTTATCGTATTTGTATGGAAAGTTTCATTGTCACAATCCTCCTCCGGCTCGACTTATCTTGAAACTGGTATACTAAAGATCAGTTTTAATAATACGGCCCTCTCAGATTGTGTTTGGGTGTTGATTTGTCAGGAATTAGGGTTTTACTGCCTTCCTACTTATAACATCCAGTTTTTCTATTCTACAGATTGGTCTTATCATCGAGCTGTCAAACGGAGCCACCTCCGTATGCACATCCTCCCTGTTATCCACCACGCGTAGTGTGAGCGCGGCTCACTGCTGGAGGACCCTCTTTTCCCAAGCCAGGTCGTTCACCCTCGCCATCGGCACCACCACCCTCTTCTCGGGCGGCACCAGAGTGGCTACCTCCAATGTCGAGAACCACGCCAACTACAACATGATCACTCTTGTCAATGACATCAGTATCATCAGTTTTCCTGCCATTGGCTTAAACAGTAAGTTTTTTTTTTTACTTTTTAGAGCCCGATGAAGCCCAACGGCACCCTATTATTATGCCTCCACTCTCCGCCCGTCCTAACTTTAAACAATTTAAAAAAGTAATTGATAGCGATTGGTTTTTTTTCGGAATGTGTTATTACGGCGGATTTACTTACAAATATAAAAAATAGGGAAAGTGAAATAATAAAGAGGGGATGTTTTATTTTTGTTGTATCGTAAAAAGGGTAAAACATACAAGAGTCAAATTTGGTATGATTACAGTACCTATAGTTGGTTCCAGTTTAAATGACGAAAATGCATTTAACGCGGGATTTTACAACTTCTTTTGTTGCTAAATATGAAAGGAAAAGATAACAAAGGGACGACCGAAGTGTGGCACGTGCCTTGGAGTAGCTCAACCCTTCTTGATTATTGAAATAAAAGATTTTTTAAGCCGTCTATGTTGTAATTCAAAAATATACTTAATAAATATTCCTATATTATATACATTCAATATAATTTTAAATTGTCATTATTGATACATAATAAATCAACACAACACTAATACATATCGCATATTCTTATGGCTAACATGCAATAAAAAACTATCAAGATTGTTTATTCAAAGTATACTTTGGCCGTACCGACACACCTGCGTAATTGTTTTACAACCCTACTTGAAGATAACAATTGAACAATAGTTTTTGGTAATGGATGGTTTTAAGTGCATTTTCGTCATTTAAACTGGAACCAACTATACTAACCTAACTAAAACAACAAATACTAAAAATGGTTAAATTTACCTGATTCGATTAGAAATCGAATTCAAATTGGAATATAATAATACCTACTAACTATGCAGCGGTACGGAACCCTCAGTGCGCGAGTTCGACTCGCACTTGACGGGTTTTTATATTTATTCATTTATTACATTTAATAAAGTATCCTCTACCGGTCAATGCTTATTGTTTTTTTTTCCTTTTAGACAACATCCAGCCCGTCACACTGCCGACTGGAACCAACAACTACGTCGGCTCTTGGGCTACCGCTGCCGGTTACGGTTTAACTCAAGACGGTAATTATAATACAATAACAATAGAAAACACTTTACTGTACTCCATACAGATACATAGCAGGAACAGCACAGCCAGAGGAGATGTAGGTTCGAATCCTGCCTAAGACCGACGAAATTTTTTCGCTTTAATATAGTTTGCACAGACATGTTGAGATTAATTTTATATGTCATCATTTTTTCTGTTTTTTCTCAGGTGGTGCCATCAGCACTAACCAGCTCCTGTCGTGGGTATCCCTTCAGGTGATCACCAACGCCGTGTGCTCCGCCACCTACGGAACCATGACCATCGTTGACTCCACCATCTGCGTGGCTACCACCGGCGGCCGCAGCACCTGCGGCGGAGACTCCGGCGGCCCTCTCACTATCAACAACCAGCTGGTCAGTGATTGAACCTTTTTGGCTTTCAATTACACTTAGTATTTTTTATTGCCATCGATGGACAAACAGGTAGACGGCCTACCTGATGGGAAGTGGTCACCGCCGCCTATGGACATTTGCAACGCCGGAGTCATAGAAACGGCAATCAAAAATACGCCATCTGGGCTCTAAATATGACTGCGTTTATAGCGTGACAAAGTTTGGATAAGGCATCCGTCACCTTCTGACACGTAAGTAAGTACGAGAGTGACGGATGATTTATCCACATTTGACACGCGATATAGAAACAGCCATACTAGGCCCGCTGATGGTAAAGCCGGAAACGGTATGCTACTTAAGATTCAGGATTAATACGCCACCGGAGTAGATTAACCATTTAAATCGACTACAATTCATTTCCAGAGATCTTTTCTTCCTCGTACTTTGAAACTATATGCAATGAACTTCCCTCCACGGTACTTAGCACTATGACTGTCCTCCTTTAAACACGGCTTAAAAAGAGTATTTACAAGAGCAACGTGGCGGTGCCCTCGAGAGTGCTAAAGTTTCTGGGCGACGGTGACCGCTTACCATCATATAAAAAACCTTAAGGAATGAATGCCTCTGTGCAAGTTACTTCACCGGCAATTTTACCACTCATACCAAAACATAACAGAGCAAATAAGTACTCGGTTTGCTTTGCGAGAAAAATGGCGGTAGTAGCTACTCGTACAATCATCACAGAAATAATTTGTTTCAATACTTAATTAATTATTTATAATAGTTATCGAATACCATAATCATAAGACGAAATAAAATGCGTAATATACATTTGCGTAGTAATAGGGATTAAGATAATGGACATAAGATTTGATTTGATTGATATACATTGCGTTATCTACTGTAGCTCGTTCAGTTGTGGTAGGCCGTGTGCAAGGTCGGTCCGATTCGCTACCACCATCTTATCCTTTCTACCGCCAAGCAGCAGTGTTCACATTGTTGTGTTCCGGTGAGGGGATAAGACAACCCGTGAAAGTACTAGCATAAGCATTCCATCTAGTTATCAGGATTGGCAACGCATTTGCGGTCTTAGGATTGCAATCTTTAGATAGCAGCTTTGAGAATGCAAATGTCTATGGGTCACAGATCCCACTCATCATTCCTATTTCACCATTACTATTACAGTGAGAGGTGAAATTTGGTGTACATCCAGCTTATATGAATCCCTCTGATGTAACAACTTTGCAATGTACACCGAATTGTCACTTGACACCTATCATTGTCAGTAGAGTTGTGCCCGCTCGGTCTTTAAAAGGAGCGCTCCGATCCCGGTCAATCGGTCAAAGGAACTAGTTCGGTCTTTTAGTTCCTTTAGGTCCTTTAGCTCCGGAGCAAATTTTTAGATCTCAGCAGGACACGCTTTGAAATAGGTACTGTTTGTGTCGTTCATGTCGAATGCCGTGCTGTGCGCTCTTTACTCGTTCGCTCTGAGGCACTACTTTGAAAATCGAAGTTCGAAGTTACGTTAGCTCCATCTCTTTCTTTCAATCTCATCTCGAGTGATGAGTGACAGGGACTCGGCACTCGAAGTTTCGAATTTTGTGGCTCGTGGTAACCATCCTGTTTCACTTACGTTCAACAAATTGCTACTGATCTAGAGGACCGAAGACCGATTAAGATCGTTTACGAGGAACTAGTTCCTTTCGGTCCGTGACGGGAATTCATTCCTTTTAGTTTTTAGTTCCTGACCGACACAAGCCTAATTGTCAGGATGAAATAGGGTGGCCTGAGTGCTCGCTTGCCTTCGCCATGCCATAAAAAAAGATAACGTAGAATATCTTAACTGACTGTTCTGATAAATGCTGGAGACATTTGGGGGATATCCCAGAAGTTCCATAGTTCTATTTCCATATGGAACAATCGGTACATATGTAAATGTCAAATAAATGATCCCAATAGTTCCATATGGAACTACATACTAGGCTTTACATCTGGTTTTGTTTTTATTTTAGTTTTAAATCAGTTGAGTATCTTCGGAGCATACCCCGTTATCAGGTTGCAAAATCATTGAAAACGCTAGGGTTGGCACTGCACATTTTTTACCGAGGGACACGATCACTTGTATAAGAAACAACGTAAAACCTGAAGTGTCATATATACCTGACAATGTTAACTGAAGTATGTAGGTAATCAATGTGAAGAAGTATCCAATTAAGTATGTAAAATAAATATATGTATACAAAGGTCGTACTTAGCAGAGGGAGACATTTAATATGAATATGTACCAGTAGTTCCATATGGTACTTCTGGGACATTTCCTTCAAAATGAATATCCCGGTAGATCCATATGGAACTAGAAATTATGGAACTTCTGGGATATCTCCGACATTTGCAGTAAAACCAGCGCTAATAGAACTCAGCTGAATACTCATTCTGGCATAACGATCATACTGACAGATGCCACACAGCGACAGGTATGGTCCTACTGTGCTAGGGCAAGACAGACGGAGACCTAAAATACCATTAAATAAAAATTGGTTTCGCTTCACTTACCTATTTACAAGTTTTACTTGAATTCAGTGTTGGGTCAAACCTTTCAAGTTCTCATTATTGTAATGGGCTGATATTTGAATAACTAAATATGAAAACCCAATGACAATGTAATATTATGGTATCTAGGGGGTGATCTGATGATAGAGACGGGAGCTGGTAGCAGAATCTTTGAAGTATTTAACATAATGAATTGGGATAAGTTTTTTTGGCCTCCACAAGTAGCCGATGAACCAAAAAAAGTCTACAGTAAAAACTAGTCTCATAAATGAAATAATATTTTTAGCATTCGTTCTAGGCAGCCCCCCTCTCCCTCCATATGTTTTGTCTATAAATAATTCAGCCGGGTCAATATCGTCTGCTATAATTATTTTTAGTCATTATGTGTTTTAGGTAATATTTCTCGCAAGTCATACGTTTTTTATGAAACTGTTACCTTTTTAGGTTTTTATAAATCAAACCTAACCTAACCTAGTTTTGCCTACGCGATAGATATAAAAAAAAATCTGAATAGACAGTTCCAGCGAGGCAAAAATTATGACTATCAATATAATTAACTGATATTATTTGTGCAGATCGGAGTGACGTCATTCGGACATCGTGACGGTTGCCAGGTCGGCCACCCCGCCGGCTTTGCCCGCGTCACCTCCTTCGTTTCCTGGCTCCAGGCCCGCATGTAAACTCTTCGACTGGTGAAGATTTGGCTAACTGCTGGATAACATGAGACTAATTTATGATCTTGTGTATTAAATAAATTATTTTATTTTATTGATAGAGTTGTGTTTGTTTTCCTGACTTAACGGAGCGATCGTTTTTACCAGACTGTTTGATTGGGGGTAATTTTCGAGCGTATGTATGTATTTATCACTAGCTTCTGCCCGCGACTTCGTCTGCGTGGACTTCAGAATTTGATCTTACCAGGATGAATAATATAAGTTCGTCCTATCCGAACCGAGAATGAAATATAGCGCTGTACAGGGAAAATCGCTTAACCACCCAGTTTTATATCAGAGCTAGTATATGAAGAACTAAAATTGTGTTTCTTTAGTAACTTTTGTGCACAGGATTACAGGATGACAAACGTACAGAACCACCACGCACCTTTTTAAATTTGTTACTAGTCAATACACAGTGACGCCACCTTATGAGCAAATTCACAGCTTTTAACAATTAATCAATTAATTAAAACTACCCTGTCCTATTCCAGAATTCCATATTCTTACATTTCAATAAATTAACTGATGAATTGCTCGGAATGCGACCCTTCGTGCGAGTATATTATGTCCTTAGTATGTTGACGAAAAACCACATGTCCGCCACTTTGAATTCCAAATCTGACATCATTTTCGAATTCACCATCCGCGAAAACTTGAGAAACGATACCCATGACGACTTTTTCGTAAATCATCATGCCTGCTAAGTTAAATTCCAAATTGACATCATTTTCAAAATCAACCTAGAGTTTCGAAAAACACGAAACTGACTTACTACGACCTTTTTTCCAGGAGTTTTTCAAGCTGCCACCCATCCTGTATCAAGGTGGGGAAAGCGCGTTGAAAAACGCCTGTGAAAAAAAGGTCACCAGCCAACTGAAAACTCCCGATAGCTCCAAAGAGTTCAGGAAGAAGTCGTTTGTCTCTCGGTATTTTACAATCTTTCTCACCAACCTACACTTTCTCACATCGGTTTTCTAGAAGCCGGGTGTATGTAGTAGAATACCCAATGGTTCGCAGGTAGCGGTTTGCTGCGTTGTTTCTTATTCGCCTGCCAAGCCAACCACCTCGTCGTCAGGTGAGACACACTAGACCTCTTTTCTACATCGTCTTTACCCTTATTGTTAACGGCATGATAGTCATTATCTTGACAGTGAAGATGGCCGGTCGTAAACCACAGAACAGCAAAAACAGTAGAAGTGTCAAGTGGGCGGGTAACGTGTGGCATGGTTATGCGGAGTTCCGCATAACCTACCATACTTTTTCCGCGATCGCTTATTTCAATATTTCGATATTTCTAGAATAGGAATTAAATCCAGAAGCATGCCTTATTGTCCTATTTTAGAATGTAAAAACGATAGCCGCTCCAAAAACATTTTCCATGGTTGGCGTGCTGTTTTTATGATAGTTTGAGGCGACAACAGGTCTGATACTAAGCGAAGCTCATGCCACTTCCACAGATTTTTCTATTCCGTGTCATAAACAGTAAGATTCCAATAGGGAAAAACAAAACACATTAGAGCTCTAACTGTGTAATGGTAAGAGCTCTGTCTTAAATTCATATTGTGAAGAATACGATTACTATGTCAAACCAAGATGGGCTTATACAACGTGGAATGGTTTACTATAAACAAAAGAAGTTCTCCAAGTTCTCCGCTGTTAGGTGAAGTTCATAAGGTTTGTAATTTTTAATAATAAAAACTTGTGATAAATTAAAAAATATTTTAATAAATAATTTCAATTGCACATGAACACTTTTAATAACTTAAAATTATTAAAATAGAAAAAAAATAAACATCATGCTATACAATCAATAATTATATATTATCTAGTTTTCTTAAAGGCTCGTAGCCTATTTAGCTAATCTAGCTATATCACATTTGGAGAGGGCTTTCCTAGATGTATCCTCTTCTTTGTCCCCAACAGTACCTACTGGGTACGAATGGTTGGAGAAAAATACTTTCTACGCTACTGGAATCTTGCGTGACTCAATCACTTCAGAAAGTAACGTATGACCAAATAAATATAGTTTTTGGCAAACCATTCCGTACATTGACGCAATCATGAAACGTCAATTTAACTGAACTGGAGGGTTATTATGAGATAGCTATGCAGTTCAGTTTAAGCTGCGAGAAAAGGACGGAGCTATATAACTGCTATAGCTCTGTCCTTTACGCTCGCAGCGTAAACTGAACTGCATAGAGCAACGTCATAATAACCCCCCTGATTTTTTAATGAATTGCTAAACACGATTGGTTACTGGTTTAAGGTTTCAGTAATGATAAGTTTAAGGGTACAGAAAAATAACATGTCTTCAAGCTTAGTTACTTTTCAATTTATAGCGATTTTAAAATTAGGAACCATGTCGTTTTGCACGTTATTTTCGCGTACCTACAGGATTTTTTTTGTTTTATTTATTCAGTTGTATTGATCAAAAAAAAGTGACAAGATCTTTCCGTGTACACTTCAGTTGATATTAAAACAATGAGTTATCGTAGGGGCTTGTGGCAACATAGAAATGGATACATCAAGAAACAGTCTGGAGAAACATGCAGATATCTTATTCTCTGACGTGGCAAACACGTACCGCCGTGCGATCCTTAACTTAATTTATATCGATCAAGTTCAAGCGCGACCGTCCCGCGGGGAGGCAGGTGTTGGCGGGGGCGAGGTATCTAGGCGTTAGCGGGTCGGGCGGTGAAGACGGCTAGGGAAGCGCCCGTCACTACGCTACAGAATAAACATACTATAGGGGGTAGGTTTAGACGACACGTTAACGTTACTAGTTACTCGATAGAAGGTAAATGTTCGTGCCCGGTTAGTATAAACATCTTTGGATATGGGTAAACCAAGCGGCTTGTATGTGTGCGTGCTTTGAGGTGCTTTTCCCTGGGCGAGGCAAGGCGTAACGATGCCAGACGAGAATTGAAATTTGTACTGAAGAATTTCAATTGCCTCCTCGCGCACCTTCAGAAATAATTTCATACAACTTAAAATTTACTTGCCTCGCCGTTGGAAAAAACAGCTTTATGCTGGCGCCAGATACAGTTAAAGATTTGAACACGGGCTTGAAGACATTTGAAAAACATTTGAGTATATGCCCAAATCAAGGCGTACCTGCAGCACTTGCGCAAAGTTCAGTTAAATACCTGGGTGGGCACATGTTTGCGAAGCATGCCTGGAAATTTATTCAAATGAGGTCTTCTAGCGTGGCTGTATCTTTAACTATTACTATGGCGCCACAAGCCAATGGTGGGGAGTGATATAACGCTAATCAACGCTGATTCAGTCGCGACCACGCCTGCGCCGCCTGTGCGAGGATTCTTAACAAAAGGCCGTAAGTGCCATCAAGATACTCTCTTTTTATGATACTTCACTCGAGCTTCTAAAGGGCCGGAGTCTCTACTGGCAGTACCTCCCCTCCCCCCCCCCCACCTGACACCCCGCAGGATGGTTGACTGTAAGCTTGTCCGTCGAGGTGAGCTCGCTTTTGCCACGTAAAAGAATATTAACATAGGACTTCAATCTATTCTACGTTGTTTTAAACCATATTGTTTTTATATTGCTAATGTTGTTAATGTATATATTGCTAATGTTGTGGTAGTGGCTTGCAATTCATGTAAAAGTTAAAACCAGACGAGTGCGAGTTTGACTCGCGCACCAAGCGTTTCTTGTTCTATTTTTTTTAATAAGTAACATAAAAGTATCGTTTTTATATTTTTCTTTCTGTTCAACAGGAAATAGGTTTCAATTAAGCAAGTGTAATTTTTTTTTGATTGCGTTGACTTAGATCCATTTTTTACATACCTACGCGTTTATGACAAAACGGGTCTCGTAGACACAGACACACAGATGGACAATCAAGTGATAGAAAAGAACAATATGGTTTCGAAAACAAGATGGAATAAAGGCCATGGGGTAGTATCGCCCCGAGGTTTGTACTGTGCGGACGGAACTCTTTGGTCACGGCTCGTAATACTATGTAACGAGGTGTGCGCGCACACGAATAAGTTAAACAGATAAACATATAACCGTCCCGCTCGCGCAAGGGACTTCAAACATAACAACAGCGCCTCACGAGTAGATCGTCATCAGGATCATCTGAAACAAAGATATAAATATCAGGGACGATCTCATACAAATTGACGTAGTCTAAAACTAAGCTCTAGGCTTGTATAGTCTACCAAGAATTCCCTCTACCACTTTTGGTCCTTGACGTCATACAAATAGAGCCGAAAGCGGAAAGGTGGTTAAGGAGTTTCTTGGTCGAGTTTACTATGGGTAATAGACAACGATACTTATACATTGTGGGTCTTCCATTCGAACATATATTTTAAGAGTTGAAATTATATGCCCTAATGAACATAAATTGATATCTTTCGTAAAAAAACCATTTTTCATACACATTAATTTAGCACGCAATTTATCGGTAAGGGTGCGGCTCCACTGAGGCGGAGACGAGCGGAGCGGAGCTGTGCCAATATCAAACAATAGAAGGCGCATGCGGTCACGTCGAGCGGACCTTCCGGACGATAGTTTAGATTCTATTGGTTAATATTGACACAGCTCCGCTCCACTCCGCTCATCTCCGTCTCAGTGGAGCCGCAAGAAGTTAACCACTGATAATCACTAAATAAGGCAAACATTAAAATTTAAATGAAACTAAGTACACTTCGTAGAAGTGTCAAATACAAATAGCTGCTCGAGAAAACTTAAAATAAATATTGTTACGTTAAAATAGTCAACAGTATCAATACTATCGTCAGTTACAATTTATGTTCATATGGAAATCACACACTGTATAGAGAAATACATAGAATATATCCAAGATTCAGGAACAAATACTCACGCAAACAAATATTTGCCCTTACTGGGAATCGAACCCAGGACCGCTAGCTTCATAGGCAGTGTAACGTACACACAGATCACGAGCCATAACGAGATATTAAAACTTAAAAGTATGCAACAACGTGTTCTCTGACGTGAAACATCTTTACGCCAGTATTAGGGAATGCAAATAACCGGTTATAACCGGTTTTAACCGAATATTTTCATACAAAAACGGTTAATAACCGGTCAAATTGCATTCCCTAGCCAGTATGTGACCGGCAACTTTGAGCATCTTGCTTTAACATAAAGAATAATACAATATACTTAGTTGCCAGCCACACAATGCCGTGAGAAGTTGATCGGTTTTCTGGTACAGTCGGCTTTATAAGAAACTGCACACTTTTTGTACCTTGTCGCTGTAACGCCTTTGACAGATTAGTGCAGCAGTCCAAACATGACGTTAAAGTGACAAAACACTAAAGTGTGCAGCTTCTTATAAGGCCGACCGTACTCACAAAACAATAAACCAAAGTATTTAGACGAAGTCGATTTTAAACTGACCTCTTCCAGTGAGAGAGGATTTGATTTCAACTTCGTGTCGAGACTCCGGTACCTCTCTGAAACACACCATTTTCTAATAAATTCCTGAAAAAGTTAAGCCAAGTAATGAAAACATAAGTAATATAAGGGAAATGCTACTGCTTTTCATTTCACATGTGAGAAAATTATTTAAACGTGTTGGAATATTTGGCTAAAGAGCCGAGCAGTTCTAGGTTGTTTCAACCACACCACATTGCAGCGACAAAAAGCGGTTGCGACAGAGAATATATGGTTACCACTGACTGCAAAATGTGGTCCATGTGAATAGAATTATTTATTTTCATAGAAATTACTGTCCGACCACATTGCTCGTGGCTGCGATGTGGTGTGGTTGTGATACGTGTGAAACAAGCCTTAGAGAATAAATAAATTAATTAAAGAAATCAAATTGTAAAAGGTAGTTAATTTACAAGAGTTATATTTTCAAGTACTTAACTAAGCAAAAAGAAACTTAAAATCTGCACAACTGAGGTACTAATGGTACTATCTACAGCAACCCTGCTAGCTCCGGCATCTGTCGGCGACTGTAGATGCTGGTGGCGCTATACAAATCTATGCAACGCAGATTGGATGATTTGATTCTTCTTTCAAAGGAATCCAGTTCGTAGTTAGTAATGGTTGCTTTATATGTCGGTCCTTTATATTTGTGATCGTAATAGTCAGAGCTAGTTTAGCTAAAGTTCGCAAAAGGACGTAATAGTGGTTACAACCGGGTAAAAGATTAATTTATTTTATTGAATTCTGGTTTTAAATTATTTATTTATTTTTTAGCGGAAGTGTTGAAGTATTTAGTAAGAATATTTTATACACTTACAATATATTAAATACTTTCAAATCGCTTAGGTTTCAGAGATATTTTTAAATCAAAGACGCTCCTATAATCTTTTTGCAAAAGATTTAATAATTTAAAACACGTATCAGAATAACACACGTTTGACAAAAGAAATGAGTTACACGCCACTTTTACCACAAAGTTACATAAAATATCCCGTACTGTGAGTAAATAAACGCGTATTTAGAAAAATAACGGAAATACGGAATTTAAAAAAAAAACAGTTGTTACCACTGTATACAATGTCCTTCTGCGAGCAAAAGGTAGGTAGGTAGGTTAGCTGTGTTTATTCCAATCACTGTATAATATATTTCACTGACGCTGAATGAACGTGTACGCACCGTGCGCGAGGTGGATGCGCGCTAGAGCCAGCAGAAAGGAGTCCGTGGTCAGCGATGCTCGCGGGGCGAATCGTGCCACGCACCCCTCCACGACCTAGGGACAAAAAACAATAATAATGGCACGTCTCACTACAGGGCAGAGGCCACCTCTGGACAAAGGCCTCTTCCCCATTTCTCCACGTACTTTATCTTATATCAATGTCTACAAATTTAATCTAGGAACAAGTCCCGCTGAAAGATGTTTTTTCACACGAGCTCTCAAGCTACCTGATGCTTAGTAAGATCTGAGAGCTATAGACATTTGACTTCTGAAGATTTCAATCTCAAGACTACGAATGCGTTGCCAACCCTGAAGACTAAGATGGAATGCCTCTATGCTAGTAATTTCACCGGTTGTCTTATCTCCGCACCGGGATACAACAATGCGAAAACTGCTATTAGGCAGTGAGTTAATGTCAAGCTTATTTTGCCAGGTTGCAACGGTACAGGTGCACCACCGTCCACCAGTGAAACCCAGCTCGAGGTTTGTTGGTTATTCTGCATGTAGCAGGTAAGTCTGACCCAGTTCCATGAGCATGGCACAGATGTGCTGCATAATCATTCGACATCGTATTTAGTTGGGTAAGTTCGTTTTAGTCTTGCTATCTCAATTGGGATACACCAAAAAAAATAACTGCTTGATTTTACATTTTTATTCGAAAGAATAGCCTTTTATAAGAAACTAATTTGAAGCATTTCATGATTAAATGTATTATTGATATTTAAAATAATTTATTAAATTAAAGTAACCTTACCTACTTGTAGCGACAAGATGACGTAGATATTTATAAAGAACGGGTATACTTCATCTGAGACTTAGAAAGACGATTTTTTGTTATCTGTGATCTGTTTTCAAAGTCATAATAGACGAACGTCATTCAAATATAATGTAAACAAACAATCGCAATATGATATAATTTATTATTTAAGAGTATATAAGCATTCAACCATTGCTTATTACCTAGACCTCAGTTAATACAACACTTCCTACATAACCTTGTTTCTAGACTAGATTTACTTAACACAATCACATTAAATTTGTTGAAAAGGCGGATTCCATACTTCCAATCATGAGTTTCCACAATAAATGTTGATGCCGTCTTTTTGAACCTCTTGTAAAACCTTACCACACAAATTATTAATATTTATCACACATAACTCAAAAGATAAATGGTCTCATTAATATTTTAATTTCATCATAAAAATTACAGTCAATTTGTAAACAAATAAATTTGACATGACAATAGCTGTCTTCAATGGTAGGTGTCAGGTAGATATCTTAATTGTACTTATAAAATGAAAATTTGGAGAGGTTTTATATGTTTTATGTAAAACCACAAAAGTCCTTGATATAGCGCAATTGGGACGGGTATTTAGGGGTCAAATGAAGGTCATTTCTTAATTTTAATATAATTAATTCATTGTAACATATTTTTTTAATCTAACTACTGGGATCGATTCGAAAAGCCTATTCCTCGAAATGGTTTCGAAATTTTCATACATTGTTAAAAATGGGTGTATCCCAATTGGCTTATCAATGGGTACTAAAGAAAAAAAGAAAGCAAAACGAATTCGAACTTTTCCGACCAAAAACGATGTTATATTCGCTACAATTACTATTGAACTCTACAGAAGTCCTATTTTGACGTGACTAGCTGCTTTCAGTCACACCACCCCGTATCCTGTAACCACCATCACCACCTCTTTGGAAGTAAACGCAAGTCAAGAAAGGCTGCTGGTCCGTTTGCCGGCTTTTTAGGGCGATAAAAGCTTGGGGTGTCGTTGTCAGGTCCTTGTGTCCCATAGGGAAGGCATCCAGTGAGTCTTTTGGCTGAAATGATGATGTCGTTGATGTACGGTCGGCCTTATAAGAAGCTGCACACTTTTGTACCTTGTCACTTTAACGTCATGTCTGAACTGCTGCACTAATCTGTCAAAGGCGTTAAAGTGACAAGGTACAAAAGTGTGCAGCTTCTTATAAGGCTGACTGTACCTTATTGCTGGCAGCGACTCCAGCCGCCCACAGCAGCTCCCGGAGCCGGTAGGAGCTGGCCCCGCCGCAGCGGCCGGCGTGCTGCGCGAAGCACTGCCGCCAGCACGCCAGCACGGCCAGCAGCGGCGGCACGTCGCGCGCCGGCATGCGCCCGCTCACGGCCGCGTCGCGGAGCGCCACGAGCGCCCGGCACAGCTCGGCGCCGCTGGTGGCGCCCGCGCGGCGGAGCGCCCGGCGGAGTAGCGACGCGTCCACCTGTGGTCAGGGTAAATATGACTTTTATTATCGTGAAGGTATTTCGATGTTTCGTGAACACGTGATGAGATGCCGTCTTTAAAAAAAAAACCGGCCAAGTGCGAGTCGGACTCGCGCACCGAGGGTTCCGTATTGAAGATAATGTGCTTGGTAACCGAAAAAGAAAATACTCATTTTGTTATAAGCTTTATTTTCCAGGCAGTAAGGTCGATTTTGACTAGCCTAAATTTTAATACAGATTTTCTTAGTTTTTTGTTATTTCTCAAAAACTGTAAATTATGAACACTTTATTTTATTTTTCTCAGAAAATATAAGTAATTATCTATACGCCAGGATTTTTTTTAGAATTTTTCATTAATAAACTTCGGAGATAAGGGGGGGGAACGGTCATTTTTTGTACATTTTTGACTATAAATCTAAAAGTACATCACAGAAAAATTTCAAAAAAATAGTTTTGAAATGTGCAGAGTAAGACCTTTCATATGACACCCCATTTGCTATAATCGAACCACTTTCATTTTTGAACCCCCCATTCTAGACCCCTTTTAAATTATTAATAAAATTAATTTCATTTTTTTTTTACTACAAAAAGATGCGGGCAAGCAAGTTGTACAACTATGCCAAATTTCAAGTTGATAGCATTAGTAGTTGCTGAGAAAACCTGCTGTGACATACAGACAGACAGACAGACAGACAACGAAGTCTCATCATAAGGGTTCCTTTTGTACCATTTTGGTACGGAACCCTAAAAAAGAACGATATGTGGGGATAATAATTTCACTAATTCTCATCCATTTAGATTCTGAAATGAGGGTATTTACTTACGTAGTAAAATGTACTCGAACAAAGTAATTTTTATTAAGTATTTCGTTTTGATTCATATTGGTTCCTTATACTAGCTAGCTAAATTGTACCATTATTATTACATACAGAGTGAAATTTTAATGACCGGCGAAATTTTAGGGACTAACTCTTATTATGGGACCAACATCTAAACCGCGAAAAAAAAACAGCTATTCCATACATTTCGGTTGTTTAGCTCTCGGAGTTTGTATGGAACAGATTCTTTTTTTCGCGATTTGGATGTTGGTTCTATAATAAAAGTTGATCAGTATGACTAACAGAGTCAGTCCCTAAAATTTGGCCGCTCATTAAAATTTCACTCTGTATAGTCAATTTTGCATATATTGGTTTTAATTCAGTCAGAGATTTGTTGTTGATAAATATACATTATATTAGTCAGGCCCTCTGTCTCGCTCCCACATGCGACTTACCTCTTCAACTTCTTCATTTCCGAATAATTTAACAAGCACCGTCCGCATCTCCAGCTGTAACACACCACAATCACATGCCTAGTTAAAAATCAAAGTAAAAATTAGTTTAGTTTAATTTATCTATTCTTCAATGTAATATTACAACATAAAATTGCATTTCATGTCAAAAGATACGAAATTACATCGTCAACATAAATATTGGGTCCTTACCTATGAAATTGGCGTTATTTTTACGTGTTTTATTTCGTACGGAATTTATTCATTTCCATTTTAACTTCCAATTTATTTTTAAATTTAATTAATACAGTATGTTACAAAGGTTTTAGATACAAATAATATGGTTCAATTTCTTACTTAGTGTTTAAATTAAAGTGTGAACTCAACTCTTTTCATGTGCTGTGAGTTCAAGTGTTTCAATTACGCAGAGTTTTATGAAGCTAACTATTTTTAAGTACCGTAAAATGGGGTGAATAGGGTGGATTTTAGACTTTGGTGACGTATTTCAATCACTTAAAGACCAAAATTGTAAAATCCAACTGCATAGTGCTTTGTCCGGATACTCATTCTTCTGAACGATCATAGACAATTTTTACGTTTTCTTTATAAAATAACAAGAAAACTGCAAAAATGTTACGAAACCCGAGTCACCCCGAGGATGGGGTCAATAGAATCAAACCTGGGGTGAAACGGGTTTTCGGTCAGGGTTGTCAAAAATACTGCCATAATATTTATATATTTATTAACCAACAAAATTAGCCATAAGTAGTTGTGACAAGTTGAAAGGTACCTAGTAGGTAATCAATATAGGTAATTAAAAACTGTTACATTTGTTTTTTTTTGTACTTAAGACTTTTTAGCATCTTTCATTTAGCATAATTAATACTAATTAGGAACTTAAATCTAGATAATAACATTTAAAAATATTGATTGTTCTTAAAAATCACAAATTATTAAGAGTACCTAATAATAGACAGATGGACCGACAGACAAACAAACAAACACATACACATTGTCAGGTACCTACCCCTTAACCGTATTATGGCTAAATGACAAAATATTCGCAAAATATACTTTTGGCAGCCCTAACAATTCACCCCTATACTGATTCTAATGACCCCTGCCATGACTCTATTGCCCCCATTCGTTACCTTATTCACCTCATGGTCTTACCTTATTGACCCCTCAGGTAACCCGAATAACCCCAAAAGTATTAAAAAAACAAGTACATAAACTATTTCAACATTCCACCCTTAAAAACACAATATTTCTACTTACTTTTTGTCTCTTCGTGTTCTTCATGAAATTCCTGGTACATGACAACAACTAAAAACACATATACCCTCATAAATAAACCGATTTCTTAAAGTTTATTGACCACTATAAACAGGACAGTTTGAATGGTTGCGTTTAAATGACTTTTTCTTTTAAATTGTCTATGGTTTCACCTTGTTTGAGGTGCCAGTCTAAAAATTAATTTATCGAAAACAGAAAACGTAAAGGCAACCTTGGGCATCAAAAACAATAATCATAGTTTTTGGTAGTTTAAAGAAAATACTCAGGATCACCCTATTCACCCCTGGGATTCTATTCACCCCATTTTACGGTAATTAAGATATGTATAATATAGCTTAGAAGTGTCCAATATTCCTGACAGAATTTCGTTTGGTTTGCATTTGACGTTACTAAATAATCCGCAAAATTAAATGTATGAAAACCACCGTTTTCATAAAATTCTCCATATAAAACGCCAATTTCATAGGTAAGGACCTAATACAAATCCAATAAAAGGGTAGGTACTCAGCTGATGTTTAAACGTTTCGGCAGTTGGTACATTTTTAATAGTAAACTCAAGCTAAACCATTTCAGAGTAAGAGAGTATTGTATACATATATTTTCTTGAATTCGAAGAGCACTGTATATGAAAAATCTGCTCGGAACAAATTGATCTTCGAGTGAGTAACTACAGAAAAAGCTACATTTCCCTTATTTTCTTGGTCCACGGCGGTGAACGGAAAAAAACACTTCTCCTTACTTCCCCCCCTCCCCCATCTTGATCTAGGCTCGCAAAGGGGTTATACGCAGATTTAGGTTAGCGTCTTTCCTGTAGAAATACCCAAAGTTAACGTTTCGCAGGCCTAATTTTCTGGCTTTACCCATATCCGCATAAACGGCGTCAGGTCTACTTTAGTCCTATCAGATAAAAACATAACTTATATGCACACAAACCTTTAACTATTGACCACAGGAGAGACAACTTTTGTTTTTTCGAGTGCGTATGACCCAAAGATACGGATAATGAAAGAAGGGATCAACTTACTGGCAATGGCTGTCGCTCGTCCAGGAACTCTGTGGAGATGCTGCGCAGGATCATGTTGTCCTCGTTCACCTCCCTGAAACGGCAATTGGCCAGGTGAAATAAAGAGAAGAATTATGTAAGTAGGAATGTAAAGGGCTTAACATTAAAAAAATAAAAACGAAATTTTTATGTAGGTAGGTTTATAACTTATAAACTTATAATGTGGCGAACTGATTTTTACTCCTGCCAATGTGATCACGTTATTTTAAGATTAGACGCCAATTTCAAACAGTTCAATTTGCATAGCGTCAGCGTATTTTGAGTTTTACTGTTAGAATAAATTATAAACTGGTTTCAATTAAAAGTCTCTTTTTTGCTACGTTGCAGCTTATAACGTTTTCTTTTATATGTTACAACCACGACTGAAGCAATTGAAACCTACCATATATTAGCGTGTTGATCGGTAAGTACGCGCAGCAGAAACGCAGCGTCAGCATGCGCGCGGCGCGTATGCGGCACGAGGAGATACTCCCCCGCCGGCAGCGTGAAAAACGTCGCGACTTCTCGCGCACGCGACCAGTGCGTCACGTCTAACGCGCGCAGCCCGCGCACGCCCAGACGAGGCGCGCGCGCACCGGCTGGCAGCTCGTACAGAGCAAAGCCGATGCCTTGCAGCGCATGAGTGGAACGCAAGGAGTACTGCTGGGTCACTGAGACGACGACGTGGCATTTGCCGCCCTCCCCTGGGATCTGTACGTGAAACTGCGGGTTGGTGCCGGTTGTCTCTGGAACAGGCAAAAATATACAGTTTTGAGAAACTGGAGAAATTGATGACGTCAATTGGCGTCGCTTTTCTTGTTTTTCTTTATATTGGTATAACGTGTCTGTAGAAAGAAAGGCATACTAATTAAACGCGGGTGCGACTAAAACAGAAAAAGTAGAACGAGTTAGAAACAAACAAAACAGATAGGCAGACAGACACACAACTCTCACCATAAGGGATCCTTTTTTATATTCAAATATTGCATGTCATTAAAGTATCGGTGCTCCCGGATCCAGTCATCAAGACCCACGTGGACCAAGTGTAATATTGGGTCCTTACCTATGAAATTGGCGTTATTTTTACGTGTTTTATTTCGTACGGAATTTATTCATTTCAATTTTAACTTCCAATTTATATTTAAATTTCATTAATACAGTATGTTATAGATGAATTACCGAGAGCGTGGAATTGCATATGTAGTGGTAACATGTCTTTACAGGCATTCTATATTTAAATTTCCTCACTTCTTATACCATCAGCATAAAAAGAGTTTTGTTATATATTAAATAAGTAAGTACAAAAATAATGTCAGTGTCAAATTCTAAATACTTTTTACAATGCACTAAAATATAAGTCTTATTTTATTGTACATGCATACATACCTTCACGCCTGTAATCCCAGAGTGGGGTAGGCAGAGCTATAGAATTACCCACAACTTTAAAAACTATTTTATTGGAAACTCGCAATTTTCAGAATTATTTTGACCGGGCACGTGCGACTGTAAGTTACGTAGTTTGCAAAAAATATGGCAGAAAGTAACAGTAATTTTGGTCCGATTGAGAGTCAAACAAATAATTTTAACATTTTTAACTGTCATAAATATTTTGAACTCGAAGTAATAATAAATTAATATTCACCTTACACCGCTGCCCAATTCATTGAAAAAGGTGTTTCTCTCTCGACTATTTATAAAATTATGACCGAGAGTAAGAGTGACAAATTCAAAGCAACGAAAAAATTACGTACGGTCCGTCGGCAGTAGATGATTTTGATCAAGAAGTCATCAGGATAACTATATATAATTTTCATCTCTCCCATAAGCAATTTCCAACCATAAAGATGAAAATTTAAATAAATGATAGCGACAAAAAGCAAAAAAAGACATACCTACTTTTTCCACTTGTTTAGGGTAATCTCATTAAATTAAGAAGAAAACTTAAATGGTTTTCCTTTTTATGCGAACGGTACAACCACTACATATGCAATTCCACGGTCTCGGTAATTCATCTATACAAAGGTTTTAGGTACAAATAATATGGTTCAATTTTTTACTTAGGTAGTGTTTAAAATTAAAGTGTGAACTCAACTCTTTTCATGTGCTGTGAGTTCAAGTGTTTCAATTACGCAGAGTTTTATGAAGCTAACTATTTTTAAGTAATTAAGATATGTATAATATAGCCAAGAAGTGTCCAATATTTCTGACAGAATTTTGTTTGGTTTGCATTTGACGTTACTAAATAATCTGCAAAATTAAATGTATGAAAACCACCGTTTTCATAAAATTCTCCATATAAAACGCCAATTTCATAGGTAAGGACCTAATATATACAACGATCACCAGTATCACCACGCACCCACAGCCTCCGGCGGCCCGCCAGCGTTGTACCCGCGCCGCCAGCGCCGGCGCGCCAGCACGGCCCGCCAGGGGCGCCGCGCGTGCAGCGCCGGCTCCCGCATCCAGTCATCAGGACCCACGTGGACCAAGTGTAATATATACAACGATCACCAGTATCACCACGTACCAACAGCCTCCGGCGGCCCGCCAGCGTTGTACCCGCGCCGCCAGCGCCGGCGCGCCAGCACGGCCCGCCAGGGGCGCCGCGCGTGCAGCGCCGGCTCCCGCATACAGTCATCAGGACCCACGTGGACCAAGTGTAATATATACAACGACCACCAGTATCACCACGCACCCACAGCCTCCGGCGGCCCGCCAGCGTTGTACCCGCGCCGCCAGCGCCGGCGCGCCAGCACGGCCCGCCAGGGGCGCCGCGCGTGCAGCGCCGGCTCCCGCATCCAGTCATCAGGACCCACGTGGACCAAGTGTAATATATACAACGACCACCAGTATCACCACGCACCCACAGCCTCCGGCGGCCCGCCAGCGTTGTACCCGCGCCGCCAGCGCCGGCGCGCCAGCACGGCCCGCCAGGGGCGCCGCGCGTGCAGCGCCGGCTCCCGCATCCAGTCATCAGGACCCACGTGGACCAAGTGTAATATATACAACGATCACCAGTATCACCACGTACCAACAGCCTCCGGCGGCCCGCCAGCGTTGTACCCGCGCCGCCAGCGCCGGCGCGCCAGCACGGCCCGCCAGGGGCGCCGCGCGTGCAGCGCCGGCTCCCGCATCCAGTCATCAGGACCCACGTGGACCAAGTGTAATATATACAACGACCACCAGTATCACCACTCACCCACAGCCTCCGGCGGCCCGCCAGCGTTGTACCCGCGCCGCCAGCGCCGGCGCGCCAGCACGGCCCGCCAGGGGCGCCGCGCGTGAAGCGCCGGCTCCCGCATCCAGTCATCAGGACCCACGTGCACCAGGTCCAATCGGGAGAACGAGCGGGCGAAGTCCTCGAACGACATCCTGGAATGTGACACATAAATAAATAGAATTCAATTCATGTAACTAATACACTGGGTAACATCTTAGCCTGGTTGTGCAAAATGTGGTCACAGAATTATCAACAAGTTTTTGGAGTTGTTGGTGAGTCTGTGGCTCTGCCTACCCCACTCTGGGAATGAAGGCGTCAGTTTATGATAATGATGATGAAATAAATTTATAGAAAAGCATCGGGGACAAGCATCATGGTGACTGCAAAATTTTGCATATATTTAACTTACATCTATTTGGCATATCAATATGCCAAATGGATAATGTTATGATAATGGATATGCAAAATGAAATAGATGCAACGATAATATATGACAAAGTGAAATGCCGCCATTAGGGCCGGTTCAGACGAACAGCATTTACTATAAGATATAAGATAAACTACATTTTTTCTACCAATCAACTTTTGTTAACTAATCAAGTATTGGAGGGAAATCATGCCAACTGAGCGTGTACCAACTGCATAGCACAAAGTATCATACAAAACACGAGTGAGCCAATTTTCATAGCAAAGAGAAGGAAAACGAGCCGTCCGATGGTATATCAGATCAAAGAACCATGGACACTTGCATTCTAAAGACTTTAAATGCGTTGCCAACCCTAAGGACTAAAGATGGAATGCATATGTCTTATTCAAAGTTTAGTTATTTTTTTATTACCGACCAGCCACTGACCTCTACCTCTGATCTGATGGTAAATGATAATGTAATGAAGTCTGGGATAAAGCTCGCTGGTTCATTAGAAGCATTCAGTCTTGATTAAAAGACACCCAGATTAAATAACTCAGGAAATACAGACCAAGGAAGCGAATTTCACTATCTTTAGCAGTTTGCAATAAGAAAGAAGCAAATGCTTTGTGCGAACGAATATTCTTTCGACAGCATAAAGGTGAATCCACTCCCTCCTTCTGGACGTTCGAAGATGGAAATATGGTGGAATTAGGTTATGCAATTCCTGCGTACACTCTCCAAAGTGTAACTTTAATTTGCGCGTCATAAAACAATCCATCTTAGATATTAAATGTGAAAGTTGTTGAGGACATTGGTCTTTTCATCACACTTAAATGGCTAATATTTTTATTCTGGATTAAAGTGAAGTTTCTGTGTGATTAACGTTATTCTAACTTAGCCAACTGTACTGTGCTTAATGTACTATTTCATTTTCTTGGTATAAAGTTATGATGTAGAGATTGTAGAGATTAGAAAATAGGAACGGGTAAACGTGAAACGGAGCGTGAACGAGCGCTATGGGGGCGCGGGCCCTTGCGCAATGCGTCTGCGCAGCTTAGGTTCTCACGCTCTCGATCCACAACTCACACCGCAAGTATCTCGCCAGTCGCTCAGCACATCTCTTTTACTCTAGACTAGTTAAAGAGGGATAGGGTGAGGTTTAGTTTTGCTGAGTGCGTTTAGCGCCACACGCGAATCGGTTTGTTAGAAATGCTATACTGCTTTCAAGCCGCAATAAAGACCCGGAAATACACACGTTTATGGGTATACGTATTTGATATTGTCTAGCGGGATTGTAGCTGACCGATTTATGTATAGTTCTCGAAGAAAATGTTCAGCACTTTAGTATCATGTCTTAATAAACTTCAAACTGAATGTAGAATTATATGCACGATTTTGTCGAAGTTATTTACAACGATAAGGTTCTTCGTTTGTTTAACAATGTTTATTGGCTGACTGAACATGTGCACTTAACATATTTTTGTCTTAGTCTACTTTGCCAAGGATGGGAAAAATAGTAGGTACGAAATTTGCTGGTTATTAATCAGTTTAATCAACCTCTTACACTGCATTTTTTTTAAACGTAGGTACATGCCTAGCATCCTCCTACTACTAACCCTCCTATACTACTCCTCCTACTACTTTTTACTACTTTTTAGTTTAGTATTGTATATTGTTTCTGTTTGGCCCATTGGTTGACTGGTAGAGATTGCCTCAAGGCATTAAGTCCGCCATTTGTAGCTACTTTGTGTATTGTGCAATAAAGTTTTAATAAATAAATGGAATTTGCCTATCATATGCTTCGTTTGGGACTAGCTCAAATTGTATGAGATTTTCTTCTTACTAGTTTGTTTATTTATTTAAAGTCAATTGGTTTCAGAGCTCAAACTTTATGAACGGTCGAAGCGAAAGCTTAAACCACGGAGGTTAAACGATATATCAACAAACAAAAGCGTATCAATCCGGTAATGCCACAGACAGACAGCGGCTCTATTCAACACGGTAAAAACAATATTGTCTTTGACTCATTGTCAGTAACATGACATAAACCTCTAAGTACAATACCATAGACATTTAAATAGTCGATAAAATAAACATTCAATCCCTATAAAAAAGTGACGTCAGTGCGACAAGATAACGGGGTCTAGCCATAACAGGTAAACTACGATATCATTTATACCGCCTAGAATAGAGGCGCAGTAGCACAGCCCTCCTAAACTAATAGGCAGTATCTCAGATAAAACCCCTGTGTAGCAATATTAGCCTTTTACTATTGGAGTTAAGTTAAAAGTGCTTTAGTTATTGAATATGAGTAACTGCTTATTGACTAAGAAGGGCAGAGCAGAGAGGTCATACGGTTTTCAAAAACCAATCAAAAGAAATCTACTTCACTCCGTGTCAAAAAAAAAAACAGAGGACAATCTCACAATAGTTGACCTAGTCCTATACTAAGCTCTACTTGTACTATGGATACTAGGCAACGATAAAAACTTATGTAGAGAAATACATGTACATAAAAAAAAACACTAAAACTTGAAAGACTCAGAATCAAATACTCTGCTATAAAAATATCTACCCATAGCGGGAATCGAAACCGGGACGATAGCTTCGTAGGCAGGGTCACTATCAACTAGGCTAAACGACTTAACTACGCGTCGTCACGATGACGTCATTTAAAGCAATTTTTTATTTTTTATTGTTCGCCTACTAGAGGACGCTTGCGCAGAATTTGTATCCCTTTATTTCCACTTTTCTTTCTGTTGGTGGTTGATTTTCCGAAAATTCTTAGTGTGCCCCAAGTGTGCCTTACATTTTTTAGGGTTCCGTACCCAAAGGATAAAAACGGGACCCTATTACTAAGACTCCGCTGTCCGTCTGTCTGTCTGTCACCAGGCTGTATCTCATGAACCGTTATACCTAGACAGTTGAAATTTTCACAGATGATGTATTTCTGTTGCCGCTATAACAACAAATACTAAAAACAGAATAAAATAAATATTTAATGGGGCCCCCATACAACAAACGTGTTTTTTTGCCGATTTCGGCTAATGTTGTACAGATAATATAGTACGGAACCCTTCGTGCGCGAGTCCGACTCGCAATTGGCCGGTTTTTAAAAATACCCTAGGTCTGGCAGTTTGAGCTGTCAGTAAGTAAGTCAGTTGGTCAGTCAGTCACGGAACCGATTTATCTTGAGCGTTGCCCCGCTGCTGGCGGCGGAATCCGTAGGTTACGTTTTTTTAAATGTTTAAAAAAAAAGTAACTTTGGCTATTTTACTCTTATAACTTAACTAGAGTACGCCCGCGACTTCGTACGCGTAGAATTAGTTTCCCGCTGCTCCCCCTATTTCTTCCCGTTGGGGGTCGATTTTCTAAAAAAGATTACTTAGTGCACCCCTGGGATACCCAAGGAATAACTACTCCCTCCATATTTCAAGTCCGTAGGTCCAGCGGTTTAGGCTGTGCCTTCTCCGTCACGGTGCAGTTTTATTTATTTAGATATTTTTGGTAAAACCGAGCGTTTCCTGAAACTTCCGAATTTTTTTTTTTATTTTTTTTTTCCATTTCCGTTTTTTCCCGATTTTATTTTTTTCCAATCGCATATTTTCCTATCCGATTTTTTCTTTATTGCAAATTTTTCCATTTATAATTAAGTTGAAAAAGTAAGGTAGGTTAAGGTTATGATAGTTTTGCAGCAAGCCCAAAGGGCCAAACCGCGCAGATATAGGAGCTCCGTCGACACTATTAAATTAATGTTTAGAAATGCGTCCGGGAAAAACAAGCCAGTGAAAAAACACCAATGTGAAAAATTAAGATCGGGAAAAAATGGGAATGGAAATTCTGCAATAAAATTTGACTGTCGGAAATTATGGGCCACACTCAAATCGAGGAACCCAGCACTAGGGTTCACTGTGTTAAGAGGTCACTAAAATCAATCGGTGACACCCAAACAACATTCTTGTAGCAGAACCTGTTGTTGTAGCGGGTGACGTATGCGTGACGTCACGACTCACGAGTGGGGTGACTGACCGGCGGGAGAGCAAGGTTGCCGGGCGAGGGGGCAGGAGGGGGGGGGCAGTGGGTCGGGCCGTGAGAACCGGCGCGACCTTTTTACAGCAATGCACTGTACTGTAGCGGCCTCAAATTGACTTGAAGACAGGTTATTTTATTAGCTAAGTCAATGATTCATTTTAATAGGCATAATGTGCCTACTATTGTATATTATGCAATCCAGTTCCTCAACCATGAAGTTTGTCTTTCTATCCAGTAAGTACCGTTAACGTTTCGTGATTGAGAAAATCTATACAGCAATATGGAATATTCATCCCTTTTTTCACAGATTCAATAAAAGCTGATTCATGTAACCGACAGTCGAGAAAAATATTTTTTTGAATAAGTAGCTATAAAAATAACCACAACAGAATTTAACATGGAGTTTATATGGCCGGCCTGTTACTGACGTCACAGTGCATATCGGATCTCTCTGTGTAATCGCTGTCTATCTAAGCGGGACAGAGGGACACACGGCGGGAAGCGACTTTGTTTTATACTATGTAAAGATATTACCTACCTACTCTATCAATAATGTGTCTGTAAGTGATTAATATATATATATATATACCAGGGGACAATGTCACACCAATTGACCTAGTCCCAAACTAAGCTCTAGGCTTGTACTATGGGTACTAGACAACGATATAAATACTTATGTAGAGAAATATATACTTAAAATACACAGAAAACATCCATGACTCAGGAACAAATTTTCGTGCTCATCACACAAATATCTGCCCTTACCCGGATTTGAACCCAGGACCGCTAGATTCGTAGGCAGGGTCACTACCAACTAAGCCAGCGCGTCGTCAGATATATGATGTGGATGTACTTATTAATAAATAAATAAATGTTTGTGCTCGAGCTCTTGCTGTCCGCGACTCCTTCCGCGTAGTCGTTTATCGCTTTCAAATATCAAATTTTCCGGATGCCAACGGTGCCTTCTGTACATCGTCAGATTCTACAATGATTCTATTAAAATTCAGAATTGCAGACGAAACGATTGCGAGGCATGTAGAAAGGTCATCAAAGCTTTTAGGTAAGAAATATGTTACAAAATAGCGCTGGTCATAATGCCCTATTGTTTATTTTACTGGATCAGTGATAGATAGGCATCTATAAGTGCGTGTTGCAAGGTTTGCAAGTCAGCTGTCAGATTTCGTGTTTCGCAAATGTGGATCGACAGAGCGACGAGAGATCTAAGAGTCAATTGAGATGGCATTCGTATGATTGTTTCTTTGGTCTTGTTGATAGGATCTTTATGAAATTTGGTAAAAGAATAACATAACATAAACTCACGCCTTCATTCCCAGAGTGGGGTAGGCAGAGCCACAGACTCACCAACAACTCCAAAAACTTGTTGATAAATCTGTGACCACATTTTGCACAACTAGGCTAAGATGTTATCCAGTGTATTAGGGACAGGTTGCAAACCTATCGCCTAACAGCACTACACAGCCTTTAGTCCCTTAGTCGTCTTTTACGACATCCACGGGAAGACATGGAGTGGCAACATTCTAAACCCGGCACCACACGGGCCAAAAACGGGTAAAAGAATAGTTGCAGTAAATACAAATTTTAAGGTCAATCCGCAAGAGTGTGAAGGGTTAACGTAGTAAGTAGCAATCAAACCAAGTGGCTTTCAATAGTGGCTTAGAATTAATACACTCATTATTATGTTTTCTTTCATCATTTAGCTACGAGTATTCTCTTCCCAGTACAGTAATTTCTACTTCTCTTTCATCTCCCAGCTTTATCATCTCTTGATCCGACAAGACATTGGCTGAATAAGCTAAAGTTATTAAGGTAATAAGCCAAGCGGATCTATATCTGAATCCCTAAAGTTTTAAGATCTCATGAAATATAGCAAAGTCATACCTCTTTTTAAATCGGGCGAGATAAGTGATTTAACGAACTTCCGTCCCATTTCCATACTACCAGTTCTAAGTAAAGTCTTTGAGAAATTAATGCTGAATGATATGTTAGGTCACTTTAATAGAAATAAACTACTTAGCAATAACCAGTTCGGCTTTACCAGAGGTCGATCAACAATTGATGCGGCATCTGTACTCGTTAAATATATATATAACAGTTGGGAGACATCTTGCGATGCAGTAGGAATATTTTGTGATCTTTCTAAAGCATTTGATTGCGTAGATCATGCGACCCTTATTTTAAAATTAGAACATTATGGATTGTCCAATAAAGCTTTAGATCTTATGTCTTCTTATCTAAGTGATAGAACTCAAACAGTTGTTGTAAACAAAACGCAATCTGTTGGAGCTACAGTAAAAATAGGAGTGCCTCAAGGCTCTATTTTAGGTCCTTTTTTATTTTTGGTTTATATAAATGACTTACCACCAACAGTAGATAAACTTTGTGACATTGTACTTTTTGCTGATGATACTTCACTTATTTTCAAGGTAGATAGAAAATCCGTAGACTACAGTAGGATAAACGCCACACTAGATAAAGTACTTAATTGGTTTACTAGCAACAATTTGCTACTAAATGCTATGAAAACTAAATGTGTTAGGTTCGCTTTGCCTAATGTTAAATCGGTAGATTCAAGTATTTTTCTAAATGACGAGTGTCTGCAAATGGTAGATAAGGCAGTTTTCCTAGGCATAACAATAGATCAAAATTTGCAATGGAGTCCCCATATAGCTGTACTGGCAGGTAAACTAAGTTCGGCTGCTTACGCCGTTAGGAAAATTAGACAACTAACTAATGTTGAGACAGCTCGCTTAGTTTATTATACTTATTTCCATAGTGTTATGTCGTACGGTATTCTGGTTTGGGGTAAGGCAGCTGACATACAAACTATATTTGTGTTACAAAAAAGGGCCATTCGTTCTATTTACAACTTAAATTCACGTGACTCCTTAAGAGAACTTTTTAAAGAAATTAATATCTTAACTGTAGCGTCTCAATTTATTTATGAGAATATTATTTATGTTATTAAGAATTTAGATTTGTTCACCAAAAATTCTGATATACATAATTTAAATACTAGAAATAAAAATAAAATCGCTATTCGAAAATTCCGTGTCCGTAAAGTATATAAATCATTTGTTGGTCAATGCATTCATTTCTATAATAAATTACCTGACGTAGTTTTAAAGTTACCCTTTTCAGCACTTAAAAATTACTTGAAAAAGTCGTTAATGTTTAAAGCGTATTATAGGGTCGAGGATTATCTAGCAGACAAAAATGCATGGCCTAAACTCGAAACTTAGTCAATAATAATTTGTTCAAATGTAAAACCTTTATCTTGTCTAGGGAACACTGTTGATGTAGGAAAACATGTCGAAACTTTGTTTATTATTAATTTTTTGTTTTTGCCTTTTTCTCCGTCTATATCTCTCCTAATATTTTTGCCATGTTTTCCTGCTGAACTACGCATGATATTTGATATTATATTTAAATTAATATTTATAGCTTTATATAATACTAGACTAAGTTGTATCATTGTAATAAGAAATATGGTTAAAAAAATGACTGACTGCTGAGTTTCTTGCGGCGTTTCTTCTCGGCAGTGGTCTCCTCTTGGGAAGCGCTGGTAGACTCCTGACGTGTAAAAGTGCCCGTGCGGCCTACTTACTAAATAAATGTCTTTTATCTTTTATCTTTTATCTTTAACCTATTTTTGTATTCCCTAACGTTGTATGTCATAATGATCACTTGTCCTAACGCTCACATGGCCTATCTTTAGGATTCCTAACATCGTATGGATGTTTTTTTTTTCCATAATGTTTTATTTCCTAACATCACTTGCCATATTGAGTCTTCATCCTAACGTTATATGCCATAATAGTCATGTGTCATAATTATCGGTAAGCATAATGATCGTTAATCCTAATGATTATTTTTCCTAACTTTGTATGGCATATTGTAATTTGTCCTATATTTGTACTACCTAACATTATAGCCCTAATGCATACTTTCCCTAATTGTGATTAACCTACTTTTCTGCCGATAGTAACCTACTTACCTGACAGCAGTCTGGTTCTGGCGCTTCGCCGGCCGCTGCCGCGGCACGCTCGCTACGCTCGCTCGGCTCGCGCGCTTTAGGGTCACAGTTCAACCTAACACTCCTCCTCGCTACGCTCGTCGTCGTACCTAACTGGGCTCTGCCTTAGACTTATCCAATTGCGCGATTATCACATTTACTACGCTAGGGTTGCCATTGTTTACTAACGTTTACAAAAATAAGCGTACCAAAGCTATCTGTGTTTGTTGTGTTGTTCTTTAAACCTGATATTTATAGTATACCTATTTCGGACAAATGAGTTTTAGGGTAATCATTACATTATGGAAAATGATTGTTATGGCTATTGATCGTTAGGGCTAATGTCCATAGGACAACTACACTTAGGATAAATGACATGAGGTGAAATGATATTAGGGATTTTGAGGAATATGCCAAATAACATTAGGAATATTAATAGTTATGGTAAAAAATACTCGGGCAAATGAGTTTTAGGGCAATCATTACATTATGGAAAATGATTGTTATGGCAATTGATCGTTAGGGCTAATGCCCATTAGAGCAAAACAGTTCGGGCAAGTGATTTTAGGACAAACGATGTTAGGGATCGCGAGGGAGACCCAAGCCAAGCCTAGGCTTTCCATTTCCATTTTTGACTTCGTGATAAGTTTAAAGATTAAATTAAAAAGGCCTCACCAGAACTCGTCAGGGTGCAGCGCGCGCGCGTCGAGCAGGTCTTGATCGGGCGCGCGCAGGGCGCACCACTCGGCGCTGCCGCGCGCCCACGCCCCGCGCCAGCCGCCGCGCCCCGCTGCGCGCACGCGCACCTAATCATCAAAATATGGTCACCTTGAGGCGTCATCCTCAGCAGTTCCCTAAGGACAGATCAGCCCTCACGCGGCGCTCGCCATTGTTTATATACAACGAAAAAAAAGTTATAAAGAGAAATGCATAGAAAACATCCAAGGCTCGCGCTTCTCACGCAAAAATGTGCTATGCCGGGAATCGAACCCGCTGGCCTATTGCCTAACGCACTCGCAATCGCAATCGACTTCAAAATGGAACAATTGTTTTCGTTTTGTGTGCAGACTCGCCTTCGGACTGTCAAAATGAAATCCATTGCGATTGCGAGTAGGTACGCTAGGCAAATAGCCTGCTGGGTCAGGGTACTACCACCGTTAGTAACTAAGTATACTAACGCTATGTTGGTTTCTTTGGTGCTTCTGCGAATCTCCTCATTCTTTATTCGATCTCGTAGAGAAACTATGATCATAGCCCTTTCCATTGCCCTTTGGGTAACTTTGAGCCTTCTTTCATGACCCATTGTAAAGAACATTCATGTTATTACTGCGGCACGATCTCTGCTCAAAGACTTTTGATTTGAGACAGTGCGGTATTTGGGACATTTGACCCCTTTCTCGAAGTTGCATCTACCTAACAGTATTATATGCTAGTCCCATTGTTTGCTCAAGTGTATACCTATGTTTTTTGTGTGACATCCAGTATACAAACGGCTTTACCGATTTCGAAATGCAAGGTATCGTTAGATTAGCCTTAACCCAAGGAGAGCCATAGGCCCTCAAGATCTGATGCTGAAGAGGAACTGCTCACCAAAACCGTGTAGTTAAGGGTTTGTTAATTTTAAATAGGTACTGAAGCTATCAAGTAATGACTTTTCACTAAATTTCTAATTCCAACTTCTTATTCCTGATGATGCAAACGTCAATATTGGTATCCTACAATGGCAGTCAGTTTTCAATATGCTCTTAAAACCTAAATTCTATTTAGTTGAAAGGATGTCAGGAAGAAAGCCATATATCTGTCCAGTTCACAGCATGGAACTTGTTTCGACAGCTCTTTCACAAGCCTCTGGACTTACCAGTGCACCTGCGTCCCGCACTCTCGCCAGCCCCGTTACACAATACGCCTGCCCTGCTACCAAACCGCTGCGTAACCGCCGCCACGCCGCCGCCTTCTCTGGTGCGGCGCTAGCCACGATGATGGTGGAGCGGGGAGCTGCTGAGTGAAGAACCTGGGGTTGGATTGGTTGTTTTAGTGGCAGGTACTAACTCCAAATTAATCTAGGGGTTAACGATGTTTTAGTGGTGGTACGACATTGTACAGGGTCCGTCAGGATCGCTACCACCATCTTATCCGTTTACCTACCATCTAGCAGCATTCACATTGTTGTGTTCCGATGTGGAGACAAGGTGAAAATACTAGCTGTTAGGAAACCGACAATTCCTTCTCTCATCCCATTCCTCTAACGCCATCTATCGGACGAAGTTGGAACTTACCTAGCGCAAACCCCCCCCCCCCGCCCTACACAAGTAAGAAGCATCATCACGACCGCGCGCGCGCCAGCTCTGAAGGAAAAAACGTGTTTCTTCTTATATTAAGACTGTGATTTGTGGCAAAGACGACTTAAAAGAAGTGTGGAACAAGAGCAGTGAACCCTCAGGCAAAGGAATATTACTTCGAGAACTCCTGTATACAAGCCGAAAGACTTTCGTTCACCCAGACTGAGCCCACCTGTAAGTTCCTCAAATCCCTTTTTCTCACTTGTCGGTTTTTAATGTCAATTAAACATAGTTTACGCAACACTAGCATAGTTAGAGGCATTCCATCTTAGTCCTCAGGGTTGACGCATTTGCGGTCTTAGGATTCATGCAGTCTTAAGATTAATAATGCCAATGTCTATGGGTCACAGATCCAACGTTTACCTCCTCAATACTATAAAAAATAAATCTTGTGTCAATGAGTAGTCTAGACCAGCCAAGTTTCAGACAACCTAGAACTTGGCAGGTTTTGAGACTATGTTTTTCATGTGGCTAATTTACCGAATAATGATGTTATTTGCATAACTAACCTAAATCAGCAAAGCAGAGAACCTAGACAAGAACGCTACTTAAACTGATATAAGCGCTCGACACGACTATCTATCAGCTTACATCAATTCTATACATTTTCGATAACGATCTCGGGATGCATCTTGTCTAGGACCACTGATTTATTTAAGCACGTTACACACACGTAAACACACGTACGCCTACACACAAACACACACCTGCAGCGTCAGCGCGCGCGGCTGCCTCGCCAGCGAGAAGGACTGCACGATGCCGCCGGTCAGCTCCTGCAGCGCGCGCGCGCCCGGCTCGCTGCCCGCGCGCATCGCGCTGTACGACCCGTACAGCCTGCGCAAATACACTGATGTAGTGTAGGAAGAGACAATAGAGGGATCTATCTCCAGGCCAGTGTTATACGTCTTACATACTCGAAATAACAAAAGTTGTCTTTCCCATGGTCAAAGTTAAAGGCTTGTGTGAGTATAAGTTATATTTTTATCTGATAGGAGTAAAGTAGACCTGGAGGGGATATTATGATGTTCATTTTACGGCGAGCGTAAAGGACAGAGCTGAGCTGTAGCAGCTATACAGCTCTGTCCGTTTCTGTCAGCTTAAACTGAACTGCATAGCTATGTCATAATAACCCCTCTGACAGGAAAGAAACCTAAATCCGTGTGTCTTATGCCTGTGGACTGAATTCCGTTGTGGTGAAATTGGAAGTTGTATAAGTCAACTAACTGAGGAAACTTTATTAGCACGATATAGCGTACTGTCACATTAAGGGTCTCCCCAGATCTATCGAGGCGGAATCGGCTTGAGTCGGTAAGAAAAAGTTTTATCTCCATAAAATAAGAGCGAAAACGACGTCGCTCGGCTCGGCTCGGCTCGCTTCGGCGTTACGAACGGAACGACGTCGTTTTCGCTCTTATTGCATAGACATAAAAGTTTTTCTTACCAGCTCAAGCCGATTCCGCGTCGATAGGTTTGGGGAGACCCTAAGTTGCGCTGTCTGACGCTGGTGGCGCTGTCGAGTTGGTTACAAGTTGTCGTTGGATGTCGCTAGGTAGGTTGCCACAGCAGGGTATTTTAATACTTAAAGAAGATCAACCGGAATCCATTTGGCGGAATAGTTCGACAGATCAATTTTCGACAAGGAGTTTTCACATTTACAGCAATTTACAAAATGTTGAGTGGCTAATTATTTTGCGCGTTTGACATAGGTATTCCAATTTTTACATTCGCCATTACATATATACATACTGAGCTTAACCAAAGGTTATGACAATGCTATAATGATTGTTATACCATTGTTCCTACCACAGCAGAGCTCATACAGAACTGTTATCGCCATGATAACGCTATTGCTAAAGTTTGGGTGGCTTTGTGACAGATAACTATCAGTACCGATTCGCATTTTGGCAATAGAAAATAGTTAAGTAGGTACTTTGTATAAAGATGCGAACGCACCAATTTTCCTTTCGCATACGTACGCATCTTCATACAAAACATCCATTTTCTATAGACAAAATGCGAATCGGTGCTGATAGATGTTCTCCCTATCTAACCACTCACTTGGCATAGGCCTTCTCCAACAGCGGCAGTAGGTAGTCGTGCGCCCGCGCCCGCGACGCGAGCAGGCGCGGGGGGTTGCCGCGGCACGGCAGCCGGTCGTCCACCGCCACCTCGCGCCAGGACCCGAACACCCAGAACCGGAACCTGATGGGAAACCAATCATCATCACCCTACTTCTTTTCATCATGCGACTGGTTTAGGCTAGGTGATCACTACCCTGCCTACGAAGTTAGCGAAGCGTGTATGTAAACTTTTGTACAAAAATATAAATATTACAAGATTGGTATTGTTGTTTTGCGGGTGGTAGGACCTTGTGCAGGGTCCGTCCGGATCGCTACCACCATCTTATCCATTAGCCTACTGCCAGACAGCAGTGTTCGCATTGTTGTGTTCCGGTTTGGGGATAAGACAGCCGGTGTAGTGACTAGCATAGAGGCATTCCATCTTAGTCCTCAGGGTTGGCAACGCATTTGCAGATTTAGGATTGCAGTCTTGTGAATGCAAATAGGGGTCACAGTTTTCACTTACCATCAGGTGCGCTCGTTTGCCTTCTAAATGTCATAAAAAAAATTACTATCAGCCCAATAGAACCTTGACCAACCATAGGACGGTGTCACAGTGAAATTATAAAACAATTTGTTTGACACTTCTTACGACTTGAATCATAAATTCATAATGTCACTGTGACACGGTTTTATGGTGGGTCAGGGTTCCATTGAGCTGATAGTACTTACAAAGGCGGAGGTGATGACCATGAGTATTTTTTTCTGAGTCTTGGTGGTTTTCTATGTATAAGTATCTATATCAATAATAGATTTTTGCGCGTACAGAGTCACGGGCAAAAACTAGTAAAGAATCAAATTTACACAAGATTAACAAGTACCTACCTGTAATAACTAACAAGCAAGTTAGCTTTCAAGCGTATGCTTCATATATGGGGCGTTATCTATGAAAGGGACCTTATTATCGAAGGCGCTTACGCCCCACTGCGTCACGCGACATAGTATTAATGCGTAGCATCGTAAATAATGGCATGATTGCACTAACAGTTGTTACAATACAATTTTGATTTAATTATTATTAACGATAGATGGCGTCAGCATAGCCTCCGCGTGTGAAAAAGTAAGCGATCACTAATTTCGTGGATCTGAAGTAGGATCTTGGTGGCATAATTGGTAATGCGCCTGCATTGGCCCGGATTTCCAGGGGAGATAGGTTCGAATCCTGCCTAAGAACGACAATTTTTTTTTGCTTTTTTCGCTTTAATATAATTTAAATTATTATTATTATTTTATTTATTATCGATTCAACTTGGCTTAATTTGTTTCATAATCAAATTGTTGACGTTATGATAGTTTTTATTTACATGTAACTAAAAGCTACTGTAACACCAACTGATAACGACATAAATATGCAGAAGCAAGATAGGCTACAAAACGGAATAAAAATGACTACTTGCAAGCAATTCACGTAAAGTAAAATTTTTGCTAAGCTGCATTCATTTAAAAAGCCAGTCGTATCCTTCCAATCAGCCACAGAAAGCAACTACAAATACATAAAAGAAAGCCGTCAAACTCAACATCTTCGGTGCCCAGTTCCCAGAAAATCATAGCAAAAAGACTCGTTTTTGAACACTTTGTAGCGAACTCTTTGGCTCATTCGTTGCTCGTAACTAGCATTTTGTATGTAAGTTGGACACGCAAGTGTGTCAGTGGCGGTGGACGTGTTAACTGTAGCTCGGTTAACCGCTCGGAGCCGACGCGATCTTTTTATCCGCGTTGTAACGGTTAAAGCTGAACGTTGTCATTAGAATTCAACGATGATGACGATAGTAAGGAATAAATCATAGTACAAGAGCCGGCTGGTTTAATTCTTACCTCGTATAGTCACGTGGTTAAGGCTTTAAAATGTAGTGTTGCTGTTATAAGCAAAAAATATGATGAGAGGCAACGATTTTTCAGAAATGACTTTTGACAACGAAAAAACTTGTTACTAGATCGTTACATTATTGGCCTGCCGAATCTTATGGGATACCTACCAACTTTAGGAAGTGGCTTTCAGAACTAGGAGTAGAGATGAGAAAGAAGCGTCGGTGGCCTAATAGCTTAGGGTGTTGACTTGTGATCTTAAGGTACAGAGTTCGAACAACAGTTGTGGCCATTTACCAATGAGATTTTCTAACTAAAGTAGGTACATGTACTCTTACAGTATAGAAAAACATTGTGAGGAAACCTGCTCACTCTAACAGCTGAGTGGGAACAAGAGTAATTGGACAAAATATGTGTACAAGACAGAACAAAATAAGACCAGACCAGGCCGACCTAAGAACTTCGAAAAACGCCGATTACGAATCAAATCTTAACGAGCCATCTCATATTTAAATTGTAACAGTCAATTCAATTCGATTATAACCAATGTGTGAGAACTATGTAATTTTCGCTGAATAAAAGACTTACGTTCAGTATTTTTTGTTCTTATCCTGAAGTTGGTTCTTAAAACCTAATTATTATCTACTTTTCCTTCGATCCCATAACATTACGAGGTAGGGTTTCGTGCAGCCGGCTCTTAAGCTAGTAATGAGTGGATAAGGCCAAGCCATGCCGACAAAGCGGTCGGATCCGGAGATGTTCATATTATTAATGCAGTGTAAAATTAACGATAATGTCTGTCATTTCAAACGTGTATTGTCCAAAATTGAATAAGTATTTTTTTATGTCAGTCAAATGAGGGCAGAAGTAGTGTGTTACAATGTAGTTGGTAAAAAATATGCAAATACTCGTATTACTATTTCAATTTTAAATCGAAATTGATTAGTTCAATTTAAATAGTAATTATACTTTTAGCTGTAATGTTAGCTATAGGTAACTATGTATGAAACACTAGTAAGCTGATATGTAAACTTTTAGATAAATCTTTCTTATTTATTTAGCGCCTTATTTACCACCTGCCAAGGCGAAATTAATCTTTATTAATTATATTTTTCTATTATATTTTTTTGCTCAACAAGAAAAACAATTAATAATGGTTGAAAAAGAACAAGTTTTTTACAAAGCTAAAGATTTGGCTTTATGTTACATATTCCTGCAGTTTAGATTTAAATTTTCATTTCAGAACTAATATCACGAAAATTACACTTAAGCACCGTTCCTTTCGCTCTCAAGTCGTGACGCAATTCCAGGCACAAAATTGCGTTTTGATTGTGGTACTTTGAACTACATATTACGCGAATGATACTATACTAAGGAGCAATAAAAACGGGTCACTTTATACACAAGTTTGTTGGTAGAGAGACCCGATTTCATTGCCTTTTAGTTTAGTTCAATCCAACAAACGATTGACTTTACTAGACCAAGACGGCACCGTCGGTGACCTTACCTGATCGAATACCAACAAAAGACAGTCCGATCGTTTTGTGTTGATGAATAGATTTCTTTTTTCTTCAAAAATCTATTCGCTAGCTTATAATAATCCCAATGGTTTCGGATTTTCATCAGTTGCAATTTGGGAAGCTGAATGTTTTCAATTCTAATATAAAATCACGGCGCGGCTAGCTAAACTTTTTGATCATGCTCGAGTTTAATCTCATGAACGAAGTAGAATGCTGGAACAACATGACGTATTTAGATGTTTTTTTCTTGATTGAACAGAATCTGCCAGGATCAGCCTAAGTCTGCCCTTTCTAAGTGAAACTTTTTGTCTTTCTCTCCATAGTAACTGTGTTCTGCTGGTACTAGATCAGGTAGAGCTACCGATGGTGCCCTCTTGGTCTAAATATATTTGAACGCCGACGTCGTGAAAGGGTGCGGCCGAAAGGTCAGGTATTTGTTAAATTGGATTGCCGTGGGTGATCGGCAGCCATGCTTTGAGGCGACGCACCCTTTAGATATCAGATAGAGTGAATTTAGCCACATAATGCAAAGGGCGGATACGACACGGTCATCCATATCAGCCACTGGAGGTCATTCGGCTTGAAATCGAAATCACAGTCGTAATCTATGAAGGATCAATTAAAAAAAACTTTAGAAACAACTACTTGATTAAAATAGCCCTAATATCGAACAGGGCCTCTATTCTACTGGTCAAAACCATATTGCCTTTGACATGTTATATAATTGTTTTTAAATCGGCCGCCATTACTGTCTATACCCGGTAGAACAGGGGCCCTGATTTATTACCACACTCATTTTTGGAAACAATCATTTTCAAACCAAAGAGCAGTCTAAACGCATGGACTAATAAAACTAGAATTTCTGCTGACCAATTTAGACTAGCCTTCATCCAATCATTGGTTTATGATCACCCTTTGGTATAATTACCCCAAAGAGTTGATTAAATAGCCATCCACATGGTGGAGGCGCTGGGATTAATCATTAATGACGTATATTTTACCTAAAAACGCCAGTGTAGTGACTCCTAAAGGAGTGCGGAGGTGCCACCCGCGCCAGCAAGCGCGGTGTGAGTGCCAGCGCGGCCGCCGCGGCGCATAGGGCTCCGCTGCCCAGCGGGCCCACTGTGATCTCCCACTGCGCTGCGAAGTCCTCCGTACCCTCAGCAGTGACCTCCTCTGCCTCACCCAGAAAGGTAGGACGCACGCTCAGCTCCTGGTTGTAGAAATAATACAGATTAGTACTAGGAGTAGTAATTTTTAATGGCATGAAGAAGACAATGAAGCACAACTTTCTGGTAAGTGGGTTTTAGGCCCTTAGACATTTGTAATCTTAAGACTATAATCCCAAGAATGAAAACCTTAGGATTCATAATTTTGACTAGACTAATCTTGGAATTATAGTCTCCCCCCTGGAACAATGCGAATACTTCTATATAGCGGCAAGTTAAAGGGTTGGTGGTGGCAGCATGGTCGGAACGTGTGTATCTGTGTATCTATCTGTGGTATGATAGATCCTATATGAATGAACCGATTTTGATTCAGTTTTTAATTGAAGGTTGGTTTAACTGGGGCGATTCTTAGCTAGCTAAGTTAAGTTAAGTTTGATGAAAAATTTTGTATTCAAAAATAACAGTTCTGAAAGTACGGGTCACTATTATGATATAATATGTCGAGGGTGTTTTTGTTATCCACTAACACTAAAATAATGAACATACACAGATAAAAACTGAATAGATCAAAAACTCAAATATATGACCTCTTGCATCTGTCTAGACCGTTCGACATTGTATATTTGAAATTTGTCGTAAATTCCATTTTGTACACAACTGAATTGAAATGCAAGAGGTAATTTACTTAAGATTTTCACCTATACGCGTCAGCTATCTACGACACAGTAAATCAATCAAAACATGCATAATCATCCATGATTATCCTCCCCAGTACATCACATCACAATGAATGAAATCTGTATAAAGGTAGGAAGTGCACGGTGCGCGCGCGCAATTTGCGCGATTACCGGCGCCGGTGCAGCGCGACCCCCCTCCCCCCTCCCCGCCCCACCCCGCAGTCGCAGGTGCTCGAGTCAGTGCCCGCTGGCATTAGAATCTGAGCAGGCGTCTTTAAAAAAATTGATTTGTATATTTATTTATTTATTTATTTATTTATTTATATATATCAAGAGGGACTAGTGCTATAATTCGAAAAGAAGGGGTTGGGAGTTTTTATATATATTACTAGAGGACGCCCGCGACTTCGTACGCGTACAATTAGTTTCCCGCTACTCCCCCCCATTTCTTCCCGTTGGGGGTCGATTTTCGGAAAATCCTTTCTTAGTGCTCACTTACATCATGAAAGGAACCCATGTACCAAATTTCAAGTTTCTAGGTAGGTACAGTAGTTTCGGCGGTTTAGCCTTTTATATATATAGATTATCTTATCTTATCTTTTGATACACTTCAACCCTTTGGGATCTTATGCTAATATCCTACACATTCAGCTGTTCGAATGTGCAGGTTTCCTAACGATGTTTTTTCTTTCACCGTAAGAGCATCGGGTAATTCGGGTAATGTAATCGTACTTCAGTTATTAAAATGCTATGAGACATGGTCACCACTGGCGTTCAAACTCGGTATATTTTTGACTTATGATCTATCATAAAAAAGAAATTACAGTAGCCAATCTTCGTTCTAGTTTGTACGGTGTGCTGCCAGGTTATTATACAAATAGTTATATATATTTCTGAACGAGCGGTATGCCCTTGGGATAAATTAATACCCGTACATTTAATGAGTGTAAGACTAATAAAAGAGACAAGTATTTTCAGTTCGCGTGATTTATTAATACTAAAATAATATTACAAAGTGCAATAATGTAAACAATGCACTACGTCAACATAGTAATAACTATATGTACAGCTTGCAAGTACCTACATGGATCCACCATAGGTCACTGGTTCATATCCGGTTCGAAGGACCAAAATGAATGAGTTCTCTGCCCGTTGGATAAATGTATACATTTAATGATTATAATAAGACTCTAAGACAAGTATGTTAGGTTCGAGTGATTTATTAACACTAAAAATAACATTAAAAAGAGCTGTATTGGATAATAAACAATGCGCTACGTCAAATATAACAATGACGATGTACAGTTTGCTCGCACATTTACTAATATCATAATCGTTTTTAGTGCGCGTTAATATTTATTGTTTCAAAAGTTGAAACTTTCTGACTTTGATAATTTCTGTAAAGATTTATTATCCTGAAAATGTATCAACAGGTTTGGTTTCTTAGACATTCCATTTTCACCCAATCAGGGCCGTTATTCTAGGCGATAAGAACCGTATTATTATCGCCTTTGACCAGAGGGCTTATTGTCTAACGCACTCGCAATCACAACCGGCTTCAAAGTGGAACAATTGTTTTCATTTTGTATGCAGACAAGCCTTCGATTTTCAAAATGAAAACGATCGTGATTGCTAGTGAGTTAGACAATAAGCCCTCAGGGCCGAGATTCTAGGCGGTTAAAACCATATCGTGTTTGACATGTTATCGTATTGTCAACGTTTTGATAGCTCTTATTTACTTGACAGAAATGGCGGCCGAGTTGAAAACAATACCATAACCGAGGGGCTATTGCCTAACGCACTCGCAATCGCAATCGTTTTCATTTTGAAAATCGAAGGCTTGTCTGCATACAAAATGAAAACAATTGTTCCACTTTGAAGTCGATTGCAATTGCGAGTGCGTTAGACAATAAGCCCACTGGACAAAGACGTTATTACCGCCTAGAATAGAGGCCCTGTTACGGTATTGTTTTTAACACGGCCGCCATTACTGTCAAAAAATAAGAGCTATCAAAACGTTGACAATACGATAACCGGTCAAAGACGATATGGTTTTTAACGCCTAGGATCTCGGCCCAGACTCCAATTAAAAGTATTCGTCTGCCAGCAAATAAAATACAACGGGCACGAACTTCACGGCGGATTACATCAAAAACAGTTCATTCTTGTGTAAAAAACGCTTGTAATTAGTTATACTCTGTAACGGCGCAGGCGCGGGCGCGGCGCGAGTCGAATGCGATTTTCGGTGCTATTGCGCAACTTGGCACGCGACCGAATCTGCTATCACCCCATGGAGTTTTTAAATTACATAGGGTATTGTAAAATGAAAATACATATTGATAACATGTTGATCTTCATACTATTTATTCATTACTTTTTTATTTATTGTCCTAGGATTGCATTTTTAAGATAGCGAATTTCTATGAGTCTTACCATCAGGGCCTCTATTTAAAACGGTAAAAAACATATCGTTTTTGATCTGTTATCGTATTGTCACCGTTTTGATAGCTCTTATTTACTTGACAGTAATGGCGTCTAACGTCACAACATAATAATACCATAAAGGGGCTTCTAAACGGGCCATATTTTCACTGCAATATGTGGCCGGCAACTATTGGTGTATGTGTATTGGTGTACTCGTATGTTAGAGAAAGACACCAATAGTTGCCGGCCACATATTGCAGTGAAAATATGGCCCGTTTAGAAGCCCCTTAACAGGTAAACTACGATATAGTTTTTAGTTTTTAGTCGGGAATAGAGGCGCAGGTGGCCGGTGAGGCATACACCTCTTCCTAGCCATTTCTTTTAATAAAAATAAAAAATTATTGATTGCCATAAACATCCAAATTTCAGAATAAAATACTCGCGCTCATCTCGCAAATATTTGGTAGTTCTAGGGGTGGCCTACCTCCGGTGTCAGGGTTACGTGTCAATTATGGGACACCCTGTAGATTAAAGAGAATAACGCTTAGGTACTGTAAATTGAACAATGGATAAAAGAGCCGACCGCTTACACTACAGCGTGTTTGAAAAGAAAGTGCTTCGTGCGATTGTGACAAGAGTTAGACCGTTTTGTTTGCGCTTTCTGTTACCTCTCAAAGGACATTAATTGCTCAGCTTTTGAGCTGGCGTGTCAGAACAAACAGCTCTGCAATTAGACATGATTTCTATTTCTGTTTCTGCTGAACTTGGCTTTGTATTGACTTGTGAAGTGGTGGAGAAAGTGAAGATAAGGATATCCACAGTTCAGCTATTTTTTTCTTTTACTCTGATGAAATGCTTTGATATTATACATAAATGTTAAAAATACTGACTAACCCGAGTACTCGTAATGACTAACAGTACGAGTAATGGGCAAAAAACGGTAAAATTAATTTTGCACACTCATTTCTATATTGATATCGTTAACGGTATCAGAATACCACCTATAGCGTCACTGAAGCGCTACTAACAGTTCTATAATGAGCGTAGCCGTGGTAATAACAGTTGTTTCATAATTATTATAGCATTGTTATTACCAGGTTACGCTCATGAACATGTGAGTGATATGGTGTTTGGTGATCAACTGACATCTTTTATATTATAATTGTCAAAAATTGTTTTTACAACAATTTAAATACACGAAAAAAACATTAATTACCATAACGGAGCTTTAAAAGAGATAATAATTAAGAAAAGATTAATTGGTTCGTCTGTTTTCCAATATGGCGGCACCAGAAATGGCGTTTGGTGGATAAAATGACATTCCAATTGTTACCTACATTTTATTGTACGAAGTTTAAAAAAGAAGAAATGTGTCATAATATCCAAAATATTAAATTAATAAGCTTAACAAAGAGCATTAAATAGCAGTAAACTATTACGTTATTCCTAAACACTTAAAGTGGTCAATTGCCACACTACACTGCAACGATGATGATGATGATGATGAGGGTGATCCCTGTGACAGCAATATGTCGTAATTTCAAACACTTACTTTACTCGTAAGCAAAGCGTATAAAGGAAGTATTAAATCCTTTAAATTAGGTACAGTCATGGAGTTTAATGGTTATGCAACTATGGAACCCTGTCGTAATCACAGCGTCAAACCACATGAAAAAAAATATGCCGAAATTAATGATTAACGTTATGTGACAGGGTTCCATAGTGGCCTACCACCAGTGTATCAACGTAAGTAGTATTTATAAAAAGTCAAAGAAACAAGTGTAATACTTGTTAAAATGAGCTGTCACAAGGATCATCCTAGATTGGACAGATAGACAAATATCTAAATAAGGCAGGCCGAATGATTATATGATTTCATATTATGTCTTTGTTACTTCGACACCAAAAAAAATTTCAAATTATTTTATTTTGACAAATAATTATTATAATATTATATTTTATATTTATTTTAATATTACTACAAATATTCCAAATTTTAGTTAGGTAACTATAGTAGGAATTTTATGTAGTGACCCGATTAGCAAAGAGATGTGTTCAACAGAAAGGACCAGTTTGAAAAGTTTCAGCAGTTTTAAAGGGTCTTGACAGAAAGACAGACGGACGGATAGACGAATAAACGGACAGACGAACAGAAATACAGACAGATGGACAACAAAATCATCTCATAAGGGTTCTGTTTTTCAGTAGTCGGTGCGGAACCATAAAAATGATCAAATAGCTATGTAGAAACCTCATTTACACCATCCTTAAGACAATATAGAACATAGGACCTTGGCGCATGCGTAGTGTAAGCAGGTGTGACCTAGTTCTATACAAGAGTATTGACATACCATTGTGAGAGGATCCCACGGTACGCGTTCAATACGATGTCAAGTGTAACTGTGAAAATATCTTGGAAAAACTATTAACTACCTCATTCTAGCAATGACTTTCAAACTGTTCACTAATACATAAATAATTAAGTACTTTTTTTTTAAACAGGCACACCAACATTCAACGTTACAAATATAAATGATAATGTCATTTGATGTTACGTACATTATTGTATAAATTATTAAAAATAATAAAAACATTTGGAATAATGATCAGGTGATATAATGATCATCTTTAATGTTTTGTATCAAACTAGTTCTAATAATATTAATTTTAAATAATCCAATTTGCTAAATTAGGTCAGTCTCATCATCAAGGTGCCCGAAATGCATCTTTCATGCGGAATAGAAGCTCCGCGCACCGGAGATCCGTGGACATTATCGTACAATTCTTATATTTCTTGAGCATTATGCTTTCCGTGCTTATATCGAATGTACATTATGCTTATTAAACATTATACAATATGTATAATTACGTGTCTTGTTCATTATGCAATTGCAGATTATGGCTACTGATTATAAGGTTTCATGAAATTATGCTTTTTATTGTTATGCATTTTACCTGTATTTATATTTGATTATTATACTGAACGAAATTCTGCAAATCAAAATTGGTACATTAATATTTATGTAAATCAATATACATCCGTACCATAAGACAAAGTAAGCCAGTATTGGTATCCACGTCTCTTTATACAACTTACTATAATAGTTCACCTGGTACGAGTGTGTACCCAGATCGTATTAACCGTTGTAACCACGGTCGTAACCACTCCGTGGTAGTGGTGGTAATCTCTTTAAACCTAGGGACCTAGGGTATAAGTCGACTTAACTCGTACTAAAAAAGGGTATATACATAAACGGAGTGTACTAGACTTAAACACATTTTCACTTGATCTTTTTGAGACTTTAACTCACTAGGACCCCGGTCAGCTTCTTGTCAAACGATCGATCGAGCGAGCGAAGTTATATTAGTGAACTTAAAGCTACCTAATTAAGAATTCAAGTTCTTTGGTTTATATACTCTCGGGCCTATTATGATAAAAGATTCAGTAAGTTCAGATTGATTAAGATTAACACACGTCACGTTTTATTTTGCACGTCAAAATCTACCAGCGTTTCCAAGAGACCACTGTTTAGGAGAAACGCTTCAAGAATTTCAACAGTCAGTCATTTTCTAACATAATTTACTTTATACTAACCTAGTATTAATAAAACTATGAACATTAAATAAAACATCATGCTTAGTTAAGCAGGAAAACGTCATATGGTCGCGTTTATCGCTGTCGATAAAACATCCGTCACTTTCTGACAAATATATAAGAGCGAGAGTGACGGATGCTTTATCCACAGAAATGAACGCGACAAAAATAAGCCCGATGACAGGACCTCTTAAACTCGTCAGTTAATAATGTCCCCGTAAAGCGAGTTGGTTAACAGAATCTAACGATACAAAATACTTAGATCGTGTAAAATTTAGTAAACATTCCGTGGTTGCAGGCTGCAAGTGTTGCAACACGGTGCAGGTGTCCTGGTCACTGGGATGCATGCTGCAAAGTTAGCTGTTTTGCATAACGTGCATAATATACGTATTAGAATAATTAAGCATACTGTATATTGCATTAGAAACCAATTATAATGAATGCGTATGCAACGATGATTTTTAAGTCAGGCAAATAAGGGTGAATATATATCCTAAATATGCGAGATAAGAGGAGAAGAAAGATTATGGAAGAGACCAAGATTCCATACCTACCCCTTAATAAGGCCCCGTTAAAGTAAAAATACTATACCAAAATTAAATACGGTCATGGAATCGCAAGTCTTTAAAGAGTAATAATAGATGATGTATTTCAGGAAAATATAATTAAAATAGTATCATAAAATGTAACTAATAAAGTTCAATTTCAGCTTATTGTAATGCGGTCAATAGAGAGCCCTGCCTTATTAAGGGTTAAAAGAAAAAGAAAGAAAGAAAGAACAACATTTTATTGATAACAAACTCCCACTATAATAACATTATAAAATAATACTTAACCTAAAAATGATATTAGTGGAATGTGACATCAATAAGGGTCCCACTCAGCATGTGTTGCAGCACCTGTTGCTACTTGGATACTTATCTTATCTTAATCTTTCTTTAATATATAAAATTCTCGTGTCACAGTGTTTGTAACCAAACTCCTCCGAAACGGCTCGACCGATTCATATGAAATTTTGTGTGTATATTCAGTAGGTCTGAGAATAGGTCGTAAACTATTTTTCATAAGGTTTTTATGAAAAAAAAAAATTACACCCGGCGACGCCGGGCGCGGACAGCTAGTAATATTATAAATGCGTAAGTTTGGATGTTTGTTACTCAATCACGCCAGTACGACTGAACAGTTTCGGACGAAATTTAGCACAGAGATAGATAACAGTCTGGAATAGGACATAGGCTACTTTTTATCCCAAAAAATGTACGGTTATTGTGGGATGACAAAGTTACGAATTTAAGCAGACGAAGTCGCTGGCAGAAGCTATTAGTATTATAATACGAAAGAAACAATGTTTGTTTGTTACTCTTTCACAGCTAAAGAGATTTGGTATGGAGATATCATACACCCTGAATAATGAAAAGGTATACCTTTATTAGGTTTTAATAAGGAAAAATTGACAGCTCCTGAGCGATAATCGTCTTTTTCACGGACGGAATCACGGGCACCAGCTATATTAACGACATAGAAAAAATTTAATTAAAAAAAAAAAATGTCTTATCGCACCAAAACATTGAAGAAGAGAGAGGGAGGTGCGAGGTATATGTGTAAAATATATTAATTTACAATCAACAAAATAAATACAAAAGAAACAAGAACTCAAAACCCCCAAATCAGATTATTTTCAAAACGCCACCATAGACTACTTAAAAAGCAATTCACTCCTAAATTCCCTACAATTTGCCCCAATAATTGTCAACTATTGGAGTGTTTGACTGGTCGCCAGCATCGGCGTCTGCGCATGGAATACCAATCGCCCCGATGACACAACGCGCGCGCCTGATTATAGCCACGTACAGAAATAGCATCCTGTATAAGGATCGAGTTCACTTGTGAAATTATAAATTATAATGTACAGTTCCCGTATTCAAAGTGGTTTCCTTCCTGGAGCTTAGTCAAAATCCTAGAGCAAAGAAATCGGCAAAATTTCGTATACGGCCTCTTAAGAATAATAATTTATCGTACATTCTTATTCGAAACTACAGTTGGCGCTTATTGTGATAAGTTGATAACACATTACTAAGTTATTATTCTTTTAAGGCTGTCTTGAAGAGATTCCTGTATCAATAAGGTGACGGTGGTCTGTGTCTTGTTTCAATGTATTTTTAAACGACTTCAAAAAAGGAGGACTTTCTCAATTCAACCTTTTTTTTAGGTTAAGTATGTATTTTTTACATGATTAAAACTTAAAAGTAGAAGAGAAACATGTTTAAAAAAATATTCTGAAATCGGTGTAAGTTTTTAAGATAATCTTACATTCGAGTCAAACACACAACCTCACATTTTTAAAGTTGGTAACAAATAACAATGATTTCTCTGTTTACAATGGTCGGTAAGGTTTCAAGGTGGGCCGTGAACTGACACGACATTGACAATTCGTTCCCACACTTGCTACTTAAAGTTAATTTTACTGAGTATTGCGGTGGAGTGTAGTTGCAATTTTTTAGGTACTATTCTAACGCTATAGAAGTGTTTTTTTGATGAAGGGACGTTTTGAGGAAAGGATGCATTCTTTTTTACAGAAAAACCTTTTCCTCCGAAACTACTGGAGCGATTTGGACAATTCTTTCATCATTAGAATCCTTCATTATCCATGATGAACATAAGTTGTTTCTTTTTTCTGCGCGGACGGATTCGCCGGTAACAGCTAGTGTAATGATAAAAATGTTAATAAGTATAAGATCAAACTCTAGGTATACTGTTCTAATCTTACATTTTGGTCCTTCCTATGTCCACCTTTTTTACCCGACAGCGAAGAATATGTAATATTTGACACATATCTGAATGAAAGCAAGATGGTATAAGAGGATGGTGAACCGACTCTTAAACCGCGTAGCTGTAAAAAAATCCATGCAAATTTAGCTCCGAGCGGTAACGTTTCTCACCCCCTAAATCAAATCCGATTCCCACTATATTTGAATAATGTTGTACTTATTATGAAATCTAGGTCAATACGTTTTTTCTTTTATATGTTTTCCATTCTATTAAATATTTTGTTGGAAAGGATAACGTACCTACATGACAAAGATTTTCGTAATATTTACAGCATATTCAAAAATTGTAAAATCGGACTAGGTTTTCGGGAGAGAAACATCATCGCATTTCGTAAGAACATTACTCTCCTTTTGGGTCAGTCGGGTATAATAGTGTATTTTATCCGACTGACCCAAAAGGAGAGAGAGAGAGGATTTGTCTTGGTTGTGGAATGACATACTTTATAATATTCTAATCAACGTAGGTAATGAAGATAAGAAGAATACTGACATTAAAAAAATTACATTATGTTGACGACATTATCAAAAATTGTAATCGGTTTTTTTTTAAAGATTGCTTTCTATTAGTTATTAGCTTTACAATCCTTTAAAACAAAGTGGAATAGATTCCCACGTTTACACTAAACCTGCGCAGTCTACTGCGCAGGTCGAGCGCGTTGATGTCTCTTGTACGTCGCGTCGCCGCGCGCGCACGCTCGTGACTCATTCTGTCTCTTTCTATGTCGTCATTATTAGCCATTAGCGGCGTGTGATAAAAACGTTATAAATGTTATAATGTATGTGGGCGACCGGCCGTAGGTCATATTATTCATACATACATAAATATTTCGTTATTTTATATAAACGTATTTTAACCTTTTAGTTCCTTTCAGTGTTGTACATTTGGCTAATTAACTGGAATAGATCCATTAAAGGGATAAAATTCAAATTCAAATTCAATAGTTTATTACATATCACATCACAATCCAAGATGGAACGAACAGGAATAGGTATACATGTGACACCCTGTAAGGGCGCAGCAACACGAGACGGCTAGCTATATTTATATAATAACTAATTAAACTATATGTTATTGCACTTCTTATAACGTAACTAAGTAGTTTTTAGGGGAGTAGAGTAGGATTTAGAAACTTTCATTAAAATAACCGTTAATAAGTTCGCCTTTGTGCATAACTATTGTGCTTCTGTCTATTTTGTTGTTTGTTAATTTCCTATTAAATTATTTTATCTACGCACATAGTTATCAATAGTGCTCTAAAAAGAGTTCAGAAACCGTAGGAAATGACCAATTTTACTATGAGAACTTTCTTGTCTGTGGTAGTAGGTAAAATCTGTACTTTAATGTTATTATAGTATCAATTTTAAAGGAACAGCTGTCAAAACTGAAGAGGGTCTCTATTCTAGTATCCATAGATATTAAAAGAGTTATCGATACGAAACGTCAATTTAGTATGTTTTTTAAATATAAACCGCACGACATTTGATCTCGAGTGTCATGAGAATAGGAACTTCATTCGTTTGTCTATGATTTAAAAAAACCTTCAATGGAAACCGACCATAGGTGCGGTAGGTGTGCATGAAGAGGTTGATGCATGTAGAGGAAGCGAAAGTTGTATGTTTAGATCGGTGCACCTGGCGTTACATCGTCTCTGCCTACCATTGAGAGACAGGCGTAAAGATATGTATGTGTATGTAAATATATAATAAGTAAATATTTCTAAGGAACAATTGAAATACTAGTTTTACATACCTACACGTAATTTTACAAAGTTTGATAATTCGAAAACAACTACGCGTAATTCCAGCTTTCTCACAATTCAGACTGACATTTAAAAGTTATATTACAAATAACGATATTTTCAGTCATTCGTATTTTTGGTTTTGACATTGGTTTGACTTTCACACCCTAAAAATTGAGAGCCAAAAAAGAGAGATTTCTCTTTGTTGACAAAAAATAATACAATATTTATGATATTAAGTAGGTACGTAGGTATATCAACCAAAGCGGATATTAACAACAGCAAGTTCTTAAGACTACGCCGAGCGTACACCGGATGTACAGTGGCGCCCTCATCACTATTATTGTGTTTTCTAATAAAATAAAGTATTTTCTTGAAATCGGACGGTGCATTTTTGTACTACATATAAAAACACAACTTATAGGACATATCACATAGTTTAATAACAATTGACCTTTGAGTTATCAACTTAACGGAAAAAAGTGGCCAACTTTTCCCGTTAAGCTGACTACTCATAGGGTAATTGTTATCAAAGTTTGTTACGTATCCCATAAATTGTGTTTTTACTTGCGCTACAAAAAAGCATCGTCCGATTGCAAGGAAATTCTTTAGTTAATTAGAAAACACAATAATAGTGATGAGGGCGCCACTGGACGGTCGACGTTTGCTCGGCGCAGTCACTAACATCTAAATTGATGCATCTAACGTCTGGTCAGGCTATGGAATCAAGACGCTTATTAGCAATAATCACGATCTTGTTAAAAACGACCAATATTTCTTTTAGTTTACATTTTAGAACTAAAGGCTGTTCAAAATTAAGTTAAACATAAAAAAATGGAACAGTTCCTTTGATTTTAGGAGTCACAGACATCACAGTCGATCTCTAAAAAAAACTGACGGACGGAAGATTCTTGTCTCGGAACTGAACACCTCAACACCGTTACAAGGCGCTCGACTGTGACCACTGGGCATACGCGCCTGCGCAGCGGACCACTACCAGATTATAAGTAAATCAATATAAAATATCCTCTGCCCGCGATTTTGTCCGTGTGGAATCATTTATTCGCTACACTGACTCTGTCGACCATGCCACAGGAAAATGACGTATTTATCCAGTCTAAACATATAAAACAGTACCGTGAATGAGTGGCTGAATGACAGATCACGCACAGCCTAAACTTGAACCTAGGGAGTTGAAATTTGGAGGAAGTATTCCTAGGGTACCCTACGGGTGCACTAAGAAAGGATTTTTCGAAAATTGCCCCCCTAACGAAACGAAATAGGAAAGTAGAGGGAAACTTATTCTACGCGTACGAGGTCGTGGGTGTCCTTTATGATAAGCTATCGTAATAACGAATTTTATCCAAACATGATAAGTCGATTTAGGATGATGGAGCTACAATTTTTTATAAATTCTCTTTTTTAAATATGAATTAATAAAAATAAAACTTCAGAGTACAATTTTATACAAATTGACCTTGTCCCAAACTTAGCTCTAGCCTTGTATTTACTAGCCAATTGCAATACTATAAAATATACAGAGAAACACTAACCTCAATGGATAGAAAACATTCAAAACTCAGGAAAGCCCTTATCATACAAATATTTGCCCAAACCGGGCATCAGAGCCGGGACCACTAGCTTTGTAGGCAGGGGCACTACACTACCAACTAGGCCAATGCGTCCTCATACCATTGAATCGATTTTAATTAGTCGTGTTTATATGATTTACTTTAATACTTAGAAACTACCGTCAATCGGGGTGAATGGCCACGATCCTGGACATTGAACATGGCTACATACCTGTATACATTAAATCACGCCTGTTTCCCAGAGAGGTAGGCAGATACAACTTCTTTTCACCTGCTACGATCCAGACAAATCTCTTTCGCTTCTTCCACCCACATTCATACATCGAGTCATGCATGCACGTCGGTTTCGGGTACTTAAGATTCGGCCCTTTTCCAGTATTTCTCCGATTTGATTCGAAAAAGTACGCCTAGGGCGGCCCCTTCCGACCCTTTCACTCACTTTCGCTCTGTATATCTCTTTCATCCATCTATTCCAAATGACCGACAAAAACAGTATTTCACTATATATTTCTATTAATGCTAAAAATGTTAATGGGAATCCAACCCGCGACCACTAGCTTTGTACGCGTCACTAGCAACTAGCAACTAGGTAGCACTAGCAAGCTAACTGCGTCGTCATATTCGAAACTCACACGGCATGGATGGTAGCGGTCACTCGCTCCTACCGTTCCCGGAAGACGGTAGGAAGCAGATAACAGCTGTAATACTCGTAATGAGCGCGCATCGATCCGCATCGATCGCGACACGGAGGCGCGCGCGCCGGTGCGGAACGTTCCTGTGATATCGGTGAATCAGTTGAAGGTTGCGGAGTTTGAGAGTATTGGTTTAACTATTTAATTTATTTAAGGCGTATAGTACTGTTAGGCGATGGGTTTGCAACCTGTCACTAATACACTGGTAAACATCTTAGCCTAATTGAGCAAATGTGGTTACAAAATTGTCAATAAGTTTTTAAAGTTGTTGGTAATTCTGTAGCTTTGCCTACCACACTCTGGGAACGAAGGCGTGAGTTTATGTATTTCTGTATGTAAATATATAGGTAATAATATGAATAACAAACTAAAGCTTAATTGCAGCCCTTCTTACGGTTAACCACTACTTCGATACGTAAATAGTAAATAAAAGAGAGAAAAGAAAACACTAAAAAAATACTTTAAAAATTTACAATACTTACTAAGATATAAAAAAATACAACTCCCACATATTCCAAAAAAAATATGCAATAATTATTCTAAACTAAAACTCTACAATGATTGTAAACCAAAAAAAATGGAGTAAACAAAAAAAAAATATTCAGCCGACTAGTTTGACAAATGCATGCCGTTAGGCCGAAATAGTTTTGGCCGAATGTATCATTTGGCAAAAGAAATTTGTATTATTATCGGGTCGCTACTACCATCCTATCCTTACCGCCTAGCATTAGTGTTTGCATTGTTGTGTTCCGACATGGGAATAAGACAACCGATGAAAGTACTATGCATTTTGTGCGGTCTTAAGATTGCATTTTCAAGACTTGTCTATGTGTCAAATTATATAATTAGATCCCAAATTATCTTCAGGTGGCCTATTTTGTACGTTCGCCTTCTCCATATCACAAAAAAAGTCAACAAAGTCAACGACTTGTATCGTCGTCATCACGAAAAATACTTTGTAAAATGTAACTATCGTTATGTAGGTCAGCAAGCCTCTTCTTAAATAGTTTCCAAATGACAATACACTGTAAAAATAAAAACCCTACCAAGCCCGACGTGGGCATATTTTAGTACTCCGTATAAATTAGCATTGCGTCAGCTGACAAGTGCGGCTGAAGGCCCACGCGCGTCGTATTTGCGCAGCCGCGACGCATGCGCGACTTGTTATCACCCACGTTGTATGTATAGGAAGCATTTGCATAACCTATATATATAATTTTACAGCAGTGTTTTCCGGATTAGTTTGAAGGCTGGTGGAAGCAGTGCGGCAGAGGGGCGGTAGCGTGACGTTGGCGTGGCGGTAGCGTGGCGGTAGCGGTGCAGTTGCGGGGCGGTAGCGTGTCGGTAGCGTGGTGGTAGCGGGCGTTAGAAGAACGTTAGCGGGGGGTAACGGGGTGGTAGTGGGTCGATACAAAACGCTAGCGTACTACTTGTCACTTTTTTTTTTTTTTAATATGCCGAGGATTTAATTGGTACCGTGAAATGTCTAATTTAGCCCTTAATACATATTTATCTAAATCTAAATCAGAACTTCCCTACAATATGTTCGAAACGATAAGCAAATGGATATATTTATTAAGAAACCTGTATCTGTGGATGTATTTTAATGTTAACATTAAAGTATTGCATGTCATTTAACTATCGGTTATCGATGTGGTTGCATCTTAATGTTTACATTAAATACTTTAATGTAAACATTAAGATACAGGGCAATCACAGATATAGGTTTCTCATAATTATATCGTAGAAAACTTATGACATGCATGTAGATAAAGTTATGTAAGCGACTGTAAACATAATTAGGTATTATGTACCAGTCACACAAAGTACTTTTTTGAACCTGCATTTAATAAAGTTTTTATAGCATGAAGGAGATAAACAAGCACACAGGCCAACTGATTGTCAGTGCGATCAAACCCATTGACATTTGCAATCTAAAGATTACAATCTGAATACTGCAATTGCGTTGCCAACCCTCGCAGGATTAACATATTTACCTTCTATTCTAGTAATTTCACCGGTTGTCTTATCCCCAGACCTGAACAACAATGCGAACACTGATGTTTGGCGAAGAGGTAAATGGTAAGATGGTAGCAAATGGATGGACCCTGCACCAGGCCCTTCCACTAATATATCCCTTCACTTTTCTTTCCTTTTCTTCATATGTAAAGAGTAGGTTCAGGACTTACGTGAGGGCGTCTCCAGACAACACCGGCGGCGAGACGGCGCGCCCCCAGCGAGCGCCAGGAGGGGGGGAACTCCGGGTCCTCCCAGAGCTCGCCCGCGCCCGACCCGCTCCAGTACCTGCTACACAAATTAAACATTCATTGATGACGTTTAAGACAGGTACCGCGAAAGACCAGAGGGGCTATTGTCTAACGCACTCGCAATCGCAACCAGCCTCAAAGTGGAGCAATTGTTTTCATTTTGTATGAAGACAAGCCATCGATTTTCAAAATGAAAACGATCGTGATTGCGAGTGCGTTACGGTGGGTTTAGACCAAGCGAACGAACAAGAATTCTATGGCATTATCTCTTACGTTTTCTTTGTAAAAATAAAGACAAAACATGTTTTAGAGCATTCGCTCGTTTGGTATAAACCCACCCTTAGACAATAAGCCCTCAGGAGAAGTTTGCGGAGCTGACTGCCAACCTCCACTAGTTGGAGAGGCACAGAAAGAAGAAGACATGGCACCAGAACATTAGGGAGTGAACTGGTATCCAAACCGACCCTCTATTTCTGCTCGATAAACCATATAGCCATTGGCATCGTATTGTCAACGTTACGACAACTCTTACTGCCGCACTCAGAGACGTCAATTAAATATAATGCTTGATTAAAGCTGTTGCTGACTTTCTTTGATATAGCAATAGAATAAGAGAACACGTCACTAAACAAGCGTTAATTTTAATTGACGTCTCTGAGTATGGCAGTTATTTACTTGACAGTGGTGACGTAGTTTCATTAAATAAAATAAAATGAGAGCCAACCAAGAGTGATTTTCTCTTATTGACAGAAAGAGAAAACAATATAGTTATGATATTACCTACATTTGAGAACGGCTCGAACAATGCGGCTGTTTTTAGGGTTCCGTAGCCAAATGGCAAAAAACGGAATCCTTATAGATTCGTCATGTCTGTCCGTCCGTCCGTCTGTCCGTCCGTATGTCACAGCCACTTTTTTCCGTAACTATAAGAGCTTACTATGGAAACTTTATAAGTAGATGTATTCGGTGAACCGCATTAAGATTTTCATACAAAAATAGAAAAAAAACAATAAATTTTTGGGGTTCCCCATACTTAGAACTGAAACTCAATTATTATTTTTTCGTCAAACCCATACGTGGGGGGTATCTATGGATAGGTCTTCAAAAATGATATTGAGGTTTCTAATAAAAAAAAATTCTAAACTGAATATTTTACGCCAGAGACGCTTCCAAAGTGGAAAAATGTGTGTCCCCCCCCCGTAACTTCTAAAATAAGGGAATGATAAATGTAAAAATAATATATGATGTACATTACCATGCAAACTTCCACCGAAAATTGGTTTGAACGAGATCTAGTAAGTAGTTTTTTTTTAATACGTCATAAATCGTAAACCGCAATTTACCTTTCACGGAACCCTTCATGGGCGAGTCCGACTCGCACTTGGCCGCTTTTTTTATTGTTTTGTTCGCAATTATCACAAGAAAATAAGTTATCACCCGGGAGACGCCTAAAATATGGATAGTATAGATCTAGACAGTATATAGTCTGTGTCAATTCAATTTCCCAAAGATGTAAACAAATTAGTACTGTTTGACACATAACCTCAATTATTTATCAAGAGTGTTTTATTCAAAATAACGTATAATTATCATCATCATCATCATCATCATCATCATCATCATCATCATCATAAACTCACGCCTTCATTCCCAGAGTGGGGTAGGCAGAGCCACAGACTCACCAACAACTCCAAAAACTTGTTGATAATTCTGTGAGTTCTGTGACCACAGTTTGCACAACCAGGCTAAGATGTTATCCAGTGTATTAGTGACAGGTTGCAAACCCATCGCCTAACAGCACTACACAGCCTTTAGTCCCTTAGTCGTCTCTTACGACATCCACGGGAAGACATGGAGTGGCAACATTCTAAACCCGGCACCACACGGCACGGCACGTATAATTAATAGTTATTTAATCTTAAATTTAATGTGAAAGTAACTCACTTGATCTTTGAAAACACGTGATTATCGAGTAATAATGGTAAATTGGTTGTGTTTACATCTTTGGCTATTTCAATTGGCACAGACTATAGATATAGATGTACAAGTTAATAATATAGATGTACCTGGAGAGGGTGGAATGGTCGTCACGCCGCACGCTTGCGCTGCCGTCTGCGGACAAAGGAAGCTGTTAGCGATGCTTATTCTAGATGGATAAAGTGCAAGTTAAAATCTTACAATAAACAAGTCAATGATAAAATCTACAAGAAGTATTATTAGCTGCTTATTCAACTATTGTTATTTTTTATCACTGTTCCCTCGGAAAATGATTTTAAAATTTTGGAATGAAAGTACAGTCAGCGTCATATATAAGGTAACATTCAAAGTGATCAAATAGTTCGTTACAGCATATTAATTGTATGGTGTACCGAACTATTTGAGCACCTTGAATGTTACCTTATATATGACGCTGACTGTACCTATTCAATTAGCACACCAGAGAAATGAAGGTAATAGCGGCATTTTCTCTTTTGCGTTGTTTCCTTCTAGCAAAATTAGCGGACAAAATTTATTTAGTGATATAGAAAACGGTTGAAAATCATACTGTTAAGACAATGCCTAATATAAGTCCTGGCTGAAATAGGCTATTTGACTAATTTTAGAAAACCTTATTAAATGATTCTTTATTACATAAGAAGCACACTACATTGAAATTTCCGTGAGATTCTACTATATTATCAATAAAAATCCATTTAAAAGTTTAAATTTCCGAAACCCCGCCAAAAACGCTGTTTCTATCGTGGCGCTGGCCATGTGACAAGTGTGACGTTATATGCAAGTAAACAATGAAAAATAATTTGAAGAGATATGCCCTTATGATCTGTGGTTACTTGCGTGTGACGTCACCTGCGAGTAACCACAGCTACAAAGCAATCGCATAGCGTTTCTGCCACGGATAAAATTTCAAAATATATTACGTTTTTTTTCGTGTAATTTCCAAAAAAATATGCTTAATTTAGTTTAAAATAAAGTGAAATATGTTGTTTTACGCTATTGTCTAATAGGATGACGACAATTTGATGCATATTTTTAATGTTGTCAAATAGCCTATTCTACACAGTTCTACCTTATTGTTTTTGACCTGTTTTCGTATTGGCAACGTGAAGATAGCTCTTAGTTACTTAACAATATAGGTAATGGGAGCCATGTTAAAAACAATACCAAAACACGTCAAAAATAATATGGTTTTACCAAGTTGAATCAAGGCCCCGGGCCTCTAGTCTGCTAGGCAAAAGCATGTTTGTTGCCTTCGACTTGATAATGGTAGTGTTTGTAAATAAGAATTATCAAAACGATGACAATACGATAACAGGTCAAAAACGATTTGGTTTTTACCGTGTTAAAAAGAGGCTCTGACGGATTGTCAAATCGCGAGTGAGTGCTAAATAATGTGACCTCGGAGCGACCGACTGCGTTTCCGACCTCGACCTGTGATATCAGCTAGTGCAGCGACCTTCGGCTGGGTACACCATATTTTAATAACGTTCAATAGATAAAGGCACCCGCTATACATAATAGCGTCCCGAGGGCTTATTGTCTAACGCACTCGCAATCACAACCGGCTTCAAAGTGGAGCAATTGTTTTCATTTTGTATGCAGACAAGCCTTCGATTTTCAAAATTAAAGCGATCGTGATTGCGAGTGCGTTAGACAATAAGCCCTCTCCAAGCTGCCTTGCAAGATTTTAAGTAAACATACATCTGAAGGTAAATAAAACTTTTAATAGGTAATAAATAAAATATCTTCAAACGTTATAGAAAGTTTAATTATTATTGAAGTGTTGGCAGTGTTACAATGTGATACAGTTCAGAGATATACATACTTTAACGATGTTATGACATGCTAGACTTACATCCGGTCTTTTCAATTACGAGAAAAACTCATGAGAACCAAGAAATATGAACGTAAATACGACAACAAGACATTGTCTATCTCTGGCGTTGTAACTAATGCATTTAGTTATTGTGTGCGACTTCTAGACATGAACTAGATAATAAAAAAAAAGTGATCTTAAAATTTATTGATTGGAAGATTTTAATACATTGTTTGTTAATTAGTTAAGTAGTTGTAAGTGAGAGTTTAAAAACGCAAAATGGATATTTTTTTCAAATTAAAACTGATGTGTAATCTCTTTATGCGTTAGCCATTACTCGTTCGTTGCAATTTACATGTGGGTCGTCATAACACCTCCACTAGATGGCGCCAACCACCAACGCTGCGCTGGCGCCTCAAAACGAATGTAATCACGGGCCATTATTATTATTATTACGGAGTACCTATTATTAATCACAGGGTATTATTTAATCACGGTCTCAATGTGCAACGCATCCCACGGTTACATCATTAGGCCCTTTGAATCCACTATGTGAGAGCTTAAGAGGGTATTTAGGTGCGTATGAGTGGAAAAAATAGACTCGACTTTTATCTTTGATTAGAAAATGAACTAATGGGTAATGAGTTCAAACTTGATGGGTCTAGATTAGGTACAGCGGAGATTCTGTTACCAAATTGTGTCCCAATCATTAAAATAGCTCTACCAAGTGACAGATTCACACTGCGGGGCGTCAAAAAAGTGGCTCTTCTGGCGCCGCCATACTGCACAAATATGCACATCCAGCAGAGGCACTTCGTTCTTTCTCGCTCTGCACAAAAGCTGCAATTTTTAAATTACTTACAGTCTATCCTTGTTTTACGTTCTCGCATAAGAGTTAGTTAGAGCAGCGTCATATCGACATTACCTGCCTGAATTCACGTCTTAACACGCAGGGGCAGGAGCCGTAGCCAAGAAGCAAACGCTACTAACGTAAACAAACAAATAAAGATGCGAAGTAAATAAACGGTCAAGATTGAGTCGGCCTCTCGCACCGAGGGTTCCGTATTAAAGATAATGTGGTTGGAAAACGCAAATCTAACATAAGATTCTTAACATTCTAAGCGTATCTATATTGTACGTGCGTACCTGTATTTAGATTCTTTAGTAAGTAAATACCTTTACGACAAAGAAGTAGAATTTGGTTCAAGAAAATACTCATTTTGATATGACTTTATTTTCTATCCAATAGGTCCATTTCGACTAGCCTAAATTTTAATACAGACTTTTCAAATATTTTGGTTTTTTTTACCTCTAAACAGTTGATAGCTTCTATAGTTTCAGGTAAAGCCTGATATGGTAAACAGGCATACAGACACCGAAGGGTTCCTCCACCATAAGGGTTCCTTTTTCACCATTTTGGTACAGAACCCTAATAATACATACATTACTATTTCTCTAACGAATAAGGAAGCTAGTTCAAAGCTAACAACACGATAAAATAATACCTAGTCATCATCAAACTATATACCTCGCTAATATGTCATCAAATTACTACATCGGTCTACGTAGGCTGTATATTAGTAACGATGATCACGAACCACTGCGCACGCGACGCATGAATAAACCATGCGCGCAAATTAACGCAATTAGTTGCGTAATTACCGCATTACACCTGAGTGGCGTTTCCTTTAACTTATTCTTTGGCTCTGTTTCAGTTTGATTTAGACCATATGTATCATAATCATAATGATATCGTTTATGGTAGTTCTTACTAAGTTAAAGGTGGTAGGAAAAAAGGCCGAAATAGCGAAGTCAAAAATATTGGTATTCAAATTTATAAAGACGAAAATATCACGTCATGTGAGGAGAGTTTAAAATATGAATCTGGAGAGTTATAGTGGAAGGGGGAACCTAAGAAGAGAAGGATGGAATATGTGAAGAGTGATATGAAAAACAAGAAAGTGAAGACTGAGATGACGGCTGATAGGGATGTTCGGAAGAAAAAGACTACGTCGACCACGAATGATTGGGATAGCGGTAAGATGATGATAATGACAGGCAAAAATATCACAACACGTAAGTATTCTTCTTGTTTTATTTGTTTAAAGGGGCCAATTGGCACCCGCGATCTTTTATTTTAAATGTCTCTAAACTTATACATATTTATAAACATCCAACTCTATTCTTATAAGACTAGAACCCGAGGGCTTATTGTCTAATGCACTCGCAATCGCAACCGGCTTCAAAGCGGAGCAACTGTTTTCATTTTGTATGCAGACAAGCCTTCGAATTTCAAAATGAAAACGATCGTGATTGCGAGTGCGTTAGACAATAAGCCCTCAGGGGGGATTGGATTGGATTGGAATTGGATACCCCGCTCTGGGAATGAAGTCGTGAGTTTATATATGTATGTATGTATGTTAATTTAGGTTTACACATATTTAAAATTGGAGAACCCTGTTCCGATATCGGGCCATTAGTGACTTTGCATAATTTTGGAGAAAAGTGGGCAAAGATGTCATAACGACACAATAGCCGTATCTCACGGCCACTCTCGGTTTCGGCGCAGGATAGGCGCGCACGACTGTTTCGGCGACTTTCACTGCGATCGCCGACGGAGATATGGAAAATGGAGCACTCGCGTTCTCTTGTTTCGCTAACAGATAGCCGTTTACGTGAGAAAATTGAGGAGTTGTAAGATTGTTTTATGGAGAATTAAAATTAGCTTTCCATTGAGCTATGCGAAGAAACGAAGCGGTAAATTTAAAAGGCTGTAAATCCAATTTCATCTCACGAATTCCAGGTTCAGCCTTTCCAGTTCCTCCAGTAGCTTAGTAGGGACAAATGGTTTTGTAATAATGACTTAAGCGTGAGTTAGTTAGTTTATTGTGTTTTGGTACTCGTAGTACTTACAAGCCTAGTTTTGTTTGGGATTCGCTCGATTTGGGTGCGTATTCCCTGATATTTATTTATTTGTGACCGATAGACATTTTGCATTTTCAAGACTGCAATCCTAAGACTATAAATGCGATGTAAACACTGCTGCTTGGCGATAGGTTAAAGGATAAGATGGTTGTAGCGATCCGGACGGACAAGTTCAAACCACCACCACTATGTAGGCTTGTACCAATACACTTTAAAAAAAACAGCGGACAATCTTACACAAATTGACCTAGATAGTCCCAAACTAAGCTCTACGCTTGTAAGAAAACGATAAACTTACTTATATAGAGAGATCTATAAATACTCAAATTCATAGAAAACATCCAACTCATACATACATACATACATGAAATCACGCCTGTTTCCCACAGGGGTAGGCAGATACCACTTCTTTCCACCTGCTACGATCCTGACAAATATCTTTCGCTTCTTCCACATTCAGACATCGAGTCATGCACTCACGTCGGTTTCGGGTACTTAAGATTCGGCCCTTTTCCAGTATCTCTCCGATTTGATTCGAAAAAGTACGTCTAGGGCAACAATGTCCTTCTACACAACAATAATCAGACATCCAAGACTCAGAAATATTTGGCTTATCACGCAAATATCAGCCCTTACCGGGATTTGCACCCGGGACCGCTAGCTTCGTAGGCAGGATCACTAACTAGGCTAACGTGTTGTCGTTTAGTCTAAATAATGTCTGTATGTTTACTTACTCGCCTGTCCATTGATCTTGCTGTGCCCGTTGGTGAGGGGCGTGAGGGGCGGGGCGGGGGCGGGCGGCGCGGCGTGGCGCGTACGCATGAACTTCTTCATGGCGCGGGGGGGGCCGGCGCGGGCGCGCCTCGCAGGGGCTCCGACATCGCAGGCTGCTAAAGAGAGATGATACAGCTTAAAATTCTAGGGTCTTAGTAAAAAAGGGTGTAAATCTCCTGAGAATCGAGTGAAAAAGGGTTTAAGTCTTAGTATACTCCGTTTATGTGTATACCGTTTTTAGGGTTCCGTACCCAAAGGGTAAGAACGGGATCCTATTACTAAGGCTCCGCTGTCCGTCTATCCACCAGGCTGTATCCTCACGAACCGTGATAGATAGACAGTTGAAATTTTAACAAAAATGTATTTCTGTTGCGGCTATAACAACAAATACTAAAAACAGAATAAAGTAAATATTGGGCTCCCATACAACAAACGTGTTTTTTTTACCGTTTTGCTAATGTTGTATAGATAATGGTACGGAACCCTTGTGCTCGAGTCCGACTCGCATTTGGAAGGTTTTTTTATTAATTAAAAGTACTTACGCCCTTTTTCACTAGATCTCGAGAATTTGTGTCCATTCTAAAGTTTTATTCTGACTTTTTAATTGCAGGTTACCATGACATGGTTTTGGAATTCAGTTTAAGACGAGTGTAAGGGACAGCTATAGCAGGGTTTAACCTTGTTTAGTCGACACTCATTTCACAGGACGTATCACTTTGCAGAATTTTTATAACTGCTAGGTATTTTACATTATTAAAATCATTACAAATCAGTGTAGTTTTTAAACGGGCAAATGCGTTTAAAAACTTCACTGATTTGTATTCTAATAATGCAAAATACCACTAAAAACTTCCGAAATAAAACATGGCATTAAGGATTTTTCGTGACATAGACATACCTAAGGGAAAATCACCAAAATTCAGATTAAAATTATGTACAGTCAACAGCATAAATAAGTGATCATTTATGTACCTTGTCACTTTAACGTCATGTTTGAAATGTTATACACATTTGTGAAACGATTGAAAGCCACAAGGTACATAAATGATCACTTATTTATGCTGTTGACTGTACATCTCAGAAACTAATAATTTTCGGCCAGGGTACTACATGACCTAATTTTTTTGTTCCAAAATCTACTGTGCCTCCTTAAAAGGATTTTATCGACCTTCCTGTAACCCTGTATTTTATTTCCACTATTTGGCGGACTAAAATATTTTGCCGTTTTGTTAGCTATGTTTCATTTACACACGGTATTCCCTATCTACCCTAACCTAATTTTCCGATATCTGACTGATACGGTCAATGTTTTTTTGTCCTACTTTCCCGTCTAAATTGATCAATAGCATTAGGTTTTTTTCAACTGCCGAAGAGAATAATGATTTTGACCTGTTTGTATATAATTTATATTATGTATGTATGTTTAAATGTATGATTCTTCGTTCCCTCAAACAGGGTGTCGTTAGATTCATCTCAACGCCATGAGTGTCACTAAGTATTCTTATTTTAAAAAATGCAACATTCGGATTTAAAAATATTGGGTCCTTACCTATGAAATTGGCGTTATTTTTACGTGTTTTATTTCGTACGGAATTTATTCATTTCAATTTTAACTTCCAAATTATTTTTAAATTTCATTAATACCGTATGTTACAAAGGTTTTAGATACAAATAATATGGTTCAATTTCTTACTTAGTGTTTAAAATTAAAGTGTGAACTCAACTCTTTTCATGTGCTGTGAGTTCAAGTGTTTCAATTACGCAGAGTTTTATGAAGCTAACTATTTTTAAGTAATTAAGATATGTATAATATAGCTTAGAAATGTCCAATATTCCTGACTGAATTTTGTTTGGTTTGCATTTGACGTTACTAAATAATCCGCAAAATTAAATGTATGAAAACCACCGTTTTCATAAAATTCTCCATATAAAACGCCAATTTCATAGGTAAGGACCTAATATATAAATATTTTTTTAACATATACACGACGATATCTGTTTTAAAGTTCGCTTTTCGTTATGTTAAATTGAACGGTAGTTTTATCTATATGACCCTAACTTTGTAAATTGCATACGTTTAGTATAATGGTGCATCGGATTCCTTCACATAGCATAATGGGCCCATCACGTGACCTGCATTGCAAAGAGACGCGCGTGCGCGACAAGCTGGACCGATAAACCATCTTTTGTTGAACCCTGGACATGGAGGAATTATATGAGATAGGAGATGGGATATACTGGTTAGGTTGACCTACTTGATTTGATTTTGAACTGTTGTTTCTATTTTAAAGGTTAAAATAAAGTGGTTAGTTTTGATTCAAGATCGCGTAATAATGAATAAGTACAGACATTGCAAGTTTTTGTATGCCAAGGAGAAGGTAACAGGCCCCTGATGGTGAGTAGGATTTGAGGCCCATTCTACTCGCTAAATCCATATTGCTTTTGACATGCTATCGTATTGTTTTGCTACATGGCCGACATAACAGTCAATGCTTTCAGGCATTTACTTAGAGTACTTCCTGAAGTACAGAATATTCCCTCGCTCATAATTCTATCTACAGATAACACACGTTGTCATTCGCATATGTAAATATGACCGTTTCAAGGACTCTTAAGGATAAGTTTTTTCATATTTTTTTTAGGGTTTTCTTAGGTTAGGTACGCTAAGCTCTTGTCAGGGCTTCGCCGTTTATGAACTGTTTTTTGTCACTCAAGTTTCATAAGAAACTGGAGATTATATACTAAAACTATGGAAATTAAATAAATAAAAAATCCACACGCAGACAGTATCATTTTATTTCTAGCTTCCTAAAAAACTGTTTGTTTTTGTTTTGTCACTGTATTCGGTTAGATCTTTTACACACAATTTTAGGTTTTTCAATACAAAACAATGCGTCCACAAATATCTACTACTAAGGACATACAATAATAAATTCATCGAAATTAAATATAAGTAAATGGAATAGGTAGGCAGGTAAGTAATTCTAGTGCGGAATTGAAAACGATCAGCATCTCAAGTTTCAAGCGTTGCGTCATTCTGTCAACTAACAACGTCTGTTTGGCAAACGGAATATCTTATTTCACATTCCATTAGAAAAGTCTATAAACTTCTGTAACGTTGTCCATTGTGTTACGTTATGTTTCAACGGCGTACAATGCGTACGAGTGCACAAGCCATGCACAAGTCTTCTCATGATAAGGTAAATAGCGATTGTGTTCTTTAATTATCTATATATATATATATATAAGGCAAACCTGACTGACTTATATATCAACGCACAGCCGAAACTACTGTACCTAGAAACTTGAAATTTGGTACATGGGTTCCTTTCATGATATAAGTGAGCACTAAGAAAGGATTTTCCAAAAATCAACCCCCAATGGGAGGAAATGGGGGGAGAAGCGGGAAACTAATTCTACGCGTACGAAGTCGTGGGCGTCCTCTAGTAGCTTATAAGTATCTGTATTCCTTAATTTATAAACATCAACAATTCTATAGAGAATACTCATGACTTTTTTTTACAGCTAAAATCGAATTAATGTAACAAACAGTTGAGAAAATATTTTTTTTGAATAGCTATAAAAATAACCAAGATATAAGCCAATTTTTTTTGTTCCTATCTTAATAGCAAAACAGAATTTAACATGGATTTTATATGTCCGACCAGTTATACGACGTCACAGTGCATATCGGATCTCTCTGTCTAATCGCTGTCTAATGAGCAGTTTAAAATGCTTCTACCTGCCATCCGTATTTCTTGGCTAAGTTAAATTTTAGTTTCACTTTTGGTGATCTCTTTTACGGTATTTTCATATTTTGTTAAGAAATGCGATTTAAAAAATCCATGCATGTTTCGTATTCTAGTTTAATAAACTTATCACTATCACATATGAGAACATTTATTAAATTAATACAATTAAAAGTTAAAACTAAACTTATTTAAATTAAAATAAAACTATGCTACTCAAATATTAAAGATGTAATGAATAATCACTATCACTACATATTGTGAATCGAAATCTCCCGTCGCGTCGCGACGTCGGATTTTCATGCGGTTTTCAATATCAGTTAGATAATTTTTCACGTTTTTTTTTGTACGGGTGTTACAGACAACCATATAAATAAAAGAAAAGCGAGGGCGGGTTGCTTGTTAAAAATAAATAGGTAACGGTTTCAAAATTCCTGTTAAGACCACTCAAAATCCCTTTTGCTTGCCTTTACAAGTCCCATGTGTACATACCTAACTACGTGTTATATGAGCTGTCACAGAGATTATCCCGACTCGGAACCTAGGTACATTGTTTTGTCATAATTGTCATTAAAGAGTTTCCCAGTATACAAAAAACTAATTGACACTGTAATCAGCATGCAACCCATCCCAACAGTGGGAGACGGCCACTGCTGCAGCTGTTAAATAAAAAGTTTCACGAAAACGAAAAAAAAATGTGCTCCTACGAATACGGCACGTCAAAAACTTCATTTGCTAAATCTCATAGAACCTTTTCATAATGACAGCGTTAAGTCACGACAGATAAATGATGTCAAAATGTATCATTGGCTTTATGTAACATGGTTCTATACTGGCTGAACAATTAATGTTGATGACCGTACATCTAATTTCTAATTTTTTTTTGACAGATTTCTACCGTTGTAAACATTGCAGAAATTGTCTTACTGCCGCACTCAGAGACGTCAATTAAATTTAATGCTTGTTTAGTGACGTGTTGTATTGTTCTATTGCTGTAGCAAAGACAGTGACCGTAGCTACTTTAATCAAGCATTAAATTAAATTGACGTCCCTGAGTGCGGCAGTTAGTCTTACAGATATAGGATCTAGAATTTAGTTATTAATAGATGATGATAGTTTTACAGTTTCTTCCCTTGATTTTGTAAACTGCAGGTAGAATACACTGACATCCACCCTACCGATTGATTAAGCTTAGAGTACTCACCACAATATCCAATTTCGACTAGGTTTATCAATTTTTTATAGTTAATATAGTTAGGTATGTAGTGTAACACATTTCAAAAACTATGTTTAATAATTATAAAACCAAACTAATTCTTAGAATTCAAACTACAATTCTTTAATCCGTGTTGTTTTGTTAATTGAAGATTTTTCTTATTGCTCCGCACACATAAACAAACACTGCGGAGATACAACTAGTACTTATTAAAACTTTAAACACACGTTTAAAAATCATAACGTTAATTAACCATCGCAATTTACGCAGAACACTTCTTTCCATCAACCTAATTTAACCTAACGGTCATATAACCGAGTAATGCCATCACACTCGTGCTTACTGTGTCTTGCCCTAGAACGTGTTCAGCGGCGCTCCGTCTCACTCACTCACTGCACACGCGTCCGCGCAGCTCAGCTGGCGCGCTTAAACTGAATAGACTAACTGAGGGCCGCGCAGTGGCTGAGAGGTTGGGTGATCCATTTTAGGGTTCCTTGGTTTACCTTTATTGATTTCGATGTGTTTTTTAAGGTATAAGTTTAGCGTGTGTCTCCCAAACGGATGGACTGAAAAACTTAAAACTTAATAAGTTTCTGTCAAAAATTTCATTCTTGGGACAAGTTTTTGTTGCCGACTTTTTTTTGAAGTCATTATCTGCTTATCATGACCAAACAAATGAGTCCCATCACGGTGGGTCTACTTTAAGTGTAGCGGAGATTCCGCCGCCACCTTCTGAATCCATCATCAGATCAGCCATAATAGTATTGCATTGTCATCTAATGTGCACATGCAAGCAAATTTTCAGCGTCATCGAAAACCGGGAATTGGGTACCCGTACATACATACATACATACATTGTAAGTTAAATAAAAGCTTGTAAAATAGAAAATTAATTGGTAGGTCCTTGTGCAGGGTCCGCCTGGATCGCCACCATCTTATCCTTTAATCTGCCGCCAAGCAGCATTCACATTGTTGTGTTCCGGAGTGGGGATAAGACAACCGGTGACATTACTAGCGTCGGGTTGACAAATGCATTTGCGGTCTTAGGATTGCAGTCTCAATATTAGTCTCAAGAGAAATGTCTCCCCAACTAGCTAGTCCCACTTACTTTCTCCATGTCATAAAAAACCATAGTCTGGCGGTACGGAACCCTCGGTGCAAGAGTCCGACTCGCACTTGACCAGTTTTTCTCGCTCACTACATTAACCAACTTTTTAAGTATAGACGATAACTTAGAAGTAAGAAGTAAATAGGCACTTGTAACCTTGAAGCAAAATAAACATTTATTATTTTCATAATGGTCAAGGGTGAATCGGCATGTGCTTGTTCTATTCGCAACTTAGGTTAATTTTAATATCAGGAAGAGTAAATAATATCACGAGTTTATCTTACAGATTGACATGCCTAGAACATTTTTTTTTTAATTTACATAGTACAGTCGAATACAAAGAAGTATCCACTTTCTCAACTTATTGCATTAGTGAGGTCCACGAGTTGACTGTATTACAGAACGATATAGATAGGTACTTACTTACTTACCTTATCTAGCCGTTTCTGTCCCACTACTGGGCAAAAGCTTCCCTCAGGCCTCTTCACAATAGGTAATATGGATAAATATATTTTTTAAATCGCAATTCTCAACAAAATATAAAAATATCTTAAAAATATAACGATGAGTGATAAGAAATACGGATGATACAAGAATTTTAAACTGCTAAGTAGACAGCTGTGATGACTGTGGTTCGTAACACAAGTTTACCGCGTGGGTTAACAATTACAACTACCGATCTCTCAAGCAAAATCAATTTAATCAAGTAAATCTAAAATCAATCAATTAAATTCATCATAATAAAATAACAATGTAAAAATATATATAAAACACGGTTTCTGTTAACTACCTATTAACATATCCTAAAATAATAAAATTAACATAAAATTGATTAATACATGCAACAAAATAAAAACACAAAAATAAAAATACAAAAAGATGAATTATAAATCAATTAAATTCATCATAATAAAATAACAATGTAAAAATATATATAAAACACGGTTTCTGTTAACTACCTATTAACATATCCTAAAATAATAAAATTAACATAAAATTGATTAATACATGCAACAAAATAAAAACACAAAAATAAAAATACAAAAAGATGAATTATATCACAGAGGCCGGATTCGAACTTGGTTCGGCTGCGCGCTTGCCCAATGCCCTCTCCGCTAGACCATCAGTTGCTTAAGAACCGTGTCGAAAGTAAGCTCCAGTATGACCTTCTATAATTACTCAAGATATTAATTCAACGCTCCCGGCATTATGTAAATTTGAGCGGATTTCCAAATTAATAATCTTCTACAGCCACTGTGCACCGCACGTGAAAGGGCGTTTCCAAAAGCTGCGGACAAGATGACCTGACATTCATAACCCAAACATCGCGCAGACATTTACATCCCACTATTCACAAATTACACACTAACACTTACCCCGTTACTACACAATCAACTCACGAATAATTTAACGCAAAGATCGCGCCATTACAGATATATTTGCACTTTAATAATCACCAGCCGCGATCCGGCGTGATACGTTTTCCTTTGTTCGAAGTGTTCGAACTGTCATCTCCATTTCATTCTCACCTTACCCTCATTTAGATTGATAAAAGAAAACAATCATATACCGCGCTTTTAATGATCACTGTCGTTTATCACTATTTTATTTTAAACTTGTAAGTAGGTAATATACGCACTACATAATCCCCCCTCCGCAAAAAGAATCCGCGCAGGATTCGTCAATGCAGCAAATCGCTCGTTTCAGGTCCGCTGAATGCCATTTCCCTAAGTTTTTACCCTTTAAACTTTTTAGAATATACACGTCGTTTGATATTTTATCCGCAATAACCGCTTTCTCGTATTTAGGTGAGAGCTTGGCCATAAAGCTTTTGCCTGCATTCGATAACGGTTTAGTCTTTTTCCAAACCAGGTCTCCCAACTCGAATGTACATTTGCGCCTTCGTTTGTCGTAGTGTCTTCTATTTACTTCATGTGCCTTTTTTAACCTTTCTTTGACATCTTTGTAAATTTCACTTCGCTCCTCCAGCTTTTCTTTATAAGAGGATAAATCAATTTTCAAAGGGAGATCTTGACTACGATTTGCAGCAGTATTACCATGATACGAAGTTTCCCGACCAAAGAATAAATAAGAAGGAGTCAGTCCTGTCACCTCATGAACGGCGGTCCTGATGGCGTAACCAATCTGTGGTATGTACCTGTCCCAATCTTTATGATTTTCTTCTATAAAGGACGCTATAGCAGTACCTATCACCCGGTTCACTCTTTCGGTGGGGTTAGCTTGCGGGTGATAATACGGGGTGTACCAAATATCGGTATTGTAGCTCTCAACCATGTCTTTGAACTGAATTGCTGTAAACTGTTTCCCATTGTCACATATGATTACTTCAGGCGAGCCAAAGATAAGAAACACTTGTTCTTCCACAATCTTTACTATATTGGACGCTTTGCCATTTCTTAGTGGGAATAGAAGTACAAATTTGCTGAACCAGCAAGATATCACTAATAGCATGGTGTTTCCTGTTCTCGACCTGGGAAATGGTCCCATTAAGTCCATAGATATAATTTGAAATGGCCTAGTAACATCTCTATGGTTACCCATTAAACCCAAGGGAGGTGTTTGAGAAGTCTTGTGTTTTGCGCAAGTTTCGCATTTTCGTACATGCTCTTTAGCATCCTTAATCAATGTTGGCCAATAATACCTTTGTCTCACCCTGTTAACTGTCTTTTTAACACCCAAGTGACCAGCGGTGGGATCATCGTGACATTCCTTAAACACCTCTACTCTTAACTTTTCCGGAATCACCATTTTCCAGGAATCAATGTCGTCTGGAAACTGCTTGAGTTTTAGATGTTTCCACAGTATGCCGTTATTTATTGCCCAGTCTGACTCTTCTTTTCCTTGTTTGACCATATTTTCTTTCGCTCTGTACCAATCGTCCTTGTCTTCTGACTTTACTTCAATGACACTTATTTCCTGTTGTACTATAGACCTTGACAAAGCATCAGGTACAACGTTATCTCGCCCCTTCCTGTATAAGATTTCGTAGTCGAACTGTTGCAGTTTCATCGCCCAACGAGCCAGTCTTCCATGTGGATCCTTTGCTTTGTACAGCCACTGTAAAGCACTGTGATCCGTGATGACTTTGAATCGTGTTCCTTCAACATACGGCCGAAAGTGTTCCACCGCGTGAATCACACTTAGGAGTTCTCTTTCGGAGGTTGAATACTTCGTTTCTCTGTCAGTAAGTTTACGACTCGTATATGCAACTGGTTTCTCGGTATTGTTTTCTCCGAGTTGTATTAAGACTGCCCCTGTTCCTCTGTTAGAAGCATCGCATTGAATTATAAATTGTGAAGAGTAATCGGGACAACTCAAGACTGGTGTAGTTGTTAAGGCGGTTTTTAAATCGCTAAACGATCTTTCTGCTTCCTTTGTCCACAAAACCTCTCGCCCTTTCTTTCCTCCTTTAGTAAGATCATGCAAGGGAGCCGCGACCATTGCAAAGTTTTCCACAAATCTCCTGTACCAGCTAGCTAACCCTAAAAAGCGTTTCAACTCTGTAAAGGTACGTGGCTTCGGGTAGTTAACAATGGCACTTACTTTCTCCGGATCCGTACGTAGCCCCTCCTTGTCAACTATATAGCCTAGATACTTAAGAGAAGCCCGAGCAAACTGACATTTCTCTATATTGACTGTAAGACCAGCTTTAGCCAACTGTTTGATGACCCACTTTAATGTTGCAATATGTTCCTCAAAAGTCTTGGTACATATGACAATGTCATCCAGGTATGTAAATATTTTCCCTTCATACTGAGTTGGAAAAAGTCTATCCATTAGCCTTTGTTGTGTCTGGCTCGCGTTGATCAGACCAAATGGCATTACCTTAAATTGGAATAAACCTTTACCCGGCAACCCAAACGCGGTCTTCTCCCTACTTGACTTTTCCAGAGGTATTTGCCAAAACGCTGATTTAAGATCTAATGTGGACAAATAGTGAGCATTTTTCAAGTTATCTAATATAGTTGTAACGCGTGGCAAGGGATAAGTATCTGTTTTCGTGCACCTATTAAGTTGCCTACTGTCCAAACACAGACGGTTTTTACCCGACGCTTTTTTTACAAGCAAAACCGGAGAACGCCATGAACTATACGATGGTTCTACAACGTCTAATTTAATCATTTCATCAATTTCCTTGTTCAACTCCTTCATGACCTCTGGAGAAAATGGATACTGCCTCTGGTTAACCGGATCATTATCTTCGGTGTCTATCCTGTGCTCAAGCAAATCGGTACGACCCAGACCGACCCCAATAGTATCTTTCATATTTAACACTAATTCATCCAACGTCTTGGTTTGAGTCGATGTCAACTCACACCGTGATATCACTGACACTGGTGAACTTATCTCCAACATCTCTTTGTCCTTGACTAGGTTTCTTCCTAGAACCGATGAGATTTCCGTATTTTTACCAATATTCAGGTTAAATGCCTCAAAGAAATTCATACCGAGTAACATGTCATGTTTTAAATCGTCCATAACATAAAACTGGATAACATTGTAACTCTGACAGAACTCAACCGGTAAATACAAAATGGAAGAAACGTTATGAGCTGTTCCATCCGCCGTAGACAACTTTATTTGAGGAACCTCTTGCGTTGAGAATCCCAAAGCAAAGAGTTCCAAACTTAGTTTTCTGCAGATAACTGACGTGGTTGCCCCGGAATCCATGAGACCGACGAACTCTCGCCCCAATACTTTTATTTTCCCGTAATATCGATTATCGTTGTGCAATTTCGATATGTTGCATATATCCCCAGTCGCAAAATAGTTAGTAACAGTGTCAAGCCATGTCTGCCATTCATCCTTATCGAATTTTACTGCTTGGGAAGACATTCGGCAGTCTTTATGCCTTCCGCTTTGTCGTTTCCCGAATTGTCACAATTTGTGCAATTGCTAGTGGTTTGACCAAATTTACCGCACTTGTAACAAAACACTCTTTGGCGAGGCAGTTTACAAGATCTGAAGGTATGTCCAGGGGCTCGACAATTCCAACATTTCATCTCCATGCTTCTGTTATGTGTCCTGTTGAACTCCCTCGTTATAGTTTTTTGATTAAAAGCATTAACCTCTTCACTGTGCTGTGCCTTATATGCCAAATCTGGTTCTAGGGTGTTTATTGACACTATTGGTTCTCGAAAGCGATCACAACTTATTTTAGTTCGCTCAATAACTCTGAGCACCGTAATTAATTCGGAGACCGATGCGAATTTGTCCCTGCATACCGCTTGTTGGTAGTATGGCTGTATATTTTTTAGCAAAATTGTTATCTTCTGACACTCACTTGGGTTCTCTGGGAGTCTGTTGAACATATTTTGCATTACCGAGATATAAACCGTGACGTTCTCATCTTTACCTTGAGTTCTTCTTTTAATCTCGTCAAGCAACTCGTCCTGATAATACGGTCTTTGAAAAGTTGCTAAAAGGAGTGCCCTTAGTTCTTTCCAGTCCTGAATATAACTTTTGTTGGCTCTAAACCAGATAAGAGCATCTCCCTCAAAGAAATCGATTGCATATCTCCATAGATCCACATCTTCAGCATTACGAGCATCCTTTAGTTCATCTATGCGTTCCAAAAACGCATTAATACTCATGCCACCTTTGCCGGAAAACTTAACTCCCCAATCTTTGATCGGAACCAGTTTCCTGTGCACTAGTTCCTTGTCAATTGTAGATGACCGCGTTAACTTGCTTTGCCTATGAAACGCCATTAGGTTCGATGTCTGACCCTCATTTTTGTCCGTTAATGAACCTAATTGCGCTTCCTTTTGCCTCAAGGCCTGCCTCTCCGGACCATTTAGACATGTCTGATACTCTTTATTCTTTTGTAACATACCATCAGAAGAACCAGGGTCGGCTCCGTGAGCTAAAGAAGGTAGTTTCTCTTCCTGCTCTAGCTTTGTTATAATTTGCAAGGCTTCCGGCCCTAACGATTGGTGTAAAATCTCTTTATCTTCCTCTGACAGCCCTCCTTCACTGTCTAGACTACGTGACTGCAACTTATTAATGTGATCCAGAAGGATGTCAATGTCTTTGCATAGCTTTTGGTGGCGCTCGATATCGTCACTCAAAGGGCTGATCCATCTAGCGCGATTTTGCAGGTGAAGCAAACGGGAAGTTACGCGTCTAATTATTGCCCGATCAGGAGCATCCAGCATTTCGTCCACCGCCTGTGCAAGCGCCCCTAATTTACCCAAACAAACCTTTAATTCAGACTGGGGCTCATTTATACTGGCAAAAGGGGCCGAGAGACCTATAGAAGAATCTCCATTAATTTCTGAATTGATCATCTCTCTAAGAATCTTTCTCATAGGCATGACCGTTAATATATTGTACACGCCCCTGCAGGCCAACTCGAACTCAAGTTCATCCTTCAACAAGTCACTAGCCTGCATTTTATCTGTCATCATCGATCAAATTGACTAACGAGAATAAAAACTAATAATAACAAACTAATGAGAATAACAGTATAAGTACTTATCTATACATCAATATCACCAGAAGGGCCAACCAATCCACTCGATTACGTAACACTACTTACAACAAAATTATTGAGAGATAGGTCATGAACTTATACCCGTTGAGCGCCAATGTGATGACTGTGGTTCGTAACACAAGTTTACCGCGTGGGTTAACAATTACAACTACCGATCTCTCAAGCAAAATCAATTTAATCAAGTAAATCTAAAATCAATCAATTAAATTCATCATAATAAAATAACAATGTAAAAATATATATAAAACACGGTTTCTGTTAACTACCTATTAACATATCCTAAAATAATAAAATTAACATAAAATTGATTAATACATGCAACAAAATAAAAACACAAAAATAAAAATACAAAAAGATGAATTATAAATCAATTAAATTCATCATAATAAAATAACAATGTAAAAATATATATAAAACACGGTTTCTGTTAACTACCTATTAACATATCCTAAAATAATAAAATTAACATAAAATTGATTAATACATGCAACAAAATAAAAACACAAAAATAAAAATACAAAAAGATGAATTATATCACAGAGGCCGGATTCGAACTTGGTTCGGCTGCGCGCTTGCCCAATGCCCTCTCCGCTAGACCATCAGTTGCTTAAGAACCGTGTCGAAAGTAAGCTCCAGTATGACCTTCTATAATTACTCAAGATATTAATTCAACGCTCCCGGCATTATGTAAATTTGAGCGGATTTCCAAATTAATAATCTTCTACAGCCACTGTGCACCGCACGTGAAAGGGCGTTTCCAAAAGCTGCGGACAAGATGACCTGACATTCATAACCCAAACATCGCGCAGACATTTACATCCCACTATTCACAAATTACACACTAACACTTACCCCGTTACTACACAATCAACTCACGAATAATTTAACGCAAAGATCGCGCCATTACAGATATATTTGCACTTTAATAATCACCAGCCGCGATCCGGCGTGATACGTTTTCCTTTGTTCGAAGTGTTCGAACTGTCATCTCCATTTCATTCTCACCTTACCCTCATTTAGATTGATAAAAGAAAACAATCATATACCGCGCTTTTAATGATCACTGTCGTTTATCACTATTTTATTTTAAACTTGTAAGTAGGTAATATACGCACTACACAGCGATTAGACAGAGAGATCCGGTACGCTGTGTGAAGTCATGTAACACGTCGGCCTTATAAACTCCATGTTAAATTGTATGCTAGAAAGAATCTTTACTAGGTTCTAGGTTCAATCTGAACTAGGTTTAAGCTGCGACCACACCGGTGCTTAAAATACGATGACGGTACGGAATCGCAGTGACGCGTCGTATCAGCACCGTTTTTGACGCATGGCCTCCACACCAATGCTTAACGGTGCGTATATTACGGTACGTCAAAAACGGCGCCATGTTGTTACTATGACCCCGTCGTTTGTTTAAGCAACGACACCGTTTTTTTAGCAGCGGTGTGGGGAGCGTGCGTCAAAAACGGTGCTGATACGACGCGTCACTGCGATTCCGTACCGTCACCGTTTTTTAAGCACCGGTGTGGGCGTAACTTTATTGTGCGTTAATTAATAAGGGGTAAGTGTATGATTGACAAAAACGGAAAAAGGGGCTTCCCTTTTTCCCAAAGTGATCGAGACGAGATTTTCACGAATTTTTAAAACATCCTTTACCACCGTCGTCATATCTGCTGAAGGACTTCCGCTGCTGGATAAACCATGTCCTCTTGACCCCAAGTTACCCCTGCGTTGCGTGTTTACCATTTGCAACCATAAATATACATTTGCCCCCATTACGGGTACAGTCGAAGACATTAATGTTTACACATCGCATCAAATATTTTGTAACAGTGGCGTGCAGACATTTTTGACGTTTTAGGATAAGTTCGCGTTTGTACTACTTTTATTTCTGTAATTTTAATATTTTTGCAATGTTATTGTTTTATTAGAATAAAGTGTTTACATGGGTACCTATTGTTTTATATTTAACATCTTAAAAAAAACGAACGCATTACGCAGAGTTCCGACTCGCACTTGACCGGTTTTTTTAGGGTTCCCTATGGAACCCCTAATCGTCATTTGTCCTAATTTTCGTTTAACCTAAAGCTATTTCCACTTAAATTTTAAAACTTTAGTGTTGTTATATTACAAACCTAACCTAACCGAACCGCAGATATAATTGGAAAACTTTTGAAGTTGCCCGACTCATCCGAACACCAGTTTAGGGCAAATCAAAATTCGGACAAACTATGTTTAGGACAAATGTTCTAAGGGATTCCGAGGTAAACCCGTTTTTAGGTAGGTACCTACCTATTCACAAGTCTAACCTAACCTAACCTACGTAATTAATGTTTTTACTTATCACATTATTCTAAAAATATGATAGCTTTAGCTATAGCTAGAGTTTAGACCAATCAATTTTATCCCAAACGGTACACATACCCAGCAATAATGGCAGTAAGGTATCATATTTTAGAATAATGTAATGAGGAAAATTGGACTATTCTTGCAGGTTAGGACCATAGTTGTGTAGTTTTACGGAATCCTGTTAAACAAAACCCATGCGTATTGCGATGTACCTAACATTGACAGCCTTTCTTTACTGCTGTTACCAAACACTATGTAACAGTGGTAATTACCATGGCAATTACCGTTTACCAGCGTTACGCGGCCATTGTCATGCGCCATTTTGTCTGTTCACGGTCATCGCCGCACGCGCAGCGTCCGAGACAACGCAACTTTTTTTGTGCGATGTGTTTCTGAGGAAACGCGGTGATGTATTTGAGTAAGCTATTATGCTATGCTAGACCGTGAAAGACTGCAGCAAAGTTACAGATGTAGTGAATGTTTTGCAAATAGTTTTTTTCGGAAAGTTCGTTTTTAGGGTTCCGTACCTCAAAAGAAAAAAAACGGAACCCTTACAGGATCACTTGGTTGTCCGTCTGTCCGTCTGTATGTGTGTCAAGACCCTTTATCTCGGGAACGCGTGGAGGTATCGAGTTGAAGTAGTAGGAGGAGGAGGAGTAAGAGGAGGATTGACAAAAACACGATACATGGAAATAGTTTGTTTATTTATATGATGAGTCTACATAATTCGCTAACTACCCGTCTTACCGCTAAATATTAGCTTTTATTTGCAGTCAGTAACTTTATACCTTTCCTCGAAGAAAAATGACGACTTTTTGCTTGGACAATTATTATTCTGTGAGAATGTGTTACTAGCGCATTTTAATAGCTACATTGTTTTGATAATTTTGATAATTATGTATGTCGCATGAATATGAAGTAAATTTCACCTATTATATGTAAGTAGTTTTTGTTTTATTTCCTAACAGTTGTTGAGAAAAACACTATGTCTGCTTAGGCAGAAAGGGCAATTAATGGACTTGTACTATCACGAACGTTAATTTGTGACCCATTTCAAGAAAAATATGCTTGGAGTCGTCAATGTCATTAGAGATGTCAAGTCATTTGTAACTTTTCGGAAACTCAACCTTATTATTGTATAATGTCAGATTGACTTTGGACCTAAGGTGGGTACCAAATTAAAGTTCGCAACTGTAGGTACGCTTCATGGCCTCAACTTCGTTCCGCCCCTTAATATGACTCGTCCATAAATCTCGTCCTTTCTACCCTCTGCAACAATTTAAACATTAATATTATAAAGAGAGAGAGCTAGTGAGAGTCTAAGTTAGTTCACACGTGGAGGGCTGGAGGGTAATCTCTGGAACCACTACTCCTATTTGAATTATCATTTGAAAGGCGCATTCCAGTTGGACATGGTCTATTATGTTATGTTGTACATTATTCATCCAGGCGAAGCCTAGTCGTGTATAAAGTTACTGACTGAATTATTATTTATCAATACAAATTGGCTACTCTACTAACAATAGGTTTCGATACAAAAATAATTACAACTAGGAAAGATCTCGACGTAGTAAAATAGAGAGTAAAGATATGATTCTGTCTGACCGCGTTACTTACCGTGGTAACATAATTAGGAACGCTTGGGTTTTTTCCCTACATTTGCCTTCTCGAATAAGAGCAGGAATCAAAAAAGTGCTTGAGCTATTTTATTGCTAGTTCTAATTGATTTTAGATCATTAACTAAGGTTCACTGACGTAATGGTTGACCATATTCTTGCAAATAATAAATATGACTTATTTTTAATATTAAACATACGTAATCATCATTATGGACGTGCCAGTTTTGTTACCAAAATCGATAACTATTTCCGTAACAAAATGGACAACTCCATACATTTTTGAGGACGTATCCGGAATTATTTTTTTATTGTTAAAATTATGTGGAATCTAATCTAGAAATGAAAAAATCGGTCCTATTCTTCAAAACTCGCTTAGGCCAAATTTATTGTTTTACTTTAGCCTGTGGAACGCGGAAGGGAGACAGTGTTAAGTCAATCATACATATTTAGACCAACAAATGTTTATGAAGAAGATTTAAAATGTTTTTGGAACGTAACATTTACAACCTGCGATCTGCAGTAACAATAACAGCGGTCAGAATATTCAGAATCATAATGTAACAGTTGGATAGATGCCTAAAGTATTCAATCACACTTATACAATACAATAATTATTACAAAACACACACGTTGTGTCTAACTTTTAACAATGATAACGTTTTGGACAGTGTCACTTGAAACCGGAGGAAAAAATGCAAAAGCTTAAAAAAGGGACAGTCTAACACAAACTGACATAGCCCCAAACGTACTTATATGCTAGTAAGTACGCGAGGTAATGAAAGACACGCAGTGATACCAAATGTACTGTAGAGGAATTTGAATTTTTAGCGAGTTGATACCATACGTAAGTTTGCCGTGTTGTACATTTTTCACGTGTCATTAGTTATGTCACATCGGGAAATGTATAGCACGGCAACTTTACGTATTGTGTCAAACTGCCAAACTACGTACCTGGTACCTAATCTATAATACAACTGTGACACTTACGTAGACGTTTTATTTTCTCGCGTACTACGAGTGCAAGACAACGGTATAAATACTTATAAAGACAGCTACATATTTGAATAGTCAGAAAACATCCAAAACTAAGGAACAAAATGTAAGCTCGACAGCGTTACACAAATGTTTGCCCCTACCGGAAATCGAACCCCGATCGTTAGCCGGAAAGCCAGGTTACACTATGTTAAAAGTTTCTCAACTCTAGCACATTATACAGGGTGTTAGGCAGAAGGTTGGGCAAAATTCAGGGACTAACTCTGTAGGCCATACTCATCAACTTTTAGTATGGGACCACCATCCAAATAGCGAAAAAAAAAACAGCTGTTCCATAGATTTCGGCTGTTTAGCTCTCAAAGTTTATATGGAACAGCCGTTTTTTTTTTCGCGATTTGGATGTTGGTCCAATAATAAAAGTTGATGAGTATGACCTACAGAGTTAGTTCCTGAAGTTTGTCCAACCATCTGCCTAACACCCTGTATATTTGACAGGTATTATTTTAGCAATTTTACTTTCTTTATAAGAATGGATGGAAATTATTTGACTTATTGAAAAATCATTTCTTAGTAGCATCCAAAAGAAAATTCGCAATAAAATTCATTCAAACGCCAGACTCTTCTTGGACGAGGTTTTAATAAAAGGCTTTTTTGTCATAAGGGTTTTGTATGATTCTGTCAAGCTGTCAATATTAATTAACTGTCATTCGTTAGTTGTAAGAGGACGATATGAGGTTGATTGGCAGCCTCTAATTATCAATAATTAGGTATATTTTCTATTTGTGACTAAATTAAACAACAAGAGTGCTAATTTAAGAATATACAACTTGTTTTTTTTTAATCCTTGATTATAAATCTAGATCCTAAAGTTTTTAATGACTCGTGATAGGCAAATTGAAAGTGCCTTCAGGCAAAATGATAAACAATTATTGTCATACACAAAACACAATTATACACTACTTAACATTAAAAATATACATAACATTAATAACTAATCGGAATAATCCATGTAAAAAAGGTAACAAACATCAAACACAACCAATATAATATGATCATACATAACACACAAAATCAATCTTATCGTAGAAAAAAACGCACGTTAAAAATTTGATAGAAATAAAACCAAACGAAAATCAGTAATCTAAACTTTTTGATAGTTATTAAAAATTAATTTTTTGGCCTCGCTCGTGGACTGGGATATAAAAAATATATATCAAGGGACACAAATTGACCTACCTAGTCCCAAACTAAGCTCTAGGCTTGTACTGTGGATACTATACAACGATAAACATACTTATATAGAGATATAAGAACTTAAAATACATAGGAAATATCCAAGACTCAGGAGAAGTACTCGCGTTTCACACAAATATTTGACCATACCGATCGAACCTGGGACCGCTAGCTTCGGAGTCAGGGTCACTACCAACTAGACTATAGGTACAGGTCGATTCACAAGAGTTGGCACGAATGGATTGAACGAAAGTAATGTCACCTATCATTGTGTGAGTGCCGTCCTTTGAACCGATGTTCGAATTTCAAACCGAAAACCTGTTATTATTTTACACACTTGTATACTTTAGTTCACTCATTCAATCCATTCATGCCAACTCTTGTGAATCGACCTGTACTTGCGTTGTCAATATATTTTGTTAAATCAATGCCTCGTTCATCGCGCCGCCAGTCCCTGAGCAAGGTAAATGTGTAATATTTCTTTTTGATTTAAAACGTGCGAAAAGATAGACCCGAGCCACATCGTTTGGAATGACCAAAGGTACAGTGGCCAAATATGTGGTATTTCCATATAAACACATCTTTAAATTATTATGTCGCTATAGACAACACTTCAAACTGACAGACTCATCTTATCCAGCGTAGGCTGCGACCACACCAGTGCTTAACAGTGCGTAAATTACAGTCCGTCAAAATTGGCGCCATGTAATTACTATGACCCGTTCTTTTTTTACGCAATGTCACCGAATTTTACGCGTCGGTGTTGGCGGTCCTTTATGCCGCAAACACCGTAAAAACCGTGCTCAAATCGCACCGCACCGCCTCCGGTCTCAGTGCGTTTGCAGCTTAATAATTATATGATGCAATGGAAATTTAACCGTAAACCACTTATTTAACCGCTTCTTATCAGATATTACCCCCTTGAAAATTAAAGTACTTCCCTAATAATCAACCACCACACACCTCGTCAGTCATTTATTTCGTCTTTGCTATTTATTCTTGACTAAAGAGAATATCTCTGCTTTCCTAAGCCAATAGGGAGTATCTTAGATAAAACGCCTGAAGCAATATCAAACTAATTACTAACAGAAGAGAATTAAAACTGCTTTAATTATTGAATTTGAGATACTGTTTATTGGATTAGGAGGGCAGAATCTGTCGCTACGATCAAGACACCACTTTAGCACACTGCAATAAAAACTATCAATCGGTAGCGTTTTAAACTTTGGTGAAAGTCGACAGCATCTCGTGATGTAGCAATATGGGTTGCCCATAAGGTACAATAAAAATATACAAGATGACAATGAAATTCGACTGCTCCATGTTTTACCTTTGATTGACAAGGAGAAAATATTAGACAGACTGATTACAAAGAGACAAAACGACCATCATCCGAGGCGGTAATATCCACTCTCAACTTCCAACACAAAATTAAGTAAGTTACAATGCAGCTCTGAAATCCATCTTAATAGGAACAATAGAAATGCAACAGGAATGTTTTGATTCGCGTACTATTATCTAAATGTTTATTAACTCTTTTTTTAAACGCTTGATTATAATTTTACATTCTTGCAAAACATTTCAAATATCTTTTTTCAATCTAGCTTCATCAAAATATACGTCAAATTATCTCTTTTTTATATCCATTATGTTCTAACCTTCTTCTTTTTAACAAGACTTACTTTAAATGTAATCAAGCATTTATAAATAGAGCTAATCTAAATACAATTTGTTCATTAAGGGCTACTTGTTATCATGTACAGCGTACGAACCGCCCGTCTAACATTTCATGAGTACTTCTTAAAATATTGTACAGACACTTCCTATTTTGTTACCAAAAAGTGAGCATTTTGGTAACAAAAAAGAACGCATTTGTATGAAACCATACAAATAATTTAGGAAACATTGAAATATCATTTAACAATTGCAAAGTGTCATGCACCGTTCGCCAACATTTTTACATATTTTTTTTGAAATTTCACTCTCAGTGGCAAAATATTTTAATAAATGCTCAAACCATCAAACAGATCTGGTAACAATTAACGGGCGATTCAAACGTACAAGTATCTTCAGATCTTCACTCTTTTACTTTACTCCAAAAGAAAAAAGCAGTTAGAGTGTGAAGTCCTTATACATACACTGTGTTGTTGCTTTAGATGGCAGTGTACTTGTACATTTTTCTAACCCTTTTCTCAGCGTTCCTCTTCACTCAATTCCCAGAGCGATTTAAAGTGAGCTTACTAAAAATCGACCTCAACAGGAAAGATAGAAATGCAACAGGAATGTTTAGATTCGCGTTCTATTACCTTTTCCAACCCTCTCAGTGTTCCTCGCTATCGTCTTCGTCCTCGGGAGGCCAGGGTGCGTTGGGCGCAGCCGCGGAGTCCGAATCAGAGTCAGCCGAGTCTTCGCCGCAACACGCCGCGCCCTGATAAGACGAATGCCACGTTAACACGTAACTATACATAAAGGGGTTTCAGGACAAGTACAGAGAGTTGCTGGGTTGTATTACAGCCTGCTGGTGTTTCTGTTGTGTTACTGCTAGTTGGTGCATGTTACTACCAGGTGTTGTATGTTACTACCTGCGGATGTATGTTACTACCAGGTTTTGTATGTTACTACCAAAGTATTCTATGTAACTAGCTGCTTACCTGCAGTTGTGTTACTGCCAGTTGGTGAATGTTACTACCAGGTTTTCTATGTTACTACCTGCTGGTGTATGTTACTACCTGCGGGTGTGTTACTGCCAGTTGGTGTATGTTACTACCAGGTTTTGTATGTTACGACCTCCTCACCTGCTACATACCTACTAGTATGTGTGTGCGTGTTACCTGCGGGTGCGTGGGCGGCGGGCGGTGGCTCTCGGGCAGCAGGTGGTAGGAGCAGGAGGCGGGCGGCGGGTGGCGGCAGCGCGGCAGCAGCACGAGCGGCAGCGGGAGCGTGTTACCTGGTGGTGCGTGTTACCTGCGGGTGCGTGGGCGGCGGGCGGTGGCTCTCGGGCAGCAGGTGGTAGGAGCAGGAGGCGGGCGGCGGGCGGCGGCAGCGCGGCAGCAGCACGAGCGGCAGCGGGAGCGTGTTACCTGGTGGTGCGTGTTACCTGCGGGTGCGTGGGCGGCGGGCGGTGGCTCTCGGGCAGCAGGTGGTAGGAGCAGGAGGCGGGCGGCGGGCGGCGGCAGCGCGGCAGCAGCACGAGCGGCAGCGGGAGCGTGTTACCTGGTGGTGCGTGTTACCTGCGGGTGCGTGGGCGGCGGGCGGTGGCTCTCGGGCAGCAGGTGGTAGGAGCAGGAGGCGGGCGGCGGGCGGCGGCAGCGCGGCAGCAGCACGAGCGGCAGCGGGAGCGTGTTACCTGGTGGTGCGTGTTACCTGCGGGTGCGTGGGCGGCGGGCGGTGGCTCTCGGGCAGCAGGTGGTAGGAGCAGGAGGCGGGCGGCGGGCGGCGGCAGCGCGGCAGCAGCACGAGCGGCAGCGGGAGCGTGTTACCTGGTGGTGCGTGTTACCTGCGGGTGCGTGGGCGGCGGGCGGTGGCTCTCGGGCAGCAGGTGGTAGGAGCAGGAGGCGGGCGGCGGGCGGCGGCAGCGCGGCAGCAGCACGAGCGGCAGCGGGAGCGTGTTACCTGGTGGTGCGTGTTACCTGCGGGTGCGTGGGCGGCGGGCGGTGGCTCTCGGGCAGCAGGTGGTAGGAGCAGGAGGCGGGCGGCGGGCGGCGGCAGCGCGGCAGCAGCACGAGCGGCAGCGGGAGCGTGTTACCTGGTGGTGCGTGTTACCTGCGGGTGCGTGGGCGGCGGGCGGTGGCTCTCGGGCAGCAGGTGGTAGGAGCAGGAGGCGGGCGGCGGGCGGCGGCAGCGCGGCAGCAGCACGAGCGGCAGCGGGAGCGTGTTACCTGGTGGTGCGTGTTACCTGCGGGTGCGTGGGCGGCGGGCGGTGGCTCTCGGGCAGCAGGTGGTAGGAGCAGGAGGCGGGCGGCGGGCGGCGGCAGCGCGGCAGCAGCACGAGCGGCAGCGGGAGCGTGTTACCTGGTGGTGCGTGTTACCTGCGGGTGCGTGGGCGGCGGGCGGTGGCTCTCGGGCAGCAGGTGGTAGGAGCAGGAGGCGGGCGGCGGGCGGCGGCAGCGCGGCAGCAGCACGAGCGGCAGCGGGAGCGTGTTACCTGGTGGTGCGTGTTACCTGCGGGTGCGTGGGCGGCGGGCGGTGGCTCTCGGGCAGCAGGTGGTAGGAGCAGGAGGCGGGCGGCGGGCGGCGGCAGCGCGGCAGCAGCACGAGCGGCAGCGGGAGCGTGTTACCAGGTGGTGCGTGTTACCTGCGGGTGCGTGGGCGGCGGGCGGTGGCTCTCGGGCAGCAGGTGGTAGGAGCAGGAGGCGGGCGGCGGGCGGCGGCAGCGCGGCAGCAGCACGAGCGGCAGCGGGAGCGTGTTACCTGGTGGTGCGTGTTACCTGCGGGTGCGTGGGCGGCGGGCGGTGGCTCTCGGGCAGCAGGTGGTAGGAGCAGGAGGCGGGCGGCGGGCGGCGGCAGCGCGGCAGCAGCACGAGCGGCAGCGGGAGCGTGTTACCTGGTGGTGCGTGTTACCTGCGGGTGCGTGGGCGGCGGGCGGTGGCTCTCGGGCAGCAGGTGGTAGGAGCAGGAGGCGGGCGGCGGGCGGCGGCAGCGCGGCAGCAGCACGAGCGGCAGCGGGAGCGTGTTACCTGGTGGTGCGTGTTACCTGCGGGTGCGTGGGCGGCGGGCGGTGGCTCTCGGGCAGCAGGTGGTAGGAGCAGGAGGCGGGCGGCGGGCGGCGGCAGCGCGGCAGCAGCACGAGCGGCAGCGGGAGCGGCGCGTCGGCGATGGCGCCGCACGACGCGGACAGCTTGCCCACGAGCGACACGCGCACGCCGCACACGCGCCCGAGCGCGCGCGCGCGCGGGACTGTGCCCACTGTAATACAATACAACAGTTCGTAAATCGACGAAGCAGAGAAGTAACGACTGGCCCGATTTCTTCATCAATTGCACGGTAAACATCTTTAATATTTATAACATTTTTTTACTGTATTACAATAAAAAATTTTTTGATCTTGACATGTTTTACACGGTTACGGGACTTAGACATGTGCTACACGGGTATTGGACCCAGTCTTGTTTCATCTTTGAGTCCTGTGTCGCAAAGTGTCTCAGTACATCGTACACAGGATCACGGGGTACGGTCAACGTTACACGGGTACAAAACCTAGTCTGGTATTGATCCTGTGTGTTACTTTGATGCTCGTGCAGATGAGGCGCGGTAGCCAAATTTTTGTAATTTATAACTAGTTAAACGTGTATCTATACTATCTTTTTGACTTGGACTTTAACATGTCACTCTCCAAAATCAAAATAGTAGCAATTCAACTGTTTTTTAACATCAACTTTAATACAACTTCTATGAACTTGAAACAAAACTAACAAGTGTTTTGATCTAACAGTGCGGAGTGTTACCCGGGTGCGTGACCAGGACACGTATTACACGGGTACTTGTTCTAGACCTTGACACGGGTATCAAATACTGTTAAATGTTACACGGAATGTTTACATAGCCAAGTTATACCAGGTAAACAATACTATAACTACACCGTGTTTTTTCATTGCCGATAACTTTAGCGTTTTACTTCGTACAGTCATAGAACAAAGTGATAACATAGAGTTAACCATTTGAACGGCTATGGCCTTCAATTAAGAGTTGTGCCACTGATGTCATGACGGCTACAGCCGTTAAGGTGTAATTTGCATTGCATAGCAAACATGTTTGGCGTGTGAGTGACACATTTTGTATTCGACGTAAGGAATTCAAAGAAAAACCCAAAAAAAGTTAAGTCGTATTTACTTTTTTTTTTACTTAAGTCTTTTCTATTCACTATTTATTTAACCACATATATTTATTTAGAATTTCAACCTTAGGTAATACAGAATATGATACATAACTTGAACTAGAAAAATTACTTGTTTTTAAATGATTCCCTAGGAATTGTCAAATATGAAACTGTGTTTGAATTTTACGTAGCATAACTGTATAAATGGGGCCTTATAAAGGGTTAAGAATATACACAATCATCAATTATTTTTGAACTATTTCGTGATTCTGATTTTTCTGTGTTAAGTCAACCGACTCCACAGGTTTCAGGGTACAGGTCCAACCTAGTTCGAAATCCTCTGGTTACTTCGCTATTTGTAACTATGAGATTTGAGTAAATCAAAATTATTCTTAATCTAATTTTGTAATCCCTCTTATTTATTATGCAACATTTGAAGAATCAATAAAATAAAAAATACCTTGATGCGCGTGATGATGCGGCACTAGCATGCGATGCGGCGCACCGGCCGCAGCAGGCGCAAGCGCATTCGACGCGCCCGGCGCATTCAGCGGCCCGATGAGTGGAGGGTTGAGTGGGGGATTGAGTGGAGGGTTGAGTGGGGGGTTGAAGACGCCGGGCTGGTGCGGCTGCTCGTGCGCGCGGTTGAACTCGAGCGTCTGCGCGCGGCCGCTGCGCACGCGCCACCACCACGGGCCCTCGCAGTTAACAGGCTCGTAGATGTTCTCGCCGTACTGGAACTAGATATCGATTCTATTTTTTTATGGATAAAGGATCACCTTAAGGTGGAAGGTCAGCTGATGGTAAGTGAGTCATCAAGAGGAGTAAAATAAATGCGAAAGAAGTGTGAGTTAGTATTTTTGTTATTCCTTTCAGGCTTAAACGCAAAGCTAAATGGGGATGAAATTCGAAATGAAGATAGCTTATACCCAGAATTAACATATTCTTATAACCTTTTATTCCGCAATAAAAACACTTTTCCCATATGGTGACATTTTCTACACGGCCGAAGTCACAGGCAGAAGCTATGAAAATATCGGGAGACAATACTAGACTAAGCTCTTATTGAAATAAATAATGTCACGTTCATTGTAGTAAGGTAATCCAAAAGCATCCCTGACCTGTTCCGCCTCAGCCCTCAACAGCCGCTGCACGTACAGAGGGCGCCAGCGCGCTCCCGCTCCCGCGCCCGCTCCCGTTCCCGCTCCCGCTCCCGCCCCCGCGCCCGCCGCCACCGCTGCACCGGACACGCTCACTGCTAAGTTGGCGTACCTATAACATGATTTAGTATATTACTGCAGAGACCTGGAAAAAAGGCGTTGCGGGACGAGTACGAGTTATCGCAGTCAAGCCCGCGCTTTATTACATATGAGTCCATTGTTTGTTTAGTGCTTTTCTCCAACAATGCGAGAAAATATAACACAATTATTATCATATCAAGTACAGTCGCAAAATCGCCTTTGATAAAAACAACTCCCACCATAATAATCGTCATCACTCATAATGTCATTTATATTCAAATGGTTTAGGTACGACATAGTATAAAACTGAAATACTCCACTAAATAAAATCAAAAATTTAAATGTAATATGTGTCTGTATGCGTGTTTGAGCGTTTGCTCGTAGATCCGTGTTCGAGCATGTATTCATGGCCGTGTTTATAGTAGGTTGATACGTGTGTGCGCGTGATTACTCGGTGTGTGTTTGTGTGTGTGCGTGTGTGCGTGCGTGCGTGCGTGCGTGAGTGCGTGCGTGTGTGTGTGTGTGTGAGTATAGATAGTTACGTGTGCTCAGCGTGTGCGCGGGAGCGCGGGGGCGCGGGTCAGGCGCGCTCGACGACGCACACGCCGGCGTACGAGCGGCCGAGCGCCATCGGCGCCGCCAGCAGCGTCCACGAGTCCGCCTCCGGGTCGTACACCTGGAACAAATGCCATTTTTTTTTAAATAATATTTTGGATCACTTTTTTGCTTACTGTACTAATACTGGTGGTAAATTAATTATTAAAATACAAGTCAAGAGTTCGAATTCACCATCATTTTGATATACTGTAATACATGCTCAAGGGGCATTATTCTATTCGATAAAAGTATATGGCGTTATCGTAGTGTCAAAGTTATAACCAATATGATAATTATGTCAAAAGCAAATATGGTATTACCAAATAGTATAGAGTTATTTGTTAGACGATGGTGTATTTTTTTTTCCATAATTTAAAGTTGTTGTCTACATTACATTATTCATACTAATATTATAAATGTGTGTCTGTTTGTCCGTCTTTCGTGTTTCAATCACTGAACGGATCGAGAAGGCACTCGGATAGTTTTTATCCCGGAAAATGGAAGTTCCCGAGGCAGCAGCGATAAACGACTTCTACGTGGACGGAGTCGCGGGTGAAAGCTAGTAATTATATAATAATAAATTAATTTATAATATAAAAGTAATAGAGCTAATTACAAGCATTCACAGAAATAACCCAAACCGGACGTGTACCCGTGCAACAATCGACCAGGTATGTAACAAGACGAGCGGGTCCGATACCCGTGTAACAAGACAAGTTCAGATGCCTCGAATTAAATTATCTTGTTAAAAGCTATCACAAGCACTCACCTCCACGCTAGCCAAATTGGCCGCCCCATCATCTCCCCCCACCACATAGAGCTTGTCGTCGATGGCGACGACGCCGGCGTTCCTGCGGGCGTGCGTCATGGGCGCCACGGGCCCCCAGCTCCCCCCCCCAGCTCCCCCCCCAGCTCCCCCCCCAGCGGGCCGCCAGCGCTCGACGGAGCGGCGCACGGCGGGCCCGTCGTGGCCGCCCACCGCGTACAGCGCGCCGCCCACCACGCCCACGCCCGCGCCCGAGCGCCGCGCCGACATGTCCGCCACCGGCTCCCACACGTCCGTCGCCGGGTCGTACCTGCGGGGGACGTCGTCAACGTAAACTGTCGTGCTGTTGTATACACAAATAAAACCGGTCAAGACTTTGACGGACACACGATACATTACCGAGAGAGAGAGAGAGAGAGAGAGAGAGAGAACGAGAGAGAGAGAGAGAGAGAGAGAGAGAGAGAGAGAGAGAGAGAGAGAGAGAGACATTTTACAACTTAGTCGACTATTACTCATTAACTTATAAAACTGTGATAGTCTTCCTTTTAACACTGTTATTATACTACTGCTGTAAAAAGTTATTCCAATGACTCCCCACATCATGAAATACGTAAATGAAAAATACATAGAGCCTCCACTCATACACACTCACCTCTCCACAGACTGCAGGCACTGCCTGGCCGCCCCGTCATACCCCCCCACGGCGTACAGGTGGCCGGCCAGCGCGGCCACGCCGACCGACGAGCGCCTGGAGCTCATGCTGGCCACGGGTCGCCACTCGGCGGCTCCTGGAGCCAGGGCCTCCGCGGAGCTGAGGCCGGCGGTGCCGTCGAAGCCGCCCACGGCGTACACGACGCGGTCGATGACGGCGACGCCGAGCGTGGAGCGGCGCGCGCACAGCGGCGGCCCGGGGGACCACGCGTCCGCCGCCACGTCGTATACGTCCACGCTGCGCACGCGCAGGGTGCCTGGATGATCGAAGCTCAATATAGAAATTACGAAATGAGACTTTGTCACGCGATAAACGCAGCCATATTAGGGCCCCTGACGGTTCATTTCCACCTGCCAGGCGGATGAGCACTGCTACAGCCGTAGTTCGTATTTTCAAACACAATAGTCGTACGCTACTGGGTGAATCTACTTTTAAGGTACTCCCCATTTTTCGACATGTTTCACAAGTTACATGTTTTTTAGAATAACTATATATTTGTTAATGACGTGGCTTACACGCTTATTAAATCAGACATATAGGCTAACATTTGAAATGATTTGATTTAAAATTGTACAGTTTTAAATAAAAATACAGTAGGTAACGCAGCGGACAATGTTGTCCCTAGGTTTTGTATGGAAAATGTGCATTTTCCCCTGAGTTACCAGGTTTTTTCGAGGATAAAAAAATATTTGAGGTGTTTAACATGTAAGGTCTGTAAATTTAGTGGTCTGATTTTATTATTTATACATTATTATTAACTATAAATCACCAGGAAAGTTTTAATAACGCAAAAGAAAAGGAGCACCTTAAAAGTTGATTCACCCTACTGCCAATGATAATAATAAATAATTAACTTTGGGTTGTAATTGTTTTTAGATAGGTGGTCGATGCTATAGCAGAGAGTCCTAAAAACGGTCGGCATAGAAAAAAATTGCGTCCCTTATTTTACCACTGTTTTTTAGAGAAAATTTGTATTTTGCAGCACAAATCATATTATTATCATTATCAATTAAACTTATGCATTTTTTACGTTGTACGAGTACCTATCTTATTTCTTCATTCGTTAAAATAACATCTTACCATTGAACCCGCCAACAGCGAGCACCCTTCCATCCAGCACCGCGAGTCCCGCGCGGCAGCGGCGCGACGGCAGCGGCGCGGCCGTCCGCCATCGCTGGCACTCCAAATGGAATGCTTCCACATCCCTAAACAAACAAAACGTTTTTCACAACTCAGCTCGGAAATATTGTTGGGATGGTCTGGTTTGGGGTCACAAAACATCACTTAACAAGCGAAGAATATTTTTGCTGGCTGGACGATAATATTAGATAAATTTGCAAGGAAGATTTTTACTGGTTTATGTACGTACAGGTGTTACAGAAAACTCCCTTAAATCGAAGCGAAGCTAAGACAAGCCAGTAGTATAAAATATTATCACTACTTTTTTTAAAACGTCATTCACACGTTGATTCTTATAACATTCTAAACCCGGCACCACACCACACGGGCACTAAAAATAATGATGGCAGACAATATAGACCCCTCTGCAAGTCCTCACCTGACGGCCTTGGGCGCCTGGCCGCCGACGACGAGCAGCGCGCGCGGCGCGCGCGGCGGGCGGCGCGGGCGCGCGCGCGGGCAGCCGGCCGCCGCCGCCGCGCGCCGCTCCGGCCGCATCAGGTGGAACGACAGCGCCTCGATCACCAGGTCCTGGTGACCATCCAGGAGATATTAGCTTCAGTTTTTTTGTGGCATAGAGAAGGCAAGCAACTAGGCTGATGTTAAGTGGGATCTGAGATGGACCCATAGACATTTTTAGTTGGTAGTGACCCTGCCTACGAAGCTAGTGGTCCTGGGTTCAAATCCCGGTAAGGGCAGATATTTGTATGAAGAGCGCAAAAATTTGATCCGGAGTCATGGATGTTTTCTATGTATTTAAGTATTATATTTCTCTATATAATTATTTAAAAAAAAAACAGTAAATTGGCCACATGAGTGCTCTTTTACACGTCGGTAATATGGAGTGAACCTACTGGCGCTTCAGACAAGACCATCATTGCGGAGAAGAAGCGCCGCAAGAAACTCCAGCAGAAGGTCATTTTTTCCAATCATACAATAATACTTAAAAGTAACATTACATGGTAATAAAGTAATAAATAATTATTTAAATAAAAGGTCAATAAAATAAAATAAAATATTACGACTAAGAGAACAACATGACGAGGTCTCTTCGTCAGGAACGATAATTATAACAACTAAATTGGAAAACAGATCCTTGCAAGCGTGAACAGACTGGACCAAATTTAGTTTGAGAACTAGGTCAATTGGTGTGACATTGTCCTCCTGATATTTATTTATTCATATTTTATTTTCAGTCTAGAGACTATTTTGATTATAGTACATTACTGCAAAGACCAGTAAGTGAGCCTTCCTGGACGAGTATGAGGTAGAAGCCCGAGCCGCCAGGCGAGGGCTTTTATACATACGAGTCCAGGATGGCAGGAAGCATGTATAGTGCTTTACTCAAAAATAGAACAAGTAAAATGATTTAAAAAAAAAATGTTAAAATATTGATGACCACATGTGCACAACCCTCAGGGCGCTAGTCCGACTCTTAGCCGGTCGCTTACCCGGTTTTTTTAAATTTTTTTAACGATTCACAACTCGTCATACCGGCCGAGATGTACTAGGCGCACATAAAACTGAGATGGTGCGGGAGCAAGCGATGCTGAAATGAAGAGAAATCGCGCGATGTCTGGTCTGAACGAGATAACGCTTTTGGTTTCTGATGCCCTGGTACTTTTGGAGCTGAATGATTAGCTTTTCATGTAGTATAAGTAGCCTTTTTGAAGGCTCTCACAGTCTTTACAGATAGTTCCAAATTCAAATAATATGATATGTTATGGAATTTCCATACTTACTTACTGGACACTTTTTGATTCCAAATTCGAAATTTCTCAACTTTACTGGACACTTTTCCAGTTGTCCAGGAACGTCAACCTACTGGCTCCTTTTTACTGGTGTTATGGCAAGATTACATAGCATTTTTGAGTAAAATTAATATATTGCTGAAACCTTAAAAGTTGTCTGTAATAAATAATAAAAAAAATCTCCCACATGCTCGGAAATGTCAACCTTACTGTCGTAAAATCAAGCCCGCGAAGTTCTGAGTTCCAGGCCCAAGCAAAATTAAAAAAAAAAGTTATTATTTACCAGCGGCAGCGGCCGCGAAAATGTATACAAATTTCATTACGTACTTGGTGTTTTACTTTTTAAAACCATGTTTGGACACTTTGGACTAGGATAACTAACTCCAAACAGCCAAACACTCGTGCAATCAAAATTCTTCCTTGAATATTTTACTTTTTAAATGTCATAGACTAAAAAGTTAAACATTTGCAAACAGCGTTTACAGCGTATTTAAAAGTGTATCAAATAGTTTGACGTTTTTTTTAAAGAAATTGTGCTCATAAACAAAATAAATTGCCGAAATAACATAAACGCGTACTAAATGTTGTAATTTAAACCATATTTTATTGAAATTGAATTAATTACGTTTAAATGTGTGATTTTATTTAATGCTTTGTTTCAGTACTTTTAAACAATAGTGTTTCTGTCCTTTTTTTTTCAAGGAAATTTTGACCTGTGTTTAATATTTTAACAATTTGTGTTATATTTTCTCGCATTGTTGGAGAAAAGCACCATACAAGCCTCGACCGGGAAGGGCGGTTGCTGGACTCGTATATAGCGCGGCCTCGACTGCGTCTCGGCCACGCTAACTCTACTCGTCCCGCAACGGCCTATTTCCCGGTCTGTGCAGTAATGTACTATTGTCGGTGAGGTTTTTCCAGAAGTTCTACTTGTAGAAACTCATGATTGATATTATTTAATCCCTTAACAATAAATTTAATGTGATGTGTTTAGCAAATGTACTTAAGTGGAAAAGGTCATGCAGAGATTGCTGTATGAATTCTAGAGTTTAGCTAAAAAATTAATAAGCAATTGTCAAATACTATAAACACTCTAATCTATATAAAAATAAACCCCTATTTCTCCTGGTCACGCTATAAATTGAGAACGGCTTTTCCTATTTCAATCATCTTTTTTAAATGCTTTCTAATACTCGCGAAAATTGCGCAGAAATTTAAAAAAATCCACTGTGAAAGACGGAAATTTGCAGCGGGGCGAAGCCGCTGTTAATAAATAATAGTGTACTGTGACTTTTTGTTTACGAATAAAGCGTTTATTATCAACTTGAAAAGGGATCATACAACAAAAAATAAAGCATACTAGGCTATTTTAGGACCGGAGCGAAGCGATGGAGGGACGCTAGTTTCAAATAAAATAGCACCAGGGTAAATAAAATTTGGATACATAGGGCTTTCCCAAAATTGGATCATTTTTCTGCCAACAACCCCCTCATTGTTGGGAAGCTACAGGCCGATGTGTGCGAGCTGACCTTGACTTGGACGGGCGCCGAGCACAGCGGCTCGGCGGCGGCGCGCGCGACCAGCGTGTCCCGCGCCAGCAGCGGCAGCCGCACGTGCTGCAGCAGTGCACCGAGCTGCACGCGACGCGCCTGCATACGACCATGGTATAAAACCCCAGTCCTACTGCCTAGTCCTACTGCCTAGTCCTACTGACCAATGATTTGTATTTAAATATCAAATTAACTGAGTCGACGGAGCTCCGCGCTCGCGGAGCTCCTATTTCTGGGCATTGTGGCCCTCCGGGCCAGCTGCAGAACTAACATAACCTAATCCTACCTCTTATTCATGATACTAATTTTGTTCAGTAGGACCACGGGCAAACCACCTATAAAACAAAGTCGGTTCCCGCCCTCTGTCCCTCTGTATGTATGTACGCTTAGATCTATAAGGGTTAAGTCACCAGTGGTCAGCCAGAGACCTGTAGTCGGTCTCTGCCTATACTTTGTATGAGTGGGAAGAGTACAAAAGATATATTTCCCACTATTCGCACTTATATAAGTTCGACTACGGGTCTCTGGCTGACCACTGGTGAGTTTACTTACTACGCAACGGATTTTAATAAGGTCTTCATCAATAGAGTGATTCAAGAGAAAGGTTTTATGTATAAAACATTTGGATTATGTACGGTTCTTATCTTAGAGAAAACTCACATACATACATACATACCTTCACGCCTTCATTCCCAGAGTGGGGTAGGCAGAGCTACAGAATTACCAACGACTCTAACTACTTAATATACATTAGTAAACACAAAGGTTACGCTTCAGTTTTACCTCAGGGTCATGCTGCATCCAGCGAATTACCGCATCCAGAATCACCTCCTCGTTTGGCACCTGGAAATATTGATAAAACATATTAGACACAATGCAAAACTAAAGAAACACTAGCACTAGCAAGTATTTTGAACATGAAATTGAACAGGCAGCAATGGCTTAGGTATTGTTAGCCGTATTTGGGAACTGATTTAATATGAGATAAATTGATATCCAAGTAACTTTTTACTAGACTTCAAATTTTCAGCTGCCAAAAGTTAATCTCTTTCTTTTAATCATCTTTTGAATTGTGTGTTCTATATTGTGTTATATCGACATATGTATATCGGAAGTCGATAAAATGAGAATAATGTAACGTTATCAAAAAAATGCCACGAAAATTGTGTAAACATCACAAACTATACCGTGATCCTATCCGAGTCAATCAACGCAGCCAATGCGTCTGGCGCCAAAGCGAGGAACTCATCAGCATCCAGGACTTGGAGGAAATGCTGGTCGAGGAATCTTGCAGCGGCTGCCTGCAGCTCTGAGCACGCGTGCAGCTCCGCGAAGGCTCGGATGCCCAGGGCGTTGTCGGGGGCTAGAGCGCTGGCCAGGAAGGCGCAGCAGACGGCCCGGGCTCCTGTCACTTGGAGCAAAGATGCTGCTGAGAGAACCGCCTGGAACATCACAATCGTATTTGTTTTTATGTGGGTCCGCTCATTTGATCAAAAGTACATTTGATAAACGTAAAATTTTACAAACTTTCACTTTGTATAAACGTAAAGTTTTACAAACTTTCACTTTGTTTAAATGTATTTGTGATTAAACCATTAAATATTATATTACGTATTATAAGTTAGGTGATTTTAGACTTTTGACCACAAAACAATGAAAAATAATGCGGCGAGCAGTATAGTCCATGTCGATTGAAATTGCCAAAGATTTAAACAAATTAGTACTGTATGACACATTTTGCCCACTGTCTTTAAACAGCAAAACCCGCGTATTTGAGGTGTAAAAAGTATTTATCAAACAAAAGCTTGAGTTCTCTCGTTCAATTCTCGTATGTGTTCCGAACTGAAGGGCTATTGTCTAACGCACTCGCAATAGCAACCGGCTTCAAAGTGGAGCAATTGTTTTCATTTTGTATGCAGACCAACCTTCGATTTTCAAAATGAAAACGATCGTGATTGCATGTACGTTAGACAATAAGCCCTCTGGTGAATGTATTGTATGTAAAATTGCACCCTGATATTATAATATCATTAATTAACTTTAGCCGTGGAGTCCACGCTGACGTCACACCACGCGAACGTCGAGCTTCTTCTTCTTCTTCGTACGGTCATTCCTGCACGGGTAGCACAAGTTGTACTTTCTCGCGTGTCATTCAGAGCGTCTCTTTCGTTACAGACTAGATAGAAAGGTAGATCAGAGTGACAAACAAGTCGCGGGCAACATGTGCTAGCCGTGTTGCTGCGTGACATGTTTAAGCCACTAACCTGAACGTTCTCCTCAGTGATGACCAAGGAATCCGGGTTGTAGATGTAATCGATGATCGCTTGCAACGCCTCCGGCTCCACATTCTGGAACGTTGACAAAATGGGTTAGCATATACTATCAGCCCAATGGAACACTGACCGACCAAAGAACTGTTGTCACAGTGACGTTATAATTCAAGCCGTAATAAATGTCAAACCAATTGTTTTATAATGTCTATGAATCGAAAATCTGAATAGAAAAAACAGTGGAAGTGGCATGAGCTTCGCTTAAGACCTGTTGTCGCCAATACTCAAACTATCATATAAACAACACGCCACCATGGGAAATGTTTTTGGTGCGGCTATCGTTTTTACATTCCAAAATAGCACAATAAGGCATGCTTCTGGATTTATTTCCTATTTTAGAAATATCGAAATATTGAAATAAGTGATCGCGGCAAATGTATGGTAGGTTATGCGGATCTCCGCATAACTATGCCACACGTTGCACGCCCACTTGACACTTCTTCTGTTTTTTCTGTTCTGTGGTGTCATAGTTCTTTGCTGATAAACATAAGGTGGTGGAATTGGATAGAGTTACTTAGTGCCGTATTAAGAAACTGATATTGGTCGAGATGTCCGCCTTAGGAGGATTGTGAAGATAAAAAAATCCATAAAAAACGTGATAACGTTTCTCTCCCCTTAAACCTAGTCCGATTGTTACGATTTTTGAATATGTTGTAGATATCATGAGTTGAGAATATTTCTTGGAAAGAAATAAATTTAAAACACACGTACACACCTAGTTTTTCAAAACAATTACAAAATATTGTAAGATATGTTTAAAAACAAATCTCAGCAGTGGTATCTTTATCCTGCTTGGGTCATGTAGGTGGCAGGACCCCACGAATGGATTTACTGCGGTTCTGCTTCACCTCAGAAGGAAGCTGTGCTTGTTGCCAAGCAAATGGTCGCCTGGCAGAAGCAACATTCGTGGGGTTTGAGGTCGTTTTGACCGCACCCGAGGCGTCATCTCTGCTATTGTTAATGATTCTGATGATGATGGCAGTATCATGATAGTGGTGATTATGTTGATGATGATTATGATGATGATGATGGCGTTGGTTATGTGGTCTATAGTGATCATTACCTGTATGGTGACGGCGGGCCTGGTCCGCTCGTCGAACTGCGTGAACATGGCCCTGAAGTAGGGCGAGCTGGCGGCGAGCACCGAGCGGTGCGCCGGCACGCCCTCCCCCGCCGCGCCCTCCCCGCCCTCGCCCCCGCCCGCGTCCAAGCAGCCTTCGGCGCATGCCTGGAATATGGACACAAAATGTATAGAGCCCTATCACTTCAATTCTTTTGCTTATATTTATTTTCAACACCCACTTCTAAGACAAAGGTGTAATTCTGTTTGTGTTTGGCTGTCTGTCTCTCATCGCCTGGAAGGCAAACGGAGTTGGACTACGTTTAAATGATTATGCTCGAAGGGCACATCGTTCGGAAATGAGAGCCCCGCGCGCGGGGCTTAGAAAAATGTATTGTTAGTGTATATGCTTTCTATAGTCTAACAATCTCGTGCGCAACCATCCTGGTTGTAAAGCATGCGCAACTGTTGCGTTCGGAAGAACTCAGAAACAGTTGTACCTTGTCGCCCCTATCGGTACTCGGTACTGGTAGAAATTCAGCGCTGTTAGGTTGTGAGGCCACACACTTCATGCTGTTCCTCTCAGATTATTTTTTTTATTATTATTGTGTATTTATGTCTCCTGTGTAGTGAATAAATGCCATTCATTCTCTCATCCTTTCTTTCTATCGATAATCGTTATACTGAATTCAAACCACGATCACAAATCCTTACGTTACTGCGACTGCACTAACAGTTACCCTGCCTTTTTAACGCCCGCCACTCTGCGGAACCGTCGCGCATGAATTTGTTTAACTCTTATTATTCCATTAAGTCATTAAAGTCAGATGTCAACTGAGCAATACTAACCCGTAATCTGACGTCACAAAGGGCGGTATCTGCGCGCAGGCGCGCGAGCGAGTCGAGCAGCCGCAGCGCATGTGCGGCGCGCGCGCCGGGGCCGGGCTCCGCGCGCTGCGAGCACTCGTCCAGGGAGGACTGGGACGCACAGCGCACCATGAGGCTGCGACACATGCCGGACGCGGCATAAGAATGTAACTTAGCACTATGTCCGGACAGATTTGAAAAGCAGGTGGGGCCACCAATTCAGGGCCTTTATTTATTTATTTATTCAAGGAAAACTAACAGCTAACATGAATGCATTAGGGATATACCTACATACAATCCGAAAGCCAATTACAGGTTCTCACCGACATTAATACAGTAGCAATCATTATTTACATCGCATAAATAGTACTTTTAACTTTTTTTTTGGCCGTATTCTCTTATTATTGTGTTGCCAGGCTCAAAACGAGTCAGAACCGAGATCGTATGTCAAGAAATATTGCAACAAATAAGTGATAAAAACCAACGAAAAGAGAAAAGGTTTATATCTTGGGCTCATGCTTTGGCATGATAGACAACTGCTGCAACGGCAACTGGAAAACTGCATCTCTTAAATACGCACATAAATAGAAATTTTTACATTAAAAAAAACACTCAAATATTGGTATTTACAAGATTTTCACTGAAAGACAACAATATCTGTACTTAAGTTTGCGAGTAAACAAAAGTTTTAAATATTTAACCAAAATTAAAACCTTGTTTTGCTTTAAACCTCAGATCAATTAACTTTCTATATGATCTTAACTATTTATATGTACCTGTATCTCCCTCTGTCTCCATCTCCCTCTACAGCACTGCTCTCATCTGCCGATCTGAAAAAACCATTCAATGAATTTTATCTAACTTAAAAAAAGGTACTTAGATTGTATTCCATCGTTAACTTTAATAACAATTGTTATACCAATTCAGAACATAAAATTATATTTAATTATGAATCCATCCAACTGTGTAGTTACTGGATACTAGGATTACTAAGGGCCTGTTTCACAATCAACAAGTAAATCTATGTGCCAGTTATAGTTAGCTCTCTCCTTGTCTATGTTCAAGTGTAAGAAAAGGAACGGGCTAAATTTATGTGTCAGATTTGCTTTACTTGACGATTGTGAAACAGGCCCTAAGTGACACAAAAACAGCGAAGCAGGCCAATCAACAGCTAAAATATCTATCTAGAGCAGCCAATCTCAGTGTGCTCTGTAGACCCCTGGGCCTTCATTAGGCCTCTGCAAATGCTCTATTGAAAAATGAACCAAAATGTTACGTAAAGTATTTTGAGCGAAATTGGAAAGTTTATGGTATGTTTTTATTTAAATATCTGTATTAATCAAGTTGAAAATCATCAAGTAAATTACAATTGAATTATAAAAAGGTCTAAGAGCCCTCTGGAGACCATCTTTTATTTGACGAATTCTATTGAGATTCCGGTAATGTCCGAGAAGGGAGGATGGCTGATTGAAAAACGTGCAACATTTACTATTGATTTATATTCTTTACTAATCATACTTTGACTCACTTGATATCGGCGAAGTCACTGCGGAACCGCGATATACGGCCATAAATAAAAAGGAAGATTTTTTTTTGGGCCATATTGTGGCAACAATACAATTGGCTGACAATTTAGTCTGTAGTCTGCTCTAGCACTAATAGAGGCTGAAATTAATATTAAAAAACCATCTGCCATGTTTTGATGGATGGCTAGGTAATTTTTCACAGCAGAGTAAATTTTGTTTGGTTAAATATTCAACATAATAGTACAACAAGCTAATGCCATGTCAATCAACCAACTAATCAAATATTTACAAAATTAAGCATAGCTCGAACAGTTCATAGTCCAACTTAATTAACAGATTACCAAATGAGATCTGAACAAGGCCACTTTGAGGTCAAATCATGGACTAAATAAATGACCTACACAACATAGGAACCCAACTAGGCTGTAAAGTTAACCTTTTACAGATAACCTTGCCCTGATTTAAAAAAAAAACAGAAAATTAAAGCGGTGCCCGTAGACTTTAATTTAAAAAAAACTTTGGCGTTAGACATAATCAATTAATCACGCTAAAGTGTTATTCGTAACTACAAGTACACACAGCGAATCTAACAAAAGTATCTATTTACCTAAACACAAAAGAAAGTACTGTGAACTAGTAAAACATGGCGAATCTACAAGATGTTAATGTATTTAGTAGTGTATCATAGCTTCTAGGGTAGTTGGTACGCTTACAATGGGTTGTGATCGTGCTGCATGTTTACTGCACTTCCGCAATCGCGGCACCCGCCTCACACACACCCAGCACACACAATCATCGTCGAAATCCACACTATAAACCTTTTTCCATTCAGAGAATCCCGAATAGTAACGGATTTTACGACAAAACTGCAATATTTTAGCACAAACACACAATCGACTCCTGACTCCTCGGTTTATTTTGCCAACTTTGACATTTCATTTCAGTCAGGCAGTTTGACTGACAGTTAACTGTTTGTTCGTGCGACGGTATGTTTCGATTTTAGATATTGAAATGTATTTGTTTTTACGCCTGTTCGTCGCGTCTTATTAGTATAATTGTACATAACTTAGAAAAAAGCACATGTTAACTTTTATTTGTTTTAAATTAAGAAGTAGTTATTTATAGTTGGTTTAATACAGAGACACCTATTGGCAGAAGTTGTAACTACGTTGGTGGAAGTTACGAAACAGCTGACTGTGTTGTTTTGCTATGCATTGTTTGATGAGCAATACAGATGGCGCTTACTGCGAGACGTTGGGTTGGGTCATAAAATTAAAACTCGAAGATTTAATAAAAATACATTATAACTAACATTATTTTGACGACATTATACAAACAGAAGTTGGGTCTTTTTAAAGCTTGCTTTTTGTTAGACTTGTTTAGTTATGGCTACAGAGCGGAGTGTGTTTCCTATGTAAAGAGACACATATAGAATGCAGTTAGGGAGGGCTGCGCCTGCGGTGAGACGGATGCGGAAATTGCACATGCACCGGCGGCGGAAGTGTACACCAATTTTTAATTTGTTAGCGCTCGCATCCCGCTTTTGATGTTCGCGCTTAAATTGGATAGGTATTTACACCTACGTCAAAAGGGTCTTTTATCGTTTTGCCTAAAATCATTTGCTCTAAACTCTTGTGGCGTCAAAATGTTTGCCTCAAACGACGCCAACAAAATTGTATGTTGGCAACATTGTAATACATAGATAATCTTCTCGCTACCGCTACTCAGCGCGGACGCACTATTTACTTAGACTATCGTATTTGATAACTTAAGATTAAATCCGGTAATAACTGTCTCCGGTATTTCCTTTATCACCACTGCAACGAGCCCCGCTACGCAACGCATATATAAATGGGCATTACCACCCGGTACCAACGCCCAAACTCTGATTAAGTACATAGATAATGTAATAACATTATGGTCTAAAATCAGTCGCTATATCATTCATTTCTAAACTTTACTTCATATTCTATCATATTTTATAATTTCAAATCTCTAACATACAAAATCAATAAAATCGCTCGATATAACACTCACTTCCTATAATATTACATAAAATAATGACATAATTAAAGGGAACACCCAAATACTCCGAAACATTTTAATCCGAACGTTCGTTTGTACAAATTTAAATTTTTCCGAAAGCTATGTTATGCTGGAGCTGTTTTAGATTAAATGCATAATTCAATTGCTACACGTAGCTTAGGTTACGTTAGGTTTGATTTATTAGCGAAAACGCCCGGGTACAGCCTTACTAGAAAAGTAAAGAACCACTAATGGGGTCGCTTTCTCGCCACTCATACTTACTTTTTTTATCTGTGTTTCGTGAATTTCAATAGAAATGACAGTTCATATAATTTCCGCAATATGGCGGGGTTTTTATTTTTCTGGTCATGCTATAGGTACCTAACTATATAATAATTATGTTGACGACAGGCTGACAAGAGAGTGTTTTAAGCAAGTTTATCAAATTAATTAATTGAGAAAATTCTTCATACATAATAAACCTATCTATAGGTACACCGGATCGCTACCTACCACCATCTTACCACTTAACCTACCAAGCAGAAGTGTTCGCATGGTTGCGTTCCTGTTTGGGGATAAGACAACCGGTGAAATTACTAGCTTAGAAGCAGTCCATCGTAGTCCTCGGCATTGGCAACGCATTTGTGGTCTTAGAATGGCAATCTTTAGATTGCAGCTTTGATAATGCATAGGTACTTAGTACTTACCTACCTCTATAGATTAGTGTTAGATCACACTTACCATCAGGGGCACGTTTTTCAAAGCTACAAGTAGGTAACAATTTTACATGTCTAAACCGCCAACACTGCTCAAATTGCACGTCTTATCTTTTATGGTATCTTTATTATTTTTATCTGTTTACCATACAGGGGCCTGTTTTATAAAGCTACAAATTACAATTTACAGGTTACAAGTTTCCATTTGACACAACCTCGACCAATGATGACCAGCCATTTGAACAGTGTTGCCAGTTTAGACCTGTAAATTGTAACTTGTAGTTTTATAAAACGTGCCCCAGAGGCCCGTTTTACGAAGCTACAAGTTACAAATTACAAGCGGAAGTCTCTTTCTGATTCGTACTGCTAGAAAGAGGGTTCCGCTTGTAATTTGTAACTTGTAGCTTCGTGAAACGGGCCACTGGTCGTCATTGGTCGAGGTTCTTGTGTCAAACGAAAATTTTAAATTGTAAATTATAGTTTTATAAAATAGGTAACATGAACATCATAATATCAAGTACGTTAGGTACCTAGATACATTGATTCAAATAGCAGTGTAGCTGCAGCAAAATTAACATGATTTTCATTTTTCATCGTCAGCCTACCTACCTATCCTGCCATCATGCATCCCCTTTCAGTCTGAAAGCCTTATCGCTTTAAAAACCTCAGCGTAAAACTTGAAAATGTCGCAAGTTTCGAAAGTCTAAGGGCCCTTCGCCGTTCAGCCAGCCCTTTGTTTAACCGTGCACCGCTAGAGGCGCTGCAAACAACGCCCCATGCATATTCATACCCTAGCATTTGTTTATAATCTGTCCCCCCCTCACCCGCCGCCCTATCCCGGTTAGCAACAGTCAAAATCAGCTGGAGCCATTGCGCAAGGCGCTCCACAACGCCGGTAACTGCGTCTCGCTCACGCTAAGCTGGTAAGTGCCGTGCGTCGCGCTCTGACTTTTCGTGGTACAGACACGCCTTTGCCGAGTCTTTGTTTGAAAATTACCATTAAAATCATCGAAATTAAACAATTTTTTGATAGAATATGATGGAAGGTTTATGTTTAAGGTGTTTTGAATGGTTTTTTTGGGATATTAGCGTGTTTTTTCACAGATTAAACGCGTAAAGATGCGTAGCCGGCACGCCGGTCGTGTCTGTACCGCCGAGGGGTGAAGGGCGAGGGACGCGGCCAGCTGGTAATCGATCGCCCCCCGCGCGTCCCGCATGTGGAAGGAATATACAACAAGCAATAATAGCGAAACGAAACGAACTCATTAGGGTTACCTGTCTCAAAATAGTTTTGTTCAGTTTTAGTCATTTTTTAGCTAACATGAGAACTGTAAATGGTTGTTCTTTCTTAGTTTTATTTTAGATTACTTACGTTAGAACTCTAAAGTATACTTAAATAGAAATACCTACTTACCTATGTTACAATTGCCACTTTTTAAAGAAACTACAGTGGAAAGCCTCCGGGCTTTTCTTCTTCTTGTTTCTCTAGTCAAGATGAACTTTCCTAAATATGTAGGTAAGTACGATACTTAAGTGCTTCATAAATCCAATCCTTGACTCAGTTATAAAAAAACTCATATATCACATTCGGAATCATTCAATTTAAATATTACTGACATAATAGCCAGGCGGCAGTACAACTTAAATTAGGTGTACACTATCCAGCTAACCTTCACAGTACCTAAGGACAACAATCATATCCAAGCCTTCACCAAACGAATCAATACAATTTTACTTAGCTTTGTCTCTTTTAAAAGCCACTACAAACTTTTGTTTCAGTAGTTACCTATAAGTAGGTATTTTCCGTTAGTTCCCTACTTTCATCTGACATGTGCACTTGCGCTCAATAAATTATGACCGTACCCTCCTGTCACCTAATATGCACGTTCGTGTACATATGTATGTATACATGGATGTATGAGTTACACATGAATGAATATTCCAATTCAAACTCGAAGTCGACTAGCATCCCCTGATGCGACACAGCTCTCTGATTAAAACTGGTACTGGGCGTGGATTCTGTATGGGGGGGGGGGGGTTGTATTTCTGATGCAATGGGTTCTTCGATGAGAGTATAATTGCATTTCGACCCTCGGTTGCAAATAGAAATGAAAATCATGCTGGGCACTGTGCGATTATTTGATTTTGAATCGGATTGTTGCTAATGTCATTACACTCATTACTAATTAAATAATTTTATAAAAAAGGCTTTACTATTTAACGAACAGAATATTGTTTAGGATTGTTTTAAAAAAGATCAAGGTGAAACAAAGAATATTTTACTAACGACGCCTGTGAATATCGAATGGCAATTGTTTCGTTACAAAAGAAAGTGTTGAAATTGTAATGCAGGAGAACTATTTTGTATGAGGAGTCACTGAATGAATGATTTGTGAATTTTAAGTTAGAACAAATAAATATCAGGTGTTAATGTCACACAATTTTATCTAGTGCTAAACTAAGGTTTAGGTTTAGGTACCAGACAACGATAAACTTACTTATTTAAAGATATTATTTGTACATACTTAAATACCTACATAGGAAAGATCCAAGACTCAGGCAGGAACAAATACCTACTCACGTTCATCACAAAAAATCTGCCCTTACTGGGATTTGAACCCGGGACCGCTAGCTTCGTAGGCAGGGTCACCAACCAACTAGGCTAACGTGTCGTCAAATACATAATTGGCATTTAATGCCCGGTTCCTATATTCAAGAAACGAGTCATTTTCCTTACGTCTCGTTAAATTTTGACATTTGCTACGTATAAAATGTGTCAAATTTTAACGAGACGTAAGAAAAACGATTCGTTTCTTGAATATAGGAACCGGGCATAAATGTAATTTATTACGTGGTTAATTCCCTTTTCTATCCCAGTACCCTTATCATGAGGTAAAATTTCCATTTAATTAGCGAGTCGAATGCTCTGTCCCTCGCAGACCTCGCAGTATTCTTATAGAGTGCAAGGGAAAGAGCATTCGACTCGTTAGCGAGTACGGTAATTGTAACTTATGGTAAGAGTACATACAGTAGATAAATTCGTATGTTTTTTGTCATCGTTAACTATCCCAATGCACCCTGTCAATCCCGAACGATCTTCCGCTGTGCCATTCCAGCCCTCATATTTGCCCAACCATACGAAGGGGTAGCTAAGGTCAATAATAGCCCCCCAAAAACCGACAAACTCAATCAAAACTCCAGTAATTTAACCCAATCGGCCGAAACGTCCAGCGAGAGCCCGAAACGTGTCGAGTCGCGGATATTTATCAGTAATTACAACAATCAATGCCCAGAACTCCCTTATAACTCCAGTTTTGTATAGACATGTGGCAATTTGGCATTGAACGCGTTCCAGGAAGGGCAGGGGATTGAAGCAGGTGAAACGATTTCGAAACTTCGTTATCGTCCCTCTTGCTCTTTTGCGTCGGCCGTTTGGAGAGGATGAGATAGGAGTAATGTAATTACAGGAGTTAGAAATCAGTCAGCACGGCAAAGCTGCTAATGGAATAGGTAGACGCCCGCAGTTTACATCTTGAGGATAATCTATTTGTTGGTGTAAGTAGAAACAAGTTAGAGTAAGTTAGTTATTGTAAGTTGTCTTAGGATTTGTTTTCGCTGTCGGTATGAGGTAAGTTTGTACAGAAAACAACAGAAAGCTGTAGTCACACACTCGTTACCATAGCAACCGCCGCACTCATAGTCAGTTAATGAAGTCGTGCCTAACTGCCGCACTCAGAGACGTCAATTAAATTTAATGCTTGTCTAGTGACGTGTTGTCTTATTCTAAGCTGTAGCAAAGAAAGTGACAGCAGTAACTTTAATCAGGAATTAAATTAAATTGACGTCTCTAACAGAACTGCCGCACTCAGAGACGTCAATTAAATTTAATACTCGTTAAGAGACGTGTTGTCTTATTCTATTGCTATAGCAAAGAAAGTGACAGCAGCTACTAAACTCAAGCATTAAATTTAATTGACGTCTCTGAGTACGGCAGTGAGTGCGGCAAATAGTCAGCTAATGATGAAGTTGTCCCTTAGTGACGATTTTTCACACAGAAGTTTGAAAAACGAACATGTTAACTGTCTCTAAAATGTCTCAGAGTACAGTATTCCCAGCTTCTTAATAGCTTTCGGCTGGCTATCGCCATCACGCTTGCTCTCGCAACTGACAGTATATTTGTCACTCCTGTGTCATAGAAAATCGAACATTGCCGATGACTATTAAGAAAATAAGAAAACTGTCGAAAGACTCATTGGTACACGGCGGCCACCAATAGGTAACGTCTTTACCATAAAGGCACACGTTAGGGTACCATTTAGGAATTTGAAAAGTCCTGACAAAAAGCCGGACGTTTCGGTAAAAGTCCGGACTTTTTAGTCACAAAATGGAAACATTACTCACTGGTTTGATATTACTTAATATGTAGTTTTTCACTTCTCATGCTCTTAAAATGTTACTTTAGTCTCTGCACATCGGGACTAAAGTTCCTTTTTAATCTCTAGGGATTAAATTAAAATTGTTTTAATTTACTTTGGAATCTCCTAAACATCCAATCACGGTGTTTGTGAATGGAGGATTTATTGCTATTTTCAGTCTTTTTGTACAGGCCACAGAATAAAGACTAAAGGCGTAGAAGCCGTGCAATAAGATGAACGTTGCACTAGCTACTTGTCTCTACTTTATAGATTACATTTTGATAAGAGGAAAAGAAACAAAACCTAGGTGTCTTTTCTTCTTTAATCTGTCATGATCAGAAGGTGAAGAAACGTCAAATCAACGACCGGTCTTCTTTGGCGTTACTTTCTTCCACACTGGTGCTTAAAGGTCCAAATCACGCCTTATGATTATGACGATCTCTTTCCAACTCACTATGAAAACCATAAGTAAAAAGAAGTCAACCATAATGTATTTTCTGTCTATTTAGTACGGTTTCTATGCCTCTAGTTTTTATTCTGTGGTGTAGACAATTTTTAGCGCGTGGAAATAACTTCAAAATGACAACTGTGAAAAAATATAAAATAAAAATGATTTAATTTCGTGAAACACGATTAATGATTACGAATATGAATATATTTAATTATATTAAGGATGAATTCATTTTATTATGCTTGATCCAATTAGTTTTAAAATAGTTTTCAAGTTTGAACCTGTTGGCTAAATATGCAAGCATTTAAAGCGGCACTTCACAAAAAAAATACAAAAGAAAAGAAAAAAACCGCGGAACAAATTTGTAAGAAACTTTCTTATAATCAATTTTATAAAAATGTGTATAGAACTTCGTCAGTGCTGGATTGAGCAAGCACGGGGTCCGTAGCAAATTCTATAAAGAGACCCCTGGGTTTGTTTTAGGTTACAGGTTGTGGCGGGCTTTTTTCCGCAACTGAGCGACTTAGATATGCACCTATTTTGCGTGGGTGTTTGTTTTAGGTTATTCTGGTGGAGAATATCGACTGGATTATTCATCTTATCGTCAACCCTGATGCATAATAATATGAGTACACGCATACGCATACTGATGTAAGTACTAGCACTTTAGAGTTTAGACGTGGATGCGCGGGGCCCGTAGCATTTGCTACTCTTGCTAGGTACGTGGCTAATCCCGCACTGAACGTTGTTTTTTTTCCTCGCATTCAAAGTGAAAAGTAGAGTGTTTAACGCGAGACTAAACAACCATAATGACACTCGAACTATAGCCACTCTCGCTCGCTGGCTCGCTCGCGTGGCTAAACATCTCGTGTCATTATGGCTTGTTTTAGTCCCTTGTTGAACAATCTACTATTATTAGGTACTCATATTCCATCTGATTTAAAAAATCCGGAAAAAGTCCGGACTAGTCTAGAAGTCCGGACATATCCGGACTAATCCGGACGGATGGTAACCCTGGGTACACGGGGCCCCTGAACAGGCCCCACATCCCTTAAGGACCGAAAATTTAATCATACTTTGTAGAAAAATTATGCATGGTTAATTTGCTTTCTTTACTTTCCAAAAGAGCTCCAAATTCTTCTGTGCCCATGGGCCCCAGCATAGTTCAAGTCTGCCTCGGATCGAACCAAGTACCTTGCGATCATGACGCGACACATTAAGCCACTAGGCTACGAAAACGCTCTGATTACACATACTTACAGAAGCAGCCCTATATTTCACATAAACCATTTTATCCCAAAGGGCGTAACACAATGTCATTTCGCGAATGCGGAACTGCCAAGTAAAAAGAGCTTTTAAGCAATTCAAGACCCCGACATATCAAACCGTGTGAACTCATAAATAAGGTCGCAAATGCTGCACGATATTTGTAACATATTCCCCTTTATAAAGAGCAATAAACTCATGTAATCCTGTTTCCCGCAATTCCCGCAACAATCCGATTCTTCATACAAATTATAGTAGGAGTGCTCCGCAAACAGATCCGCTGCAGTATTTGGGCTCCAGACCCATTACAGTGTACAAATAATGTGTTTCGAGTGCTCTCCTGAATAAATACTGTTTGCCTCTCATGATCCGATAGGTGATTCACTTAAGCAACTTACTTTAGAGTTCGAAATCGAATTGTTAAATAGCGAGCCTAAATTAACATGATACGCTTGGCTCGCGTAATTTTAATTTAGTCGCCGGTATTGTTAACGAAGCAGAGGTCGTAGAAAAGATGCATAACTCTCGTAATAGTTATATCCTATCTATACTATTTAACGATTTACGGGAGCAAAAATCAACCTGCCCAATTTTCATCTTCGGGAAAATTCGTTTTGACGATCGATCTTCCCTAGGTACTGTGCAATAAGAGGTTGTTAGTTTTTGCTAGCGAGTGTTGATTTTGAATACCAAGTAAGCAAAGGATTCTATAATTGAATCACGATAGTAGATAGTGATTCTTGGTTTGAATTCTGAGCGCAGTAAGGGATTAGAAGATAAGAAATGCAAATAATTTTGGTCTCGTGATGTACATACAGATTTTCAGCAGCGAGAAAGTGAAAAATAGAACACAGTAAAAATTAAACCACATGTTTATTTACCCATTAATATTGACCTAGCACTGATCACGACATTTTTAGGTTTCCGTACCAAAATGGTACAAAAGGAACCCTTATGGTGAGACTTCGTTGTCTGTCTGTCTGTCTGTCTGTATGTCACAGCAGGTTTTCTCAGCAACTACAAATGCTATCAACTTGAAATTTGGCATAGTTGTACAACTTGCTTGCCCGCATCTATTTGTAGTAAATAAAATATGAAATTAATTTTATTAATAATTGAAAAGGGGTCTAGAATGGGGGGTTCAAAAATGAAAGTGGTTCGATTATAGCAAATGGGGTGTCATATGAAAGGTCATAATCTGCACATTTCAAAACTATTTTTTAAAAAAAAATCTGTGATGTACTTTTATATTTATAGTCAAAAATGTACAAAAAATGCGCATTCCCCCCCTCCTTATCTCCAAAGTTTATTAGTCAAAGATTCTGAAAAAAATCCTGACGTATAGATAATTACTTATATTTTCTGGGAAAAATAAAATGAATAAGTGTTCATTATTTACAGTTTTTGAGAAATAACAAAAAAACTAAGAAAATCTGTATTAAAATTTAGGCTAGTCAAAATCGACCTTATTGCCTGGAAAATAAAGCTTATAACAAAATGAGTATTTTCTTTTGCGGTTACCAAGCATATTATCTTCAATATGGAACCCTCGGTGCGCGAGTCCGACTCGCACTTGACCGGTTTTTTTTAAATTAAAAGGTTACATACTTCGTCTTACGATCGCAGCAAAATCGAACATACTATCTTGAAACAGCGAAACCGGACTTTTCGAGGTGCTCACGCATAGCTGAGGTGAAAACGATTTTCGAATTCTGTCAAAATGTATGGAATTGACATTTAAGCGCCCAACGCGACCGTAGGTAAACGTTGTTGGGGAGATGCTAGGCATCTGTCAGGGAACATACAAAGCGTATCGTTGACACCAATCGAATCCAAGAGAACAGGGTGAGCGAATTTTGTCGATGACGTGATAGCATTGAGCCGCCATTATGGAAATACATCCTATACAATGCGTGGAAAACTGCCTTCATTGTGTATTATTTTTATTATTGTAAGGATATCCGCAATAATAACTGATTTTTAAAGAGAATTTCAATAAGTAACCTAAAGTCGTCGTCAATAGAATTTGCTTACTATGTAAACAAATTGGTACTGTTTGACACATAACCTCAAATATTCACCAAGCGTGTTTTTATTAAAAATAACGTATAATGAATAGTTATTCATCTTAACTTTAATATGAAAATAATGACTAGTGTATAAATCGTTGAAAACACATCACTTGATCTTTAAAAGTACTTACGTGATTAATGTGATTATCGAGTACCTAATCATGGTGAATTGGTTCGTTTGGTTTTGTTTTCATAGTTCGCAAATTCTATTGACAACGACTTTAGCTATAGATACCGGTTCAAAAGACAGCCCTTGAAATGTAGGGCAGACGACGGACGGACACCCGGCGTAGGTTTAATAATAGTCACGATGGCACCCTTTGGGTTTCAAGCCCTAAAATATACACCGACGTTTGTTCAAAAAATGGGGCTGCAAACTCTGGCCCGCTAGAGACTCCGCTAAAGGTCCCTCAAAGATATTAACAGCATCCTCCGGAAGGACTTCCGTACCATTTCGGGCCTCAAATATTTAGCGCCAAGAAAACATAAAAAGCCAGCAGGAAATGAAACTTCCCGGCGCCTTCGCCTGTCCGGGAAAGTAATCGAAAAAGTTGCCGAAAAACATATTAATAAATTTCAATGTGAGAATTCTTCGGTACAAGACTGTAAGGGGATGTTTTTTAACAGCAAAGTAAACATTTGACTTCGGAAACTAACAGGGCGGGCGTCTACTCGACTGGGTAAAAACCATAGGTATAGCCTTCGATGTGTATTTTTTTTATGGCAAGGAGAAGGCACGCGAGCAGTCAGCCCACCAGCCCCCTATTTCACCATCCTTACAATGACAGGTAACAGGTGACATTTCAGTGAACATGGCGCAGCTTATATGAATCCAACTGATGTGAAACATTGTTAACTTAACAATGTATAGTGAATTGTCACCTGTCACCTATCATTTTCAAGATGGTGAAATGGGGGGCTGATGTTATCATATTGTCAACTTATTTATCTCACTTATTTATTTTAATTGACAGTAATGGCGGCCGAGTTATAAACAATTCAAAGACAATAATAGAAGCCGGGCCTCTATTCAACTCGGTAAAACCATATCGCTTTTGACGTGTTTCCGTATCGTCAATGACACTATAGGTCTTATTTACTCGTCGGTTATAGCAGCCGAATTAAAAACATTACCATAACACGTCAAAACGTAACGCCCTGAGGCCCGTAGCAAGATACAAACGCTACTAACGTTTTTCTTTTCTATCCAATGATTACATCTATCACCTTAAATGTATGGAATGACAGTCTCGTGCGTTGCGATAAACCACGTTGTCAACTGTCATCCCATACACGTATATTCATAACGTATTATTTCCACTAGTCATGTAGGCCTAGCCAAGACTCAAACGCAGCAAACGTTTCTGTTTTCTATCGATTCGCAATGTATGGAGTTGATAAGCGGTCGACGCGATCTGTCATCAGCACACGGCAATCTTTATATGTCGATTTTCGAAAATCGCTAACTCAGCGTTATGCTTGATGCTTGACCAGGGGGGTTATTATGACATAGCTATTCAGTTCAGTTAACGCTGAGAGAATAGGACAGAGCTATGTAACTGCTATAGCTCTGTCCTTTACGCTTCCCGTAAAATGAACTAGCCATGTCAAAATAAACTCCCAGGCCTAGGTTCAGAATGTGGCCCGGTGGGTCATATAATGAAGCACTAAAGTTTTTAATCTTCATGTCATTATGCGATCGAATAAAAGCGGCACAATTTTGTGGGTATACATTTAAAATGTGTGTATAATGTGCGTCTGTGTATCTGTGTGTGTGTCTATACCACAGCATCGTTCCTTCCAAACGGGACAACCGACTTGGACGTGGGTTTTTTTTTAAAGAAATCTAGTTTAGTCGGTTAGCCTAGGTTTCATTATGAAAATCCATTGGGTGGCATACGATTGCGAAAAATAGTTGGCGTTGGCAAAAATGTATTAAGTAATAAGTACTTTAACAAATGCTCCTGAGAGAATTCGCAAATTGAGGGCAGTGAGGGGGGGGGGGGGTGTGTCCCAAGCGTTATTTAGGTAAAAATTGCTTTTAATACCATCGCAAACACACTCCGACCCCAATAATTGTGTCCCGTGCGTTAAATCATGCGATAGCGCTTTTATATTTTCCATTAACACGGCCAGTGCCAAAAAGATGATGTTGTATGCAATTTAAACAGCCCTATGAGTGTCACGGGCATTGTATGGGTACGTCTCTAGTGCCGTGTGTATCCACATCAGGTCCATTTCATATAAAATTCAGGAAGCTTGGCACGGAATGTATGAAATATTAATGTTGTATAGAAAACGGCGTTACGCAAGAATGGATTTATACACGGTCCATTTGTTTACTTCTCGCTTTTACATAATGCTGCGTCTCTTTCATCCGGAACGACATACTAAGCACGATAGGATATTGCAAATTTCGTAATTTATCGGAATGAATGTGCATTGAGACTTGATTCTTGAATGGTGTAAGATAAATTGGAGAATAAGTGCATTTGTGGAACACGATTCAAATTCAGACTGCAGAGTTTGTGATTTTAAAAATGTTAATGATGTTTTTTTTTTTCTTTTTCATAATTAAAATGATATCTCATTTTATGCTCTATCTTCATAGATTTTAATGGCAATTTGGTAGTCATGTTTTTCTCTTAACATAGTATAAAACAAAGTCGCTTTACGCGTCTGTCTGGCTTTCTGTCTGTCGGTATATATCGCCTAACTCCTCCTAAATCGCGCAACGGATTTTGATGCTGTTTTAGATAATTTTTCACAGAAGGTTTTTATGTAGGTACCTGTAATAAATTCTGGTTTATGTACGGATGTCACAGTTACAATAAACCGAAGCGAAGCGAGGGCGGGTTGCTAGTTTGTTATAAATCTTATAATAAATAGAATCGTTATAAACATTAGATAGCCGCAAGTAATTATCAAAAGCAATTTTCTACATGAACGTATGGATTATCTTTCTATAGTATAGTGATTGTGTGGTGATATCATTAAAGATAAGGCCTGAGAGCGGGTTCGGTGCCCGGCCTCGCCAGCTTGTATCAATCAAGTAAACAAATTGATTTGTTACTGATGCAGTCATCGGTTGACATTCCATTAATTATTTATAGGTTATCAGGCAGGTTATTTTGAACTTGATTTTTGTATGGTTTGTATATTGTTGCTATGTTTGTGAGGACTAAATTACTTAAGGCATAAGAGTAAGAACCGGCCAAGTTCAAATCGGACTCCGGGCAACTTTTTTTTTTCTTATAGCGGCAACTGTGAAAATTTCATCTGTCTAACTACTTTGGTTTGTGAGATACAGATATAGCCCGCTGATAGACAGACGGACGGGCAGCGAAGGCTATAGCTTTATAATTTAGCTTAGCTTAGTTAAAGAGTTCCCTTACCCTTTGGGTAAGAAATCCTAAAATGGATAATTACCCACATCGTAAGAAAAAATTACCATTATTACCTTTACAAAAGGCAATAAAATAATGGTAAATGTAAGATGATTTTACTGCGCATGTTTTATTCAAGGTTTAAATTTTCTTTCGTAGTTCCAACCAAACAATTCAACCATCTGCTGCCTATTCAATGTCTGTGTTGTCTGTATGTCGACCACGATATTGAAAAAGATAATAGAAAAGCTAATTATGGTAACTTACACTACTTAGGTACATTATTTAAGATTAACTATTTATACTTATCTAAAAGGCAAACCTGACTTACTGACTTATATATCAACGCACAGCCGAAACTACTGTACCTAGAAACTTATAATTTGGTACAGGGTTTCCTTTCATGATGTGAGCACTAAGAAAGGATTTTCCGAAAATCGACCCGCAACGGAAGATATGGGGGGAGTAGCGGGAAACTAATTCTACGCGTACGAAGTCGCGGGCGTCCTCTAGTATTTGTATATCAGTCGTATTACAACTTTAGCTACTGGTATGTACCTCCGTAATGCCTTGTACATTTGACTAAATTCACACAAACGTTATTCATGTCATGAACAGCTCTTGAAATATGTTTGCACCGAAACCACGCTTGGACGCGTCCGTAATGATTCAGATAAGTAGGTACCTACTTAATACAAAAATGCTACCGTTTGATGACTAGATTATTATAATCGCTGTTGAATTAATCTGTTATGTTATGGTGATTAATTAAACTAAAATTATTAACAACATTTGTTCCTTGCAAAATTAAAACTAAAGTATATTCATGATATTAACAGTCAACCACCATTTCAAAACCGATTTAAATTGATAATTATCAAGATAACCTCAATTACCTTCCTAATTTCAATATGCGTATAACCTCAACAAAATACAAAAACAAAACATTTCTAGCAAGCGCCGACCGCCGAGCGTAGCGTTGGGTAGCGGGCGGGGCGAGCGGTGCGCCGCGGCCCGCGCGGGCACGAGCGGCGGCGCGTCAGTCTAGCCCGGCCCCAGCAATGGAGCACCTCATCGATGCCGTGCGCAACTACCCCTGTCTGTGGAATACCACAGCCATAGAATATAGAGACCAAGAGCTCAAGGACGCGGCCTGGACCGAGGTGATGAAAGAAACCAATCTATCCTCAGGTAAGTCGCTAACTCTAAACATGGCTGCGCTGTAAATGGCTGTAAGCAGCTGAGCGGGACCGGTGCGTGGTCGGTACTCGGTACAAGCCGCGCGAGCCGAGCGCGCCCGAGGTTACCCGAACGTTGCCGATGTTATTGTATGCAAATGCAGCCGGGCGTTTTTGTCGTTTTTGTGTTGTTATTTATAAGTGTTTGGTTTATGCGTTTGTTGCGTTGTTTGTGGGATGTTTGTTTATAGATTTGGTGGGAAATTGACGGGTGATTTAGTCAAATAGGCTAGATGTAATCACACTGGTAATTTATTGAAACAAATACCTACTTACATTATCATTATTAGACTAATACGTAAATACTTTGTAATTTAAGACTTTATGAGTTAAATACCTACCACGTTGGTTAATTAATATCGTTCCTTTAAGGTTTTTCTGGTAGGGTTTTAAGTGTTTTTAACCTTCAAAACATGTTTTTATAAAAATACTATTTACCTGCCTAGGTAGAGGTATTTATTTAGTTTTCGTGTTCATGCGTAAAATGTACTTAGGTAAGTAGCAGTTTAATACGGAAAGGCAGTTATTTCTATGGCGTTCCTTCCCAGTTAGGTTAGGTTAGTTTGTAGGTACCTACCTACCTATTGCTAGCCGTTCCAAAAACGTTATAGCGCGCGTCGTTTACGCCGCTTTGATTATTAGTGCCGTGTTATTTGTATATTGGTAATATTAAGAACGGCGTAACCGCCTGAGGCTTTAAAATATACTTTAGTACCTATAATATACCTACCTATGTTCGGCCATTGTTTCATAGAGTTGTTTTAGATGCCTTTGTTTAGTTAATGGTTCAAGCAAGAGCAGGCCAGGAATAGAGGCCTATTCCACTGTTTTAATCCGTATCGTTATCATTTTAGCTTTATAAAATAATAATAAGAGCTAGTTAACTTGATTTTGATTATAATGGCGGCAGTATTAGGTACAATAAACCTTATTGGTTTCAAAAGATGGCTTAAAAATCTTAAAATAAAACGGAACGGCTCGGTGATTTAATTACGATTTAAATAAAATCAAATTAACGTGTTAATATACTTGATTTAAAAAAAAAAAATACTACCTACCATTGGTAAAGTAAGTAAATAAATCTGGATGTCAATTCTCGTGTCGTTCGAGATGAATCTCTGTCGTGAATTTGCATGGAAATTGGAAAGACAGCGTCATGAAATCTCGAATAGGAATTCATCTCGATCGCGACCGAGAATCGCCTCATTGGAATTATGTTAAATGTTATGAGTCTATCACGCTAGTACCTACCTACTTACTTACCTATTTGTGGTTTAGCTACTTTGCTGCCGGGTATTTAATATGTATTCCTGAGAACTTAATTACATTTCAATAAAGTTACTTTTAATGCTGATTGTTGAATTCCAATTAATTTTGACCAAATCTTTTTAGCATTTGATTTAAAAAAAAACTCGATGTTAGGGTGGCAATGGTGGCATGACGGGTCATGACGGGTACGGGTAATTCTGTTTTTTTTTGGGTAATAGGAAAACAGAGTAATTTCCAAAGTACCTAAAGTACATAATTTTTAAGGCATTCCTACCTTTACCAGAAATTATAGGTACCTACACACAGCAACACACCTAACTAACCATTGGAGGCAGAGCAGAGAGAAAATATCAATGCTTGACGGGGATGTAGATATTTTTTTCATATTAAATATATTTACATCCCTTTCGACTTTTCGAGCATTGACACTTATTCTCAGCTCCGTCTTTAATGGTCAGTTAAGTGTGTGGGCGACTGTACTTACCTACCTATTTAGTATTGTCCAAAGAGATGCCATTTTTACTTACTTATCAATTTTTCTCTCTAAATGGAAAGAAAACAAAATCGGTCCATTTTCTTTAATTTCCCCAGTAAATTTACCTACTTACCTATATCTTTTACTGCCGCACTCAGATCAGAGACGTCAATTAAATAATGCTTGCTTAGTGACGTGTTGTCTTATTCTATTGCTGTAGCAAGCTGACAGCAGCAACTTTAATCAAGCATTAAATATAATTGACGTCTCTGAGTGCGGCAGTTAGTTAGCTGTTATGGCTGATTTACATTGGTGGTACATTGACGAGTTGGTTATCACGTTTGTGGCGAGAGCTATTGTAATGACGCAATGTACTTCTAATGGCATGCTTTTCGTGGACCAATGTAAATCAGCCATTAATAATCATGCTAGTGAAACTGAATCTATTCCCTTCTTCCTTATCAAGGTAATAATAACAGGCACGTGGCGTGCGATTAGTTGCTCGATTGGTTCGACCGTGACCTGAAACTCCAAGACCGGATAGCTCGTTCATACACTCTCACAATATGCCACTGCAAAACCGTCGTCAAAGGACCATGTTCGTTCCATTGTCCGAATCAATTGAAACAGGTTTTTTTGGATATTTTGTTTTGATAAAAATCGTGCTTGTGTGTCTTAAAAACATACTATTTTTTCTACTTTTTTACTAATAAAAAAAAAATATGTTATCAGTGTTAGTGTATTCAATATCTCTTTAATATTTTTTTTCTTATAAAATAATAATAAAATGAAAAATTGTATGCTTTTGAGAAAAAACCACAAACCGCTTTGACTGTAAGGATGATTTTTTCCAGATTAGGTACTTACGTACCTTTTAATAAAATTCCTGTGGTCAATTTAAAAATTAAACGTTGTCCTCCTAAGTCACATGATCTAAAGAAAAATAACCGGTCAAGTGCGAGTCTGACTCATGTACCGAGGGGTCTCACCGTCTCACGTATGATAGCCAATGTTTTTTTAGTTACGGTGTGAATTATTAGTATTATAACCAGACCGACGCTTTTACGTTCCTATAACCAATTTTACGATAGAACAAAAAATTAAATATACTTAATAATCATTTCTTGAATGGAGACTATCTTTTTTTTTTCTGTAAAGAAATCCGAAAATAATAATAATAAATAAATACTACGGTTTAAAAAATACAGTTACTTATTTAAAGTTAGCTTAGGACAGGACAGACAGATGGACACTGCAGGCACAGAAACCTAAAAACCTTATAGAAATTTTGTGACACTGTACCATTGATTTAATATATACCACTGTACTATAGCCACGGAATAGAAATAAACAGTGGAAGTGGCATGAGCTTCGCTTAGTATCAGACCTGTTGTCGCCAATAGGTACTCAAACTATCATAAAAACAACACGCCACCATGGAAAATGTTTTTGATGCGGCTATCGTTTTTACACTCCAAAATAGCACAATAAGGCATGCTTCGGGATTTATTTCCTATTTTAGAAATATCGAAATATCGAAATAAGCGATCGCGGCAAATGTATGGTAGGTTATGCGGAACTCCGCATAACTATGCCACACGTTACACGCCCACTTGACACTTCTACTGTTTTTTTATGTTCTGTGACTATACCCTATCGTTCTTTACAGTTAAGGAGGTAAAACTGAAATGGAAGAAACTCCGTGACTCCTACCGGGACGCCCTCAAACGGCAAAACGAGATGCAAGCTAGAGACGTTCCCTCTCGCAAGAACTACTCCTGGAAATACATGTCATCCATGGCTTTCCTCCAACCCCACATGAGCGCAAGGAAGAAACCAGCAGAGGAACCTGTTCAGGCTCCAACCGAGCATGAAAACGAGCATGAACAGAATGGGATAGACGAGCATGAGCAGAATGGGCATGAGACTAGTGATGATTCCGATTCGCCAGCTTCTTCGCCTAAGCGGAAGAGCTCACAGCTGACTGTGATTGATAGGAAGCTTGACTATCTATGCAAGGTAAGATTTGATGATTCATCATCATCACATCAGCCGGATCTCCACGATGGCCGGTTGGCTGGGTGTCATTCGCGATTCATAATATCGTTTGTCCTAATTTATCGTTTGTCCTAAACTGGTTTTCAGCTGAGTCAGACAACTTTTCAAGCTTTCCAAGAATACCTGCGGTTAGGTTAGGTTAGAGTTGTGTTATAACAACACTAAAAAGTTTTAAACATCAGGCGGAAATGGCTTTTAGGACAAACGATGAATTAGGACAAATGACGATTAGGACAAACTATATTATGGATTCCGATATAGACCCCGGTTGGCTACTCGCATCCATTGACTTACCGCGACCTACTTATCGTTGTACAAAATTTCACATAGAACGAATTTCCTTATCTCATAGTTTCTGACTTCCCCATTCTAACCTTAGTGGATTACAAACCTTGAGCAACAAAATAACGATCATGTTGTACTTATGTGCAGGCGCAAGGCAAACGGCGTCTGACGGAGGCGGCGCACGAGGCGCGCACATCTCCAACCTCCGAACCCATCGACATCTTCTTCAACAGCATGTGCCAAAGCACCAAGCGGTTCCCTTATCCAGCCCAAATAAAGATCAAACGGGCCCTCTTCGAAGCTGTCATCGCAGGTGAGGAGGCGTTAGTGGCTGAACAGCAGAACTACGCTAGTCTATGGGCAAGAGCTGCTAGTTCTTCCAGCAGTGACGGGGAGGAGGGGGCCGCGGGGGGCGCGGGAGGCGCCTCCTGAGCCCAGCTGCGCCAGTACAATGAGTATTGTGCGCAGTACGCCAAATATTTTTACGGTATGCAGTAGACTGAAGTGAAAGTTTTGAAGGTCCTTTAGGGCCGTGGTTTGGAGTGACTTGTTTTATGTGGCCGTCGATATCAAATCAAAAAGGGGTTGGTGTGGATAGCGTGACTGTTTTTGGTTTTGCCATTTAGTTATGCTAGATTTTTTGCGATTTTATCGAGGAATAACTCGTTTATTGATTTTGCTTTGTGAATTATTGAAATTAGATCCTCTTTTGGAGATATGTTACTTGTATCAAAATTGATTTAAAAGTGGTTTAAATACGAATATATAAAATATTAAGGATAAATAGGGATGACAACAATAATCAGTTCTGTTATTAGCAAGCGTTCGACAATTATAACTTGACCTACGCAGACGTAAGCATTACATGACTGTACGTATCTCGACCATGGTTCATTCCACACTCGTGCCAAGGTCATAGATACACAACACCATAGAACAGCGTAATCGCTAACTGCTATAAGCTAGCTTCTGGTCTGGACGGCTCCATATATATGTGATGGTTAGTTAGGTAGTGATATATAAAAGAGCTTGTTAAGCCAAATAATATTAATGGACATTGCGAAGCGATATTTTCGACAATATTGTTTCCGTTAGGATATTTATTATACTCAATTGTGTGTGGCCAAGCCGTTTGTAATGGCACAATTACATTTATCCGGTTGCCGTGTGTGATTGGTTAATCACATTTCAACGGACATGTATAAAGACCGGCCACGGAAGTGCACGGCGCAGCGTAGTGGTGACGGCGGTTAGTGAATACAAATGCATAAAAATCTCGTGGCATGCTTCATACGATCTCTATACATTTGGTCGTTGCCGCTCGTCGCTTATCGCTGCTGCTGCCGCCTTCGTCGTGACCAAGGGATTCGTAAAAAAATGCAATCACCTTGTAGTAAACGTCTAGTGCGAACATGAAGTCAGTCGGCCGAATAAGGCCGTCGTATGGCGATCGTAGGTACTCCAAAAAATAGTGGGTCGGGCCCATTTGTGATTCATCAGGCGGTTGGATTTGTGTACGAGGTGAGTCGGTCAGATCCATTTGAGACTGATGTAGTCGTCGTATCAGATGGATGAACATCTAGTGTCGACATGAGATTAGCCAGTTAGATCTGTAAGAGACTGATGCAACTGCCGAATTAGGCAAACGGACTAGTCTAAACTTAAAGCTAGTCGGCCATCCTTTTGAGCCTGATGCGACTTCCGTATCAGGGCATTGGACTATCTAGTGTAAACACGAAATTAGTCCAGTTAGCTCTGTTTAGACTGATGCGACCACCGTATAAGGCTGATGGGCGAGTCTAAACTTAAAGTTATAGTCCGTTCGCGTTAAGAATGATGTAAATCATTTTTGTCCTCAGGCCTAGCTACGCCCCCTAACCAATCAGGTCGCTCAAAATTAGGTTTATTTTTATCCATTAAACTCAATCTGTTAAAATATAATTGGTTTGAATTTTAACTTCACTGCGAATACACATTTACCGTGCAGTTGCACTGATGAGTCACTGCGTTCTTAACGCGAACGGACTATAGTATGACATCCTTTTGAGCCTGATGCGACTTCCGTATCAGGGCATCGGACTATCTAGTGTAAACACGAGATTAGTCAGTTAGCTCTGTTTGAGACTGATGCGACCACGGTATAAGGCTGACGGACTAGTCTAACTTTAAAGTTAGTCAGTCATCCTTTTGAGCCTGATGCCACTGCCGTATCAGGGCATTGGACTATCTAGTGTAAACACGAAATTAGTCAGTTAGCTCTGTTTGGGACTGATGTGACCGCCGTATCATGACGGACGAGTGTAATTTGTGCCATTAGGTACCTAGCATTAATAATGTGTCAAGTTAAGATTTAATTTTAAGTCGTTCTGATTACCAGTAAGCAGTATTGATAAGAATTTAAATATTTTGTACCAGGATTTATTGGAATCTGAGATCTCAAAATTCTACCTCAGCTTGAGGTACTCTTATTTTATTTTGTACTGTACATTTTGTAATGACTAATAAATAAACGAATATTCGCTTGATGTGATATTTTTATTAACCTACCTGAGCTGAGAATAGGTACAATAATCAGTGAAAATAGTAGATTCAGGGCTTGAATACCAGTATTATTTTCATACATAAATACCGGTATTCAATTTCGGTATCTCGCTTATTATTGAATATTTTTGCTCTTCAATGAATTTATATAATAGAATAGTGTTATTACCTAAATTATAGTCGAAAATATCACGGAAATAATGCAAGTTAAGGAAGATATTTCAATTTTAATTAATACCAGTATTAAGCCCTGAGTAAATTGTTCAACAAGGGACTAAAACAAGCCATAATGACATGAGATGTTTAGCCACCCAAGCGGAGCGGTTTTTTTTGTGTAGTGACGCTTTAAATTCTTGCATATTTAGCCAACAGGATCAAACTTGAAAACTATTTTAGAACTAATTGAACCATGCATAATAAAATGAATTAATCCTTAATATAATTAAATAGATTCATATTCGTTATCATAATCGTGTTTTTTTTTATTTTTTCACAGGTGTCATTTTGAGGTTATATCCACGACATAAAAATTATCTATGCACAATCACTGAAAATGGCGATAGTCCTAAATTCACAAACACCGTGATTGATTGTTTAGGGGTTTCCAAAGTAAATAATAAAAAAAACTTTAATCCTTAGAGATTAATAAGGAGCTTTAGTCCCGATGTGCAAAGACTAAAGTAACATTTTAAGAGCATGAGAAGTGAAAAAGTATTAATTAATCAACATGCATGCATAGTTGTATTTTGCTATGGATGGACCGATCTAGATTTTAAACCATATTGCTATTGGTATGTTATCATATCATAATGACAACGCTCTTCTTTACAGTAATGACGACCGACTTAAAAACAATACGATAAAATGTGAAACGCAATAAGTATATGGTTTAAAGAATCTGGAGTAATCATAAGCTGGTACGACGCTCGACGATGTGACTACTTTTGGTACGATGAATACCTTTTCCGCTCCTTTCTTTGTCGCTGCCAACTGTACTTCTCTCATAATCAATAGAGTAAGAAACGGAAAAAAGTAAAACGGGTAGCGTTCCCCATCCGCCGAGCTATAAATACCTACTGCCCACGTCCTATCGGCCGATGAACCCTAAGTGGACTATACAATGTGTCATACCTAGGTGTATATTCACGTGTGGGGCGGATTCGGTTTAAAACCAGATGCGGATTTTCACAGGCGTTTCTTTGGATGGTAGATAAGAAACGAGTGTCTTCTAAAAGTTACAGGCGTTCTTATGAAATATTATGTTACGTTTAGCTAGGGTCAAATTATTTTATCTTACAACATCGAGTGAAATTACTTAAATATTAGATTCGGCGGAGTGTTTATGGAATATTATTCAGATTTGCATAAGTGTGCAATATTCAAGGAACTGAGTTTAAATATGATTGATGTCCAAGATTTGTTTACAGTAGTTACAGTAATTACTTATACAAATGACGTCAAATAAGCATGTTACAAGTACACGGTAGGTGTTCAGTGCCTGCTGAACCGACTAATGTTTTCTTGACTAGAGTTTGTGACGCAGTGGTTGAGAGTGCGTACCTACGCTTTTTACACAAATTTCAATAGCAGTGGCAATGGCAAGCATGGTTTTTTTGACTAGAAATTAGCAAAGTTGGGTAAATTGTTTTTTTTTATTACTTATAGAATTTGTTCCTAACGCTGTCGCCATAAGTTATCGCTAAAATTATAATTTCCATGTTTCTGAATCGGTATATTTGGATAATGGTTAACTTTAGGCGTAGAAAAATAAAATAATAATTATAATGTATTATGGTGTCGGAACCTATAGCATTAAGACATTCGGCCGGTCTAACGACCCTGTTCTTGCGTTCCTTAATACAGAATGGCGGTCAATTTACTTACTTAAATAATCATTGAGTTTTAGTTCTTACCTGACTGCCGAAGAAGGACGACAACCTTTTGAGCTGGCTGCATGGTTCTTGATCTTGGCATAAGGTCTTGGTTACCTCGGGAAGGGTAATTATGCTAAGATCTTAACGAAGGGGTGTTTTTATATTTGCCTTGATATTGCGAGTACTTCAACTTCAAATCGTTCGTCTTAGGCAGGTCTCCTGCTAATTTCAACGAACTTGAAACATGGGTGTCGTTTGTTAATAAACAACAATATATGGCGTCAGCATACACTCCGAGTATGAAAAAGTAAGCGATCACTAATTTCGTGGATCTCAAGTGGGGTCTTATCTTGGTGGCATATTTAATTGGTAATGCGCCTGCGTTGGCCCGGATTCCCAGAGGAGATGTAGGTTCGAAGTTCGAATCCTGCCTAAGACCGACGAAATTTTTCTCGCTTGAATATAGTTTGAATTTTGTAATTCAGACGACTAAGTTGAAAAAAAAAAACGAGTTGCTTTAACTAGGTACATAAATTCCGACTAATCTACACCAAAATCGTTAATCACCAATAATCTATCCAGAGACGCCATTAGCGTCGGCCGGGTAAAACCAGGTAAGCCCAAGTTAGCCATAAATCTCCCCCCCCCTCGTTTTGCCGCATCCGCACTTACACGCATCCGCATCAGCTGATCTCCCCTCGGCTTCTAGGAATGCAACAGCTGTTTTCTGTCAGGAAACACATGTTCACGCGTAAACAACGGTTCGCAGAAGCGGATTCTTTTGACTTTGACGTACCTGCTGGTTTTTTCTTGCCCTTTGAAGTTTGGTCATGGTGGCCCGTGCGGTTGCAAGGCAGTTGCTATACTCACACATACGAGTGTAAGCAGGAGGCATATACAATAGCTACTACGTTCTGTGCCCAGGGCTCTATTACGGGTCTATTTTTAAAGGGAATCTGAAAGTCTAGCGCCTGAGTTAATTCTTATACCTATTTCAGTGCCGCAAGCATCGGTTTACAAATGGAGTCATTAAAGTTTAAAATTATCAATTTATATTCACGATTTGGATGCAATTTACATATGAAATAATTACTTTTATTGGCAGATGTATTTAAATTTGGTGGTTTCAATCAAAAGCAGGTGTTGTTTGGGACTGATATGGTCAGGTTTGCATGGTAATTCGTAAGCGTGTTGAATGATATTAGTAATGAACTTTTTGCTTAATTTTTAAACAGCGCGTACTTTTTGTAATTATGTATTAAAGTTTTTATTTCCAACAACGATAGCCTTTATTAACGATATTTGATAATTTGTTTATACTTTCATAAGGATGAGGACCAACAAGTTGGACTTATTAACTCACGCAATTACATTTTCTATGCAACTTTCCGTTGTATGACAAAAATTAGTCATAGCTACAATTGTGAGGAACTTTTTCGCCTTCGGGGTTTGTATGGTTAAAGTACCTACGCTTCACTATCTTTTAAATGGGTCTACGTTTATGGTCCTCAAACATTTATTACCCGCTACATCACTTTAATTATACAATAAATTATTCCTTTCCCATCCTTGTAATTTTTTGGTTTTATGTCAAACTATTTTTAAAAGAAACTCCCATAGCTAGCTAGTAGGTAGGTATGTAGATAGTTTCAAGCTCTTCGATTTCTCAAGACTACAGTCACAAAAGTACAATCCTAAGATTTCAAATGCGTTGCCAACTAGGGATGAAAATTGCGAAATATACATTTAGTTTTTTCGAAACTTTGTATCTTTCCTATAAAATGCATGTAATTTTCGAAAAATACAAATGAGATACAATCATACACGCATAATACTGGTTTCATGCGACGGTATTGTTCAAATTATCAATCAAAGGGAAATAATCCTGCATTTTATTATTAATTGAACAGTAATTAACTTTATGTAATCGAATCAATGTCTCGGTTAATATAATAATTCGAAAAATACATCGTTAAATACACGTAAAAAACTTAAACTTGCGAAAGATTCAACCGAAGATCCGCAAGGAAAGATTCTGTATTTTATTGAAAAATACTGGGGTGTTTGAAAGATACATGTATTTTACAAGTCATTTTCAACGCTATGGCCAACCTTGCTAGTGATTTCACCGGTTGTCTTATCCCCACACAACAATACGAACACTGCTGCTTATACTATCTATGCTAAAACAAAGACAACCTAACAATCTAATCTGGTAATCTAGAAGCAAGCGGGTTAATCCTCGCTCAGTGCTGATCTTACAGTCTGAGGAAATCAGGTCACATCCGACCTATGACTTTATCTTTATAAATGTACCTATTTACTAAGTTTACTTATGGAGATCTAGTTAATACCAGGTAAGTATTTAATTAAATATATACAAGTAGGTAGGTAATGGAGATAATCTTTTACGGATTAAATGAGTCTTAGTTGTCTCAAGCTCTGGACTTGTGTCTAGTGATATTATTACTTAGTACTTAGTATAGTATGGTATAGTAAGTACCTATGTTTTGTACAGCGTTCCGTGAGTCACCAAAACGGTACTGGCTGAAAATCAGCGCTGGTAGGTGTCTGACAGTGACACCTCAGCATAATGCTGAGCTAGTATCCGATTCGCTACCGCGAGGACACACTCCATGTTGCATCTGTCACATTGTTTGTTATCTTTTATTTGTCTATTTGTGTGTCTTCCTGTGTACTGAATAAATGTACATTTTCTTCTTCTACTCACCTGGAAGACCTAGAGTCGATCAGGTTTAAAATGATTTCTCCCTGAGATGACAATCTGACAGATCGATATATCGCCTCCTTAGAACCCTATATTCATCTAAATTGCTAGAGGCGTTTTCGAAAACTTAATGTTACCTAACGAATTTGGGATCCTCGTGAATCGCCGGCACTCATTTAATCGAATGTATCGTTTCATCGAATTACATTTCATCTTAAGCTATCTGCTGAAACCTTGTTGGTTTTAGGTTATCTTGAGCATGGGTTACTTTGTTAGGTAGGTAGGTTAGGTTAGGTTAGACCTGTAAGTGCCTCTCGATGAAATGAGATTACGGTGAAGTAAAAGATTCTATGAAATGAGTGTCGCTGATTCAAGAATGAACCAGCGCAACTTAGCCACGCTTTTTATAACTGACTCTGTCCTATCACAAAAGTTAACATTGGTAAAGTCTGAAACAAGCTACCGATTCCAGCCTTTTCATCGTGAGTAGGGCAATATTAATAAAGTATGAAAAATTGCTCGATTCATCTCTCATTCTGCTCGTCATGCTGCATCATCTCGCTGGGTATGACTTGGAAATGCTTCTATGGACCTTGTTCAACCGTGTTAACTGCTGCGAGCTTTTAGTCTTTGATTTAGAAACATTTTATTAACCAGTCCAATGCTAAGCTAAGTCATATAATTATACATACGTTTCCAATGCGTCAAAAATATCTACACGCCTCCATAGTCACTAACACAGAACAGAAAAAACAGTAGAAGTGTCAAGTGGGCGTGTAACGTGTGGCACGGTTATGCGGAGTTCCGCATAACCTACCATACTTTTGCCGCGATCGCTTATTTCGATATTTCTAAAATAGGACATAAATCCAGAAGCATGCCTTATTGTGCTATTTTGGAATGTAAAAACGATAGCCGCACCCAAAACATTTTTCATGGCGGCGTATTGATTTTATGATAGTTTGAGTAGTGGCTACAACAGGTCTGATACTAAGCGAAGCTCATGCCACTTCCACTGTTTTTTCTATTCCGTGGTCACTAACAATAAGGTCTATGTACACGTATATTTCACACGATTGGTGTATAGATATTTACGCTTTTGACTGTACTAGGTAAACAAACGGACCTTGTGTAAGATCCGTCCGGATCGCTACCATCGTATTTGCCCTAACGGGTCGAACTGACTGAGAATAACGAAGAAATTGAGAATATCAAAGAACAGCAAGCTGCAGAAAACCAAACAGCGAAACGTCTTTTTGAACCGACTCTTGCTCGAATGAAAATCACAAATGTATCTAAATTAAAACTTCTGTCGATCAGTAATGGAACAAATATTTAACTACAAGTACCTATTTAATATCGAACCCCAATACCAGGGTTGCCAGGTGCGTAGTCACCCGCGTTCATTACGTTAGTCAAGGGTGGCAACACTGCCAACAATGGCTATAATCAATCCCCCGCCTTCGACTCATTGGGAGGTAATTGGTTCTCGCTACCGAAATAACTTTCAAAGCCAAGTGCCGTCTTTAACGAAGGCAGCTTGAGTAATTTTGACTATTCTTCCTTGGATTTCAACATTACAGTTGTATGTATTAACGATATAAACTGATAGTTCACAAGCCGGATTCTGTAATACTTGAATAAATATAAACTTGTCGCAATACGTTACTTATAAACACACAGTCAACTTTTTTTATAATTACACGACCTATACTGAAATGTGATCAACCAGTTTAAATCGTATGATAAAAAAGACTATACTATTTTTTTAAATACTTTATCTACATCCATATCGTCTCCCTACAATAATAAGCTATTAAGAAACCTGTATCTGTGGTTGTATTTTATTGTTAGCATTAAAGTATTGCATGTCGTTAAAGTATCGGTTATCGGTGTGGTTGCACCTTAATGTTCATTTTAAAGTATCCATGACCGATACTTTAATGTAAACATTAAGAAACAGGTACATTAAGACACAGGACCACCAACAGATACAGGTTTCCCACATATTGTAGAAAACTTAGTAAAACTTAAAGTTATGTAAGCGACTGTACACATAATTAGGCATTATGCACCATTCACATAAACTACTATTATGGCAGGTCCTAAGGAGTAGATAAAAAGCCGTTGGAATTAAGTATAGTCGACCAAAAAGTTATAAAATCACAACCATACGGCTGGAAAAGTATTGTTTATGCATGCCATACAGCTTGTAATATCCGTTCCCATTCCATCAACGCGTTTTATTATTTCCACCCTTGTACAGTCATAAAAAACCGGGACATTTGATTCGGCTGTTCATTTGTCACCGTCCCTCTTTGTTATGAATTCCAAGAGTGATCGGCAGTGATGGCGGATCGAGGTGATTTTTCATTCCATAATTTGGTCGGGGCATTGTAAATATGTTTCATTCACGCATCACTTGAATTAAATCTCTTGCTAAATGCGTTATTGTTAAAAAGCAGTTTGGGCAAATGCATTGCCTTTCTCCGTTAGAACTATTGTGGTGTGACGCGTGCGATTTTGGTTTGGGCGCATGTTCTAGTACACGCCTTTGGCAGCTGACGATGTCATTAGCAGCCCTTTGCCTGCCGTTCTGTGACACAATAATTAGGTTTCTGTAATAATTATTCTTATTATTATTAATATCATCAACCAGCCTGAAGTAGAAGAAGAAGAAGAAGAAGAAAATCGTTTATTTAGTGCAAAACACAAAACAATAATAATAAAATGAAATACAGTGAGAAATCAATTTCGAAATATAACTTAAAACTATTTTATAATGCACCAAATTGGGTGCCTATCAGCATAGTATGTGACATAATATATGTAAGTATAATAGTAGCATCTTATTGTGCTTCAGAGCATATTCTGGTTCTGACACAATCGCTTTAAATCGAAATTCCCTGTACAATTTTTTTCTTTGGATTGAAAGTTGTTGATTCTTTAGTGAGTGGTAAAATTGTGTGCTTGTTTGTTTTATTGTTTGTTGAAAGTAATATCTAGAACTACTATACCGATTTTCAAAGTTCTTCTACTAATGACGCTACATTGTTCCTGAATAATGTTGGCTATATTTTATTGAGTTTAGACCGGATCAAAGAGAGGGCGGGTCGCTAGTTTAATGTAATTAGGTGGTATATTGCAAACATGTTTAATTCATTCTTAAATTATACCTACCTGAAAAAGAGCAGTTGCTAAAATGTGTTATTGTTACACAAAGGTGCAGTTGGTGCCATGCTCTCACCTTTCTCCAATTATAATAGTGTGATGTGTGTTTTTTCACACGCGTCTCCAGCAGCTGACGTCGACAATCAGCCTTACCTGCCCTTTCAACACAATTGGCTCAACAGCCCTAATGACACCAATATTCTGAACAACAACAACAAGATCCTCGGCGCCATTTGTTATTTTAATGTTGTTTGGGACAGATGAAGTAATTGAGATATGTTTAACAATTACTCGGTTAAGTATTATTGACAACAACACATTGCAAATGGCTTTTGTATTGCAAGATTCCTCATATTTAGTTTCTGTATTCGTCCGTTACAAAAGGTGGTAGTTTGCGTAACTCTCTTTTCTCCACTTCATCGATTTATAATGCGACGCGTGCAACTTGGGATTCGGCGCGTGTTTTAGCACCACCTTTGGCAGCTGATAGTGATAATATAGCAGCTTTTTTACCTGATGATTATGAAACAATTATTTCATAGTGCACTAATAAATCCGCTCCTGTAAAACAAAAACAAAAACAAATTTCCGACGTAAGTAGTTATTTTCAGGACACATAAATAAATAAATATCAGATACGAGTAAATTATTCAATACCAAAAACATATTGTTTTTTACAGCCCACTTTTAATTTTTTTTAACGAAGTCGATGAAGAACCTTCGACTCTAAACAAATAATTGGTCATAATTGCGGTAAACATGTTTAGTTCTGAAAAATAATCAAGTTTATCGCTTGTTTAATTTAATTTAACGTGTCGTATTTAAGTTATAAGAAGGATTGACAACAACACAGAGTCTATCTTTTGTAATGCTGGAGACCTCGTGACTGGTTTTTAAATAGGTACGTCTTTTAAATTATATTATGCTAACGAAAAGGTGGAAATTTGCGTAACTCTTCTTACATCACCTTTCTCCACTTCATCGATTTATAATGCGATGCGTCTAACTTGGGATCCGGCGCGTGTTTTAGTACCACCTTTGCCAGCTGACGATGATAAAATAGGAGCCTTCTACCTGAGGTTTATGGCACGTCTAGCCCACAATACACTAATAGCACCAATATCCGCTCCTATATAACCTAACGAATAAAACCACCTAAACTCTCAACATAAAAAGTTACAATTATTTAGACATAAAAATCACAAGGCAATCTTACACAAATGAACCTAGTAGAACTAAGCTCTAGGAAACTATATAGACAACAAGAAAGATAACTATAGAAAACAACAGCTTAACTAACCACCAACCACCAACTAGAATATGCACGTCGTCAATATTAATAATTGACTTAATGCCGAACTCAGTGACGTCAATTAAATTTAATGCTTGTTTAGTGATTTAATGTCTTATTATATTGCTGTAGCAAAGATAGTGACAGCAGCAACTTTAATCAAACATTAAATTAAATTGACGTCTCTGAGTGCGGCAGTTGAATTAAATGTATACTTTATCATTAACTGATCACGGCATGTAGTAAATTATGCTTAATCCTGAAAAAAAAAGATATCACCCCTTATTAAGTTAAATTAGCGCATCTTGCGTCATATTAATTATTATTATAAGGGTAATAGGTACTCTATCACCTTTCCCCACTCCAACTGTTTATAATGCGACGCGTGCGAGTTCGGCTTGGGCGCGTGTTTTATTCTACCTGCCTTTGACAGCTGACGATGACAATAGCAATCCTTTACCTGCTGTTTATGAAATAATTCTGCTAATGACACCAATGTCCCCACTCGAACCTTTTTCCCCCATAAAACGGCAGTTATTCGAGCCATATGGATTATTGGCATGAATTATGTAAAATGACAGAGAAATGGGCCTAGCAAATCCACGTAGGGTCCGGCAGCTGCATCAAGGCAATTACGCCAAGTCCCCTACACGTAAAGCTTTAAAGTTATGTCGCAAATTCAAATTTGCCAATCCGAGGGATGATCGCGATCGTGGAACTCGTAAAAATGATGCCAATTTACGATAAAAAGCTGATTTTGGCATTCCGGAAGATTCTTGATAGCCCACCCTCTCGGCCCTTCGCCGAAGTCTGAAGTGCGAATTTATTGCGTAAGTTTTGGTATTATGCATAAAGATAAGAGGTTTTTAAAAAGTGCCATAAAGCATCCAGAGAGGAGTTTTATGGGGGAGTCGCGGATGGTTTGTATTCAATTAAAACGGAGGGGAAGTGAAGGTCGGAGTTGACATTGCTTTCGCACGCTTGGCTTGCTGTAGTATTAGTACTTCGATATATTTCCTAGATTGCTTTGTACACATGTGTGCAGATAAGTTTATCGCAGATGCATAAAAAAACCCGTTTTCAAGGTGAGACTTACGATGTCAATTCAGAACAAAGACGTACATATTTACTTGTATTAGATTGAATGTTGCAATTGACCATATTGCAACCTGACCAATAGCATAATGTGTGACCTTAGCATAATATTCTATTATACCTACAAATAATAATAGGCCTTTGCGCATCAGTGGAACATTATAGGCTCTTAAATAAATAAATACAAATGTGGTGAATAATCAAACGACATCATAATTATTTAGTAGGATAAGTTCGCATGTATTTTGGTTTTCAGGTAACTTATCGATGGGTACAGTCAAATTTAATATAGGCGAACGCAACATCTCAAAAATATGTTCCAATGCACCTTATTCCAGTGTAATAAGAACTTTGTAACATATATGAGAGGATTCTTTCGATACATACATATTTTTGCACTTGAATGTACTAAAACCAACTAAGAAAGCAAGATAAAAACAAGCAACAGAATAATGTCGTTTGATTATTATTCATCCCTTTACTTTCTAAACCTCATATCTAATCAAATAGTTACATAGGAAAGTAGTTATTATTTGTTAGGAAACATGAGTGCTTTTCCTATCTAACTATTCGATCAGATACGAGGTTAAGAAAGTAAAGGGACGCTATGTAATGGGTACCTATTATTTAATCGAGACACCTTTCACCAAACGTCTCATTATCATTACGCAGAATTATAATACTTTCCAAAAAAAAAAAAAGTCTAACCTCAGCCAAGCTACGCGATTGATGTTTAAGATATACTAAAAACATTATGGATTCAGCAGAAAATTGCGTTCGATGAAATGATTATAACTAACTAGAGGACGCCTGCGACTTCGTACGCGTAGAATTAGTTTCTCGCTACTCCCCCCATTTCTTCCCGTTGGGGGTCGATTTTCGGAAAATCCTTTCTTAGTGCTCACTTACATCATGAAAGGAACCCCTGTACCAAATTTCAAGTTTCTAAGTACAGTAGTTTCGGCTGTGCGTTGATATAATATAAGTCAGTCAGGTTTGCCTTTTTTATATATATAGACTTAGAGGACGCCCGTGACGTCGTACGCGTATAATTAGTTTCCCGCTACTCCCCCATTTCTTCCCGTTGGGGGTCGATTTTCGGAAAATCCTTTCTTAGTGCTCACTTACATCATGAAAGGAACCCATGTACCAAACAAGTTTCTAGGTACAGTAGTTTCGGCTGTGCGTTGATATATAAGTCAGTCTGGTTTGCTTTTTATATATATATATATAGGTAGAAGATAGATAGATAAAGCGAAATTCGATAAAAAGATATCTAACCTGTGTAAGGATAGGACGCGTTACTTCCCAATCAAAAAGACAGTATGTGCGCATGGAGCTCATACTATTAGACTCCCTTTTTATTGGATGCCAGTTTAGGGGTAAGTAGAGGGGGCAATTGAGTGCTCAAAGTGATATCACTCCCTCGCAGCTCGCCGGGGGCGTGTAAAGTGTAAACAGATTGCAAACAGTAAACATTGTAGAACATGATTAATGATTGTCCCTAGTGTTCTCGATATACTCGTAGCTTGGCTTCAGCCATGCAATTGCATATTTGTGAATATTGAATATGATAGATGAATATTAAACAATGTTTTGTTTGCATACATACATACCTTCACGGCTATAATCTTAAAGTGGGGTAGGCAGAGCTGCAGAATTATCAAACAACACTAAAAACTTGTTGATAATTCTGCAACCACATTTTGGACTTGACAGAAGCGCGTGGAGCTAACCCCATGTGCTTCTGTTTATAGTCCACTAGCTTTTGCCCGCGACTCCGTCCGCGTAGAAGTCTTTTATCGCTGCTCCCTCGGGATCTGTCAAATTTTCGGGGATAAAAAGTAGCTTAAATGTTATGTCCTTTCCCGGGACTCAAGCTATCTCCATACCAAGTTTCATCTAAATCGGTTCAGCGGTTTAAGCGTGAAGAGGTAACAGACCGACAGACAGACGGACAGACAGAACGACAGAAAGACAGAAAGACTGACAGACAGACAGACAGACAGACAGACACACTTTCACATTTATAATATTAGTATGGATTAGAGAAAATACTCTTTTACCGAACAATTGTCCTCGCGTGTGATAGGTATCCATGGACTTAATGCTCAAATAAGTCTATGGGGGTGTCTTTAAATAACTTGACATTGGCGAAATACACCTGAACAGGAGTGAAAGCCATTAGTGCTTGTATAGTGACGTGTTGTCTTATTCTATTGCTGTAGCAAAGAAAGTGGCAACAGCAACTTTAATTAGGCATTAAATTAAATTGACGTCTCTGAGTGCGGCAGTAAGGGGTATTAATGAACTGTCTGTTTGTGTTTCCGTGATCACAGTGTCTGTCGATTATTTGTGTTATTTTTAGATAATATTATTATTTTTATCTCAGTGTGTTTATTGTTGTCAATAATGTTTTCTTTCTTTCTTTGCCACGATAAAATCTTACTATGGTTTGATATTTTTCTATAAAAATGCTAGAGAATGACATTTATTTCAAGGAATTGCACAAAAGCTAATCGAAAACATACTAATAAGTCCAGAAAACTTTACGAAGCTCCGCTCAATATTTAATACCAATCTCCAACCGTCACCTTCTATAACTATTTTTTAACCTGATGAAGCGTTTTTTACGACACAAATTCCCTCCTTAGAGCACTCAAGTTAATAAAAAAATCCCTCCGAAGATAGACGTAGTTGGCATTGTAATCGTCGCCTTAAGCTGAGTTTCCTTCATCATACACTTCGAGGCATCAGCCTGCTCTTGGTAGTAAAAAGAAAATTGCTCTAAATCCCACGGTTTATTCATCTCGCTACTATCTGTTAATAGAAAAGCTGTATCGCTATAGACGTTATCCACTGCGGCATTCAGTCAACTTAATATAAAGTCAGCCGGTGTAAAGCTAGCGATGTAAACTGTTTTAGTGATTGGGTCGTTGCTAGGCGCGGCCGGAGCGCCCTTGCTGTTGATATGTGATAAGAAACAGTATCAAAGCGTGTCGTTCTTCGTTCAGTAAACAAATATATACTTACACGTGTACTTTCTACTTTTAGAATGGAAAATACTTCGAGATTTCATTACACAAAAGACTCGTGAACAAGTGTAAATCATTTAGAATACGGATAGCGTCATTTAATTTTAGACTACGGCTTGAAGAATAATGATATTGATATCGATGTCCAATTACATTCATACTTGTGTGACTACGATATAAAAATGTGTTTGTCTGTTCCAATTTCATGGTTTAACGGCTTAACAGATCGATGTGAAACGTACAAGAATAGTTTATACTTAGCCTAGAGATATTTTTTATCCTGAAAAATTAGACAAATTCCGAAAGAATAGCGACTTTAACGCAGATGGAATCACGGGAAAAAGTTAGTGCAGACTAATAGTGATACCTAATAAGCCAACATAATGATTCAGAACAAAATTGAGACTGAATGTTAGTTGCGATCTTCATCTTTTACACTTACGTATTGTAGTTTTTTTATCGCCTTAGTTAATCTCTACTCAGAGTTAATAGCCACTCGTACGCGTAAATATTAATTAATCAAAAATCATCCGAAGTTTATTTACTTTCAATGAAAATCGTTATCATAACTAACGCAAACGAGTACACTGACTCGCGTTTTCTAGTTCTAGGTCAAGGCTTACACAATGTCAGTGCCAAGAGCTCTAAAACGCGTACAGTTTCCCAGAAAACCAAAAGAACTGGCATCGAAAACTATTCATATTTGAAAACGCGCGTCCTATTTTACGTATTCGCTACTGACTGCCCAAAATACCAGAGCAAAAAACCCGTACGCCGGGCGGCGGCCGATCGATCGCGACTTATAAAAAGACGCGGGTCCGAACACGGGGCGTCTGCGCTCTTGCTTTTTCACGTGTCTCGCGCGCTCGCTCTACCCCGCAACCGCTACGCGCGCGGGAAGGAGACGCTCGTGTTTGCGCGCTTGCTTCTGCGCGTGTCTGTTTGCCGCTCTGCGCGCCGGCGTGTTTGCCCCGCGCTCCCGCGGCGAAGCGACGTGCGCTCGGCACTACGCCATCTTGGAACTAACGGTATTCTTTTTTCAAACAATTTAATAGCGCTTCGAATTTGGAACGTTTTAAAGTTTTGAGTGATGAACGGGTCGATTCGCGGTAGGAAGCGAGGATCTGTGGATCCGGGGGAGCCGGAACCGGAAGTGGGGGAGGTGGGGAGGCTCGTGGATTCTAGCCAGGCGGATGACAGACGGATGATCCAGCTTGTGCGCGAGCGGCGATTGCTGTACGCGAGGAACAACATGCCGGTGGCCAGCTACTATTCGCAGGTCAAGAAACTCTGGCAGGAGGTCGCTGACCAGATGGGATGGACCGGTAATATGTTATTTATTTATTTATTTGTAAATATTATTTGTTCCAGCTAAATCATTTTCATCAAGGTATAACCAATTAATACCACATTTAAAATAGAATTATAATTCTACTCAATACGGTTATATCGTGATTTTATATTGCCTTAACTACTGCGCTGGTTTTGATAAAATCATGCCGATATCCTAATCACTAATCAGAGTAGATTACAGAAGTTTCTCAGGATGTATATAATATTTGCTTTATTAACTGTGTATTTAACAGTACAATTCGAGCAATAAAATGAGTATAGAAAACAATCTGGCTATCAGATACCCATGGCTGTGTACGGGAATCGAAGCCGCGCCGCGCGCGTTACTGTTCGCTCACCGCTAACAACTGAGCCGGTGGCGGTCATTGCCTTTGTTAAGTTACTCGTAGTTTCGATCCGTTTCACTCAGGTATATTTTTTTATGTTGGCGTGTGGTTGGAGTCGCTATTTAGCAATAAGACTGCCAATAGCTGCCATCTTATTTTCTTTGTTATATTTGTATGTCGTCACGTCTTGTGGTGCCTAATAAAGTGTGTGTATCTATTGTTATTGTACCTGTTTAAGAATTATTCATAAAGGGGTTTTTAATTGTTCGCGACCGACCGTAAATATTTACATTTGCTTATGTTTGTTTTCGTTATCTTAATAAACTACTTAAATGTTTAGTTGCTTACTACAAAAAATGAAAAAACGGAACCCTTATAAGTAGGATCACTCGTGAGTCTGTCTGTTTGTCCGTCTGTCACAGCCAATTTACTCCGAAACTACTGGATTGATTGAGTTGAAATTTGGTACGCATATGTAAATTGATGACCCAAGCACAGATATGCAAAGTAAATTTAGTTTTTTTTTTAATAAAAAAGAAATGATTTGCAAACTTTACTGTGTCGTATATCAAATGAAAGGGCTCGTTATAAGGATCTCAAATATATTTTTGTTATTACTTATTGTAAAATAAATAGTTTTGATTTTATTCATGAAAGAAGACTCAAATTGACCATTCCCCCTGATCTCCGAAACTACTACGAATACAATTTTGAAAAAAATACAAAATATTGTTCATTGCTTGTAGATTATAGGAAAACCAATAAGAATTCGATCCAAAAAATAAAACAAAAAAAAATACGCATGTACCTACCTATGTACGGAACCGTCTCCACGCGAGTTCAACTCGCACTTGGCCCATAGCACAAATTTTGTGCTTAGTTTGGGACTAGGTCAATTTGTGTCCTAAGTTTGTCCCGGTGTTTATTAGCTATTTATTGTTAATATTTCATTTTTTTAAAGATTTTTGTCCTTCCAAATAAAATTACTTTGCTACCTACCTATTTTAATATTAAGGTATTGTTTACTTTATTCGTTATTATAAAAAAAACAACAGTTAGAGAATTTCAATGACTTCATAGTTTTTGAAAACTATGCATGCGTTGATGTTTTATGTTCTCAAAAAGTGAAAATAAATGGTTACAAAGCTGTAATTTTGCATAGGTATAAGTAGGTACTTAAATTTGAATTCATCATCGTCATCATCATCAGCCATGGTCCGTCCACTGTTGAACGTAGGCCTCCTTCATGTTTCGCCACAATTTTCTATCATGGTGCTCTATTTTGAAATCCGTAATTCGAACTTCGTCTATTGCTATCCCTCTCTCTCTAACTAATTCGCAAGAAAGTGACGAGACGATCTGAAGTTCGAATTGCGGATTTCAAAGTAGAGCCCCTGGGCTTACCATCCAGCCCCTGCCTGGAGTCCTTCGGAATTTGAATTACGCCGACAAATTTGTAAAATTAAATCTACTTAATACCTTAGTATATTTTTTTCGGTTATACCTAACCTCCATGTTAAGCAAAAGGTTTTTTTTAAAAACATTTTAACATCGGATGAGGTGTTATCAGATACTTACCTAGCTAGCTCTTTAAAGTGGACCGTTTAGGAAATATTGATCTCGAAAAGTGTAATTTTCGCTAAAGAACTTACACCTACCTAAGGCCCTGTTTGCACTTTGTTAAGTGCAAGTGTGAAGTTCATACAATCGCTGGCAAGTAGTAAGTAGCAAAGGGGTAACACTTTGTTGGGGGTTAAAAAGAAAAACTAAAATGGTAGATATAAAGATGTAAGAAGGTACCGAGCGAGTACTATTCTCACAACAACGAATATTCGCGAAACGCCAATGTAATAAATTACCGGTTGAGAAATCTTGGAAGAAATGTGAAAAAGTTACCTTAGCGCAATTTAATGGGAAACCCAAGAAAAATCAAACACGTCTGAAAAGGTGGTTCTTGCGTTTCAAAGAACTTTCGAGGTTGCAAAAGCCTTATTTATAAAGCTTTTTGTTTTTTCTAATAATACAATTGTGTTTCATTATTTTGATGCAAAATGAACTTATTTCTTTTTTCTTCTCGCGTATCTACCATGAACCGCTTATATTATCATCGTTAACGGTCAGAATACCATCTTAGCGTAATCGAAGCGTGAAAACAGTTCTATAATGAGCGTTGCCATGGTAATAACAGTTTTTTTTTGTAATTATTATAGCATTGTTATTACCATGGTTACTTACGCGCATAGATAATGTCAGTCATGGTGTTTGGTGATCGACTAAGGGTTCAGGTACTCAGGTACAGTATTTAAGATAATATGGTTGGAAAACGCAAATCTAAAGTAGATTCTTATCATGTTTAACATCAATTTGTTTTTTTTAGTAAATACCTGTACCGTACCCACGACTTCATCGTGGATTATAAGTACCTATTATAACATAATAAAATAAAACCTAATAGGTTCGAGAAAATACTCATTTTGTTATGAACTTTGTTATCTATGCAATAAGACCCATTTTTATTAGCCTACATTTTAGTACAGATTTAAAAAGGCCTATGCAAATTTTCAAAATTTTTAAAATTTGACTACTTACTTAAGACATTAATTTTTTAGATTTTTTTGCTACATTAACTTCTGAGATGCCCCCCTTACCTGTAATTTTTTGTGCATTTTTGACTTTAAATCTAAAAGTACTTCACAGAAAGTTTTGAGCCCTTTCTGGCATAATTTCTGCTAAAACTATTATAGTTTCTGCTATAATCAAATTTCTTTTATTTTCAACCCCCCATTGTAGAAACCTTTTACCAAAATTTAGTTTTTTTTACTTAAACCAGATGCGGGCAAGTAATTTATATAACTATGCCAAATTTCAAGTTAATAGCTTACATAGTTATAGAGAGAGACTGCTGTGACATACAGACAGACAGACACCGAATTCTCACGATGGGTTTCTTTTTTACCATCTTGGTACGGAACTCTAAAATGGTGGAACTTTGCTGGCTTGTAGGCTGAATGAAGGTAAATATACCCACGATTTCTTGTTGCAGTGGCCGACGTGCGTCGCAAATGGTCCCACATCCGCAACTCATACTCGAGGCACCTGCGCAACGAAGTAAGCGGCGCGGTGACGGGCCGCGGGCGCATGGTCTCGCGCTGGTACCTGGCCGACGAGCTGAACTTCCTCCGCGACCACATGGCTACAGACGTGTGAGTATGGCTTTAGATCTTCATTCTTCAGACAGGGCTCTGAGTCAATTCCATTTATAGCACGCAGATGGCAAAAGACTTAAGCTAGCTGATGGTAGGTGGGGTCTCAGGCCTTAACCTGTTGCCTCACCACACTGGAAGTCCGGATTCCATAACATGAGCTTGTACGCAGCCTGATGGTATAACATTGGCAATCTTAAGGCTGCAATTGCGTTGCCAACCCTGAGAACGAACTCTATGCTAGTTATTTCCATGGTTGTCTGATCCCTACAACAAAATACGAATGCGATTATTTGGTGGGAGGTGGTAGGTTAAAACGCAAGACGGTACTAGCAAGTTGGATGGACGCTGCACAAGGTCCTTTCGCTAATCCTGTGGCTGGCTGACCAGCTGGACAGGGACTGACGTACGCGTCACTGTGTTTTTCAAATCCTTTATTTATGTCATGGAGAAGGGAAACGAGCTCACAGCTGCTGGTATATGGGCTCACATGCCCATGGTTTACTTTGAGAAAAATGCGAACACCATGCAGCCTGGTCGCTACGAGTACTACTACCTTTCCCGATTGACATTCTTGCTTAAATCAAGTATTTTGAGTCACTTGGCCTATGTCACAATAAACCCATTGTTATTCATCAATAGCAGTTGAAAAAAACTGGTTGTTTCAGACGTTCACCCGGATACTACGGTCCATCGTTCCTGGATATGGAACACTCACACTCACATTCAGAACAAGTAGATGTAAAACCTTTCATGAGCCCCTGGTTGCTAGGGCCAAAGCTGGAGAAGCCAGACGTCTCCCACAACGAGGACTCCTCCGGGTCCCATTCCGCCTTCAGCCCTGAAGACAACTGCTCCTACTTCCAATTCTTCAAAGGCATCTTCAATGACTTCCAAGAATTACCTGTGAAGAAGCAGAGGATGTTCAAACGGCAGTGCTTGAATTATCTCCATGATTTGTTGGATGAAGACGAGGGTCCGATGGTGATTCCTGAGTGTATCCAGGGGTATTCTGGTGAGGAGGCGGTGAACTTATCTGGGACTGGGGGAACGGATGGAAGCGATGACGAGAGGGAAAGGAAGCCCACGATCGGCGAGCTCTCGATCTTGCCTTGCAATTAAATGGCTGTGATATTTAAGTAGACTGTTCAGTGCGTGAATGTTGGGTTTATTGTTAGATTAATTTGTTTATTGTTCAACGAGACGAGATAAAGTACGTTTTTAGTAAGTGAAAAAGTGTTTTAAAATATGTTTGTACTTTGTTCGAATGTATATTGATTATGCGTCATTCAAAGCTTAGACCAGTCCATACGTCAGTATTGATTGGCCTTTATTTCGCTTTGGCTGAAACCATATTGTTATGATATTGTTTACGATAAACAGACGGACAACTCACTAATTTTATATAGTTTTTATTTTATTTTGGTTTGGCACCCTAATTTTTTTTTTCCTTTCTCATCCCTTTGAACGATTTTAGTAAGTAGATAGCCTTAAGTCGGGCCACGTGACTCGTCCGTCACAAACACTTCCTTATTAGTACTAATTTACTTTTAATTAGTTTACAAAGCGGATACCGCGTCCTTGTTCTATTTAGCGAATTACGATCCAATTATGAGGGAAATAAAAGGACAAAAACAAAGTTGATTTCTTTCCTGGTTTTATTTTAAATGCTACTTTCCTTTTTGTTTTACTATACTTATCGTAGATGTGACGGTTTGTAAGGATGTTTGAAAAAAAGAAAGAAAAAATCTCTTTATTGACAACAATAAATAGTTAACACACTGAGATTAACCCATTCATTGCCGAAGACGCGAATTAGCGACCCATGTATGTGTAATCGTAATGCCGAGGACGCGATGTCGCGTCCTCGAGTATTTTTTTTTCCTATAAAACAACTGTACTTAAAGGCTGATAACAAAAAAAAATTTTGCGTGGAAGGCGGCGGCACTGCGTGATGAGTAAAAATATGAGGCGTCGGCAATGAATGAAATGAAACTTTTTTTAAAAATTGCAAATGCTTGTTTAATATACAAATTACATACTAATCGAAAGTATGAAGCCTATAGAATATGCAAACGTTTTTTATAGGATTGACGAAAGCTGATGAAGTGACGACTGATCTCGTCAACCGCTTATACTCAACACATTTCGAGTCGATAGAAAACAATATGCCTAATATGGCCTGCATTTATCACGTGACAAAATGTGGATAAAATATCCGTCAGTTTTTGACACGTATGTACGAGAGTGATGTTTATCCACACGTCACTCGACAAACGCAACCATACTAGGCCCGCAGAAACGATAGGGGCGTTTTTATCTGCAGGGTTACGACAAAATTCTGAGTGCTCATCCAAAACAACGAGAGGAATCTGCAGAGGGGTTAGGGTTCCACGGGAATGGTTCTCATGTATATTTTTAGTCTGTTTTTGAAGTGGTGAAGCTTGGGGGTGCTCCCCTAAGGCCGTGATCGATGGGGCATTGTGTGACGGAGTTGCATGCTATTATTAATATTGCACTTGGTGAGATGCAGATAAAATACTGGATTTTGGAATATTATGCGGAAAAACATGTCCAATGTAGTTTAAAAACACAATCGTTTTGTTTCATTCGTTACGCTGAGGGTTTTGGCTGTTGTTATTGTAGGTTAACGTGTGTTTGTTTATTAAAAAGAATACATTTTCAAAAACAAAGCAGTATAATTTAATCGGGATAGTGGCTGAGTTTCATGAAAGTCGGGCCGTTTTAGAGATATCAGCTGTGAAAGAAGTGGTCGCCATAATGCCGGGGATTTTTAATCTATTTAATAGGTACATTAAATTTGTATATTCGTTTGTCTTCTATTCATAGAGGTGCCTAGGTACCTACTAATATTAAAAGTAAAAATTGCGTTTGTTTGATTGTATGTTGGGGGGTTGGGGGGTGGGAGTAACATCTGAAACTACTATACCGGTTTTTAAAACGCTTTTATTATAAAGCTATATTACTGCCTCCTGACTTACCTACAATAGGTTATATTTTATTGCTTTACAATGGAGCGAAACGAGGCAAGGGAGTCAAGATGCATCATATTACAGTTACCTAATGTTAAGGTAGCCATTTTCGAAAATCGACAAAATTGACGTAAGCATGACAGATCGCATCGACTGCTTGTCTACTCCATACATTTCGAGTCGACATAAAACAGAAACTAGTAGTTAGTTACTCATAAAGGCATGAATTCTCCTCATAACCAACTGATTCATCTAACGATAAACACATCCCAAGATAGGACAGCTCCCAATCGCGATTGCGTTAACACCAAAACGCTGAACAAGTCCAAGGACCCAGCATACTTATAACCTTTTAGTTTTGAGCTACTAACAGATGTCGACCAACTTGGAATAGGCTTAATATAGAAGATATCTATTAACATATTAACATGGAGTTAAACTAATTTGTACTTGTAATACTTCTAAATATAGGCAATTAAGAACTCCGTGCGAGTAAAAGGCGTTTATCGCTATCCCTATCGGGTCTCAGGGGCTAGACAAGGTGCATTACGCTAGCTAGCGTTTCTATTCGTTACGTTTTTAAACCAATCGCGTCACTTGTAGATGTCGTGAAACGAAAAGTCACGTGATCTACCAGTGACGCGATTGGTTTACAAACGAAACGAATAGAAACGCTGGTTAGCGTAATGCATCTTGTCTAACCCCTCTGTTATGGTCGTATTTATCGATGTTGATAAGCGTGGATAAAACGACTGTCACCTTCTGACCAGTATGTTAGTGCTAGAGTGGCGAATGCTTTATCCGCCGCGATAAAAGCGACCATAATGCGGGTGCTGGAACTTTTTGATTTTCGGCGACAAAAATAATTCTTTGTTAGTCTATGGGATGCTGGGATGTAAACTGTCGAGGGAATATTCCCTGGGTAGTTACCCTAGAAACGCATTGAAAGGATTTTAAGATAATAGACCCCCTACGGGAAGACGGGGGCATAGCGGAAAATTATTCTACGAATACTCGTACCTAATTGGCCGGCAACGCACCGACAACTCTTCTTGAGTTGCTGGTGTTTATGGGCGATGGTGATTACTTCCCATCAGGTAACCCACATGCTCTTCTAAAAAAGATACCAATTCACAGGCGTTTTCTATACGTGATATGATACTAAACTTTCATAGTTAAAATATTACTAGCGGTTGCCTGCGACTAAGGAATGCAAATAACCGGTTATAACCGGTTTTTACCGGTTATTTTCATACAAAAACGGCTAATAACCGGTTAAATTGCATTCCCTACCTGCGACTGTCCGCGTCGAAGTCGTGTATCGCTCTTCCCTCGGGAACTGTCAAAATTTCCGGGATAAAAAGTATCCATGTGATAACCCGGGGTACTGTTATGAAGATATTCATATCAAATTTCATCGAAATCAGTTCAGCGGTTTTGCCATGAAAGGGTAACGAACAGTCAGACAAAGTTACTTACACGTTTACAATATTAATGGATTTTACTCGTAGTATGAAAGTAACATAGTATTACTTATATTGCTGTGTCTGTAATCAATCATTAACGAGCGTAACGCACACATAAGCAAGAGCAATTCTGTAGCGAGATAGTTAGATATCTACTCGTTGCGCTTCATTTGGTGTTGCGTATTTGTGTATTGATTCGTAATGTGCATCGGTATAGCTTGACAAATGTTAAACGTTAAACGTTGGTGCAAATAACCAACAAAACCAACTAGCAAATGTGAAATAAGTTGGTCATCTAGAATAAAAAACGGTCAAGTGCGAGTCGGTCTCGCGCACCAAGGGTTCCGTATTGAAGATAATATGCTTGGTAACCGCAAAAGAAAATACTCATTTTGTTATAAGCTTTATTTTTCAGGCAATAAGGTCGATTTTGATTAGCCTAAATTTTAATACAGATTTTCTTAGTTTTTTTGTTATTTCTCAAAAACTGTAAATAATGAACACTTTATTTTATTTTTCCCAGAAAATATAAGTAATTATCTATACGTCAGGATTTTTTTCAGAATTTTTGATTAATAAACTTCGGAGATAAGGGGGAACGGTCATTTTTTGTAAATTTTTGGCTATAAATCAAAAAGTACAACACAGACATTTTTCAAAAAAAATAGTTTTGAAATGTGCAGATTAAGACCTTTCATATGACACCCCATTTGCTATAATCGAACCACTTTCATTTTTGAACCCCCCATTCTAGACCCCTTTTCAATTATTAATAAAATTATTTTCATATTTTTTTTACTACAAATAGATGCGGGCAAGCAAGTTGTACAACTATGCCAAATTTCAAGTTGATACCATTTGTAGTTGCTGAGAAAACCTGCTGTGACATACAGACAGACAGACAGACAACGAAGTCTCACCATATAAGGGTTCCTTTTTTACCATTTTGGTACGGAACCCTAAAAATGAGCCCCTGTTTCCCTTGGCCACGCCATAACTCGAGAATGGCTAGACCGATTTGAATAATTTCTTTTTTGTTGTGTTCGTTTATTATCAGGAAAATGTTTGTAAGGAAAAAAAATACACTCGGGCGGCGCCGAGCGCGGACAGTAGTTCTGAATAAATATGAATGTAGCCATTTGAAGGTGTTACTGTCTATTTTCATATTTAACTCCTTTGATGCGAGTCAAAACATCAACAATAACGCGGTTATTAGATGGAAAAATAATGCCAATGTTTTGACAACTATGTCCACAGAGTTCCATTATCTGAAATATTTGTTACTTATATTAAAGCGAAAAAATTTCGTCGGTCCTAGGCAGGATTCGAACCTACATCTCCTCTGGCAATCCGGGCCAATGCAGGCGCATTACCAATTATGCCACCAAGACCCTACTTAAGATCCACGAAAATAGCGATCAATTACATTAACATACTCGGCGGGTATGCTGACGCCATCTATCGTTGTTTTTATCAACAAATTTTTTTCGCTTTAATATAATTTGAATTACGTACTTATAGACGTTTCTGTTAAAATTAAAAAATATTTGTTACTTATTTGATAGTTAGCATACATACATACACATACATTAAATCACGCCTGCTTCCCAGAGGGGTAGGCAGAGACCACTTCTTTCCACCTGCTACGATCTTGACAAATCTCTTTTGCTTCTTCCACATTCATACATCGAGTCATGCACTCATGTTGGTTTCGGGTACTTAAAATTCGGCCCTTTTCCAGTATTTCTCCGATTTGATTCGTAAAAGTACGCCTAGGGCGGCCTTTTCCGACCCTTCCACTCACTTTCGCTCTGTATATCTCTTTCGTCAATATTCTTTCATCCATCTGAATTTCATAGTTAGCGATTTTCGAAAATAGACAAAATTGATGAAACTGACAGACCACTTCGACGCTTACGTCAACTCCATGGAGTCGACAGAAAAGAGAAAAATTTGCAGCGTATACATGTATCTTGGCTTACTTTACAATGTATGGGATAATAGTTGACGACGTGGTTTAACGTAACGCACGAGAAGTCATGCCACACATTTTGAGTGATAGAAACAAAAAACGTTAGTAGCTTTTGCATCTTGGCTAGTTCTAGGCCTCTATTCTTCTCGGTACACATTACTTTTGACATGTTATTATATCGCTTTAAACTCAACCACCAAGACATGTTATTTATCAAGTAAATAACATCAACATAATAAGCAATACTGTTTTACCGCGTTGAATAGAGTGCTGTTTATCATAGCGGCGGGCGCTCACTCGTGTCACGTGACGTCATGGCTCGATCGGCCATCTTGCGTCGGCGACGCGACGTCGCCCTCAGTCCCCCGCTACTCGCAGCCGACGCGCGACGCGACGCAAACCGCTGCACGGAGTCGTCAGTAAGTAATCGATACATTCATTACGTTAGTGCGTAGACAGACATAGCTAAAAGTAAACCCTTAAGATATCCTTGTAGTTTGAAGAGCTAATACCTAGGCTACAAAGACGAGGTGACGAAGTTGTATTTCTTGATAAGGTCGGGCGGGTTATACCTAGTAGGTAGGTATATTTAAAAGCAAATGGGACATAACATAACAATCAAAAAGTACAGTGCAATAAGGTCTATTTTAAACACTACAACCTTATTGTACTAGGTACATCCCTCGTCCCTCTGGGAAACCTAACAGGTCCTAACATCTACCTACACTATACCTACACGGAGAAAGTTATAAATAAATAATCGTCCCCCACTATGGGATAGCCTTCTATAGTCTATGCCAATTGAAATTGGCAAAGATGTAAACACAACCAAACGAACCAATTTACCATTATTACTCGATAATCACGTGCTTTTAAAGATCAAGTGAGGTCTGAGCAAAGTTAGCAAGGATTTATACACTTGATCTTAACTTTCACATAAGTTTAAGATTAAATAACTATTATTTTAAACGTTGTTTTAAATAAAAACACGATTGATTAAATATTTGAGCTTATGTGTCAAACAGTACTAATTTGTTTACATCTTTGGCAATTTCAATTGACACAAACTATAACTAGATGCCCTGTGTCATTTACACACCACAAAATGTAACCTTCTCATTGATTTTTCTGTCAAAAATGGAACCATAACATCAACAATAAGACTACAAATTACGATAGGTATGTACAAGCAAGTTAGGGTACAACCTATACCTAAGTGGAATATAGGGTAAAAGTCACCAGTGGTCGGCCTCTGCCTATACTTTGCATGAGTGGAAAGATATATTTCCCACACTTCGCACACATATAAGGTCGACTACTGGTTTTTGGCTGACCACTGGTGTCTGTGACTACCCTATCCATATCGTTAACTTTACGGTAAGTAAGTAATTCTTATTATCATTAGGTGTAAAGGATGTCGAAGATGTCGGAGCAAGTTTTCAACCTGAAACTAGTGGCTGAAGTCGAGAAGCATCCATGTCTGTACAACTTCAATCTGCCAGAATATTCCAGAAAAGACATCACTGAAGAGGCCTGGTTCGAAATTGGAAAGAAAGTTAATTTGACTGGTAAGTAATTAAATAAAACTGGTCAAGTTTGAGTCGAACTCGCGCACCGAGGGTTTTGTACTCGTACCGCCGCACAGTGTAGGTATTATTATATTATTTATTTCGATTTCGAATCAAATCAGCGAATCAATTTTTGTTGGAAAAAATGAAAAGAAGAAAATCATCCCAGTCAAAAGTAGGATTTAATCAGCAAAACCATGTTCATAGTTGATATTACATACGTACCTACCTAGTGTAAAAGTTTTCCAATTGATTTTGCTGATTAAATCGTACTTTTTTTTCCAATAATCGGTATGGTATGGTCTATATGCCTACCCATATCCCCCCAATGGGGGTAGGACCCCTAGATTTCGGTAGGACTCGGCAGATCCTCATTTCTTGTGCCAAGATAAAGTTATACTTAAACTAAGTTTTATTGATGTACATAATTTGCCGCCCAACTGTCGTGTTTAGTCTAACTTTACCTGTATTATTTTTAATAAAGCGAAGTAAACTAATTAATACAGGATAATAATTATAAAAAATTGTAAAAATACCTACAAGTATGTCCTCTATTATTTCAACACATCCTATTGTAGTTAGGTGGGTAAATTTTTTTTTTTGGGATTTGGTATCTTTAGATACCTGGTATAAAACGTATTAGCTATCCACATCTTACTTCTTCTAAACTACGCAACGGATTTTGATGCAGTTTTCATTATCTTTTAGAGAATTACTTTTGAAAGGTTGTCAAATATAATATACATTCGGGTTTATGTGACCTAAATAAATAAATATTACAGAAAAACTCATATAAACCGGAGCAAAGCAAGGGTTTTTAGATTCTTATAAGAAATTATTTTTTTGGTTTAAGTATATATATTTACACATTTTTTTCTTTCCCAGGGCACGAGTGCAAAGAAAGATGGAAGAATCTCCGCGCGGTCTTCGTACGACATCTCAGACCTTCGTCAGCGAACAAGACCTTGAAGCCATACTATGCAGCCGAAGCTATGCAGTTCACCCTGCCCTTCATCAAGACCTCGAAACAGTATCACAAAGCATCATCAAGCGACGTCCAGAAGATCGAAATAGAGAGTGACCAAGAGGAGAATTCTTTCACATCTCTTAATATGGCACCATCGCCTTGCTCGTCTCCTGTCTCTCACCCTGAAGTTCCTTCTCCACAGCCCTCGAGTGTTTCCTGGAACAAGGGAATTAAGACATCTTTGGGTTCAGATCCTCTAGTGGAGTATGGACTGACTGATACGCAGGAAGCAAATAGGATGTTTCTGATAAGTCTACTGCCTGATCTGAATGCGATGACTGCTAGTCAGCTCAGAACGTTCAAGAAGAGGGTAATGGAGGCAGTCGTTGACATTCTAGAAGACAATAAGTATAAGTAAGTAGTGATAAGTATGAGAGAGTGTTGCCAGGTCTAGGCTATGAATCGGAACTGTGCTTGAAGTAAATCGGGACTTGCGTCTTTATAATGGGAATCGGGACAGTACTTAAAATCGCGCAAATCATAGCCATCCAATCACAGCCCGATTGTTACCGTTTTTGGCCTTCTCGGTAGATGTAAATTAAAAAATTAAAATTAAATTAGTGTAAGGGATGGCGGTTTTGTAAGGAATAAGTTCGCCTTTGTACTTGTTTTTTTTTGTTATATTGCCTATGTTTTGTATTTCTTTTTTATTCTTGTACAATAAAAAGTTTACATACATACATACATATGTACATACATATATATATGTACACTCTAGTGATGTCCTGAAAATCGGGATTATTAGCGTTCCGGGCAAGGGTAATTCGGGACGTGTTCACAGACCCCGGAAAATAAAGGAACGTCCCGCAGAAATCGGGACATCCCGCAGAAATCGCGACGTCTGGCAACACTTGCGAGAGATTACATGTTTTCTTATAATATTACTATTGGTTTTATTTCACGTCTTTCGTTTCAAATACACGAATCTTTGTTGGCTTATTATCTAGGTTATTTTTATAGCTATTCAAAAAAATATTTTTCTCGACTGTTTAATAAGTACATGAATCGGCTTTTATAGAAGCTGTGTAAAAAGATTTGAATATTTTGTAGAATGAATCTCTGAGTTATTAGTTATTAAATTTCAAACAGGCTGACAGGCGGCCATGGTGAAGAGATGCCAACTTTTTTTAGAGAAAATAACGTATTATCCAAATAAAAAAAGTATTCTTCAAAATTATTTTTTAGAAACATACTTTTTGTGTTCTTAGCACACTGTACTGTACTTAATTGATAGTGTGGGCATAGCAGAGGGGGCAGTGACACAAATTAACACAATGGATGTAAATAGATTATTTGATTTATATTATAATAAAATATATTATAATTACAAACATAATATACTCACCGGCATATTTAGCAAAACGAAAAACAAGGTGTCATTTTGAACCTAACAATTTTACATGATAAAAAAACAACACAATGTATTTTCCTTACAGAAAATGACTGACTTCTTAATGAACACATGGTTTTGTGTAAGGAAAATAAATATTGTTGTTTAGTTCTATCAAGTAAAATTGCTACGTTAAAAATAACACCTTTTTTTCGTTCCGCTAATTTTGCCGGTGAGTGTATATAGGCTGATGAACTCATTACTTACTGTCTTTTGCGCCGCGCAGTCGGGTAAAAACCGGTCAAGTTTCGAAACATCTAAAATTCAACTTTGCCCTTACCTCGGCTTACATTATACACTTACATCACGTTTGCGAATTCATTCGTCCAGGGACTTGCCCTGTCTATCTGTGTCAATATGCTAAGGGTAAAGTACATCCCTTCAGTCGAATAAATAGTGCGATGACGTCATCAGACCTCTCCGAGGGGACCCTTTCGTCCTTTGGGACCCTACTCCCTTTCTTAAGCCTTTAACGGCCATCAGTGCAAAAAGGACTTCATACCATGCAAAATAAGGTCGCAATTCTAAATCTCTATAAGATAATGCTGAAGAAATCCGTATTTATATGAAAAAGGACTCTATAGCATTGGGAATGTAGTTGCATTTCGTGCTTACTTGAAGAAAATGTCTAAGGAATCTCTGTTAATGTGAAAGCGACTGTGTTTGTTGATAGATAGAGTTGTGATTAATTTAGTGGTGTAGGGGATAGTGCAGAGTTGTGATCAAATAGAAGCGATTTCAGAGATCTAAATGAGAAGAGTGATTCGCGAGACCCCGTTTGTGTATAGCGTCAAAGGATGGCCTCCTTAATACTTGTTAGTAGGATGTTGATAGGTACAGTCGGCCTTATAAGAAGCTGGACACTTTTGTACCTTGTCGCTTTAACGCCTTTGACAGATTAGTGCAGCAGTTCAAACATGACGTTAAAGTGACAAAACACTAAAGTGTGCAGCTTCTTATAAGGCTGACCGTACCGAGTAAGTGGTGGTAGGAATCACTGAACAGAAAAAACAGTAGAAGTGTCAAGTGGGCGTGTAACGTGTGGCATACTTTTGCCGCGATCGCTTATTTTGATATTTCGATATTTCTAAAATAGCAAATAAATCCAGAAGCATGCCTTATTGTGCTATTTTGGAGTGTTAAAACGATAGCCGCACCAAAAACATTTTCCCTGGTGGCGTGTTGTGTTTATGATAGTTTGAGTATTGGCGACAACAGGTCTGATACTAAGCGAAGCTCATGCCGCTTCCACTGTTTTTTCTATTCCGTGATAGGTACTGTGCAGGGATTGCTACCACCATCTGATCATTTAACCTACGTATTGTTGTGTTCCGGTGCGGGGATAAGACAACCGGTGAAATTACTAGCGTAGACGCATTCCATCTTGGTCCTCAAGGGTTGGCAACGCATTTGCGCTCTTGAAATTGCAGTTTTAAGATTGTACTCCTGAGGATGCGAATGGGGCACAGACGTCACTTACCATCAGGTGGCCTGTGTGCTCGTTTGCCTTCTCCATGATATAAAAACATGTTTAAAAAAATATATTTTTTTGTTTATTACCCCCCTTTAACTTGTGTATCTGTGTATGTATGTCCATGGCGCTTCCCTGGTAAGCCAAATAGGGGTATCGCAGGCAAAACTCCCATAAAAAGAATGAAAGAAAGAAAAACAGAAAATTATATTTATTCACAAAAAAAGCACAAATAAGTTACAAAAAACAAGTAAATAAAATTATACGTCATGGTTGGAGCAAGAGCATCCTCATTACTAACCCCCTTACTAATAAACGTTGAGTAACGGTGGTATAGCTATACAATGTTTTGTCCTTATCTGTCATTGTGACATTTGAATTTGACAGATAAGGACAAAACATTGAATAGCTATAGGTACCACCGTTACTCAATGTTTATTAGTAAGGGGCAAACGGTATAGGATTGAATCTGCTTTGGCTATTGAATTTGAGTTATCGCTGTTTGGCTTATGAGGCGGTTTGGCGGTAACCTATAGTTGTTTCGAAAAACTTTTGTCCGCTGTTTCGTTTGTCCGAATTTTCATTTATCCGAAAATCGTTTTTCTCTGGACCCATTAACTTTTCGAAATACTTAACCCTTAAAAGCATAGCATGTCGAAAGTGAAACGCGTCTTTATAGTCCATTTCCAAATTTGAATTTGACAAAACTACAAACCTTACTGCATAAATTCTAAGTTTGAAATTTACTTAAAATGTATGTTTGAAATTGAACTTTAAAATATATGATGTATATAAGGGTTAAAGAGATATAGTTTAGGTTAGGTTAGTTTTATAACAATCCAGGAAAGTTAAACCGTCAAACGAAGCAGCGGACAAAAGTTTTTCGGACTTAAGATAGGTAACCGTCTCTGGCGCACATAATCGCACTGCTAGATCAAAACAGTATCAACTCAAAATGGATACCTATCGATGTTTCAAAAAACTTTTGTCGTCCTTTTTCTCTGAAACCGTTTAACTTTCCTTGTTTTTTATAAAACTAACCTAAACTAACCTACAGGTTCTGTTGGTATATCTCTTTAAACATTTTGAAAAGTTCATTGGTTCAGAGAAATATGATTTTCGGACAAATGAAACAACGGACAAAAGTTTTTCGAAACATCGAGAGGTAACCACTTAAAATCCTTGCTAGTTTTGTTTCAAGTTCATAGTAGTTGTACTAAAGTTGATTTTAAAATCCAGTTGTATTTTGAGTTACAACTGTTTTGATCTAGCAGATATGTATAAGAAGCATTGACGTACGAGTACTTCTAATATTATTGTTTTCTATTCCCCGATCGATTAGATCACGCTAATGGCACTCGCAGACTAAACAACTGTCCGCATCAAACACGATGTCTGTCTGTCATGGCTAATTTACATTGGGCCAGCAAAAGTATACCAGTAGAAGTACATTGACGAGTTGGTTTTCACGTTTGAGGCGAGAGCTATTGTAACGACGCAGTGTATTTCTTCTGGCGATTTATTAACCACCGAACAAATGGGTAGGTCTGTTGACTATATGGCTATTGTTGCCAACTTTTTTTTAGGAAAATAACGTATAACGTAACGTCTGACGAGTATAAAATAAAAGTATTTCCAAATAAAACAAGTATGCCTCAAAATTATTTATTTATATGTTTGGTTGAAAACATACTTTTTTGTGCTCTTAGTACACTGTACTGTAATGAAACTTAACGCACGTTCAGAAATTTCGCAGAAGTCTTGATTCTGCGTTCCGGTCGTCAATTTCGATCCATTCCACGCATAATCAATCAATCTTTTTACATTCCACGCATAAGTCAGAAATAAAGTATTTTCGATACTTTTTTTTTATTCAAAAGTATAGAGTATAATGAAGCAAAATAACGTAGGATACGTTATTATAAAGTATGGTTGGCAACCCTATAAATGGCTGTATGTCTGTATGTGTACTTTCAGCGCTGGAACTAATGGATGCATTAAATGCCTTTGACATATTCAGGTGGCAGATCAAAGATGACATGTAATCGAAAAGGTACTAAAGCGTACAGCTGTTAATGACTGGGCCTCTAGTCAACGAGGAAAAACCATATTGTTTATGACGTGTTATCGTATTTAGGTATCGTATCGTGTTTTCACGAAGTCGGCCGCCATTACTGTCAAGTAAATAAGAGCTATCAGAACGTTGACGAGACGATAGCACGTCAAAAACAATATAGTTTTACTGAGTTTAATAAACACACTCACATTCTTTCGCTTTTATAATACTTTGTGTGACAGTTTATTTTCCAACCACAAAAACAAGATCAGTTACGAAAATTACGAGTTGACAAAGAATAAAACCCGTCCCTTTACGTCCAAGTGTTTAAAACGGCAGGAAGGTTCTCTTTATGAGCCGTAAGTTAAAAATAAGGGCGGTGGTAAACATGGCGACGGGGGGTATAAGCGGGGGGACATAAAGAGAGCGGAAAGCGACGCTGTTAGCCAGGGTTTATGAGGGTCCGGCGTTACTATCTCTACGGGCATCGAATTTGTTGATCACTAGATAGGTATGTTATGGCCCTTGGATAGAAAAAAATTATAATATGAAAAATAACAACTTCAAAGATCTACTTAAAAGAAACAATGACTAGGTCTTCGCGGAAGCCCTATAGTGTGGCCCCACAGAACAGAAAAAAACAGTAACCGTGTCAAGTGGGCGTGTAAAGTGTGGCATAGTTATGCGGAATTCCGCATAACCTATCATACTTTTGCCGCGATCGCTTATTTCGATGTTTCGATATTTCGATATTTCTAGATTAGGAAATAAATCAAGAAGCATGCCTTATTGTGCTATTTTGAAGTGTTAAAATAAAACGATAGAAAATAATTTTCCATGGTGGCGTGTTATTTTTAATTAGTTTGAGTATTGGCGACAACAGGTCTGATACTAAGCGAAGCTCATGCCACTTCCACTGTTTTTTCTATTCCGTCGTGTGGCCCCACCTTAAATGTCATTTTGTGACATTTCATCGAAACATGGTTACGTGACTGAGTAAGTAACGCGTGTGTGTACACGTAATGAGGACGGTATTTGTCATGTTATGTACAGTAAAACGTACTGTCAGCGCACGATTTACACTGTCCACATTTACGTGATAAGTCCTGTAGATTTGCCACGCAGTCCGATCTGATGGAGCCCTATAGTGTGGACCTACCTTAAGGCGCCTATTAGATTTAGATATTGCATTGTCAACTTCTTCTTCATTTTCATCATCGTCATCATTATCATCATCACAGAACAGTTAAAATGACTTTGTAATTTAGTTACCTTTTATCTTAAGTTATGAAAACTATTTCATTCCATTCCATGTCTAGAGAGTTACTGTTTCAAGTGCATGTGCATACCTATAAATTGTTAACTTTGTGTAGTTAATTCCTAAAAGTGTAATATAAATTGGTCAAAACTTTGTTGGCTTATGAATAACTCACCTCTGTTGTAATATTAATAATGTATAATGTAAGCTGTTTGTTTTCCTTAATAACTAGAAAAAATAAAGAAATCACATCAGCACGCGTAGTCGTCCACTGCTGAACATAGGCCTCGCTCTTTAGTTTCCATCGAGAAAGATCCAATTCAATGCGGTTTGCATCCACCGACTTCCTACCTTTATTTGGTCATCTGTCCATCATGCAGGCGGTCGTCCCACGCTGCGCTTGCCGGTCGTAGTCGCCAGTCAAGAACTGTTCTGACCCAACGGCCGTCCGGCCATCGGTCCTTTAAGCTATTTTATTTTTATTTATTTATTTATTTATTTAATGAAATTACACAGTATAACAGTAAAACTAAAGCACTGCGAATTTAAGATTATTTGAAACATAAGACAAAAGCAACACAAACAGTAAACAATAAAACATTAAAGAATAGATGAAGGCCGTTCATTCATCATCACACAAAATTTCAAACATTCGTCACGTATTGACACCCATCTGGATGCCAGCACGTCAGTATTGGGAGCTGTATCCAGAAATGCATTATGCAGTTGCAGAGCGCGAACCAGCGGTGACTTGCGGCGGGAGATGGTCCGCGCGGCCGGGACCGCCAGCAGCGGGTACTTTCGTTCCCGAAAAGCATATTTCGGCACAGAGGGAATGAACAGACACACCAGTTGCGATGCTATGCCCTGCCCATTGCCACTTCAGCCTACTAATGCGCTGAGCTATGTCGGTGACCTTACTAACGTGAGTTATTTTTGGCTTCACACAATCGTGTTGCTTCAAAAAACCCGACTGTTGCTAACTTTAAATCAATTGATATAAGTCAAATCGATTGACATAAGAGTCATCAATATCGGTCCTCGCGTTTAGTTTCTAGAGCGCCAAAAAGGAACAAACATACATACATACATATATAGACTGATCTGATAAACACATGACCCTCCTCCTTCAGCAGTCGGGTAAAAAGCGTGTTGGTAATATTACTCCCAAAATCCTATCTAAACATCGAAGCTATTGAACTATAAAAATAGTTTGTACCTCCCCTAACAAGTTATAACGGTGAGCTTGTTCCAGTCGTTACTCGCAGTCACGTCCTGTAATACCCGTCGGTAGTCGTGACGCGGTCGTAACGCGGTCGTAACGCGGTCGTAACGCGACCGTAACGACGGCGGCACGTGCGCGCGATTATTGTCGCGCGATAAACGCGAACTGCCGCCGATCTAAGTTTTTACAGACGTCATTAAATCTACAACCACACCAAAGCATATACCCTAAGTCGAAGTAGAGAAACAAGCGACTTTAATTTCTATGTCGTTTACACGTAACGTTGAAACGAATTACTTCAATTTGGAGTTGCGTATTTTGCTTCTGAGGTACGGAAGTAAAATTTCAAGTTCGTACATCTAGTGCCCAAAATTTTTAAGACAGAGATATTGAGTCAATTTCGTTAAAGAAACGCTAGGATCGGCATTCAAAGTTGTTAAATGATGATTGAACCGCCACGTTGGAATTGGAGATTTAAATTTTAAAGCGATGAAACTCGAAGTGCTTTAGGTAATAGATATGCCATTTGATAACATCAAAGTTCTAAAGTCAGATATTTTATTTTATATCTATTTGAATTTGTTTGCGTAAAAGTCGTTTGCCATCATTTCCTCGGTTTTTAGGGTTGCGTACAAAAAAATGAAAAAAACAAAACCCTTATAGGATCACTCGTGCTTCTCTCCGTCCGTCTGTCACAGCCAATTTGCTACGAAACTACTGAACCGATTGAGTTGAAATTTTGTAGGTACACATATGTAAATTGATGACCCAAACCCAGATGACCTCAACAACGACGGACGGACGGACGAACGAGTGAATGTCCAAGCGGCGAGTTTAATTAAATAGGTCCCGTCAGAGAGAACAAAACACATTTCAGCGCGTGTATTCAATTTGGCAGCATGGCTTCTTGAACGTATAAGGCTGCCTAATTGAGAATGCTCGCGCTAAAATGTGTTTAGTTCGCTCGGACGGGACTACTTAAACTCGCTCGTTTGTTTGACCTACCGCCGTTTTTAAGTGAATAACACCCAAGGAGAGGAATTGCAGATGCGTTGCCAGTGCTGATGTGCCAAACGAAACTTTCCAAAATTGCGGAATATTTCATGTAGGAAAACTTCGGAAACTTCTCACAATTGTGCGTGGGGATTGAAACTTTCCGTTTCTTATATTTAAATTTCCTATATTTCTAGTGAAAGTTTTCGGAAATTTCATAGAACTTTTCCAACTTCTTGGAAACTTTCCGCAACTTGCACATCAGTAGTTGCCAGCCTTTAAGACAAGAATATGCTCGTAAGGTCCGTAACTCGTAACGGTAAACCCGATTTAGAATCTAGACTGAGCGAGGCAGGCTGCGTGGCAACTAGTAACATTAATATACCAACGCTTGCGCACGTGTAGAGGCAGGGGGGGGGAGAGGGGGCAAGGTGACACCCCGCGGCAGACCGCGGCGACCCACCGGCTGCAAACGATCTGGGGATTACCGACATACACACAGACATACATACATACATACTTGACGTCGTGGTTAGCTGTGATCTTGCGTATGAAGGGCAAAATAATATGCAATAAGCACTGCGAGTAATGTAGGCTCTTTCCTTGGTCTTGAATATGATTTATTTGTTATAATAATTATATATCTATAAGTACCTATGTCTGTCAAGTATCCATAGCACAAGATAGGTATAGCATAGATATAGTATAGCATAGGTTTGAAACTAGATCGATAAATATGCATGGTTTTTATAAATCGCATTTCTGCCGTAAAAGAGATATCACTAAAATTTCAATTTAAATCGGCCAAGAAATACGGATGATACAATAATTTTAAACTGCAAGCTAATTAGACAGAGAGATCGGATATGCACTGTGACATTATGTGTCATGTAACAGGTCGGCCAACATCCAAATCGCGAAATAAAAACAGCTGTTCCATACAAACTTTGAGAACAGCTGTTTTTTTTTTCGCCATTTGGATTTTGATCCCATAATAAAAGTTGATGAGTATGAAGGTGGTTTTCCACCGGCGACGCGAGACGAGACGAGGTGTACACTAGCAAGAATTTTAATTTGTATTAAAACACCATTTCCACCGCGCGCGCGCGAGGAGGCTGAGCGATTTTTCAATACAAATTTCAATTCTCGTCCCGCCCGGTGGAAAAGTACCTTGACCTACAGAGTTAGTCCCTGAAGTTTGTCCAACCTTCTGCCTAACACCCTGTATATAACTGCCAAACTACACATGCATATGTTATACTTACACTAATGTATCCTTAACGAACCGATTCTGCTGGTGAATTCTGTCTTATCTACTGGCAAGAGTTTGCTGTGATCTTGTACCCCGTAATGTAGTTAGGGGTGAATAGGGGGTAATTGGGGAAGTTGTTTGTGGGGGATCAAACACCAGCGTAAACCAACCGTGGACTGGGTTTCTGTGATTTACCCCTAAAATAGGTTGTTATGATTAAGAAGAGAAACAAAATTGTATGTTTACGAGCTTCATTTGATCTGAATGATCTTGTTAGTGGAAGAGATCGCATAGTTTATCTGCTTTTGTGTGCATTTGAATTGATTAACATAGAGTATTTATTGAGAGCTCATTTATTCACATAACTTTCTTGTTCATAATCATATTTTTTTCATATAATTGTTATTCATACTTTTTATTATCACTGGAACCGTAAACATTACAGAATTTATTAAATATTCAACGTGTAGATAAGGCTAGGTTAGGTTAAGTTTGATTTATAAAAATACTGAAAAAGTAACAGTTACTGAAAAAAATACGTTATGAATTGCGATGATTATGACTTAAAACACTATGAGTAAAAAATATTATGAGAGTCAATATGGACCCGTATTTATTATATCATCGGTTAACACGCAGTATCTACCTATATCATGGTGTTTATTCTCTTTCAAAAACACCAAAACAATATTAAATTCCTCTGAAATTTTCATTCGTCTTTAGAAAAGTTTTAATTTAATAAAGCATTGTATGAAACACCATTCAAATTGCAACTGCGGGTAGCGAGATAATAACGGCAGGCAAATTTAATATCAGCTGACAAATATGCGCGGGCCGCAGCGGCGTTTAGCTGGAAAGTACCCGGGAAGCCACAATTTATTCTCTTACTTAATTATTTCTTAGTGAAACAAAAGCAACCTCTGAAAAGCCGACTGGGTTCCGTACCCGATGGGTAGCCCAACGGGGGTCCATATTCGCTCACATAAAATTTTTACTTCAATTTTTGTTTTCTTACCGATTTTTGTATGTTTGTATTCATAATAATCACTCGTCATAATTTTTTTTGTCATACTTTTTTGTTCATACTTTTTAAGTCATAATTATCGTAATTCATAATGTATTTTTTTAAGAAACTGTTTCTTTTTGAGGATTTTTCTAAATCCAACGTAACCTTATCTAAACGTAAGATATTTAAGAAATTTTGAAAAGTGTTTGTTCTATGAATATTGGCGTTATGAATTCAGATGATTACGAGTTCCCATCGTTAGACCCTATAAAAAAAAATGAAGAGTATGAAGAGTGATCATTATGATGTAAAATGGTAAGAGAAAATTATTCGGACTTCCGATAATAGGACTTAAAAAGTTATGTGAAAAAATGCGCTCCCCAAACGGGACTCGGTTAATAATGCCTTCGCTGTCCGTCGGTCTGCGTGTCCGTCTGTCCTAACTTTTAAGAGCCGTATCTCTTGAACCGTAATAGATAGCTGTTTTTTTTTCAGAAGTTACGGCATAATAAAAAATATAAAATAAAGTGAAATAATAAAGGGGGACTCCATATAAGAAACGTTTTTATCCAACGTATTTTTATTTTAGTTACCGTAAAAATGGTAAAACATGGAAGCGTTAAATTTGATATCATTATACTACCAGCCATGAAGAAAAATTACAAATACTAAAAAATGGTCAAGTGTGAGTTGGGTTCACGCTGATTCGATTTGAAATCGAATTTAAATCGCAATATAATAATACCTATTGTGCGGCGGTACGGAACTCTCGATGCGAGAGTCCGACTCGCTCGTTCTTTTTTAAGCAATAATTGGAAATTGCTCGTCAGCAATATGTCTTACTCTAATTTGGTGAAATAGAATGAGACGTCCTTAATGGTACTGCAGCACAAAAGTCATATTAAAAATTGCCTTGTGTAAGCGCAACTTTATAATACAGGGCCTCTATTCTAGGCGTTAAAAACCATATCATCTTTAACCTGCTATGGTATTGTTTTTAACTCGGCCGCCATTACTGTCAAGTAAATAAGAGCTATCAAAAAATATACCATACAGGTCAAACACGCTATGGTTTTTAATGCCTAAAATCTGGGCCCAGTTGTTTTATCTCACAAAAGCTGATAAGCAAGTAAGTAAGTAAGTAAAACATATGAGTCATATCATACTGTATATTTGGAATGTGTACCTATACCTACGCGCTCTTGTGTGCGTAACTACTGGTAGCGTTAGCAAGCTTATCGGTAATGAACAAAATAATATATTATTATGTGACATTTTAGATTTGTATTACATATATATTAATATGTTAAAATAAAATAAATGCATTCAGTAAAAAAAACAATTTAGGTACATTTTCGTAACCCCCTCGGAATGAAATTTTCATACAAGAAAATAATCATAACAGTAAATATGTAGGGAAAGAAGGCAATCGGATTTTTTTATACAAGAAAATAAAAGTTTCAGAAAATACGTCTAACAAATAAATTAAAATTAACTAAAAACTAAACACATTAATTTATGCTTAAACACTAAAAATAAACGCAATACCTACATTTCTAGGTGGAATCATAACTAGAATCTTCATCAGAGTCAGTTTCGTCGGCACTGTTATCTTGGTTGGCTGTTTGTGTACAATTCTGTGTATCGTGCCGTTGAACTAACATTTTTCTCTTTTTATCGACTTTATGCCACGTGTAGCCCATTTTTCTCAATAAATTACTAAGCGTCGCTATGCATCCATCAAAACCAATTTCTGCATTTAAAACTGTTTTTAATTTTGCCAATGTCGGACCTCCTTGTACAACATTAAAATCTTCTATTGTGCTTCGAATGACATCAGCTGTACGTTCATCAATGTCTACTTTATTTTTTCTCTTCCTTCGATTTTTCATCGGCGAAGTAAATTTTACAGATGTGCTATCGACATTTCCTTTACTTAATATTTCTCGTTCTTCCTTTAATACTTTTTGCACTGTACTTTCACTAACTCCCGTCGCGTTTGCAGTGCGCTTTGTAATGTTACGCAAATGTGTAAAATCACATTTACAATTTGGTTCTCGATAGAGTTCCGTGAATTCATATTCGTTTTTTAGAAAATGATAAACATTAGCAATTATTTGACGACCCTAAAAATTAAACAATAGATTAATAGAATCACGTTTAGTTTAACATAAATTGGTATTACTGAGCTGAAACTCAATAAATTAATACAGCAGAAAGTAATCCATTTAATATAATACAATTAAAAGTTAAAACTAAACTTATTTAAAAACACAAACAAAGTAAGCTACTCAAATAAATAAAATAAAATAAATAAATTAAATTAGTTTAATGACACACATTAAAAATAAAGAATTTATGTCTTACCTTTCTTCGAACAACTATTCTCTTTTTACTCGTACTTTCCATGCTGATGGTACCTACTTGAAAATTCTTTCTGACGCGATGTTCTCTACCGACCCGACCAGCGACTAAGGCGACTCGGCCGACACTGAGTGCTCCCCGAGCTTACGCACACAGAGACAACGTACACGTGTGTCTACACACACACAAGTAGGGCTATCGAGCTAAATCAGTATCGTCGAGCCACCACACCAGATGAGGCAATTGACTCCATGTTTTGGCCTCATGAAACATGGCTAACATATAATGTTATATTGGTTATTATTTAAAACCGATACGCATTTAGCTGGATCATTTTATCAGACAAGATTGTTCTGTTGCATTTCGCCACGTTGATGTCACAGGCAATAGCGGCCTGCACACGTAAAGTTCGGACCGCGGGAAACGCCGCGCGCCGTTCTTATATTCGTTCCGAACCGTACGTGTAAATGCAACTGTAATAGTAAAATATGTGCTGTTTGGAACGAAGATTGGAACGGCGCGTGGCGTTTCCCGCGGTCCGAACTTTACGTGTAAAGGCCACTATTTGACCTTAAATCAAAGATGCTTTAAGCTGGTCCATCATGGCGGTACGGTTGCGGCATTGAAATTTAAAACGTATTTTATCAGTTTTAATTTTTGAGTTATATTTCCATATATTTGTAGACGACCCCATTTTTTGGCCTCATGAAACATGGCTGACCTTGAAACCTGCCAGGGTTGGGGTTAGCAACCTATGCGCGTGATCACCAGACGTGTCTCTTTCGATGGGTTAACGTTTCGATCTGCCACCTTATGATGTAATTTTCGGTTAAAATAGCGGAATGAGGATGAATAAAAAAACATATTCTTCCAGGCTATGCGACGGCAACCTTCTATAATCGAGTGTTCCTAAGTATTATCTATTGCTGTAGTTTATGTCTGATCTGCCACCTTATGAGGTAAGGTTTAATGCAATGGGAGCTGAAACGGAATCTGGGCCCAGTTGTTTTATCTCACAAAAGCGGGTGAGTAATACTGTATAAGTAGTTGGAATGTGTATAGTACGCGCTCTTGTGTGCGTAAATACTGGTAGCGTTAGTACGTGCTCTTGTGTGCGTAAATACTGGTAGCGTTAGCAAGCTTATCGTTAATGAACAAAATAATATAGGTTACATTTTAGATTTGTGTTACGTTTAAGTACTTAAATTAATATGGTAAAACAAAATAAATGCATTCAGTAAAATAACTTTATTTTAATTTTCATACTCATTATTCGTCAACCAACGGAATTTCTTTAGACAGAATGGAGGAAAATAATTGTTTTTGTAATTTATAGACAGAATATACATATATTATAATAATATTAACGATGCTAAACGAGGACGACGGGCTTAGGGTATAAAGACTTTAAGTAGTAAGTAACAGAGAAATAGAACATAAGGAGAATTAAACTTTGAAGGCTGTGTAATTAAGACATTATGAATAATTTTAAGACACAAAATAAATTTTAAGAAGATTGTCATTTACTAATAATCGTAGTCATTAAATAATATCGAAAGGCATTTCTTGCCGCATCAGTTGGTTTTTGGTAGTCACAAGTCTAACCTAAGTTTACTTACGTAATTTATATTTAAGATTTATCTTTATCTTTATCTTTATTAACGATGCTAAACAAGGACCTCACTGAGCATAATGGCATTAATGGCCATGGCACTGGTTATCAGTGGAGACCTAGACCTAACTAACACAAACTGAAAACTAAATATCTTTATGTTTAAAAAAATTAAAAATAAATGAAATACATTTCTAAGTGGAATCATAACAAGAATCTTCATCAGAGTCAGTTTCGTCTTCACTGTTATCTTGGTTGGCTGTTTTTGTTAAATATTCTGACGTACAATTCTGTGTATCTTGCCGTTGAACTAACATTTTTCTGTTTTTATCGACTTTATGCCACCTGTAGCCCATTCTTCTCAATAAAGTACTAAGCGTAGATACGCATCCATCAAAACCAATTTTGTCATTTAAAATTGTTTTTAATTTTGCCAATGTCGGATCTTTTTGTCCAACATTAAAATCCTCTATTGTGCTTCGAATGACATCAGCTGTACGTTCATCAATGTCTATTTTATTTTTCCTCTTGCTTCGGTTTTTCATCGGCGAAGTAAATTTTACAGATGTGCTATCGACATTTCCTTTACTTAATATCTCTCTTTCTTCCTTTAACACTTTTTGCACTGTGCTTTCACTAACTCCCGTCGCATTTGCAGTGCGCTTTGTAATGTTACGCAAATGTGTAAAGTCACATTTACAATTTGGTCCTCGATAGAGTTCCGTGAATTCATATTCATTTTTTAGAAAATGATAAACATTAGCAATTATTTGACGGCCCTAAAAATAAAACAATAGATTAATAGAATCACGTTTAGTCTATACTAATATTATAAAGAGAAAGATTTGTTTGTTTGTTTGTTTGTTTGTTTGTTTGAATTGAATAGGCTCTGAAACTACTGGACCGATTTGAAAAATTGTTTCACCGTTAGAATTCTAAATTTTCCTTGATGAACATGGGCTATGTTTTATTTTTCTGCGCGGACGGAGTCACGGGCATCAGCTAGTTTAACATAAATTGGTATTATTGAACTGAAACTCAATAAATTAATACAGCAGAAAGTAATCCATTTAATATACTTAATACAATTAAAAGTTAAAACTAAACTTATTAAAAAAAAAACAAAGTAAGCTACTCAAATAAATAAAATAAAATTAATAAATAATTAGTTTAATGACACACATTAAAAATAAAGAATTTATGTCTTACCTTTCTCCGAACAACTATTCTCTTTTTACTCGTACTTTCCATGCTGATGGTACCTACTTGAAAATTCTTTCTGACTCGATTTACTCTACCGACCCGACCAGCGACTAAGGCGACTCGGCCGACACTGAGTGCTCGCCGAGCTTACGCACACAGAGACAACGTACACGTGTGTCTACACACACACAAGTAGGGCTATCGAGCTAAATCAGTTTCGTCGAGCCACCAGATGAGATAATTGACCCCATGTTTCGGCCTCATTAAACATGGCTAACATATAATATTATATTGGTTATTATTTAAAACCCATACGCATTTAGCTGGATCATTTTATCAGACTAGATTGTTCTGTTGCATTTCGCCACGTTGATGTCACAGGCAATAGCGGCCTGCACACGTAAAGTTCGGACCGCGGGAAACGCCATGCGCCGTTCTAATACTCGTTCCGAACCGTACGTGTAAATGCAACTGTAATAGTAAAATATGTACTGTTTGGAACGAAGATTGGAACGGCGCGTGGCGTTTCCCGCGGTCCAAACTTTACGTGTAAAGGCCACTATTTGACCTTAAATCAAAGTTGCTTTAAGCTGGTCCAGCATGGCGGTACAGTTGCGGCATTGAAATTTAAAACGTATTTTATCAGTTTAAATTTTTGAGTTATATTTCCATATATTTGTAGAACGACCCCATTTTTTGGCCTCATGAAACATGGCTGACCTTGAAACCTGCCAGGGTTGGGGCTAGCAACCAATGCGCGTTATGATCACCAGATGTGTCTCTTTCGATGGGTTTCGATCTGCTTTCTTATGGTGTAATTTTCGGTTAAAATAGCGGAATGAGGATGAACAAAAAAACATGTTCTTTCAGGCTATGCGACGGCAACCTTCTACCTACATAATCGAGTGTTCCTAAGTATTATCTATTGCTGTAGTATGTCTGATCTGCCACCTTATGAGGTAAGGTTTAATGCAATGGGAGCTGAAACGGAATCTGGGCCCAGTTGTTTTATCTAACAAAAGCGGGTGAGTAATACTGTATAAGTAGTTGGAATGTGTATAGTACGCGCTCTTGTGTGCGTAAATACTGGTAGCGTTAGTACGTGCTCTTGTGTGCGTAAATACTGGTAGCGTTAGCAAGCTTATCGTTAATGAACAAAATAATATAGGTTACATTTTAGATTTGTGTTACGTTTAAGTACTTAAATTAATATGGTAAAACAAAATAAATGCATTCAGTAAAATAACTTTATTTTAATTTTCATACTCATTATTCGTCAACCAACGGAATTTCTTTAGACAGAATGGAGGAAAATAATTGTTTTTGTCATTTATAGACAGAATATACATATATAATAATAATATTAACAATGCTAAACGAAGACGACGGGCTTAGGGTATAAAGACTTTAAGTAGTAAGTAACATAGAAATAGAACATAAAGAGAATTAAACTTTGAAGGCTGTGTAATTAAGAATTATGAATAATTTTAAGAGACACAATAAATTTTAAGAAGATTGTCATTTACTAATAATCGTAGTCATTAAATAATATCGAAAGGCATTTCTTGCCGCATCAGTTGGTTTTTGGTAGTCACAAGTCTAACCTAAGTTTACTTACGTAATTTATATTTAAGATTTATCTTTATCTTTATCTTTATTAACGATGCTAAACAAGGACCTCACTGAGCATAATGGCATTAATGGCCATGGCACTGGTTATCAGTGGAGACCTAGACCTAACTAACACAAACTGAAAACTAAACATCTTTATGTTTAAAAACATTAAAAATAAATGAAATACATTTCTAAGTGGAATCATAACAAGAATCTTCATCAGAGTCAGTTTCGTCTTCACTGTTATCTTGGTTGGCTGTTTTTGTTAAATATTCTGACTTACAATTCTGTGTATCGTGCCGTTGAACTAACATTTTTCTGTTTTTATCGACTTTATGCCACCTGTAGCCCATTCTTCTCAGTAACTTACTAAGCGTAGATACGCATCCATCAAAACCAATTTTATCATTTAAAATTGTTTTTAATTTTGCCAATGTCGGATCTTTTTGTCCAACATTAAAATCCTCTATTGTGCTTCGAATGACGTCAGCTGTACGTTTATCAATGTCTATTTTATTTTTTCTCTTTCTTCGGTTTTTCATCGGCGAAGTAAATTTTACAGATGTGCTATCGACATTTCCTTTACTTAATATCTCTCTTTCTTCCTTTAATACTTTTTGCACTGTACTTTCACTAACTCCCGTCGCGTTTGCAGTGCGCTTTGTAATGTTACGCAAATGTGTAAAATCACATTTACAATTTGGTCCTCGATAGCGTTCCGTGAATTCATATTCATTTTTTAGAAAATGATAAACACTTGCAATCATTTGACGGTCCTAAAAATAAAACGATGGATTAATAAAAGCCAATTTAACATGTTATTATTGAACGGAAAAATACATTCATAAATAATTAATTTGTCTTACCTTTCTGCGAACAACTATTCTCTTTTTACTCGTACCTTCAGCTTGTCTGATGGACAGTTCTGAATTTCGCTCAATAAAACTTTGGAACCATCCTTGTCCAGCCATTTGCGTTTCATGGTCAAAATTATGTTTTATCCCTAGCTTTTCGGCAAATTGGTAGGCTAACATACGTATGGCTCGTCTATCTGGAGGAAATCCTGCGGCTCCAAGCTTTAAAATGTGTGTTACCATCCTTTTCTCGTGTTCAAAATCGAGGACAGGATGTTTTCCTAAAACAACAAATAAGCATAAATCAATAAACCCGGTTAGTTGTACCCACGCCCACGTGAGTATTAGTGATTTTGTAAGTTAGAGAAAACAAATGTCAGTCAAAAGGACTATTATACCATAATATTAGAGTAAATGAATGTCATAAATTTGGATTTGATAGATGATAAGAAGACCCCGTTATTTAACGCTCAGTTTTGGGGCACGCTAAAATAGAGATGTCGCTTCACATCATTGGTTGAATTATATTTGCTTATAAAGAGTTATGACAGGGGCAAATATATCTACGGGGTTAATGCAATCATGTAAGGTTTACCGGGACATGACTGGGGCAAATGTATTTATGGCGTTAATGCAATCATGTAAGGTTTACCGGGACATGACTGGGGCAAATGTATTTATGGCGTTAATGCAATCATGTAAGGTCAACCGGGACGTAACTGGGGCATTTACCCCATAGACACAATTAGGTACCCCGGTTGACCTTAAGTCTAAAAATAGAAATAGAGATAGAAACATTTAAAAAGAGATTTTCACCTACTTACCTAAAGTCAACCGTGTTGTATTTTTTGCAGCATGTCGCCTTCTTAAAGTTCTTGATGGAATTCCATATTTTCTTGCAATTTCGTTGACACCTAAGATGTTTTTGTCCATGTCGTCAAAAGCGGCCTGGAGTTGCGCAGTACTCCATGTAAATGCGCGAGGTCTTACACCTTCCTTTCTCTTGTACCTTCGTGGCATGGTTCACCCTGCAATCGTTAGGCATTAATAAATAAATAAATAGTTTTTAGCAATAAATATTATTTTTATAATAGGCTAACAATATCGGGGTAAGTATGGACTCTTAGTAGAACATAGAAACCTATCAATAGAAATCGATTGAAAAAAGAATAAAAATTGTAACAAAACATAAACAAAATAAAAAAATGTACTGAGATTATATAGGGGGGATAGACGCCCCAAAGGCACGTATACCCACAAAAATCGGGGCCAGTATCCTTTTTGATACGGATACCTAGGTGCCTTTTTATTTTTCATCTAAACTAAATACAAAAGAGCGATAATTAACATTTATTTGTACTCTCAATAAACCAGTATATTGATATAACAAAAAAAGAACAGAAGTTAACACTAATTATAAAGTTATGAAACTGCAAATACTTACGTTTTAAATTTCGAGGCGTTTTTTGCGCTCGTCGCGGAGATTTTGAAGCACAACGACGCGTCCGTTCCTCACGACGGCCTGCGGGGGACTGAGGGGTACGGCCCTTGCGCTCCCTATTTAGACTGTTAATTCTTTGCTGCGAATTTGGGAAGTTAGGTTTTTAAAAAATAGGCGTCTATCCCTTTGCGGAATCTACTGAGTACCGACCCGACCAGCGACTAAGGCGACTCGGCCGACACTGAGCGCAGCCGAGCGCTCGCGAGCCTACGTACGAAAATGTTAAGCACTTTAGTGCACTGTCATAATAAACTTCAAACTGAACATCGAATGACAAGTATGACAATAATAATGGAAGTCACAATGACAAGGTTCTAAGTATGCTCAACATTTTTATTGGGTGACTGTACCTAGTACCTAGAGACGATATGCACGTGTATCTACACACACACAAGTATAGTGTACCCGTTGTCGCTACACAAATCAACTGTAAACTGGCCAATTCAAACAGCACGGTTCACTAACACCCGTATTCACAAACACATACTTAAGGGATCCTTGACTGAGTAAACGCCCTGTGTTCAATGCTTTGTGATTGGTCCTTTTTGACCGACCTTTTGTTTATGAGACGATTTAAACCACCCTGTGCGTTCGTGAGCACTGTGAGACCTCATAGTGACGTTTGTGAATACGGGTGTAGTCCCTGAGAATAGAAACAAAGCAACATCGCACCATAATTCTACGCGCCGCAAACCACAGGGGCTTAGGGTGTAAAGACTTTAAGTAGTAATGTAACATAGAAATAGAACATAAAGAGGATTAAACTTTGAAGGCTGTGTAATTTATAGTATGAATAATTTTAAGAGACAAAATTAATTTTAAGGAGATTACTTAGTCATTATTGTGAACCAAATTTGATCGATTTGTTGCATTTTTGAAAATTTTGTAGATGCAATGGAAAACTAGGTTTGTAGGTACGTTTTTCTTTTCACGAAAATATTTTTTGGAAGGAGACAAATAAAAATAAAGCGGAATCGTTCAAACCTATTTTTTTCTAATGACTAAGTACAAAATATTCAAAAATCGTGGAAATTGGACTTGATTTAAGGGGTGAGAAACGTTTATAGCCCGGAGCTAAATTGGTATGGTAATTTTTTTAAAGCTACTCGATTTAAGGGCTTTCTCACACTTCTCTTAAGTAAAACATCGTTTTGTGTTGGTGTTGGTATGGGTACAGACAACCGGTGACTTCTTGGGACTTCTTGGGAGTGTAAGTGTCTAAGGGTCGCTTAAAGCTAACGTAAACTATTTTCGAAAACTGTCAAACTGTACGGAATTGCGCTAACATAAGCGCTTGTCGCGACCGTCCGGTAACTTGCGTTAATCCTATACATTTTCGAAAACGATAGCGTTCTCGCAATTTTCTTTCAATTTTGCGAATTTGGATTGTTCTTGTCATTTTATCGAAAGACATTTCTTGCGCATGTGTTTTTTTTGGTAGTCACAAGTCTAACCTAAGCTTACTTACGTAATTTATGTTTAAGATACCTATCTTGAAAACGAAAAACGAAATGATAACATCGATAAAATGATGGGTTACCCATAATTAGAGTTAGTACTCGTAAAAAAAAGTAGTCCTGCCCAAATACTGCCGCAACCCTTCACAACTATCCACCCTGTATACAAAACGTGTGAAGTTCCTATACGAGAGATTTTTAAATTATTTTCTATAAAGGCCGCTCCACATTCTCGCGAGAATCTGTTGAGAACGCAGGAAACATGTGAGAAACGTGAATGTGGAAGCGATTCGCCTATTCTGCTCATTCTCTTCGTTGTTCTCCAGCTTTTGTCGGTTTTTTGGCGCGAGACAACGAGCGCGAGAACGTGAAAACGAGCGAGAACGTGTATTGACTCCACACTCCACACTCGCATGTTTCTCTTACTAAATTTGCCGCAGCGGTCAAAATCAGCCTCCCTCGTCATCGAGCGTAAGAACTGTAGTGAGAACTCGCTGAGAATCTCCTGAGATTCTCGCGTGAATATCTCGCAAGAATGTGGAGCGGCCTTAAGAAAAAAAAACAGAAACTCAAATGGCTCTCGGACTCTGCAACGATCAAATAATTCCCTCGTTTCCTCCCCTGACGAAAACAATTGCCGTCGAAAAAACATCGTAAAGAGAAAACGCCGTTCAGAGATTTATTTAAATAGTATCGTTGGACGTCGCTTTTAAATAATGGAAACGTGCGAACGCAGCAATGGGGCGGAAAAACAGATTCTACCCACTTTTTTGCAATAAAAAACGTTGAGATTTCGGTTTTGTTTCTGCGTTTGGGACGAGAAAACAATGACTGCTTTTAGGTACTCGTTCGGTATATGCTAATATCAATACGTGAGGCTTCTTGAAAGACCATTATAGTGAGCTAGTGAAAATAATAAGGGAGGTGTAGGCAATAAGAATGAAAAAAATATATATTAGCGTAAAACTACAGGGCGTTTGCGGTTATTTCTTCTACTGTTCTACAGAGCGTAGCATGAGCTTTGATAAAAAAAATATCCCAGAAATTACTCCAATTTTCATAGCTGGTAAGTTAAAATAAAATTGAGCCAGATTACCCTTTTTTGGGCGTTGGCTACCGCTATCTTTTGGCTAACATTTGACAGATTTTATATGTTGTAAATTTTACCAGAAGTGACCGAAGGTATCCGCAGACACTGAAGTTTTTAAACATCGCCTATTATGGTCGCGTTTATCGCTGTAAGAGCGAAAAAAACGACGAGTGATGAGTGATGCTTTATCCACAGCGATAAAACGCAATCATAATAAGCCTGCAGCTGAGAAACATTTTATTGGATTTAATCCTCCTATGAATCCGATCCGTGAATATGGAACTGAAATTTTGTAAACATGTTTTGACTTCTTATACTTTTTAATTATGGATAAATAAATAGGTTTAGTTATTAAAGTGTTATTTTTGGTATTCTGTTACAAACTTACAATTAGTATGTATTTATGTTGACGATCTCAATACAATTTCGTAGTTTTTGACATATAATAAATTGCATTATATGTCATAAAGTGTAACATTACATACATACATACCTTCACGTCTCGAATCCCAGGGTGGGGTAGGCAGAACTACCAGAATTACCTTCAACTCCAAAAACTTGTTAATAATTCGGTAGCCACATTTTGCATAATTAGGCTAAGATGTTTACAAGCGACAGGTTGCAAGCCCATCACCTAACAGTACTACCTACAAGCCTTTATTCCCTTAGTCGCCTCTTACGACATCCACGGGAAGACATGGAGTGGCACTATTGTAACCCGGTAACCACACGGACCTGATGCATCGGCCGGGAAACGAAACCGGCAGCATTCTACCACTGAACATTACAATGATGAATAATATTAAACGAAACTCTGTTTTTGATAATTAGAAACAAATACATTCAGTAACTATATCGCTATCAGCATCTTTCGCAACGTTAAATCATACCGTGCCATTCATGTTTAATTACAAGTTTACAAGGGCTCGAGTGATCAAAACAAATGAACGTCTTGAGTGACAGGCCGACTGCTCCGTGACGTTAGTAGCCATCTTGCCAAAACGAACGAAAACAACGTATAATTCAAACTGCAGTTGACATGTGCGAGCTGAATTTTATTAGGTATTTAGTTTTTTCTAAGCACGGTTTCATAGGACAAGGATTCACGGTGGCTGAATTAGATTTTTATGCGACTGCCTACCAAAAAGGGTTGATTTTACCCGAGTGCCGAAAGAGGGGGGTTATTTTTATAATCTGTATGTATGTTTGTTTGTTCCCTTGTAAACGCTGAAAGGATGGCCCTATTTCGATAAGCGAGGTGTCGTGAGATTCGTCTTAGCGTCGCAGGTGTCACTGGGTACTTTAAAAAAAAGAGAAATTGGTGAAATAAAAAAAATATCGATTGATCAATCAACTTTTCGTTGTAGCTCGTTGCCATGGTGACGTCTCCTGGGTCACTCTTTAAAACTCAAAGGATATAAGTCCACTAAATATCAGTTTTATTGGCAATTACTCCTGAGTGTGCTAGACTAGAAGTATGTATTGTAACATTTCTTCTAAGAAACTATCACTGTTGTCTCCTGCCTGGCTTACGGGACAGAATAACAACAACAAGAAGTTGATCCACCCAGGTAAATAACTAACATTGCATTAAACTTTAAACCATTAAACCATTTCTATTCTATTCTATTCTATTAACGACATTATACAAACAGCAGTTCGGTTTTTAAAGCTTGTTTTTTGTTGTTATTAATCTGTATTATACTCTTTGTTCTCTCGTAGAGGCTAAACGGATAGCCCGATTTTAACAAAAGAGGTGTCGTTGGAGTCTTAAGTATCTTAACCAAGTGATGTTCGACAGATAGACAATCATCTTTTTTGTCTTATTAAAGTGTAAATGAAAACAAAAACTTCACAGTTTTAGATGCCAATCTTTAAACCTAACGTAACCTACTTTTAAATCAGTTATCAACATGCCCCCCCCCCAATTACCTAGTCGGCGCTTGGCCACCTTGCCCCCTGCTCCCCCGCCCTTCAGTACCGCGTCCGGCGTCGATCAGTGTCCGGCACGCGTCCGTAATCTCCGCACGCCGGGTAAGCTGACGCCACACACTTCGGGCGTGTTCGGGAAACTTCGGGTGCGGTCGTGTCTCGGTCGGCAGAATTAGCAGTAAGTGCTGTGGTCGGCCTTGTTTTACACTTTAGTACCTTGTCACTTTAACGTCATGATTGAACTGCTGTCTGTCCCAACTAGCCCAAGGTGTATGTATGTATATAAACACTTTATTGTACGAACAAAAGAGATAACAATTATAAAATAGACAAAACATAACAGGGATGTACAAAGGCGAACTTATCCCTTTAAGGGATCTCTTCCAGTTAACCTTTGAGCGATTGAGAAATTGGTGTTAAAGCGACATGGTACTTACAAAAGTATGTAGCTACTTACAAGGCAGACTACAATGTAATTTTGCATGATTCAGACAGAAGAGCAATAATAGTTACAATCAAGTTCGTTACCTAAGTGAAAAACCGGTCAAGTGCGAGTCGGACTCGTGCACCAAGGGTTCTAATTTGAATTCGATTTCGATTCGAATCAATGCGAGCCCAACTTACACTAAGTCTTGATCATTGGCGCGAGCCCAGCGGAACCCTATTACCTAATACTAACATGCCTCCGCTGTCCGTCCGTCCGTCCGTCCTAACCTTAACTTTAAACAGCTGTATCTTTGAACCTTATATAGATAGAGGGTTTCTTTTTTCAGTTATTTTATTACGGCGGATTTAGAAATAATTATAAAAAAATATCGTCTTTTATTTCTTCTTATTTCAATTAATGGCTTTCACTTCTGTTAAGGTGTATTTCGCAAATGTCGAGTTATTTATAGACACTCCTATGCACTTATTAGAGAAATAAGTCCATGGATATCACACGCGAGGACAATTTTATTGTTCGTTTAAAGAGATTTTCTCTAATAGACTTAACAGAAGCACATGGGGTTAGCTTCACGCGCTTCTGTCAAGTTACTGCTCTTATTTACCTGACAGTAATGGTATAGGATTGACGTAAGCTGTCAGACGGTCGCGTCGAGCGAACGTCAATTCCAAACATTTTATCAGTTTTCGAAAATCATTTACGTTAACGTTAAGCAACTTGTCTAGCCTCACTGGTCAGAAGGTAACAGATATTAATTTTTTATCCCCGATTAGTGATTACCCACATGTAAACACGCTCATTTCAGACCAAGATCATGAGCAATGTACCCAAAGTGGAAGTGTACGCGTCGTCGAACATGCGCGCGGGTACCGACGGGAAGCTGATCGCGGCCGTGCGCGCGCGCCGCGTGCTCTACGACTCGACGCACACGCGCTACATGGACAACAACCACAAGATCGACGTCTGGAAGGAGGTGGGGCAGCAGCTGAAGGCTAACCGTAAGTCGTGCAGTTTTAAGATTCATCATATCAGCCAAAAGACCACTGCTGGACATACGTCTTCCCCAAGGGTTTTGTGCTACTCGCATCCATCGGCTTCCCGCTATCTTCACCAGAACGTCGGTCCACCCTGTGGTAGGCCAGCCAAAATCCACACGGCCGCCACTATACAACTTTTCCGCCCCAACGGCCACCAGTTCAACGAGCAATGTGCCCCGCCCACTGCCACTTAAGGTTCGCCAATTCGCTGGGCTGTGTCGGTGTCGGTTTCAAGATTAAGACACGTTAAAAATAAAAAGCCTTTTAGGAATAACAAAGAAAAATAGTAATGAAACAATTTCATGCATTAATAAAATTTATGATATGTGTATTTTATCAGTACCTACTTATTTTAATTATAATTAAATCGCAGAGTTTATACAACTATACATTAGCAATTTATTTGGGTTCAATTTATTTTATAATATAGCATAATTGGTAAGTAATTGGTTTCATAATTCACTCAGTTTTTCATCTCAATACTTCATATCCATAATTCATAATTTATTCACTTCGCCCATTTTGTTTATTCTAATAAAAAATTACACCCCTGGCACAGTATATACTGTAATAGTACTAGCAATGATAATAGTAAGGACAAGTTGCCCCTGGCAAGTGGCCATCAATGATCACACAGACTTAAGTACTAGGCATGCTGTTTGTTGTTATTTATTAATGATTACTTACTTAGAAGTTTTAACTTTGAAATTAAACTGACCAACAATCAAAAACCGTGAAAGATAAATGCCTATTCTAATTAAAGTAGGTAAATTCTCATCTCCATTATCAGATGCATAATCCAAATACCAGCTTTATAGGTACATATAAATAATGTAATCGCATCAAACGTACCTTATTTATTCATGAAGATTGTGTTCTTATACTGACGGTGTTAGCTTAGTAAACACCGCAGCAATAACAACCATATTGACATAGAACAAGCGCTAGTATTAAACAAACATTCAATAAACTATAGAATTTACTTGTTTCAGCAACCGCGTGCAAAGCTCGCTGGAATAACATCAGGGACAATTATCGCAAATCATTACGAAAGAAACCTTCCGAACGTGCTAGAAGCTGCCGGTACAAATATGCAGATCAACTAACCTTCATGACCAAATTCCTCAAGAGCAATGACGATTCTGACGAAGCCGAAGAAGACGATGATGACGACGAAGAAACAGAAGCAGCATCAGCTAATTCGGCTACTTCAGCTAATGAAGTTCTTGTAGAATTCCCTACTGTCAAAGTGGATGCTAACGATGTAGAAATAGAACATCATGAGGCAGCAACAGATTACGAATTCTTTGATAAGAGACAATCTGTTGGTAAAGCAACATCGTTCCCTGTCTATCCTTCTTCTATGCATGCAGTGGATGCGTTTCTAGCTGGTCTGTCGCCAACTATGAAAGCTATGAGCCCGTATCACTTGAGTCTGGCTAAGGCAGAGATTTTTGCAACCGTTCATAAGTATGAGATGAAAGGAATTATGGATGACGGAGAGTGGAGGCGAGATGTCAATCCTTTGCCTTAAAAGTGAAGAAATAGGTATGAGATTTAATAAAAATTAAAGATTCAAAAACCCAAGTAAAATAATTCAATACTTATTTTTTTTATTTCGCTTTCCTTTTAGGCCATGTATTGATCCATACTAGTATTATGAAAGCGAAACTAACTCTTTTTCTTTTCGTAACGCTTTCACAGTTAAACCGTTGAACCGATTTGAAGAAATTGTGGAGATAGGTAGCTTGAGTCTCGAGGAAAGATAGACAAACTTTTTATTCCGAGAAATAAGAAAATACCCGAGGCAATAGCGATAATTAATGTGAAAGTAACTCAATTTCTTTATTTATTATTATTATTATTTATTAATTAAACCAACAACAAAAATTTCAAATACACAAAAGCCCTACAGAACTGTTTTAGGACAGTTTGACTGCAGGAAGACTTTAAAAGAACAGTACTATAATCTTAATATTATACAATGTTTATAAGTAGTTCGAGAACACATTGGGTACCAATTATATAATTCTAATGATGTGTCTTTAGTTTTCTCTTAAATATACGTTTATTTCGCTCGAGACGGTTGTCCTCAGGATAAACTAAACTACGAAACTACGAGCTAAACCGCAGACCGATTTTAGGGAAATACCGAAAAATGACTTCTATACGTGGACGGAGACACGGGAAACAGCTCGTGTATTACATTACTGTCTTAAGACTTAAGCTAATTGGCTTATGTAACACATTTAATGCAATAATCCCGTTAGATAAAGCAACGGGAGCAACACAATGTATAGGGAATCAATTAACGGACTAAGTACTTGATATACTGGCTAGTAAACGGAACAAAATAGAAGTAGCGGGAAACAAATTCTATGTAAATTCAAATTCAATAATTTATTGCATCTTCTTGTTCTGCTCTTCTTCTTCTGCAGCATTTTATTTACATGCCCACTGTTGGGTATATGCCTCTCCAATTCTCTTCCATTTTGCCCTCTTTTGAGTTAGTCTGGTCCATAGAGGGCCAGCATTCTCTCTAATATCATCGGAGCATCGAGCTGGTGGTCTGCCAACACTTCTCTTTCCTCCCCCTCTTCATCATTTCACATCACAATTCAAGGTGGAACAAACAGGAATAGGTATACATGGGACACCCTGTAAGGGCGCAGCAATACATGTACAAAGGCTCGGGCGGCCACTAGGTTAGTTATAAAACCACATATATACATACCTTCACGCCTGTCTCCCAAGAGGTAAGGCAGAGACTATGGCACGCCAGGTGCTCCGGTCAACATACAACTTTCGCTTCCTCAACATTCATCAACCTCTTCATGCACGTACGTCTGTTTCGGGTGATTAGATTTGGCCCTTATTCATTACATCTTGAATTTGATCACTCTAAGTGCGTCTAAGGCTTCCCCTACCGACTTCTCCACTCACTCTCGCTCGCCATACCTCTTTCGTAACTCTTCTTTCATCCATCCTTTCTTGAAACACATACTATTTTTTTAAAGAATAATAATCCTAATTTTTACATAAAAATTAAAAAGTTAAAAATCTGCATAACTAGTTACTAACCCCTTTACTTTAAAATTGATTTGGGGAGACGAGACTCTCAGCAAGGTTTGAAAGCAAAGGCGTATAGAAACATTTAATCATGAGGTTTCTTTCTAAAATATAATCATGCTGTTTTGTCGGATTCTAATTAAGGTGAAATGTAAAATTCATAAAAACAGATTATTTTATTATGTTGTATTATTTTTATACTCGTATCAATTAATTCTATCTAGACTAATAAAACGTCAAATATAATCCATTAAGCACGAGTATGTTACCTACCAACTTAAATTTATTGGGTTTTGTGTTTTAAAGTACTAAAAGAGAGATACAGCATGTTCAATAACACAGAAACATAAAAGCTATAGGTATAATGCATTTTCGCAATCTCAAAATTGTCTGACTTCAGCGCCAAAGATGCCAAATAGAGTCAGTTTCGAATAGAGATCACGCAGCTCGGCATTCAAGCACGAAACAAAAGTCAAGCGCGACACGCATGCGCCAGCCAGTTATATTTTAAAACCTTTGCAGCACAGTGAAATTGCCTTCTTTTCCTTTGTCTCTTTAAACAACCTACACCCAACCTTATTTCACCAATACAAGATCCAAATTCAATCGCTTTACATTATTTTAAAAGTTTACGCCCTGTCATTGAGTTTTGCTTCTTCTAGTTCGGTGTTAAGGTTGAAAGTTGATAAATAAATGATAATTAAGGCTCGTGGAGAAAGTTATTCGCGTGCCCTTTGTGGCTTTGAGCGAAGTCGAACTGGCGACCCGCGGCGATGGGCGATACGAGGGATTGATACTGATGTGCCTTTAGGACTAGAAATGTATGTCTGTCACAAGCCTGATTTCAATGGGTGCTTATTATATGCAGACTTTCTATAACCGTTACTGGATTAAAACATGCACTTAGGTTTTCCACGTGGCTTTATTCGAATAGAAAGCGTTTATACCTTTGGAGTTGTGTTTTGTTAACGAATTATTATCCCGCGGGTCTCGTACCTACTGTCAGAGCAATAGTTACAAGTTAGTGCGTGTACTTTTAATTTGAAGCAGAATGGCCATAGCGGTAGGTACTAAACAGCACACAAGACGACTTTAGTTTGGCTGCTTCGATGAATTAAAAAGTAGGTTTAGAAAAACAACGCCCTGTAGATCTTGAAGACTAAGATAGAATGCTAATGTGCTAACAAGTTTACTAGTTATCTCTTCCTCACCCTTAATATTGGGGCACAATAGTGTTAACATCGCAAATACTGAGCCGGGTGGTTTTTTTACACTTTCATTATTATTTTTAGGGTTCCGTACCCAAAGGGTAAAAACGGGACCCTATTACTAAGACTCCGCTATCCGTCTGTCCGTCTGTCTGTCTGTCTGTCACCAGGCTGTATCTTACGAACCGTGATAGCTAGACAGTTGAAATTTTCACAGAAGATGTACTTATTTCTGTTGCCGCTATAACAACAAATACTAAAACAGAGTAAAATAAATATTTAAGGGGTCTCCCATACTACATATTTGTTTTTTTTTTTGCTAATGTTGTATAGATGTGGTAAGGAACACTTCGTGCGCGAGTCCGACTCGCACTTGGCCGGTTTTATTCTATTTTAACTTGAATTTGTCTGTAATAGTGAGTGGCATTAAATTATATTACATTCTATTCTTAACACTACTACTTGGCAGCACATCAGGTTCAAATATAAATGAAAAATGCCTTAATTACCACTAACCTCCAAAATGTTAATTTACAACCATAAATATTTACGGCATTTTCTTGTAAATCTTCGTCATTACGGCTTCTTGACAACCAACTTACGACCATAATGAAGATTTAAATTCTCGGTCATCGGACCGTCATGACTTCATTTCGGCTCCCAACATAAAAACACGCAAAATCCTTGTTCGGAGGTGCACTAAAATTTTATACCACCATCTTGTAACCATTATATGACTAAACGGCCAGCATGATGCGAATACTGCGGAACAAGCAGAAAATGTACAGCCTGGCAAAAAAGAGGTTAGAGAAAATGGTCAAAACGAATTGAATTTGGTAACATGATCCAGTTTTGACTCAACAACTTCTGGGGCACGTTTTATAAAACTACAAGTTACAATTTTACAGGTCTAAACTGGCAACACTGCTCAAATGGCTGGTCGTCATTGGTCGATGTTGTGTCAAATGGAAACTTGTAACCTGTAAATTGTAATTTGTAGCTTTATGAAACAGGCCCCTGCTGTGGTGTACTTGACAATAATACAGTTCCATCTGTCACCACTTAAATTTCATGATTGTGGAATTGCGGATTTAGTGCAGTATAATAAAAAAAAACAAAGTACATATTAATAATCTAGAACAAATTTTACGCAATTGAAGTGGGTAAAAATCGATACTATACATATTCATAGGTTATTTTCTTTATCTTTGAAAATAAAAACAACGCATTGAAATATAAACGTGAACTTTCATTGATTATGTTTATATAACATAAAGAAATAACACACATACGGGTCAAATACAGAACCTTTTAACCAGCTAATAACTTGCAGCTTAAACTTACAGTCATAGTAAATAATCACCATCCATTTCGGCGACATAAACATAATTTGAACGACTTTATAAATTGGCTACTGGTGGGAAACTTAAAATTGAAACGCCCTGTACATGTTTTTTGTGCAGTCGCAACGGACAGGACGTTGCATCACCGTTATATCCTGCGAAAGGTTACATCTGCTGGTTTTTGCACTTCTCATGTGACGGGATCACGGACATTTGCGGTTGGCGACGAGTTTTTGCAAGTTAATTTGTATCTTAAGAAGATTGTCAACCGACGCTTAAATTGCGAAGCTTTCAAATTTTTTCACACTATTTTGCTCTGACGTTGACGTTTCAGTAGTTCCTCTTAGAAGCGACGGCAGATTTTAATGGGTGTCCCTCGGAATCCTTAATAACATACATACATACATACATTAAATTACGCCTGTTTCCCAGAGGGGTAGGCAGAGACCACTTCTTTCCACCTGCTACGATCCTGACAAATCTCTTTCGCTTCTTCCACATTCATACATTGAGTCATGCGGTGCGGTTTCGGGTACTTAAGATACGGCCCTTTTCCAGTATTTCTCCGATTTGATTCGAAAAAGTACGCCTAGTGCGGCCCCTTCCGACCCTTCTCCACTTTCGCTCTGTATATTTCTTTCGTCAATCTTCTTTCATCCATCCTTTTCAAATGACCCAACCATTGAAGCATGCCCTTTTCAATCTTAGTCACTACATCTTCTTTTAGTCTACATTAATAATGTTTGTCCGAATTATTGTTTGACATAATCAGATAACTTTTTAAGTTTTCCAAAAATATCTGTGGTTAGTTTAGGTTAGGGTTGTATTTTAAAACTTATAAAAACACAAAAATAAAACTCGGACGGAAATCGCATTAGGATAAACGAAAATTCGGAAAAACGATTCATTAGGACACATGACGATTAAGGGATTCCAATGTAGAAGACACCTTAGTATCCTGTTAAGGGCAACACAAACTAACAATCCATCGATCTGTTTTGGCCTGTCTGTTCATCGTATTAGAACATAGATATCAGTTTCTCTTCAGGTTCAGGTCTGGTTTCGTACTTTTTCACACAGATTTTGAACTGTCAGTTGCCCCTGACTGATTTGGGACTGCAGATAAACTGTTAGCATGTGGTGCCCTTAATACTGATAGCGATCGTCAATACTAAATTGAGTTGTTTCGATCGCGATTTATTCGGACGGAACAAATGAAACAGCAGTAATTATTCCAAAGGAAAATTCAACGACAATTTCCCCTCATTTCGAAAAGCAAAACAAAAACAATCCTCCTATAATTTAGATTGAACGCGTTGAATTGGCAATAATTTCAGTCTCGGATTGACGAAATAATAATTATGCTGAGGGGTCAGAGGGGGGCGGGGAGGGGTGGAATGGGACCTCCAAGCCTCCACTGGACCGGAGCTGATCAGAGAGAGACAAGGACGCATTACAAGTGCATCACAACAAGTACGCATTCATATTTTGATATCTGTCTGCTTGTCTGTGTCCCTTTCCTGCATTAGCAACACCTTCCATCGCACTCTTTAGTTATATTATATCCCCTTGCAATAGCCGTGGGCGCTCCTGTGTTTGAACGTGTACATTGAATTTTCACTGTATACGTATTTTCTGTGGCCTGTTTTGTAAAGATACAAATTACAATTTACAGGTTACAAGTTTCCATTGACACAACCTCGACCAATGACGACTAGCCATTTGAGCAGTGTTGCCAGTTTAGACCTGTAAAATTGTAACTTGTAGCTTTATAAAACGTGCCCCTGATGGTAAGTATCTAGTTTTCTTCGGCAGTCGAATATGTGGCAGTTTTTTCTTTTTTATGAATACGCGCTATGTATATTTTACACTTTTACTTGTAATATTATTTTATCTTAGTCCAAAGGGTTGGCAACGTATTTGGAGTCTTAGGATTGTAGTCTTGAGAATTCATAAGTCCATAGGACTCAAAACCCACTTGCTATCCGGCTCAAGTGCCTTCTGCTTGTTATAAAAAAACGAAATTATGAATGCTTGACCATTAAATAAATATTTCCTGTTTGGCATTTAGTGCTACAAAAATAGATTTGTCCAAGGAAATTAGACAGTAGATGGGGATATCTCATAAAACTACTACAATGTCAATATAATGGACGATGTATTTCTTTGTTGACGGGATCATGAAGTAAATAATTTAGGAGAAAAAATAGTAAAGAAGACTAAGCAGACTAAAGAAGAAAGGTTAGAAAAGAAGATAATTGCAGGACCGAATATTGGGGAGAAAAAAAAAGATCTGGTACGTTACTACTTAAAAACAGCGGTTAAAAAATGTTATCCATTAGTGAGATGGCACCATAGTGGTAATAGAATTAGTTATAGGACACACACACACAAACACACGAACTTTAGCATTTATAATATACCTAATTAATGTGATGATGAAGCAAAATTTCGTGGGACCGAATACATTGCTAAACGTATTTTCAAAAATCAATTCAGATTAAAAGCACCGAATCACAAAATGGCGTCGATAATAGGCTTATCGTTGTAAACAAAATGGCGGATTATTGAATAGCCTAAAATGGCGTCCGCACCATTACTCTGTTAGGAGCGACGTCGGTTACACCACCTTATCTCCTACTAGAGGTTAATGCTCGTATAATCTAGAGTTTTGCGGCAGCATCACAACAAACCAGTCAAACCCGACCTTCATTCACCAACAAAACTCAAGACCACAGAGCTCTTGCTACATTAGTTACATTACGAAAAAACCATTACATCTTGACACCTTAGTCAAACTAAAGGTAATGATTTGAGGGACCAAGTGAAGCTGGTTGTTACGCACCGATTTAAGTCTGCTTGACTCTGCCGTTATAGGCCTTTTGCTTAACCAATTTTTGTAATCTATAGCCCAGTCTTGCTAAAGTAAATTGTAATTTAAAGTTACAGTTCCAAAGCTTATTTTTCTTTGTAGTAAATTAACCGAGCGGTTTTATAAAATGTGATGCGTATTATAAATTATGGTGTGCAATGTGATATTTGGGTTGTCCTGGATTATGGGTGTGAAGGGGGTGGGGGGGATCTGCAAAAACAGGGAAAAAGATAAAAGGGATAAGGGCGAGGTAGTCAAAATGTGTTTAAGTAACTATGAATATATGAATATACTTAATAATGAAATGATTTTTTGAAATGAAATGATTTATTTCGTTATTATGTACTTTTAACAAAAACAAAGGTTGGGACCTCCTACCTAGTAAGTATTATTAAGTAGGTATATACCTACCTATGTCAGGAGACCCTGCTCTTCTATAACAATGGCGTGATATTACTATAAATAGATAATTAAACCAATCCGACTTGATATTGTAAATATACCAATATTAAAATGTTTTTGTATTTAGTTTTTGTATTGTAGAATTGCACAAAAAAAAAAACACCTAAGGTTTATGAAATATATCTCATCTATCAGTTGACCATTGAACGTCTGTAAAATAAATAAAAACAAGTGTTGGCTGTTTGTGTTTCCTCATAAACGGCTGAACGGATTTAGATGACATTTGGCACGCAGATAGTCCTTAATTTACAGAAAGTACTTTCAATCTCGGAAAATTTGAATTTGAATTTTTCGGAACTTTTATGCGGAGTGCGAGATTTAAATGTAGATAATCTTTCTCTTTTTTTCGTCTTAATCTTTACACCGTATAAAACAAAGTCGCTTTCCGCTTCCGCGTCTGTCTGTATATCCGCTAACTCCTTCTAAACGACGCAACGGATTTTGATGCGGTTTTCACCATCGGTTAGAATTTTTTTCACGGAATGTTTTTATGCATAATAAATTCTGGTTTATGTATTCCAGAAAAATCCCATAAACCGAAGTGGAGCGAGCCTAGTTAACTGTGGGATGATTAAATCAATCTTCTTTCAGGCATAAAGCTGTGCATTCACCGCTCCAACAAGCCGAATAGAGCAGCGCCGCGCCAAATTTTATCCATGAATGTCAAAACTGTAGTATTTAAAAGTACTTGGCGTGGTCTGTTCGATTTCCAAATAGACGGAGAGCCAGCGCAACGCGCCTACGTGCAATCCGAATGGAACTATCGTGAATGTCGAAGTTCAACGTTGGAACACGCCACGCCTCCGCGCCAAGCCAAATAGCGTCGTCGTGAAAGCGTTCTCTGGCTGCCATTTTCTAATCAGTCTGCTCCATGATGTCGCACCGTTGAGGCGTGGCGTGGCGCGCCCGTGAATGTGGTCACAATATTAAGCCCATCCGGTTGTATACACTCCATCTGTCTCCCAGACAAACGGCGCGTCCGTAAATGCCAGGTTAAGAACTTGCTTTTAATTAAATTCCGAAAATAAAACGAGAGTATAATTTTATTCTTCCAACAATTTTACAGCGAAATACCTCTGGACTCTCTCTAAACGTACCTAATGCAAATTATCTCCGCTAACAAAGGCAGCAAATATTTTACCTGTTCCTTTGCTGCATTTTTCAGAATTACGTTCACAATAGCTGCAATTTGTGGTTGACAACAAAGAGATGCATTTAGCATTTACCGAATGTAATTAAGGAAATTGCAACGGAAGCTGCGAGGTATCATTGTGACTTGTTGGCAACACCGCCAACACTAAATTTGGTACTACTTTACATCTATGGTGTAACTTTTGTTTCTTATCTGTGGTGAAACTATGATTTTGGAATTGAATTTGCCTTAATTATTTAATTAAAAGTACTTATCTCCAAGAACGATTGTTATGGCATTCTTTATTTAAAATGAACTCAAATTTATAAAACCATTGTATCCTGAGTAGGGCATGCAAATAACCGGTTATAACCGCTTTTAACCGGTTATTTTCATACAAAAACGGTTAATAACCGGTTAAATTGCATTCCCTAATCCTGAGTTACGAACTCGTAGGAAATGTTCTAAATGGAAGATCAGATTATACTTGACAACAATTAACTAATAAACATCATTTTTATGTGGAGAATTGCTAAAGAGACTCGAATTACAACCTATTCCTAGGCTATCAATAGATTGAAACGAGCGTATAATTACCTAGTTAGACCCGCTAGGGGTTTTTCCAGGAAAATAAATCTGTTTCTAGAACGAATAACGATAAACAACTATCTGGTTCCGAGAACACTGTAAATAAATTATAGTTGCAAAATAAAGATAAAGCTAAAGTGTTCTTAAGTAGCGTTTAGTTATAACTGTATTCAATCTAGATTTTAAACAAAAATGTATTTTTTTCATTTTGAGAGTGGCGTCTGCGCACCGGAAGACGCAGCGTGGTTAGGCCGGCCTTACATTCGTAAGTTTTACTTACGTAGGGACGCAGCTATCTGTTAGAATTAAGCCGGCCATACACGTTACGGTTACCGGAGAGGTCTACCTGTGCAGGCGACCGGAGCAAAACCAAAAACCAATTCTTTCGAGTGACACCGTACGGTGAACCTGTGCGTGTGTGCCGTGTCCTCCGGTCGCCTGCGCAGGTAACCTTTCCGGTAGACCGTAACGTGGATGGCCGGCTTTACATTTTTTTTTTTCTCATTCTAACATTACAGATAGCTGCGTCCCTACTTACGTAAGTCGTAAGTTTCAGTGTAAGCCGTGTAAGCCTTGTAGGCCTTAGGCCTCTAACAAGGTGGATCGACGACGTGGCTAAGGTTGCGGGAAACCAATGGATGCAAGCTACGCTGGGGTGTTATTCTCAGCACCGGTAGCACAAGTTGTATTTTCTCGCTTGTCGCTCAGTGCCTCTCTATTGTTACTGACTAGGTAGAAAGGGAGATCCGAGCGACAAACAAGTCGCGGGCAACTTGTGCTAGCCGTGCTGGGTATTGATTCTCTCAAACGCAAAGGTGAGCGAATGCAGGAGTGAAGTCCAAGCGGCGAGTTTAAGTAGTCCCGTCAGAGTGAGCAAAACACATATTAACGCGTGCATTCTCAATTAGGCAGCCTTATACGTTCGAGAAGCCATGCTGCCAAATTGAATACACGCGCTGAAATGTGTTTTGTTCGCATTGACGGGACTACTTAAACTCGCCGCTTGGACTTCACTCCTGCGTTTGCTCACCTTTGCTTATGAGAGAATCACTACCCTGAAAAGCAAAGGTGAGCGAACGCAGGAGTGAATTCCAAGCGGCGAGTTTAAGAAGTCCCGTCCGAGCGAACAAAACACATATTAGCGAGTGCATACTCAATTAGGCAGCCTTATACGTTCGAGACGACATGCTGCCAAATTGATAATGCACGCCCTAAAATGTGTTTTGTTCACTTTGACGGGACTACTTAATCTCGCCGCTTGGACTTCACTCGTTCATTCGCTCACCTTGAGAGAATCACACCCCAGGACCGGTCCTTGTGGCGAACCTTGGAGAACTCCTATGTCCAGCAGTGGACGTATTTCGGCTGAAATGCTGAAGATGATGATAATGAGCCATTTATTAAAAGCCCAAATTAATTATGATAATTGATCTACATACATACATAAACTCACGCCTTCATTCCCAGAGTGGGGTAGGCAGAGAATTGCAAACAACTCTAAAAATTGGTTGATAAGTTTGCACAATTAGTCTAAGACATCGGTTACACGCTAATTCTGGCGTCAGTTCAGTCCGTGCTCGAAAGGGACGCAGCTATATTAACATAATAGCTGCGTCCCCCTCGATCATGATTGAACTGACGCCAGACTGATGAAATACTGAGCGTGTAACCGATGTCTAAGATGTTTACAGTGTATATTAGTGACAAGCTCAGCTATTTATTTTTCAATAACAAAATTCGAACGTTTCTCACATAATTGCTTTATTTTTCCTCACGATCCTCTTGCAAATAAGGAAAATAACCAATAAAATCTTTAAATAACGAGCCAAATAAAATGAGAGTTTGAGCCAATAACTCGTCTATGTTATTTTCTATCGGCATGCAAATACCAGGGGTAGTAGGCATGACTAAAGGTATTTATGGGTTGCTAGAGGTATAGAGAGGTGGGTTTATGGCTTGAGCTGTATCCTCTTTGAAATAATTTGTTTTTTGCGTGCTGTTGCTATATCGCACAATAACTAAATTATGCTTCAAGTATGGTTTCTCCTCATATTTCATAGACATTTTGAATTGGACAGAAAGAGACAAAGTTTAGTTTAACTAAAATAAGTTTTTTGCATGTTTATTAATAAAAGAGTTAGGTTTTACGTTTTGCTTTGCACAAGGGCCTACCATAACTAAAATTAGGTATAATCGATTATGATTAATCGAAGTTTGAAAAATGATACTTTCGTTGAAAGGTATTTCGATAACTTAATAGATATCCGTAAAAGTGTCCCTGCATATCTATATGTATAAAAGGCAAACCTGACTGACTTATATATCAACGCACAGCCGAAACTACTGTACCTAGAAACTTGAAATTTGGTACAGGGGTTCCTTTCATGATGTAAGTGAGCACTAAGAAAGGATTTTCCGAAAACCGACCCCCAACGGGAAGAAATGGGGGAAGTAGCGGGAAACTAATTCTACGCGTACGAAGTCGCGGGCATCCTCTAATACTAAATAAACATCTTTATCTTTTCCTTTTGCACTGTACAAAATTAAACATAACAATCGTTACCTTTACCTATATCCTTAACAAGTAGTATTTCCCGTGACCTATATTTCTATTAGAACGGCCTTGCGTACCATAGCAACCAATTTATCGACGTCAGGTCTAATTTCAACGGATATATTTTCTAGAGGTTGTCTTACTTTACTAAGGCCGGTGTAAATAAATGGATCTCGACCTTAATGGCAGTCTCAAGATGCGTGGAAACCGACAGTCTTCTATGGCTTGATGTTTAGTTTGGCGTATCTTGTGACGGGCATCTCAGTCAAGATGAATTTTATTGATACGGCCCTAAGACGTGGGGGGGGGGGGGCGTGTAACAATAGAAATGACTAATTTTACCTTTAATGACGAGCACGGTCTATATTTTACACACAAAAAAATAAGGGAAACCTGTAAAATTCCTTCAAAAACTGGGAAAAGTACCAAAAATTTGGAGATTTTACATATTTTTGGTACTTTTCCCAGTTTCTGAAGGAATTTTGCCAGTGAGCCACTCTTTTGTAAAGATCATCTCGATTGTCAGATGCTAAACATATATGGCAAGTCCGATGTTTCGTTACTCAAATGTTTCATTTGTTCGAAAATTCATTAAATATTATTTTGTTGCAGGGAACCCGAGTTAACCCGAGTGACACCAGAGGGCTTATTGTCTAACGCACTCGCAATCACGATCGTTTTCATTTTGAAAATCGAAGGCTTGTCTGCATACAAAATGAAAACAATTGCTCCACTTTGAAGCCCGTTGCGATTGCGAGTGCGTTAGACAATAAGCCCTCAGGATTAGGTTCCTAAACGAAACATCTACTTCATCTACGGTATTCCGTAGATAAAGATGTAGGTACCTAATGTGCTGCCATCATTTCAGCATGCATTTGAGTTTTTTTATATTTATTAGTAGGAGGCAAACGAGGATGCAGATACCTGATGGGAAGTACCCCATATATAGGTCTATATCGTCTGACATAATAATTTTTATTCATAATGTGTTTCAAGTCATATTTATCGCATTTTTTTAAGAAACTGTCACTGCTTCAGGATTTTTATAAATCAAACCTAACCTAACCTAGCTACGCGTTAGGTGTTTAAGAAATTCTGAAAAGTTTACGGTTCCAGCGATATAAAAATTATGACTATCAATAATTATGTCAACAATGACATTATGACCAAAAAAATTATGGGAAACAACGGGCTCCCCCCATAAATACCAGCAACTCAGGAAGTGTTACCGGTCTGTTGGTTGCCGGCCAATTAAGTAGGGAAATGAAAGCTCTTAAATGATTTAAAACGATGTTGGTTGCAGACTTATAATTTGGGGCCTCCGAAGTGTCTAAATCAAGAGTTTCTGTTTCAGTTTACGTAATTCTCAGCACGTCATAAGTGTCAAAAATATACAAACTGCGTAAATCACAAACACGAATCGGCTGAGATTAATATGGTGCAACTAATTTGACATTTCCTCAGTGCCTTGTATTAAACAATTTGGGAATACAACCAATGTTATTAGATCTCTTCTTTTTTTAAAGTTATTATTAAGATATATCATTTTTAAAGATGTGGCAACATGTATAGTTTCTGTAAAATAAGGTATATTTTATTTAAAACATTTTTGGAAGATTCTTATCTCTGACACATTCGAATTAGATTTAAGTGTTTATACCGGCCAGTGCGTGTGTTTTCTTTCATATAAATTCAAACATTACAGACCACCGCTGCCGCTTTCAGTGTGGCAGCAGCTTGCAATAGTTTAACTGTAGATCTTACAATATTGGTTAGTAGGTGAGATGCCGGAAGGAGTTGTGAAGTGATCCAGTTGACATATGCGCAAGAGTTGGCTATGCGCCCGCTTCTGCCTTTTGAAATAATAAGTAAACACGTGGTATCTTAGCCGAATCATATTAAACCCTCTAACATTATAGATAAAGTCGCATATGCAATACTATTTCTAAGACAGTTATGCTCTTTTTCCGAAAGGATGAGTGAGTATTATTAAATTACAGACTAAAAATAAAAGTTTAAAAAAACAAAAAAACCGCCTTCAAAAAGCAAAAAATAACTTCATTTAAAATGGTAGGTAATAGGTCAGTCCAACTGAAGTCTGCTTTTGGTTAAAATATTGTTGGACGCCGACTTCAGTTGGACTGACCTATTACCTACCATTTTAAATGAAGTTATTTTTTGCTTTTTGAAGGCGGTTTTTTTGTTTTTTTAAACTTTTATTTTATTTTATACTTTTTAGTGATCATAATTATACTGTTATGTTATGTAGTCCGACTTTAATTAATAAGAATTAATAAGAAACTATAGAACATTGAAATTCAATCTCGCCGCAAGCAACGCCGTGGGAAAGTCATAGTCAAATACTTAAACATACATATGCTTCGTCATAGTCGCTCAACTATCTTAATCGAAATATCTTGTCGCCACCCTTGAAATATATACCGTTTAGGAGTTCCGGTGGCCATCTGTGGTTTTCATCATCAGTTCCACTTTACCAAATAGTATTTTCCAAGAGCAAATACACGAGTTACAATGAAAAATACCAAAATCGCTATAGGCGTGCCTATAAATTTTGAAGAGTTCCGTCGATTCCTCATAGACTCCATCATCAAATCTTCATTATGATAAGAATGGGACCAAATGGGAAGCACCAGCTTTCAAACAAAAAAAGAATCTTCAAAATCGGTTCACCCAGTCGAAAGTTCTGAGGTAACAAACATTAAAAAAAAAAAAAAAAAAAAAACATACAGTTGAATTGAGAACCTCCTCCTTTTTTGAAGTCGGTTAAAAAGTGGTGCTGAGCGATTTCGTTTAAATTTTAATTTTGAATAACTACATCAGTATTTTGAGATATTGTTGCGATTATGGTTAATTGTTATAAATTAAGACTATTTTAATTTTAATTTGTTTTTAGCTGAAGCGGGAAAGTACGTGCGCGTATAGTTTTATCCCCATTTTACGATGATGTATTTAGACCAAATCAAAACTGCTATCTTTATCTTTAACGGTATAATGTGTTTAGAAAAATTAAAATCGGTTCTAGTTAAATGTTACAAAATAATTATTTAAAATTTTAGATAAATGGGTGCCAATTCGGATTAGTGTTCTCTAATTTAAAATTATGGTTTACAAATATTTAAAATGATACTTATGTAAAATGATGATGATGACCCGGATTAGCCCCATTTTTAACTTAAGTTCATTTATATATTTGTCATTTATGAAATATCTACGTATAGACATTGTTAGCTGAGGAATTTAACGCCACTGACGTCACTGTTTGTCAAAATGATGTTAAGTTAAACCGGCGTTAATCATACATTGACGACATGACACGGCTAGCTTGGTTGGTAGTGGCCTATCTTCCTAAGGCCCCAGGTCCTACCCATAGTACTTATTAACTTTGCCATTCAGACCCAGCTCCTTCGACAGCTGTGTAGTCATAGCGTACCACGGTCCTACCAGTAGGACTTAATAGAAAACCCGCCATTTTGTCTTCTAAGTACTTGGGTCTGAATGAGTATAAAACCATAGTACTACTGGTAGGACTACGGGCCATACATACATAGGTACATGCTGAATTTTTCGTTAGGCCTTAGGAGGCTATATACGAAGCTAGCTGTCCCTGGTTCGATTCCCAGTATCGACAAATATTTGAGTGATGTGCGCGAGTATTTGTATGTATATATGTAAACACTTTATTGTACAAAAAAAGGAGATAACAATAACATTTGTTCCTGGGTGTTGGATGTTTCTATGTATTTAAGTTATGTGTTTCTCTACATAAGTATGTTTATCGTTGTCTAGTACCCATAGCAAAAGCCTAGAGCTTAGTTTCGGACTAGATCAATTTCTTTGACAATTTTATTAATTACATAGGTACATTCATACAGGTCAAATACAGGGTGTTAGGCAGAAGGTTGGACAAACTTCAGGGACTAACTCTGTAGGTTATACTCATCAACTTTTATTATGGGATCAACATAGAAGTCGCGAAAAAAAACAGCTGTTTATACATTTCGGCTGTTTAGCTCTCAAAGTTTGTATGGAACAGCTGTTTTTTTTTTCGCGATTTGGATGCTGGTACTAGCCTACAGAGTTAGTCCCTGAAGTTTATCCAAACTTCTGCCTAACACCCTGTAGAATACCCATCTTTTTGGGCAACCAGGAAGAAATAGGAAGAAGAATATTATTTTTAACTGTTTAACAACAGCGTGGCAACGAGAAGACGTAGGAACCTACTTAGGTACATATTACGTAATTAATTTCCGTATTTATAATTTTAGAATGATGAAAATCATGAACAGTCCTTGACAACACAATATTTTTAGTTTTTAATTTTTATGTTGGCAACTTGCCGTCATTTCTTTTGACCGTCGCAAGCGCACAAGATCAAGGTGGCTGTCCGTCAACGAAATGTCACTGACTTGACAACACTTTTTCATAGAATATTGGCCCTTATTTCGTGAACTGTAAGGGTTAATCGCTGAATAATGTGTGTGCGCAAACAAGTCGTTAGATAAATCATAATCCTCCCTTTCTATTGCGTAAATTATTAATCGTATTTCCAAAGACAAAAATGTCAGATGTACAATTTAGCAGCTAAATTAAATCCAACCCTATAGGTAGTAGTGAATGGTTGAAATTGCAACAAGCTCATGACATGTCATATTGGTACTTTTCTAAATTTCTGTTCTTATTGTATTATTTATATGTTGTTCATTTCAATAATTTATGTAGGTACCTACTTAGATAATTTAAATTATTATGAATTTTAAAAAATCTACCTTAATTTTAATTTAAGTCTTTATACGCCTGAGATACAGGAACATCCTAGTTCAGGCATGTAATAAATAATATATGAGTCAAATTTAAGTTTATCTTATATATAAAAGGCAAACCTGACTGACTTATATATATCAACGCACAGCCGAAACTACTGTACCTAGAAACTTGAAATTTGGTACAGGGGTTCCTTTCATGATGTAAGTGTGCACTAAGAAAGGATTTTCCGAAAATCGACTCCAACGGGAAGAGTGGGGGGAGTAGCGGGAACCTAATTCTACGCCTACGAAGTCGCGGGCGTCCTCTAGTTCTTTGATATATGGCTATACCTCATGTCCAGTGGGACAATTCTGCCACTCTCAAGGTTGGAAGTTACAAGTAGTTGAGAGAAAATGTTTTCCCAAAAGCAGATGCAATTTATAAGTATATTTTGTTTTTGTTTAGTAACAGTTATCAGAGCTAAGAATAGCCAACACTGCCATAAGCAGCAGTTCAACCTCTTCCACTTATAGTAATCATAGGAAAAATTCTAACAGAATTGAACAAATCCCCGGCAGGGGTGATTGCTGGCTTAGGCCGGACCGGGCCGGATCGGACGGACCCGGCTATTTCACCGGATCGGCCCTAAGCCCGGATCACACGTGTAACCCCGCCTTATATGTAACCTTATGGACGTATTTGCTAGCAATTTTACTGATATATTTGTGCCCGTAATGTAACGTTGTCACAACGATCAAGAAAGAGAAAAAATGTTACCATAAAATGTTCTTACTTTGATCCCCCACGGGTAAATCGTTCATTGAATACAAAACGGACCCATTCCAAAATCAGTCAGTATTGCATTTTAAAATTAGAAGCTGCTCGTATAAGTTTTTTAATGCAAGAGCAAATTATTTTGGAATGTGTCCGTTTTGTATTTAATGAGCGAAATTATGCTCCATGGTGATATTGAGGTAATTAATCTGTATAGGAAATCATTATTGCCTTCATTCACATCGTGGCTGGATGTATACATCGATTCTTTTCAGCAAAGGATCATCCGGGTTTCATACATTTTTGGTCCAAATATGTAAGTGCCGGCCAAAGAGAAATAATGCTAAGTATATTATGTTAGAACTTGTCTATCTGAGCATTTATTGTCATGGCACTAAAGTTGTAGGGTCAATGACCTTGGTTTCATTTTAGTTTTGAAATTCTTTGTTTCGGTTAGATAAACTAACAAAAACAAATGAATTGTTCTATCATAACTTGACATTTAAACTTATTTTGGTAAGAGGCTTCAAACCTATTTTTGACATGAGAATCATGTATTGCGTGCATTTGGGTTTTTTTTATAAATAAACAAAGAAATCATCTACATATATCATGTGCATCGTATGTTAGGTATTAGTGCAAAGTAGCCATACGATACATTTTCCAGAAATAACACCCTCAGCTTATGGCTTGGGAATATTATTGTTGTTCCAGACAATGGTGATTATTTATAATTGAATTAAACGAAGATACGCCTGCATATATATTATTTATTTAATTAATTAAACTAAAATTAAACTCGTCGCAAGGTCCTCATAAAACCATGAATATTGGTACTACAGCTTTGGTGCCATAATAAAAAATGTTCAGGTGGACAAGTTATAATAAAATATAGCATTATTTCTTTTTGGCCGGCACTTTCATATTTGGACCAAAAAAGATAATGTCCTTTGTCATCGATCTTGACTTATAAGTAAGAAACGAAATAGGTAGTCTCTATGGTATGGAGCATAGTTACCCTTGGAGGAGCAAAGTAGGAACATTTTACGTTACAATGACGTGTGTCCTTATTGAAACCTATTGGAAAGATGCTTCTTTATAGTATAAAATAATACTTGATTATTATCAAAAATAGGGTATAGGTAGTGTGCCAAAAAAATATAGACATACATACATTCACTCGAAATCATAACCCTACTTCTGGTACAGTCGGCTAAAAAGAAAAAGCTTCTTACATTTCTCCAAAAGATTCTTCAATAACGCAAGATTAAATAGGTAGCAATAAAATGAATAGCCCATAACGAATATCAGATCATTGGGCACATCAAGCGAAGCGGAGCGGAGAGAAGCGATGCGAGGCCGGAAGGGGGGAGGCGTTGGCGAGGCGACGAGCGGAAGCGGGGCGGAAACGGAGCGTTAGCAGAGCGTTAGCGAAATGGCGGAAAGGCAAATAGAATGGAATATTCCAGAACATTTCTTAATAAGAAACGGGTAATTTATTCGAATGAATTATATGTATTTATTAAGCATGGGTCACCACGGAATAGAAAAAACAGTGGAAGTGGCATGAGCTTCGCTTAGTATCAGACCTGTTGTCGCCAATACTCAAACTACCATAAAAACAACACGCCACCATGTAAAATGTTTTTGGTGCGGCTATCGTTTTTACATTCCAAAATAGCACAATAAGGCATGCTTTTGGATTTATTTCCTATTTTAGAAATATTGAAATATCGAAATATCGAAATAAACGATCGCGGCAAAAGTATGGTAGGTTGCCCACTTGACACTTCTACTGTTTTTTCGTTTCTGTGTTGAGCACTTTGGGCTTTAATGAGGATAAAAAAAATGTATGATTTATACATACCTATTTTGTTTGTTGACAGATATAGATAATAATAGTATGGATAGTATGTATGTATGTATTTATGTCTACACTTTATTGTATAAATCACAGAAATTCTCTTCCGCAGACAACCTTTGATTGAAAAAGAAAAGAAAAATTTATTTTATTTTGTATGAATGAATGTATTTGAGAATAATGAATTACCAGCTCACGTATCTAAACAATTTGAATTATATCAGCAACGAATCAATCTTCGAGGTTTCGCTGTGAACATTGAATTACGATAAGGCCGTAAATCGTTCGAACCAGGTCAGCTGTGTCACCGATACCGACATTAGCGACGATAGCGGTGGTCGATTACCGTTGCGGTTATTCTACGCATTTCAAGATACCTACGCTTTATTCATGCACTATTTCCATTTCAAATTTCATCCAAATCCGTTCAGCCGTTGCAGCGTGAAGGTTAAACTAACAAAACACAAAAAAATTGCATTTATAACATAAGTAGGATCATGCCATGCCATTGGCACAGCCAAGTCGCTACATTTGACTACAAATCTAACTACAACTACTCTAGTTTTTTAAGCCACAGTTATAAACTTACTTGATAAAGACAGAAGGCCATTACCGAGCCATAAACTTAGACAACACTTCGTTATCAGCTAGAAGGTGGACGGTGGCCTGATTTGCCTCCTCCAAGCCATAAAAAAACCATAAACACCACAATCCTGTCATCGCATCCAAATAAATTCCACGCCACCGACCCCCTAACGAGCATTCTGCAATTAAACTCTGAATTAGTACCGAACTTAATTCAGTCTTATCCAAGATAACGCTATCTAATCTCTTTATCCTAATTTACAGCTGTATATCCCGTTCGGCTAAAATTAAGGCCCAAATTTGCATAACAATGCCCTTCCTAAGTAACTCCCAGACCGTATTACAAGCGCCGAGAAAATTTGTGCCGTCATTAACGCTCAAGGTTTTCCATTAGTCGAGAAAAACTTGTTAAATAGACAGGGTTGATCAAGGGGTTTTGATGTTCGAAAACCCGGGCGTAATTTAGATAAATAGGTTCATTGGGATTGGATTGCGAACTGTCTTTTTGATTAAGTTGAAATCGCTAAGACAAGACTGAGGATATCTTTTGCCCTAGAGAAAGGAATAAGTCGACTTCATTATCATTTCAGCCGATCGGTTTTCCGCAACCATAGCCACGTCTTTGTTGGAGGTCTACCCTCATCGCGTCTTCCGGTACGCGGACGCCACTCGAGATTTCTTCGACCCCTTCGGCCATCGGTTCTGCGAGCGATATGCCCAGCCCACTGCTACTAAACTAAGTCAGTTCAAAATCAAGTCCAGCAATTCTTACTTGTGACTTTTTTGTCGTGCGGATCTTCTCGTTTCTGATTCGATCACGCAGAGAAATTCCGTAAATAGCCACAGAATAAGTAATAGTGGCATACACGGAATAGAAAAAACAGCGGAAGTGTCATGAGCTTCGCTTAGTATCAGACCTGTTGTCGCCAATACTCAAACTATCATAAAAACAACACTCCACCATGGAAAATATTTTTGGTGCGGCTATCGTTTTTACACTCCAAAATAGCACAATAAGACATGCTTCTGGATTTATTTCCTATTTTAGAAATATCGAAATATAGAAATAAGTGATCGCGGCAAAAGTATGGTAGGTTATGCGGAACTCCGCATAACTATGCCACACGTTACACGCCCACTGGACACTTCTACTGTTTTTTCTGTTCTGTGAGTGGCATAGCATAGCTATAGCCCTTTTCATTGCCCTAAGTCGACTTAGCTCGTCAGAAAAACGGGAATAAATCATGTACAGTATACATACTAGCATTACACTCTTTTTCACTTAAGCCTCAGAAAACTTTAAAATCTACCCTTTTCCCGAGTCAAGGATATGCCGTGGGAATACCATGTTTCGTAATACATTGACGTATGACACCCTCTCGCTTAACGCATGACTTTTAGCGTGTTTCAATGTACTATGTTTTTTTCCGATTCACGTATTGCAGTCCTGCAATGCGTGTGCGATGTTTCTTGGAGGTGTAAGCGGGCTTGCAGCCAAGTTGTGACGTCATAGCAGTTCCTTTGTTTCACTTGTGGTTGAATTTTGGCTGGTGACCAAAAGCCGAGAACGGAAAATCCGTTGATGAACTGGAAATACTTGATTTTGTTTGAAAATTGGGAAGCATGATATTTTTTTAACTCCTTCGCAAAAAGAAATTTATACGTTTAACGTATATCTGGAGCATAGCACTATACGGTAGCGAAACCTGGACAATGACACAATGGGATATACAACGACTAGAACCCTTTGAAATGTGGCGGGCGGCGGATGGACAGAATTAGCTGGACTCAGAAAATTACCAACGAAGAAGTGCTTAACATGGTTAAAGAGAAGAGATGCTTATTGGAAACCGTTGGAAATAGAAGAGAGAAGATGCTAGGACACCTTTTACGACACGACGAATACATTACGACCATAGTGGAAGGGAAAGTTGATGGGAAGCGGAAGAGAAGAAGGCCAAGGAGAACGTTCATGGATCAGATAAAAGAAAAAGTAGACTTCGAGTCGTATCAGGCCCTAAAAGAAAAGGCTCTAGAAAGAGAGTCATGGAAATTGCTCGATCGATAAGAGCCTAGCTCTTCAATTTAAGAAGAGAGAGAGAGCACGTGTATATCTGTGTGTGTCTGGCTGTAGCAGTGTAGCTCCCAAACGGAAGGACCGATTCTGATGTGATTTTTTTTAATGTAGGTTGATTCTTAGCTAAGATTCATGAAAATCGGTTTAGCTATATAAAAGATATAGCTATGAAAGTAAGGGTCACCATCATATCGGGGGTTTACACCTACATATTAAATTTATATTATTTCCCATAGAAATCGACTTGAGCTTACCGCTGACATTTTAGAGATGATTTTTAGTTCTTATTCAAACATATGTAAAAGACGTCACTAACTGCCGCACTCATAGACGTCAATTAAATTTAATGCTTGTTTAGTGACGTGTTGTCTTATTCTATTGCTATAGCGAAGGCTATAGCAAAGAAAGAGACAGCAGCCACTTTAATCAAATATTAAATTTAATTGACGTCTCTGAGTACGACATTTAAGGGATTACTTAATCGTCATTAACTGACACTAAGCGCGGCTGTTACTCTCTAGGTCAATGTAAGTAAGATTGTCCCGTGACATTTATCATGAATGTTTGTGAGCGTGTAATGTTAAAGCGACATGGTACTAAATTGTATAGGTATTTTAGTGGTCGTGTACACGTAATAAGAATGCCACATAGCAATTGGACGAGTGCCTTTTGCGTCAGATGTGCCGAGGTGTCTGCGAGACGCGGGTTTTGGACAGTGTTCAACCCTGGTACAGGGGTTCAGTACCTGTGGTCTCGATTTATATAGCTTTGTAAAATTATATTAATTGTTACGTATGGCCATTTAACCATCCTTGGGCCCGACCATTTCAACTCCGTGCTCAGAGCAGCGCCACGTTGCGATCGGTTTGCCTCGTGGCCAAGTGTAGTGACCGACGAAAGCAAGCGAATGTTAGGAGATGGACGGCTGGATTAATAATAATGTTTAAGTTTGTAATGTTTTGGCGCTCCGCTGTTAATTACAAATGTACTTTGATAAATAAATAAATCCTGATAGTGACAGGTGAAAGGTGACAGGTGTACGTTCGAACTCGGTAACTGTACCTACACTTTAGCACCTTGTCTAATTCCTATTGATTTACCAAATTCAAGCCATTGTCACTCTTATACGTTACTGCGATAAGGTAAGTACTAAAATGTTCAGCTACTTTTGTGTTTAACTTTAACTTTATATGGCGTAGCTTATAATGTATGAAGCACAGTGATGTAGGAACTTTTTAATGTATGATGAAATTTCACCTGTTACCGATCATAGGGCATTGTTTTGTTCTAAATGGTGTTTTAAACTATTCCTCATTTGCTAAGGTTCATTAAAGATTCATTATTCTCACCCCACCACCATCTACGATCATCTTAAGTTGTGTTGTTTTTTAAAGAACGCTATTTTCATCGGAATGTTTCTTAGGTTTATGAAAATCAGTGAGGCCGTTTAATCAGCTTTGAAAGTAAGGGTTGAAATTATCTCGAGCTTTTTATTAAAAATATTCCCAGATCAAAAAAGGTTGCAGACCACTATCCTAACAAATCAACCTTACTAACAAAACTAAACCAAGCAGGGATATTAATAAGATTGCTTTTAAGATGAGGGACCAGCGAGTATAATATGACGCAGGCAGCAATTTTGGAATGGCGGAGAAATTTAATATGTTACCAATTTGTCTAAAAGCGTTGTCCGTTTGTCCGTCCCTGACAGTGACAAGTCGCTAATTTCATATCATGGTGTCCGGGACATGACACTTGGAGAGCTTGGCTGTCAATCCATTGAGAAATAGATAATAATAAGCGGGATTACATGAAAATCGTGTGTCCAATTTTGAGTTGGTGACAATGGCAAAGTTATGTCGACGACGCGCTGGCCTAGTTGGTAGTGACCCTGCCTACGAAGCTAGCGGTCCTGGGTTCAAATCCCGGTAAGGGCAGATATTTGTGTGATGAGCGCGAATATTTATTTCTGAGTCATGGATGTTTTCTATGTATTTAAGTATATATTTATCTATATAAGTATGTTTATCGTTGTCTAGTACCCATAGTACAAGCCTAGAGCTTAGTTTGGGACTAGGTCAATTGGTGTGACATTGTCCCCTGATGATATTTGTGATATATGTTTTTCTTGAACCTGTCTTTGCAAATAGTAGGATAGGCAGTTTATTAAGGTATTTAGTATTGTAATAAATAACCAGACGCCTGAATGTTCGTGGCACATTTGAGCTGTCATAGAGACTCCTCATTTGTCGACTTTCAATTAGGTACATATCGATATAAAAAACTTTAAAATATAAACTTTACGTCAACCAAATGTGGAAAAAATATGATGATATTTTTTTTATATATAAATATCCTAAGAAACATTTAACTTGTTAGCACAAACACAAATTTTGAGCATTAAATTGATAAAGTTGGAATATGGCTTAGATATTCGTAGAAGTATTTGGGTACTGGTTACTGATGATTAAATAATTAGTATATTGATTTCTAACTTCTGCAGTGGTTTATGTATGTATGTAATCACTTTATTGTACAAAAGAAAAAAACAGAACAATACAATTAATATTAAAATAAGTACAAAGGCGAACTTATCCCTTACCTCTACTTATCGCTCGAAACCCGATAAATATAGCGAAAAAAAAATGGTTTTAGTGTCTTAAGATAGAAATCAAGAAGTTTTAGACACTGGCTCCCTTGGTAGCCAACAAAAGATTTTGTTTTTATTTCTGTATTGTATTTTATCGATATTATGTATAACGAAAGACGATAATCGAGAAGTCACTAGAGCGTTATTGAAAAGTGCCACGAAAATTCCGGCCACTGGTAATAACGCCCATATAGTGCAATAACCTTTTGAAGTTTTGTGTAATCAGGCCTAACTGCCTATAGTTGGAAATGTCGGATCTCAGTAACCTTTAGGTTACTTATATAAAAATTAAAATAAATAATTAAAATTTTAAAGCTACTGTGAATAGGCATCTCCTGCGTGAGCTCGCTCCATCGTCGACAAAATCTTCGCCTCCAAAGGCAACCAGCGTAATATATCCGATAATCAAATTGTAGCGAAATTAGTCTTGTTCATTCTGACACAAAATCACTTTGCTTATTTTAAATGGAAATTGAAAAAAATACAAAATTTTCGTTGATTATGGACATGGCACAACCCGTGGCACAGCATACCTTCGAAATTTCGGATGTTGATAACGGGGTGTAGAATATTTTCAATAACCTAACCTAACCAACAAAATGTTGGAAAACCCCCGACATTGACATTTCAAAGTTCAATGCTTCAAAAACGGCTGAACCGATTTCGATATAAAATGTCTAAGAACCACCGCTAGAAAACCTGCTTTCAAATTAAAAAAAAACCGCATCCAAATCGGTTCATCCGTTTCACACACACACACACACACACTTACACGTCAAACTTATAACACCCCTCTTTTTTGCGTCGGGGGTTAAAAATGGTTGATATACCGATCTTTTGCAAGGTAAAATATATTTTTACTGAACTATACTGCTGAAGAATGTTTTTTAACCTGAATGAATGTATGTTTTTTTATTCCCTCCTAGAAGCTATAGATGGCCTGATACAAACGAAGCGTCGTTATATGTGATAGTGTCGAGATCGAGAGTGACTGCTGAGTTTCTTGCGGCGTTTCTTCTCAGCAGTGGTCTCCTCTTGGGAAGCGCTGGTAGATTCTTGACGTGTAAAAATGCCCGTGCGGCCTGCTTACTGAATAAATGTATTTTATCTTTTTTTTTATACAACATGAGAATCTTGCTTTTTGTTAGACTTGTTTGAGACAAAAGGATGATGTGAGGGGAGGGAGGGGAGTGAGGGGGCGGGAGGGAGTTCCCAAATATATGTATGAGCGAACTATGGCAAAAGTTGGCACCAATAATGAGTTGGAGACGAGTGATGCCAAATAGCTAATCTGGTCTCCCTTAGCACATGTGTTCACACCTTCGCTGCCAAAAAGCCGACACCAGGTAGGTGATGCTCTGAACCAACTCGCCGTACAATTCGACGGATGAATTATTATCCGGCGAGTTTAAGTTGTGCCGTCAGAGCGCATAAACAATAATTTAAGGTGCGCATTCTCAATTGACAACGCGAACTTTTTAAAATGTGTTCTGACAGAATCGTGTTTGGGGTTTGTCTCAAAAGCATTTTTTTTGTTCATTATTTACTGAGATAATAAATAAACAAATTTCTGCTAATGGCTAAAGAACTTAATCTCCACATGGTCTTTTCTACGTCACAGCTAGTGCTAGACGAAGGGTTCCGTACCATTATCTATACAACATAAGCGTAAAACGGCAAAAAAAACACGTTTGTTTTATGCCCCCCTTAAACATTTATTTTATTCTGTTTTTAGTAATTTATTTTGTTACAGGGACAACAGAAATACATCATCTGTGAAAATTTCAACAGTCTAGCTATCACGGTTCATGAGATACAGCCCGGTGACAGACAGACAGATAGACAGACGGACAGCGGAGTCTTAGTAATAGGGTCCCGTTTTTACCCTTTGAGTACGGAACCCTAAAAAGAACATCTTTGGTTGACCTATTGCGTCGGCCACTTATGTCAATTGCATATATATTGTACTACTTTTCGAAAAATGAAATGTAAAGTGTTAAGAACCCCTTTTATACTATAAATAAATTGGAAACTTCGGATGCCCCATCCCTTTTGCTCATCATTCTAGATTAAATCGGAAGAAAGGGATAGCAGCAACTTTAAACAAGCATTAAATTTAATTGACTTCTCTGAGTGCGGCAGCTAGTGTCTTAACCGTCCGTCCGTCTGAGGGTTAAAGTAAATCCCTTTATTTTATTTGTCAAAAAGTCCGTTTGGCAAAGGTATCATTTAAAAAAATGCTCCGATTTTTCCAGCACGGTCCAGGTTTCTGATAGAATAGAATTGGCAACACTAAGCGTGACGTAACCTGCGCTCGCGCCGCTGTGTCTACGCACACCGAAGGGCGCAGACGCGGAGTTGCCAACCTATCCCCTGGTGTCGCTGGGACAGAAATAATCATGATGCAATAGTGCGGTAACGTTACGAGAAAAACATTCATTAGTTATAAGTAGTCTTGTAATTGGTTAACAAGTCTTTCTTAAGTCCCTTTTTGACACGTAATAAGTACGAGAGTGACGAATGCTTTATCCAAATTTTATCACGCGATAAAAGCAACCATACTGCCCGCTGGTGAATTATACGATCGAGCGACGACATATAAATCAATACCCATGTTAAGTACTTCTATATCCGCCATTTTGCCAACTGGAATTCTCACGCCGCTGCCTATGATATCAAATACTTATGCCGCCAAACATTTGTAAATGAGATCACCGCGTGAGTTAATTTTCATTACAGCATGACACAATTAACATGGCGCGTCGGAGCGCTTACACCTTTGACCGAAAGTCTATGATTGCTTAATCCACGCGCCAAAGTAATTGTGTCCTGCTGTACACATCTAACCCCCGACGCAAAAAGAAGGGTGTATGGAAGTGGCATGAGTTTCACTTAGTATCAGACCAGGAGCCCTAATAGGGCTGCGTTTATCGCGTGATAAAGTTTGGATAAGGCATCCGTCACCTTCTGACACGTAAATAAGAACGAGAGTGACGGATGCTTTATCCACATTTGACACGCGATATAGACGCCATACTAGACCCGCTGTTGTCGCCAATACTTAAACTATCATAAAAACAACACGCCACCATGGAAAATATTTTTGGTGCGGCTATCGTCTTTACATTCCAAAATAGCACAATAAGGCATGTTTTTAGATTTATTTCCATCGAAATATCGTAATAAGCCATAGCGGCTAAAGTATGGTAAGTTAAGCGGAACTCCGCATAACTATGCCACACCACACGTTACACGCCCACTTGACACTTCTACTGTTTTTTCTGTTTTGTGGTGTCAATGCAGTAATTGTTTTTAAAAATAAAAGTTAGTCTCTTTTGCGTAGAATTTGCTATTTCCAATATTTTAGGTAGATGCCGTCCATGTAGCATTCGATTTTCCACCCTGTATATTATATAGATCTAACTTCAAACATACTGACAAGAAATGTAAAATTAAATAAAAACTGTAGCTTTAATAACAACATGAATAACTCCTCGACTGACAAGGCCCCCGACAAGCGAAACTTCGGGCCGATTCCTTTGTTGCTCTTTGTTATGAAATTTGTCTAAAGTTCTTTGGACAATAAATTGACCCTTTCAAAGAAATTTCAAAGTTTATAATGAATTTACAAGATCTGCCCGCGGCGGCCCGGAAACCCGGGATAATTCCCTTAGATATCTTTATTTTCCACGCAATAACATCCATTTTGACTAGCCAAAAATTTAATACAGATTTTCTTAGTTTTTTTGTTATTTCTCAAAAAGTGTAAATAATGAACACTTCATTTTATTTTTCCCACAAAATATAAGTAATTATCTATACGTCAGATTTTTTTCAGATTTTTTGATTAATCAATTTCGGAGATAAGGGGGGGGGGGGGGGAACGGTCATTTTTTGTACATTTTTGGTTATAAATCAAAAAGAACATCACAGAAAATTAAAAAAAAAAGTTTTTAATTGTGCACCTTTCATAGAACACCCCATTTGCTATAATCGAAGCACTTTCATTTTTTAACCGACGAAAAAAAAAAACGGAGGAGGTTCTCAAGTCGACGCGTATATATTTTTTTTTTTTATGTATGATCACGCATAACTTCTTACAGCGCGGTCCGATTTTAAAAATTCTTTTTTGGTTTGAGATGGTATACTTCCGAGGTGGTCCCATTGTCACCAAATCTGAATCTGATGAAGGAATCCGTGAGGAATTAAAGGAACTCTTCAAATATTAAATGCATACATATAGCGATTTTAGTATTTTTAGTAACAAATCCAGCATTTTCATTCAGAAAATATCATTTGGTGAAGTGGAACTGATGATGAAGACCACAAATGGCTACTATGGCTACTATGTATGATCACGCATAACTTTTTACTGAGTTGTCTGATTTCAATAATTCTTTTTTTATTGGATAGGGTATACTTTGAAATTGCTCCCATTTAATTTGGAACTCCCCTCCCCCCCTCCGTCAATGGTAGAAATATAGGGATTGATAGTTGAACCCATGAATTTTTATCTGTGAACCGATTATGTTCAAACTTAGCACACATATGTAATTCTAATGACACTACAACATGACGGAGACTTGATGTTGATCTGATAACAGAGGCGGAAGACAGATGAAGGAAATCTTCAACGGATTACAGCAGCTACCTCGTGATTTCTCTTATTCATGCATCTTAATGAGAACTTTATACCTAACTTATGTATGATGCACGGATTATGACTACCATCGAGGGTCTGATGATGGGGTTTGATGATGGAGTTGGAAGGCTGTCGAGGGAAGCCCTTATTTGTTCGGAAACTAAGGTATAAGGGTATACTTTGAAATTGCTCCCATTTAATTTGGAAGTCCCCCCCCTCCGTCAATGGTAGAAATATAGGGATTGTTAGTTGACCCCATGAATTATTATCTGTGAACCGATTATGTTCAAACTTAGCACACATATGTAATTCTAATGATACTACAACATGACGGAGACTTGATGTTGATCTGATAACTAAGACGGAAGACAGATGAGGGAACTCTTCAACGGATTACAGCAGTTACCTCGTGATTTCTCTTATTCATGCATCTTAATGAGAACTTTATACCTAACTTAAGTATGATGCACGGATTATGATTACCATCGAGGGTCTGATGATAGGGTTTGATGATGGAGTTGGAAGGCTGTCGAGGGAAGCCCTTATTTGTTTGGAAACTAAGGTTTTTAAATTATTAATCAGAGTGTGACAAACCTATTGTGACGTAATTGTGTGTAGTGTGTAAACCTCTCAGTTTTTGCATTTCTGCTAAAGCTCGTTCATCGTGTGGCTTTTGTAATACCTACCTTATTTCACTCTAAGTCAGATAAAGCAATACCTTCAAGTAGTTTAACTATACTAAGTGCAACATAAACCTGTCCCTTGGCAAAAAAATTCTTTACGAGGTCGATTACAGCTTTATCAAGTGTTGTTCCCATGTTGTTGTTGTAGCTAACCCCATGTGCTTCTGTTTAGTCCACCACAGTAGGTAAATCTCTTTAACCGAACAATTGTCCTCGCGTGTGATACCCATGGACTTGTTTCTCTAATAAGTCCATGGCGTTTGTCTAAAACTCGATACTGGCGAAATACACCTTGTTAAAATAAGGAGTGAAAGCCACTAATAAAGAAAAAAAAAACACCATTGACGAGGCCCACAGGTATAGGTGATATGTTACCTCTAAGCATGACACAGGATTCGGTTGCTAATTTTAGCTCCAACAAAAGACCACCACAGTTGTTCACATCTTTTGGAACAACATTATCGGGAGGTTTCTTCCCATAGGTAGTAACTTCACGAGACTCGTCTATGAAACGAATTGTATAGACACGGTTGTGTTTTGTAGCGAAACAATGAATAGTTAAAGTAAGAAATCAATGAATAAGTATCTATTAACAGAGAAAGAAACGGAAAAGTGAAAAATAAAACTTTTTAACAAAAAAATTTAACCTCCGAAAAAAGAAAACTGAAAAGCAAAAAATAAAACAGAGCCTTTTAAGTCTAACTAAGCTCCTAAACTAATGTTAATACCTTAATAAATAATTTTGAGTCGGCGCCAAACAAACAAACAATTAAGCAAATTAACTATTTCGTAAAGTAAAATGATGTGTGTGTGTGATGGTATGTGCTACCTCCTACGTGGTTTGAAGTCGGTGCCTGCCATGCTTGTTTGTTTGTTTGGCGCCGACTCAAAATTATTTATTAAGGTATTAACATTAGTTTAGGAGCTTAGTTAGACTTAAAAGGCTCTGTTTTATTTTTTGCTTTTCAGTTTTCTTTTTTCGGAGGTTAAATTTTTTTGTTAAAAAGTTTTTATTATTGTTTTATTGTTTATTGTTACCCGTTTTTTGTTTTTTTGATTTGGATTAGTATTTAAGTTAAGAAAATAAAGAAAATCAGCGCCACAGTTTCACTCCGGCTGAGAGGGATCCTGTTCAATTTTCTTTATATTTTTCTATTGTTTTCCTTCTGTTTTCGTTTATAAATATTTTCTATTCTATTCCATTCTTGGGGATTACATCTTAGTACTCACCGATCGAGTTTCTTTTTTATGGTAAGGGCAAGCAAACGATTACAATAATATTTCCTCGAGTTATGGTTTTCTTATTCCAAAACATCACCATCGCAACCCTTTGCCTTTAAGGCAATGTATTTCACAAATTAAATTATCGCTGGGTGATATACGGCCAATTACCCTACCCCTTACCCATACCGTAACCCATATTGCAGGGTAATTGAATTTGCTCTGTTGTTAAACGCACGGGTTAACAATAGCTTTTCATTTCAAGTAATCATGATTTAATGTTGTTTTACGAACACGTTTTGGGCCCTGATTTCTGTTTAAAATGGTTTGATGCCATGTTTTAGCAGTGAGTGTTAATTGGGAATGATTTAATGTGAGAATATTTTAGCGTTATTGATTTTTATAAATACGGGTAAGGAAATATTACGCGAGATTCTTACACTAATTTAAACAAGTAACAAACTAAGCTGTCGTAGCTCGAGCACAAATATTTCAATTATAGGGTGACGGCACCAATGATGGACACTGTTAGCTGAAGGCACCAATAATGGACACTTAACTCTTAATTCAAAGAACATAAGGTTATAATTTGATTGTTTCAAAACAAATAAATAACCCTTATCATCTGTAACATAATGATCTAGTGTCCATCATTGGTCCTTGTTCATTACTGGTTTCATCACCTTACGTCACGTTTTCTATTCGTCTTTACTATGAAATTCTAAAAGTGTTCAGGGGTGTGATTCTCTCAAGAAGCAAAGGTGAGCGAATGAACGAGTGAAGTCCAAGCGGCGAGATTAAGTAGTCTCGTCAAAGTGAACAAAACACATTTTAGGGCGTGCATTTTCAATTTGGCAGCATGTCGTCTCGAACGTATAAGGCTGCCTATTTGAGAATGCACTCGCTAATATGTGTTTTGTTCGCTCGGACGGGACTTCTTAAACTCGCCGCTTGGAATTCACTCCTGCGTTCGATCACCTTTGCTTTTCAGAGAATAACACCCCAGTACCGTTACCATGAGTTACAATTACCGTACTCGCTAGCGAGTAGAATGCTCTGTCCCTCGCACTCTATAAGAATACTGTATTCGCATTTCGCACAGAGTAATATTCAACTTGCTAGCGAGTAATGTAATTGTAACTCATGGTAAGGGTACAGTAGTTCGAATTGAGTTATTCGTGCTAACCATTATGAGCTGTTATTCTCTTAAAAACGTCCCTCTGTCAACGGTTCATCGAGTGTGTGAAGTCACACGAAAGCGCTTACTCGACGAGTAAAGCGGATAAGTTGAGAATGCTCGCCCTTAAATGTTTTTACGCTCTGACGAGACAATTTCAACTCGCTGGTTAATAATTGGTATGTCGAAATCAAGAGCGACTGGTTAGATTATCACGAACCTTTTGCAATACCCTTACCATGAGATACAATTACCGTACTCGCTAGCGAGTCGAATGCTCTGTCCCTCGCACTCTATAAGAATACTGTATTCGCATTTCGCACAGAGCATTCGACTGGATAGCGAGTAGGGTACTTGGCAGGGCTAGCTGGCAGCGCGGTACGCGCCACGCCGCTCGGTCTCCGAAGTTGTGTTTTTCACGTTCTGACGGGACAACTTTAACTGCCAGGTTAATAATTGGTGTGCCGAGTTCAGAAGCGACTGGTTAAAGAGTGTCACCTACCTGCTGGCAGGGCTAGCTGGCAGCGCGCCACGCGCCGCGCCGCTCGGTCTCAGAGGTGCTCATTACCAGTACACTTCATGAGAGAAAAAACCGGCCAAGTGCGAGTCGGACTCGCGCACGAAGGGTTCCGTATCATTGTCTATACAGCATTACACACTAAAGCAGCAAAAAACAATAAAATCACTTTTTTGTTAGTATTTATTTTACTACTTACTTATATATTTATTTTATTCTGATTTTAGTAGATGTTGTTATAGCGGCAACAGAAATACATCATCTGTGACAGACAGACAGACGGACAGTGGAGATTTAGTAATAGAGTCCCGTTTTTACCCTTTGGGTACGGAACCCTAAAAAACAGTACCCTGGGAAAGTGATACCGATCTAGACCAAGTACCAAACTTAGTACAGCATTTAGCCTAGTTGGTATACCTAGTGGTCCTGCCTACAAAGCTAGCTGGGTTCGATTCCCGGTATGAATAAACATTTGTGTGATGGGAGAGAGTATTTTGTTTCCTTTGTCTTAGTCTTTGACGTTTTCCTTGTATGTATTTCTATATAAAGTCTCTATGTTTATCGCTGTCTAGTAACCAAATTATAGCTTAGTCTGTGACTAGGTCAATTTGTGTGGGATTGTCCCCCGATATTTATTTGTTCACGACAAGATTGTAAACTACAAATACAATTATCAATATATCTCTGTTACAGAGTTCTGTCATCTGTCCGTCTGTCCGCGGTTTAACTCAGAGACTGTTGGTACTACAAAACTGTTGTGACATTTGAATTTGACAGATAAGGACAAAACATTGTATAGCTATACCGTAAAACGGGGTAAATAGGAATCAAGGGGTAAATAGGGACACAACCTGAAATAAGACATAACTTGTTACAAATAAGAACAAGTATTAAATGGACAATAACGTTACGTCTATTGAAATAATTTCAGTCTTATTATTAGTAACATTAGCTTCATTTTAGGTTGTGTCCCTATTTACCCCTTGATTCCTATTTACCCCGTTTTACGGTACCACCGTTACTCAACGTTTATTAGTAAGGGGGTTAGTATATACAATTGAATTAAACCGACAAAGTAGTAAAACAAAACGTTGAAAAAAAAAATTGAGCGCGGTCCGTCATTACCCGGTTTTTTATATGTGCTTGTATTAATGTTTTTCCTACTTTCTTATTTCTGAAATACCTATGTGTTAATCACAGAATTTCAAGAGGTTTTTTTTCCTAACCCACTGTACCTCGTCAGTTCACTGGAAGAGAGTGCCAGGTGACTTCGCCCCCAATTAGCAGAGATCAAAGTCAGGGCTTGCGTGACGTGTCCCTCAGTTACATCATCTCGGTCATCTGGTTTTCATCGGGTTTACAAATGTATCTAACGTTATACTTTTTTTTGTCTGGGATGATTATTTATTATTTTATAATAATATAAATAAATAAATATCAGGGGACAATAGCGGCCTGCACACGTAAAGTTCGGACCGCGGGAAACGCCACGCGCCGTTCCAATCTTCGTTCCGAACCGTACGTGTAAATGCAACTGTAATAGTAAAATAGTAAAAAAGTAACGGTTCGGAATGAAGATTGGAACGGCGCGTGGCGTCTCCCGCGGTCCGAACTATACGTGTAAAGGCCGCTAATGTCACACCGATTGACCTAGTCCCAAACTAAGCTCGAGGCTATAAAACTAGGCTATGCTAGGCTAGGCTAGGCTATGGGAACTAGACAACGATATAAATACTTATATAGAGAAATATATACTTAAATACATAGAAAACATCCAAAACTTAGGAACAAATATTCAAGCTCATCACACAAATATCTGCCCTTACCGGGATTTGAACCCAGGACCGCTAGCTTCGTAGGCAGGGAGTTAATCCATAGTCATCCCAGACAAAAAATTCTTAGTGTTACACTATTAAGTATTAATTATTATTACAAACTAATTGCGCAGCATAATAGTACAAAACTAAGGCACTGTGAAATTATAGATATAAATACCGAAAATACAATAAAATAGATATTTCACATTATAGAATAACCTACCCCTTTGGGAAACAGGCGTGATTTAATGTATGTATGTATGTAGAATTGACGACACACGCACGTCCATGCTCTCGCAGTACCTCAAACATTCATCTAGCAGTGCATTGCATCCCATCCGCTAGCAAACACATCCCGCTCAGGGGAATAATGCTATAACTATAGAGGACACCCGCGACTTCATACGCGTAGAATTAGTTTCCCGCTACTCCCCCCATTTCTTCCCGTTGGGGGTTGATTTTCGGAAAATCCTTTCTTAGTGCTCACTTACATCATGAAAGGAACCCCTGTACCAAATTTCAAGTTTCTAGGTACAGTAGTTTCGGCTGTGCGTTGATATGTCAGTCAGTCAGTTTAGCCTTTTATATATATAGATATATATATATATATATATATATATATATATATATATATATATATATATATATATATATATATATATATATATATATAGATTTCATTTGTTACAACTGTTACAAGTATCTAATAAGAAAGTGCCAAACTTTCTCCGGTCCATACAATTTAATTTACCCTCGCCGCGTATTTCTTGGCAGGGAACGAGTGACCTCTCTGCACGGTCATGTAGAACGGTCACCGCCAGAAATAACTGTCCACCACTGAAAGCGTAAGTTCTCATGAGCACACGGTATTAACCCCTGACGGTAAAAGGGGGGTGGTAAGAGTCTAACGTGTGTATATGTGTCTGTGTGTTTGTGTGTTTGTGGCGTCGTAGCTCCTAAACGCATGCATTGATCCAAACCATTGATTTTTTTTTAAAGAAAGCACATTTAATTGGTATGATTTTAGATAGGTTTCATGAAAATCGGTTTAGCCGTTTAAGAGATATCAGCTCTGAAAGTTTAGTGGTTATTTAGTGGTTATTTTTATTTATTAAGTAAATAAGGCAGACTGGTTACCCTGTTAGGTATTCATAAACGCACGATAACAATGCTCCAAATTTAATATGGTAGGTATGTCCCTATCTTTCATAGCATACCTAATTTAACTAAAATAGGTTTGCTGTTCGTTTATGAATAACGTTAGTCTGGAACTCTGGGTGGTCTTAATGTGTACTATCACGAACGTTAATTTGTGACCCATTTCAAGAAAAATATGCTTGAAGTCGTTAATGTCATTAGAGATGTCAAGTCATTTGTAACTTTTAGGAAACTCAACCTTATTGTTGTAGAATGTCAGATTGACTTTGGACCTAAGGTGGGTACCAAATTAAAGTTCGCGACTGTACGGAAAGTTTTTGCATCAGCAATAAAATGGATAAAATATCGCCAAGCAGCAGTGCTCGCATTGTTGTGTTCTGGTGCGGGGGGATAAGATAACCGGTAAAATTACTTAGCATAGAGGCATTCCACTTTAGCCCACCCTATTTCCGATTACTATAACAGTTTAATTTATATTTTCTATAGATAATAGAGGTAGATATGGGCAAGCAAGTTATTCATACACTCATCCAAAATTTGATAAATTCAGTAGTGGCTGGGAAAAACTGCCGTGATACACAGACAGATGCTAAAGTCTCACCATAAGGGTACCTATTTTACCATTTTGGCGTAGAACACTAAAAAAAGCGAGCGATATGACGTAATCTATTATTTATCCATTATGGGGCCCGCTATTGTCGTGTTTCTCATCGGGAATCACACTCATTCGTCATACGCAACAAAATATACGGCGGCAATAATCCCCAATCGCACCAATATCGACTTTTATGACGAACGTCCGTCCGTTAATGTCCCACTCGGACCCGTATGTCATCGAGATATATGACAGAGGGGGGGGGGGGAGAGGTAATGGACGACGACGGTAACTTATCGAATAATATAGTATCGCCAAAGTTTTGGCTGAGATAGTGAACATAACTCTTCAATAAATAAAAACCAATGTAATGCCCGATTACTATTTTCAGAGCGAATATCTCTTAAATGGCCAAACCGATTTTAGTGAAGTTAGTGAAAAACCATCCCGAATAATCAAGAAAACATTAAAAAAAGCGTCTGCATCGGTTCATCTATTTGGGAGGTACAATGCCAAAGACAGATTCGAATAGGAGACCTTCACCCAGCTGTTCATTCGAAAAATGGATTTAATATAAAATTTAATATGGTAAGTAATTATAGCGAATAGGTTGACTGAAAATTTTCAGTCCAGGACAGTCCAATTAAAAAAAAAACTATAAATGAATTATTTTTTTTATTGCTATTGCTTGTTTAATAGACCAATTACATACCAATCGAAATTATGAAGCCTATAGAATATGCAAACGCTGTTGTTGCTAGAAATACAAAAAGGTCTTATTCTTTTTCTTAGCAACGCATTTGCAATTTTGAGATAATTATCTAAAGTTTGTAAATTTCTTCAGGTCTTAAAGCCACTTACCATCAGCTGGCCTGTGTTCTTTTGCCTTCTCCAGAACAACCCTGCCCCTTCATCCAAATTGGACCCACTTTATGTGGTACTTTTACTTAAAAAAGGACGGCTTTAATCTTTTCTTGTAAGGTTTTATTGTCCCTTTCACCACCACGATTAATACCCCCATATCTGTCGCAGTTTACTGGAATTATGTCCTTTTCCGCGACCCAAACGACTTCTTTATTTAAAGCAGTTGTCCCCTCAAAAAAACATTTTTAATGACAGGCTTTATTGCTGATTCTACGTATAATACCAGTACAATCAATAGCATAGAAGCATTCCATCATAGTCTCTCTTAGTTACTCTAGCCCTATCCTCTTTAATATATAAAATTCTCGTGTCACAGTGTTTAACAAAACTTGTTAAGAGCGTATGCGAGCTCATTCTTAATAAGAGCGTATGCGAGCGAGTGAGAGAGAAGTACAAACACCACCTAAGTGCTCACAAACTGTAGAAGTTGTAAAAAAAAAGGAAAGAAAACAAACCAGGATCATGAATTCACGATTTTTACGTGTATTTAGACGCTTAATGGTTCTTAAACCCCCACCCCCCCTCAAGTGACTCTCAGATGAATTTATTATAATAACAGTTGGAAAAATTGAGTCGCGATATAAGTTTTGGAGGGTTCCTTTTATGGTATGGAAAATGAAAACAATATATATAGGTACAGTCAAGGTCACCAATATGTATACACCACAAATTCTCAAAAATATGTACATAGGCCTTATTATTAACCTTGACTGTTCCAGCGACCCGCCCTCGCTTCGCTTCGGTTTATTTTGAGTTTCCTGTTACACCCGTACCTACATTAACCAGAACTTATCTTACTAATCCCACTAATATTATAAATGCGAAAATTTGAGAATGTGTGTGTGTGTGTGTGTGTGTTAGTTTGTTACTCCGTCACGCTGCAACGCGGGGACGGATTTGGATGAAATTTGTAATAGAGATAGCATAATATACCCTGGATGAACACATAGGCTCCATTTCATCCCGGAAATTTTGAGAGTTTCCGAGGGAAAAACGATTATCAAAATGTCCCAACATGGGATGGCCGAATAACTAATTCTACGCGGACTAAGACGCAATCTATTAATGAAGACCGCATTAAAATCCTTTGCGTAGTTTGAAAGATCTAAGCGTAGATGCATAGGGATAGACAGCGGGAAGCGATTTGGTTTTATACTAGGTATGTAAAGATGGTCAGTTACTATGAAGCACTAAATCCTAAATTCGGTTGCTCCGTCCCTTTTACTCGTCCTTCGAAAAAATCTGTCATCTGTCAAATGCTCTGTCACTCGCACTCTATAAGAATACTGCGAGGTCTGCGAGGGACAGAGCATTCTACTCGCTAGCGAGTACGGTAATTGTAACTCATGGTAAGGGTTCTGAGATAATAATCAGAAGACTGCACTGCAAACCTAAAACTGCATATACGTTGCCTTATTACACACGCAGCACGTTGTGTTCTCATTCGAGTTCCGGTAAAATGACACAAATAGAGGCATTCTTTAGCCGTCATGGTTGGCTACGCATTTGCAATTCTAAAACGCATTTTTTTTATTTGTTAGCGAATCCGTTGTTTTAAAGTTTAAAAAACTTTTAAACATATTCTGTATGAAAATCACTCAGCTCTTTAAAATTAAAGTCGCCGTCATTAGAACTTGCAAAATATGTAAACAAAACCAAACGAACCAAATCACCATGATTACTCGATAATCACGTACTTTTGAAGATCAAGTGAGGTCTTTGCAACGATTTATACACTAGATCATTATATTCATATTAAATTTAAGATGAAATAACTATTCATTATACGTTATTTTTTAATAAAAACACGCTTGATGAATATTTGAGGTTATGTGTCAAACAGTACTAATTTGTTTAAATAGTTCGCAAGTTCTATTGACGGCGACCTTAGGAGACGGACGGACGGACAACGAAATTTTACCAAAAGGGTCCCATTAACCGTCATTTGGGTACGAAACCTTAGGGCGGATCTCCAAAAAGTGAATCGCAAAATAGGTTCTGAGCATTAAGCATGATTGTTTCGCAAATGCGCCGCGGGGGGCGCTCCTTGCGCGCCATTTCGTCCCAAATTATACGATGCCCCGCAAAGTTGCCGGGCGATTATTTGCCCTTTAACAAAGAGAAGAAAACGTTTTTATTTAGTTCAAAATTAACACAGGAATAAACAAAGGAATCACTAAGTTTTTTATGACAGGAGCAATGTACAGGGTGTTAGCCAGAAGGTTGGAAAAACTTCAGGGTCTAACTCTGTAGGTCATACTCATCAACTTTTATTATGGGACCAACATCCAAATCGTGAAAAAAAAAAACAGCTGTTCCATACATTTCGGCTGTTTAGCTCACAAAGTTTGTATGGAACAGCTGTTTTTTTTTCACGATTTGGATGTTGGTCCCATAATAAAAGTTGATGAGTATGACCTACAGAGTTAGACCCTAAGTGCGGAAAAAGGATTCCATCACCATAACCATTATAACAATGCAGCAATTACCAGCAAAAAGTCCAACCACACCCAAAAAAAAGTTGGCACGCCTAAAGACCTAATAAGAGTGAAATCATTAATATTAATATACAATAACGAGATGGAAGACAGCCAGGTTTAAGACTGACGTCAACCTTTGCAAATGAGAGCATTTCATATTTTTAACCCCTGTACATTGTGTGGCCTAGAATAGGGGATGATATTGAAAACGGAGGCTCTATAGATCACTAGTAATTGAATCATTACATTATGGTCCCAAAGTCCCAAGTAATTAAAAACAAAACCTTACTTTTAGATTTTTTCAACCATGTCTGACTCGCTCACCGAGTCAGACTCGCACTTAAAAAAAAAAAGCTTGTTTAATTGAGTTCGTTTAAGAGTTATTGCGGTTGTTGTTGAGAGACAAGTTGCAACCTGCAGTCTTTTTGAATGCACTCGCATTGTGCAAAAACCTAATTGTGGGGTGCCGTGTATTTGGCATATTTTTTTATTGTCTAGAAGTCTCTGCGTGACTTACGCACAGAAAGACAGACGGACGGACGGACATGACCAAATCTTGAGCTTGGAACTTTAAAGTGGAGCCTATTTTGAAGTAAAGTTGGACCATTTTGCGGTACCTAAATCGTCCAGTCCAGTTCAACCTTTCTCAAGTAATTGAACATACCCACGGCATAGAAAAAACAGTGGAAGTGGAATATTATGAGCTTCGCTTAGTATCAGACCTGTTGTCGCCAATAATCATAGTATCATAAAAACAACACGCTACCATGGAATTTTTTTTTGGTGCGGCTTTGGTTTTTGCTTTCCAAAATAGCACAGAAAGGCATGCTTTTGGATTTATTTCCTATTTTAGAAATATCGAAATATTGAAATATCGAAATAAGCGATCGCATATTTTGTTACTCCTTTACGCTGAAACGTCCAAAGCGATTTGAATAAAGTTTGGAATATAGAAAGGCTTAATTTTATCCCGAAGAAAAACACTCCGTGAGATGGTCAACACGGACAAAGTCGCGGGCAAAAGTTAGCAAATTTTATAAAGTTAGGTTCACTCGTTGCTATTCCGATTATTAAATCTTATATCTACCTTAGAGCTGATTTTTCAATCCCCAGATAAAACTATCCGTCAGTTAAATGTTTTACTATCCTTTTCTGAAGTCATATGAAAGCAAACGACAGAGCTAAAATTTACGTTCCAGATAGCTTTATCTGGGGATTGAAAAATCAGCCTTTAGTGAAATAGTAACATCATTTTATACTGTCTATCTTGTAACTAGCCAAATAAATCGATTCTCCATACCCAAACCAACTGAGACCTTGCAGGTAACACCTAAAGTTCCTTTTCCTTTGAACATGGAGGTTGGATACTTACCATGCGCAGAGCATGTCCTCATACCCTTAAAGTTGTAGTTGTAATAATACCGTCTCTTTCTAGCTTTAGATGTATTATTGAAGGGGGAAAGGGATAGCTTTGGCGAAGGCGTGTAAGCCTCGCCATCGATCGGGCGGCTGCCCTTGGCAACAGCTGATCGCTCTTTACTGAAGGGAGGCTATTTTTAACTATTGAAGTGCTATCATAAGCGTAAAATATTATAATTGGGCTTTATTATATTTTATCTTTAGTCGTTGCAGACCGCAGTTAGTGGTGTTGCAGTTACAAATCGAATAATAATAATGTTTTGTTCAGTAACTTTAAATTAGGTTACATTATGACCAAGGACCGGAAATTCGGATAGATATTTACCTAAAGTTGGCAACATCCCGGAAAACGATAGGTGAACATGGCGTCGGCTTCTTAAAAATATAATTTTAATAATATAAGTTCCGGGATTCCGGGATTCTACAAAACGTTAATATTAATTATTTTACATGTAGAACAAAATGTTCCATTTTGCTCCCATAAATTCGTTAGGTCAATGAGTTACAGGTAAATTAAATAGATAACATTTGGTAAATCTATACATGGAAAATAACTTCAAATAGTTAATATAAATACTTAATTATAAATTTATGTGGGCTTACATTATTTATTTAGAAATCCCATTTTAAAAATTAGAAAGTTTAGGTAAATATCTATCCAATATCCGATCCCTGATTATGACAGACTACCTACTAGAGGGCGCCCGCGACTTCGTACGCGTGGAATTAGTTTCCCGCTACTCCCCCCATTTCTTCCCGTTGGGGGTCGATTTTCGGAAAATCCTTTCTTAGTGCTCACTTACATCATGAAAGGAACCCTGTACCAAATTTCAAGTTTCTCGTATAAAAGGCAAACCTGACTGACTTATAATATCAACGCACAGCCGAAACTACTGTAACTAGAAACCTAAAATTTGATACAGATGTTCCTTTCATGATATAAGTGAGCACTAAAGGATTTTCCGAAAAGCGACCCCCAAATGGGGGGAGTAGCGGGAAACTAATTCTACGCGTACGAAGTCGCGGGCGTCCTCTAGTGTGTCTATGAAGTAAATTATGTTTTGGTGCAGCTAAAACTAAATTATGCCAAGCGCCCTTTTTATTAAAAAAAACACTAGTGCTATTATTGCTAGGCATTAAATTATCCATTCTACCACGTCGACCAAACTTTTCCCCAATACAAAAGAACGCATGATCGATTTGATCGCTAAACTGAATTCAACCCTACCGCCTAACAACATGATTGAATTTTTATATGTACACTTTAAAGCCATACGGCCTTTCTGGGCGCGGGTTCGTTCCCTCTCACATCGATCGAACGACCTTGGCAGTGAGCGAGGACGCGTATTTATAGGTGGGGGGGGGGAGTTAAAGGGGGGGTAGGGAGAAAAGCCTAAGGGAGTAAGGGCCCTTACCGGTAATAGAGTTGCCATTTTTAAATGAAGTCGATTTCGAGCGTCAGAATATGATTGAAAAGGAAGCGCTTGAATTTTTATAGGAAATTTACTTTGCAGTCTTTCGGTGAGGTGCTCAACATACATGATTCAGAAATAGTACATTACTGCCCAGGCAGGGAGTCCCAATCTTCTCAATTAGGCAGCCTTATACGTTCGAGAAGCCATGCTGCCAAATTGAATACACGCGCTGAAATGTGTTTTGTTCGCTTTGACTCACTTTTTACTTAAACTCGCCGCTTGGACATTCACTCCTGCGTTCGCTCACCTTTGCTTTTGAAAGAATCACTACCCTGAGTGGAGTGATTACAATTTATGTAGTACTTAATGCAGTTACGTCTCCTCTCAGCTCCGCTCATCTCCGCTTGACTGTTTCCATTGAAGCGGAGTGGAGACGAGATGTGAATTTCAACTAATATGATTGGTCAATCCCTACACGTCTTCTCTCCGCTCCGCTCGTCTCCGCCTCAGTGGAGCCGCACCCTACATATACTAACAATACGCACACAAGAACCTATCAGCAAATACGTCAGCATCTTGGACCCCCGACGTGAGCGCATAACAAATCAATCGCCCTGGCAGTCGGTGAGTGCCGAGCGGGACGCGTACGGCCACTTTCTAGAGCCTCTTGTTTAAAGACGAACTACTGTTTATACTGTGATCATGATCAAGTTTTATCAATATTGGTTATGGTTTTATACATTGAGCAAAACGGAACGTAGGCATTCGCATGATTTCCCCTCTGTCAAAGTACAAGCCCATGCGCATCTAATAACACTAGTTGTCACTCGGATTGTCAACTAGACAGAGGCCGCGAGTGAACGTTACCTATACTAAAAATGCCGAATTGCTCTGTTTTCGGATCAGTTGAGCAACAAATCCGACTTCTCGCCGATGAAAGAGATGAAAGCCCTATCGTGTCAATGTGTGAATTGTGACTCATTCGTACACAAAAATTGCTCGAGGTGTGCAAGTTTTGTCGGTGTATTGTTCCATTTTTTATGTATTAGTGTCAATGTTTTTGTATGTAGGTGTGCAGAGTTGCATTTGTGTGCAAATTTCCCCCCGCAAGAAATGACAGAACTATTTGACTGTAATATTCATAGAGCTAAGGCGACTCCCTTCCGCTAGGAAGGCCGTGTTGCTCGATGGGTTTTATAATTAAAATACACGCCAATTTACAGTTTATAGTTTAAACGTCTAATCAAAATTGTAATAAAAAAAATGTTTCTTAATCTACTGCGCTAACTACAATTCTTAGTATAAATATTAGAAAAACCTCTCTAAGTGATGAACGTCTTGTTAATCATTTTGTGTAAGTTTCCATAAAAATATTTAAGTAAGATAGATAGTAGCTTCAGCCCTCGAGTTATCCGCGGTGACAATTAATGGTAACATTACTATTTTTTGGGTTGTTGTGTTTTTTTCTAATTTCACTTAGTTGTTCTACCTCCACTTCAAATTTCATCCAAATTCATCCAGCCGTTTCAACGTGAAGGAGTAACATACAAACACGTCACTAATATTAATGCGATTAAATATCGAGGGATCTCAAGAGCGTCGCTTTGGTGGTTTGAACCTAGGGTTACGAGACTTACCAGATGGTCGGGATTTGAAGGGATTCTCTCGAATTTTTGTACGTCCTCCCGACTCCCAAAGTATAAAATCCCCCGAAAAACCACTTCATTTTATAAAACCATAAATTTTAAGTCCCGAAATTTCGTCAAGCGAAACGTTGCCGTTCCGACGCTCGGAGTAATATTGTTATTTAATATATTTACTTTAATTTGACTTTATTTTTGTTGCTCTCGACCAAAGTCCCAAAATCCAGAAAAAATGTTTTTTCTCCCGATAATAGGGTCATTTGATCTAGCAACCCTATTAGAACCTCATCGGTTGCCACTAATGATTTCCAATTCAAAACTAAGACCTAGGCTAGGGCTATGGACATAAAATAATGTTGTCATAAAGTAATTTTGATCTGCAGGAATGATTAAATAGTAATGAATCTGCATAATAGACAATCAGTATAATGGTCACTTTGTACAGTATTTATTGCTCATAACGTACTTTTTTAATAAAAACCAAGCTCATAATGCTCAAAGAAAATAAATTTTGATTAGTATTATATAATATTATGTCACCTGATCATTAGTTCAAAATTAAATGTTGTTCTAAATTCTAATCATTATACTAAACGTTATAAATAACGTTTTTATGAGCATTGAGTAGGTACTGTTATTTAATTATTATGACCTACCAAATTATGAATTTAGTTTTTATACAGATTGTTTATTATGAATTTTACGAGTAGTTAAGTAAAATTATGCTAAAAGTTGGTATAAAGAATGAACGGCACCTATAGTTATGTCATAACAGTTTTTCTCTTAAACTATAGAGTAATCTTGACGGCTCCGGCCGTCAACTGAAAGTCATGCCTCTGGCTACAGCCATAATGATTAAAAAGTTCCTGACAAAAATTTCATTTTTGGGACAAGCTTTTGTTGCTGACTTCTGCTTATTTTTCTGCTTATCAAGACCAAACTATTGAGTCCTAACACGGTGGGTCTACGGTAAGAATAGCGGAGATCCTGTCGCCACCTTCCGACTCCATCATCAGATCAGCTCTTGGATATTATAATATTGCATTGTCATCGGGTTTACATACGTGGTCCAAATTTCAGCCCATTCTTTTGACGGGAAGTGGGTAAAATTTATCTTGCAAGATTTGACCCTAACATAATTACATACATTCATTGCAAGGTAAATACAGGGTGGCCAAATAACCTAGGTATACACTTTAGTTTTGTAATTTTATTCTATGAAATATAAAATATATTAACTATTCCTTGTTAAATATAGTATTTAGGGCCGGCAGTTAAACATGGAAAATAATGTCAGACAAATATCCATCACTAGCAACATGGCAGATGTGAACCCTTTTCATTGCGTTTTTCATCACATTTTCACACATTTCCTGCGTTATCTCAGTAACTGCGTCTCGAATATTTTGTTTTAATTTCTGAAGGTTCATTGCCCTGTTAGCCTAGACACGTCCCTTTAGATAGCCGCACAGAAAAAAGTCAGGAGCTGTTAAATCAGGCGATCTTTGGGGCCAATCAATGTCACCGTTTCTCGAAATTAATCTACCGGGAAACGGTCTTTTTAATGTTTCTATTGTGGCTTTTGGGTTGAGTAAAACGTTTTAATAATTTAAACACGTTGTTCCGTCGTAAAACGATCCATAACAAATTTGCCGTATCTACAAAAAGTAATTTTCATGCAACAACTGTCATATATACCGCCAAAACAAAATGGCGGCAAAAAAATGTTGTATACCTCCAAGTTGGCCACCCTGTAAAAGCTTGTACTTAATAAAGACTTTGTTTCGTATCAATAAGGTGTAATTTGTATAGCAGCTACATGTTTGGCGTGTGAGTGACACGTTTTGTATTCGACGTAAGACGCTCACAAGGTTAAAGCTTAAACTTGTCACACCCTTAGGTTACTCTATTGCTTGCACATCTGACAAGGGGGAGGTCGCAGCAGGGCACAGAGACGGTGCTGCCCGAAGAAGTGGGTCTGCTAAGGATGTTGCTGCCCGCAAGAGTGCCGTGCTGAGTAGTTCCTCGGCCAAGGAAGTCACTGATTATCGTAGCCAAGGGGAAGGCCAGAGAAGTTCACCTGCCAAGGCGGTAGCGGTTTACCGCAGAAATTGGGCAGGACAAAAAACTCAGCCTGCCCACTTAAGTTCTTCTACCAAAAAGGTTGGAAATTACAGTAGAGACGGAGCTGCCCAAAGAAGTAGGTCTGCTAAGGATGTTGCTGCCCGCAAGAGTGCCGTGCTGAGTAGTTCCTCGGCCAAGGAAGTCACTGATTATCGTAGCCAAGGGGAGGGCCAGAGAAGTTCACCTGATAAGGCGGTAGCGGTTTACCGCAGAAATTTGGCAGGACAAAAAACTCAGTCTGCCCACTTAAGTTCTTCTACCAAAAAGGTTGGAAATTACAGTAGAGACGGAGCTGCCCAAAGAAGTAGGTCTGCTAAGGATGTTGCTGCCCGCAAGAGTGCCATGCTGAGTAGTTCCTCGGCCAAGGAAGTCGCTGATTATCGTAGCCAAGGGGAGGGCCAGAGAAGTTCACCTGCCAAGGCGGTAGCGGTTTACCGCAGAAATTGGGCAGGACAAAAAACTCAGTCTGCCCACTTAAGTTCTTCTACCAAAAAGGTCTGTCAAAGTCAGTTTCTGTCAAAAATATCGGATTTAAGCAAAAGGTTTGCCCTTATCTTCCGTCTTTATTATCGGGTAAAATACCGGTATTTTTTTCAGGGATTTCAGGGTAATTGTACTAGTCGTAATGTTAAATGTACGTATTAACCCACAATACGGGATGTTTTATGTTAGTTCGGGGTAAGGGGCCTGTAAATCCTTTCTTTTTTTTAAAGGTCGTTATTTTTACACCTGTTTGAAACTATTTCATCTTTTGCAATTACAATTATTGGACTTGGATGATGGATAATTAACACTTGGAGTTTATCGCGCAGGAAATACAAGTACAAACACTATAGACTTGAAGAAGGAGTTTTATTCGGCGGCGTGTTAGCACTGAGACTTGAGCCCAAACGGATCTGAGTGGAGCGAAAAAGGCCCTGGGCCTCTATTCAACACGGTAAAAACAATATCGTTTTTGATCTGTTATCGTATTGTCACCGTTTTGATAGCTCTTATTTACTTGACAGTAATGGCGGCTGACGTCATGACAATACCATGACAGGTCAACTACGATATCGTTTTTACGATCGGGAATAGAGGCGCAGGACTTTATAATTCTGTCAGCAATGTTTCCATCATGTTTAATATGAAAAAAATAATGTTCATATTTTAGTTCTGAATTTTATATTACCTATATGTATCAGTATTAACATTTTTTTTCACTTCAGGTTCCCCTGGATTCTAAACAAAAAAGAGATTATAGAGCTCCGGTAACAAATGTCTCTATAAAACCTTCAATCTCACTTACGACTGAAAAAACGCAAAGGCGTAGGTTCACAAGAACTCTGAACCCAAAAGCTACCAAGAAGATGCTCAGAAGGATAATATTTACAACAACAGCCCGAGATAGACCGCAACGACCCGGGCCTGAAGCCTCCAAGAAACCAGTGAGGTTTAAAATGCCCACTCGTTTAGGGCGTTTTGGACATTTAGAAATAGTTCCGCCTACCATACGCATGCCACCGTTTGACCCTTCAAAGCCTATAGGTCGCCGCAAAAAGAAGCCGGCGAGGGTGACGCCGGCGACGTCGCCGCCCGGGTGGAAACCCAATTCAACACAAATTGGAAAGATGTGTTTAAATATTATGACCGACATAGTGTACGCAACGCAGGTAAATTGGAGGGGCTAGACAAGATGCATTACCTACGCTAACCAGCGTTTCGATTCGTTTCGTTTTTAAACCAATCGCGTCACTTGTAGATGACGTGATACGAAAAGTCACGTGATCAACCACGTAACGAATAGAAACGCTAGCTAGCGTAATGCACCTTGTCTAGCCCCTCTGCTTCTTTGTGAAGTGAGACAGGCTGAATCACATGGAAAACATAACTCAAGAGTGCTGTATGATACAAACTGAAAAAAAAAAATCCGAAGAGTCATAATTCCGAATTGATAAAAATTCTGAATTTCCATAATTCCGAACGCAATTTTTTGATAGAAGACTTAACTTTTTGTTATCGCTTATAAATGAAACCTAACCTAACCTACGTAGGTATGACATTCAATTATGTATTTAATCTAAAATAGCTCCAGCGTAACGTAGCTTTCGGAAAAATAAAAATTCGGACAAATGAATATTCGGAAAAAAGTTATTCGGATTTTTAAGGCGTTCCCTCTAACAAGATTGTGATTGTTGTGCATAGGCGTCTTGAATCCATACGAGCCTGACAAGACGTTAGACGCATCAACTAAGATGTTAGTTGAATCGCTAAAGAACTTGCTGTTTTTATTATAAGTTTTGTTTGATATAACTAATATCATGAATAGTGTATTCATTTTGTGTCAACTAAGAGAAAACCTCTCTTGGTTAGCTCACATTTTTTTGAGTGATGTTTTCCGTGTTATTCGGTGTGGGGATAATACAACATGTAAAATTACTAGCATAGAGGCATTGCATCTCAGTCCTCGGGGTTGGCAGCGCATTTCCGGTCTTAGGATTGCAGTCTTGAGATTGTAGTGTTGAGAATGCTAATGTCTTTGGCTAATTCATCCTACTTACCTACCATGAGGTGGTCTGTGTGCTGGATAACTTGCCTTGTCTATGCCAGGAAAAAATAAAAAAATACAACTGCATGTTTTTTTAGGGTTCCGTAGCCAAAGGGGAAAAACGGGACCCTATTACTAAGACTCCGCTGTCCGTCTGTCTGTCACAAGGCTGTATCTCATGAACCGTGATAGCTAGACAGTTGAATTTTTCACAGAAGATGGTGATTCTGTTGCCGCTATAACAAGAAATACTAAAAACGGAATAAAATAAATATTAAAGCGGGGCTCCCATACAACAAACGTGACTTCTTTGCCGTTTTTTGCTAATGTTGTATAGATAATGGTACGGAACCCTTCGTGCGCGAGTCCGACTCGTACTTGGCCGATTTTTTAGGGTTCCGTACCCAAAGGGTACTGTCTGTCACTAGGCTGTATCTCATGAATCATGAAAGGTAGACAGTTGAATTTTTCACGGAAGATCGTATTTCTGTTGCCGCTATAACAACAAATACTAAAAACGGAATAAATCAATATTTAAGGGGGGCTCCCATACAACAAACGTGATTGCCGTTTTTTGCTAATGTATTGATAATGGTACGGAACCCTTCGTGCGCGAGTCCGACTTCCGTCCATATAATATATGATACTTAACATGTTACCCCCTTACTAATAAACGTTGAGTAACGGTGGTATAGCTATACAATGTTTTGTCCTTATCTGACATTGTGACATTTGGATTTGACAGATAAGGACAAAATATTGTATAGCTATACAGCCGTTACTCAACGTTTATTAGTAAGGGGGTTAGTATACAGGGTGCCTATGTGTTTGGGGCTTTAAATTTAGGTATCGATTCTACTCCACAAATGTTACCTTTCGGTGTGGAGTTGACAACCGATGAAATTACTAGCATAGAGGCATTCCATCTTAGTCCTCAGGGTTGGCAACTTGGCAACGCACGTCTTAGGATTGCAGTCTTAAGATTATTCATATTCATATAATTTAATGCACACATGTAAGTATAAAGCTCTTAAACTAATAAATACAGTTCAACATGAACCCTGTAAGGGCACAGCAATTGTAGTCTCGAGGATGTAAATTTCTATGGGTCATCAACAGTGATCGGAATAGGTAGTGCAATTGATCGGAATAGGTAGTGCAATTTCGGTTGAATGACCTCAAACATTATAAATAATATGGATAAGACCCGGGATTCCGGGATTCATATTTTTTCACTGAATATTTTCTGGACATGATATTAATTGAAGTATATATAAGGTTATACAAGGATTTTTGTTTGCAAGAATGTCGAAATTAAAATGTCTAAGGTGAAGTCTTGTAATTGCAACTAATTTAAATAACTCCTTCTAGGATAACTGTTTAGAAGAACGACAGGCGTGATATTGTATTTCTTAGTAAGGAAGAACGATATCACGCCTGTCGTTGTTCAAAACAGTGATCCTAGAAGGAGTTATTTAAGTTAGTTGCAATAACCAGATAGTTGCAATTACAAGACTTCACCTTACATATTTCGTCAATACCAACTTTGTACCTACTTGCAGTATAATTGTCAAAATTATAAATTAATAACTTTTTTGAGCTTATCGTGGGGCTAGGTCAATTTGTGTAATGTCCCCTGACATATTTTTTTAAACCAAACACAAACTTTAAAACTTTTTATAGAAAATCCGGGATTACAAGTTATATCCATACTAAGCCTACACACCGAAATCTCGTGAAATTGCACTACCTATTCCGATCACTGGTCATCAATCCCACTTACAATTTGGTGGCCTGTGTGCTCGTTTACCTTCCTTATGCTAAAAAACTAAGCATTAGTTTCTCACACGTCATCAGGGGCTCTACTTTGAAATCAGTAATTCGAACTTCGGATCGCCCCATCACTTTCTTGCGAATTAGTGACGCGTCGAGAGCAAAAGGGATAGCAATAGACGAAGTTCGAATTACGGATTTCAAAGTAGAGCCTCAGGTCAGGTGCCATGTGGTGTATCAGTAGGACTCGCAAGATCATTGTCTACTTCATGTTTTTGACAGGGTAATAACATGGTAAAAGTGGAAACAGTTGCAGAGAGGTACAAACATGATACTCGATACCGGATGGCCTTCATTCTTCTAAAACTGGACCTAATATGCACTCGAATGATAAGAAAACAGACATTTATAGAACACAAGTATGTATAAAGCTCAATACGAAAAGCGATGTAAAAAAGTATTTTAATGTACATTTTTCAGACTTGGTTATTTTCGTGTGCGTAACTTAAAGTATTGCACGCGCGCAGGTTAATGGCCGTTGCAGTACCTTTGAAAATATCATGTATTTGTTGTAACTGCTATAGCTCCGTCCTTTTCGCTCACCTTGAAATGAACTGCATAGCCATGTCATATAACCCCCAGGTCAAAAACGATATGGTTTCACCGTGTTCAATAAAGGCCCTGATTGTCTGTCAAAAGAGTACTTCTTTTACCATTTTTCAAGGGTTGGCTGTAACTGTTACTGTTACTTGTTTTTATTAGGTACCTGTGTTTTATTTTTCTTTTGTTTTGGTTCATTTATTACCTTGATATCATAAGCAAAGCATGAACAATACGATTGCTATCGGGGTAAAATAAAATAGAATAGGCTATTTGACTAATTTTAGAAAACCTTATTAAATGATTCTTTATTACATAAGAAGCACACTACATTGATATTTCCGTGAGATTCTACTAAAATAAAAATCCATTTAAAAGTTTAAATTTCCGAAACCGCGCCAAAAACGCTGTTTCTATCGTGGCGCTGGCCATGTGACAAGTGTCACGTTATATGCAAGTAAACAATGAAAAATCATTTGAAGAGATATGCCCTTATGATCTGTGGTTACTTGCGTGTGACGTCACCTGCGAGTAACCACAGCTACAAAGCAATCGCATAGCGTTTCTGCCACAGATAAAATTTCAAAATATATTACAATTTTTTTCGTGTAATTTCCAAAAAAATATGCTTAATTTAGTTTAAAATAAAGTGAAATATGTTGTTTTACGCTATTATCTAATAGGATGACGACAATTTGATGCATATTTTCAATGTTGTTAAATAGCCTATTGATGCCTAGTTTAAGTAATTAATTTCCTAGTTTTGTTTCAGACTCGTTTTGAACAAATATGTCGACAGATATTATTGGTTACAGAAGACGTATCCTTTTCGTAAAGTTCTGTCCTTCTACACGGATATGCTTCGCCAGGTAATTTTTAGGGTTTCGTACCCTAAGGGTAAAAAAAAACGGGACCCTATTACTAAGATTCCGCTGTCCGTCTGTCTGTCACCTCACCAGGCTGTATCTCATGAACCGTGATAGCTAGACAGTTGAAATTTTCTCAGAAGATCTATTTCTGTTGCCGCTATAACAACAAATACTAAAAACCGAATAAAATAAATATTTAAGGGGGGCTCCGAATAAAATACAATTAACGTGATGTTTTTGCCGGTTTTTGCTAATGTTGTATAGTAATGGTACGGAACCCTTCGTGCACGAGTCCGACTCGCACTTGGCCGTTTTTTTTAATAATTATAGTTATCTACCTATTGTCATAGCGCAGAGCATAACCGAGTAGGTTCTTGCGGTAGTGGAGCGGTGCGGGGGGGGGGAATACATGTGGCGTACGTAGGTACCTAACAGATCTGTCTCACTATACACGTGTAAAGAAAGTAAAGAAATATCACCATATAGTCGAAAAAACAAGAATAGTGGATTATTACATATTTTTATTGTATGATTTTGTGAAATAAGTAGTTTCTACAAAAAAATCGTGCAAAACTTTGAATTTGATCGAAGTAACCCCAGTTTACAGTACGGGTCTTACAGATAACTCGCAGTAGCGGAAGCGAAGCGAGGGCGGGTCGCTAGTCATATGATTATTTCCTTGAAAACATGGTTACAATGTTCTTAATGACAAGCAATAAGTACCTGAGTTTTTGTCGAAAATATCGTCCTTGGTACAAGCTTTTGTGGCTGACTATACCTACTTTTTTGCATCTGCTAACACGGTGAGTCGAAACCTCGCGAAAACCCGTCTACCGACCATGTTTTAGAGAATATTTTTAAATAAATATACAAGGTAGTTACGCTTTTTCTCAAATATGATTGCAAAAGCCAACCAAGTTCTTAGTCGATTCCATAAATAACATCTTATAAGTTTAAAGACAACACTTTTCATCGATCTAAGTCAACTTATAATAAACTAGGGTGACGGCACCAATAATGGACACTTTTAGCTGAAGGTACCAATAATGGACACTTAACATTTAAGTCAAAGATCATAAGGTTATATATTGATTGTCTCAAAATAAACGAATAACCCTTATCTTCTGAAACATAAGTATCAAGTGCGCATCATTGGTCCTTGTTCATTACTGGTGCCATCACCCTATGTCAGTATTAGACACATTGACATTTTTTTTTCAGAACATCGATGTAACCTACGCCATAGAATACGTGTTCAGACTGTACAGGGAGAAAGCATTAGAGAGACAGTCCGCGCGTGAAATGAAGAAACAAAGAGATCAGATGAAGGCGGCGATGGCTAAACAGGCTGGCTAGGCGCTAAGGTGGTTTACGATACGGACTCAGTTTCTCATCTCATAAAAAATAATACAAGTCTCTTTTCGTGTTTTTCTGTGTAGGTACAGTCGAGTTCATAAATATGTTTACACCTTGCCTCTTTAATCGCTGTGACAATTCAAATACTTATGGCTTTTGAAGCATGACATTAAATAGAGAAGGTACTAAAGTGTGCATTTATTTATGAACTCGACTGTACTTTGAAGACTGCATCGAGCAAACGTCAACCGTCCACTGGCGCCCACACGACATACTAAGGTAACTACATACATCCAAAACTCCGAAACAAATATTCGCGCTCATCACACAGATATCTGCCGTTATAATACAGTAATTCCACGTAATTCTATTGTATTCTATGCATGGGAAAATCAAATAAATTAATAAAGTTTTAAAACTTGTGTGACATGACATGATACATTTGGGTATGGTGTTTAAAGTTGACTACTCTGCCCCCACTCCCCCTGACGCTTCACAAATGAAATGTGTTAACGGTTTTTTTACTTTTTTGGGACAACTATAATAGATACGAAAAAAGTGTCAAGAATAAAAATGTTCCTTATTACATTATAAAAGGAAAAGGTTATATGTATTTTTTTGATAGGCTGAACGGTATTCAAGCTATAGCTACTAATATATCGCCTTTGTACTCGCATCTCGTACGATTGCATACAAATATGACTTACAAAAATTGACAACCAATCAAGAACTAATTGACCAATTGTATTGCTATTACTTAATTCGTTAGCTGATTAAATAAGGTTCAAAATGGTATATAATAAATGTTTGTACATATCGTAGTTTTTACGGAGCAAGCATTTAAAAAACCATCGTTGACGCTCATACCATTAGTAGACACATTTCAGGGTTGGTGAAGCGTCAGGGGGGGGGGGAGTAGTGAACTTTAAACACCACACCTAAATGTAGCATGCACACAAGTTTTAAAACTTTTTTTTTGACAAAAACAGAATGACTCAGCTACCATAAAAAAGTTGGATATTTTTAGGGAAAATAAAATCCAAGTTAATTAAGAACTTATTTATTAGGTAGGTACTTTCAACGAGAATCACATAACTGTATAAATATACATTTTCCACACGTCAAAGAAAATAGAGTGTAAACAGAATAATAATATCCCTTGACTTGGGCAATTTACGTTTTCTGAGAATGTTAATTTGCCCATTACAATTTCTGCCGAATCCGTTTAAAGAGGGCAAATTAATACGTGAAATAACCCTACCCTATAAATAAAAATATACCTACCCTATTTGTTTAGGTATTTAAATAAACGATAACAAACGAAACTAAGTATCAGAGGTAGACTTCTAACCTCCTCCTCCTTTTCTCCCCCCCGCACTCTCTTCCTTCTTTTTTCTGTCAGGGTTTGTTGGTGGTGATCAGGCCCCTATTTCACCAAGATACAATTGTCACTGACATATGTCTCTTGACATATCGACAATTGTCAACAGACAATTGTCTAGTTACAGGTGACAACTGACAATTTCGTAAATTATTCCGTATAGAAATGCTTATAAACATTACAAGTATTTTGTTACAATTGTCCTAATCTTAATCAAATGACAATTATGTTGTGAAACAAGAATCATTTTTCTAACTCGACATATTTGTAGATTTGTCAGTAATTGTTGACATGAGATCGAGGCTGTGTCAGCCTAGCGTTAGAATTGTAGTGTTGTTAGTTTAGTTACAAAATGGCTCTCCGCGAAAGCAGTAGCAGTAGTGACAGTGAGAGCGATTTAGACGAGTTCGCATATAGGAGAATATATAAAGAACGAATAAATTTCTCCTTTGACGTCACTGCCTTTGCGTTCAAGGAAAAAATTCGAATTAGTAAAACCAGTGTCGAATATTTAATAAATGAAATCGGTGCAGTTATAGATCATCCAACTACAAAAAATAAAGCTTTGACGCCTTGTCAACAAATACTGTGTACGCTGCATTGGATGGGTTCGGGATCTCAATACCATGTTAGTGGTGACAACCACGGCGTTTCAAAGTCGACGATCCATCGTTGTGTAAGGCGTGTTACCACTGCAATAGTCAATCAAATATTTGGTAACGAAGTACGTTGGCCAGCAAACACAGGCTCTATCGCACAACTATTCATGGAATTCGGTAATATTCCAAGAATTGGTGGCATTGTTGATGGATCGCTAATACCCATCGATTCACCTCGGCAGAATGAATATATGTTTGTGGACCGTAAAGGTGACCATTCGATAAACACCATGGTTGTTTGTGGGCCTAATTTGGAGTTCTTTTATGCAAGTGCACGATGGCCGGGCTCTGTTCATGACGCAAGAGTTTTGCGTTGTTCTTCTTTAGCACAGCAGTGGGAAAATGGTTGGAGGCCATTTCCAAATGCCCTTCTTTTAGGAGACAGCGGATATGCTATGAAGAAGTGGCTAATAACACCAAACATCCCTATACAAATACCAAGAACAGAAACAGTAATGCGATTTTTGAGAGCATTTAAACATATAAGAAGGATGGTTGAAAATGCTTTGGGTATATTGAAGGAGAAGTTTCCCTGTCTCAATTATCTCCGTTTGCTACCATTGTCGGCTTGCAAAGTGTTCTTAGCCTGTGTTACCCTTCAAAATCTAGAAAAACGCCTTGGATCCGAACATTACATACCTTACGCTTATGCAAATGACGAAATGGTAGATAATGGCGATAATAATCGAGATAACATTGAAGAGGACAACAACGAAGCAATTGACCCTGAAGCAATCGAAGTAATACGGGAATTGATACAAATTTTTAATTGAAGTACTGTTTATTAATACTGTTTTTATGTAAGCAATTTGATAACATTAGAAATTAAACTAAAAATGCAAAATAAATGTCATAGTTGAAATTATTTAAACTGTCCCATATTTACTATAAACTAGTTATATTGCAATTTGAACTTTCTAATTTAAGCTGTAACAATCTAAACAATTTCATTTTTTTTAATATGATTTATTATGTATATACCTACACTCGGAAGTAATAAAAAACTGTTTTACACTCTTGAGTGTAGATACCTATATATAATAATATGTATACAATTATCACATACTCGTAGTAAGTACGAGTAATTAAAGAAAGTAATTATTGTATTTTCTGCGATTCTTTTTCTATGTGGAAAGAAATAGCGAGTGATTAGTTACAAATTAAATAGTATTTACTCGTGACAGTGAAACATTTTTTTGAACATCTAAGTTTTCTGATAAATTAACTAAATTAATCTCAATGATATTTTGATTATAATAAGGTTCAGTGAAACTAGAAATCGCTCGTATGTTTAGCTCCTTCTCTAATTTAAATAACTCTAGTTCTAGTTTATACTTTTCCCGTTTCGCTATTTCTATTTTCTCCTTAGTAAGCAGTATATCGACCTCGAGCTTTTCCTTTTTTAAACGATAAATAGGTTTGCAGTGTGTACTTGTTACGTTTCTGTTATCTATATTTTGCGTATTTTGGGGTGTATTTTCACAACGCTCATCTTGCAGTGGTTCATCATTTAATATTTGAATGGCTTCCTGTGTTCCAGACGATTCAGGAACGTCCAATCCTTCTAAAACCGGAGTGTTTTTCCCTATTATACTGAAGATCATATTATCAGCATCATCAAATTTCCATTTTTTTCCTCCCGCAGATCCCGTTTGGCGTCGGTTATCCCTTTTTTCCTAAAACAAATTTATAAAATAAATTATTAACTTTGATTCCATTATATATTTTATAAATACAATATTCAGAATGTGCAATACCTTATAGCGTTTCACCTAATTGCATTTCACCTCGACCGTATAATTAAATGTATCGCTTTTTGTCTCGATTGTTTATTTTTTTGATCGCTATAATAATTTAGTCACATTTGTCTATTATATTAGTAACAAAGATTATATTCCAATGATTTTGATATTCCGAAGAAAAAAAAGGAACACTAATTTTAATATCTCGCGGTCATTACATGACATTTAAGGCTCCGGCAAACCAAACGCGTGGCAGCAGCAGCGCGTAGCGTCGCGTGGCGTCAGGGAGTTGCAAAACAACAAAACAAATGGAACCCCGGCACACCGAGACGCGCGTCTGGCGCGCTGCAGACGCGCCGCACACGCGCGTCTCGGTGTGCCGGGGTTCCATTTGTTTTGTTGTTTTGCAACTCCCTGACGCCACGCGACGCTACGCGTTGCTGCTGCCACGCGTTTGGTGTGCTGAAGCCTATGTTGTGTGAGTGGCCTCAACTCTGTTGCCGATACCTACAGAGTTTTATTGCCAACGTCAATTTGGGAAGCTTAACGGTGCTTAAATTACCGTCCATCAAAATTGACGCCATGTAAATACTATGACCCATTCTTTTGTTTACGCGACGACACCGTATTTTACGCGTCGGTGTGGTCGCTCCCTAATACGTCAAATATAATAGCGTTCCAAAACATCCAAACATATATCGATCGCGGTGAAATGCGACTAAGTTAAAACACTATACGGAAAATAAGATGCTACAAATTACAAAAGTACTAATTAGGTACAAATTAACTCGACAATTGCTAGGGGGTATTAAAAAATTAAACTCAGTACTTACTATTGTCCTCTTTCGCCAATTTTGCCACGTGGTATCTCTTAAGTACTTCCATTCTTTGTCATAAATGCCTAGTTCTTGTAATTTTTGAGCAATTTCCTTCCACTTTTTATTCTTCATATCAAATGTTAAGTTGCTGTTAAATTTACCAAAAAGTATTGCTTTATTTTCCGAAATTAAATTTAATATCGTCATTTTCTTGGTCATATCCATTATTAGGTATATTTTAAAATCGAAATGCACGCTTGTGTGATGTGATTATTGGTGGAATGAATTGAAAAATATTTATTTGTGTGAAAAACGCGGTAAATAATTGAGTAGTTTTAAATAAGTTACAGGCAAAAGAAAATCCCATTCAGCCAGTGAAGCCCGCAATGTTGCATACAAATTCCATTACAATCTAGCTTGTAACCTTTTAAAAAGTGAAAAGTCCCATAATAAAATGAGGGCACAAGTCTTAAACATCCATATTTTATTCGAAACATAACTTTTTTATCTGTGTCTGGAATAGGTTGTTTTTTTTTTAAACAAAGCTTGCGCTTCTCCTTGTCATAAACAAAAAGGCGGTAAAGAGTGATTGTTTTTTCACGTGAAGTTTCTGTGTATGCAATTAAAAAAACCGGCCAAGTGCGAGTCGGACTCGCGCACGTAGGGTTCCGTACCACTATAAAATATTTATAAATATTTACGATTTATAAGTTTTATAACGTATTAAAAAAAAACTAATTATTAGATCTCATTCAAACCAATTTTCGGTGGAAGTTTGCATGATAATGTATATCATATATTATTTTTACATTTATCATTCCCTTATTTTAGAAGTTACGGGGGGGACACACACATTTTTCCACTTTGGAAGCGTCTCTCGCGCAAACTATTCAGTTTAGAAAAAAAATATATTAGAAACCTCAATATCATTTTTGAAGACCTATCCATAGATACCCCACACGTATGGGTTTGATGAAAAAAAAATTTAGTGTCAGTTCTAAGTATGGGGAACCCCAAAAAATTATTGTTTTTTTTCTATTTTTGTATGAAATCTTAATGCGGTTCACCGAATACATCTACTTACAAAGTTTCCATAGTATAGCTCTTATAGTTACGGAAAAAAGTGGCTGTGACATACGGACGGACAGACGGACGGACGGACGGACAGACATGACGAATCTATAAGGGTTCCGTTTTTTGCCATTTGGCTACGGAACCCTAAAAATGAGTTCAAGCGATGAAGATTTTACTCCAACACAATTTTTTTCTTGCGATTTTTGAGAAGACGATATATTTGCCTCGGCAGGAATGGCAATTGCGGGCTTCGTATTTTTAAACGGACGAGCTTGCGAACCAATGCTCGGCCCGCAATTGCCTTCATCCCTGCCTAGGCAATAATATACTCCTTTAGTCGTGTCTTCATACAATGCCTAATACAATGACTTACTTAGGCATTGTACTAGTGTCTAATTCTATATTTTAATAAAGAATCGATTAATGCCGGCGGTAAAATGGGCTTCTAAAACACGTCCGTATAAAAAAAAAACGCTGATTAACACCGTATTTGTTCGTTGCGAAATAAAAAAAAAGACATTGGAGCCAAGCAATTATTGTTTCTTTTTACATCAAAGGAATACTTGATACGTCATGTGTGTGTGAATTTATAAATGATAAGAATACTGTCGCCCTTATATTTATAAGCCGTCTTGTCCTTCCCGTAATTAGGTACAGTCAAGGGCATAAATATATATACGTTCCCAAGAGGTAAAAATATCTATACACCTTTATGTCACTGGCAAAATGGTCCGTGTATACAAATATCTGACGCGATAGCTGTATACATATTAATTCCCTTGACTGTACGTAATAAATCTTGCAATGGTGGTCGTCTGTCACCAACCGACATACGGTGAAAAAGTTATGAAACAACAATTGTCCGGACATATTTACAATTGTCATCTTATTTTGACAATGCCTGTTTCACGATCTACAATTGTCATGTTTTTTTGACAATTGTCACACTTGTCAAGCTTGGTGAAATAGGGGCCAGCTTGTCAGAAACACTATACATTACAAATAGAGCATTTTTATTTCGATTCTGCTCGAACAGAATCGATATTATATCGTTTTTGATCCAAGAGCAAAATAAAACTGTTAAAATAAAACACCACCCGTTTCTCGTCTTTCCTAACATACTCTTTAGTAGCATTTTTACTTGCTCAGCTTGAATGTAAGCAGGGCTTATCATTTTAAAACACCAGTCGCCATGACAACAAAGTTAAGGAAGAATCAAATACTAAAAAAAATAGGTTAATACAGTAATGATAAATGATAATGCTGGTGAATCTATTCCGCTCCATTTTTCGAACTGTTTCCGCAAGCCCTGCTTGTCTCTCTACTCATCTCAAACCACTGGCAATGCGGAGGTCGTTGCATCCTTTTCATACATCAGGACAAGGTCTAACTGTTGATATATTTTCGATTGTCATAATTATAACTCATAACACACTATATTTATTAGCATAATCACTCGACCCTCAAGGTTACTCCAGTCTTTACTCTTACACACTCAACAAGCTCCTTCGTCTCCGTAAATTATTATTAAAAACATCTTCACCTTCTATTTACACCAATTATAAAGATTCATTAATGAACAGTCTATTTTATGCTTTCTTGTATTTTGCGTAAAAATCGAGAGAATATCGACAATCCGCTACTAGAAAACCCATGATAGTCCATCTAACCTCATAAGGCCCATAATACTACAAATTAGTCAAATAGTTCAATTACGTTTGTTCATTCTATTTACACTGAGCATTACGAGGTTAATAATTATACACCCCAGTCTTCGTCTCCTGTCCTTCTACCTCTTCTTCGACCCTCAGCAGCACATCCAAGACTTCCTTCTTGACCCTGTTCTGGTAGGTCTTCGGCAGCCTCTTGGCGCTCTGACAGACGCTCGCGAAGAACAGCTCCAGTGAGTCCTGATCGCCGTACCCAGTGTCCCAGGACTCTGACTCCTGATCTGACTGGACTTCCTTTTCCGTCATGTCGATTTTTATTATTTTGGACCGCTTCTGGGTTCTGGAATATGAAAGGTTTATTAGATTGGGAGGTCATTAAACCTTGGCTTGAAAGTTACGGTGTGTTAGTTTGACTTGTGTATTTGTGTCTGTGTCTATAAGGTACGGTGGACCGGCTGGCCTATTGCCTGACGTACTCGCAATCGCAATCGACTTCAAATCGGAACAATTGTTTTCATTTTGTATGCAGACTCGCCTTCGGACTGTCTAATTGCATTGCGATTGCGATTGCGAGTGCGTTAGGCAATAGGCCTGAGGTTCGAACGCGGTTTTTTTAATAGAAGGCTAGTTTAAGAGGATTGTGACACGACTCGTAAATCGTGTAGTTAACAAAAAAAACCATACAAATTTAGCTCCAGGCAATTACGTTTCTCACCCCTTAAATCAAGCCCGATTTCCACGATTTTTGAATATTTTGTAACTTTTTATAAAAAAGTAGGTTTGTACGTTTCCGTTTTTTTTGTTTTTTTCCAAGAAATATTTTCATAGAAAGGAAACAAATTTTTCAGAATATTTATATCTTTAAAAATCTGACTAGGTTTTAGGTCTCTTTCCCACGGCCGTCCAGTTCTGCGGGAACACAGTAGCTTGCATCCTGTTTTTTGCGGTACCTAGAATAACGAGCTGTATATATTGGGCAGATAGATTGATACAATGCAGACGCGATGGACGTAAACACGCTTGCGATATAGTATTGGTATTATCGCCGCCGCCAGCAGTATGAAAAAAAACATTCTGGGTTCACCCAATTCTGAAACAACGATCGAAATTGGGTAAGGTTTTCGTTATCTCATGGGCGATTTCAAAGATGATTTTTTTTTTTTTAATTACCATGACCATTTTGACAACCTTTTGGAAAAGGTGAAGGATATATTAAAAACACTGGATACAAATATGAGAAAAAGCATTACCCCAGAAGAAAAGTTAGCAATATGTTTAAGGTGAGAATAAAACACATTTCTACTATTATTGTTAATATTTATTAAGGTTATAAGGTGTGTGTGTGTAATTACATCAAGGTGAATTCTGGAAAATCAGGGTAGTGATTCTTTCAAAAGCAAAGGTGAGCGAACGCAGGAGTGCATATCCAAGCGGCGAGTTTAAGTAGTCCAGTCAAAGTGAACAAAACACATTTCAGCGCGTGTATTCAATTTGGCAGCATGGCTTCTCGAACGTATAAGGCTGCCTAATTGAGAATGCACGCGCTAAAATGTGTTTTGCTCGCTCTGACGGGACTACTTAAACTCGCCGCTTGGACTTCACTCCTGCATTCGCTCACCTTTGCTTTTGAGAGAATCATTACCCAGAACGAGTCGATTCAGCTGGTGATGGTTGAAATTGGTCAATTTGTGACGGACTTTGAGTTGACGTGCTTGGCGATGATGCAACGTACTGTGGAGTGAAATAACCTTGTTGTGATTGATACGAGTAGTTGTAAGTGGATGGCTGTTGATCAGGACATTGGTTACCATTGTGGCTTTTTATATTTTGCAGTAAACTTATGACACCTGCTTGAAATTGTAGTATCTGATCATCGTTAAGTAAGGCAACTGTAGGAAGTAAGCTTTTGAAAAAATTCAAGTTACGATCTTCATTTTGCAAATAATTTTGAGTTTTCATCTGATAGTCAAGAAATGCCATAAATTTTTGATCCATTACTTTAAGCTTTTGCCTTGGTACATCATTTTTCTTAAATCGTTTAGCAACACTTGTAGGATTCTCTTGTCTTGGGTTTTCATTCACAGCAGAAGGTTCATGTTCAATTTCTTCATTTCGGTTAATAGAATTTTCCTGCTCACCTTCCTCAATAACTGTATTATTCTGATTTTTTTCTGTGTTATTTGCACTGTTGTATGTTCCAGCTAGTTTTATATATTTTTTTAAAAACAACAATTGGTTGTGATAGCAGTATTTTTTTACATTCACCAAGGCAGATCCAGATTTCTTGGTTTTCTTAATCGCATTTAAGCTTCTCGCCCAGCTGTCCCTTATTTGATTCCATTTCTTAACGACCTCTTTCGCTGAAAAATAAAACATAAGTATGGTAGGTACAGACGTACAGACTTTAACTAATTGTTTTGTCTTTTAATTATTTATAAGAAAATGCATGCAGCTAACTAAAATCATTTAAATGTTAGGTTAATGTATGTTAAATATAAACAGTTTTAATGTATGAACACTTGGGATTGACACAGAAATTGTATTTTTAATTTTCAGGTACTTGGCATCTGGGTGTTTTATGGATTTACATTATACGTATCGAGTGGGAGTTTCAACAATCAATAAGATTAGAAATATAAGATAGATGACAAATGTCATATGGAACTACTTGTGTGAAGAGTATATGAAACTGCCAAATTGAACACAAAATATGAATAGGAAGAAATTGCTAATGGATTTTATACTAGAGTTAATTTCCCTCACTGTGTTGGTGCAGTAGATGGGAAACACATTAGGTTAAAGAAACCAAATCAAAGTGGTTCTACATACGTCAAATACAAGGATTTTCCATTGTATTGAGCAGTAGTGGATTCGAATTATATATTTACATAAATCAACAGGCTAATATGGCAAAGAATGTGTCTCCTCTATATTCAAAGAATCTACTTTCTGGAAAAGGCTAAATGACGGCAGGTTAGAATTGTCGGAAGCTCGTCCCCTTTCTCCTTTAAAAGCTGGAGGGTTTTGGTCTTTTTGCCCCGCGGTGACCGGCCGTATTGGGACAAGATTTTGGTTTCATTGGTATGTGGTATTGTTAGTATATGTGGTGGATGGGGCCTCTAATTTTCATGTATTTTTTCTACGGGTTTGGAATCACGCGTTCCTTTTGTGATAATAGGCAATGAAGGATGATTTATTATAATTTGTTGAGACCCTACGGAGGAATTCATTTAATAAAAAAAATATATACTTGTTTAATTATCGATTGACGAGGGCCAGACGCTACGTAGAATGTGCATTCGGAATATTGGCGAACAAATGGCGAATATTTCATCGCCCATTGGACGTAAGCACTAGTACAGCTATCTCAATGGTAAAAGCTTGCGCTGTACTCCATAACTGTATAATAAGTAATGAAAGTTCATATACGAACATTGAAAGCAACGCGAATTAACGATATCTTGGTTAAATGTACGTAACGAGCTAAATACTCGTACGCGAGGTGAACGTTGTGCGAATACAATACGAACAGATTTCGCAAATTATTTTATTTCTGAAGAGAGCTGAAGAGAGAAGTTTTGAGCTAAATTAATACTATTTCAATAAATTTAAGACTTACCACACTTATGTCTTTCTTTCTCATCCATCCCCTCAAAATCTTCTTTTAATAAAATGCAAACTTCGCGCCATGCGGCAGATCTCAAGTTTTTGTTTTTATAGTTTTTTGAATTCTTATCCCATATTACAGGTCTATTTTCTATAAGAGAAATAAGTAGTTCTGGGTCTATTTTGGTTTGCGTCATCTCGCGGCACAATCACAAATACACTGCAACATATATCCACTCACTAAAATCTCAAAACACTGGCCACATTAAAAACGCGCGAAAACTCCAAATTCAAAACGCGTGTCTCCTTTAATTGCGTGTGCGTTACTGAAGGCAGCCAACCGCTGTTTGCAACCCGGTAAACAGGATGCTCGTGTGGATCCTGCAAAAAACCTGTACCTGCAAAAAACGGGATGTGAGCCGTCGAGGCGGGGCGGGCATCTCTCCCCGCTATCCGCACCGCACCCAGCAAAAAATGGCATGCAGGAAAGCTAGTGGGAACACTTGCATAAAACTATACGTGTACTAAAACTGGATCATGTATTTTACTGGATGTGTTGTAGTGGCAAAACCGAAAGGCAAATTCGAACGGATCGGTTTTTACCGGATACTGTAAACAGCATGCTCGTGTGACTGCTAGTATTAAAACACAAACACTACTAAACGGGATTCTGCAAAAAACGGGATGTTGCCGTGGGAAAGGGCCCATAGTGGTATACGACCTTGTGCAGTCTGTCCAGATCGCTGCGATCATCTAATCCTTTAACAGGGTTCCCCTATGGAATCCCTAATCGTCTTTTGTCATAATGCATCGTTTGTCAGAAATTTCGTTTATGTCAAAGCCATTTCTGCTTAAATTTTTAAACTTTTTACTGTTGTTATAATACAACCCTAACCTAACCAAACCGCATATACAGTCACCTGCAATAATATATGATCCAACATTGGACTCAAAAATATCTGACACGTCCTTATTACCGGAGGCATAAGAGCGTGTCAGATATTTTTCAGTACAATTATGGATTATATATTGTTGCTGGTGACTGTACAATTGGAAAACTTAAAAGTGGCCTGACTAAGCTGAAAACCAGTTGTGTTAGGACAAACGTTGTTAGGGATTCAGAGGGACACCCCTTTAACAGGCTGTCAAGACGCAGTGGCTTTGTTGTGGTCTAATGTGGAAGTAATCGTAAAAACAGTAGTATAAGGCTGGGTTTTATAAAGATCCGTTAGATCAAATTTCGGTCAGGAATGTCAAAACTTGTATGAAGTTACTAAAATTTGATCTGACATATTTACTAACGGACCTTTATAAAACCGGGCCTAAAGGTATTCCATGTTTTTCTCAGAGTTGGTAACACTTTTGCAGTCTTGAGATTCCAATAGGTTATGTGTCAAACTACTAATTTGTTTACATCTTTGCCAATTTCAATTGGCACAGACTATAATAATATATTGTGTTCGTTTGCCTACGTGCTATCAAAAACCTACTTTTGACAAATATCTTTATTTATTGAGGACTAAGTAGCTGTTATCCGTCAATCCGTCCGCGTAGGAGTCGTTTATCGCGGAGATATCTTTCCTCGGGGTATAAACTATCTCCATACCAAATTTCATCGAAATCGGTCCAGCAGTTTAGCCGTGAAAGCGTAGCAGACAGAGTTACTTTCGTATTTGTAATATTAGTATGGATTTACTAATAATAGAAGAATTTCTCTCTGAAATCTGGAAAAACTGTAAGGATATCTAAAATGTACCGCCTCATGGTCATGTAGGGTAGAACAAATGCCATGCGGTTTTGGAATCTCCATTTCTTGCATGGTGTCCCTGCTTTAGTGGTGACTCCTTGCTTGCACTTCTTGAGGGACTGGCGGAGCGAGTCGCGAAGTATTTTCCACTCTCGCTTTAGGATCTCGCCTAAAAATAAATTGGGAGGGCTTTAGGGTTACGTATGTAAACACTGTACAAAACAATCTGAACCTATTTAGAGCTAGGGTGAATAGGTATCTTTTGGTTGAGCTCGCTTCATCGTCGACAAAATCCTTGAACAAAAAATGAAGCGGCAAACAATTCAATACATTCTCATTCATGTTAAGTTTGTTTTACATTATCAGTGTTCTATTTCCTCGTAGGTAATCGAAGTGAAAAGCAGAGTCGACTCGGTCTTAAAACCTATTTTATCCTCGACTTAATAAGCCGGCTCGGATGGATATCATAAGTCTTCGATAAAATGTTTTCTTAACTGACTGTCTCTCGAGAAATCTGACAGACACGGATAGACAGACTAACATTTAAAGACATCTTAGCCTCGGCTTAGTTTCATCTTTCATTATAAACGACGAAACCCCAAAAAAAACGAATATTTCATAACCTTCCCCTATACCTTGCTAGGTAACTTTTTATCGACCGACAACAGCTGACCAATGCTCCAAGCAAGTTGCAACCCTAACAGCAATAATATAAAACACAAATTCTACTCACTGTTCTCTCCGAGACGTTCGGATATTTCCGCCCAACATCGGTCCCTCACGTCAATGTCCCGGTGGTTTTCGTGCCTCGTGTCATAAAGAACCGGGTACTTTTTGACGTCATCGATAAGTTTTTCTCTGTAGATTTTTGACATCTCTAGTTGGAAAAAAATGACACAAAATTAACAATTTATAGGTAGGTACTGCCTTATTACTTAAATATTCCCTTTAAAAACAAATGTCAAGAGTAATTACTACTAAAAAAACCGGACAAGGCGAGACGGACTCGCCCACGGAGGGTTCCGCACATGACACGGTCAACTCAATTAAAAATTTGCACCGCCGTAGTTCCATAAAGACCCTGCTTTTTTTGTGATTTAACTAAAAATGAACAGATTTCAGTTTTTTTCCTATAGGTACTTGTAGTAAAAGACATTTCATAGGTCTAGGTCAATGGGAAATACCCTATACATTTTGATTCCCTCGAGAGTGTCAAAATACACGTTTTTTGCGACATAAACGGCCGTATCTTTTTTTTACGTAAATGTAGAAATTTGAGTTTTTCACAGCTTCAAGGGACTGTAGATTTGAGTATATGGTTTAAATTTCAACTCGATACCTCCATGCGTTCTCGAGATAAAGGGTCTTGACACACGGACAGACGGACAACAAAGTGATCTTATAAGGGTTCCGATTTTTTCCTTTTGAGGTACGGAACCCTAAAAAGTGAAGTGAAGGGTTCCGTATCATCATCATAAACCTACCCTAACCTAATCGGTTCTTTACAATCTTTGTATAGGTACCTAAAAAAAGCCTGAATGTTTAGTTTCAGAAATAATACATTATGTATTTTGAACTTTATATACCTAGGTACCTATTAGGTATGATACGACCAGCATTATTGTATGGGCGCCCCATTTAATTAAAAGAATATATATTACAGCGGCAATACAAATACCTACCTATCTAGGTAGGTAGTAGGTACACACTGAAAATTTCAACTGTCTACGTAGGTAGGTATATTGGTAATGGTTCATGAGATTCAGCCCGCTGACAGACACACAAATGGATAGGGTCCCGTTGGCACCCTATAAACTGTACGGAACCCTAATTTGGTGTATTAGAATGAGACGTCCGTACCGATGACAGGAAATTCATCCTCAAAAAGTGGCCCTTTTAAGTTAACCTCAATGCCTGTGAAAATGCACACACTAGGTAGACAAAGATAAAAAACCGGTCAAGTGCGAGTCGGACTCGCGCACCGAGGGTTCCGTATTGAAGATAATATGCTTGGTAACCGCAAAAGAAAATACTCATTTTGTTATAAGCTTTATTTTCCAGGCAATAAGGTCGATTTTGACTAGCCTAAATTTTAATACAGATTTTCTTAGTTTTTTTGTTATTTCTCAAAAACTGTAAGTAATGAACACTTTATTTTATTTTTCCCAAAAAATATAAGTAATTATCTATACGCCTGGATTTTTTTCAGAATTTTTGATTAATATACTTCGGAGATAAAGGGGGGGGAACGGTCATTTTTTGTACATTTTTGGCTATAAATCAAAAAGTACATCACAGAAATTTTTCAAAAAAATAGTTTTTAAATGTGCAGATTAAGACCTTTTATATGACACCCCATTTGCTATAATCGAACCACTTTCATTTTTGAACCCCCCATTCTAGACCCCTTTTCAATTATTAATAAAATTAATTTCATACTTTTTTTACTACAAATAGATGCGGGCAAGCAAGTTGTACAACTATGCCAAATTTCAAGTTGATAGCATTTGTACCTAGTTGCTGAGAAAACCTGCTGTGACATACAGACAGACAGACAGACAGACAGACAGACAACGAAGTCTCACCATAAGGGTTCCTTTTGTACCATTTTGGTACGGAACCCTAAAAATGTAAAATATAAAATTTGTTTATTCATTAAGAAGGTAGGACGGGCACTTTTACTCGTCAAAAATCTACCAGCGTTTCTCAAGCGAAGACCACTGTGAGGAAAAATACCGCAAGAAAATCAACAGTCGGTAATTTTTAGGGTTCCGTACCCAAAGGGTAAAAACGGGACCCTGTTACTAAGACTCTGCTGTCCGTCTGTCTGTCACCAGGCTGTATCTTATGAATCGTGATAGGTAAAGGTAGAAATTTCCACAGGTGTATTTCTGTTGCCGCTATAACAACAAATACTAAAAACAGAATTAAATACCTACTTAAATATTTAAGTGGGGCTTCCATAACAAACGTGATTTTTTGCCGTTTTTTGCTAATGTTGCATAGATAATGGTACGGAACTCTTCGTGCGCGAGTCCGACTCGCACTTGGCCGGTTTTTTTCAATAGTGCAATGATTTTTATGTTTTTAATGTTTTTATTAAGTACATTATTTAGGTACTTACTAACGCTGAGACGGGACATTTTAAACTAGACGGTTAATACCTAGTTCGTCCGATAAAATAAGCAGGTACTATTTGGTACCTTCCTAGTAAATACCACATCCACAATAAGTACCTACTATCTTATTGACGAATCGAAATGGAAACTACACACATCAAAAATGTCAATGCAACAAAAATATCTCTACTTACCTACTTACATACTTACCTATCACTATCACTATACGTAATGTACCTAACCAATTACACACAAACAACACAACTAAATGTTCACAAAGTTGTTCATCCACATTAGCTTGCTTCGCGTACCGATGACTAAAGTCGGGTTTAGTGTGAACTTGCCTTATATGGAAGATATAAGCTATAAGCTTATAGCAGTCAGCAACGTTTTTAACAGAGGTCGGAACACGCAGTAACACGTAGTTTTACGCACTGTTAAGGTTTATATGGATCAATCAAAGTAGGTACTTATATTCTTACTTGCTTTTGTCCAAAATAACGGCCAAGGTCAGCGTTGTTTAAGACGGCGACAGGCCGCGAGCGAGTCGGAAGCGATACTGAGCGATGGCGAGCGAGGCGACGTTGCCACGCCGCATCGCGAGCAGTGTGCCTTGGCACGTGGAATTAAGAGTAGCGAGAGCGCAGACGCGGATGTAGGTAGAGTATGTTTGATGGATATTGTGCGAAGATAAATGAATATGACGTAATCTACTTCTAGATAAATAAAACTTACGATGATGGAATTAAAGCTAAATATAAGTAAAATGATTTTAAATAAATTGCTGTTTCGCAGAAAAAATGTTGTACCTTAATTGATTTTCTTTTCAATAAATTATAATTGTACGATTTAATGGAACTAGGGTGAGAATGGCTAAATTGGAAATTTTCTCTGAAATATAGGTAGTTACTTATCCACTTCAGATAGGTACTTGAAATATTTTCTTAATTTAAAAATACTTATTATCATTGATTGCCAACAACAAGGATTAAAGAGGCTTTGCGTAGCGAAAGTCTGGAAGAATATTTTTCGGGACCATTGGAAAAGGAAAACGAGTACTCAGGCCACCAAATGACTTTGATTCTAAGGCCCATAGACAGGTATAGACCTTAGACGTACTTTGACATACGTTTTTAACGAACATGAAATTTATTTGCACAAAAAAATAGGTAGGTACTTAAACCGGATATTTTTTTAATTTAACTTAGAATTCCCTTTAGGAATGTTTTAAATCGTATAACCATTAAAAATAAAACATCTGTGTTCGTCGTGACGTGCGAAATATTTAAAGAGAATAACGTCCGTTTTTGTTTAATATAATCTTGTGGTACAAAATACTTAAACAGTTTTGTAAAACGAACTACTTTTACATTAAAATAGAAACGATTGGTGTTCAAAATAAATAAGATGCATGCTCGTTTGTAGCATGCCAAAAAACAATCGAGATAAGTTGGTACCAAAATTAGTTCTTTATACGCGATTTATAACGGATTAATATACGATCATCGACAAACTCACAACATAACCAACATATTCAGGAAAAAATAAAGTGTTAATTTTATTCTCTTAAATAAGTCGCTTAGGCAAAAACTATACGGCACGAATACGGTCCGTCGCGTCTGCACGTTGCGGCGCAACGTTGCGAGCTGGCGGGCCTGCGCGCCGCTGCCAGCTCGCCTCGCTGTGAATATCGACAATCACACGCCCACAGCTGACAACGGCACTTGATAAATAAACAAAATGGCGGACCGAGTTGAGCACGCCGGTCAAAACATTTAATGGACGCTGAATACAAATTGATTTATGCTTTAAAATAAATATTGTTTGGGGAAGTAGATATACGATTTAAAGGTAACTTACAGATAGGTACTTGGTTAATTGTCTACATACAGCTACCTACTTACTCAATATAGTCTGTATGTACAGTCAACCAATTTGATTTCTAGGCCACTATGGACTTTGTCAACGTGAGGTTGTAAACCAAATCATAGGAAGTCTTTTTCGATTTGGTTGACAACGTCACTTTAAAACTTACAACAAATTGGTTGACTGTACCTACCTCAATAGTTTATACTTACTTAAATGTTTACATGATAGGTCCCCCCCAACTCTGTAGGTAGTCCCGACTGATTTTGCTCATGTTCAAACCATAGACTTAATATATTACTTCGTATTTAAATCAATGGTTCAAACATTAAATTTGTCTCAACTACCGTATTTTAATCGCAGAACAGACATAGGTTCTGTACCTACAACAAAATATCTACGAATGTCACTTGAGTTTATTTATTTATTTATGATGAGTCTATTCTTGTAAACTTACAGATAAACCCAAATGCCCAACAAGATACACAAAATTGTAACAAAAATATAAGATACAAAAGATACAAATAATAGGTAAAGAAAAAAAAACAGAAACTCTAACCTAACTAGACTCTAAGTTGACTCTAAGACCTCACTAAAAGTAGTTAAGTAGGTCTAAAATAGCAAAAACTACTCCAAACTTTAAAACCCGTTTAGTCTGTAGGAGGTCACAAAGAAACAGACACTATTTCGTCACTTTGGTAAAATTTCGTTATAGGTACTATCAGCCCAATGGAACCCTGACCCACCATAGAACGGTGTCACAGTGACATTATAAAACAATTTGTTTGACACTTCTTATGACTTGAATTATAACGTCTCTGTGACACAGTTTTATGGTGGGTCAAGGTTCCAATGGTCTGATAGTACCTAACTACCTACCTAATCTATTTGCTATCAGCCTGGAACCCTGAGCAACCCTAGAACTGTGTCACAGTGACGTTATGATTCAAGTCGTAAGAAGTGTCAAACAAATTGTCCTATAATGTCACTGTGTCAGTGTCACCGTTCTATGGTGGGTCAGGGTTCCATTGGGCTGATAGTAGGTAGCTACGTACATAGACCAGAGGCTCTATTCTAATCGGTAAAACCATATTGCTTTTGAGGTGTCGTATCGTCAACGTTATGAAAGCTCCTATTTACCTACTTGACAGTAATGGAGGCCCAGTTAAAAACAATACGATAACATGTCAATAGTAATATGGTTTTACCGAATAGAATACAGCGACAGAAATACTTTTCCTTCCTTTGTAAACTGCTAGGTAAAAAAAAAATACATACAGTGGAACGCATAACCTCCTCCTTTTTTGAAGTCGGTTAAAAAGAAAAGAGACAATGTAGTTTCAAGTGGCGTAAAACACATACAGTTATATCATTTTCAGAATTTTTCTCGCGGAGTTTCTGGAATTATTTCCGGAAAAAAAGCGTCAGGAAATAACGCCACAACTACAACTCACGACTGTGAACACTTAATTCGGGAAAAATGCGAACGGAAATTTTCCTACTAAGTTAACGAATTTGGGAAATTGATAAGTAACACAAAACACGCTCTCTCTTCGAGTTTATTTGAAGTTTTGAACACTAGAAAGCCTTGTTGGGAGTGACCCTGCCTATGAATAGAATACCTATAATACCCAGTAAGTAATTAAAAGCATTTTTTTGTTATGGACACATGTATTTATTAATGAGTCTTAGATGTTTTCTACGTAGGTATGTATCTCTTTATATTGGTAGAATCTTGCGGCGCTTCTTCCCAGCAGTGGTATGATCTTGGGAAGCGCTGGTAGATTTTTGACGTGATAAAGTGTCCGTGGGCCTAGATTAGGTATACTTACTGGATAATCGCCTTTTGTCTTTATACTTAGGTATATTTTAAGTATGTTTACAAACTTATAGCTTAGTTTAGGATTAGTTCAACTTATGTAAGATTGTCTTAGATCTACTAGGTATTTGATGATGCAATTGTTCCTTTCAGTGCCAGCCTTCCTGAATTCCATACTAATTAAACTCAATCAGGAGTTCTCGGTTTTGTGAAATTGCATTTCGTATTATATTACATAGCAGCAAGGTTTGAAGGACACGGTGACCTAATCCGCAGCGATCTCGCTCTAATACTTGGTGGTCGTCTAAGGGGGAGAGAGATAAGAAATACCTCTAGTTTGTTATCATTAGTATGTTCGGATACACGATTGTGTACTGTTTCGATTTGTATTTTTCACTAGTTTAAAAAAAAGCGGTTAAAAATTAGTTTAAGTTATTTTTACTCTTTGGTCACAAGTGTCACAAGACAAACGCAAAAACTAGTCTATTTTTGGGATTCCGTACCCAAAGGGTGCCAAAGGGACCCTAAGACTAAACCTCCGCTGTACCTCCGTCCGTTCATCACAGTTCGTCCGTCTGTCTATCTATACATATACAATTTAGATATTTATATTAAATAGATAATAATATCAAGAAGACTACTAAATTGAAACTTACAATTTATTTGTTTTTAATCTTTATTGTTCAAAAACAAGTGCATTTTTTATATGCCAAAGCACACGAGCGCACAGACCACAAGATGGTAACTGAAATCTGAGATGAATTCTCAAGACAACAATCCTAAGACTCAAAATGCGTTGCCAACCCTGAGCACTAAGATGGAATGCCTCTAAGCTAGTAATTTCACCGGTTGTCTTAACCCCACACCGGAACAGAACAATGCGAATGCTGCCTGGTGGTAGGTTAAAGATGGTGGTAGCGATCCCGATGGACCCTATGAAATCCTACCACCACTGCTGCCACAATTGCAACCTCTGAGAATTTTTTCGAGACAATATAATCGTTCCTTCTTTATTACCCGACTGCGGCGGAGCCCAAAAGGAGGGTTATGTTTTTCACCGTCATGTATGTATGTATGTATGTATGTCCAGTTCTATGTTCCTCGCTACAGCAAAAACGGCTTGGACGATTTTGACAAATGAGGTATCATTGGATTCGTCTTCGCAGCGAGAGTGTCATAGGCTACATTTTATCCCGGGAAAACGTCCCGTTCTTTTTTATCTATATATATAAAAGGCAAACCTGACTGACTTATTCATCTATATATATATAAAAGGCAAACCTGACTGACTTATATATCAAAGTACAGCCGAAACTACTGTACCTAGAAACTTGAAATTTGGTACAGGGGTTCCTTTCATGATGGAAGTGAGCACTAAGAAAGGATCTTCCGAAAATCGACCCCCAACGGGAAGAAATGGGGGAGTAGCGGGAAACTAATTCTACGCGTACGAAGTCGCGGGCGTCCTCTAGTTTATTAATAAAACTAAAAAGAGTGAAATAAATAAAATTATTTAAAAAAAAAACCCGACTGCAATAAAAAAAAAATTACTTATTAATACTATGTGCATCAAAAACCTTTACAAGCATCTCCGAACGCACGCGTCTCGTTCCATCTCCATCCCTCCCGTAGGGTATAGCATAGTGCTTTTCACTCGCTCAGCGACGATCGGTAGACAGCGCGTCGCCTGCGCATGGTCCGTGACGACACAAAAGTGAATTCGCATTTCAACTTTTGAAGCCATTTTCTTTACGTTTTGTTCTTTTACTGGTTTTTAACCAACTTCGTCAGAAGGAGGGTTGTGTTTTTGTGTGTATATAGGTATGTATGTATGTTTATTACTTTGGTACGCTGTGCAGCCTAAACGGCTTGATGGATTTTAGTATATAAGGTGTCGTTATTCTTCTTGTTTGTGGGAGTGACATTGACATAGGCTAATTTTATAATTAAAGTAATGAAAGGAGGTTTATACTTTTTCTTAACACATACTGACGACAGCAAAAAAAAATGCGGTCGTTTTTTAGGTTCCGCAGTCAAACTAGGAACCCTTATAGTTTCACCATGTCAGTCCGTCCGTCCGTCCGGTCCTTGTCTGTCCGCAGTCTAGCTCAGAGATTCTTAGTACTAGAAAGCTGTCATTTAGCAAGAATATATAAGTACATACTAGTCATGCCAACAAAGTGGTAAAATAAAAAAATACAAACGGTTTAAATGTTTATACCTATCGAAAACTTATTTGCGGTGTGTTGGTAAATTAACTGACCGCGACCTATGTCGATGTATGGTGATAACATTTATCCAACGTCAAATTTAAGTTTGTCGCGAGGTCTGCTTCGGAACCCTACACTGAGCATGGTCCGACAGGCGCTTGCCCGGTTTTCAAAGGTGCTTTATATAAAAAATTGCGTTATTTTTAATGATGTTACCTATGTGTTGTTAAGGAAACCGTTTATATTATATAGTTATTAAACAACTAACTCGCTAGACAAAGAGGCTGGCGAGGAACAAGGCCAGCTAGTGCGATGACATTCAATATGAGGACCTCACAATAGCTTCCCAGTTACTTTGAACCTTATGCATTTGTTATAAGAACTACCTAAGACGTCCAAACACAAAAGGGCACATGTACAACTGAACACTCAAAGCGGATTAAACTGATTCGAAATAGATATATTGTCGTAATTACAATAAGAGCTGTTAAAGACATAGAATATATGGAGTGTGCTTGCAGGTTGCAACTGAGTCTAGGACAAAGGCAATATCAAATAACTGCTGGTGTGACTAGAAACAGCTTCCTATTCTATTACTACTGGAATTAGGGGATCCCTTTGAATCACTGACACAAATTTCATCGAATGTATTCATTTCATCAAATTTCATTTCATTGAAAGCTAACTTCTGCTGAAACCTTCTTGTTTTTAGGTTATCGTTAGGTTAGACCTGTGATTACCAACAATTTTATAACTCCTGCACGAGTTCTGTCGACGAAATACAAATTCAGTGAAGTAAAACATTCTATATCGGTGATTCAACGCTACGCCATTGAATTAATTTTCTGCTAAATACTTCGATCCTATTGGAGGTCGATTTTGGAAAAAAATATTTCTAAGTACACCTTTAGAGTGCTCAAAGAATATTCCCTCCACATTTCAAGACCATGAAATTAATGAGTCTTATTTCAACCATGTTGTTTTTCTTTTTACGTTGTTTTGTTTTAAGTGTGTCACTTTCCGTCTCTTCACGAAGCGGTTCCAACGGAAGACCAGTGCTGGCTTTACGGCTAGCGAATGCTGAGTTGGGACCGTTTCGCAACAATTTCTCTCTGTGTTGTTCTTATTTGTATTTATGTAATGTAATTTTGTATTGTTGCGAATAAATGGCTCTTTAACTGTATCTTTATCTTTATCCATATGTCCAGCAGTTCGGCCTGAGCGTTGTCTGCGTGTCAAACAGTTAGTCATGAATTAGTTTTGAATGAATTAATTTTATTAATAATGCTGTAACCAAGTAGCAGGGATGGTATGCCTCTATGCTAGTAATTTTACCCGTTATCTCATTCAAACCGGAACACAACAATGCGAATGCTGCTTTGCGGTAAGTTAAAGGATAAGATAGTAGCGATCCCAGCGGACCCTGCAAAAGTTCCTACCATCACAATAATAATCCCAGAACTGGGGGGTTATTATGACCTAGCTTTGCAGTTCAGATTACGCTGAGAGAAAAGAACAGAGCTATATAACTGTTACGCTCACCGTAAAATGAACTGCATAGCCATGTCATAATTTCCTCCCTGATGGCATAAGGCTGGATAGAAAGTCAATAAATCGTATCATGCGATGAAATCATGACCAACCTCAGCCTTCGTTTTTTACCCGTTGCCAATTGTGCCGTAACTAAACACCACTGTTGCTATGGCTACACTTTTTGCCAACTGATTCGGACAGACCTTGACTTACACCAGAACTATAATAAAAAGGCTTATGTCAAAAGTTTTATGACAAAGGCGCAGAGTTCAAATTTGTTTGAATGACGCACCATATTTTATCTGTCCATCTTACCACTTTTTGTTGCATTATGTCATCCAGTGCCTACTCTCTTGAACGAATTCATCTGGCAAAACTATTGGTGAAACAATCGTACAACCAAAAACAACCTTATCTTCAAGCTTATACGGTCTCGGTATGATATATAAAACTGCAAAGGTAACCTTGCGTTTTTTGTCAATTTAAAAAAAGCGCCGTGAATGATTTTCTTTTGGCAAAAACAAAAAGATGGCACATTTCCTTTAATAAACGTACAATTTTTTGTGAGCTTACTTTCGGTATCCTGGTTTTAAATTAACTGATGTATTCAACAACAAATTCAATTGAGAAGAAGCAAAAAACGATCATTATACTTGAATAAGATGGATTTTGGAGAAATGTACGAGTGATATGATTTAAAAATAATCTATATATATAAAAGGCAAACCAGACTGAATTATATATCAACGCATAGCCGAAACTACTGTACCTAGAAACTTGAAATTTGGTACAGGGGTTCCTTTCATGATGTGAGTGAGCACTAAGAAAGGATTTTCCGAAAATCGACCCCCAACGGAAGAAACGGGGGGAGTAGCGGGAAATTAATTCTACGCGTACGAAGTCGCGGGAGTCCTCTAGTAACTTATAATGAATAATGTTGATAGACGATCATCGATATAAACTGTCAAAACCTTCATTATTGAGACAATCCTTTTTACTTATACACATAAAATGGTTTTAAAAGACTATTTATTAGAAAAACACAACTTAATTATGGAGAGCACACAAATTCACGCAATGCCGCCAAAAGAAACTTCAAGAGTGTGTTATCAGATCTTTCAAACGCAATAGAGATTCGTTCGATATTTTCCCGTCTAACATTACCGTCTATTCTTTTTGGCACAATTACTTATCATCAGCTTATCGGGACTTATCTATTATCTAAGTTCAAACTTGGTGGAACTACTTAGTAAAGCGGATATTTTGTTGCCAGCCTCTGACTCTACATTCGATCAGAGGCCGAGGGCCCTGCCAAGATACACTACGTTAACTAGCGTTTCTATTCGTTTCGTTTTTAAACCAATCGCGTCACTGGTAGATCACGTGACTTTTCGTATCACGTCATCTACTGGTGACGCGATTGGTTTAAAAACGAAACGAATGGAAACGCTAGTTAGCGTAGTGCATCTTGGCAGGGCCCTCAGGGCCTCTATTCTAATGGGTACAACCATATTATTACCGTGGCAGCTAAAATTAGTTATTATGTTTGTTTTGTTTACTTAATTTAATTCAAATTTTTACTTTTTTATATTATGACTTTGCGTTTGTTTTTTTTTATTTCATTATTATTTAGATATTTATTGAATTTTCTGTACATTAGGTTTTTTTATAATAAATATTCAAATATAAAAGTAAATAGTGTAAAAGTATGACGATCTTATTGAATTCATTATCATTGTGACATAGAATAATGTATTTTTCAATATTCACCTATTGTTTTTGTCTATTGTCAACGTTACGAATGTAACGAGTTGACATGGTTATCTTATTGTTTTTACAAGATAACCACGTCAAGATGGTTTTGTTGAGTAGAATAAGCGCCATTGTGTTCAAGTATATTTAAAAAATCATATTGTAATAATGGGAATTGTAGATATTTTTAATTTCTAGTAACGGGTACTTACTAACCCATTATTTTATCGAAATAAATTTCGACGAACGTATTATTCCGCTGAATATTCATTTGATTAGGCATTTCTTCCATGTTTTTTTCATCATCATCATCATCAGCCTATATTAGTCCACTGCTGGACATATGCCTCTCCCATTGCACGCCAACGAGCACGATTTGTGGGCACTCTCATCCAGCTCTTGCCAGCCACCTTGCAAAGATCGTCGCTCCACCTAGTCTGAGGGCGTCCTACACTACGTTTACCGATAATATTTTTTTCGGTGGTCACAAATTTTAAGTCTATTTGTCCCATATTTTTTTTATCATGGTTTAGAACATCATGGTTTCAGCAGAACATACTCGTAGCTTTCGATGAATGAATTTCGATAGGATCATGGATTACCGTTTTAACCTATAAATGTTTATCGTTTATAGATCTTAAAATCATAGGTATAATAACATACAATATGGAACTTATATGATTGTGTTTGCTTTTGTATGACTTGCTAAAATGGTGTTCTTTGAACCATACAATAAGAATTGGACAATGAACACCGACGGCGATAGCAATCTGACTGAGGATAGATCGCTGCGCGGATTAACGTACAGTCTTTCAAATAAATTATACTTACTTCAATTTTGACACAACTTCATCAATATGTTACTAGCTGTCCATGCCCGGCGCCCCCGGACGTTTTTTTTTCATACAAACCTTGTTCTGGAGTGTGATTCTCTCAACAACGACGAACGGACGGACGAACGAGTGAATGTCCCAGCGGCGAGTTTAAGTAGTCCCGTCAGAGCGAACAAAACACATTTTAGCGCGTGTATTAATTTTGGCAGCATGGCTTCTGGAACGTATAAAGCTGCCTAATTGAGAATGTGTTGAGAATACACGCGCTAAAATGTGTTTTGTTCGCTCGGACGGGATTTCTTAGGGTGAAGACACATTTATCAGCACCGATTCGCATTTCGTCTATAGAAAATGGCTGTTTTGTATGAAGATGCGTACGCATGCGTAAGCAGAACTGATGCGTACGCATCTTCATACAAAACAGCCATTTTCTATAGACGAAATGCGAATCGGTGCTGATAAATGTGTCTTCACCCTTAAACTCGCCGCTGCGCTTTCGCTCGTTCGTTCGACCGACCGCCGTTTTTAAGAGAATAACACCCCTCATAAATAATTAATAAAAAAAAAAAACCGGTCGGCCTATTTTCTAGTCATGGCATGATTAGCGACTATAACGACGTTTATGTAGGTAAGTTTTCCGGAACTTTCTTACATGAATCAGAGTTTATTATACATTAAAACCTTTCGTGAAAAAATATGTAACTGATGGTGATAACATTTATTTTATTATTTATTAAAAGGGATTATAGTTGTGCGCCATTTTGATATCTAAAAGGGTTTAGAAGTTATTATAAAAAAAAATGTATACATACCGAAGCGAGGCGAGGCCGAGGCCGGGTCGGTTCTAACAAATAAATAAAGTCGACATTTCAAATGAATAGACACATAGTTATTATCAACTTGATTATTTTATTTATTTAAATACTCTATTTCACATCATTAAAAAGGCGAACTTAATGCTACAAGCATTCTCTACCAGTCAACCTTAAGGTGTAACAGAAATCAAAAAGTAGTTAAGTAGGTTTTATGACGTTCAAACAAAATTTTACAAAACAACTTTTGCAGACTGTACATCGTTAGACAATAGCTTTTATTATATCATAATATGGCACGTTGTTTGAATACTAATATATAAGTACACTGCGTATATTTAAATCGTACACATTAATAATCCATACGAGTAAATAGCAGGATACATTATTTTTGCAAAGTGTGGTCATTTCAAAGCCATTTCATGTAATAAACTTTCAGTTGTAAAATACTTTTAATGTTTTGTTTGCTAATATATGTACAAGTTATTTGTTTATTTAACAATAGTAGACCCCGTACCTCACCCACACTAAGATGAATTATTTTTTTCATAGCTACGTTAATCATGAAAATCGGTTCGGCCGTTTAAGAGATATCAGCTCTGAAATATATTTACGAGTATATTTTCAAGAAGAAAGACATCATTTATCCTATTTTTTTAAACGAGCAATATGTGTATATAATATATATTTGTAAAAAGCAAAGGTGAGCGAAAGCAGGAGTGAATGTCCAAGCGGTGAGTTTAAGTAGTCCCGTCAGAGCGAGCAAAACACATTTCAGCGCGTGTAGGTATTCAATTTGGCAGCATGGCTTCTCGAACGTATAAGGCTGCCTAATTGAGAATGCACGCGTTAAAATGTGTTTTGCTCGCTTCGACGGGACTACTTAAACTCGCCGCTTGGACATTCACTCCTGCATTCGCTCACCTTTGCTTTTGAGAGAATTACTACCCTAGTGACTCGCGTGCTAGTCTGCCTCCTCTTTCACATTAAAAAAAATGCTCACAAAACAAACAGGAAAACTTTGATATAGGTACTGAAGAAACTTGAGTAATCATGAATAACAATTTCAGCCTGTCGGCTATTACAACTAACGAAGCAGCTAGATTTAGATACGAATCTAATCGAAGAGAAACAGAGTAGATACGTTATGTCATTTCCTTATACTTATAATACTGGTTTAAGTTTTCATGTCCAACACGTTTTCATCGGGACCTTAGAATTTGGTTTTTTACCAAATATCCATTTGTCCGAATTTTCATTTTTCCGAACGCTATGTTATTTTGGAGCTGTTTTAGATTAAATGTATAATTTAATTGGGAGCCTGCAGTTTGCCCAAAATACTTTTCCCAAATTTTTCATTTGCCAAACCAATGTTTTATAATTTTTTCAGAATTTATTCTAGTACCATCGTGTAGCTTAGGTAAGGTTAGTTTTTATAAAATCCTGAAATATTTACGGTTACAGAAAACAAAGCGGGTTGGCAAATGAAAATTTGGGAATGAAACATTTGATCAAAAATATTTTGGCCTAACGAAATAGACCCAATTTAATTGCTAACCTAACCTAACCTACAAGGTTAGGTTTGACATATAAGCGAAAAAAAAAGAAGTCTTCTATGAAAACATTGCATTCATAATTATTTCGAAATATATATGTATAGTGTACCCGTCTTCATCTACGTATGATGGTGATTAAAGTAAATTTAAGGCGATATATTTCATGTTGTTTTATTATTTAGCTTTGCATAGTTAAATAATCGGTCTACTGCAATAAACGATCGTTGTCATTAAATAAATAAGAATCCCTTGGTATAAGGCGACCCCTAGTTTCACAGTTGATATCTCTTAAATGTCGCATCCGATTTTTATAAAACCTAGCTAAAAATTATCCCGATGAAACTAGTTCTCTTTAGAAAAAAACGCATTCGAATCATTGTATCCGTTTTGGAGCTACGTTGCCATGGACAGACAAACAGATACACAAATACACACGTTAATGTATGTAATATACTAAAAGCGTCTGTGTTTAACTTCATCAACATCCTCAAATCAACTTTCAAGAACCTTGCTAACTTTTTTCGCCTCTCAGATGACGCATCCTCAGCAGTGCATAACTCTCCTCTTTTTTCTTCAGGGGGTTAAAAAATAAATCCAATGTGCACCGTATCTAAACCTCAATTCCATCGTTAAAACCCTCCCAGCTAATTGAAATCCGATACACGCTTATCTTCATCTGTTCGTCCGTCTGTGTCTTCCATCCTCGCGTTGTCCATCCAACCGGCATTACTTCCAATGATTTAGAAACATGTTTGTGTCGATCAAATAATAATTTGACAAAAACTCGACTTAAAAAAAGATGCGGATGCGTCATCGGAGAGGCGAAAAAAGTTAGTGAGGTTCTTGAAAGTTGATTTGAAGATGTTGATGGAGTTAAAAGCGCTTTTAGATATTTATTATTGTGTAATAAATAAATAAATAAATAACATTCAAAGCATATTAAAAAAAAACCAGGCTGTATTTCATGAACCGTTGAAATTTTCACAGAAGATGTGACTTCTGTTGCCGCTATAACAAAAAATACTAAAAATGGAATAAAATATATATATTTAAGGGGGGCTCCCATGCAACAAACGTGAGGTTTTTGCCGTTTTTTGCTAATGTTGTAAAGATAATTGTACGTAACCCTTCGTGCCCTAGTCTGACTCGCAATTAACCGGTTTTTTCCATTATATAATCTCACATTTAAGTTAGAAAGATGCGGAATGAGGTGTTATTGAATCTTAGACGATACTGACGATGTTTGATTAATTATTATAATCACAATTGATGTTGCTATAGATGGTTTCATAGCCATATGGCTAACAAAGAGCCTCATCAACAACTATCTTGATTAGCCATATAGTTTTTTCTATTCAAGCCACGGGCGTCGACCGCCTGGCAACTAGTATCAAGATCCATTGTCTCCTAATGAGCTGGAAATATCACCCGATATAGTTCTTATTAACGAGGGTTAAGGTTTAAAATGCCAATGTATACATTGAGCTGACCATAGTATTAATTTGGTTCGCCTAAACCAGCGTATTCTGATATTCACTACAAACAGTTTTTGCGGTTTCAGGGTCACGTTTTATAAAGCTACAAGTAACAATTTCACAGGTATAAACTGGCAACACTGCTCAAATGGCTGGTCGTCATTGGTCGAGGTTGTGTCAAATGGAAACTTGTAACCTGTAAATTGTAATTTGTAGCTTTATAATACAGGCCACAGGTATTATTTCGTGGCCGCCGGCTAGCGGACACCGCGAAAGTGTATTATTAATTTTGGCAGAACAGGACCACGGTGTTAGGTGTTAGTTTTTAAGTTTTATATTGTTATGTATGTTAGTCTATAAGGTATTTGTAAATATGGGCCTCGTTGCCCGAAATAAAATTTATTATTATTATTAGTATTATTATTATTATTACACAGGGGGGTCAATATTTGGGTTAGGTTACACTTGTGACTATTAACCAAAAAAAAACTCATGCGGCGAAAAGGGGAATGGGTACCGGCATAAGAATAAACAAGAACTAGGTATAAAATAAATGGATGTATGTATGTATGTAAACTCTTTATTGTACAAACAGAAAATAACAAATCAAAAAGAAACACAAAAGGTATGTACAAAGGCGAACTTATCCCTTTAAGGGATCTCTTCCAGTTAACCTTTGAGCGATTGGGATATTAATAAAAACAACGGATGACTAAACGTACAGTCGCCATCAGATATATTGGAGCGGCCGAGGTACTCAAATATTTCTGAGCAGCAATAAATTTCAATAAATTCTTTACGGTAAATAAGGTCAATAACATCTGAACATCCACTTCGCCACAAATATATGAGCAGTGGTTTTTCAATTAAATCTGAACACACAACGAGACAATAATATCTGAAAGCACAACTCGTCAAAGTTATCTGCACAGACAGGGTGATCATAAATATCTGAACATTTAAGGAAAATATACCTTAAAGCAATAGGCATACAGTTTAAAGGTAATCGTACAGATGTAATGAATTTTCCTTTTACAAAATAAGTAGGTATACAAAATATAAATCTGCGAAAAGCAACTTCATGGTGTTGTTACAAGAGACCTGTCATTGCATATAATTCACTGCGTGTCTTTATCAAATAGCTCAAGCAACGAAGCAAACTCAGGGGAAATAATTCGTGTATAAGCGAATTTTGGCATAGTTGTAGGGAATGGTGTTTTAAACCACATACTAAAAGTACTGACGCGTGGGGGTGGAGCGTTCGGGTGGGGGGGGGTCTAAAGGTCCCTTTTTTTAGTTTTTCGTAAATAACTCGTAAACGGTGGCCCATAGCAAATAGTTTTCCATTACATGATTAATCTGCATAAAATTCTCTACAAAAAAGTTTTAGACATTGTTTCTCTGGGATCAATATTTAATGAGATATGGAGGGAAGAATGATTCCCGAAAGGCCATAATCGGGTTTCCATTGTAAGTCGGACCTTATATCAAATGGGCTCGGGCTTTTTTTGTGGGTGTCTCTTATAGTGAAGATTATTTATGCTGAGTATCAACATCTTAATTGTGACAGTTCTCGACTTATAATTTTTTTAAGTTTTTTTTTAAATTTCCTGTTTTTCGGGATGTATTCAAGCGATTTGGTTCAAACTTTGGGATGATGTTCTTTTTATAGATTTGCATCGCCTCCCAAAAAACAAATACTAGTTATCATATAAAAAAAAGAAAATGAAGACCAAATAAAAAATAAACATTATTTTTTATGTGGTTGTGAAATAGTGACACCTCTAGATTTTTTTCTCAGAATAGACCATACATTGGCACTACTACTTGCCAAAATAACAAAATTTTCCAGGCGGTACTTCCTATCAAAAATCAGCAATGTGTGTGGCCAATACCCTAAGCAATAAGGCAAAATCAGGGGAAAAAACTCGTTTATAAGCGAATTTTAGCATAGTTTTAGAGGACGGTGCTTTAAACGGGACTCCTTTGACACGCATAATTTTTTTACGCATAATGTATCATTACGCATAGAATCGTTTGTCATAACACTCTTTTAGGCTGACATTGCCGAAGTTAATAAACGTCCGTTGTGTAGATTAAGTTAAATTAGGTAAGGTTAGGTTATAATAATAATTAAAACAAAACCCTTTCTATTGTAAAAACCGTTTTATGACAAAAGGTTTTATGCGTAATGATACATTATGCGTAAAAACCATTATGCACTTGACCGGTTTTCAGTTTTTTTTTGTTTTTTTAGTGTTAGTACTATGTACATAATAATCATGCCAAATTTGTCGCTTGTGTGTTTTACCATCGTTTGTAATGAAATGTTTTTTTTATCTTAATTTTGTATTGAATAATACAAACTGACAATGTCCTAAACAAAGCAAGAAGGACGAAGGTCTTCGATCATTGAGTGCGAGCGGGCTTTGCCGCTCCTATTTACACTCCCTGCAAAGAACTTTGTCGCAGTATATTATACTTCCATGTATAAACTAAAGTCGCACAATTTCACACTGAACGAATTTTACTATTTAGATGTTAGTGCGTAAAGTATAGTAGGTACTTACTAGGTAGATGTAAGTGTCCAATTAGTTTTTACTTCTAAAGTTGAATAGGTAATTAAGAATAGTTAGTGTACATCGGTATTTAATTTTTTACATGATTAATTTTTAGTACTGGGTGGTCGAAAAATAATTATTGTACCTGTTTAATTTTTACATGGTTAATTTTCGGTACTGGGTGGTTAAAAAATAACTTAACCTAACCAAGCCTATTTGGATTCTGGATGGTCAAGAAAAACACTCTCTTTCGCATTTATAATATTACTAGGATTAGGATTTTTATTTTTATTTACAGTTGTGGTCATATAATTAAGAACGATTTGAAGTTCCAGAATTCATTTATTTAAATCATGTCATGTGTAGTTATGTGTTCCTTCTTAGAAGTAACTAGTTATGTTATGAAATAGCCACATGAATAGAGCAAACGGGATTAGGAATATAGAATAAAATTTCTAACTATTTCTTTTACAATTTCTTTTTAAAAAAATTAATAGCTGAAAAATTTAATAGTTTCTTTATTGAAAGTACAAATAAATCAATCCAACAACAAATGAAATCGTACTGTTGTAACATACTACAAAATAGAAATAGTTTATTCTTGTCTCCAGTAAGCGCACATGACATTACCAAGGCAATAAAAAGTTTAAACAACACAAAAGCTACAGGTTATGATGGTATATGTACTAAAGTTTTAAAATTATGCGCTAGTGCATTATCAGTGCCTTTAAGTCATATAATGAATGTATCTTTCTTGCAGGGTAATTTTCCGAAACGATTAAAATATTCCATAATCAAGCCTTTACATAAAAAGGGCTCTATATCAGATTTAAAGAACTACCGACCTATCACCTTAATACCAGTTATCTCGAAAATCTTTGAGAAAATAATGCATGACAAGTTGTTAGACTTTATGACAAAACATGAAATTCTTAGCAATGACCAATTCGGATTCAGGAAGAATAGTTCTACGACTTTGGCATGTGGTCATCTGGTGAAGCAGGTTACGGAAAGTCTAGACAAACAAGTTCCAATAGTCGCAGTTTTACTCGATATGAGTAAAGCATTTGATTTTGTGGACCATGACATTTTATTGAACAAATTATATAGATACGGAGTACGAGGTCCAGCATTCGATTGGTTTGCCAGCTATCTCAAAAATAGGGAACAATGCGTGGAAATCACTAAATTGATTGGTAATGATAAAATAACCTTTACATCAAGCTACAAGCCCAACCGATTTGGAGTGCCACAAGGCAGTATTCTGGGCCCATTATTGTTTTTGTTATACATAAACGATCTACCGAAGGCCACGAATCACAATTGTATCCTTTTTGCTGATGATACTACCCTACTCATAAGATGTAATGATACCTTTTCATTTGAAGCAAAAATTAATAAGGCTTTAGAAGAAATAATTATTTGGCTAGATAACAATAATTTAGAAATTAATCTAAGTAAGACGAAAATTATGCAATTTCAAACATACAAAAGTAAACGTGTTTCACTAGATATTAAATGCCAAGGTTCAAATGTAGAAGAAGTAAAGTCAACCTCATTTCTAGGTATAACTATAGATTGTTTTTGCAACTGGAAGCCTCACATTGATAACCTACGCATTAAACTCGATCGATTTATATATGTATTACACCGTATTCGCAATGTAGTTTCAGAAGCAGCAGCTATGTCAGCATATCATGGCTACGTAGCATCCCTTTTAAGATATGGCATTATTCTGTGGGGAAACTCGGTGGATGTAGATATAATTTTTAAAATACAAAAGAAATGTATTAGGGCAATAACAGGGGCAGACTTCCGAGAAAGTTGTAAACCACTTTTCCAAAATAGAAAGTTGTTAACATTGCCAGCAATGTACATTCTTGAAATGTGTGTTTTTGTTAGGAAACATCAATCCCTTTTTAAAACCGTTACAAAAAAATCAAGGCGAGGGGCATATAGGAATAAATTGTTTATGCCCAAAACGAACCTAGCTCTTGTTAGAAAGAACGTTTACGGAATGGCAATACAAATATTCAACACGCTAACCGATAGTTTTAAGGAACTACCATTTAATATGTTTAAAAAAAAATTGTTTAATCACCTGGTTGAAAATAGTTACTACTCCGTTGATGACTTCATCTCAAATTGTAAATTATGAGTACTGTGAAATCATGTTATTTATTTAATTTATTAACTTCGTTACAATTCCTGTATATAATCGCTATTTTTTAAATTATTATTATTTTTAGTTGACATTGAATTAATTTTTGTAAATATTTTAAGCTGCACCTATGCATTACTTAATTTATTAATCATAAAATATTTGTACGCCATATTATGGTAAAACAAGGAATGGAACTGCTTATTGTGTTACACCTTTTTGTACCCTTGTTTATGCAAATAAAAACATTTGAATTTGAATTTGAATTTGAATTATTCTCTATAGTAACAAATGCAAATAGTAATGAAGCTGGACAAATAATTAAGAACGATTTATTAAATTGCTCGAGAGTTGTTTTATATGAAACTTAGAATAAACAAATCACATTAATGTGAAGTGCGTAAAGGAAAAAAGCTATTTAATACATTTTAAACAAAAATTAATAGTTAGTAGCATGTCCACGGCTTTTAATTACTGCTTTACACCGGCGAGGCATTGACTCTATCAATTTTTGACATTTCGCAAGAGAGATAGACTTCCATTCTTCTAAGAAAACGTCATACAGCTCTCTTAAATTGCCACACTGTCGATTTGAAACCTTTTTCTTGACTTCGCACCAAAGATGCTCTATTGGGTTTAGATCTGGGCTGTTAGCTGGCCAATCTAAGACAGAAACTGATTGCGATGTGAGAAATTCCTTAACGGTGCGTGCAGTATGCTTTGGATCATTGTCGTGCTGGAATGTCCAAATAACCGGAAGCACGTCTTCAGCATAAGGTAACATTGTTTCTTCCAGTATATTTTTGTATTGGAATTGATCCATGTTTCCTTCTATCAACTTAACAGGTCCAACACCATGTCCAGAAAAACACCCCCAAATTTTCACATTTCCCCCACCATGCTTTAATGTCACTTTTGTGTACTTAGGGTCGAATGCTTTATTCGGAGGGCGTCGTACATATCGTTTTCCATCAGAACATACCCTGTTTATTTTTGTCTCGTCAGAAAAAAGAACATTTTTCCACTGTCTAACTGTCCAGTTTTCATACTTTCTTGCAAATGCAAGCCTGGCTTGCCTATGACACTGTTTCAACATGGGCACCTTCCTTGCTATCCTTCCGTGCAACTTTTCTTCTACCAAACGCCTTCGAATAGTGCGTGCCGAGATTGCTGAAGGGTTGTTTTCACCAAAATATTCTTTTCTCAGCTCATTGGATCCTTTAAAAGGATTTTGTTTTGCCAAACGAATGATATTTCGATCATCTCGACGACATGACTTTCTCCGTTTAGGTAAACGCGGAACATTTGAAGTAGTTTGATACGTGGCAAAGTGCTTCACAGCGTGGAAAACCATCGTTTTTGAGCATTGCAGATGGTCGGCTATCTTTTTATACGACCAATTCTTCTCGCGAAGTTTTATTATTACTTGCCTTGTAGATTTATCACAACTTTTATTTTTCCCCATTGTTTTCATATAAAGCAATCACCTTATAGACTCTTACAGCACTAAATGGCGCCAAAATCATAAGAATATTGACTTACAACCACAGAACTACAGAGTGTTCTCTATTTAAATTTGATTAAAAAAATAAACTATTCAGCGTTCTTAATTATGTGACCAGCCAGTAAGTAGTAATACTAGGTTCAGATCTAATGTATAAAGTTTATCTATTTATTTTTTTGCCAATCATGTGTATCAACGAACGTACCGGTAGTATGGAAAAGTTTTGCGATACCGAGAGAAATACAAAAAAATACATGCAATTAGTTATACTTGTTAGTTGGAAAAAATCTTCCCTATAAATAAGCGTTCTTAATTATATGACCACCACTGTATATACCTGCCATACTTAAAGAAATGTAAGTTTGTTTTTTATTGTCCATCTTCTTCCTTCCATATCTCATTAAATGTTGATCCCAGTAAAAAAGTGTAAATATCTTTTTTGTAGAGAATTTTATGCAGATTATTTATGTGATGGAACATTTTTTGCTATGGGCCACCGTTTACGAGTTATTTAAGAAAAACTAAAAAAAGGGACCTTTACACCCCCCCCTACCCGTTAGCTCCTACCCCACCCATCAGTACTTTTAGTATGTGGCTTAAAACGCCATCCCCTACAATACAACTATGCCAAAATTCGCTTATTCACGAGTTTATTGAATACAGAAAAAAAATGCATCTTTTTTATTTGGTCTTTATTTTCTTTTTTTTATTTGATAACTAGTATTTGTTTTTTGGGAGGCGATGCAAATCTATAAAAAGAACATCATCCCAAAGTTTGAACCAAATCGCTTGAATACATCCCGAAAAAAAGGAAATTTAAAAAAAAACTTAAAAAAATCATAAGTCGCGAACTGTCACAATTAAGATGTTGATACTCAGCATAAATAATTTTCACTATAAGAGGCACTCACAAAAAAAACCCGAGCTCATTTGATATAAGGGCCGACTTACAATGGAAACCCGATTATGGCCTTTCGGGAATCATTCTTCCCTCCATATCTCATTAAATATTGATCCCAGAGAAACAATGTCTAAAACTTTTTTGTAGAGAATTTTATGCAGATTAATCATGTAATGGAAAACTATTTGCTATGGGCCACCGTTTACGAGTTATTTACGAAAAACTAAAAAAAGGGACCTTTAGACCCCCCCCCACACGAACGCACCACCCCCACCCGTCAGTACTTTTAGTATGTGGTTTAAAACACCATTCCCTACAACTATGCCAAAATTCGCTTATACACGAATTATTTCCCCCGAGAGGCAGTATTTGGTCTTCGTTGCTCGAACTAAAATGTAAATATGTAATATTGAAGCTGCCAAATGAAAATAGGTATGAATGCTTTGCAATATTTCATCCACTATTGTGTCAGTCGCCATGGCCTAGCGGTTTAGTAATTAGAAATCATTGTTATAATACCGTTGCGTCAGGGTTCAAATACACAATTGTGCTTTTTTTTTGTATTTTATTAAGAAGTAATGTTCTTATTTTTTCTAATTTATTTTTTTATTTAATGAAAACTGTAAACAAACTTAACATCAACATTTATAGAAACTCGTTAGTTTTCAAAACTACAAAAAAAACAAAACATAGTGAGTTCAAGCCTCCGTACCGCTCAATTTTCTTGATGATTCCGAATAGTTTTTTTTTTACAAAAAGATGGTCTTTGATTTTGTATAAACGGCCATACATTGCTACTTTAAGGGGTAAAATTGTAATGATCATAGTTCATAGCAAGTAATAAACACTTCATTACACACGTGCAAACTCTTTAGAAGAGTTTCATACTTCAAACTAATACTAGATAATACTCGTACTTTTTTGATTCCGTCGAAGTTGACAACTATCTATCAATTGTTATCGTCTTGTCATATGTATTCCAGCGTAGTACGTTAAAGAATTTTAAACTGTATGCCTATTGCTTTAAGGTATATTTTCCTTAAATGTTCAGATATTTATGATCACCCTGTCTGTGCAGATAACTTTGACGAGTTGTGCTTTCAGATATTATTGTCTCGTTGTGTGTTCAGATTTAATTGAAAAACCACTGCTCATATATTTGTGGCGAATTGGATGTTCAGATGTTATTGACCTTATTTACCGTAAATAATTTATTGAAATTTATTTCTGCTCAGAAATATTTGAGTACCTCGGCCGCTCCAATATATCTGATGGCGACTGTACAACAATTAAAGATACAGAAGACTAAAATAATAATACCAAATAAATAAATAATAAATAAATGAATATACTTATATAAATATAAATAAATACATAATTAAATAAATAAATATATAATATATATATAGAATATAAGTATGAAAAATAACAAATAGTATGATAATATGAGTATGGCTGTCAACTCCGTGATATGATAACTTGCTGGCTAGTATCTAATTGCCATGGTACTCTAATTTCCCCGGGCCATTGCCGGCGGTAATGATCGCTGATGCCATCAGAATTACTCTGTCAGTCACAATGAAGGATTGACGTCATCGTGGAAGCCGCAGCAAGTGGCAGAGGAATCACTTGGTATATACGAATTTTATGAAGTGATACGATTAGCAAAGAGATTTGTTTAACAGAAAGGGCCATTTTATAAAGTTCTTACCATAACTGATATTTTTTGCGGAAACTTTGTATGTTTCCATTCCTAAATGAGTACCAAATAGCTCTGCTGTCGATTCGACTGTCTGTCCGTCTGTCACATGGCTGTATATTTTGAACCGTAATAGTTAGAAACCTGATATTTCACACAGTGCGTGTATAACTACCAATTGCCGCTATAATATCAAACAATCAATATTAAATAAAAGTAATAATAAAATGGGTCCCAATACAACAAAAGTTTTCAAACCAATTGACAACTTTTTTGTTTAGTTCGAGATTACGACTTAAAAATTGATTTTCCAGAAAACTATAACAATTTGTAAAAATATTAAGACCCACGCAACCCGCGTGGTTAAACCCGATAAATCGAAATAATTGATTATTTATAAAACTAATAAAATTTAATACATTATCCACATCGCATAGCCCAACTCATGTATGTATGTATGTATGTAAACACTTTATTGTACAAAAGAAAAAAAACAGAACAATACAATTAATATAAAAATAAGTACAAAGGCGAACTTATCCCTTTAAGGGATCTCTTCCAGCTAACCCTTGAGAGATTGAGAAAAGTTAAGGTTGTGCATCGAGTAAGCAAGTGTACAAATTAATTTAGAAGAACAAATAAAATAAAAATATATAAATATAAACAATAGTAATTAAATTAAAAATACATTCAAATACCTACATAAATAGATACAGAAATATATATTAATTCTCATCTGCAATAGGTATTTATAAATAAAATTAGTCAAATCCTTAAGTTTTGGTAATGGCAATGGCATATCAAAAACTGAGAAAAATGAGCAAATAAAGATGCGAAAAATCCAAATTTCATTAAGATGGGATTGAGAAATGACTCAAAAACCTTTAGACTTGTCCTAGACCCATGCTAGACTGTGTACGTAAAGATTAAATGTATAAATATAAAGTTAAAGCAAAAACCTAGACCCTGATGTGGCTGCTCCTATCGGCTATGTTAGCCTTGGTCAAGCCATGTCAAGTTCACCAGTTCACCGCTCCGCTAGAGCATGCCCAATGTGACATGACCCCAACCATTCCTACGCCGCGAGGTCACGGGGGCTCAGCTACACTGGTCGCCTCCAATTACCAGTTTCCATGAAGTCATTACGGATCATCATGCTCTGATGATTATGAATGGAACCCTGCCTAGAAACCTAATGGGACCGAACAATTGAATAGGAGTTGATGAGCCGAATAGCATAACTAGATAGGTACCAAATTAGAGATGGGCCAAACCGTAAATATTCGAAACCGAGTCACCCGAGTCGAAAATTGATGTAAACCGGTTTCATTTCAACCCGGGTTGCTCAAACCGAGTTGATAGTACGAACCTACGCATGCACACTAGCGTTTCGTTTATCAGGAGACGAGTCAAACCGAGTCTGTGTCGGGTTTATTCGGGAATCTTCGTCAGTCCCGCTTCGCTCCCGCTCGTCCACCCGTCATCGGAACCCCGCGCTGCGTTTGATCGGGTTCAATCGGTAAAATTCGTCAATTTCCGTCCGGTCGAGCGAGGTGGACGACCGTTTTGACTTGTGGGCTCACGGTTTCCGAGTAGCTCGCTCGAACCGAGTTAGAGAAACTTCAAACCGACCCAAACCGAGTTGAGCGTAACTCGGTTTGAACCGGTTTGGTAAATCGAGTTGACACATCTCTATACCAAATTACTATTGATTATGTACGGCTTCGCAGGAGTGTCTAGAGTTTTAAAGGGTCTTTATTATTGGACTTCCTGGGTAGTGATTCTTTCAAATGCAAAGGTGAGCGAACGCATGAGTGAATGTCCAAGCGGCGAGTTTAAGTAGTCTCGTCAAAGCGAACAAAACACATTAGCGTGTATTCAATTTGGCAGCATGGCTTCTCGAACGTATAAGGCTGCCTAATTGAGAATGCACGCGCTAAATTGTGTTTTGTTCGCTTTGACGGGACTACTTAAACTCGCCGCTTGGACTTCACTCCTGCATTCGCTCACCTTTGCTTTTGAGAGAGTCACTACCCAGCATTCGGTCTCCTTTGCTTTTGAGAGAATCACTACCCTGGTCATTGCTAGTTTATAATCTGTATCCTGTAAGGGTGCCAAAGGAGACCATTTTACTAGGACTACGCTGTCTGTCCGTCTGTCTGTCCTACCTTACGAGTAAAAACGATTTTTTGAACCGTCAAACATAGCTGGTTGGTACGAGTTTTTTTCTAGATTATGTAATATAACGGTTGCGTTTCTAATAAATGTTTTAGGCGGTTTTGTCCTAATCGCATCCAATGGTTAATGTAAGAACAAAAAACCGCCTTTAAAATTTTAAAAGAAGTTACTCTTTGCATTTTTGAAGGCGGTTTTTTGTTTTTTTTTAAACATTTATTTTACTTTACACTTTTTACTGATCATAATCAGCTTATGTAGTTCCACTTCTTAGTTGATATATGAAACTTTAAGACATATCAAGCTCGCCGCAAGCAACGCCACGGGAAAATCATAGACATTTTTAAACTATTAAATGTTCTTCGTTGTAATCGCTCAACTATCTTAATCGTGATATCTTATCACCACCCTCGGTACCGTACCGTTGAGGAGTTCCGGTGGCCATCTGTGGTATTCATCATCAGTTCCGCTTCAGCAAATGATACTTTCTTAATGCAAATGCTGGAGTTGTCACTAAAAATACTAAAATCGCTATATGTTTGCCTGCAACAGTGGAGGAGTTTCCTCACTTACTGACTGTTCCCCTCATCAGATCCAGGTTTCCTTATCATGATACCACCCTTGGGATATCTTCTTTCCAATAAAAAAAGAACCATCAAAATCGGTTCATAGACGACGAAGTTATCCGCGAACACATATAAAAAAAACATATAAGGTCGAATTGAGTAATTCCCCCTTTTTTGAAGTCGTTTAAAAACAAATTGTAAGTTTCATTAGGTAGTATAGTACCTATTATTACAAAACAAAAGTAATTAGCAAAATATTGCTTAAGGCATTATCTGTCATTTCTAATACCTACGTAACAAATGTCCATCGGAATTTTCTGGTTCGTTTATTAAAATATCCAATCCAAATGCCAGCGAAGCCGTACTGCTCGGGTCAAGGTTCAAATTCGCGGCCGAATTGATCCAATTACACTATTCTGTCATGATCAACGCAACGGTTTATAAACACGTAATGAAATAGTTTTTTTTGTATCTAATTATCATTTTTTGTAGGTATCGTAAAATGTACCTACTTTGCTCCCCCACGGGTAATTATGCTCCATGGTTATATTGAGGTAATCTGTATTGTAAATCATTCTATTGCTTTCATTCACTGCGTGGCTGGATGTTTTCATCGATTGTTTTTAGAAAATATGTCATCACATCAACCTTAACACAAAAATAACAAACAAAATAGTTACTATGGAGCATAGTTACCCATGGGGGAGCAAAGTAGGCACATTTTACAGTACTTATCTAAATAAGTTGAATTGTTTCTAAATTCCGTTTTCTACATATAGCAATTCATTAATTATTCTTCAGTCTCCTTCAACCACTTCAAAACAAATTCAGAATCCCAGCTTCTTTCGTTTCCATACAAAAACGACCCGATTAAGGGACCTCGGTATTGAGACAGTTTACAAACTGTCAAGCCAACGACCGCAATTTGACTCAAATGAATCCAGCTATCAATTACAAAAGCAATTCATTTATTAATCAGCTATTTTAAGATTTCGCCTGCAACAACGAACTGGCAAGACAAACGGGGTCTTTTAAATTAGTCGGTTACACGACCAATAATCTTGTTCTAAAGTTTTAAACCAAGTTAATCTTTACTCCAAAGAAATTAGTTTCATCTGGACTGCAGACTGAAAGACAAACCAGAACCAATTTAACTTTATCCTCGCTGTTAACAATTTCGACTCTATTGTCAGTGCTATATGGTATTTCTAACCGTATTTCTTTGATGTCCTTATAATTACTTAGTTTATAAATACGTTTTACAAATTCAACGCCAACGTTCCTGATTTTCATATAAAACTGACACGAAATGGGGACTTTGGCTTTTAACTGGTTAAGTGTTATAAATTGAGCCTTCACGTGTTGTTCGGTGTGTATGACTCAGTGCAGTTTCAGAAAATTTAGCTCTGTAGTTATTTAAATATAATCCATAACTTGAAGACTATAGGGTTGATAATACTCGGTTGGTGTCAAGACATGTAATATGTAACTGAGAAATTGTTTTTCTTTTGTTTCTTTTGTTTTTGTTGTTGCAATGACCGAAGCGGTATTTAAAGTCGTGAGTCATTTTAAACGGCTCGGATAATAATCCATTAATTATGGACCGTATGCAAAAAACAAAAGAGTCATAGAGGATTTTTATTTTATGGTTAGGAAAAGACATACGAGCACACATCCCTAAAGCCCGTTTCACAAAGCTACAAGGTACAAATTACAAGCGGAAGTCTCTTTCTAACTCCTTTTGCTAGAAAGAGAGTTCCGCTTGTAATTTGTAACTTTAGCTTCGTGTAAGGGGCCGCTGATGGTAAGTGAGATTTGACAAAAGTAACTTATTTATAATTGCTGATAGATTCTATAGTTGCTGAGAAAAATACCGTCTCATACGTACACAGACACCAAAGTTTCACTATTAAGGGTTCTTTTTACCATTTCATTACAAAACCCTAAAAAGAAATTTTGGGAGCAAGACGACGTTCAAACAAAGACATCAAAAATGACCATGTATCGAAATAATGTAGGGATGGAAATAACAAATGCCATACGGATGGCAAATACCCTTACATACTGGAAAAAGCAAACTCTTCGCTAAGAGGACTTTCTTATATTTTTGAATTCAATAAATACTGCATTTATAGGTTTATGAAAATTCTTCTGTCTTAACCGGGAATCGAACTGGTCGAATATGAGAAAACAATAAAGACATTTTTTACGGTCTTTATTTAGTTTACAGATGTATGGTGTTGTAGAATAATCTAATGACCCTTTCGATCTGTATCATAAAACACAACTTTATTATTTTGTCATATCCGACCAGTTCGATTCCCGGTTAATACCTTTCCGGTTGAAGAAAAACTCATAAATGCAGTATTAATTGTTTTCAAAAATAAAAGTAAGTGTCCTTTGCGTGGAATTTGCTATTTCCAATATTGGTAGTTGCCGACGTTGCCGTCCATATAGCGTTCGTTTTTTCCACCCAGAGGGGCTATGTCTAACGCACTCGCAATCGCAACCGGCTTCAAAGTGGAGCAATTGCTTTCATTATGTATGCAGACAAGCCTTCGATTTAAAAAAGGAAACGATCGTGATTGCGAGTGCGTTAGACAATAAGCCCTCTGTACGAGTATATTATATAGTTTAATAGAGGCACATGTCTCTATATAGATCTTACTCATTCACTTGTTTCTTTTCCATAGGGATGGGCATCCTTCTTTGGTCAGACGTATACTTGTGACATCCGACGGCATACAGAAAGCGGCGGATGTCCCTTATCTGAACCTGCACCTCTTAAACAAGAGCCGAACTGATAGTTGAGTTTGCTCGCGGTGTGCGTGTACACATATGACTTTCTTCCTGTCTGACGCCCATATGCAATAAATGCATTTTGAAATTGCCTATTGAAGATAGTTCGTGTTGAAAGAACCTTGTGCAGGGTCCCTTCGAATCTCTACGACCATCTTACCCTTTAAGCTGTCTGTATTGTGTTCCGGTGTCGGTAAGACAACCTTTGACTGAACCTTTGTAAACGGTACTGGCTGAAAATCAGCGCTGTAGGTGTCTGACACCTCAGCATAATGCTGCACCTAGTATCCGATTCGCTACCGCGAGGACACACACTCCGTGCTGCTTCTATCACATTGTTTATTATCTTTTAATTGTCTATTTGTGTGTCTTTTGCGTAGTGAATAAATGTATTTCTTCTTCTTCTTCTTCTTTGAAATGATTAACATTAAGGCATTCCATCTAGTACGCGCGCGAGTTCATGTCCATCAGGGACTGAGGTGACGCTCCCCCTGCCATCACCCTCCTCGCCGCATTCGTCCGCAGTTTAGTCCTTCGATGGCGTGCTGACGTAACTACAGCATTCCTCAGGATGGACATGAACTCGCGCGTACTGTAAGTCAACGTTGGCAACGCATTTGTAGTCTTGTGACTGTCATCGTAAGATAAAAATCTAGAGAGTGAGAATGTCTATGGGTAGAGTACACAGGTGGGCTGCGTGCTCGTTTGCCTTCCCCATGACTTAAAAAAGACAGAACCGAGCCCGACTCACTTCGCACTAAAGGTACTCAGTTACAAGTACTATCAGCCCAATGGTACCCTGACCCACCATAGAACTGTGCCACAGTGACGTTATGATTCAAGTCGTAATAATTGTCAAACAAATTGTTTTATAATGTCAGTGTGACACCGTTCTATGGTCGGTCAGGATTCCATTGGGCTTATAGTGCATGGGCTTGCACCAGTGGGTAAGACTTTTGTATGAGCTGGGTCGCGTGCAAATTAGGATAAACATGCGAAAGTATGCACATTCAACCTACCTAAACGCTGTTTTATTAGGAACTTATCACTATACAAGTCGACAATCAATTAAATTTGAATTTGAATTTGAATTTGACCGTAGCTACTTATACCATAACTTATTACTAGGCTAAAGATAGGTATACTTACACACATTTATAACACTAGTATGGTAACCCATCATTTTATCGAATTTCATTTTATCGAACGGTAGTTCCTGCTGAAACCAAGATGTTTTCAGGATATCTTAAACATTAATTACGTAGGTTAGATTTGGCTAGAATAGAAAAAAAAACGCATGCGGTGAGAAATGCCTTTCGATGAAATGAAAAATCTGCGTAATGATACATTCGTTGAAAAGTGTTTCGATGAAATAATAGGTACCCCACTAGTATACATGAATTATGAAACCAACTTGCACATGTCCTATACCATAAAATACAGGTACCTATATCATTCTACGAACAAGCGTACCAAAGACCCTATAAGGAGTCAATTTAGTACCGATTTAAAGCACTCGGGCATTGAATTAATAAAATAGGATCAACTAACTGTACAAACGGGCTAGGTCCCGCGTCCGTTATTCCGATTATATCTATGATCGCCTTGTAATTACTTGGATAGGGTTCAAATTGGTTTGGCTTAGCGACTGAGTACGAATGCAGTTTGCACCTGCTATTAAGACCGTGGAAACACCACTCCCGAGAGCCGGTTATAGGTTGTATTCCATTGACCTAATAAGTTTTTATCCCTCGACAAAAAAAGGTGTTCTAAGTTTAATGTTTATATCTGTATATGTGTGTGTCTAAGGTATTGTAGCTCCCAAACTTATGGGCCAGTTTTGAGGCGTTTTTGTTTGAGGGGTCGTTTAATTGGGATTTGTATCTTGAGGACCACTTGTCCCCTTTTAGAGATATCAGTGGCTGCCTTTGAACACCATGTTTCCATGTTTCAAGAATTATTTATTAACTTCCTAAATATTTGGACCACACACACACATATCTAGAGGTATAAAGTTGAGCGCAGAGACCATTTTGGCTGTAATAAAAAAAACATACATACATACATACATACCTTCACGCCTGTTATCCCAGAATGGGGTACGCAGAGCTACAGAATTACCTACAACTTTAAAAACTTGTTGATAATTCGGTACTTAACTATATCTTGCACAAATAGGCTAAGCTAAGATGTTTAACAGGGTATTAGTGACAGGTTGTTAAGGTATGGATGTATTTCTGCTGGTGCCGGACTATAACAATGGAGAAGAGTATTTAAAGTAATATTTATAATGTACAGAACTTTAGCTGACTTGAACTCGGCTTGACACTACTTTGCGTAATTTCTTCACTTAACTGGCAACACCCGCGTCTGCGCAGTTCTTGTTTACGCGATATTAACGTTGATCATTTATATGGGACTTACTTCGGCTTAGCATTCGTTATCTACTGTTTAAGCAATGGCTCGGGGATTTGGGGATTATTCCCCGGAATGGGGGATTTTGGGATGTTTAACATGACGGTGACTCTTGGTATTTAAATGGGGTTTTTGTATTGTACTACCGTGAAGGTGGTTTTTAGGGTTCCGTAGTAAAACTGAGTCTGAAGGTTGATCTGTAGCTTTATTTTAGGTTTTTCGAGTAGTTTGCTGTGGTACATAAGTGGTAGTATAATTATTTTATTTACCTACTTATCTATTAATATTTATCTATTTATTTAATCTTTATTGCACAAAAAAAGCACAAATGGCGGATTTAATGCCAAATGGCGTTGTCTACCAGTGAACCTAATAATAATAATAATTTATTTTATTCGGGCATTTTTTTTGGTTACTTACTCGAATACCACTCGTACTTACTGATTATTACTTTCTGTTATTTAGTGATTTGTCTATCCCCTTGCATTGTTCTTGCTTATTTTAATTCAAGGTTAACTGGAAGAGATCCCATATGGGATAAATTGGCCTTTGTATATTATTATTTACCACATCGATGCAAATAATGTCTTTTAATTGTTAATGTGCTATAAAGAGTATAATACACGTACAAAAACTAGGAAGTATTATAGTTCCGCCATGTGTCCGTCCGTCCGTCTGAATAGAAAACATGCTAATAGGTACTCATAGTAAAAGGAAATAATTTCTATTTGTAGTAAAGGCGACTGAACTCTACACTAAGGTCAGATAATATTTCTCTTCCCCATGCTTTTTGCCTTATTTTTTAACCGCATAATTATCGGTAATCAATCACAGAGCAAATAATTTTAAATGAATAATGCCCTGTATCGCATCGATCTCTGTCTCGGAGCCATATCTCTCTGGTAATTGTCGACGACACGTCATTTGCAACGGAAACCGATAAATTAGCCGGCTCTGGACAAATACAGCCTCCAGGCCGCGATAAATAATCATTCGGTAAGGGACAGGACACACGAGTACTTAAAATTAAAGTTTTGTGAACTGTTTTATAACGCTACAAATTTCAATTTTACACGTCTAAACTGGCAACACTGCTCAAATGGCTGGTCGTCATTGGTCGAGGTTGTGTCAAATGGAAACTTGTAACCTGTGTAACCTGTACATTATAATTTGTAGCTAGGTACACTCAAAAAAATGAAAGCCACGCTCAAAAAAATGAGAGCCAACCAAGAGAGATTTTCTCTTAAATGACAAAAAATTACAATATGATATGAGTTATATCAGCTAAAGATGATAGTAACAACAACAAATTATTTAGTGATTCAACTGACATCTTAGTTGATTTACTCTTGTCTGGCTTGTATGGAATCAATACGCTCATGCACGACAGTCACAATCTTGTCAGAAATGTTTTTTTTTAATTATTGATACCATAAAGTAGAAAGCATTTGGTGTATGTTATTTATTGGAGGGAAGAAATTCTTCCCCAATTCGGATTTTCGTTTGCCCGCATACTCCTCCCAAACTATTAGAGATATCAGGATCAAATTTAGCCCGTAATACGACATGACGAGATGGTTATTAAAAAAATAATGAAAATAGGACATAGGTACCACTGAAGAATAATCACCGAAAATCTGTTCCCATAGAATTTCAATGTGAAAAATTCGGAAAAGTGTCGACACTTCGATTTTAAGCGGGGCTCTTCGCTCGTAACCTTTTTGAAGCATTATCTTTAGCTTTAGTTACAGACATGATGAGAAATCTGTAGCAGAGCTTATACGATTGACAGCTGTCACGCACGTTTGACGTAAGGTTGTTTGGTGTAGTATGTTAATTTAGCATACCGCTTCGCTCCATTTAGACTTGCCCGGGGACAGCAAGTGCACCTAGTTTAATTGACGTTCGTAGAACACATTAAAACGAAAATACTTTTTAAGTAAAAAAAAAAAAAACTATAAACTGATCGTGTGTCCCCGCCCTATCGATGGAGATAAACGAAACGGCTATTAATTTCGCTGGTGGATATAAAAACGACATAAAACTTAACTTGTCCAGCGTAAACTTGAATAAAATATTTAGGTTCCTCAGGTAATGTTCATAAAACATACTTAAGTATGGTGCTTCTCACGGGACTGTGATTGGGTAGTATTTCAAAAACATTGTACCTAAGTCCTAACTAATTCAGGACTCAATTAAAAACACGTACTTACGTTTTTTCTTTGTGTAAAGAAAATTAACCATAAGTACTTAATTTCGTTACACAGTGAGGATAGTTAACGTTGTCTCAAACAAGTCCTTTTCTAGCGTAATATTAATATAGAAATTAAAATTAAACTCAAATACCAAAATGTGTTTGTTTGTCTGCGTGTTTGTTACGCTTTCACAGGACTGCTAAATCTCTCAACTATTTTGATTAAATTACGTAGGTATCGAAATAAGTATTTAATAATTATTTTCTTGATGACAATTACAATAAATAGGTTGAAAATCGTACATTACAAAATATTTGAATAGGTACTAGGTTTTAAAGAGTTGCACCCAATTGTTTTTAAAAACATTCTCACACAATAAAAACTTATTAAAGAAACTTATTTTTAAAGGTTCGATTCTCAAGCTACGGAACCCCGTTAACCCACGGAACCGGTCCGCTACCGAACGCTACCGGTTGCGCGGGCGCAGCGGGTCAGCTTAACCAGCAGGTTTATATTCTAACCAGAAAGAGAAAGACGCGTTACAAACAGACAAGATAATAAATATAATACACTAGCTTTATATACTAGCTTCCGCTCGCGACGTCGCCCGCGCAAATTTAGATTATCGTTATTCCTTCGAGAACTTATATTGTTTCCAAGATGAAAAACCGATGTGTTAATCCAGGGTATGAGCGATCTCCACTTCAAATATCATCTAAATCCGTCCAGCAGTTGCAGCATGAAGGAGTAGCAAACTAACACACACACACAACATTTCGCATTTATAATATTAGTAGGATTAGTTGGATAAAACACAATAATAGTAATGAGGGCGTTACTAGACGCTCGCCGTTTTTCCCCTTTTCAAGAGAAGAAGAATAGAAGTAGAAGAGTCAATAAATAAGATAAGATAAGATAGAGTTGTTGGTAATTCAAGCTCTGCCTCCAACTCTACGAATGAAGGCGTGAGTGTATGTATGTATGTATATCTAACCCAAGGGAGTGATATTATATTGATATTTTTTTTAAAGCCATATTATTCATATTTCTAACAACTTCTTTTTGTGCAGAACCGTCAAGTGATTAGAGTACGACCTTGCTTTAGGTACATGCTTCGAAGTACGACCAAGGTTAAGAGTCAATATTTGCATGCAAGAACATGTTAGTTATACACACGAGTGGGTCAAGTAACGCCGTTAGAACACTGTCGCCGCGATCCGCGAAATCACGGCGAAACGATGCGAAATCCATACAAAATTTCGCTGATAGCTGCGATTTTTGCGATTCTTAACGCGAAGCTTTACGCTTATCAGTGCCTGTTGGCCGACGAGCTTACCGGCGTCAGATGTTTTCATTTTGAATAATTATTATATTAAGTTCTTAAAACCTGTTATAAAAATCACTCAAAAATACAAAAAAACACTAATTATCCTCGTCCTGCCCAAGCGTTTTTAAACCATTTCCGATTCCTGTCCAATGTCCTCTATGAAGGACAGTTTTGTATCGATAATTTTAATTCCCGGACAGAACGCACCAAATTTGTTCTTATTAAAGAACTTTGGCCTGGGGTGTTATTCTCTGAAAAGCAAAGGTGAGCGAACGCAGGAGTGAATTCCAAGCGGCGAGTTTGAGAAGTCCCGTCCGAGGGAACAAAACACATATTAGCGAGTGCATTCTCAATTTGGCAACCTTATACGTTCGAGACGACATGCTGCCAAATCGAAAATGCACGCCCTAAAATGTATTTTGTTCACTTTGACGGGACTACTTAATCTCGCCGCTTGGACTTCACTCGTTCATTCGCTCACCTTTGCTTCTTGAGAGAATCACACCCCAGGACGAGGACGTTAAACACTAAGAATAAACCCTTTTCTCAATACATCGAGTTCCAGTCCTTCCATCCACAACAACGCGTTGACTGGACCCTAAAAATAGGTTTTTAACATCCTTAACCGGTATAAGAGTCTCGTTCCATATTCGTGTATTAAAACGAGACGGAATTCTCGCTCGACCACTCCCAAAGGATATTTGAAGTAAGGTTGGCCGGATGTAGGATGATCATACTTCACGTTCGACGGATAATATATTACTATTTTTTATCAGATCTCGCGGCGGGTTCGAAAAATAAACGAATACTTACCGTATTCATTTTTACTTGTCTAATACAGTAAACAACTTTCTAACCTCAAAATTAACCTTTTATGGTTAAAACAGTTATTTTATCGTAAATAAAGTAAACTGAGTTAACATTTTGGAGATCACTTCGGCAATGTTTCGTCTGTCAATGCTTTATTTTATTTAAAAGAACTGTTTTAGGCCAAAAAAGGTTCATTTGTTAAGAAAGTTGATTAGGTAACTACTTACTATTTTAGACAAAGTAACAATGAACACGATGTATACAAAAAATTATATTTGTATTTTGTATTTTGATCACTTATCACGTAGCTGTCAATTTTTTACATACAAATTTAGCTACGGGCAGTAACGTTTTTCAGCCCCTAAATTATACACAATTTTTGAATATGTTTCTTTATATTTTTTTCAATTTGTTTATTTCGCCGCTTATACTCGTAGCTAGCGATAAGACCTGTTTTCTACAGTAAGTATAACAAAGTCATATTTTTGTCTCTTGTTGTTTATTTTTGTGTGATGTTCAATAAAGCGTATTTTAATCGTATTGTATTTTAGGTAGTCCTTTTCGTGCTAAAAATCTACTGGAAGTCTTTGTATAAATATTGAATTTACGCCGCTTATAATTTTAATAAGCATACTCAGAAGGGATGGCTAACAATGTGGATTGTTAACCTCCCCTAGACCCCTTGAGTAGCTCTCAACCCACTCAGTCGAGGGAAACGGGGGGAATATGATGCTCCCAACGCTGGGCAAGTAGCTAACGCTCTTGAGGCTAGCCCCAACATCAGCTGTGGAATATTGAGGAGTTTGGAGATATTGTCTCCTGATTTTTAAACTGTATCTAGACACGCGGTAGCGTGTCAAGCCAAGTTCAAGTAACAGAACTGGCGAGCAGCACCGTGTGTAATATAAGTGATCGGAAATAGGTGAGCTAATTTACCTAAACTTGATGCATGTTCATTCAATAATGTATTCCCATCTCACTCACGCATGAATGAATATGCGTCAAGTTTAGGTAAATTAGCTCACCTATTTCCCATCACTGGTAATATTACACGAAACATTTGGAGCCACTTTTGACCCCCTCATAACTCAAAAACTATTTCAGATAAACGTGTCAAATTTGGCTCATATATTGAAACTTGCGAGATACATAAGTGCTCCAAATTTCATAAACACGTCTCAAACGGTTATTTAGATATTAACGTCCAAAAATCGTCATTTTTATCACTGACCTATAGACCAAAACTCTAACCCAGTTCCAGATGACCTAGAAAGTTCAAATTTGGCATGCAGATAGGTAATTAGGTGAATACAAAGGAATAAATCAGAAACTGGTAAATTTTTATCATTTTATTAAAATTTTCACTTAATCGATTCTATTAGGAACACTTAACTTATACTTAGTTGTAGGAAAATACAGTAGTTTAACAAAAACCATTTGGTATTAATTTTGTTATAAATAAGTACCTACTAATAATTTATGTACAAAAAGTAATGATATCCCATCAAAAACATAAATGTGAAATGAGAGCCAAGTTCAATATTATGATATATGCCTTGGTTGACTTCAACGACAAAAGAAGTGAGATCTAAATGGGTGCCAAGTTCAATGGTCAGTCCTCAAATTTATTTATAACAACTTATAATATCATTTCTTCTTATAACTTAGGATAATATATTGTAACCTAAGGTCTGACTTGGCTAGTTTTCAATATACGAATTATATTATAGCCTTCGCAAGTTCTAACCCTGTTACTTGTCGGTTCTTATTTTATTATTCCAAAAATTTGGCTAGCAGGTAGAAACTAGCCATCGAACATAATAATTCATATATGAAAACTAGCCAAGTCAGACCTTAGGCTACAATATATTATCCTAAGTTATAAGAAGAAATGATATTATATGTTGTTATAAATAAATTTGAGGACTGACCATTGAACTTGGCACCCATTTAGATCTCACTTCTTTTGTCTTGTCTCATATTGAACTTGGCTCTCATTTCACATTTATGTTTTTGATGGGATATATATAATAAATGTTTTAAAAAACAAAAAGCCGCCTTCAAAAATGCAAAAAATTACTTCTTTTGAAATTGTAGGTACCTCATACCTATTTGATACTTTATGTGATCATAATACGCTGTTACGTAGTCCCACTTCTTATTTGATATGAAACTTTAAGTTGTTTCAAGCGGAAAGTCATAGTCGCTCAACTATCTTAATCGAGATAATCTTATCGCCATCCTTGAAATAGGTACCTCAACGGTATGGTTCCCGTGGCCATCTGTGGTCTTCATCATCAGTTCTACTTCACCAAGTGATACTTTCTGAATGCAAATGCTAGACTTGTTACTAAAAATACTAAAATCCTATTTCCTACAATATTTGAGGAGTTCCCTCAATTCCTCACTGATCCCCTCATCACTGAGACCTCAGAAATATACTCTATCAAACCAAAAGATTTTTTTAAATCGGTCCACAAATTGACGGGGATTAACATAAGTACATAAATTTTTTTACAGTGGAACGTATAACCTCCTCCTTTTTTGAAGTCGGTTAAAAAGAAGAAACGGACTGGCAGATAGAGCAACAGCCGAAATCGTTGGACCTAGTACTTGACTTGGAAAAAATTGGAGTGACCGGTCAAGTGTGAATTGGGCTCGCGGTAATTCGATTCGAAATAGAATTCCAATCGGAATACCTACTGCTCCCTCATTTCGTAACATGATCGGTTTTTCAAGAAATAATTCTGGGGACCTAGTGAAAAAGGGTATAAGTCGGCTTAACTCGTAATAAAAAGGGTATATACATACTCAAATAATACTCAAATACTCAAACGTTTATTGCATTCCACAATGTGTTGGCAGTTGACAGGCTAACTTAAGCTATTACAGTGATAAATATAATTATAACTTAATTATGGACCCTGTTGGGCACAGCAACATTAAGAGAGGGCTTTAGCTCAATAATCATACATTCTATTTACCTACTTACTTAATAATTATATTGCACATAAGGTATATACATAAACGGAGTATACTAGACTTACACCCTTTTTCACTTGATTTTCAAAAGACTTATACCCTTTTTCACTAGGACACTGGAATTTACCCATAGGCAAAGATAACTTTCCAAACTCGCAAAAGCATGAGAAAGGGTTCACCGCGGGCCGTCCCAAGTTACCAAGTTACCAAGTTACCAAGTTATCTAGTTACCTACTACCTCCAACTTAAATGGACTTAGCAACTCACGCTGACCTAACCTAATTGTTTTTGACATTGTTGTATTGTCAATGTTATGCGTGCGGCCTACTTACTGAATAAACATCTTTATGATAAATCTTATTAAAACTTTTAACAGGGCGGCGGACTGTTAGTTTGTATCGTTAAACAAATCACTTTTCAAATCGTCGATGAAGTAGCGAGGTTAAGTTGTTCGTCAGAGCCTGTTTTTAAGGTTCCGTCAGGGTAAAAACGGGACCCTATTACTAAGACTCCACTGTCCGTCTGTCTGTCTGTCACCAGGCTTTATCTCATGAACCGTGACAGCTAGACAGTTGAAATTTTCACAGATAATGTATTTGTTATAGCGGTATAACAAAAATTACTAAACCCGAAATAAAATAAATATTTAAGGGGGCTCATACAACAAACGTGATTTTTTTACCGTTGAGTTATAGATGGCACGGAACCCTTCGTGCGCGATTCCGACTCGTACTTGGCCGGTTTTTGTTATTATTATCAGAACACCTTTGCAAAACATTCCGTTCTCAATTGCTTGTGACATGATATCGTATTGTCAACTTAATGATAGCTCTATTACTTGACAGCAATGCCGGCCGAGTTGAAAACAATGCGATAAGGTGTCAAAAAAAATTAAGTTTGGCCCGAATTAAAAAAAGCTTTTTATAGTGTAAAGGAGTTTTATAATAAACTATAGGACGCCCGCGACTTCGTACGCGTAGAATTAGTTTCCCGCTACTCCCCCCATTTCTTCCCGTTGGGGGTCGATTTTCGGAAAATCCCTTCTTAGTGCTCACTTAAATCATGAAAGGAAACCCTGTACCAAATTTCAAGTTTCTAGGTACAGTAATTTTTAAAGCGAATAAACAACTAAATATTTTAAGCGTCTACCTATTGCCGTTATTAATATCGAGCAAAAAATGGCGAGAAAACACATTTGGTGTATGGCTATGTGTAATATTTAAGGGGGGGGGGGCCTTAAATATTCATTTTATTCTGTTTTTAGTTTTTGTTATTATAGCGGCAACAGAAATACCATCATCTGTAAAAAAAATAACTGTCTAGCTATCACAATCGATGAGATAAAGCCTGGTGCCAGACAGACGGACGGACGGACAGTGAAGTCTTAGTAATAGAATCCCGTTTTTACCCTTTGGTTGCGGAACCCTAAAAAAACATGTAGCGTTTAAGCTCTTCGGACAAAGTTTATTTGTTTTCAAAAAAAAATGCTTTTGACACAATCATCTAAAAGCGCCTTTTAAAAAATCTTGTTGTCAATTAAATTAAGCCCGAAAAAAATAAACCTGTGATTATGTTCTTCATAAGATTTTAACAATAACACAAGCCGAGGTTAAATAACATAATCTGAAAGTATTAAACCTTGTTATTGTATGTACATAATAATGTAACGCTCACTTGTATTTAGTATTCAATGTTCACGCGAAATCAAAACAAAGATCGGTTTTAATATGTCAGTCACGATATACATACGTGTACGTGTGTGTGTGTTTATGTATGGTAAGGCACACTACAATGTACACTACAATGTATTCGATGGCCGGCCAGAAAAAGAAGCGTAAGCCGGTAGCAAAACAACTCTACAGGGTTGGTGCTGAGGAGAAATCAATAAATTTAAATTAAAAAAGTTTAGGCTGCGATTGCGATTGCGAGTGCGTTGCCCCTCAGGTTTTTCGCCGACTGTATTTTTTTACAATGATTAACGATTGGGCTCGGTAGGCCTATACTAAGAACAGCAGACATTCTATTGCCACGTTCCTCATCAGAACCTTGGACATCAGAAAAAAATAATTAGTTTAACACTTATACACTAGAATATAATTATTATTATTATATTCTTCTCAGTCCAACCTTAAATTGTTTCTGTTTGGCTCATTAAAGTACGCCATTTGTACCTACTTTGTGTGTGTTTTACAGAAGGCAATTAGTTAATTAAAACGGAAATTGTGTGTATACGTACAATATGAGGTCTAAAAATTACTTATTAACAACCTAAAAAAATCGTTTTTTTTTCTTTTTATTTCCATACACACTTAACTGTCAAATTTTAAATAAACATGGTAAATTAAAATTGCTGTGACATTCAGACAGGAGGTTTATTCTACACGAAAAAACCATATTGCTTTTGACGTGCTATCGTATTGTTATGAACTCGGCTTATATTACTGACAAGTAAATAAGAGCTATTATAACGTTGACGACGGACATATCAAAAGCAACATTGTTATGTATACCGTGTTGATTAGAAGCCTAAGATCATCCAACAGAATATAGTTCATTTTCATTTCACATCCCTGAAAGTAATACAATTTGTTAAAAAAATAAAACAATTTAAAGTTGAAAATTAAACCGCATGTGATGACCCTGTCGTGCCGGCGACAAGCCTCCAAACGCGACCGGTTCAACTCGTTTCTTGCTGCTATAGCAAACATTCCAACAACCTACATCCCTTCTTACAACACCGAAAATTATACCTTAACTTGTGCAACTTACAACTGGATTTCATTTGACGCTACCGCGAACATACGCCTTTATACCAGGGTATAAACTGACCTGAATCCATCCCTGTTTGACTTGACTAGTTTGTATAAGGCCGTCTCGCTCAGAACAGGCTGCTAAGCCAGTTTTCACTAGCATTGGAGATGTACCGTGGCCTGTACTTATTTACTTACTGAATAGAGGTTGGAAATTTTGGAATAACATGGTGTGGTTTGAGTTTATGTTCAATTTACTTTGTAGATTCTGCTTCATGAAACCAATATGTGTTTTTACTCTGGCTATTCAGAATTGTTTGAACGATATTGCACACCGAATCTCTATAGGTAAAACCATATTGCCTTAGTATATTGCTTGCCTGCCTATTCTACTACCTATCCTACCTACTAATATTATAAATGGGAAAGTTTATGTGCGTGTATTAGTTTGTTGCTCCTTCACGCTGCAATGGCTGGACGGATTTGGATAAGATTTGAAATGGAGATAGCTTATACCCTGGTTTAACACATAGACTAAGTACTTTTTACCCCGGAAAATGTAAAAGTTCCCGAGGGAAGAACCATAATCGAAATCTAAGCGGACGAAGACGCGGGCAGAAGCTATTATCCACTAATCCTACTAATACCTAGGTATTATAAATGCGAAAGTTTGTGTGTTAGTTTGTTTCTCCTTCTCGCTGCAACGGCTGAACGGATTTGTATGAAGTTTGAATTAGAGATAGTTTATACCCCGGATAAACACGTAGGATACTTTTCATCTATAAAATTAAAAAGTTCTCGAGGGAATAACTATACTTAATCGAAATCTACGTGGACGAAGTCGCGGGCTGAAACTAGTTGTTTATAACTTGGCTGCCATTACTGTCCAGAAATGAGAGCTACCTTTGATTGACAATACGATATGTTGGTTGTTGTATTGTTTTGTTCCGTCTTTTTCTTTCCTTCAATTCATTGTCAAAGTGAAAATGAGACGGAACCTAACTTGAAAACGATATCGTTGAGACAATGTTGCCCATAGTCCAGCTATACAAATAGTAGATTTTGAAATAAATCAAATCAGGGCCTAAGTATATTAAATACTCGTACTAGCTTTCCCTGCTAGTCTGCCCGCCTAGAAGTCGATTATCGATTTCTTTAGGGAACTGAGGGCCCTGCCAAGATGCATTGCGCTAACTAGCGTTTCTATTCGATTCGTTTTTAAACCAATCGCGTCACTGGTAGATGTCGTGATACGAAAAGTCACGTGATCTATCAGTCACGCGATTGGTTTAAAAATGAAACGAATAGAAACGTTAGTTAGCGCAATGCATCTTGGCAGGGCCCACTGTACAATGATTCGAAATAGAAAGAACTTAGAATGCTCATGATTACAATATTAACAACCTTAAGACTGCGATCTAAAGACCGCAAATGCGTAGCCAACCCTGAGAACTAAGATAAAATGCCTATATGCTAATAATTTCGCTGCTTGTAGGACAAGCAGTGAAATTATTAGCATAGAGGCACCCCACACAGGAACACAACAATGGGAACACTGCTGCTTGGCGTTAAGTTAAAAGAAAAGATGGAGGTAGCTATCCCGCTCAGGTCTCAACAACTAAACAGTAACAGTAACAGACAGATGACAGTAATGGCAGCTGAGTATAAAACAATACGATGACATGTGAAAAGAAATATGGTTTTACAGACTAGAATAGAGGCCGTGGAGGCCTGTATGCTCGCATCTTCCATGCCATTTAAAAACCTTAAAACTATAGCATTATACATAACATATTTTTTATCGAGTGTATAACATTAGCATAAAAACGAGACCGGTCAATTACAAGTCCTAATTTCGTACATTCATTATTTTAACTCATTACAGCGATTCGAGCCGGCAAATTTAATAATAACTGCCATAACAAAAATAAAAAATTGTTAACAAACTAAAAACTATAAAAATTTGAACTATATTACAATACAGTTAAGATCTATACAAGAGGCAATTGAGGGCAAAGCTAAAATTTGCATAAAATAATGACACATCCATCTACAGTAGCACTTAAATGTGTACTAAGACAGTTTTTGTAATATAAATGAATAGTTAAATCATTTTGACCTTGCGTCTTCACAAGTGTGTCCAACAAGTATGAACAAAAGACAATCGCAACTTATATTCAATCCCACACAAGCATGGATACTCGTGTGCGTAAACTTCGTTCTAAATCAATGTAACGTAGGTTACCACTACATGCAAGAATGTAACCCTTAAGTGATTTACATGTTCTTTAATTCGTACGAGGTCGAAACAATGTTACCAGATACAATGTAAAAGGTCACAAAAAGGTCGTTTTTTAAATAAATCCAAGCAACTTTAAGTTCATTCGCATCGCCCTCATTATTCAGTTTTTTCTGTTTCCATTATGCACTGCGACATATTAAGAGTATGATAATAAATTACATGCACAAGTGTTACAAAAGGATGCTTTGTAAAGGAGATTTTTTTATGGCAAAGAAAAGGCACACAAGCACACAGGCGAACTGACGGTACAGACGAGTTCATATAATATGTGTGTACACTTTACTACCTTGTCACTTTAATCTCTGTGACAATTCATATATGGCAGTTTAAACATGACATTAAATCGTGATTCGCTTGCTCGACTGCCTCCTTTTTCACTTAAAAAAACGGAAGAGTTTGGATTTTAAACTTTAGTGAAGTCTGCTTGATGACATTAACCCAAAAATATATGTACCTATGAAATTTGGCAAGTAATATTGTCTCATACTACAAATATAGGGAAAAATCTGAAAACCCAACATTTTCAATTAAATCCCAAAAAAATCAGGGTCTTTATGCAAGGAACGGCGGCGGTGCAAATTTTGAATTGAGTTAACCGTGTCATGTGCGGAACCCTCGGTGGGCGAGTTTGACTCGCCTTGTCCGGTTTTTTTTCAACTAGTAATACATACATATACATAAACTCACGCCTTCATTCCCAGAGTTGGATAGACAGAGCTACAGAATTACCAACAACTCTAAAAACTTGTTGATAATTCTGTAACAATATTTTGCCCAATCAGGCTAAGATGTTTACCAGTGTATTAGTGACAGCTTGCAAGCCCATCGTCTAAGTACAAGCCAAGCAGCAAGTTTTTCAACTATATTCAACATAATTGAATCAGCAACACCTACTTACGTAATCATAGCGTAGTTAAAAGATAACAACACGTAGATTGCCACTAATTTGTCCGACAATAGCGGCGGTACAACAATTGCGGACAATTGCTGTAACTACCACGTACGGTCGTTCTTATATAGCTGCACATTTAAGTACTTTGTCATTTTAACGTTATGTTTGAGCTGCTGCAATAATCTTTCAAAGGCGTTAAAGCGACAAGGCTCCAAAGTGTGCATCTATTTGTATAATACTTCAATTGCCGAGCTAAACCGACCGCTATTGTAAACTGTAGCTGTAGCTAGGCAAGATGCATACGCTATTAACGTTTCTGTTTTCTATCGATTTGAAATGAATGGAGTTGACGTTATAAGCGTTCGCCGCGTTCAGCCATCAGCTTACGTCAATGCTATACATTTGGTTGATATTCGAGAATCGCTAACTTAGTGTTATGCGTCTGGATTACGCACCCTGAATTTTACACCGACGCACCTGCACTAGAGATGGGTAGCTTATTTTATCTTAGGAAAGCGGTATTTGGGTGTAGTTCTAAAGTCAGTAATCATGAATAGTTTAGAATACCTATAATTGATGCACGACACAGTGCTCTTTTGGGATTGAATTTCAATTGATATGTTTTTTTATAACATTGTAGTGAATCAAAATGGAAATTTCCATTTGGACGAATATGGTTCCTGTATCAAATCTCATTCGATATTATAATTACGCTCTAATTAATGAATAATTGTCATTCCCAGCTACGTGCTCAATAGTGATGTCATTATAAGCATTACAATACTTCAGTCATTCAAAATAAGAATTGGGTACCGAAGTCATACAGGTAATTAACATAAACCTTAATAGTCACTTTCAATAACTTGTCATAGATTATTAAATGCAGAATTTATAAATATTTCAATTTATAAGTGACTAGCAAATGTAAATAGCTTAGATGACGCGATCATGTACAATTGTACAGCATAAGTCAATGCTGGTAAAATAATTTCATAAAAATAAAGGAGTCTATTGTTTGAAAACAAGTGAATTTTAGACTTTTTAAAACAGACGGACTATTGTTTACCCACTCGCAATCGCAACTGGCTTTAAAGTGGAGCAATTGTTTTCATTTTGAATGCAGACAAGCCTTCTATTTTCAAAATGAAAACGATCGTCATTGCGAGTGCGTTAGACAATAAGCCCTCAGGTAATTCTGTTTTCGATTGACATTGCGTCATGTACCTACACGTTTATAACGCATCGCTAAAAGGATATAACTATTAAAATTTCACGATAAAGACTTGTTTGTTATGAGTGCTATTTATGTCTATACCTAAACTATTATCTAAGTACAGTTTATTATTAACGTTATCTGTAGTCTCGCCTATGATAAGTGCTCACTTGTTCAGTATTCGATATTTTCTAGACGTTTCTTTACCATTGCGTAATTATGATTCAGTAATAGAACTTAGTTATCTTGTCTTGTTGCAATATAATGTGTTTATAAGGCCTTACATGTATTAATATATTTAACTAGAGGACGCCCTCGACTTCGTACGCGTAGAATTAGTTTCCCGCTACTCCCCCCATTTCTTCCCGTTGGGGGTCGATTTTCGGAAAATCCTTTCTTAGTGCTCACTTACATTATGAAAGGAACCCCTGTACCAAATTTCAAGTTTCTAGGTACAGTAGTTGTCGGCCATATAAACTCCATGTTAAATTCTGTTTTGCTAGAAAGAGGTAGGAACAAATAAATAAATGTATATCTTGGTTATTTTTTTACAGCTATTCAAAAAATGATCTTTTTGTTACATGAATCAGCTTTTATTGAAGCTGTGAAAAAAGTTATAAATATATCAATATTTAAAAAAAAAACAGAATGGTAGATCAAGAGCTGGAAGATTTTTACAAGTAAAAGGACCTTGCGGCATATTTATTGAATAAACATCTTAATAAATCATTATGTACATATTTAATTTCACTAAAAGCTGTCCTGCTGAAGTATTTTTGTTTTTAGTAAATCTAAAAAATAAATAATATTGATTACGATGGTGAGGTAAGACTTTTTTTTACTGTCCTCAATGGCCTCTATCCTACCATTACAAGTTTCATTCTATTTTTCGATGAGGTTTTTTTGATGAATTTTTGTACCGCTTTTTTGCCATTTGCGCAAAATTTGCCAAGTTAAGCCGCGGCCGACCAAGAGCAGTTGAAGCTACTAAAAGTCAGCTACCCCTACACATAAGGTATTTTCTATTTTTTTATCAGGTAGGGGTTTTTGCAGTCGGCCACCGGACTATTGTGACTACTTATCACATTTTTTTTACTGACAATTTGACAATATGAGAATTTCTGTGATAGTGTAGTGTGAAGGACTACTAGTCCAATGACCCTTACTATGAGTTTCAATTACCGTACCTACTCGCTAGGGAGTCGAATGCTCTGTCCCTCGCAGACCTCGCAGTATTCTTATAGAGTGCGAGGGACAGAGCATTCGACTCGCTAGAGAGCACGGTAATTGTAACTCATGGTGAGAGTACTGATCAGTATGTGTAGTGTCAAGTATATTAATAAATTAATGACACATTATCCTTTGTTACCCTGTATGTATGACCTGTATGTATGTATGGTTCCTTGTTCTCTTGCAGAGGCTGGATGGATGGTGTATGACCCGATTTCGACAAACGAGGTTTCGTTAAATTCGTCTTAGCGTCGCGAGTATCACTAGTCTTCTATATATATAAAAGGCTAAACTGACTGACTGATGTATCAACGCACAGCCGAAACTACTGTACCTAGAAACTTGAAATTTGGTACAGGGGTTCCTTTCATGATGTAAGTGAGCACTAAGAAAGGATTTTCCGAAAATCGACCCCCAACGGGAAAAAATGGGGGGAGTAGCGGAAAACTAATTCTACGCGTACGAAGTCGCGGGCGTCCTCTAGTACTTTATAAAACGAAATGGTAGATCTAAAGCATATGACATGGGTATTTACAAATAAATAAATATTAGGGGCCAATCTCACACAAATCGACCTAATCCCAGACTTAAGCTATAGGCTTGTACGATACACTGAAAAAAAAAATTGGTTGCTTCTAACAAGATTGTGATTGTTGTGCATAGGCGCGGCGTCTTGAATCCATACCAGCCTAACAAGACGTTAGACGCATCAACTAAGATCTTAGTTGAATCGCTAAAGAACTTGCTGTTTTTACTATAAGTCTTGTTTTATATAACTAATATCATGAATAGTGAATTGAATATTGAATTTTATGTCAATTAAGAGAAAACCTGTTCTGGTTAGCTCACATTTTTTTGAGTGTAGTTACTAAACAAAGATATACATATTTAAATAGAGAAATTAATACTTAAATACAATGAAAACATCCGAGAGTCACAACCAAATACTCGTGTTCATCACACAAATATTTGTCCATAACGGGAATCGAACCCAGGACCGCTAGCTTCGTAGGCATGGTCACTACCAAATAGACTAACGCGACGTCGTCTACATAAACGACTATTTCAAAACATGCAATCGGCTTTTCGTAGTTAGCTTTTTTTACTGGTCTAGAACCTTCTAGTGACGTAAAGATGTCAATTCCTCCCCCTCTTGCGATAAAAAAGAAAAAAGAACAACAGAAACAACGTCGTAGGCCCTAACTCTAAAAGTTACTGACAGCGGCCGTACGTCTTTCTAATAGAGGGCTAAGAAAAAGTCGGGGGAAAAATATAGTGATGTTAGCAACCGGTTGGGCAGGTAGCGCGATGTGCTGCGTTTGGACTGGACTTGCGGGGTAGTAACTAACAACGATATTCCAGGGGATGCTATAAGCAAGTTAGGTACTAAGTCGTGGAATGACCTTGTGGGATTATGCGCAGTAATTCCTTTTAAAGGTACTTTGAAGGAAATATGACTCCTATTTTTAAATTAAAAGGTTCTGCGAAAGGAACTACTGCGAATACTGCTAGTCGCTATATAATCAACTTATTCTTTAACCTATCAGTGCAGCAACCCAACAGCAGCAGTGTTGGCAGTGGGTATAAGAACCGGTAAAACTTCAAGCTTTTCATCTTAGTCCTCAGTGTTGTCAACGCAACTGCAATCTAAGGATTGCGGTCTCAAGATTTAAGTCTTGACAATGCAAAATGTCTATGGGTTTCAGATCCCGCTTACCATCAGGCCTGAGTGCTCATTTGCCTTCTTCATGCAAAAAAGAATGATTTAAAAATCAATAAATTGACTCCAAATTATTAACATGAATCCATGACATTCGAAATAAATAAATTGAATTTGAATTTGAATTTGAATTAAGGATTTCCGTTGATTTTTCCATTGATCCCATGACCAGATCTTGACGAAATATATCTGATGGTAAGTAAATAGAATCTGCCTTCTCTATGCCTTAAAATAAAATCTACTTATAAATTAGTTTTCCAGTTGTTGTTACCAGCCAGCAAAGTGGCCGATATAAATTTACACCGAATGGCCTCCTCCAAGGGATGTAAAATACACGTGTCGCCTCACGTTTCGGCGTTTTTGTCCATACCTATCCACATACCTACTACGTACCTAACTACCCACCTACCTACATACCTACCCACCTTCTTAACTACCTACCTACTTATAAATTTGTGTTAGGTAAGTCAAGTTCTCGCCTGTTTAAAACGCTCCTGCAATTCAACTTCCAGCTAGCAAAGTGGCTGATATAAATTTACATCGAATGGCCTCCTCCAAGGGATGTAAAATGCACGTCGCCCTGCGTCTCGGCGTTTTTGTCCATTGTGTAGCCATATTCCTCATCAATAACTTTTTTATTACCATTGTACATGGATGTGAGGCAGGCATGACGCTTAATTCAATATTATTTGTGTTCAGATGTGAAATAGAATTTTAACATTGCAGAGTTAGAATTTCTAAGGCTTTTTAGTAGCTACTAGCTAGGTTCCATTTGTGAATCTTGTCACCTTACAACAAGACTCACCAATGGTCAGTTACTTGTGATGCTGTTTGTAAAAGGCCGAGCTAGAGACTAGGTCAATTTGTTTATGATTGTTTTGTTTTACTTTGTCATTTGAAGTAGGTCACTTTAACATTACAGTGACCGGAATATGACACATTGTTAGATTATCTAACATCTGACATTGTAAACACTATCCAAGGTTAACGTTTTTTATTGGCAAGCTATGCCGTATTTGCATTGTTGCCGGATAGTAATTTTTGCACTAAATGTATATAAAAACGATGTTGTTTATTCATGAAGTTATGGCGATAGATTTTATCACTTTTTTAAGTAAACATGAGAAAGACAAAATTAACACTCCATTGTTACATTTCAGAGTTAAACGTTGATATTAATTTTATACATCTTTGAAGGTTGTTAAGAAGCCACATATGATGAATAAATAAATAAATATTAAGGGACATAATCACACAAATTGACCCAGCCCAGTCATATAAGCTCTAGGCTTGTACGACAACGATAAACTTAGGTACTTATATACTGAAATACGTACCTTAAAAACATCCAAGAAACCAAATCGCAAATATTCACGCTTTTCACACACACAAATATCGGCCCCTACAGTTAGTCTCCCGCGATCTGGATCTCCATAACCAAAACTTCTATATATCTATTCTTTGGATATATAAAACTTAATCATATTTCAGGCCAGATAGGATGACGATCTGCGAAAGACTGCAGGCAGATGCTGGATGCGGCAAGCTGAAGACAGGGCGCTATGGGGCTCATTAGGGAGGCATATGTCCAGCAGCGGGCTTAGCACGCGAGGCGGGATTTTCTGTCAGATTTGACGTTATCCATGAATTAGTGTCAAATAAAGAGTTGCTCAGAGTTAAATGACATTAAATCCCACTTCAAGATGCTTAGTAATAAAAGGACTCAAGTCACACAAATTACACTTTTATTTAAAACCTTAAACGTTTACTCTTACGTTAGAATATGGAATAGACATATTTGACACTAAATCGCGTTTGACGAATTTTGACGTATAATCCTCACCTCGCGTGCTAAGCCCGCAGGTGGACTAATAGGCTGATGATGATGATGATGATGATGAATCATATTTTCCTTACCGCTTGTTTCACAATCGACAAGCAAAGCATATTTGACAGATAAATTTAGCCCTTCCTCATTCTTACTTTTGAAAATAGACAAGGAAAGAGCCAACTTTAAATGGCAGATATTTACTCGTCAATCGTGAAACAGGCCCTGAAACGTGGAAACACTATTCGAAACAAATTCATCGGTAGTTTTATTTCTCAAATAAGACCTTTTTCGCTAGTTTTTTGTTTGAATTTTCGAAACCCATCTTTAACGATTACTTTTGATTTAATAGTTGAGTAAGTACCTTAAACTTCTTAATACTGGAAAAACATTTTCTAATATACATAGTTTCAGTATCGTAACTTTGATAGTTTCTGTATGACGTACAGTCATAAACATACGTTCATGGCGAATCTATGTGTTCCTGGTTTGACTTCGGGACCCCTTAAAATGTGGGATAACTTCAACTATGCACATACGCGACTTACCATGTTTGTTAAAGACTTACCTAACCGTTTGTCTAACGATAAGGGACAATTCAACCCTTTATTTCAGCGACGGCGTCCCCTCAGCTGCGCTCGCGGCGATAAGGGCGTCAATATTGACGCATGCGCACACGCACACCTGTTTGCGCAGTCTTCGTAGTCAGGCTTAGAAATATAACACCGTCTTACCAGAATTCTTATAGACATTAAGAGGATCGTGGAAAATATGACCATACGAAATGCGATAATGTTTTTCTCCCCTTAAACATCGTCCTGTTTTTATGATTTTTAAATATGTTGTAGATATTATTAAAATGTACTTTTTTCTTTCTATGAAAATGTTTCTTGGATAGAACCAAAAAAAAAATAGGAACAAACCTAGTTTTTCATAGTATAGTTTAGGAAATATGATTTGGCCGTCTGTTATCTACTTTGCGATCTTTTTTTCTGCGTTATGACTTACCGGACTTACCGGACTTACCGGACCTTTCAACCCACTGTCCTCTTTGAAGAACGAGGGCAGGTTTACGATTACCTTTTGTTTATTACACTTGGGAGCAAAGAAATCGAGCCACTTAGTACTGAATTTCCATAGAAAGTGGCTCGATTTCTTTGCTCCCAAGTATTTTAACAAAAAAATCTTAGTGAAAATTACAGATTACATACATATTCAAAAATCATGAAAATCGGATTTAATTTAGGCCATCAAAGACAGACATACACACGGAGATGCATTTTGGCAGATACTGAATCTTTTGTAAAATAATTGTTTCTTAACAAATAATTTAAAAAAAACTTTGTTTGATGCTTGTAGTGTGATTTCCAATAACGACAGTTTTTAATTCATTCCTGAATCTTGTTTGCTATATAGCTAAAATAACACCAAGTAGAATATTTAAACACTCAAATACATAGATATATATTTAAGTATTTAAATGTTCTAGTCTAACTATATTACCCGTAGTTCAAGCCAAGAGCTTAGTTTGTAACTAGACTAGACTAGATTTTGTGGCAGCTTATTATTCAAAATACGACTGAAACTAGAAAAATACGTTAATATTTCGTCCATCCCTACAGTTTATTATTTAATTATTTAGGTATATTATATAAATTAATAATATCATGGGATAATCTCACACAAATTGAGCTACTCCCAAACTAAGCTCTAGCCTTGTACTATGGTTACTAGACAACGATATAAATATATAGAGAAATACATAATCTAGTTATAACACCAATTTATTTCCAGAATTCCTAAATCTATAAAAAGCTATATTAATATGCAAAACACATATTTTGTTCAAGGCAAATACACCGATAACAGTTGTCCGAGATAAAACAAAAATATGGAAGCCTTGGGCTTGGCAAATACCATACATACGTTTCGTGTCGCGTGCAAATATGAAAACAAACATACATTTATCGTTTATCAGCTGTTTATATAAATGTGGCGAATTCAGTATTTCATTCAATGGGATTGCTGTTGCTGAGCGTATTATTAGAAGGACATCCTTAAATAAATTAAGCATTGTAGGTACGTACTATAGGTACTTAATTTTTAATGATCATTTTGTTCCTTGTGCAGTGTACCTATGTCCAGAACAGAGATATTGCGGATGCATTATTTATGATACATTCTTAAGGAGATCATTTAGAGATGGATGACACATAAATAAGTAAAAAAAGACTATATCTTTTACCATTTATTTTTTATTTTACTAGCGACCCTCCTTCGCTTCGCTTCGCCTTCTGTGAGTTTTCATTAACACCCGTACTTAACATAAAAACCAACCAAATGAATTTGCTATAATCAAATCACTTTAATTTTTCAACTCCCCATTCTAGACCCCTTTTCAAATATTTACTAAAAACAGACGCGGACAAGAAAGTTATTCAACTATGCCTTTCAAGTTGATAACTTCTATAGTTTCAGAGAAAAACTGCTGAGACATACAGACAGGCAGACAGACAGATACCGAAGTCTCACCATACGGGTTCCTTTTATAACGTTTTGGTACGGAACCCTAAAAACGCAAAAGCAAAAGCAAAGGGGAAAATCCAAGGAAGGTAATCGAAGGGGTACAGTCAACCAATTTGATTTCTAGGCCACTTTGGACTATGTTAAAGTGACGTTGACAACCAAACGTTACAGACTTCTTATGATTTGGTTTACAACGTTACATTGACAAAGTCCATAGTGGCCTAGGAATCAAATTGGTTGACTGTACGTAGAAATCAATCAAGATTCAGTACCCTTACCATGAGTTTCAATTACCGTACTCTGTCCCTCGCACTCTATAAGAATAATGCGAGGTCTGCGAGGGACAGAGCATTCGACTCGCTAGCGAGTACGGTAATTGTAACTCATGGTAAGGGTACAGGCTAACTAACTTGCGCCGTTCACACAAATATTGGCCCTAACCAGGGTACTGATTCTCTCAAAAGCAAAGGTGAGCGAATGCAGGAGTGAAGTCCAAGCGGCGAGTTTAAGTAGTCCCGTCAGAGCGAGCAAAACACATATTAGCGCGTGCATTCTCAATTAGGCAGCCTTATACATTCGAGAAGCCATGCTCCCAAATTGAATACACGCGCTGAAATGTGTTTTGCTCGCTTTGACGGGACTACTTAAACTCGCAGCTTGGACTTCACTCCTGCATTCGCTCACCTTTGCTTTTGAGAGAATCAATACCCGGGAAAGGAACCAACTTGACTCACCGCCTCATCAATCGTCACCACCGTGAGTCAAATAACACGTTTGTCACCACCGTTTCTGTTACTAACTAAGATAAGTCGCCACCACCAATTAAATTTCCTATGCATACCAGATTTTCACTGGTTTCCACTGAGGAATTTACCGCGACAATCGATTTACAACCGTGAACAGAGGTGTTATTACGAGTATTTTAAAAACTCTGTCGATCGAATAAGCGAAGTCATACGAGCGCGCTCACTCGACTGGTAAAGCGGATAAATTGAGAATACTGTGACGGGACAACTTCAACTCATCGGTTAATATTGGGGCGTCGAGTTTGAGTTCACTACTGAAGTGAGAAAGCAAACGAGAACACCAGACTGGGTAGTGATTCTTTCAAAAGCAAAGTCGAGCGAACATAGGAGTTAATGTCCAAGCGGCGAGTTTAAGTAGTCCCGTCAGAGCGAACAAAACACATTTTAGCGCGTGCATTCTCGAATAGGCAGCCTTATACGTTCGAGAAGCCATGCTGCCAAATTGAATACACGCGCTGAAATGTGTTTAGTTCGCTTTGACGGGACTACTTAAACTCGCCGCTTGGATATTCACTCCTGCGTTCGCTCACTTTTGCTTTTGAAAGAATCAATACCCTGACCAGAGTGCTTAGTCAAGATGCATAACGATAAGTTAGCGTTCTTCAAAAATCGACAAAATGTATAGAATTGACGTAAGCTGTTGATACTGCTTATGTCGACTCACTCACTCTGGAGCCCATAGGCTTTACAATCTCAAGACTGGAAATAGAGGTACTTTGACAACCCTCCATGCTAGATTGCCTCCATGCTAATCATTTTCACCGGTTGACTTTTCTTCACCAGATCGAAACAATGCGAACACCGCTACTGTGTTGCGATCCGGACGGACCCTGCTTAGGATCCTTCCACCACTTAAGTGAGCCACTTGACGGATAAAGTGACTTAATTAAGAATGCAGGCCGTTTAATATTGTATGCGCGCTCTGAGAGGACAACTTAAACACGTCGGGTAATAATTCGTTTGTCGAGTTCAAGAACGAGTTATTTTATAGAATAACACCGCTGATGACCGCAGACCCGAACTATGCCGAGTTCGTGTAAAACACAAAATAAAATATTAACTATCGAATGAGTAATCGTAATGTCTGAATCGTGAAATTCTTTCTCGATGTGACTCATGTTATTGGAAAACTGTGAGGTTTTAATGGAATTTCACACGACAGGTCGAATGAAGGTCTTGTGGTTGTTATGTTAGCCTAGTAGCTAGTAGCGGCTCTGCCCACGAAGCTAGTAGTCCCAGGTTCAATTTCTGACATTAATTTGTGTGATGGGGGCTAGTAGTTAATTTTGTTCCTGAGTCTATACAATGTGTCATATTTTCTGTTTATTTAAGTAGGCATGTATTTATATTTATATATGTTTTTCGTTGTCTAGTAGTACCCATAATACCTTAGAGACTAGTTTGGGACTTGGTAAATGAATTTGGGTAGGATTTTTTCGTGATATTTATTTTTTATGAATATATCATATGGGTCGTCTGAAGATCAAGGAAAGGACGACGCAAGGACAATACGGTTTAAAAACAACTATATTTGCATTACATTAAGAATTATAATTAATCATGATATTCTTTGGTTTACTTACTTTTAGATTTGAATAAATTAACATAAAAAAATTGAAAGATCTACCAGCTAAAGAGCCTGCCCGGAATAAAGAAGTTTTATTTCAAGTAATTTCTCACGGTGATACGTTTTTCAAAAATAATATTTCCTGAATGACATTGAATACTGTTCAATCAAGTCACACCTATTTTTGTAGGTTGCCCTATCATTTTGTTTGCCATTTTTATCAGTATTCATTTATAAGTAAGTAGGTAAACAGGAAAGTGGCGATTACTAGTCACAATTACAGCGATTACCTACATGAAGGCGCTATATGCCATCTCCACCAATAAAAAAATGGAAAAGACTAAGTTGGTCGCGCTCTGACTGAGCAAAAGTATGCTTCTGTCTTTCTGCCCACATTTCCTTATGAGCCGGTACAGACGGACTGCATTTGAATTGCAACCCAGCTGCAAAATAGCAGTTCGAGAGCAGTTCTAATGCAGTTACATCAACTGCGCAGTCGGCTTGCAGTTGGCGTGCAGCCTACCTAAGCGGACTGCGCAGTTGGTTTGCAGTTTTGATGCAGTTACATCAACTGCATCAGAACTGTTCTCGAACTGCCATTTTGTAGCTGGGTTGCAGTCCGTCTGTACCGGCCCTGAGAATTTCTCTTTTTTTTTGCCACTGTGAGTGACATCTCCAGAATTTAAAAAATAAAGGCAGGTAGGTAGAAAACATCAAACTATGCAATAATTATAATATTTGTATGGAAAGTTCCTTTTGTGTTACCAAAAACGTATGAATATCGGTATTTATTCTGGAGATGTCACTCACAGTGGCAAAAAAAAGAGAAATGCTCCCCTATGGTACACAATCCCACGGAGCTCTCTGGGTAAGAAACTGACCAAACTAACGTTACCTACTCCTTTTGACCTTGAAATAAGTATCGTACCAGCCTTATTGACACGTGGCGTGAACACGACGATGTCTTTCCGTGTAAAAGGTATACCAGATAGCCCCAAGGCCGAAGCAGAACCTTTATTTACTCTAGCTCAAACCGGGAGTGCCTTGCTTTATCGGAGTAAATACTAGACATAATATTTGCCGTTTTTCTTATTTGCTTGTGACATAACCAAAACGGTGCTATATCTTGGAATTGAATAATATTTACCGAGAATTCTTTTTTATGTGGCTGGGAATAGTCTAGTGTGAGTCAGGCTCGCGTACCGAGGATTTCTTGGAACCACACAATATGACAGATAGTTTAATACCTATAGGTAGACCTATTTCATCTTTATTTTAGTTCATGAAATTTGACGCAGTTTATTTTAAAAAGTCAGGTTATTCGTTTGCTCTTTTAAGTGGGTTTTTACAGTTGTTTTTTTGGTATTTTGTGTAATCATGCAAAAACTAACGCTATCCTACCTAACCTGAAAATTTAATTTGAAATCGTAGATACCCAAAATGGTAAAATTGAATTTAAAGGTTGGTTGTGACGGTCCTTCGCATGCGATTTATTTCTGCTTTTTTACACGACTTTTAAAATATTGACCGTCTGCCGGTTGTTGTTATTGTTATTCCAATAACGCATATATTACAAAATCTTCTGCTTCTTCTTCTTTTATCAGCCTAAAACCACCCACTGCTGAGTGAAGGTCTCCTTCAAAGCGCGCCATTTCCCTCTGTCCTGAGCCAGTCCTCCACCTCGTCCCTCCTGCCTTGGTGATGTCGTCCGCCCAACGTGCCCTTTGTAGCCAACGTTTCTGTATCCAGTTCGAGGACACCACTTCGATACCTTTCTTCTCCACCTGTCCATCTAAGTACAGAGTAATAATAAGGTACAATTGCATGCAGAAATGAATACAATATGAAGTCGAGTCTCTTGTGAACGCCACGACGCTGGTCTTCCGTGGTACTCATCACTCATCACCAGAGGCCGGAATTCTCGTAGCACTTTTGAGCTGTCATAGGGACTTCTCGTCTATCGACTTCCGATATACACATGTCTATCGATAAATACAGAATACAATTTTTAAAATATGACTACGAGTAGAAGTAAACAACAGGCAGTCTTATCGCGGCGGTTTCTTCGACATGACCTTTGGATACCAACTTTTTGGAAATTTTAAATAGGTATTAAAATATTTTATTTTAGAGTTTTTATAAATAATTTCTGGATTTCGTATGCCTGTTAAACATTTTTCGAAAGAAATTGCAACAAGATTTTCTATCGATTGTTTTCTTTACAAATCTCTATTTCACATTTTCAAAAGTTATTTGAAAGAGAGATCGCTCTTTAGCGATAAGACCGCCTGTTGTTTACGATAGTCGATAAAAGAGAAGTCCCTATGACAGCTCGAAAGTGCTACGAAAATTCCGACCTCTGCTCATCACACATGTGCCCATACCAGGAATCGAACCCGGGCCTGCTAGCTTCGTACTACCGACGAGACTAAGCGCATCGTATCCATGTACACACACACACACACATAAACCCAAGTGAACCTCGTTATACCTATTAATTAAGGCGTGATGTATGTGGATCACGCATACACAGCATGCGCGTGAGTTGCCCGTGGTCGCCGCGTGCGCAGTGATAGCGATCTATTGATAGGAGATAGGACACGTGGACACTATGTGCACGGTAACCACGATTGTGTATTTTGACGCAAATGCCATGTGTATATAAATTAAGTAAATAAACACTTTATATGAGGTTGACAGATTGTATAAGGAGACAGCAGCTTCAGTAAATATATCTTCTATTATTGAGACGACGTGGTAGGCTAGTTGATAGTGACCCAGCATTTGTTAGCGGTTCCATTCCTGGTATGGACGAATATTTCCAGATTCGATATTCTTAGCATATAAACCATTTGCATTTTTTCCAGAATTAAACTTTTACAGTATTTTTTGCTTTCGACGGATTTTTCCTGATGCATTTCCACATTCAGAAATCAATTTGATTATTGTATACAATAAAAATAATAATTTAATAGTGGCGATATAGCTCCTATCTTCTGGCGCTTTGGCCCTTCACGCCTTCTGCAGAACCTATTATTTTCCCTATTTATTCATTTACTTTATTACCTACATAATATGTTGTAAAAATATAAATAGAAATATATTGTCAAATATTAGTTAAAACAGAAATTACCAATCGACTCAAAGGAAAAATCTGGAAATTATGAAACTAACGAAAATTAGAACCGGGCCTTTATTCCGGTCGTAGTGAATGCGCAAGCAGAACCTGCGACCCTCGCCAACAATGGCGTGTAGGGAGAATCGCTGGGTTTCCTGCCACTCTCGGTTGGTAACTCCCACATTACCACTTTGAGCTCCCTCGTGCTCAGGTGGTATGCGTAAAGACATTTTCCCAGCGTGAAAAAAATGGGCCTCTTTTCGCTGTTGCTTTTGAAATGAGGTCGTTTTGTTTTTAACTCGGCCGCCATTACTGTCAAACAAAAAGTACTATCAAAACGTTGATAATACGATTAGCATGTATACGAAGAAAATATGAAAAAAATACGTCGTAATTTTTTTGAAGTCCTTTAATCGTAAATGGATAGTACTCATCGGGTTACGTGCAGACAGATACTTTACGTGTAATCTGAAGTATGCAGACGTACTCAGGGTGAGGGCGTACTTCAAGTCTCAAGACCTTGCTCGAGTCTACTGCGGCAAAACTGTGACCACTAAAGAAGGTACCGAGGGCTTTAAATATGAAACTTTTGACCCTGCGTGCACACAAAGCCAGTGGACCCGGATTCGATTCTTGGTAAGGGTAAATATTTGAGTGATGAGCGCGAGTACCTATTTAATCTTTTCCATGTGGTTTTTGTATGGCATGGAGTTGACAAACAAGCACTTGTTTGTTACTGGTCGAAAGTGGGATCTATGACCCATACACATTTGAATATTGTCAAGAATACAATCTGAAGACTGTAATCTTACGACCCAAAATGCGTTATCAACTTTAATGAGTGAGATGGTATGCCTCTATGCTAGTACTTTCACCGGTTGTCTTATTCCCACACTGGAACACAACAATGCAATTTCTACTGCTTAGTGGTGCGTTAAGGGTTAAGAAGAAGGTGGTAGCGCCCTGAACGGACCCTGCACAAGGCCCTATCACCATGTTTATGATTGTCTAGTACTACCTGTAGTACAAGCCTAAGTTAGGAACTAAGGTCTAGGGAGTGATTGAGATTGTCTCCTGATGATTATCGTGCTATGAAACGAGCAATCTTTGTAAATTTTTGTAATCACGTTTTCGAAAATTGCTCTGACGATTTCGATGAATTTGGCAATGTTATTTCACGGAGGCGAAAATTGATATGCCAGTTTTCATTTTCGGGAAACTTCGTTTTTAACCTGAGCGACTCTTCGTCCTTATTATTATTATTAACTGAACTTTTATTAATCTAATCCATCCTCGTGGAAACAATAAATGATGTAATCTAATATATACTATCACAAAGTCGTTGATTAAATTGTTTTTCAGACATTTCGTCGCCGATGATTCTCACTGATTAGCAGTCATTGAAGACCCTGATAACGAATGATAACAAGTCCTTGATAAAATCATGCCATATGAACGAACAACTTCTAAAAAGACGAATAAAATTTATGGAATTACCTTAAAAGCAACCTTAACTGTTTTGATGCGAATTTCAAATCGGAAGCTGGACGACTTTTAGTACGAGGTTTAGCAAAAAAACCAAGCATTACTTTTAACATACTTATTGATACTGAGTCAATAAAAGTGGTGGTAGGACCTCTCACAAGGTCTTCTTGACGCTAAAAAAAGGAAACATCCAAGACTCAAAGTCATTTACTCGCACTCATCAAACAAATATTTGCCCTTACCGGGAATCGAATCTAGGACCGCTGGCTTTACCTACCTTCATATTTGAAGCCCCCTCTGAAGTGGTCACAGTTTTGCCGCAGTGGACTCGAGCAAGGTCTTGAGACTTGAAGTACGCTCTCACCCTGAGTACGTCTGCGTACTTCAGATAACATGTAAAGTATCTGTCTGCACGTAGCCCGATGAGTACAGTCTATTTACGAAAGGACTTGAAAAAAATTACGCCATATTTTTTAATTTTCTTCCCGGGTGTTTATTTTACTGGGTAAAATATTGCCATTGACATGTTAGTATTGTCAACGTTTTGATAGCTATTATTTACTTGACAGTAACGGCGGCCGATTTAAAAACAATACCATAACATTTCAAATACGATTTGGATTTTACCGCTTAGAATAAAGGCGCTATACTCCTGCTTTGCAAAGTTCTCTTTGTAACTCTCTAAATTTTTTTTTTTTAAGAAATGCTAGGATTTTGCTTTCGTGAGGTGTTCATGTTGTTGTAAAATGTAAGTTGATAGTGCATTGACGTCATTTGTGTGATAATATGTACAAAACATTTAGAGCATTTTAAGATTTGCCATTCACGGATGAATCGTCTTTTAGGATAGTCTGACTTCCAAATAGATGTACCTACAAATATACATAAAACAAATTTTTCATGGTGAAAGAAAATCATCGTTACGAAAGAAAGGTGTCACAAAATATCCTTTAGGTTCAAAATGCACCTAAAAGGGCCCATTTGTATAGAGATATGTTAGGATACACCTTTACAAATCAATCTCTTCATGCACGGACGACGATTTCGGGTGCTTTTGATTTGGTCCATATTCAGTAGATCGCGAATCTGATCACCGTGCATCCATCAAGGACGTCCCTTACCGACATCTCCGCTCACTCTCACTCGCCATATATCTCTTTCGTAACTCTTCTTTCGTCCATCCTTTATAAATGATCAAACCATCTTACCATACCCTTTTCGATCAATCAATCAATCAACATATATGTATAAAAGAAGAAACTGAGTGGCTTAACGATCAACGCACAGTTGAAACCGCTGAACCTGCGCTTGAAATTTGGAGGTAATATTTCTTGGATATCCTTGGGATGCACTAAGAAGGGATTTTGGAAATTAATCCCCTAAAGGGTTAAAATAGGGGAGTACCGGAAACTAATACTACCCGTACGAAGTCGCGGGCGTCCTCTAGTTATGTTTAAAACCTGTACAACTTCCAAGAGAGAAAATTACAAATTCAGCAGCAAGAAAATTCATAAGGTCCTTAAATAACAAGCGAAAAACTAGTATGACAAACTAGTACATATATGTCAGTCTAAAACCAGGATCTTTATTTTTATGTAAATCCTTATTTTTAAAATCCAAACTGCCACAATAAATAACATATTTTTCAACGGCCTTGATAAAACTGGATGCTTCAAATTAATTGAAGTTAACCCAACAAACGTGACCAAATTATGTATTCACGAGACAAAACAAAACACATAAAACATCTAATACATCGTCTAAAAACAGTGATCTTGCGTAAGCAAGTTTTCTACATGATCGGGTATAATCGATAGTTTTTATTTTTCTTTTTATATATTATACCAAAGGCATGAAGAAGGAGATAGGGACTAAAATCTACGAGTACAAGGAAAAAGAGCTGATTATGATTGTGATGTAATGTCAACAATATGATTTCGATATAGAAGCCAGCTGCAGCCAACCAGTGTTATAAAGATCCAGTTCATGAAATCTTGTCCAAATCATCTGGCCTACTCGGTATCTCAACAGGACGTCGTCGGCATTTCTGAATTATTTGCAGTCCTACTTCAGACCAATAAGGTTTATTTGGTGAACAATTCTGCGATTACTAAAAAAAGAAAAGAAAAGAAAAGACTTTCCTTCGCGACACGGACAAAGAAACAAAAGGTAGGAACTAAAGGAACGAAATAGTCTCATCTCATAATGCTGACATTAAAGCCAGTCTTTTGGTCATATTTGTCCCTTATGCTCCATTCCTTGAAAGTTTGTCATCATGGTTTCTTAATAGCAATAACTCAGCAATTTTAATTCATATCTACACATTTCCTAAGCATCTTGAATATATTAGGTACTTCGATCATAGTTCCAAAATTATCTTTCAAGGTCACACGCGGAAACTTCATGTAATTAAATCACCATAGAACCAGATACGAATAATAAAGGAACAAAAAACCATGCAAACCGGTTTCGCGCATGGACCATAACTTTATTCAAATTAGTTGCTAAAAATAATACCAAGTAGGGCTTGGAGATTAACAGGGGGGTTCCGTTCAAAGGTTTGTCAATGTGGTCGAAAGGAGTTTGATATGAATAGGAGGCAGCAGAAAGATCTGGAGAGTAGCAATGTTTCTGACGCCGTTACGTCGAATAAAGAAAATAAAAACTGCTATCATCAGATATGGGGCTAATAAATGCCCAGAAAAGAAAGAGACTAGGCAGCAGTAAATAATAATTAATTTTACCTAAGAAATAACTAATTTTATTGAGTTTAGGAGGCATTTCAAGACTACAGATATGCAATTCTGTCAGCCGGGAAACAGTGGGACAATTTCTAGTTCTACCTACATAGACAATATGGTCTAAGGTGACAATGAAAGTCGAAAAAAGCACATCACTTATAACACTTAAATTTTTATGGTTGGCAAATGCCATCATTTACATATGGAAGCAAGTGGAAGACCTAGAAGTATTTTCTAAATTAATGTAAGAGCCTCTTACCTCATCCCTATAGGGTACAAGGTCGGTTTTTCTTCCAAGCGTTCCTCTCAACCGTCATCTCAGTATTCACTCCCTTGTTTACCATAGTCATATATCGGTCTATCAAGGACACGGAACCCTAAAGACAAATTTAGCATAACGTATGCTCGTTAAACCCGCTGCGCAGGCGTCATAAAACACGAAGATGGCGGAATGGGAACCGGGTCAGTAGGATTATTTATTTTGTTTCCTTTATCCGCGAGTACTTAAACATTGTACTGACGAGAAACTTCTTAAATTGAGAAAGTTTCTGAAGAGGAATTCTCAGAGCCTCCAAAAGTGAGAAGATTCTTCATGCTTCCAATGTTTTTGATAATTTTTTTTCAGTAATTTCTTGAGTCAGTGCCTCGCTGATCAGCAAGCGACAGCAAACAACAGTCAACCTGTGGGAATAAAAAGAAAGCTACAGTTTCGAGATATAATGCATAATTCGCAATCAGTAAGGATCTATGATCAAAGTTGGTTCAAGAACTCTCAGATTGAATAAGTTTAGGTAGATAAGATACGACACTGTTTATTTGAGCTGATTTTCATTTAAAAGAAAGTCCGCAAATAATTTCTTCGCCTGGATACCTTGCTCTCAAATCACAAGAAAAACCGAATACAATCGCTAGTACCCGCAACACGCGTGCCCTTGATTCTGAGGCGCAAAAAACCGGTTCTGGCAAAAAATAACATGTAATGGCCGAAGAGAATTACGTCAGGCGTCTTTTTATGGTCTCCGCTTGTATAATACGATGCTATAACACGTTTTGTGGTGGTATTCTTTAACAGAATAAAGGTAAGTTCATTATCTGCCTCTATCATGGCATATTATCTCATTATTTTTAATGGTTTAATGGAGGGCATGACTGACGATCCCGTTAGTTTTGTGCTACCAGGGTAAACATTTTACACCAGTACGGAATTCTACATTAGACATAGCTCTACATACTTGTATAAAATTTTGTACCATGGGATAGGCAAAAGAGCATGCACATAGATGAAAAGTGGACTCTTAGTTCCATGTACGCTAAGGATTATGATGGAATGTCTCAAAGTAAGTAATTTCTCTGATGAACCTCTGTACTATCACGAACGTTAATTAGTGACCTTATTGTTGTAGAATATCAGATTGACTTTGGACCTAAGGTGGGTACCAAATTAAAGTTCGCGACTGTACACCAAACGAAGACTGTTGCTGACCAGCAGGTAAGCATGTAAGATGGTAGCGATTCGGACGGACTTTGTACGTGCAAGCTCAGATTACCTAAATAGAAATATAAATAGAAACATTTATTCGACGAGCACAAAAAAAACAGGACAGAGAAAACAACATAAAAATAAATGATGGCAATACAGAAAAAAAGAAAAAGAAGAAGAAAAGTATACTGCTATCGATCGTGGTCTTTGAAAACCATTGTAGTAGAACCAAGTCCTGGTTATTGATACCTACTAGGACGCTGGTCCAATTTGGCGTGGTGGAAATTATATGTGTACAGTAGAGAATAACATCTAAGCTAGAGCAAAAAATCTGCGCCCGCGGCTTCGACACTGATAGGTTTCAAGTGGCAGCCGGGGTCTTTCTCTACAATTAAATTATAGATAGGTTAATGATGCAGAAAAAGACAGCAATTATAAATGATGATCTTAAATAGATGTAAAAATGAAGAAATTTCCCGAAAATGTAACATGTAATTATTGGCATTGCCCTGAAAATTTAAAGACAACAGTTTTGTTGCTACTTGCTGAAGACCGGATAGATCAAAGACATGATATACGAGGTGACTGCATAGCAGAAGAATCTTCTCTAACCACTAGATTATTCATATGTATTATTTTTGTTTCTCTTCATAATCTGAAGGTGAATAGCTTGCCATAACATAGCCATAGTATATGACTATGACTATGACTTCTCTCTGGCTGTTGCGAGACGGAACAGAACAGATACCTACTTAGGTGACCCCGGTCCACTGTCTTACATTCCACGGCACCGACTTCTTTCTGTGACCACCGTGCTTCCTCCCAACCCCGTACCTACTTGAAGACTGACCATCTGGTAGATCGACGATTTGGGGCTCGTTTCACGAAGCTACAAGTTACAAATTACAAGCGGAAGTCTCTTTCTAACTCCTTTTTCTAGAAAGAGAGTTCCGCTTGTAATTTGTAACTTGTAGCTTGGTGAAACGGGCCACTGGGGCACGTTTTATAAAGCTACAAGTTACAATTTTACAGGTCTAAACTGGCAACACTGCTCAAATGGCTGGTCTTCATTGGTCGAGGTTGTGACAAATGGAAAGTTGTAACCTGTAAATTGTAATTTGTAGTTTTATAAAACAGGCCCCTGACCGAAGATCACGGAAACCGATAGATGCCAGTGGCACAAAAACAATCATTGTGGAGTACCAGTGCAGTAAAGAAGTTTACGTCACACCTGGCCATAATGTGAGTTTTATCGCACGCTGCGCGCACGGTAAAACTCGCATTGTGGCCAGGGGAAGACGTAAAATTGTGTACTCATCACGGGCAGTAAAAAAGAAAGCCCTCTATCGCATATTTACGACCCTCGCCTACGGCTCGGGTCTCAAATACCTGCGATTTCGGGCTTTCTTTCTTTTACAGCCCTTGTTAACTAATGTACTATTTTTTTAAACTGTGTGATTCGTGCATAAACCTATTTTAGAGAACGAAGTCGACAAGTCCTCTCAAGAATCATACTTTGATATATGACAGTATTATATTACATTGTTAAGTGGCGCCGTGACTGTACTGGCTTTTATTTTTGGACGTTGAATATAAATTGACCATCCATATTTAGATTTTATTACTTTGTTTTCCTGACAGATGTTTTTTGAGTCTTTTAATTTGTGAAGGACACCACAATGCTTTGCAAGTTCGATGTTACATTTATTTAAACACTTCAAAGCTTTGATCAGTTCAAAAAATGTAATAAGGATTAAAAGCCACGCAAAGACATGAAGGTAAGAAAGAAACCTGATTTATTTTCACTTCACTTTTTAACAATGAGCTGGAAATTCTTCTGGGTAAAAAGATATTTCCTTTGAGGTATTTTAGTATTGTTTTAAACTTAGCGCGGCGGCCATTACTGTCAAGTAAAAAAGAGCTATTAAAATGTTGACAACACGAAAACACTGTGCAGAATAGAGGCCCAGTTGTGCATCTTTATTTCAATATAATGAATAAAAGAAGACATTAAAAAAATGTATATTTTCGCACAGTGTTTTGTTTTGTAAAGTGTCGTTGTTTGTAACTTCAACCCCTTTGTTAACAAAGGTTATAACAACAGTAACTACATCAAAAACAATATTACGTACGTTAAGGCGAAAAGCTTCCGGCGTCAGCAACGCCAAATCGGCTGTGAAATGATAAATTATTCGCGAGTAAACTTAATAAATTTCCAATTTCACGCGTTCGCAAATTCGACTTCAAAGGCGGACTTAAAGCCACGTCATATCAATCATACAACAACTTGGAGTTAGCTAACCAGTATAGCAAGAGCTACCGCAATGTTGTCGATGTGTGAATATCTGAGGGCGAAAGAGGTCTTGGGAGAATGGTTCTGCTGTATCAGGGTAGCAATTTTACGGGAAGATTTCTTCCTTGGGGAACTCTGAAATGTTTTTTAGTGTGTATGCAAGTTATGAGATTGTGGGATAATTCTGTTTTGATTTTCTAAATATAGGCAAAGAAGTGAGCTTGTATATATTTATTTCACTGTTTTGTTATTTGTTTGATAATAAGTAGGTAATCGTTATCGTTTTAACATTTTCATGTAGGTACCATTCATTAAATTTGTTTTCATTTATAGGTACTTTTCTCGTTTTAAGGTTGTTTTTCAGCTTTCCAAAAATAAATGGCGTTAGGTTAGGTTAGGGATGTATTATAATTATAACAACACTTTTTTTTTCAATTCAGTCAGAAATGGCTTTAGGATAAATGAAAATTCGGACAAACGATGAATTAGGACAAATGATGATTAGGGATTTCTGCCAATTTACGAAATAAATGATGTAAATCAATTTAATTTATAAATTCCATCCCGTAGCATGGTCACAGCAGGCTTATCCGAGCCTCCAGCCGCTAAAAAGCTACTGTATTAGCTGACTCCGTGTCGGGTCTTACTGCCCTTCCCTTGCCGCTTATCCTTCCGCGAGGAAGCGAAATGAGTAGTCAAGCGTGTACCGAGAAAAAACCTTTTTTTTATGGTTGGGGTAAGGCAAGCGACCATACGGGCAACGAGGCTACCAGTGACCTATTTTATACATACACATAAACTCACGCCTTCATTCCCAGAGTGGGGTAGGCAGAGCCACAGACTCACCAACAACTCCAAAAACTTGTTGATAATTCTGTGACCACATTTTGCACAACCAGGCTAAGATGTTATCCAGTGTATTAGTGACAGGTTGCAAACCCATCGCCTAACAACACTACGCAGCCTTTAGTCCCTTAGTTGTCTCTTACGACATCGGGAAGACATGGAGTGGCAACATTCTAAACCCGGCACCCCACGGCACCTGTTTTATAAACCTACAATTTACAATTTACAGGTTACAAGTTTCCATTTGACACAACCTCGACCAATGACGACCAGCCATTTGAGCAGTGTTGCCAGCTTAGACCTGTAAAATTGTAACTTGTAGCTTTATAAAACGTGCCCCTGATGGTAAGTCGGATCTAAGACCCATAAACATTTGTATTCACAATACTGCAGTCTTAAGACTCCAATCGTAAGACTCCAACCCTGAGGACGAAGAAAAATGTCTCTATGCTAGTAATTTCAACGTTTGTCTTCCATACGCCGGAACAATGCGAACACCAAGAGAAATGAAGCATGTCTCAGTTAAATCTTGGCAACATTATGTATTTTTACTATGACGACAATCGCCCTATATTATGGAGTTTTTTGAAAAATCATAATCGTATCGTATGGAATTTGTTTAAAACTAAACACATTCTTGCTTTGCTTGCTCTGGACAGGTTTTACTTTTATTTAAAAAACGTTACTTTACGACATAGCAACTTAAATATATTTTTTTGGTTCATCCCGTAACTTTTGGAAGGTGGGGACGGGGCTCATACAAAATCCTCCATCACCGTTTCATTTCCACCAGTACATCTATCTCCCTCAGCGCACCCATCGCCACGCATCATCATTTCCTAATATAATGACTCGAGACAGTTTCCAATTGCGGGCACTGAATTGTACGGCACGAACGATAAATTTGTGACCCATTTAAAAAAAATGCTAGAAGTCGTCAATGCCATTAGAGATTCCAAGTCATTTGTAATTAATAGGAAACTCAACCTTATTGTTGTAGAATGTCAGATTGACTTTGGACCTAAGGTGGGTCACAAATTTAAGTCCTCGACTGTATATCTTTATAACACGTGACTCTAATTCAAATAAAGCGTTTTTTATCATCGAAAACAAGTTAATCTATCATTCTGTATCGCGAATCTTACACGCGTCCTTCCCAATCAAAACCCAACTTTATACCATTATTATACAGCTGGTAATCGAATATGTTTAAAACTTTAGTGTAGGTATTATTTCTGTTTAATTTGCTTGTTGTTTTCGCGAGAACTGGTGTTAACTGGTTAGTGCTGTTTTTTTATTTAAATAAAAGTGTTAAGACAGTGAAATTGAGGATTCGGACTGTTATTTTGTTGGGTATTCAAATACCTATTAGTTTATAGGTTATGTAAGTTATGTTATACAGTCATTATAGCTTTTACTCTGGTAACTGTTTTATTCGTGATAAAAAGTATCATTTGTGTCAATAAAGAAAATAAGGACTGCTAAGACCACGGAATAGAAAAAACAGTGAAAGTGACATGAGCTTCGCTTAGTATCAGACCTGTTGTCGCCAATACTCAAACTATCATAAAAACAACACGCCACCATGAAAAATGTTTTTGGTGCGGCTAAAATAGCACAATAAGGCATGCTTCTTGATTTATTTCCTATTTTCGAAATATCGAAATATCGAAATAAGCGATCGCGGCAAAAGTATGGTAGGTTATGCGGAACTCCGCATAACTATGCCACACGTTACACGCCCACTTGACACTTCTACTGTTTTTTCTGTTCTGTGGCTAAGACTATCCAATATGTTTAACCGACTCCAAATATACAAAGCGCTATGGGTGTGCCTATATTTGAAGAGTTCCCTTGATTTCTTCAGGATCCCACCATCAGATCCTAAACCTGATGACAATGGGATCACCTGAAAACAAAAAACATTTTTCCAAATATGGTCGTCGATAAAATATGTATAAAAAAGGTAACCCCCATCTCATAACTTTGATTAAATTATCTAAAGGCACCTCATACTTATAAATCAATCAAGCCGTTGCGTCTGAAGAGCGTGCCGAAGAAATAGTCATACATACATACATACATAGGTTAATAGTTAAATACACTCAAAAAACATAACCCTTCTTTTGAAATTGTCGGGTAAATAACGCTTCAAGGAAGTTTTTGTTTTCGCACGATTAAAAAATATATCTTTGTTAAACCTGCAATTTTCAACTAAGTCTAACTTCCCAAAGTCTCATTCATCAAAAGTTTAATTAGAAAAAAGTTCCGAAGAAACTAAACCGTATTTTCATTAATCATCATTTGAGTAACGGAATAAGTATTTAATTAAGAATTAATTGACATTGAATTGAACTAAGGGCGGATTTTTAAGAAGCCTTTTACAGTCGACTACAAAGTTTAAATACACTTTTGCACTATATTCCATTGAAGTGAGGTGCAAAACTGTGCATACATGTCATGTATTTTTAGTACCTAGGCTGTACAAAAGTAGTAAGTGAGTATAACTCCGAAGAGTCATAATTCCGAATGCTTTGATGGAAGACTTAATTTTTTAATATCGCTAATAAATTAAACCTAACCGTACTATTCCAGGATTTTTATAAATCAAACCTAACCTAACCCTATCCTAGGACTTAATCTTGAAAAGTTTTAAAAATAATTATAAAAAATATTACTATCAATAATTATGTCAACAATAACAATATCACCAAAGAAAATTATGGGAAACAACGAGCTCCCGAAAGTCCCACGCATGCGATTTATTTTTCTGCTTATGAGCGGCCGACTTCTCAAAAATCTACGTTAGTACGGCGAAGTAATACCCGCCATCAATACCTCACACAATACCGTAATGAATGATAGTTTCCGTCGCACAATATGCTACATAACTTTGTTTATGTTCTTGTTTTAGCGGAAGTTGTCTTTGAAATGTTTTGATTTGGCCATGTGACAACAAACAGGGCCATTCCACGCGATTAAACAATATTGCGTTTGACATGTTATCGCTCGTACCTAACTCTTATTTACTTGAGAGTAAGGCACTTGTCCCATCGCTGACGAGGAATGAGAAGCGAGTGGAGCCAGCGATCTACTAATATTTTGTGTAAACATATCAAAATTCAAAATTCAAAATATTTGTTCAGTAAATTAGCCACATGAGGGCTCTTTTACACGTCGGTAATATGGAGTGAATCTACCAGCGCTTCGGACAAGACCATAATTGCGGAGAAGAAGCTCCGCGCCGCAAGAAACTCCAGCAGAGTCATTTTTTCTAATCATAAAATACAATAATACTTAAAAGTAACATTACAGGGTAATAAAGCAATAAATATTTAAAAAAAAAACTAACACAAATAAAAATCATTACAAATGTAAGCTCAATAACATTAAATTAAAAATATTGACTAGGAGAACAACATAACGAGGTCTCTACGTCAGGAACAGTAATTAAAATAACTATATCAAAATCAATATTAGAAAACAGCGACTCCATGTGTTCTAAAACCACGGTTTTACAACAAAAGTTCTAACCCTACTTATATTAAGTACCTACTAGAGGACGCCCGCGACTTCGTACACGTAGAATTAGTTTCCCGCTACTCCCCCCATTTCTTCCCGTTGGGGGTCGATTTTCGGAAAATCCTTTCTTAGTGCTCACTTACATCATGAAAGGAACCCCCGTACCATATTTCAAGTTTCTAGCTACAGTAGTTTCGGCTGTACGTTGATATATAAGTCAGTCAGGTTTGCCTTATATATATATATAGATAACAAAGAGATGCGAGACAAGTTGTTTAGGAAAATACCCCAACAGGAACCGAATCCACTAATCCTCTTATCGGACTGTAATCACCGTACCTATACCCTACTGTTCCTATATTTATTCGAATCGAACAACATTAAACTCTAATTCGAAGGTGACTAAGCTTATTTTGGGAAGATACAACTTTTAATTAATTTCAAAGTCGATAATGAACCGTAACTTAATGAAGATAAAGAGGTTTTAATTTTATTATTAACTCTTAAACAAGTACGAGAAATAATGAACTTTATTTGTTCTGTTATAAGGTTGATTTTATACGAAAGCTAAGACTATCCTTGGGTTATGAAGTGTGTGGGTGAATTGATTTGTGGCTTAAAATATATTAATTATTAAAATTGAACCTTATTTCTTTATGAAAAGGTTTAGAATGCTTTGTGTAGATATGTGTTTTTGTCTTAAAATGAGAAAAGAAAAAGATAACTTGATAATTATCAGCTATCAAAAAAAAGTGGATAGAATTATAACTGGCTTGGATTTACGGCGTTTTAGGGTTCCGTATTTTATTCTTTGACCTAACGCTAAGCAGTAGTGTTCTCAATCTTATGTTCCGATGTGGAGATACGACATGAACAACCAGTGAAATTACTTAGCATCTAGAGGCATTCCATTTTAGTCTTTAGGGTTGGTAACGCATTTGCAGTCTTAGGATTTTAATCTCAAGATTGATAGTCTTTAGGATGCATTTTTTTATGAGTTTATGGATATTAAAAAACGCAGCCTTGAACGAATGGGTTACCTATCTGTTCTTATTATCTACTTTGCGAGTCCGACTCGCACTTGACCGGTTTTTATTTAATATTGAACGATTGAGTTCAATTATAGATACGTACTTAGTTTCCATTAATAATTAATTGGCTTCTGTAGATTATGATCCTTTTAAACGCAATAAGTAAAGTAAGACTATAAGTAAGTAAGTAAATCGCCTATTACCGGCCACTGTCCGGTAACTGGCCACTTTGCAATAATATGTGTAAAGCTACTATTTTTACTAGCTGCTGATATTTTTGCAATTAAACTAGAATACCTAGATCCTGAATTATTACTGACTGTCCTAGTATTTTTACTAACAGCGTCAGTAAATAAATTTGATGGCTAGTAACAAAATGACACTTTTTTAAGTGCCCAGTTATTGACGATTTACCCTATGTTGTAACATAGTAAAATAATAAAAATAATTAACATGATACCGTTGTACTCACGGAGGCTTCCTAATTTAATAAAAAAAAATACCCATTGCATAAATAATAATATAATGATGACTCCTTTCAGAACTGATGTCTCTTACACGGCCCAACCGATTTTCATGAAATCTAGCTAAGATACAATACGAAGAAATCAGCTTTCTTAAAAAAAACCGCATCCGAATCTGTCTAGGAAGCTACTATGCCACAAACAGACACAAAGATAGGTAAATACGTTAAACTTATGAATCCCTTCTTTTTTTATCGGGGGTTAAAAATTAAAGAAAGTTATTCGTAACAGTCAAAGGTTAACTGGGAGAGATCCCTTAAAGGGATAAGTTCGCCTTTGTACATACCTTTTGTTTCTGTCTATTGTGTTGTTTGTTATTTTCCTGTTTGTACAATAAAGTATTAACATACATACATAAATACAAACAGACAAACAAAACGCAACAGAATACTGACATAAAAAAAAGGCTGAAATTACAAATAGCTTCTAAACACAATCGCGGGCAAATACTAGTAAGTATAGATAAAAAAAGTACATTAAAGGCCCAGCCACACCGGACGCATGACGTGCACGTGCACGTGCGCGTTCGCTTTCCACTGCGTTGTATAGTGACATGTCGTAATGAGAATTCATACTATACAACGCAGTGGAAAGCGAACGCGCACGCGCACGTGCACGTCACGCGTCCGGCCTTTAATAATGAACGATCGTATGTTTAGTGACGTAATGTTTGTTCCATCACCGAAAGACCTACAGTGTAAACCATCTATAAAGCCGATTAATATTACGTAAGGTATTATCAGTTGAAAAGATTAAGTTAATTCTATAGATAAGGATTGATAGACTAATATTACAAGTACACGAGTCCTTGCGACATTGTTAGGGTTCCGTACGAAAAGGGTAAAAACGGGAACCTATTACGAAGACTCCGCTGTCCGTCTGTCTGTCAACAATCTGTATCTCATGAACCGTGATAGCTAGACAGTTGCAGAGCTAATTATTAGCAAAAGTTTCATCGACGAATCCATTTTGACGTGACAGAAAAACTAACACAAACTTTTCTCATTAATATACCTAGCTAGAATGCTCAATTGCTCAAAACAAATAAGCTTAGATCTATCAACGGAACAGCAGTATTCGTATTGCTATTCCAGTGTAAGCTAATGAGTGAAATTACTAGCATAGAGGCATTCCATCTTAGCCCTCAGGGCAACGCATTTGTAGTCTTGGGATTGTAGTCTTGAGATTGAAAATGTTTAGGGCCGGTTCAGACGTACAGCATTAGAACTGCAACCCAGCTGCAAAATTGCAGTTCAAGGGAAGTTCTGATGCAGTTGACGTAACTGCATCAAAACTTCATAACAACCGTGCAGTCCGCTTGCAGTAGGCGTGGAGTCCTGTCGACCGCACACCGACTGCAAGCTAGCTACACGGTTGTAATGCAGTCCTGTTGCAGTTGGAGCAACTGCAATACGACGGCAATAGAACTGTATTGCAGTTCTGATGCAGTTGACATAACTGCATCGAAACTGCAAATCAACCGTGCAGCTACCTTGTAGTCTGTGTGCAGTCGACATGACTGCACGGCAACTGCAAGCGGACGGCGCAGTCGCAGTAGTTTTGATGCAGTTACGTCAACTGCACTCGAACTGCCATTTTCCAGGTGGGTTGCAGTTCAAATGCTGTCCGTCTGTACCGGCCCTTACAGGCAGAGCCCACTTACCATCATGTACGTACGTATGCCTATATCATGCGATAAAAACCTCTTAATCTTCACCTGGTTATTGCATCTATGAAGTCTTTGATAAAATAGATCTAGCATGCAAGAGGTCAGTGGCCGGGGTGCAACCGACGTGCACGGATAACGCTTATCACTGTTATCAGATTATCAAATGATTTATTGTGTTTTCTGTCGAAACTTCGTTCAATGACGCTCGGATCTGTGAAACTTGGGAAATACTGTCTTTATGGCAAGAAAGGTAAACGAGCACACAAGTCAGTTGATAAGTGAGATCTGTGACACAGACATTTTCAATTTCAATATTACAATCTCAAGACTGCATATGCGTTGCCCAGATGGCTAAATGGTATACATATATGCTAGTAATTTCACTTTTTGTTTTATCCCCAAATCGGAACACAACAATGCAAACACTGCTGCTTAGCGATGGGTTCATTATGAGAACTGTTTTTTTTGTCCGAGGGGCATACATATCTTAAACATCTTCGAGCGTTGTTTCCATTTTTCAAAGGAGTGAGTGTGACATGGAAATTCGACTTGATTCTTTCTTCTCTTACATTCCTTTTTGGGGTTCAAATCTGTAAATTATCTTCCGATATTTAAACGAAGCAAAGCGAAAACCTTTTTCTACTTTTCCCAACTCCCAGAAACAAATATAGGTAGATACTTTTGTATATTTCTTTGTACCAAAGTAATTCCGCGTCGACGAACAAACTGTAAGACTGTGAAGGCTCCCAAAGTTTCATATTATCTTTGGGCACCTAAACAAATTAAGTCGACCTCGACATGATAAAGCTGCATTAAAAGAGTAGCTGAGCGACGCGCTTTAAAATTCAGAACCTTATTATCAGTATTTATTATTGCCGAATGCTGATGAAAGTCATATCTCCCACAATCACGTTGTGTTATTTACCCTGAGTAGGTATAATTATCTATCGTATGTTTCTATATCTTCCCTTATCATACCCACATTTCCAATATGATACTTTACAAGGTCTTCAACCTCTATTCTTATTAATAAGCTCTTGCTTACCAAGTATTTCGGAATCACATATAACACCTTTTTTACGACAGCTCTATCACGAACTCCTGTAACATCAACTCTCTGCCTTATCAAATCAAATCCCGGTAAGGGCAGATATTTGTGTGATGAGCGCGAATATTTGTTTCTGAGTCATGGATGTTTTCTATGTATTTAAGTATATATTTATCTTTATAAGTATTTATATCGTTGTCTAGTATCCATAGTACAAGCCTATAGAGCTTAGTTTGGGACTAGGTCAATTAGTGTGACATTGTCCCCTGATATTTATTATTATTATTATCTTTTCCTCGGCTTATTAAGTAATATAATCAACATTTCGTAATTTGCATTGCTGAGTCATTAAGTAATAGTTAATACTTTGTAAGACTGCTAAAAAAATGAGATATTTCTTTAATAAATCCATAAAAAGGAATATAAGTAAAGTTACAAGAAGTTTACAGTATTTAACTGCTGCTTCTTAACCAAGACGTGACCTTACCAGTTACACGCGCCGCAGTCCTAAGCCAAAGTACCCCCAGAACATAAATAACTAATATAGTTAAATTATCTTTCAAATGCGCCCCTAAACGTCCTTATTACACCGCGTTACGGTTCAAACTTAAACGAAACACGAGCATTAGGATATTGCGAGAACTATACCAGCCCAGCAGTTTGTGCCCACCCTCATTTTTAAGTTTTTGGCTGAGAACAAAGGAAGTTAAGGTTCTTTATATGCTGAATAAATGATAGAATTTTGCTTTAGAATAATTTAAGCAGCCGATCATTTAATAGTAGATTGTACAACAAGTGCATAAAACGCACCATTTTACACGAGACGTCTATGAAGTTAAAGTTGTTCGTGTGGCTGTTGGACCGATAGCCTTGGTCTTCGACGAAGATTTTACTTTATGCACTAGTGCATAAAATACGATTTTATGCAGCCTATACCCAGCATAAAGAAGGACTTTACGAGCATGAGAAGTGAAAAATGTGTTTAGTATATGTAATTAGATTGCTAAATTGGTTTAGTGATCAAGACAAGAGAAACAGTCAGTTGGGAGAACACCAGATTGTTGGCAAATTATCTGAGTTTGTATGTTGACGACGCGTTAGCTTAGTTGGTATGGTAGTGACCCTGCCTACGAAGCTAGCGGTCCCAGGTTCGATTCCAGGTATGGGCAAATATGGTTCCCTATTGGATCACATTTTTTTTTACGCATTACGTATCTTTACGCATAAAATCGTTTGATCTAAAACTGTTTTTACAATAGAAATGGTTTTATATAATTATTATAAAAACTAACCTACCCTAACCTAACCTAATCTACACAATAGACGTTTATTAAATTCTGCAATGTGCCTTACATTGCATTTAATTTAATTAGACAAAATGAAACGAGGAAAAATTCAGTGTTAATATCCGAATAATCTTTCTACAACAGATTCCTCATGATAACATGAGATAATTTAAAACCCAGTTTTATCTAGAGTACCTAACACGCGATTTCGATAAAACTCTACACGAGCGAAGTCACGTTTATGTTCTATAACAAATAATAAGAGACGAGGAAATACATCAAAGAAAACAATAAAGAATATTGATATTTTGTGTGGAGCTATTCTTTACCGAGAGAAATGGAAAGATAGACTTAGATGTCGATTTTTTCGAGTACGAAACACTTCTTTACTTCGAATTTCAATGAGCCCTTTTCTTAAACTTTGAAACGGTATAACAAATCTCCCAGTTTCTAAAATTTTCAGACTTATTACGTAACTATTTTGATTGATCAGATTACCCATTCCTCATATGGCATTCTATCCATCTTGAGCTAGATTTTGATCATTTTCTACAAGTCTCAAAAAGTCAGCGTAATGAGTTTTCCTGAAATCTCAACATCGTTTCAACATTCATAATAATACCAAGACATCAAAGAAGTTCAATTATTCCGAAACATAAGCCGGAAATTGGCTAATGAGAAACAAATTGTCTTGTTCCGAAATCTTTGGATCTCATAATTTAAAGTCTTTGAAGAAGACATCGTTATTTCAAATAACGATGCGAAAATATAATGTAAAATTTGCATTAGGAACAAGGGAGAAGTTCAGTACAAGGAAGAAGATTCAGTGTCCATTTAATAACGAAATCAAATAATTGGGCAATTTATTGAAGATGGAGAAATAATAAATGTTTGCCTGAACATCTTTACCTTTATTTGTGATACAAACGAATGTATGACAGTTGCAGTCTTGAGAAAATAATTATGGGCTTTAGTATCCATTTAACATCGGGGCCTCTATGCTATAACGTTAAACAATATTGCTTTTAACCTGTTATCGTATTGTCAACGTTTTGATAGCTCTTATATGACAGTAGGGTCATTATTTTCATTTCATTTCATTTTCAACCGCCTCACTTTTGTGGACATAGTTTTGAAGAATTAGGCGTATATTTTGATGCCGTTTTTGGATATTTATTAGATGTCCTAAGTGATTGTGTAAACTTAGATACCTAACCAGAAACAAAATCGAAATCTACGGCCACTTCTACAAAAATGTTACCACAAAAGTGAAGCGGTTGAAACGCCCAAATAAAGGCTAAGTAATGGCGGCCGAGTTAAAATTAGTGATGAAAATGGCGAAAGATACATGTTGTATTTATCGAAACTTTGTATCTTTCCTATAAAATACATGTAACTTTCGAAAAAAACAAATTTGAGGTTCGCCTGAAAAATACAATCATACACGTATAATACTTGTTTCATACTGTATTTTTCATATTAACAATCAAAGGGTAATTAATCTTGCTTATTATTATTAATTGAACAGTAATGTACTGTATGTAATCGAATCAATGTCTCAGTATAAATAATAATGCGAAAAATACATCTTAAAATACACGTAAAAAACTTAAAGTTGCGAAAGATTCAACCGAAGATCCGCAACGAAAGATTCTGTATTTTATTGAAAAATACAGGGGCGTTTGAAAGATACATGTATTTTACAAGTCATTTTCAACGCTAGTTAAAATCACCGTGCTGTATTGACTTCTCCATGCTTAAAAAAATCAAACCGATTGGTATTGTGAAATCGTGAATTTAGAAATGGACATGCTTTTAGTACAAGGGCAAAAATTCATAAAACATGGTACAGGCCCCAGTGGACATAATTTACATATCATTGGATAAGTATTTTATGTAGAGCAAAGATAACCAGGGCTCTCTCCATTCGATGTTCCTATTTCTGTGACCAAGTCAAGAAGACGAATGAAGAAGTACGTATTGTGACGGAAAAGACAATTTTGCAGAGAATACGAGTATCTACATAATAGACGAGGAAAGATATTTGGTCACCTGCTTCATCACGACGAATACATTAAGATAATAATTGAAGGAAAAACAGAAGAAAAAAGGAAAAGAAGGAGACCAAGAAGAACTTACCTTACCTAGACCAATTTAAAAGAAAAAGAAGGCGTCGTGCCGTATCAGTGTGTTGAAGAAAAGCCTCGGAATAGGAAAGAATGGAAATCACTCCAACGACAAGCATTGCTCTAAAGAAAATGATGGTGATTCAACGACACTACGATTGCATAGTCATTTAGAAAGATAACAGTGTAATACCTAACATTTTAACAATATATGTAGAAGTCCTAAATATGAAAATTTTGTTGTTTTGCCTACGTGACTATCCTCTTGTGCCCACAGCAGTAGTCTATGGATAACGTTTTTAGGTCACACGTTTGCAGGGTTCAATCTCCTCAAAAAATATACAACTGTGTTGTTTTAACTTTATATATAATCATGTATTAAATGGTTACGAAAAACTTCAGATAGCTAAGAGTGACATGGTACTAAGTTTTAGGGACAATCTTGAAAATTCCCTGAAAGTTATCAGGTGATAACGATTTAAGAGAAATGAATGATGTCATTTTATTCTGAATAATGAGATGATGTGATTCTTAACAGGATAAGATGTCGAGTTATAATAACAGAGAAAAGGTGATAAAGCGATTTCCGTTAGCTAAAAGCACTCTTGATATTTTAAATGCTTACCTCATCTGAAGTTTGAATAAAAATAGATAAAAAAAAACGGTCTAAACATCTTTGAAGCAACGACAGACCATGTGATTCTATATCAAGTTATGTGGCGTTTAATAAGTAATTTAATTACAGAAGGTAATATTGCGGTACCTACCTACACAATGCCGGTTTTTTTTAAGTTAAATTCAGATTCTGAATTAAGGACTTTAAAATATAAAAAGGCAAATGATATTATAAGTTTGACTAAGACTCTGAAAAGACCAGAAAAAAGTGTTGTTTATTTTAGGAATAATTTAAGTGTGTGTCTGTTATTAACCCACAGTATCGAGGATTCACTAGCAATAAAACTCACAAAACATCCCATTAATTTTCGTTCTCCATTTTTTCCCCTGCACGATTACTGCTCCTACGCCTGCTTCACTAGCATCTACACTCAAGAGAGTCGTCGTAATTTTTACGGCGCATAGAAAGTGGACACCAATTACTACCGGGAATAGAACCTGGGACATAACGATGTCCCAGCCTCGTAAAGCATCGAGCTCGTTACCGATAGCATCTCACTTTATGTTATGGTTGAGGGTATTTGCATAAATGAGCTTTCTATGGTACTTTAATGCCGCACAGAAGATATGTTGGTGGAGATACTTAATTCATTGTATGGGTTGTTAGAATGGCTGGCTTAACTTCGTGTATTTATTCGTGCACTAGTGATTGTACCGAGACATTACCTATTTAAAGACGTGATATCTATAACTTTTTGAAGTTGTCGTAGACCTTAGGAATTACTCTAAAAAATTTACTGTACTGTCAACAGCTTGACAATCTTTAATACACAGGGTAAAAAAACAAAATTTACCTCGCTTCATGAGATTATTACAAGTACACTAATAATGATTATAACAGCGCAGATTAAACTGAAAATGAACCAGTTTTCTACGGTACTCATTTTGAAAAAACAATTGATCAAAAAACCAAAACTCTGATCTGTCTGACACTGATAGACACAGCTGATTTTTTCTACTACTTTGTCCAGTTCACATCAACTGCATACACACGATCAATATGGTAGATCCTTTACTACCTGCTTTTATTAAGAGTTTTATACGATTTGGGACAAAAGCTAACAATAAAATTGCAGTAAATACTTATCCTATTGTCAACATGCTCCCAGCATTATACTTATACCACTAGTTGAAAAAAAACAATCCACAAAAGAGGTGACAAATTCTCAACCGTAACTAACGTTCCTGCAAACCTACTCGTGCATTAAATAAATGAACTATTATATGCTAACCCAAAGAAATAAAGAACAAAATGGGTCAGGTCTGGTGATCTGGGCGGTAACGACACAGCTTAATGTCCACAAAAGTATAGTCGTAAAACTAAATATAATTACTTTTCTTTTATATGTGTTTAATAAAATAACATTGTAGTGGTTCGTTTTACAGCCTGGCCGTAAATCCCGTAATTATGTACATCTGTTGCTGCGTTGTAAATATGTTTTTTGTACATAACTTTAGTTGGTTTTATTGGTCGTAACTGTATTTATTGGACAGCTGTTGTATTATAATGGTGACGGTTTAGGGAGATTTGGAAAAGTGCTAATTTTAGTTCCCATGTAGTTGCAAAATGTAGGCCTTAGCACTTAGCATTAGGAGCTCTAAGTGCTTGTTTGCCTTCTTCTTCTTTATGACAAAGCAAAAGTACCTAGGTCTATTAATGGTCGCGTTTAGCCAAGTGGATAAACGTGGATATAACCTTTTTGACAACTGTGTAAGTGTCAGAGTCATTAATGTTTTATCCACATTTAACCATCAACCCTCTTTATAATTTCACTTAAGCTGGGATCTTAAGGCTCGCATTATGGTCGCTTTTATCGCGGTCGATAAAGCATACGTCACTCTCTCTTACATACAGTCAGAAAGTGACAGATGTTTTATTCACGTTTACCGACATCGATAAAGACGACCATAATATCATAGATAATATATTCCATAACGTAATTTTATTACTGAAGTATTGCGCATGGGTAGCAATAAAGTTAACATTTGTCTATATTGAAATGTACACAGGTGTGCGCAATGTTTTTATTTGATTTCGCTTCCTGTCTTTAAGTGTATGGAAGAGAAAACGTGTGTATGAATAATTTTCAAGTAATGCACCAAACGTGTGAACGATTATTAGAAATGGGAGTGCGAATAGATTTAAGGAAAGTTAAATCTGTAACATTTCGTAGTAATTGAGCGATATTTCTATTTCTCGATGTTAATCATTGGGTGGTATTATCTTTACATAGTATAAAACTATGTCGCTTCCCGCCGGCTGTCCCTCTATATATACGTTTAGATCTTTCAAACTAAGCAACGGATTTAAATGCAGTTTTCATTAATAGATAGAGTGATTCAAGAGGAAGGCTTTTATGTATAATAAAATACGATTTATGTACAGTTACAGAAACTAACATAAACCGAAGCGGGGCGAGGGCAGGCCGCTAGTCGAAAATAAAAACAAGATAAAAGCAAGATGGCTACTCTACTTAACCCTTACTATAGATGCAGTGAATAATCATTCACAATCGTATTTTGTCGAATAAGTTCGTATTCATTTTGCTTCCTCTATTTAGCTTATTATTGGCTGCTGAAGTCGACTGAGAAAGTAATATAAATACGAGCTTATCCAACTAAATACGATGTCGTATGTTAATTCTCTATATTATATATATTTACTATTGTTTTATTACTTTAATTCGTTACTTTTGTTTGTTTTTTTTCTCACAAAACCAGAGTTCAAAAGCTTACGTAACTTTGTCACAAAGATATTTGAATGATTATTAAAAAAAACTTTAATAGATAAAGAATTAAAACGCCATATCTGATTTTATTCAAACCTTGCTAAAACCCTCCTTATTGTTAACAATTATTATCTCCTTATGAGCTACAAAGTCAACAATAGACTTCTACTTTTCTTATTTATGGCGGTTTCGTAATGGTTTCGCCAAGTGAATGAAGGTTTAATTAGAATATAATACAAATCAAAAGTAGAAGCCGAGTATTTTTCAATCGGCCATCTTCCCTGACGGTTTCCGAATCCCCGTCACATACACAAACAGACTAACACAAGTATTCACAAACAATACTTAAGGGATCCTTCACTGAGTAAACGCACTGCGTTCAATACAGCTTTGTGATTGGTCCTTCTTGACCGACCTTTTGTTTGAGACGATTTGAACCACCCTGCGCGTTCGTGAGCACTGTGAGACCTCATAGTGACGTTTGTGAATACGGGTGCAACAGACAGGCGTTAAACTTTCGTACAATCGCGTATAAAACCTTTTTTCCTCATATTAGTGACAGAATATCTCCCAATCCCAACAAAAAACGCCAACCTGCGCATAAAACACCTTTTGATAGCCCGTACCATGCCCGAAATAGTTTAAAGATATTACGACCTCGGCAAAAAGCGGGTAACCTGAGATTTAGCCGAACAAAGGGCGATGCGGGCTCTCTTGCTCGTAAATTTGAATTCCTTTACATACGGGTACCCTTTGGTATTTTTGAGTGACGACACATTGACGTTCAAGTTGTCTATGGTTTAGGGAAGAGCCTGTAGCGGTTTCAAAAACGCCACCCGCTCTTGTCACGATGCATAAAACAAGCGATTTTAGAAAATCGACAAAATGTATAAAATTGACTTAAGCCGACGACAGATTGCTACAACCGCTTATGTCAACTCCATACATTTAGTAGCTTTCCATCTTGGTCTTCAGGGTTTTCAACGCTTCTGCGGTCATAGGATTGCTGCCTTGATGATAAAATTGTCTATGGGTCTCCGGTTCCCTTTACATGAGTTACAATTACCGTACTCGCTAGGGATTCGAAAGGCTCTGTGCGAAATGCGAATACAGTATCCAGAGTGCGAGGGACAGAGCATTCGACTCGCTAGCGAGTAAGGCAACTATAACTCATAGTAAGGGTACAGCACGGGTAGCACAAGTTGTTTTCTCGCTTGTCGCTCAGTGCGTCTCTATAGTTACTGACTAGATAGAAAGGGAGATCCGAGCGACAACCAAGTCGCGGGCGACTTGTGGTAGCCGTGCTCGTTTGCGTTCTCCATGCGATAAAAAAAACATTCCCTTAAATTTACATTAAACATCACGCCGCGTGATTCACGTGTTACCTCACGCTCTCTTTTGTAACTTAACCCTTATTATATAATATTTACAGGGGTGACTTATATGCATAATTAACAAGAGAAAGGGGTGCCCACTAGTGGGAACGGCTGGTCAGTGGACAAAGGGAGATGCAAATACAGCATGCCGGTTAAATACAACCAGTCTATTGTTGCCTTTTGTTACTGTTAGCACTTATTATTTTATAGTTTTTTTATGATAAAATGTATTTTTATATTGAAATTAAAGCGTGATTGTTTTAAAGCAATTAACAATTTTGAAGTGATTTGCTGAACAACTCAATAACAAAGGGTTATAAGCTGTTAAACTGAAAAGTTCTTGGCAGTGAACGAGACAGAGTTATAGCATTCATATAGCTCTTTCGCAGAATGAAACTTGCCCTTTTCATACTAATATGACTTTATAGTTAGCGCGCTCTTTTGAAGAAAAACGTCGAAACTTTTGTAACCTATGGGTCATTAGGATAAAATATGTCACAGTGATAATATGTCGATGAACTCGTGACAAAAATGGTTTTTCACTACGATAAAATTATCAATTGTAGGCTCAACAAAGACAAAAAAATTATCTACTTAAATTTAGGGGCTGTATTATAACAACAAAAGACGACATGCTTAACATTGTAATTCTTGACAAGAAAGCAACCAGTTGTAATTCTGTTATTCTTATCCAATGATATCTGTTATTGATGACTTTTTCTTTATTAGTATTAGAAGGATACATTTCAGCAAGCATTTTACCAACTGACAGATGTAAGTGATAAAACGACATATTTTATCGATTCCCTTAACATAACCCATACACTATAAATTGACATTTAGTATTAACCCAGAAAGTGCCGCGAATCGCAAAATAGGTTCCGATGTTTAGTTATCATCCAGCTTTTTACAAAATGTACTCTTTATTGAATGATTAGTGTCATTAAAATGTTGTATGCCCGAAACATATACTAATGTAAGATTAACGACACATCTTGGCGTCACGAGCGCTGAACAAGTAAAAAACGTTCCGTTAAACTTATTTACTACGTGACTCGATAAACTCACAAAAAACACAAAGTGAAGTTTCCTTAGCGAAAAGCATTACTCCGTTATTTCATCCAATATTTCTTTATGAAAAAAAGTTAACAAGAAAATTACCCCGCCGGAATAGAATCTCCCCGTTTCCCGGGAAATAAATTAGCCCCGAACCCGACGCTGGCAACACTGGCCTTATTAAAATTAGGGAGATTTTTGACACTCATATTTCAGGGTTCGTTAAGGTATCAGTTACTTTATTTTTCCGCTGAATTAGTATGGTATCTAATATTCAATAAGTATTTTTCTTTTCTTTTCTTGTGCCTATATTAACAATTTCACGACGCCAAATTTATTGGAAGCGCCTTGTTGTAGTGATTGCTACTACCATCTTATCCTATCTACCAAGCAGCAGTGTTCATTATGTGGTGTGGGGGGATCTATGTCGTCTGCCATAGTTATTTTTGGACATAATGTGTTTTAGATCATAATTATCGCAAGTCATAACGTATTTTTTTAAGAAACGGTACTGACGTGTAAATCCAATACACTGTATCTCAAAAAAAGCGATTTCGAGTAATTGGCACTTTTAAGTTTTTTTTAATTTTAACGTGTTTTAGACACATGTGGCAATTTAAACGGTAGTGTGAGGTATCATTAGATAGGTATTTTGACTGGCTATCTAGCCATCTAATTTTTTTTACATTACTGCTGCTAGTTTTAGAGCATTGAACCAAAACGTGTATTGTCACAACTATGCGACAAGAATAGTGCGATGATTGTTACGGCAAAGTACTGTATCTATGTTTACAGTGTATTGTCCAGTTAAATCAACATTAAAATACTACACAAGAACTAGATTTAGTCAGTATTTTTATTAAAAATGGTGGTTTTTAATGTAGGTACTGCTATATTTACAATAGGTTATACATGAACAGAACAAATATAGTGCAGTCGGTGACAGTAAATTAGGTAAATCTTTTCATCACGAATCATGATGTAGATAATTTCTTGTCACTGACTTTACTACACCTATTTTTTTATGTTGTTAAAGACCTGTATTGTATCCCATAAAGGCTGAAAAGCTTGGCTTTTGTTCTTATTTTTATGGCAGTCAACTTATTTTTTTCTCTCTTTAAAATAAATTGAATAATAAAAATATTTTAATTCTACTCGTAACAGCAAAGTAACATAATAAGTGAAGTGACCATTTAGGAGTCCTTCTTTTATTACAGATACATGTGACAGGGATCCCCGCTTTTATTTTAATTACAATAACTTATTATAAGAATTTTCATTTTTATTTTTTTTACTTCATTCAAGTCTTAGAACTCAAGAGACCGGGTTAAAGCAGAGCTGTTCATTTCTTTCATCTATTTTTTAGAGGCCTTTCTGAGAAACAAACCGTTACAAAAGATACCTCGACGTAAACGTCTCATTTTTTTAAATACTCCATGAGTATGAGCTCGTGCTATTTCGTAAATTATAAGGATTTCCCAAATTATCAGTAGAACGCAATTATTTACCTATTAGATAAATAATAGGGTATTTGCCTGATTTTTTATTAGTATTTAAATTGAAGCTTTTTTACCTTCCGAATAGCCTAGTTTACCCTAGTGTAGAATAGTTTTTTAATATCTTTAAAAATACAAAAGATTAAATGTTTAAAACTTGCTTTTAGACAGAGAGGAAAATACAGTTCTGACGTCATATTACTCAACCGCCATATGAATTACACGCAAAACATCGTTTTGTAAGAAAGAAATAGACAAAAAACTTTAAAAGGCTATAACTTTTTAATTTTATTACCAATTACAAATTAGATTTTGAATTATTTTATCATACTTCTATTTTGTACATTTAGTGATACAATTAAAAGTTAAAACGAAACTTATTTAAATTAAAATAAAACTAAGCTACTCAAATATTAAAGATGTAAATAATAATCACCACTATAAGAAGAACACCCCCTCTAGCAGGTCCGCTCGCGACATGGTCCCTATGACACTGGCTTTGTTAGTCCAATCCTTTGGGAGAGGTAAGCACCAGCTCTAGGATCTCCGGAGGTGTCTATGAACCGGGATGACAGGGCCTTAATAAAGCTTTTCATATCAGCTGACCAAGGTCCCATGGTCTCCACTGCAAGCGCCACAAATTCATAATTATTTAATAATGATGAATATTTGCGGCGCTTGATGTTTTGGGCCTGATCAGCTGCTGCACCGGCCCTATTACGTGTTGACTGGACGTGGGAAAGGGCGAATGTGTCAACACACGTCGCGTCCCACACCAGTGCCCTACATAGTTTCCACGGCACCAATGTAGCTCCGTCAGGTCGCTTGCCGTCGTCTCTATGCAAACCTGCTGGTTCCGGGACAGCTGGTACAGAGGCAGTAGCAAGCGAACGACGGATCAGATCATTAATTGTGCCGTGGCGGTACAAACGGCCGGCACTTCTAAAGCATGAAAGGCCATGTTGTTCCAGCTCACTCACTTCCTTACCCGCACCTGCAAGTATGAGGTTCACAAATTCTAGCTCCAAGCCGCAAGCTTATTGCTATGTGCAAGCAGCTTGGGTCCAAGACTGTGCCTATATTGCGGGAAGGAAGAGCGTGGAGCCAGTGACCTGATTCGCCTGCTGAGACAGCGAGGAGACGGGCGTGATCTGGATCATCCGGACTATATTGATATATTATACGAATTAATAATATGAAATTTAATATCAGGCAAATACCCTATTACAATAATAACAGGTAAGTCAATGAAAGAATAACTTGATTTTTACAAATACGCAACCAAACAAAACAATAAAATAACACGGTGCGTAGCCACACTTGCCGCCGTCAATCGGCCCACTGAACAAGCGTGCGAACGTCCAGTAACAGGCGAGCTCTCGTCCTTCCGCTCGCACAGCACTCGCCTTCTCAAGCCACCGGCCTTACAATTTTGGTTTTACCTAACACTGTATCTCGGATCGACCTGAAAATGTTTCGTAAAAACACTGTATTTAAAATTGCAGTGTTTTGCCTATTTAGACCCTAATTTTTTTTAAATACAGTTTTTTTTATTTTCTTATATCTCAGTAACTATAACGAAATTTAAGTAAATTTTTCTACAGCTATATAGACTAAAGGACGAGCAGTCCATAGAACGTTGTTAAATCAAAACACTGTATCTTAAGTTACAGTGTATTGGATTTACACGGCAGGGTAATCTTTTCAGGATTTAAAAAGATTAAACCTAACCCAACCTAGCCTTGTTCACACATTAGGTATTTAAGAAATTCTAAAAATTAACGGTTTCAGTGATATAAAAATTATGACTATCAATAATTATGTCAAGTGACATTAAGACAAAAAAAAAAGGCAAACAACGAGCTCGCAGGTGTGGGGATAAGAAAGACAACCGGTGAAAAGAATAGACTAGAGGCTTTCCATCTTATCCGATTGCTAACACATTTACTGTCTCATGATTACTGTCTTCAGATTTCCAGTATATGGGTTTAATAGCCTGCTTACCATCATTGTGGTCTGTATGCTTATTTGCCTTTTCCATGCTATAAAAAAGTCATAAGCCCCTGCCCTTGCCGGGAAAATCTAATTTGTCACGGAACCACCACCATAACTTTTTAAAACGCCCAAGCCCAAACGAGGCAACGGTATTTGCATTTTGATGCCCGTAATTAAACTCAGATCCGGAACAAAGAGAAAAAAAACATAATTCTAAATTTGAATTTGTTCCGTTAATCGCTTCGCTTTTGTTTCATTAGGGTTCAATTAATGGGTCCGTGATGACATTTAATTTAAATAATAACAGCTTTATTTTATTAAATTATTCTTTATTTTGGACGTTTTAGAAATTTTGAAAGCATCCTCGAAATATTGAAAGCAAGTAGTTACCTACTTCTCAATCGCTCAAAGGTTAACTTGAAGAGATATCTTAAAGGGTTAAGTTCCCCTTGTACCTTTTGTTTCTGTTTCTTTTTTACTTTGTTATTTTATGTTTGTGAAATAAAGAGTTTTAGTACATACATACATAACATACATAAAACATAGGGGAACCCCTTGTTTCCCATAATTTTTTTGGTCATAATCATAATGTCATTGTTGTCATAATTTTTTATGTCGCTGTTACTGTAAGCTTTTCAGAATTTCTGAAATATCTAATGTCTGACAAGGCTAGGTTAGGTTAGGCTTAATTAATAAAAATCTTGAAAATTCTTAAAAAAATACGTTATGACGTGCGATGATTATGACCTAAAACACATTATGACTAAAAATAATTATTGCAGACAATATAGACCCAAAACCTAGGTTTAGCTTATTAATACAACTGTTTAGACTAGCATTTAACAAATGAAGTGTCTTGAAACTTTGAAATGACATTAATGGTGCCAGGCAATTAGCAATTGTATATTATTTGTTTACAGTTCAGTGTAGTAGAACGCTCGAGGTATGGAGTACTGACTTTATTCTTATATCAAGTAAGTAACGTTAACGAATAGCAGTCATCGAGAAAATGTCTATAGCAATTGGAATCAGCGCTTCCGTGTCCGCTTTTAGTACTAAAATATTCCAGAACGATGACATAACGTATCTAAAGCTGAAGATGTATGGAAACGTCTTGTCTAACACTTGTCTTCCAGGGTAGTGATTCTTTTAAAAGCAAAGGTGAGCGAACGCAGGATTGAATGTCCAAGCGGCAAGTTTAAGTAGTCCCGTCAAAGCGAACAAAACACATTTCAGCTCGTGTATTCAATTTGGCAGTATGGCTTCTCGAACGTATAAGGCTGCCTAATTGAGAATACACGCGCTAAAATGTGTTTTGCTCGCTCTGACGGGACTACTTAAACTCGCCGCGCCGCTTGGACATTCACTCCTGCATTCGCTCACCATTGCTTCTGAAAGAATCACTACCCAGTCTGGTGTTCTCGTTTGCTTTCTCACTTCAGTAGTGAACTCAAACTCGACGCACCGATGAGTTGAAGTTGTCCCGTCACAGTATTCTCAATTTATCCGCTTTACCAGTCGAGTGAGCGCGCTCGTATGACTTCGCTTACTCGATCGACAGAGTATTTAAAATACTCGTAATAACACCTCTGTTCACGGTTGTAAATCGATTGTCGCGGTAAATTCCTCAGTGGAAACCAGTGAAAATCTGGCATGCATAGGAAATTTAATTGGTGGTGGCGACTTATCTTAGTTAGTAACAGAAACGGTGGTGACAAACGTGTTATATTGACTCACGGTGGTGACGACTGATGACGCGGTGAGTCAAGTTGGTTCGGTTCCTGGTTAGGGCCAATATTTGGGCGAACGGCGCGAGTTAGTTAGCCTGTACCCTCACCATGAGTTAGAATTAACGTACTCGTACTCGTAATGACTAGGTAGTATGGTTTAGTTGAAACTGAAAAAAAATGAGCAAGTTTTTATTAGAATAGGCAGGGTTGGAATATATATACCTATATAGGGTGGGCCGAGGCGGTAAAAACCATACTGTCTTTGACCAGCGTCTCTATTCCATATAGGCGGTATAAACGATTTCGTAGTTTAGGTACCTGTTAAGGTATTGTTATGATGTCAGCCGTCATTACTGTCAAGAAAATAAGAGCTATCAAAACGTTGACAATACGATAACAAGACCAAAACGATATTGTTTTTACCATGTTGAATAGAGGCGCTGTTATCGTACCTATTGTCAACGTTTTGATAGCTCTTATTTACCTGACAGTAAAGGCGACGGCCGATTTAAAAGCAATACCTACCAGAGGTCATAGACAGGTACCTACATTATGGTTTTTACCGTCTAGAATAGAGGCACTGTTATCGTATTGTCAACTTTTTGATGGTTCTTATTTCTTACTTGTCAGCAATGGCGGCCAAGTTAAAAACAATACCATAGCAGGTCAAAAACGATATGGTTTTTCCCGTCTAGAATAGAGACATTGATCTGATAGGTAATGAAGTCGGAAGGTGGCAACAATTTGATCCTTCTTATAACCCCTTTAGAGCTAATATCTCTTAAATAGCTCAACCTATTTTCATTAAACCTAGCTAAGATCCATTCTTAATAAACTAGCTTTATTGTTTGAAAAAGCGCATCGAAATCGTTCACTCCGTTTGGGAACTACGACGCTACGGACAGACATAAATATACACACTTATAACACTTTTTTTGCGTCAGGACTCGGGAGTTAAAAGTGACAGCATCCGTGCGCGAACGCGGCCGATCTTGCCGGAACCCCCCGAGCCCCCCCGATCTCCCCCGATCGCGCCCGAACCCTACCGAGTGAAATGTCCCGTGCTCGACAAAGTAACAGTGGAGTCAATTTTGTTTTATCGCTAATAAAACTAGGCTTCCGTCACACCGTGCTGTAACAAAGCTGGAGATTTTGGATTTAAAAATATATTGGCGACTTCGTTAAATCAAAACGTCTTAAGAAACGGACGATGATTTCATGGAAAAATAAACCTTGTTAACCCTACTTTTACCGAATTTCAGTTCATCCTACGCATTTTTCTGCTTAAACCATTATGTATTCAAGATATCTTAAACATGAACAGAGGGCTTATTGTCTAACGCACTCGCAATCGCAACCGGCTTCAAAGTGGAGCAATTGTTTTCATTTTGTATGCAGACAAGCCTTCGATTTTCAAAATGAAAACGATCGTGATTGCAAGGGCGTTAGACAATAAGCCCTCAGGTAACTGAGTGGCTAACGTCACTTGTTTTTGCTTCTTCATAATCATAATGTAAGTATAAACGTCATTGTTGATTGTGTCAATCAATTTTACTTTCTAAAACATTATTTTACTTTACTTTACTTTAATTCAATTTTCTCTGAGCAATTCTGTTTTTTTATCAGTAGTGGAAGCTGTTTTCGCTCATTTTATCCTGTAAGTATTTTAATTTTAAGCTATTTTAATATGTAATTAATTACGTTACGTTAGACTTGTGACTACAAAAAAAACACCCGGGGAGAAATGCCTTTGGATGAAATCAAAATTCTTCGTATATGATACGTACGTTCATTCAAAAATATTTCGATAAAATAACAGATACCCAATAACGTCACTTACTTTGTTCAGTCCGGTGTGAGCGCCATCTAGCGGAACGACCGCCACCCGTCGGCTTAATTGCCGATTTGCCTGATGTCCCGATTTTACGACGACGTCCAGCAAGCAGGATCACTCCGTAATGGGGGATAAGTGAAACTGATGGATGGAACATGGCTACCGGCTCGCAGAGCTATCTTTTAATTGGCTATTACAATATGGCTTGTTGTTGATTTGTAAATCGCCAGGGTTTTCGTCGACAAATTAGCTGGCAAGCTGAATTCATTAATTTATTTCTCAATTCTCAATTATTGTTTCCATAATGTAGGTACACAATACAGGTGTCAGGTAACTTAAAACTGCTTAAAAGGTACAGTCAAGGGCATTAATATGTATAGGTACGCCACAAAGTCTCATTTTTTTACACAGACCTTATTACTAAAGAATGCAATTTAAGCGGTTATTAACCGTTTTTGTATGAAAATAACCGGTTAAACCCAGTAATAACCGGTTATTTGCATTCCCTACTTATTACTATGGCAATAAGGTCTATGTGTACATATTTTTGCACCTATGTGCGGATATTTATTTTTACCCTTGACTCTGTAGTCCGTACCCTCCTACTATCGCCTGCGTTCGGGGTGTTCCACCTCTAGGGCGATATTCATTTGAACGGAGCTCATGCTCAAAGCGATAACAAGGCAGCACTGGCCAATAGAAAGCAAAGATTTTTTTCTCAAGTGGAACACCGCGAACGCAGGCGTTGGTACTGGCAATTGATCGCGATGAATACAAAGGACCTTTCCCTTCCTTTTCTTTTTCGGGGTTTAATCCATCTCCATACCTACCAAATTTCATCGAAATCGGTTCAGCGGTTTAGCCGTGAAAACATAACAGACAAAGTTACTTTCGCATTTAAAATATTAGTATATTACGGGTAAGAATAGTATGGATGAGATCTTTATGGAGTCGGGTAGGGCACAGAAGTTTTTTCATCAGTGCATATTAATATCACTTTCAACCAGAGAATACCTTCAGGAAGTCTGTGATCTTCTTTAATCCGCTTCAATATTTTTTCTTTCTATTGTTTAACATTTCTTTCATATAGCGATCAACAAAACGATCGGAAACCATGTTGTCCACTCAATTTAAATGGCATTAACCCTTAAACGGATTTTGTCCGTTTTAAAGGACACATCAATTAAATGCTCACCCTTCTAATTTCAACGAACTGTCCCATAGATTCAGTACCAAGTACCATGTGACATTAATTAGTTTATCTCTTTCCCACTTATGCATTAAGAACGTCTATGCGCGAGACGAGAACAAGACGCGAGCAAATAAAATAAAAAAACAATTTGATCACTTGAAAATTTACATATTTTTCTTTTCTAACCTTAATTTCTTACTGTAGTTAAGTATAGTTTAAAAGAAACAACCACTGAAACGTAGAGAGATCATTTAAGGCTTAAGAAGTTATGGTGAAATACAAAATCATACAAACAAACTCCACTCCCTTCTGGTTTGGGCAGTCATGTAAAAAATATAAGATATCTATTGACATTTCTGTCCTCTACAAACCTTCGAAACATCCAATATCCCAATCAACTTCCTGCATCAGCCACATCACCGAATATGGCCGAATCAGCAACTTCATGAATTTCATCAATGCGGCAACTCCCTTCGACATGTAACCCCATCCTTGTCTGGTTCCATTATGACGGTAAAGTCACATTGGGCGTGAGATTGCGTAGATGAAGGCCAAGTTCGTTTTGCGTTTGGAGAAGTCATTGCCAAAGTGAACCGGATCTTGTTTCGTGGAATACAAGGTTCTAGAAGTGTAGGTTACTGGATTGTTTTCTTGGGTAAAGGAGGAAGTGTCTCCAAGTCATCGTTGTCGAGCCCCTGGTAACTAATTATGATAAGGTACAGAGTTTTATGAGCCGTTAGCATTTCCTCGAGAAGTTCGTCATTATTTGACGGTTGCAGACAAATGATAAAGTTAATGAATGGGGACTTGTTGGCCAATAAAGGAGTTTATGAGTTGGAAGATGATTAAAAAATTATAATTGGGTTTAAGGACTGTCTACTGGGAATTTGGAATTGTTTCAGTAAAAGTTTACGTCGCGCTCAGAGTCAGTTAATGACGAATGACGATTACGATATCGTTCCTTGGTGGCAATTTTTCATACTCAAGTACCAGCTACAGTTACAATTAAGTATAAACAAAAACAAGCTTTTTGTATGATTTTCTCCTTGAATTCTTGACTTTTTTCTGTTATAGCGGCTATAGTAATTAATACATATTCATTGAAAATGTTAATGGGCTAGGTATTACGGCTCAAAAGATACTGCCCGCTAAGAGACAGACAGACAGATGGACGGACAATGGGGCGTTAGTAATGGGGACCGTTGGCACCTTCTTGGTTTCTTCTTGGTTGGTATTCTTTGTTGTGGTTTTATTTTTATTTTGCTTTTGTTTTGTTTGTTTTAAATTACTTCTAATGTGTGTATCACCTTCCGTGTTTTCACTGTGCGGTCCCAACGGCAGACCAGCGTTGGCTTCACAGCCATTGATAATGTAAATAACTGACTTGCATAATTCATGTCGAACTTAGTAGCTAGCTAGTTTTAAACTGTTACATATTTCTCCACACAGTTGAAAATAACCGTCCTAGATTTAAGACATCATCAGGTGGCCTGTGTGCTGCTTTGCTTTTTCCTTGCCATTAAAAAAAAACCGACCAAGTGCGAGTCGGTGTCGCGCACGAAGGGTTCCGTACCATTATCTATACATTAGCAAAAACGGCAAAAAAAAACACGTTGGTTGTATGGGGGCCCCCTTAAATATTAATTTTATTCTGTTTTTAGTATTTGTTGTTATACCGGCAACAGAAATACATCTTCTGTGAAAATTTCAACTATCTAGCTATTACGGTTCATGAGATCTATACAGCCTGGTGACAGACAGACAGACGGACAGCGGAGTCTTAGTAATAGGGTCCCGTTTTTACCCTTTGGGTACGGAATCCTAAAAACCGATTAATACGGGAGTAAAAAACTTTTATCTAAAATAAACCTCTATTTCTCCGGGTCACGCTATAACTTGAAAACGGCTGAACCGATTTCGCTGATTTCTTTTTTGTTGTGTTCGTCATTGTCAGGACAAGGTTTGTATGAAAGAAATTAACTGAAAAATCCAAGTCAGAAATTTGCCACTAGTACTAAATGAATCCTTAGATAATATAATAGCGACTCCTCCTTTCGAACCTTTAAACGTGCAGACCAACTACTCTCCACCGAACATGGCTAAACACCTTTTTGATTAAACTACTTAGGTAGTTCTTAGTTAAATAGTTACAAAGCAATTGTGAGATACAATTAAGGCAGACTAACAAAGGCGTCAAATGAGTAGTTAAAAATAAACGTATTCTCAGATCCATTCTTATTATTTAACTTAAAACCAAATGAATTTTATTGACATGTCGATTTGACACCTCGACAGCTGCCATTTTTAGTGGCAATTTTACACGCAGTGGGGGGCGAGGGGGGCCGTAAAGCAGTCCCTATGTTTTGTATGTAAATTGTATGAGATTTTTTATATGAGGCATAAAACGGTTGGAAGGAATGGTGTGAACGTCGTAAAAATGTTATGTGCTCAGTGGATTTGATTCTTAGACAATTGCTGAGGGGAAAGTGAAATAGGTCTGAACTGTAGTAATACTAGTAGTACAATGTGTAAGTTAGTAGTTAGAAATACTAGTGGTAGTAATAGTAGAAGTATTTAAGTGGGGAGACAGACGATCGCTACCACCTTATCTTTCAACTTACCACCAAACAGCAATGCTTGGATGTTGTGTTCTGGACTGGGGATAAAGACAATGATTATAGCATTAAGGCCATCAGTATAAGTTCTAAAGACTGGCAGCGCGTTTGCAATCTTAGAATTGAAGTCTTCGGATAGCAGTTTTAATATAAAATAGGAGCTATCATAGATTGACAATGTGACAACATGCTAAATGCAATACGGGTAAACCGAGTAGAATCCCCTTTGTATCCTGTTTTTTTTTTCGGAATACTTGTATAAGGCATTATTTTCAGGATAGTGTCAATAATCAGAAATGGATTATGGCATAGTATTGTTTCGCAGAACAACGAAATTATTCGTAATCAAATTCGGTCTCAGCAAAAATATACTATTTAAAAATGCCAAATACATGGCACCTACATACAGACGAAAACACAGAAACACATGCACACGTTAAACTCATAACGTCATAACCCTCCTTTTTTAATGGGGGTTGAAAAAACCGGCAGTCACATGGATCATCCCACATTAACCGAATTTCTCTCACTCTCTCTTCTTTCACCTGTCGCCACCCAATGCTAAATATAGGTCTCTTCTAATGCTCGCCATCTCTTTCGATCTTTTCTTTTAACCGAATACTGTAACACTATTACAGTTTAGAGTCCTACCAGCGAGTGGTGACACAAGATTTTTTCTTAAATTCTTCATGGCAACAATTTCACCTATGAAACAAGCTCACATTATAAGTACCTATCCAGTCGCTATGCATTTCGTGTTACCAGCTAGTGAATATTTTGAATTTGCCGCCTTTTTGTGTAACCAATCGCTGGACGGACTCTAAAAAAAATAATTATCACCGTAATATTCTAAAATTGTTATAAACAGCCGGTAACACAGTTCACCATTACCTAACTGCAAGCAATACAAATGCATCCGCACATCGATGCACGTTGCACGCTGCACTGCCGGGGGGCGTCCACAAATAGCACCCGGGGGGCCCAGCTGTGCCATCTGACTCCGATCGCGAAGCAATTAATGCGCGTAACGCAAATACACTTGTGGTAAGAGAATATAGTGACAGATTACTGGATATGAGATTTTGTGGTTTCATAATGGAGTGGTTTCATAATGACTTAGTTGCATAATACCCTGGTAACAATACGTCTAGCTAGATATCAAAACGAATGTATCATAATGCCTCTGATATTTTTTGTCAAAATACCTTTATATTCCAAAACGCCTAAAATTTTAACAAGTTTATTAAATTTCTTCCATGACTGCTTATCCTGACATTATTTATTTACTTGACACTTTGAGACGGAAATTTTGCCTTTTAGATCTTTTGGATGTATTAAGTCATTCTAAGATTCAGTCGTAACAGAATTCAAACATTTTGGAAACACATTTTGAATCAAATTCATATGAAATTTCGGATGTTTTAAGACTAAGTCAATTTGAGATTTAGGTTAATTAAATAGGTATCCAGGCAGTATAGAATTCAGTCGCCTACCTACCTACTAAAACCTATCGCCAAGCAGCATTCGCATTGTTGTATTCCAGTGGGGGATAAGACAACCGGTGAAATTACTAGCATAGAGGCATTCCATCTTAGTCCTCAGGGTATTGATTCTTTCAAAAGCAACGGTGAGCGAATGCAGGAGTGAAGTCCAAGCGGCGAGTTTAAGTAGTCCCGTCAGAGCGAGCAAAACACATATTAGCCCGTTCATTCTCAATTAGGCAGCCTTATACGTTCGAGAAGCCATGCTGCCAAATTGAATACACGCGCTGAAATGTGTTTTGTTCGCTTTGACGGGACTACTTAAACTCGCCGCTTGGACATCACTCCTGCGTTCGCTCACCTTTGCTTTTGAGAGAATCACTACCCTGGTTGGAGACTTTTTCGTAAGACCACTTCTAAAACAATTCATAAAAAACATAGGTACCTACAAACAGCCGAACAAAGCAGCTCCTCCTTTATTGAAGACATTTAAAATCTGATGACTTTCGCAAATGTATAATATAAGTGAATCTCAACACCAATTTCAATTTCCTATCTTTTGTCTTAAATATCAGTAGGTAAGTATTAGACGCTTCCGCACACTTTCTTGTAACCTAAAATATCTTAGTTTGAAATAGGTTACTCCTGCCGAGTAAAAAAATAATCAGTTCGTTCATAAACCCCTTTGATTCCGTTCAAATAATATTTATCCTGAGGCAACGGGAAGACGTTAAAGTTTTACTATCAATGAGTGGAAGTCGTAACTTGTGCACCGTCGTGTGAGGTTTGTGGACATGTATGACACACTCTGTTAGCACAAGGGCTCCATGTGGGGTCTAATTCGTATAGGATATAGGAATTATGGCACTGAACTGGTCTAGCAGCTGTGTAATCGATTTATTAGCGTATTATGTGGAGAGAATTTGTGCCGGTTTGGTTTTCAAAGGCTTGTGCTTGTGAGTATTCTAAGTGACATATGGCTATTAAATAGATTAAAAAAGTCCGTGCAAGAGCATGTCGGACCATGCTCAGTGTAGTTCCGATACCGTAACTACGAATACAAAAAAGTATTCCAAAAAAACAGCAACTAATTACCGTAAAACTACACAACTATGGTCCTAGCCTGCAACAATAGTCCAATTTTCTTCATTACATTATTCCAAAATATGATAACTAAAACTCTAGCTAAAGCTATTATATTTTTAGAATAATGTGATAAGTAAAATTGGACTATTGTTGTAGGCCAGGACTATAGTTGTGTAGTTTTACGGTAGGTACTCTAGGCGAAAATGACACATTTCGAGTGCAAAATTTTCAAAACGGTCACCCAAATCTAAAAATTGGTAATGACAAGTACATCATGGTTTTGTAAGAGTTATGTTATGATACCTCACTCGATGTAATTATGTAAAAAAAAACCATCGCTGTCGATTGTTTTTTTTACATCGTAATCATTTCATTAGAGATGCAAGGAATATGGATTTTATTGAATACAAACCATAGAAGAATTTTTATCAAGTAAATAGACGTGTAGATAAACATCAACCACAAAGGGTTCCTATACTTACTACAAGATTTTAGGAGTTTTGTCCGGATTGTGGCCGGACTCAGCAATTTTTTCAAACAAGTAGGTATTCTATAAGGTGGTCCATTTTTTTTTTGCAAATTAGCATGATTAAAAGCTAATAAAAATGCAAATATTTCTGGCCGCTCTTTATTTATAAAAAAAAGATAAGTGTAGCCACTAATCAACAAAATGCAGATAAAAACTTTACAAAAATAACAATGAAAGGTATAAGTGTAACATGTATTTGCAATAAATAAAAAAAATCTAACAAACTAGCAATTAAAAAATATCGGTTGCTGCAAGAAAAGCCAGGACTTCTCGATTGATATTGCACTGTTTTCAGGACTTTTCATCTCTACTTAATGGCAACCCTGACCACAGCCCACTCCAAACGGGTACACTCGTTAATCACCTTGAAAAAACAAAGGGTTCTGGTCCCGGCCCAATCAATTACCACTCGTTATGGGTCTGGTTTCTATGCGGTGGAGAAGACCACTTTAAAAATCCACGTTAGGTGATTTATTGTAAATCATAGAGAAACCTAATTTTATTATGTTTTTAGGGTTCCGTAGTCAAACTAAGAACCCTCAGGCCCGGTGCCGGATGCCGGTAAGGCTAGTGGCTTATGAGTTATGACGCTGTTCACACGGCATAATGTCAACAGCTTCATATAAGTAAATTGTACAGCCAAAATTATATGGCAAAATTGCCGGATCCGGCATAGTGGGAACCAGGCCTTATAGTTTCGCCATGTCCGTCCGTCCGTCCGTTCGCAGTCTAGCTCAGAGACTCTTAGTACTAGAAAGCTGTAATTTGGAATGAACATATATATTAATTACGCCAAAAAAGTGAAAAAAAAACCTTATTTCTAAGATATCAGAATTAAAACTGCTTTAGTAATAGTAGTATGTAGTAATTGAATTGTACCGTGTGGTGCCGGGTTTAGAATGTTGCCACTCCATGTCTTCCCGTGGATGTCGTAAGAGACGACTAAGGGACTAAAGGCTGTGTAGTGCTGTTAGGCGATGGGTTTGCAACCTGTCACTAATACACTGGATAACATCTTAGCCTGGTTGTGCAAAATGTGGTCACAGAATTATCAACAAGTTTTTGGAGTTGTTGGTGAGTCTGTGGCTCTGCCTACCCCACTCTGGGAATGAAGGCGTGAGTTACTGTTTATGTATGTATGTATGTAGTAATTGAATTTGAGATACCGCTAGCAGCTTAGGAGAGTAGTATAGTTTACGCACCAATGTATGATGCCAAACAAACTAGACCAAATTTGGTCTACTCAGTAGGTACTACATTATTTGTGCACATGTGTGCGTATTGTAGGTACGAAAAGATTACACCTACATGCTTCCATTTGTAGTAGCTGTAAAGGCTCAGTTTCATTGGTTGAGAGCCCGCATACTACTACTAATTACTACTAATTCTGTTGAAAATACCCGAGTTACAATGAAATAGGTAGATAGATACCAACATTAAAAATCACCTAATTTACAATTCAACAAGTTTCATGTAAAATGACTACCTACATAACAAATTAATTTCCGCCCAATCTCACCTAAACACTTAAAAACAATTTAATAAACCCTCCGGACCCTCCGAAAGGAAATTCCTAAAATCAAATCAAGAGTCCTCTTTTTTTACCGGTCTCGAACCCAACACCCAAAGCTATTACGTTTACAATATGATTTCTATTCTAATGTCCAATGCATTCGATTAGGTAGGTAGGTACTGGTTTGAACTGGTTATTAACCGGTATTGGATGTGTTAAGAATTAAATTTTGTCTATAAAATTATGGTTATAGGATTATAGATATGCAAATTAGTTAAGAAACTTGAAAATAAAACTAACTACAATAGGTACAAATACTTTTTAGGGTTCCGTACCCAAAGGGTAAAAACGGGACCCTATTACTCGTACTAAGACTCCGCTGTCCGTCTGTCTGTCTGTCTGTCTGTCTGTCTGTCTGTCTGTCTGTCTGTCTATCACCAGGCTGTATCTCATGAACCGTGATAGCTAGACAGTTGAAATATTCACAGATGATTTATTTCTGTTGCTGCTATAACAACAAATACTAAAAACAGAATAAAATAAGTATTTAAGGGCTCCCATACAATAAACGTGATTTTTTTGCCGATTTTGTCTATAATGAAACCTTGTACCTATAGATAATGGTTTGGAACCCTTCGTGCGCGAGTCCGACTCGCACTTGGCCGGTTTTAATTTAACGTACAATTAGGTACTTACATCAGGGAAAGTAATGATACATGCAGACGGTCTTATCGCCATAACGAGGATCTCTTCCAGACAAACTTTCAAACAAGAGAAATTAAAATAGTAACTTACGGATAATCCTATTAGGCAAGAAATGGGGAAGGGTGGATAGTCGATAGATAGTCTAGGGTATAAAATTGGACTAAATTTCGATTATAATTCAGTGATCTTAGTAAAATATTACTTTAAATTATTTAAATAGAAAAAGTTACAATTTGGTTACCAAAATGGGCTTCTTGGTAAAGCGTAAACTAAAATGACTAAAATACTAAAAGTATTTGGAAACAATTAAAAAAAGAAAACTATTATCCAATTAATTTGTAACCTATCACTCTTTAAAACTATTAACCGTTGAAAAAATCGTGTAGGTAATTATCCGTAAAAAAAGCAACACCCTAACCTGTCAAAAGGGAATCCTTAATTCCATCATTAAAAAAACGCAACAACATCACGCCGAAATCAACTTTGATGCTACAAAATAGAACACAAATTACAACGACAATGGTTTCAGGCAATTAATAAAATAGTACACTGTCGTTCGTAGGCGATAAGTACAAAACTTTTTCGCATAAGCTTCGATCAATAACAAAATTCGTTCAAATCAAAATCAAACCAAACTTTTAACGAATAAGGTTGAATTTCCTTTGGGTTTTTTCCATGCTTTCATTCGCTGTTACTAAGCGAGCTAAGCGAGCCAGGGATGACGAACCTTTTCTAGGGCAAGGTTTTCTGTTTAGAAATAAACATGTTATTGGCGTTTGCTCGTAATTGGAGATTTCTTGGAACTTGTTTTGCTGAGATTTCGCTGATGTTTTGTGTAACGAGATCGTTGAACTATATTTTGGTAGATTGTTTAATGATTAGGGTAACTCAATTGGTTTTTTTTTAAATAATTAATGTGTTTTTTTTATTTGAACATTTCAAAATATGGAAAGACCTAAACTAACTTATATTTAGTACACAAACGAATTATCTACCTAAATTAACCGTCCCAAGAAATGGGTTTTTTTATTCACGTCGTTATTTTAAGTTTTATATACCTAATTAACTAGGTAAGTAAAATTTACATGAGTTATCTAAGCAACATAAGTCATTAATCTAACCTAGATTATTAAGTCGTTGTTTCATCCAAAGAATAGTAACTTTGGGTTGGGTTTTCTTTGTTGTCAACCCAAAACCTACCTACCTACCAATGACGCCAATAACCAAACAATTTCCTTTACAGCTAGCAAGGTTTCACAAGCATTAAAAATTCCTACCGCAATGACACAATTTAATTTTCAAATAAAACGTTTACTCACATGTACACGGAACTCAACGCAACACAAATTTCTCTTAATCAATGAAAAAACATCTCGATAGCATCGCCGTATCAATCAAACCAACATCTAATTAAACAGCCAACTAACTGTTTTCAACAAAAAAATAAAACGTGCAAAAAGGTTGGCAACGCCACTCGCTGCCATAAATGCACTCTCTAGCACAACCGGGCTATTACTCGTTCCATTATCAAATAGATTCAAACGCCTTGGACATCAATTTTAGAAACGCTACCTTATTTGTATAGGTACAAAGTCGACGGATGTACGCTTTTCTTTGTGAAGGTCGACGTCGCTTACAACATTTCGTTGCCGCGGGCTGACTTAACCGCGTCTGTGCGTGTCTTCGAGCGTCCGTGTACAGGTTATGCATGTGTGCGTCAGTACTCGGTCACGTAGGCGCGGCGTATCGCCTCACTTACGAGTTTTTAGGACATTTCGCGGCTGTTACTGATTAGATTGGCTTTTCTTTGTTTTGTTAAATTAGATTCTCTGTTATTTGGGTTAGATATACAAGTTTTTAGCACACATTTGTTTCATTATCTGCTTAGTAACTATGCTATCATTTTTAATTAATTACATGTAAATAACACGAAGAAAACTTACATTTTTTTTCAAAATTCAATCCCAACGCCTATCATCAACTATAATATAAAACTCAACCTCGTTAAAATCCCATTCAATTTTTTACCAATTGAAAAATAATCACATTTAATTTTTCGTTCGCAGAATGTCCGCGTCGCTCGACAATAAGTGCATATAGCAACAGATCGCGTCAGCTGTGTCGAGCCGAGCCGAGCGCGCCCGAGCCCCGGCGGAAACGGCCGAGCCCACAATTGATTGGCCCTGCGAAAGTTTACTTTGGACGTTATTGATAATCTAAACTTAGGTGTTTCGGAGAACGTTCTGGAACTGTGAATGAAACAAACTTAAAATGCAATCTAAAATCTTTAATACACGGTATAGAAAAAACTGTGGAAGTGGCATAGCTTCGCTTAGTATCAGACCTGTTGTCGCCAATACTCAAACTATCATAAAAACAACACGCCACCATGGAAAATGTTTTTGGTGCGTCTACCGTTTTTACACTCCAAAATAGCGCAATAAGGCATGCTTCTGGATTTATTTCCTATTTTAGAAATATCGAAATATAGAAATATCGAAATAAGCGATCGCGGCAAAAGTATGGCAGGTTATGCGGAACTCCGCATAACTGTGCCACACGTTACACGCCCACTTGACACTTCTACTGTTTTTTCTGTTCTGTGCTTTTATAGGTTGCTAATTGAAGTTTAGAATTGTGCCTAGGCGATAAAAAAACCATACTTTTCACAAAAAAAATATCAAGGGTATGGTAGGTAAGCTTACCGGTGGTGGTAGGACCTTGTGCGGGGTCCGTCCGGATCGCTACCACCATCTTATCCTATAACCTACCGCCAAACAGCAGTGTTCGCATTGTTGTGTTCCGGTTTGGAGATAAGACAGTCGGTGTAATGACTAGCATAGAGGCATTCCATCTTAGTCCTAAGTTGGCAACGCATTTGCAGTCTTAGGATTGCAGTCTTGTGAATGCGAATGGCTATGGGGGTCACAGTTTCCACTTACCATCAGGTGGCCTGTGTGCCTTTGCCTTCTCTATGCCATAAAAAAAGGTAACTTTTTTTACAACAGAAAAAGCGGCCACGTTGTAAAAAAAACTAGGTGCATTGTTTTTTTTCATGTTAAAATCTAGTCTTGTTGTACCTGATTCTAATTTTCTTTAGCCCGTGTTGCGTTAATATCTAAATTATATTAGTGCAGCCGTAAACTCTTTTAAAATAGACTAAATAAGTTAAAAAATGGAACAAAAACACAAGTGCAGTTTTACCTGCATCCAAGGCATCCACGCATCAGGTCAAAGAGCTAGTGTATTATAATAAATAATAATTATAGTATTGGTGACGTCATGACAGCTGTTATTTGCTTGATGTAAAGAACTGTAATAAGGTCAACAGTGTCATTACGATACGTCTTATGTCTGTCTGTTTGTTACGCTTTCACGGCAAAACTACTAAACCGATTTCTGAATTTCGTATGGAAATTGAGTACCTGGGAAGAATACTTTTTATCCCACAAAATAGGACAGTTCAGCATTAAACGTCCACGGACAGAGTCGCGTGTATCAGCTAGATTTTTTTAAATCACCCCCGTTTCACAAATGTGCAGTAATAATACCCAATTCCCGTTGCAAAATGTATTGATCCTGGCGAGCGGTAGCGGGTTTAAGTCCGGACGCGCAAATCCTGCCACAAAGGATATTCTGTTACGCAGTACAGGTGAATGGCAACTGAAAGGCAATAAGTTCTACATTAAAGCGTTCAAAATTGAAGCTTAAATTCATTGAGTCAAAATCCAAATGCAATTTTAGACTGGTTTTTTTGTGTAAAGTTTGGGTTTGCAAATACTTTTTTTAAGTGTCAAGTGTTTTTGGATTGAAAAAGCATCCAGCCAATATGTCAATGCTGGGTAACAGTTGAAAAAAAAACAAATGGGGACACGATGCTAATAAAAATCCCTATAGACATATTTAAATGTCACCCGTTTTTATTTAAGGCAGATTTTTTTTTACCTCTCAAAAACTGTCCAGATATGGGACAAATAGCAGCCTGTTACTCTCACAGCAGGCCTAGTATGATTGCGTTTCTCGCGTGACAAGATCTGGATAAAGTATCCGTCTCTCTCGTACTAATATACTTACGTGTCAAAAAGGGACGGATGTTTTATCTACATTGTCACGCACCCAGGGCCTTTATTCTACACGGTAAAACCATATTGTTTTTGACGTGTTATCGTATCGTCAACGTACGGTGGCTCTAATTTACTTGACAGTAATGGCGGCCGAGTTAAAAACATTACCACAACTGTCATTACATTTATTTTATCTTAAGGTTACGAATTGTTTTTGTAAAAAAATTATTACATACATACATACCTTCACGCCGGGATCCCTTTGGAACGTATATTTTTTTTACGCATATTAACTTTTCGTATATATATCTTTTCGCATAATACCCTTTTTGGCTTACATTGCAGAATTTGCTAAACTTCTATTGTGTTTGTGTAGGTTACGTTAGGTCAGTTTTTTATAATTATTAAAATAAAACCATTTCCATTGTAAAAACCGTTTTAGGTCAAACGGTTTTATGCGTAAAAAAAAATGCGATCCAATAGGGAACTCTTCACGCCTTCATTTCCGTAGTGGTGTAGGCAGAGCTACAGAAATACCAACAACTCGAAAAATTTGTTGATAATTCTGTAACCACATTTTGTACAAACAGGCTACGATCTTTACCAGTGTAAGTATATTCACTTACTTTAAATATTATATAATAAAGATAAAAAATCTTTGAAATTATAACAGCGTTTTTTACACACCTTACCTAAAAACATTTAATGATAATCTACGCCTCATTAACATAACACACCAAAAAGCCCACGCCACAAATAAAAGCTCATATAAAAAGCTTGGAAAGTTTATCTTGGGCCAATAAAAGTTTTTGCCTTCCCAAGTAACAAAGACGTACGTGTAACCTTAAACCAATGGATATTAAACCTTGAAGAGTTTACCATAAGGTTGCATTTGTTATACGATTAATGTAACTTGTGTGACTTTTTTGGTGAGTATGGTAAGTTTTGTGTATGCTCGGCCTACGCAAGGGGCATCGTAAATAAGACGAAAAGGGTTGTCTCTTTGTCTATATAGGCTAGGAGTCGATGCCATCAAATGTTAGATTGGTGTGACCACAAATGTACGGTTTTTGTTGAAAAAATATATCATCGTTTGGTCAATAGTTTTATTTCTGAGCTTCAATAACATTTGAAACAAAAAAAAAAACCGAATGTATCGAATACCCGAAAAAAATTTGGTAAGTAAGTACTTAATGTAGTTTGTCGTATTATCTGCAAACTTTTGTTTTATGCATGCATTTAATAAGTAGGTACATTTTTTTTTACTTTTGATGTGTTGAAGAGTAAACTTGTGATAAATTAAAAAAACTGACTGCTAAGTTGACATTTGAGGGGAGATATTTTTCATTTATGAATTACATACCAATGTAAAATTGTTATTCCTTAAAATAGGTTTTTTTTACAGACCCAATTTCTAAATAGTTAAACAAAACACATACACGTGTCACTTCTAACGTTTACACGTGTAGACCAAGATATATTTACTCAACAAAAGATAATGCGAAATAATATGTTGTTTTGAATTATTTATTTATAACATATGGCGACCATTAGCGGTTCCAAGGACTCTAGCGTGACACATATAATATTTCCTTAAACAATTAGTCATAAGTACATATAAATGCAATTTAATTTCGATTTTACTATGTGTTGATACGGGACTTTATAGCGTGTTTTTTTTGTACATGTTACGTTTTGCTTTTAATTATAGCTGTCCCATCTGTGTCTATATGGCATAATTGCGAGTATGCTGTTATTTTTGCAAGTTTTTTTTTAGCAAATTTCATGATTAAAAGTTTTTTAATCCTCGACCAAAAACCTTTATTTGTTCCTGGGTCTGTCTGTGACGTCGTAGCTCCTAAATAGATGGACCGACTGTAAAGCAGTTTTATAGGTACTTAAAAAAAGTTAAACCTGTTGCTCTATTCTATCCAGTAAAACCATATTGCTTTTGATTTCGTATTGTTATTAACTTGACCGCCATTGCTGTCAAGATTCAAATAAATTCAAAATTCAAAATATCTATTCAGTAAATAGGCCACATGAGGGCTCTGTTACACGTCGGTAACATGAGTGAATCTGCCAGCGCTTCGGACAAGACCATCATTGCATTGCGGAGAAGAAGCGCCGCACGAAACTCCAGCAGAAGGTTATTTTTTCAATCAAATGAGAAAGTAAATGAGAGCTAACGTAACGTTGACAATACGATAACATGTCAAAAACTAAGTTTATGGTTTTACGAAGTAGAATGAGCTCCAGGATGACATGTAGCTAGGTTAGATTGATTTACTTAGCCTTATTTACATGCAAATTCTATGAATAATAAATAAAATCAAGAAAACTGCTGATTTTCAATGAACTTATAATAAAATATATAAAACTATATATGTAAATTTTACTACTTGAATGAAGGTCTGCATAAATAAGTTAAAATATAACTAAGTTACGAGTTAACTTACAATAAAACCTTCCTCAATACTAACTGGATTGCTGTTTTACATTAAAATATAGTTAAATTATGCTAATTTTATACAATATAGTCATTAATTTTTTTTGCGGATCTCCAAGGACAAGGCAAAATTTATACAGTTTTTTTATATATAAAATTATAATTTTGGCGTTTATGAATCATATAAAGTGGTTTCGCGTATTTAAACATACATTACTTCGCTCGTTTTTCCTTCCTTGTTAATAAGATTCACCAATTTTGTTTTACGTAATGACCATACTAAAAGACCGGCTTCTTACTCTAATTTTATTTAAATTATATGCGATATTTTGCTAAAACACTTGCAATATTATGTTTAGTGACGCAAATACAAAAATTATTTTATCAAATAAAAGAATGTCAGAATCATTATAATTTTGAGAGCTTTGCTTTTGTTATTGAAGCATTTACAGCTAATTAAACCTTTTTCTTGTTATTTTTTCTTCTAAGTTTCGTTTCTGTATCTATATTTCCCGTTATTACAGTCTTTCTTTATTTATATATTTTTTTTTAAATTTATTTCAGAATCCAGTTCCATATGAATGTTTTCCTTTCGTTGCATGGTAGCATCATTCCTGTTTATTTTTTTAACTCATCGTACTTGGTCTCCGTCCCAAATACTTAATTTTTTCTAATCAATTGCACCCTATCATTGACAATAAAGAACCAAAAATAATAAAAAAACAAAAGTCCTTGAAAACTTTGAAACCTGACACGCAACTCTTACACTATATTCTCCCCATTTCATCATCGGAAAAATGCATCTCTAAAATCGCCCTTAGTCCGATATGTATAAGGTTCAAACGAACGATGCATGTTTGAGCTATCATTATGTCATAATTTAGCCCCTTTTTAGAAGAGCGAGAGATCTTTTGTCTTGCTTGCTCTTATGAGGGTTATGTTATCGTCTAAAATCAAAAGGTTGTATGTGCTTATAGATTTCGTATTCTTAGTGCTTTTTTTCTTTTGGGTGTTTATAGTTGAAGGTCGACTTTGTCCGTGAGTGAATTTGGACGGTCTCGGGTTATGGTAAACGGTGTTACGTCACGGTTAAACTTGATTTGGGGTTTGAATTTTAGGCATTTTAAAGTGTTTTAGTAGGAAATTTTGTAGGGTATCTACCAAACTATGTCGAGTATTTTGTAAGAAAAGAGAAAGGCTTGAAAGAAAAACATTTAAAATCAAATTTAAGTACACAATAGGTGATGCTCTATTTTTTTTGGAATCGATGTAGGTGTACAGTCGTGTGCATAAATATGTTTACACTTGAGTACCTTGTCTATTTAATGTCATGTTTAAACTGCCATATGTAAATTGACACAGCCATTAAAGTGACAAGGTAGGTACTAAAGTACACATATAATTTATATGAACTCGACTGTACATTACGAACTAAAGAAAGGAAAGTGTAAAACAAAGTATGATTTAAACTAGGACGCCATTATACCAATAAATAACTAGAATTCCACACTTAAGATCTAAAAACGATGTTATTGACGACACCCACACAAATTTTACATGCAAAATTAAACTGCAGTTCATCGAAAATAGATTTTATTACTTGTTTGTCTGCATCTCCGGAAATATATTCTAAAATTATTTCAAGTGTTTCTCGGTCTTTATTTCATTTTGGTGTAGACCATCTTGCTTAAATATATCGTAATCAGTAATAATACTTATTGACTTCATAACAGCTCTTACAGTCAATTGTAAACAATGTGAGTAAAATAAAAATGCATTGGATTTGAATATGATTCGATATAAATTCTGCTTGAGCAACAACGACCCAGCACCCGTATTATGGTCGCTTTTATCGCGGTGGAAAAAGCATTTGTCACTTTCGCACCAACATACTGGTCAGAAAGTGACAGTTGTTTTATCCACGCTTATCCACGTCGCTAAACACGACCATAATAGGCCCGCAGTAGTTTTAGTGGTTTACCTTATCGCAGAGTTCGTCCGGATCGCTACCACCAGATTATCCTTCAACCAACCGCCAAGCACCAGTATTCGCTTTGTTGTGTTCAAATGGTAAAACAACCTGTAAAATTACTAGCGTAGGTAGAGGCATTCCATCTTAGTCCTCAGGCCCGGAAACGCATTTGCGGTCTTAGGATTGCAGTCTTACATACATACCTACATACATTAAATCACGCCTGCTTTGCTTCCCAGAGGGGTAGGCAGAGACCACTTCTTTCCACCTGCTATGATCTTGACAAATCTCTTTCGCTTCTTCCACATTCATACATCGAGTCATGCACGCACGTCGGTTTCGGGTACTGAAAATTCGGCCCTTTTCCAGTATTTCTCCGATTTGATTCGAAAAAGTACGCCTCGGGCGGCCCCTTCCGACCCTTCCACTCACTTTCACTCTGTATACCTCTTTCGTCAATCTTCTTTCATCCATCCTTTCCAAATTACCGAACCATCGAAGCATGCCCTTTTCAATCTTAGTCACTACATCTTCTTTTAGTCCACATTTCTCTCTGACTTCTTCATTCTTCATTGCAGTCTTGAAAATGAAAATGTCAATCAGGTGGCCTGTGTGCTTGTTAGCCTTCCCCATGTCATAAAAAATAACAAAAGACAGCAACGCAGTAGCATTAAGACGAACCAGTGACATCATTCAAGGACAACGTCGCCTAAACATCGATGACGTCAGTTTGCTACCTGGGAAATAGGTACTCTGCCCTCTAAATGAAAAGGGCAGTAGAGGACGATGAAGTTCTAACGCGTATACTACCTTTTTGCTATAAACGGCATGTGTGATATGAAACTTGGGAAATGAAGGGGACACCTAGTAACTACGCTTTGGATCCACGATTCTGATATTTCCTTTTATTCCATAACTTCCAATTTACCTATACGCTGCCTATCACGTACGAATTCTATCGAGCCACCATTCCACCTGACAATAGACACACGTCCAAGAATCTCATATCGCCCCGTCATCCATGCCTGGACGCCCCCTTTATAGCATTACCAACTTATCCTTTACACCGGCGAAAACTAAACACAGAGTAACTTTGTACGGAGCCCTCGACAACAGAGCTATTTCGACTGCAACAGCTAAGTTGGTATTCCCTGTACCAAACTCCTTGCCTTTGATTTTCCAAGCGGCCGCCATCGGGAAACGTCGGCTATTTTCGGACATTTCCGCTTCGATACATTGGAGAATTTTCTCACTTGTAATGATTGAAATGGAATTTTATTTCTTAAGGAAAAATACTCAAATTTTATTGTGATTGAGAACTCTTATTGTAACAAATTTCTTTTGACGTGCGTACTAATATACAAAGTGTAAATACGAACAAAGAAACGCTTTGTAAGGCTAAAGTTGCTTGCAATATTTCTCAAAGTCACAGTTTTATGAGTTGTTTGAATGTATTTCCTTTGAGCAATAATAGTTCTTATTGATTGCTATTTTACGAGGGAATCCCGTCATAGTTTTTTTGCACCTGCTACGGTTTCTTCGAAATACGGAAAGGTTTCCGCTGAATTCGGATTATTAGAAAAAAAACGTAAGTGTGACGGAGCTTAGCGAGCTTTTGTGAGGTCACGTAACTTATTTGTGTAGCTTTTTGTGTAAAAAGTCTTATTAGTCGTGCGATTTTTATTCTGAATAGGCCTTTTCTTAGTTGGGACACTAAAGAGGCCAATCAAATAAAAAAAAATAGCACGTTTTTACTTAAAATGATTCGGGAGATTTCTTTGTTCCAAATCTCTCCCAAGTGCGTTTAATTGCGTGTGCATGCGAGTAATTAAATGTAATTCATTAATTTGTATTTTCTTAAACATAAAAACATAGGGACAGGGAAATGTGATATTTTTCCTTAAAACGAACCTGAATAAGAGTTCCTAATTTAAACCGAGAAAATCATTCTAATTTTTTTTTGTAGTTCATTAACACCAACATAAAGCTAAGAACCTATTAACAAACCTTCTAGAAGCTATAATTACACCAAAAGTCTTTGTCTTCACGACCGTCCCATCTCCCGCTACCGAGATACACAGAAACCTGATATTAAAAAAAAACCACACACATGTTCCACAGAACGAATAAACTTTAAACACTTAACCCATTTTTTGCTGACGGTACAAAAACAAATGATAAATCTTCGCTTTTTTTGCTGTCCCTAGCCTCTAAACATCTACCTGAAACATATGATAGATAACATGACCACAATCAAATTTGAACCCTAACCAAACTTGATAAAGGTTAATTCCCAACGACAAATATTATTTTAACAACTCGAATTAAAAAAAATGTAAGCTGCGATTGAAAATGGACTTTATTGTATAGTGTATAGAGTTGGATTTATGTGGTTAACGTGAAGGAACTGTGGACAGGCTAGGGATGTTTACAGGGGACCGGTTGCCAAGTGCATTTGGTTTCTTCCACTTTGCACCCAAGTATCAGCTGTTTCAGTACCATAAAAAAAATAGGTATCATCACTGTTATAAACATACCTCCAGGTCTTGTTCATCAACGTGCAAAAAACCCATTTTGGAGCATTCCATGGTTATGTAATCGACATTCGTACTCGATTTTAAGACTTTACAGTTCTCGTACTCCTTTCATTTGAGGTTCCGTCATTTGTTAATAATTAAATATCAAAGCTAAATGTGTACTTAAAAAAACCCATGAACTACTTTTGACATTATGTCTAAGTTCGTAAAGAAACTAGGTGTAAACCAAACGTCACGTAAGCGACAGCAAATCGACGTGAAAATATCACGCGTCTGAAACAGGTGATATTTTCGAAAATGTTAGCGAAACACGAGACAAAGGTGAATTAAAAATAAAATTAAGTTACCGTTTTCATGGAATGCTCCTAAAATTAGTCAATTTAACATGATAGTTATTTTACTACTTATTTATTTCTTTATACTGGAAAAGGGCCGAATTTTAAGTACAGGAAACCTTAGTGCGTGTATGGTATGACTCGATGTATGAATGTGGAAGAAGCGAAAGAGATTTGTCAAGATCGTAGCAGGTGGAAAGAAGTGGTCGCTGCCTACCCCTCTGGGAAACAGACGTGATTTCATGTATGTATGTATGTAGTTATTTTACTTTCTGTCAAATCTAAATGTAGCTAAAAATTCCATGGATAAACTCTAAAATACACCCTTTTCATAAACACAACTGTATTTGTCTTTGGTTTTCGTTAAGGTTAGACAATTGTTTAAACTTAATGTGTAGATAATGCGACGACGACGCGCTGGCATAGTTGGTAGTGACCCTGCCTACGAAGCTAGCGGTCCTGGGTGCAAATCCCGGTAAGGGCAGATATTTGTGTGATGAGCGCGAATATTTGTCCCTGAGTCTTGAATGTTTTCTATGTATTTAAGTATTATATTTCTCTATGTAAGTATTTATATCGTTGTCTAGTACCCATAGTACAAGCCTAGTGCTTGGTTTGGGACTAGGTCAATTGGTGTGACATTGTCCACTGTTTTTTTTTTAATAGACATTAATTTAAATCAAAGTTTAATTTTCATGTCAAACACGTGACTTACCTATTCGTCTACTCTGTGGTAGGTATATGAATGAATAGATTTTTTTAAATAGTGACAAAACTAAGAGATTACCTACCTTATGAGTTGCTCAAGCAAAAAAGAAACTTAGTATGTTACAAATAGAAAAATAAAATGGTTTGAAAGTATACTAAGTAAAACACGAATTGGTAGGTACCTGAATTTTATTCTTTAAAAAAATAATAAAAAACCAAAAGTCCCAAATAGAACCAACCTCCTTTTGCAACTAGTCAAACAGATCGTAACAATTACGTCTCAGTAAACTCCTAGTTTCAACCTTAATACTAACAAAATAAAACTCAAATTCCCTTGCGTCGAGTTTCCACTAAATTTTTACGTACACAATTTTGTACTGTAACATTTTGTGTTAAGGGTGAGTTTCGTTTGAACTTATCGGTCCCTAGTAACATGTCATTACATCTTTGTATAGTGCATGGATCAGAGTGCGTTGATTTTAGGGTGAAAGCGAAGGAAGGAAGATGCAATATAACACGACAAGGTTTAAATGTATATAGATACATACTATACTTCACCGTATATTAAAAGGCAAAGGCAAAATTTGTAAACGATCAACAAATTAGGTTAGGTTAGGTTAGGTTAGGTTGGGGTGCGGGCCGGATTCCTCCACGTTGGCCTGGGTGCTGCAGTCTCTCTTGATCTCGATCCGGAGAGAACGCAGCATCTGGGCTGGTGCACCCTGGGCATCGGCTGAGACTTTCTCCTTATGGGGGATTCTTTCAGTCCATGGCGAATATCCGGCACGGGGGTGGTGACAGGGGTTTCTTGAAGGGTTGCGGTTGTGTGGAGACCACTTCCGCCCCGGAAAGTTTCCTTCTGTCACCTGGGGAGGGATGGTGACGAGCGGCTTTTCTTCGGAGAAGCTGCTTCGTCCACCAGTTGTGGGCGGCGACAGAGGTCGTTTGAAGGGGCGGTTGCGTGTGCCTACGAGGCCGTTTCCGCCCTGGACAGCTTCCATCTGTTGCCTTTTGAGGATTGGTGACTGGGGTGGTTTGAAGGGTCAGTTGCGTGTGCCTACGAGGCCGTTTCTGTTCCCGGAAAGCTTAACCAGTCGCCTGGAGGGGGCAGTGACTGAGGTTGTTGAAAGGGGCGGTTGCGTGTGCCTTCGACGCCGTTTCCGCCCTGGACAGCTTCCTTCCGTCACATTTGCGGTTGGTGTCCCTCTACGTGTCTTCTGGAATACCGGGGGGCACTGTAGTTATTGGTGGGACAGCTGTGGTGGGGTGTGTTTGAAGGGTATGGGACCAACCCAATGCGGTTGGGTATCCGGAAAGCACCATCCACCACAGGCAGACCGTTGAAGGGAAGGCGAACTCAGCGGACTTCGGTTCGCTGCTCGCCCGAACTTTTTGTAGAGCCAGTGGGTTGGGGGCCCACATTGCACGGCTTTACCGGTCTGGGGAGACGGTCGCGGGCTGTTCACAGCCGTCTCCTCCTTTGGCGGAGAAGGGAGGGCTCTTCGGAGCAGGCCGGGAGGCGCGTCAGTGGAGAATGCTTTTTAGCGGTTCCGCGGCGCCTCACTACTGGCCAGGGAGGTTAAACGCCGGAGTGGTTTTAGACGGTAGTTCTTTTGAGAGTCCGTCATACCTCCCATTGCACAGCCATCCCCAGGCTGGGAGGATGCGTAAATTGCATTTCCACTCCGTCAACAAAAAAAAAAAAAAAAAAAAAAAGTTAGGTTAGGTTAGGTTAGTTTTTGGTGAATCATTTACTATTTTCGGTAGTTAAAAGTGTTTTTTGGCGTTATGTTTTACTATATCTGGTGATCCGTTAACATAAGCCTATTAAAAACTCGCTTCTGCCCGCAGATTTTAACTCATAGATTTTAATTATCGTTATTCCCTCGAGAACTTTTAAATTTCCCGGGATGAAAAGTAACCATGTGTTAACCCAGGGTATAAGCTATCTTCATTTCAAATTTCTTCCAAATCCGTCCAGTCGTTGCAGCGTGAAGGAGTAACAAAGTAACACACAAACTTTCGCAATTTTAATGTTAGGAAGACTAGAGGACGCCCGCGACTTTTTACGCGTAGAACTAGTTTCTCGCTTTTCCTCCTATTTTAACTCCTTAGGGTAGAATTTCTAAAAATCCCTTCTTATTGCACCCTAGGATATCCAAGGAATATTTCTTTCAAATTTCAAGCCCCTAGGTCCTGCGGTTTCGGCTGTGCGTTGGTCGATCAGCCAGTCAGTTTTTTTAATATCCTCGTTCTGCCCAAGCATTTTTAACCTATTTCCGATTTCTGCCCAATGACCTCTATGAAGGACCTTTTTGTAGTTTAATTAGGTACCGAGCAGAGCGTACCTAATCTTTTTTCGGTATTTAGGGAAAAATATATTTAAAATTGGCATTTTGACATACATACTCGTTACTCGTGCATATCCACAGAGTAACTAGGTTTATATTTAGGTACGTATAGCAGAATGTTAGCTTTCATGACTTGTATTGTATGATATGCAATTGTATGGGTTCAAACACACCAATCCCACCAATCATCCATCCGACCTTCAACCGAAAAGTGCACTAATTTGATACCCTGTGTGAAAGGCCCGTACAATTGCCATAGCTTACGAATTACAGAGAGTGCTTATGGTAAGAAAAAACGCTGAATAATAAGTTTGGGTTCAATGCGAAGTGAGTGAAAATTTTAAAATATAATGAGGTGTTTTTATTGTGCAAGTTACTCAGATGCAAATATAATCGACGGTTCTGTGACCCAACCTCGTATATAGAATATCGTCCAGTATAAACTGACACTCACTAAGTACGCGAGTGCATACTTAGTGCGTGCCAGTTTATACTGGATAAAATTCAATATACGAAGTTGAGTCACAGAATCTTCGATATTTTGTATATAACACCAAGTTACGAGTACATGTCAGGTAGATGGATTCGAGTATATAATGTAGGTTGTGTACGAGTATCTAAAGATAAGTCTATTGGTATTTAAAAAATAAAAATAAAAACACTAGGGGATTAAAATACCTACATGTCTGATTGCTTCATATAAGTATCAATTTATTGCATGGTTGTTTAACTTAAATTAAATTATATTCATATAAATGTCCGACACACTTTTTTTGCTTGACTCTTACGATTTAGGGGCCGTAAAAAATAACATATTGTCCATCGGGCTCAGCGTTCTCAATAAAGCGAGCCGTAAACTTATCCCAATCGGACACACTTTTTTTCCTTTTTTTCAACAATATTCGGTTTTATAACGAAGCAAAAACACAGTATCTAAGCATACATAATTTTATATTTTCGTGTGTAGGTATTTCAATTCTAGCCTAGTTAACTATCAAGTGTATATAAAGTGTATTTTGTGTATTTTTGAAAGAAAAACATAAATGAAATTATTAAATTAAGCGGTATTATACATACGATCAGTTTCTGTATTGTTATATGCTTGTGGGGATCCCTTCCCTGGCAATACAATAACTTTATCTGCTTCAGGCGTTCTAATATCTGGGATAAGTAAACGTTTAGGGATATGTCCATTTTATTCCATCGACGTCTTTTTCCTCTGTACCCTTTCTGTTCTCCTAATTCCTCTGCGACGAGGTCGCTAGCGTGGAACCGACACAAAGCGCCATTAGCACGAATTACTCCCCATTGTGGGGAAAACTGCTCGAAATAACAACCGCCGACAATGCGCGTGCGCTTGGCAACAGTGGCTACAGAGCCGAGGACTTTAAATGTTGATCCATCGTAGAACCGTGTCAACATGACAGCGTCGAATGACGACATAGAAATTAATTACATAGGAATTAATCGTTGGTTTGGTGCGACAAGGTTCTATAGTGCATAGCTTAAATACAAAAGCGACATAAATCAAAATGTGTTTGTGTCGCATTTGAATTCGGAATGCTGTTAACTTAAAGTCTTAAATAAAACTATATTTATTTTTGTTTTGTGGCGCTTTTGTATTTAAGCAGCGAGTGGTTCATCAGTTTAAGTCCATGACCGTACTACAGACACAGTACCTACTATCAGAGTTAATATGCTTTTGAGACAAACCTCTATCTATTCTATACTTAAGCATGATTTTTTAGGGAACATTTAAAAAAAAAGTTCCTGTCGTGTATAATTGTGTTCTCGGCACAGAGAAATCTTCAAAAACTGTCGTCTTAAAAGCCCCAATGTTACCATCCCCAAAAAATACAAAAATAACTGTCACCAAGCAATAAAATCTCCTTTTATACGACTTTGGTTGGTTTTTATTTTCGTTGGTATTGGCGAGTATTTTAAACCTATATTTTTACTCAATTTACGATCTTAATAAACATGTCCAAGTTACTTTATATTACTTTAAAACAGAATAAAATTTGTCGATGTGCATTTTATGTAGGTATGTAACCTTCAGTTTTATAATCTTTTATTTCATTCAACACGTTATATCTAAGTGTTTGTACCTACTAAAAGTCATCGAAAACAGCACCAAATAACTTTAAATAGAAAATTAGTTCGTACGTGTGGTTTTTTGCCTTTGTTTCTAGTAACGGTTTCGGAACCCTACACAGACATGATCCGACATGCATTTGCTCGGTGTTTTTAACTAGTATGTTAAATTAAAATCTAAAGCAAAAATACGATTAACAACAGCCGTATTCTACTTTTACTCTACACGTATTGCTATAGCATTTTTTTACCTCGACCGCCATTTTACCGTCATTTAAATAAAGGGCTTCTAAACGGGCCATATTTTCACTGCAATATGTGGCCGGAAACTATTGGTGTCCCTCTCTTACTCGTATGTTAGAGAAAGACACCAATAGTTGCCGGCCACATATTGCAGTGAAAATATGGCCCATTTAGAAGCCCCTTAAGAACAATCATAAAGGGCTTCTAAACGGGCCATATTTTCACTGCAATATGTGGCCGGCAACTATTGGTGTCCCTCTCTTACTCGTATGTTAGAGAAAGACACCAATAGAAGCCCCTTAACGTTGACAATACGATATACATGTCAAAAGCAATTAGACTTAAGTATCTCGAATAGAATAGAGCTGCTCAGCAAATTACTCAGGCGCCAGTCCTGTATCCAAGTTCATTTTAAAGTATTATTTAGGATCTTTAACAGCATTATCTAAAGGTTTTTGCCCGTATACTGGCTTGTTTTTGCACCAAAACAATGTCATTTCTCGGTGGGAGGCGCCTCCCTGTCGCCGGGTCACTTAGCAACACTCATCCCGGGTCAGGAGAATATTGTTGTTTACTTGTTACGGAAATAATAAACCTCTATACAATGTAATGATACTCGTTGTTATACTCTTTAATGTACAAGAATAAAAAAGAAACGCTTAACACGGGCAATTGAAAAAACTTAACTACAAAGGTGAACTTAACAATTGAAAATATGGTAAAAGAAGTACAGTCGCCCACACACTTAACTGACCATTAAAGACGGAGCTGAGAATAAGTATCAATGCTTGAAAGGGATGCAAATATATTTAATATGTAAAAAATATCTACATCCCTGTCAAGCATTGATATTTTCTCTCTGCTCTGCCTCCAATGGTTAGTTAGGTGTGTTGCTGTGTGTACCCTAATCAAAATAAATAAATATGTATGTAGATACACTATCCAAAAGCAAAATTTTCAAATTGAATACTTAGGTACTTATATTACCTACAATTAAATACACACGTAAGTAACGGACCATTTTTGAATTCTTTCCAAGAAAATAACAATTTAAAATATAAAATCCCCGATATTCCTATTGGGAACCGCTTCTTTAAAAGCTGAAATCTCTTAAGCTTAATTTAGATTGGTCAAGGACAGTAAACAGTGCAGTAGTGTAAACCGATTGGACAGTAGCGACACCGAACAGATAGGGTATTAAAGGTTCGTCACTTTTGGACCTTAATAACGTTGAAATAGAGTCGAAAAGTGACGTACCTTTTCGTACCTTGCCTACTGTTCTGTCCTGTTCACTTTTCATACCGACGCTCGGAGGTCGCTCTAGGGTTGTCAACTATGGCTTATGCACAAAAAACTATCGTGGTACTGGCACTCGTTTCTAGTTGTTTGATTTATTGTTGAGAATGAAACGGGAAGAATGGAAATATAAATTAATAATTGATAACTAAAATATTTCAATTGTAATGTCATCGTAATTTTACATATTTGTCACAGACAATATCTTGCGACGATTTCGACACTGGCGAAATGCACGATTATTATATTTTACAGTGTAATAAATTCGCATTCTCATGTACAATTGTTTTCAGAAAGCTAGTGGACAACACTTGCAAGGCATTGAGAGAGAGTCTGTTCCTCATTAAGATACTTTTTAGGATTTCACAGTTCAAGTAGTTCCTCTTGAAAAACTTGCAGAATCGTTCCGCTATTGATCTGACAAATTCCACAAAACTGTCTGGTGGTATGGTTGATAAAGTTTTGGTGCCATCTTTGCAATAATCTTTATAACGGGTAAATGTAGTGCCCTGTGAAAAGTTTTGTGCATTGTCTTCTCCTTTTGCATAAGCCATAAGCTCATTACATTCCTTGTGGTAATCTAAGCATTTCCTCAACAAATATCCACTGACGTAAACTAACGCATTTTTTTCCGGTAAGTCAAGTGTGATATAATCCGTAGTTGATATTAAATTACTTTAGACCTAACTTTTTTTTTTTCTGTTAGATACCATTGTCAAAGTGGTTTCTGGATTACCAACCTCATTGGCTAAGGGAGCATATACTTTCTCACCATCTAGTAAACATTTTGTTAAATCTTCTTTGCAATTACCACTTTTAGGCGACTTAAAAATATTTTCCTGAATGCTGAAACCAGCTGCCAGGATGTTGGTTCCGTAGAATTTCCATTATTAGTCCTAATCTGACCAAAAAAGGTTTCTAAACAGTCCTGATTTAATCGTCTGGTCAGTACATGAGAGACTCCTATGTCCCTGAGTTTTATTTTTGGCCTGTTGTTTAACAACACGCGCGAAGGTTGGGGTCAAAAATTTGTCACATAACCTAAAAAACGTGTCGGCTTCAGACTGTGTAGTGTTTGTTATTTTTAGCCTCTTTCGGCATCCATGAACTTCACTTAAAAGTCTTCTTTTTCGAGGAGTATCATTCGAAAGGTGTGACGGAGTTTGTGTTTGAGAATTCCTTTGCAAATCTTCACACTGTACATTTGCGTCGGCTGTTTCAATAATTGCTTGAATTCCTTTATTTGCAAAATTATTCGGTGATGGCAGGAGGAGTTGTGGCATTGAATTTCTTTTTAACAACTTTCGGTTTGAATTTATTATAATGCGGTCGGGACTAAAGTGAGCTTCACACACACGAGCACGACAGCAACTTGTATTTATTAAATCTTCTCTGTGGATCAATCTCAACCACTCAGTCCGCCTGAAACAAGATAAATTGTAACTTTATCTTTAAAAAAATACCGTAACCTTAAAAATAAATAAATAAATAAATAACCGGCCAGATGAATTAATAGGTATTAAAGTGGAGGGGGTGACTGAGGGGGTACTCCAAACCCGCAGTACCTATAGCCCGTAATAGCAAAAAAAAAAACAGTAAACCTACCTACTATTACAATACAAAAAGTTTACAGAACAGAAACATACAAATTTTAGGATTTTTTCACTATCGAAAATCCCTAATAACTTGTTAACGGATTACCCTAGTTACACAATTGCCCTATCCGTTTTAGACCTAAACCTATCAAAAGACACTAAAAACAACACAATATCTACACAAACAAAAAAACATGTTTTCAACTTAGGTACTACGTAAGGTGGCGTAGAAAAATTTAGTTAAATATTTCGTTTAAATACTGATTTGAAATAGAAAACTATTACATAAATTGATCTTAGATATTATTATATTCTTCGCGGGCCGGGGCGGGGCGCTTACCTACCTACCTAACTGTTCTGTGTAACGTTAAAACGAACCATCGAAATCCAAGCAGATACCTACTTACCTCTCTGAAACCACTGGCACTGGTAGCTTAAAAAACGTCCAATCACCGTTTAATGTTGAATTTAAACAACCGTCCACTGAACAATTATAATAACTCTTTTGTTGTTGCTCCATTATTGCACAAAAACGTTCGCAGACGCGCGTCTCGAGCGGATGGCACTCGCGCACTGGTCCCAACCGGTCCGAGATATCGTGTCCGTGAGCAGTGTCTATGTGTGCGTTGCTCGAGCGCACTAATATGTGGATTGATTTCTGTGCGTAGCGAGTCGAGTTGCCTTGCCAGTGGACCCAAATAGAACCATTCGTCCGCGTACGTAACTAAGTTTTATAACTAGCTACGGACTATGATTTTTTTTCTTGTTTTGTTTGCCTGCGTAACTAGGTTACAAACAAATAAGTTTTATTTCCTTCTACGTAGCTGGGTTACGAACGAATAATTAATTTAACTTATGTCCTTGTATTAATAAATGAATTTGATAGCGGAGCTCCTATTTTTGCGTAGTTTAACCCTTCGGGCCTGCTGCAAAAATTAAGAAAATGCCTCGTTGCTTGATAAGAAACTGCAATATCCCAAGAAAGCTACGACTTTGAATCGATTTTGCACGGAAAATGGAAAATTCTCTTCTCTTGGTGTGTCCCAGTTGGTAGCGAAAAGTGACACGGTTGGTTTTCATACAGATTGAGGTTACGTTATCTATTTGTATTTATATCTGTGCATCCCATAGACACACAGATTACCTACATATGTTCAACTTATAACTCCCCTCTTTTTTCGTCGGCGGTTAATGGCTGAGTTATTGAGTAGTCATACTAATAATTTCAAAATAGTCGTAAATACACGCTATAATTCACTACTAGGTAATAATTACCAAAACTTTCCTAAGTTCAAAAGTTAACGTGTCCACTTTCTTCCAAACAGAGTTAGAACATGATTAGCCCATTCAATAGTACTTAATAGCCGTTATTACGCCGAAAAACCCCTAATTTATACGAAAACTTCGAGTTTCATTCAGAAAATTACATCCAATGTTCAACCCCTAAAAGTTTGTATTGTCCAAGATGGCGTAACTCAACAAAATGGCGGCCATAACTCGGGACATGTCTTTGTGATATAATGATAAAGCACAATCGCAGCAATAAAATGCCCAACTTAAACAAAAGTAGGAGTGTACGTCGAAAATTAACTTTTGGTACAAGTTTTAGGGAAAAGCGGTATATTTACGTACCTATATATTGTTATGGAGTTCTATTTTACTCGGTAAAACATTGTTACTTTTGACATGTTATCATATCAACGTTATGATGACTCATATTTATTTGACAGTTAATTTGGTCAAGTTAAAATCAATACGACAACATGTCAAAAACCATATTGTTTTACCGAGTAACCGCATACATTTACTAAGGAATGATCTTCCCGCTATGGATATGGATTAATACGTCCTACTTTAAATAAAAGAGTATAAATTGACTAATAGTTAGCAACTTGGGCTGGTATTGCTGAAATTTATGTGTGACACTGATATAGCTTACTATCAGGGCCTATATTCAACACGTTAAACAATATTGCTTTTGACGTGTTATCTTATCGCCAAAGTTATGATGGCTCTTATTTACTTGACAGGAATACCGATAGCTCGTCAAAAGCAATAATGTTGTACCTTGAAGAATTAAGGCCCTGCTGGCCTGTTACCTAACGCACTCGCAATTGCAATCGACTTCAAAGTGGAACAATTGTGTTCATTTTGAAAGCAGATTCCCCTTCGGACTGTCAAAATGAAAACGATTGCGATTGCAAGTGCGTTAGCCAATAAGCCTGCTGGTTGCTCGCTAGCCTTTAATGGCTAAAAATCAAATAGGTTTCTTAAAGTTTGACGAACGAACGCTCTTAACTTGCTCCATACAACAATCACCAAGGAACATGCCCCACATAAAAATCGCTGAATAGGTTCCCCAACTTTCAACAAAAGAGCTGATTGCCGTAGGTTTGTCGGTCGTTTCAACCTTATCTCTTTAACCTCGTAACGCCCACGGCCATTAATTGAAAGGATTCTTATATTATGTTGCTGACCTGGGGTTTTATTCTACTTTGTCTTACGGCTTTCAATAAACAAATTAATATGAACTCTCATAACGTTGACAACACGATAGGAATAGGCGTTAATGCAAAGTAGAATAAAGCCCCTGTGGCCACAGATAGATGCATTCGGCATAATGATGTTAATAATGTATTTTTTGATGACGCGCTGGCCTAGTTGGTAGTGACCCTGCCTACGAAGCTAGCGGTCCTGGGCTCAAATCCCGGTAAGGGCAGATATTTGTATGATGAGCGCGAATATTTGTTCCTGAGTCATGGACGTTTTCTATGTATTTAAGTATATATTTCTCTATATAAGTAGGTACCTATGTTTGTCGTTGTCCTAGTACCCATAGTACAAGCCTAGAGCTTAGTTTGGGACTAGGTCAATTGGTGTGACATTGTCCCCTTGTTTGTTTTTTGTTAAATATGGTTTGTATTTTTTTTTCTTGGGTTCCAGTTTTCATGATGTTTCCTTTTTTGGAAACTACTGGTACGACTGCTCTAAATGTAGTATTAGATCCACAACACAAACAGTCACAACTAATTTTGATCTTAAATAGGTATGGATGTAAGTTTGACATTCCTTTACTACATTTCGACACAGCTAAAGTATGAGTAAACCTTGAATTAGATTTAGGGCCTGTTTCACAATCGACAAGTAAATTTATCTGTCATTTAAAGTTAGCTCTCTCCTTGTCTATTTTCAAGTGCAAAAAAGAGAAAGGGCTAAATTTATGTGTCAAATATGCTTTACTTGTCGATTGTGAAACACGCGGTTATTATTGCAAATGGCCCTTAACAAGTTGCGTATTCAACAATTCTCCAGAAACAAAGGCAATGAAACTAATCTACAAAAAAATCGCTTTGCGCATTTATAGACACTTAAAAGAATTTATGAAATCGAAAAGTACCATTTGGTAAAGAGAAACCAATGATAGGTAGTCAACGAAGGCAACCAATTCATCGGAATAAACAAAAGACGGATCAGAATCCCAAACCGAAAATATTCACAAGTATTTTTCCATTGTCTTACTCCCATTCCACCCTGCATATAAATACATCTTAATCCAATCGAGAATTGTTTCCCAAATACATCTGAGATCTCATTCCGAATACAAATACAACTACTGTACAAGATTGGACGGCGATTGATCAGTATTTGTTTTGGCGTAAACATATTTACGATCTTGTTTACTTGTAGCAATCGTTTCATGTAATTTAATAACGTTACGTGTTTTGTTGCTCTTGTAACAAAACACTGTAAAGTTTTTATGATCAGTTTCATTGTTTTCCAATGGATTAACGTGGATGAAAATTACTAAATATAGATACGTTATGATGCCTCGTGGATCCCATTTTAATATTTGATAGTTTATTTATTTCGTAGATTGTACTTGCGTCATTTGACTTAAATTAGTAAGCACGTGTATAGCTAATGTGAACGTTGCAGAAAATTGACGCAGTTTTTAAAAACAAAGCACAAAAGTTTTGATATCATTTTCGAAAAAAATTGAAAGCATTGAGAATGTTTTTATAAGTAAATAAATGTTTTAAAAAACAAAAAAACCGCCTTCAAAAACGCAAAAAATAACTTCTACTACTAGGTACTTAGTAGTAGGTACCTATCCTATTAGGTTAGTCCAACTGAAGTCGGCTTTTTGTTGAAAATATTGTGGTCGCCGACTTCAGTTAGACTAACCTAATAGGATAGGTACCTACTACTAAGTACCTAGTAGTAGAAGTTATTTTTTGCGTTTTTGAAGGCGGTTTTTTTGTTTTTTAAAACATTTATTTTATTTTATACTTTTTAGTGATCATAATAAGCTTATTTAGTCCCACTTCTTAGTTGATATATGAAACTTTAAGACATTTCAAGCTCGCCGCAAGCAACGCCGCGGGAAAATCATAGTCATTTTAAAACGATTAAATGTGCTTCGTTGTAGTCGCTCAACTATCTTAATCGGGATATCTTATCGCCACCCTTGAAATCGGTACCGTTGAGGAGTTCCGGTGGCCATCTGTGGTCTTCATCATCAGTTCCGCTTCACCAAGTGACACTTTCTGAATGCAAATGCTACACTTGTTACTAAAAATACTAAAATCGCTATATGTTTGCATACAATATTTGAGGAGTTCCCTCAATTCCTCACTGATCCCTTCATCAGATTCAGATTTGCTGACAATGGGACCACCTCGGAAGTATACTCTATCAAACCAAAAAAGAATTTTTAAAATCGGTCCACAATTGACGGAGTAATCGGTGAACATACATAAAAAAAAAAAAAAAAAAAATACATACAGTGGAACGTATAACCTCCTCCTTTTTTGAAGTCGGTTAATAAAAAATAAGAACGTTCTTGGAACAATGCTAAAAATGCACGTAAATAAAATAAAAACTATGCAAGAAAATATTAAGGTACTTGGGCACTTTTAACGTTTAATAGTCTCCATATCTAACGACTCGGAATCGGCTTAGGCCGGTCAGAGAAGGCTTTATGCCAAGACTCAAGCAAGCTCGGCTCGGCTAGTACAGTCGCGCCGAGCCGAGTTGAACCACGTCTTTTTCTTGTAGGTATTCTAATTTCGACTGTGTCAGAAGGCGAGTTATGTTTTTCAAGTGTATGTATGTAAGTGAATGTGTGATGTATGTCTATTTCTTTGGCATGCTCTGCAGCCTAAACGGCTTGGTAGATTTTAACGCAAGATTCTTAGATTTTTGTCGTTAGATTCATCTTTGTTGTGGGAGTGACATAGGTTTTAATCAAAGTAATGAGAGGGGTTATTTTTTAATATATATCGACGACATTAGCAGAAATGCAGTCGGGTTTTTAAAGCCTGCTTTTTTGCGACTTAAAAGTCTTTCTGACGTGTTCAAAATCCAATCGCTTCAATATAGATATAACGCCTTTAACAATACTTCCCTTCTTCTTGGATAGATGGGAAAATAATGCTTAATTAAAAACAATAAAAAAAATATTCATCGAAAAAGTAACATAATATTTATTTCTATTGTTGTTTATTTCTTTTGTTACCTTAAAATATACAAAAAAAAACCGAAGTTGATGCGAAAATATCAAATGGTAAACAATCATTGTCTTCGAGCAAATACAATTTCCGTTTCAGGTTTTCCCAATGTAATCCAATATCTTATTCAAAATTCCAAACTCATTTTGATTTAGCGAATCAAAAAGCGGATATTTTTACGGATATATCTAAATATCATTGGTTTATTTATTATAATGCGAAACGGAACCGATTGGATTTAGTCAGTAAAAAGTTTTTTTTTTTCACTCGTATAATGCACTATGTGCTGGAAATATTTTCTGGAAGTATTTTCTGGAAGTGTTTAAGACGGACGGTGCGTATTCAAAAAACTGGACAAGGCGAGTCAGACTCGCCCACCGAGGGTTCCGCACATGACACGGTTAACTCAATTCAAAATTTGCTTCGCCGCCGTTCCTTGCATTTAAGACCCTGTTTTTTGTGATTTAATAAAAATGTTGGGTTTTCCTGATTTTTCCCTATATTTGTAGTATAAGACCGTATTACTTGCCAAATTTCATAGTTCTAGATCAACGGAAAATACCCTATAAATTTTGATTTCCTTGAGTGTCGAAATATACGTTTTTTGCTGCATAAACGGCCGTATCTTTTTTTTACGTTTACTTAGAAGTTTGATTTTTTTATAACTTCAAGGGACTAAACTACTACTATCAGGCTGGGTTTTATAAAGATGCGTTAGATCTAATTTCAGTCAGGAATGTCAAAACTTGTATGAAGTTACTAAAATTTGATCTGACATATTTACTAACGGACCTTTATAAAACCGGCCATCATCAGTAGACTTAAGTAGGTATATGGTTTAAATTTCAACTCGATATCCCCACGTGTTCCCGAGATAAAGGGTCTCAACAGACAGAAAGACAGACGGACAACAAAGTGTTCCTATAAGGGTTCCATTTTTTCCTTTTGAGGTACGGAACACTAAAAAAAAAACTTTATTATCACTTAGCCAGTTTATAAATTTACTGCTGCTGAGGCCTCCCTTTAGACTTACAAAGTCTCTCCGGACGCCACACTCTTCCAAAAATCAACATAAATGATACCTATTAGCATTAATAAAATAGGTATGTCCCTGACTCACCGAGTGTGGTGTGCGCGTGTGTGCGCGTGTGCGCGCAAGTGCGCGTGTTTGTACGTGTGTTTGCTTGGTGTTTTTGCGCGTGTGTGCGCGTGTGTGTGAGTATGTGTGCGTGTGTGTGCCTATATATACGGTTTAAAATGATAGATGCGAAAAACAAAGCTATAACAATTAAGCTTTATGAGGTGTGGTAAATGTACGGGTTTGTCTTAATTAGTTTATACCAACAACAACGAATTGTAATAGACGTCGTTAGCTATGTGAATTTAATGCTAAAAGTGGAGTAGGTTCTTAAATTAATTTGAGTTTATGTTTTGTTATTTAATATCTCTTTTTGATTTGAGTTTATTTTAATAATGTATGAGGATAGCCTTATATTTTTAAGGTATCAAAAAAAAGTAGGGATCGCGGTGCTTATTTACTCACATCAAAAATGCCTACTTATTATGGTAAGTTCTAAAACTTCTAAACGTACCTGGAACTGCTTCTATCGGTGTTCTTCCGCTATCAGTAAACTTCCTTAACTGCTGAGGAAGTAAAAGGCTCATGGAAAATGCACATATGTTACTACAGAATTGCTTATGGTAGTGTGATGTTACCTACTACTAATATACCTAATTACGATAGAAATAGCTTGAGAAACAATATATGTCAAATAGGGTTGCCAACCGTACTAAGTATACCTAATATATAGTATTGTACTATATTTTGACTCTTTGTACTATATACTGTTGAAGAAATATATAGTACGCAAAAATACTATATTTCGGTCATTCCTTAAATGTATGCGGTTTGGGTTGGAGAAATAGGCTTTTTTCAGCTCGGATAGTGGCCCCAATAGCAGGCAGAATGTTAGTAAGTAGTAAATATTGTGCATTAGATTCAATAAATATATTTACACAATTTTTAAAAGTTTTTCTTCGAAGTATATTTTCTTTCTATGTACTACTATATTTTTTTTACCTTGGGCTGGAAAATACTATATTTTCCCAAGAAAAAGTTGGCAGCCCTAATGTCAAACGATTAATTATTTCAATAAGTCCTAAATACTTTAACTTATCATTATAATTAACTATTTCGAAAAAGTCATTATTGATTTTATTATAAACACGGAACCTACAGCAAGTTGAAACAAGTTGAAATATATTCAAAGAGTCTCTGTACCATGAGTTACAATTACCGTACTCGCTAGCGAGTCGAATGCTCTGTCCCTCGCAGGGTATTGATTCTCTCAAACGCAAAGGTTAGCGAACGCAGGAGTGAAGTCCAAGCGGCGAGTTTAAGTAGTCCCGTTAAAGCGAGCTAAACACATTTCAGCGCGTGTATTCAATTTGACAGCATGGCTTCTCGAACGTATAAGGCTGCCTAATTGAGAATGCACGCGCTAAAATGTGTTTTGCTGGCTCTGACGAGACTACTTAAACTCGCCGCTTGGACTTCACTCCTGCATTCGCTCACCTTTGCTTATGAGAGAATCACTACCCAGTATTCTCGTAGAGTGCGAGGGACAGAGCATTCGACTCGCTAGTGAGTACGGTAATTGTAACTCATGGCATGGTAAGCGTACCGAACCTCTACTCTAGGCGGTAAAAAACAATACTTTATTTCCTTCTTTGGGCCTGTTATCGTCTTGTTCACGTTTTGATAGCTCTTGTTTACTTGACAGTAATGGCAGCCAATTTAAAAACAATACATTCACACGTCAAAGACAAATATTTTATGGGTTTTTACTGCCTAGAATAGGGGCCCTGGATTTTTGTTAGATTTTTATAATAATGGCCCCAAGAAACAATGTTGGATAATATTTAATAAATTATATTAATGCTGGATGACTTTACATAATTAAATAAAAAACACTTTCTTATTTTTCTTATCATTTTTAATGAGAACACACGTATAGTGCCGAAATAATACATAATAATGATAAGCCGGGAATCTGGTTTCAACTGGTTCGAACGTTCGAAAAACTAACTGTTCGTTCCAAACAATTGAGCTTTCTACTGAATAGTTGAATACAATATCAAATTGTTTGTCTTTTCATCGCTAAAGCCAACAACGAAACTACGTGAACTTTACACTTCAACTAACTTTGACCTGGGGGGCTACAACATGGCTATGTAATTCAGTTTAAGACGAGTGAAAGGGACATAGTTATAGAAGTTATACAGCTCTGTCCCTTTCTCTCACCGTTAACTGAACTGCGTAACGATGTCATGGTAACAAAGCAACTTAATAAAAGGATTGTCCCCTACTCGATATAATTATCTAACAGTAGCTATTTGGGTTCTCACAAAGAAAACAAGTTTTGTATAAAGCATTCGGCAATTGAATTGAAACTTAAATTACCTACTAGTGATGTACTCAGTTGGATATGGTGATAATATTCGCGCGAATGTTTTCGTCCATTGGGTAAAGTCCGTTATTACACTCGAAATTAACTCCCTTACTAATAAAAGTTGAGTAACTGAAAGACTAAGAAAAAATTCAAATGTCACAATGACGAAGTATGGTTAAATTCCTCTATTCCCACTAGTTCAGTTGTCCAGTTCAGTTGACTGAACTAATGGGATTCTTTTTCTCGTTTGTTCAGTTGTGAAATCTTAGTTACGGAAGTGGAGGAAAGGGGTATATCCTTATAGTGTCCACGGAGCTCCGCTGAGGCGGAGCTCCTATTTCTGGGTATTTTTGGCCCTTCGGGCCCGCTGAACATCTAACATAACCTAAACCTACCTCTCTTTTGTGATACACATTTTGGCCAGGTGCAGTCAACTGAACAAACTAGTTCTGTCAACTGAACTAGACAACTGAACTAGTGGGAATAAACTGTTAATTTCAACAAGGACTTTACGTGCTTTATTTCGGCAAATATGCGTCGCCTCGATAAAAGTTTGCCGAAAACTTGGGAACATCCCTACCTATTACTCCCCATGTGGTTGTCAAGACGCAAATAATAGTAAATAATCCAAGCTTGTGACAATATACACACAATAGATCTATTGAATTGTGGCCATTTAAAATGACAAAGAAACAAAATTAATTGGACATCTCTTCTATTATCAACCTTGCATCAAGATCTTTAGGATTCAATTCGAAACAGTTATGATTCTGGACTTAGTGCTTTTTGCTTTTGAACGTGAGTGGTTCACAAAGTTGGTTATTTATTTATTCTGAGGGAGACTTCTGTCGCCAATTACCGTGTATTTTGGTTGACTCACTGATGATACTTGGACAAGTAAAGTTAGGAGCTCAAACTCTTATTAGCTACAATAAAAAAGCGGCCAAGTACGAGTCGGACCGAGGATTCCTTCAAAAACTTGTAGGTCTAATCTAATCTAAACTGTGAAAGCAACGAAAATTGCTCTAACAAAAAACCGGCCAAGTGCGAGTCGGACTCGCGCACGAAGGGTTTCGTAGGTACCAAACATAACATAACATAAACTCACGCCTTCATTCCCAGAGTGGGGTAGGCAGAGCCACAGACTCACCAACAACTCCAAAAACTTGTTGATAATTCTGTGACCACATTTTGCACAACCAGGCTAAGATGTTATCCAGTGTATTAGTGACAGGTTGGAAACCCATCGCCTAACAGCACTACACAGCCTTTAGTCCCTTAGTCGTCTCTTACGACATCCACGGGAAGACGGGAAGACATGGAGTGGCAACATTGTAAAAAAAAAAAGTTTGTTGTATTCCCATACAACCCTCCTTAAATATTTATTTTATTTTATTTTCATTATTTTATTTTAAAGAGAATATACAGCTAAATATTATGTAAATATTTCAAGCGTCTACCTGTTACCGTTATTAATATCGAGTAAAAAACGGAAATACACGTTTATTGTATGGGAGCCCCTTTAAAAATATTTGTTTTATTCTGTTTTTAGTATTTGTTGTTAAAGCGGCAACAGAAATACATCATCTGCGACGGACAGACGGACGGACAGCTTTGTCTTAGTAATAGGGTCCCGTTTTTACCCTTTGGGTATGGAACCCTAAAAATAAACCGCATTGTGAGACAAATTTAACTTTTTGAAAAATTGTTGAGGACATAGGTCGCCACTGACAAATAAGATTGTACCTACCTACCTGGGCACGTATCATAATTATATAAAGTTCAGAATACCTACGTAATAAAGACGACATCGATTACATAGATAAAAACCCCTGATATAATGGTGACCCGTTCTTTCAGAGCTGATATCTTTTAAACGGTCCCACCGATTTTCAAAAAATCCAACTAAAAACTACCGCTAGAAAACCTGCTTTCAAATCAAAAATACCGCATCCAAATCGGTTCACAGGTTTAAAAGCTACGGTCCCACAGATAGACACACACAAATACCCAAACACCCCCTCAAAACCCCCCCTGTTCTTGCTTGGGGGGGTTAACAAAGGCAATATTACGCTTTAGTAATCTTGCCGTCGCTTGCTGCTCAACGCCGCCGCAACGTCGTGCCCAAGCCGTAAAATCGATAAACATACGGAAAAGCTATTAGAAAACAACATAGCAGACCTTGCTATTCAAAATACATCTTTATCTAACTAGTATGAGTCAACATAGTTCATAAAAGCGATAAGAACCGGTTGAAACTGGCTGCAAGCCGCAAACCGATAACTAAATGCAATGCACTTTTATCGGGCACGCTAAATTATGATTATATTGTTTACTTCATGCTTCATGCTTTACTTCAAGCATGTATACTACCTATGTTGATGACGGCATTGACGTATTTAGTGTGTTATATAATGTAATACTCTTTAAATGCACCGGAGCTGAGACGATTAAATATTGATACCTCGGCGTATTTTTAGTATCAAAAACTTGAAACTCAATTTTTAATATCTCGGCTCATATTTTTAAACGGCTAAACCTAAAAAAAACGCACATACAGACTGTTAATAATTTTGATTGATCAAAATTCAATACTGCCAATTAACTAAAATAACTTTGACAAAAAAACAGGGGTGCTATTAATTTTAGCGTGAGGATCTGTGCAAGTATGTGTCTTTAAGTATATGTGTGTCTATGTGTGTTGCCGATTTGGACGCGTTTTTTTTTTAAAGAAAGCTAGTTCATCAGGATCGTTTCTAGCTAAGTTTCATAAAACTAGATTCCGTCGTTAGTGAGGTCTGAAATAAGGGGTCGCTATTTCATCAAGGTTTTTTTGACGACACGTTGGCCTAGTTTGTAGTGACCCTGCCTACAAAGCTAGTGGTCCTGGGTTCAAATCCCGGTAAGGGCAGATATTTATGTAATGAGCATGTGTGCCTATTTGTTCCTGAGTCTTGGATGTTTTCTCAATATTTAATTATGTATTCTATATGTATAAAAGGCAAACCTGACTGACTTATATATACTTATACAGGGGTTCCTTTCATGATGTTGTAAGTGAGCACTAAGAAAGGATTTTCCAAAAATCGACCCCCAACGGGAAGAAATGGGGGAATAGCGGGAAACTAATTCTACGCGTACGAAGGGCATCCTCCAGTTTATCTAAATAAGTTTATCATTGTCTAGTACCCATAGTACAAGCCTAGAGCTTAGTTTGGAGCTAGATCAATTTGTGTGACATTGTCTTCTGATATTTATCTAGGTATTTAGTGGTAATATCATACATAGACTACCGACACCGCATCTACGAATCCTCTAGCTACTTTCTACTGCCTTGTTTCCCTGATATTTAAATTTTCATCGGGTTTTTAAAATGCTAACGATTACAGAAATATTTCGCCAATAGGTGTGGTTGATTTATAATCGTGGGTTTTACAGTCATTAAAGTCGCGGTAGAATTTACCGTGCTACTGATAATCTGTATGAATCATTACAATGTAGTTGAAGTTTTTCTGATAGCCTGTTTAGTGCTATATGACTAGGGTCTTATGTCTAACAGCAGAAATTCCACACCTCTGTAGCAATTACAACCATATTACGATGAAATGTACGGAAAAGCTATTAGAAAACAACATAGCAGACCTTGCTATTCAAAATACATCTTTATCTAACTAGTATGAGTCAACATAGTTCATAAAAGCGATAAGAACCGGTTGAAACTGGCTGCAAGCCGCAAACCGATAACTAAATGCAATGCACTTTTATCGGGCACGCTAAATTATGATTATATTGTTTACTTCATGCTTCATGCTTTACTTCAAGCATGTATACTACCTATGTTGATGACGGCATTGACGTATTTAGTGGATCATTGTAATTGGGATTGTTCATATTTTTACAATTACTCTAATTCGAAAACCATTTAGAGGAATAGGGTTTTAAAGCCGTTCTGCATAATTAAGTTTTTGAAATATTTATCTATTTCAGATATTTCGACAAAAGTATATTTAACCTTTGTTTGACTTTCGTTTTCGGCTTGAAGCCCTCCTAGGTGTATCTAACGGGTTAGGCGAAAACCGCTTGAAATAGTATGTTTTAATACACTATTACAATCACTTTTTATTATTAGATATCATTTAATTGTTGTTATTTATTAGTAAATGCCAACTCGAATTTTAAATAATCATGTCATCCATAAAATGTCTGCTAAATAAATAAAGAAATTAAAATAAAACTATTGGGCCAAATACAGAATGAATGAAATTGGTCTCTAAAAATTACTCATTCTTTCGAATTAGAATGTAAAAACCGTGAGTTATTTTTTTTGGTCTATCCCAATTACTAAATCGATATTTCCATACTAATGCTATAAATGCAAGAGTTACTCTGTTGGTCAGTCACGCTTTCATGGTTAAGCTGCTGAATAAAGATAAAGATAAAGCTAAAGAGACATTTATTCACAACAATACAAGATTGCATTAAACATATACAAAAAGAACAAGACACAGAGAAATTGTTGCGAAACGGTCCCAACTCAGCATTCGCTAGCCGTAAAGCCAGCACTGGTTTTCCGTTGGAACCGCTTGGTGAAGAGACGGAAAGTGACACACTTAACACAAAACAACAATAAGAGAAAAAGAAAAAAAAAACAACACAACAAACAGCAACAAAACAACATAACATAACAGATTTTGATCAAATTTGGTGTAGAAACAGCTTGGTCCCGGGATCGATGATGAATACTTTTCATTTCAGAGATTTTTATAGTTCCTGAGGCATTAGCGATAAAGGTAGACTAAAGAGAATTAGCTCCATTTAAATTTCGTCAAGATTTGATCATGATGAATTCCATGGAAAGTCAACGGAACTTCTCAAAAATTTGGCGTCAGTTTGCTGTACTAAAAATAGTAGGTACATAATACGACCGTTGAAATAAAGATCTAGTGCAAAGGAAGTAAAGTGGAATTTCTTCTGTTTCCATGACTAATGATGAAATTAGAAAATTGAGTTTTCAATCACAATAGATTAATATTTCCACTGACAAATTTCGTTGTATGGTGGGCTGTAGGAGGTTTAATTTAAACATTTTCATTTCATCGTCAGGGATTTCCCAGAGGGAGTTAAAATTTATGATATTCAGGTTTTTCTAAAAACAACAAGACTTCAACGAAAAATGAATTTCCGTGAATTGATAGATTGTTTGTCGCTGCATTAGAAAGCTGTTTTTTTAGTTGCCCCAAGCTTTATTATTGAAATAAGGATCTATGTCCGTTGGGGGTCGATTTTCGAAAATCTTTAGTGTATGGTACCCAAGGAATATTTTCTCCAAATTTCAAGTCCCTAGGTTCAGCAGTTTAGGTTGTGCGTTGTTTGTCAGTCAGTCAGTCAGTCAGTCAGTCAGTCAGTCACGCAGTCATGTAAGTTTTATATGTAGGTATAGATAGACAGAACTTGATATAGGCGCGTGGAACTAACCCTATGTGTGTTTGTTCCAGAAAACTAACATCAACGGAAGTGAGGTCGGGTCTCTAGTTTTTTTTTATATAAAAATAACCAAGATATTTATTTATTTATAGCCAACAAAGATTTATTCCTATCTCTTTCTAGCAAAACAGAATTTAACGTGGAGTTTATATGGCCGACGTCACGGTGTATATCGGATCTCTGTCTCATCGGTGTATGTATGTAGGTATGTATGTAAACTCTTAATTGCACAAAAAAAAAAACAATTTCAAATAGTTTCGTTCGGTGTCTAATTAGCAGTTTAAAATGCTTGTATCTTCCGTATTTCTTGGCCGATTTTAATTTTAATTTCACTTTGGGTGATACTCTTTTACGGTATTTTCATATCTTGTTAGAAATGCGATTTTAAAAATCCATCCCTATTAACGCATTCACTGCCAGGGGGCGTGGCCTAGGAACAAACTTGTATGACAGTGAACGCATATATGCGTCGGTGGCAGTGAATGCGTTAATACACAGAAAAGACATAATACAACAACATACAACATAAACTCACGCCTTCATTCCCAGAGTGGGGTAGGCAGAGCCACAGACTCACCAACAACTCCAAAAACTTGTTGATAATTCTGTGGCCACATTTTGCACAACCAGGCTAAGATGTTATTCAGTGTAGGTATTAGTGACAGGTTGCAAACCCATCGCCTAACAGCACTACACAGCCTTTAGTCCCTTAGTCGTCTCTTACGACATCCACGGGAAGACATGGAGTGGCAACATTCTAAACCCGGCACCACACGGTATAATACATAATACAGATAATATAATTCAGCTTCAGTTATCCCCGCTTGTGTCGGCACTAGAGAAGTTGCGTCAGTCAATACACACTACGTGAAAATGTTGCATCAGACGCGCGCCTAAAAATTTTCCTTTATTTGGTACCAGTCCAAATATTGAATGATTGCCAATTAGGAAACACCCGTTTTTCTGTGCACACCTAGTTTTGAAATGACTTAGGTAATTCTTTTTGCGTGTCTTTACATAAATATACCGCATATAGGTTTTAGTGGTTGTACTTAGGATCTTGTGCAACGTTTTACAGGGGTGTGTGTTAAAAAACGCGGACGAACGAACGAGTAAATGTCGCAGCGGCGAGTTTAAGTAGTCTCGTCAGAGCGAACAAAACAAATTTTAGCGCGTGCATTTTCGCGTGCGCTGAATACTGTGGGTTGGGTCCCGTTTGCAAAGTCTTTGTGGGTTGGTTCCCGTTTGCAAAATCTTTGTGGGCTGGGTCTCGTTTGCAAAATCTTTGTGGGTTGGTTCCGTTTGCAAAATCTTTGTGGGCTGGGTCTCGTTTGCAAAATCTTTGTGGGTTGGTTCCCGTTTGCAAAATCTTTGTGGGCTGGGTCTCGTTTGCAAAATCTTTGTGGGTTGGTTCCCGTTTGCAAAATCTTCGTGGGTTGGGTCCCGTTTGCAAAATCTTTGTGGGTTGGGTCCTGTTTGCAAAATCTTTGTGGGTTGGTTCCCGTTTGCAGAACTCGTCTAATTGATCTCAGGTGGTCTGTTAGCTCGTTTGTTATGTCCATACTAAAATATGTATCATAATTATAATATCAGCCCAATGGAAATGTGACCCACCATAGAACTGTGTCACAGTGATATTACGATTAAAGTCGTAAGAAGTGCCGCACAAATTGTTTTATAATGTCACTTTGACACCGTCCTATGGGTCAGGGTTTCAAGTCATTGCGCTGTAGTACCTAGATAAGTGTTCCAAACGCCATTTTTTATTTTGTGACTTTACTCAAATAAACTATGAAGCTTTAATAATAATCCAATAAGTTAGTCCCAAAAAAAAATACGCCTTTTAATTCAAAAGCTCACTTGCCATCACAAATCTTTTTTGCTAATGCCTTTGATACCGAACAAAGGATTCGAACCCACTACAGCGGCTGACGCAACCGCGCCTCATCTGTCATCAAACCTCTTTGTTACAAACAAACAAACACGTTCTCGTTCACCATTAGTTTATATGACGTTTGATTATTTAAAGCGTTTACTTTAGATTAGTGCGAAAACAAATGTTTGTCTTTAATGTGACTCATTTTGTTAGGCTCGTTTTTAAGATAATATTTAAGTAAGTATGTTATCAAACTAAAGATTCACTAGGAAAATGCATTATTTTTTGCATGATTGTCCTTTGCGAAGAATAGTAGAGTCCTGATTATTGTAGGTAGTTATTTTTTTATACAATTAATTTAATATCGTCATTGCCTTGAAAAAACCTTAGATCTCATATTTTGTGACGTACGATTCTAAACTTAAACGTGAAGAGAATTAAGTTCAAACGCATACATCTCAAAATTGAGTCTCAGAACGAAAAGTAGTAAAGATACGTAATTAATCATTTCACAGGAAGACTGTGTGATTACTATAAAATTAGAACAATTGTTTTCAAAAACATAGAAATTGTGTAGTAACTCCATTCAACTAAAACTATGGTGGGTGGACTGTATATTTAAATAAAAACTTATTTCCATAGAAGACTAAGGTGATTAGAGTTTCCCTAATTTGAATAAAACACTTCTTGAGTTTTGCGTGTAGTGTTGAGGGAAGATGTTGGGACGACCGATGGCTGCGAGTGAACATTCGGTCCCGAGAAAGGCCGCGTCTTATTACTAAATTAGAGGGCGCAACTAGTGCCGAGTGAGACGAGGCCTTTCCGTGAGCGTGGGAACTAGGAGTGGGAGAGGGATGGTGTGTTATGCCTGTGCGAGATAGCATCATTCTTTATTACAATAGCATACATTTTGGTAACACTTAACTTGTTTGATATTACACAATAATCAACGTGATTTATAACTCTTAATAATCATTAACAAAACAAACAAAAATGACTTAGCTTAAGTACAAACATAAAATAAAATAAAATAAAACGAAAAGATGAAAAGACACTACGAGATTTTATACAAACAAAACTTAACCTAACTGCCGGCATGGCTGTGCGCGACAGTCTCCCCCACGTGCGTTAGCGCCAATTATTGGCGGAGCGAGATAACTATGAGCCGGGAGGCTGGGCGACGGACGATTCCTGCTGTGGTTTGAACGTCGGCGACTCTAACATGGCCATCAGGGCCGGGATAGGTCTGGGTTATGATACCCTTCGGCCAAGTTCCACGAGGCATTGTGCTGTCGGCTATTATAACGACGTCGCCTTCTGTAAGTTTCGTTGTTTTGATGTTTGCGTTATAGCGGGGCGCTAGTGTGTGTCTATATTCTTTTATCCACCTGGCCCAAAACGAATCCGCTAATGCTTGTGTCCTTTTCCAGCTGCGTATTGTCATTTTCTCATCTTTGAATGACCCGAACGGGGTCATAGCGTTAGATCTTCCCAGCAAAAAATGGTTAGGCGTTAAGGCTTCTACTTCAATATTCGGATTTACTGGGGTTAGAGGGCGCGAATTGACAATGTGTTCTGCTTCTAATATCAGCGTGTGTAGCACCTCCTCCGTAGGGGCCTGGTTCCGTAAAGTGACTTTTAAGGCGGCTTTTACACAGCCTACCATCCTCTCCCAGGCGCCGCCAGCTGCGGGGTTTCCAGGCGGGATGCGCTTCCACGTGATGCTGCGGGTGTGAGAGAACTTTTTCATGGCTTCTGTCAACGTGTCTCTGGCCTCCTTAAGTTCTCGATCTGCGCCTACAAAATTTGTACCGTTGTCTGAATAAATAACGGTGGGGGTGCCCCGGCGAGCCATCATTCTTCGTAGTGACATTATCATAGATGCCGCTGACAGGGAGGCAGCCAGCTCTAGATGGACGGCTCGAGTGGTTAAACAGGTGTACAATACGCCCCATCTCTTTTCATGTCGTCGACCTATAGTGACAGTTATAGGCCCGAAAAGGTCGACCGCAGTGGCCGTAAATGCCGGTTGGTTAGCTTTTAACCTTTCTATAGGTAGGTCGCCTACGGGTACTTTCAGTGTGGCCCCTTTATATGTACGACACCATTGACAACGGTTAGCTATATATCTAAGGCTACTTCTTAGCCCGATGACGAAGTATTGTTGACTTATTTCGTTCATAACGGTGGCGTGGTTACCGTGGTTGAACTTAGTATGAAAGTACTCTATCATGAGCTTTGTGAAGCCTTCTTTGGCGTGTAGAACTGGGATGCTCACATCGCGGTCTGTTCGCGAGTCTAACACTATGATCCCATTACGGTCGAGTTTCACCGCTATTTTGTGTATCGGTGATTTCTTCATTATCGGCCGCCCAGCCTCTAACGCTTTCGCTTCTTCATAATATGACTCATGTTGACTCCGTTTGATCAGCAATATTTCGGCGATTTTTATGTGATTGCGGTTTATTTCTGTTTCTTTGTTTCTGCATAGCAAGGTGGCTTTAAAAACCTCGACCACAACCAGGACGCAAGCGGTAGCGCGAAGTAAACGCAAATATTGAGAAAACCTATCTACCGCGGGTAGGTAGCTAAACGTATTTTCCGACTTTTTTACTGTACATACGGTTCTTATCGTACGCTCCTCGCCGGTGGGCGTGGCCTGAGACGTTGACTGTTTTTCTATAGGCCACTCGGTTGGCTCTTTCCTAATAAATTCAGGGCCGAAAAACCACCGGTGGTTGTTGTCGAATTTAGTTGGGACACCCCTAGTCGCGTCGTCGGCTACATTATGTGCACTAGGTACCCAGCGCCAATCAGCTGGTGTCGTCGTGTCCTCTATTTCAGCTAACCTGTGAGCTACGAAGCTTTTATATGTACGCGGGTCGGACTTTATCCACGCTAGTGCCGTGCGCGAGTCTGACCAAAAATGTCGTTTCGTTATGTCGTAATCGGTTTCTTTGACTACTGAGTTTGTTAAACGTGTACCTAAGACGCAACTTTGTAATTCTAGTCGCGGTATAGATATCGTTTTGAGAGGCGCCACGCGCGCTTTGGCGGCTACTAAAATTGACGTTTTAGACCCGTCGTTATCGTTTGATACGAAATATACTGCGGCGGCGTATATTTTTTCACTCGCGTCGCAAAACGTGTGTAGTTCGCCTTTGCGACTCATCGCGGGTACGTATCTAGGTATCTCGATATTGCGTAACTGTTGTATGTTGCCTACAAACGATAACCACGCGTCCCTACATGACTGGGGGATCGTCTCGTCCCAGCCGACGCCCGTGCGCCACACTTCCTGCATGAGGGCTTTCCCTAGTACTGATATGGGGCTAATATAGCCTATCGGATCGAAAATAGACATCGCGCTGCTGGTGACTTGTCGCTTAGTCGGCAATGTCGTACCGTCGAGTACTTCGGGAGGCGTATTGCGTAAGTTTACGTTGAACCCTAGTGTGTCGCGCTTGTGGTTCCATTTGAGCCCTAAAGTTCGTTCAACTTCGTTTTTACCTATAAGAGACGTATCCGCGTCGCTGGCTATTACGTCGCGAATTACGTTTTCGTTGTTGGATGCGAAACCGCGGAGTTCGAAGGAGGCTTTTTTATTTAAATTGTAAATATCGTTTACTATCTGCCTAGCTTCGGACTCGTCGTTATCTAGCGCGATTAGCATGTCATCCATGTACGTGTTTTTTATTGTTTTTTCCGCGGCTATAGGGTATTCGTTTTTTTGAGCTAACGCGTTTTTGTTTTTTACGTAGAGCGCGATGGTAGGAGAGGAGGCGGCACCGAATATCAATCTTTTCATTCGGTATTCTTGTGGTGCGCTCGTGCGGTCCTCCCCCCTCCACAAAAAACGTAGACTGTCCCGGTCTTTTTCTAGCACATCGACTTGTAGGAACATTTCTTTTACGTCCGCTACTACCGCTATCCTACCCTCTCTGAACCGTATTAATACGCCGAATAAAGACTCCAGTAGGTCTGGGCCGGCTAATAAAGCGTCATTGAGGCTTTTACCGTAGGCTTTAGCTGCCGCGTCAAAAACCAAACGCATTTTGTTTTTTTGTGGATGCGTTGTGGGGAAATGCGGTAAGTACCACACTCTGGGTGCGTCCGCCGGCGGACACGAATTAACTATCTCCGCGTAATTTTTTTCTAATAAATTTTTAACCTGCGCGGTGTAGTTTTCTTTCAATTTCGCGTCCCTGTCAAGTTTGCTTTCCAAACTGTATAGCCTACGTAACGCGTGCGCTTTATTGTCTGGGAGAATTTCGTTATCAGTACGCCACAGCAGGCCGGCCCGGTACCTATCCTCGTTTGGGATTTTTTCGCACGTCGCGTCTAATACGTCTAACGCTCGTTGGTCGGGGTCGGTTTTGGGTACTTTCGATTCTATCCCTAGCGACTCGATACTAAAATGCTGCTTTATTAAGCAGAGTGCTTCGTCCTCTGTTGAGGCGACTTTGATGTGATTCACAGTAGCGAATTTTTTAGTCGGCGCGGAGTGCTGCCCGTGCAGCACCCACCCGAGGTTAGTTAGCGAAGCTATCGGTAACTTTTTATTTCCGCTTAAAATTTGCCGCGAAACGATTAGGTGCCAGTTATCCTGCCCTATTAACACCGTTGGCGTGCCCTGTTCGTAGCATAGCTCGTCGATTATCTGTTTGAGGTGCTCGCACTGTTCTACAACTTCGCGTGAGACCTCTTGCGACGCTATGTTCAGCCTATCTATCGTACGAGCGTTCATTGTTTCGAGATTCCTGCTACAGTAACCGCGGATGTTAAGCTTGATTTCGCACGATTCGGAATCCTCTACAACGTGTCCGCCTACGCCTTCTATAGATAGAGCGGTGCTTTTATTTCGCGGGGCTAATTGGTCAGCGGTATCCCTTTCGATGAGCGTCATTGTAGACCCCTCATCTAAGAGCGCGTGAGTAGAGATTGTCCCTAGCGGACCCGAAATCTCTACCGGAACTATTTTGAGGTAAGTATTCGATTTTACTATGTGATTTACGCTACTGACGTTACCGTGCGCGGACGGTGCGTTCGCGCCTAATCCGTGCATCAACTTGTGGTGGCCAGCTTCGCACTGGTTAACACCGCACGGCACATATTTGCATTTGATGGGTCGCCTGTGCGCTAACTCTAGACACCTAAAGCAAAGTCTCGCGTTTTTGGCGATGTCCCATCTCACGGCTATGGGCGATTTTACAAATTGCGGGCACGTACTAACTTTGTGCTCCCCGTTGCACACTACACATTTGTTTTTTGGGTCCCTATGTTGCGCGGCGTGTTGCGTTCGAGGCTTCGGTGGCGCAGGTTTGTGTTTTGAATGTACCTGCGCGACCGTGCGCGGCGCGCGTCGTTCGGTTTCGCCATCCGAACTACTATAGCTTCGATCGCGACGGTTCAACGGTGCGCGCGAGCGTGGGGACGCGTGCTTGCGTGTGGGCGACCTATACGAGTCCGCGTGATCGTTTTCGTAAGTTGTATTTACGCGGTGTTTAGGCTGCCTAACGTGGGTTTTCCTAGCCGCGCTGCTAATATCGTTCAGAAAATTTGACATCGCGACTAAGTCGGGCACGTTTTGATTTTGTACTTTGAATTTGGCCCATTCGTATCTCACTATGAGATTCAATTTGTCGTATAATTTATTGACCAATTCCGGCGCGTATAAATATTTATCTTGGCGTAAAGATTTTATAGTTGCCACTACATTGGCCACGTGGCCCGCGAAAGATATAATGTTACTATTATCCTCCGCTAAGCGCGGCATTTTTTTTACATTATGGATTTCGGTGAGAATTATCTCTTCCGGATCGCCGAAGTGCCTCTCTAAGGCTTCCATAATTTCGTACGGATCCGTCACCGTGAACATAATCGACTTTACTGCTATTCGCGCCTCACCTCGTAAGGCCCTGCGAATGCGGCTAACGTTGTTTACATCGGTAAACATTGGGGCGCTATCCTCAAATTCGGCCCTAAACGCTATCCATTCGGAAATGTTGCCGTCGAATGGCGGTAGTTCCGGCACGGGCCTATGAATTATGGGCGCATACGGTTGCCGGTTATTTGCTACGTTGGCGTTATCATGATACGTCGCGACTCTATTGCTGCGGTCTCGCGACGTGCTAGGACCCGGGTCCGGCTCTCGATTCTCTTCTATATATGGTCTGCGTTGTTGTGCTACCCAGCCTAGAACACGAGCCTCAGTTCTTAAATCGGGAGCGACCGCGCCGCTGGAAGACTGTGCGGCTTCTATGCGCGCAATCTCCAGCCTACTCTTGGCGGCGGCCTCTGCCCGCTGAGCTCTCTCTAGCTCGGCTTTATGCACCTCCAACTCAGCCATGAGAACGGAAAGCTGACTACATGAATCCCGGGCGGCGGCTGCGGGTAACCCTATCACGGTGCCCGGCGCACTCCTATCATGGCCTAACGTTTCATCAAATTCTCCACCCTGCAGTCGGTCTGCTGGGGGGGGATGCAAATCTACCCTAACGTTTTCGTTTCCGGTTGCGTTCTGGTTGTGGTTGGTGCCGTTGCTCCATGTGTTTGTATCGCCGGAAGTTGTATCGCCTGGTGGTGGCGTCGGCGTTTCGATCGCGGGTCCCTGAGACCTAAGGCCTTTCTTCGTTGAGGCCATCCTAACACGCACGTGGGGGGCTTTTAAACACTAACACTTATCCTAACAACCTAACGCGGGCGTTACGAACGTCACTGTAACGCCGGCGTCCTATCAACCTAGCTGTTTCACTCGCTGCGTTGGTGTCGTCCATGCGACACTGTGACTAAAGTCACCAGGTAGTGAACCGAAGCACTTAAGCCTCAAGGTTCTGATGCTCGACGATGTTGCGGGAACAGATTCTAACTAGAGATTCAATGTTCCCGATTGTGGCACGGCGAGGTGAGCACGGAATGAATCTCTCGTGAACACCTTGATGACGTGTCCGAGAACTTAATCTCAAGGAACACCGATGTAGACGGGTCCGAGAACTTAATCTCAAGGAGCACCGATATAAACGGGTCCGAGAACTTAATCTCAAGGAACACCGATGTAGACGGGTCTGAGAACTTAATCTCAAAGAGCACCGAATGCAGTAAAATACTGCCGTGATTGACTGAATGATTAGACCGTCTATTGCTTGATCGCCAGATTTCTTGATCTCCAATTTCTTGATCGCCTTATATCTTGAGCGCCTTGTTCCCTAAAAATCCGTAATCGAATGACCAACTATGGTGGGTGGACTGTATATTTAAATAAAAACTTATTTCCATAGAAGACTAAGGTGATTAGAGTTTCCCTAATTTGAATAAAACACTTCTTGAGTTTTGCGTGTAGTGTTGAGGGAAGATGTTGGGACGACCGATGGCTGCGAGTGAACATTCGGTCCCGAGAAAGGCCGCGTCTTATTACTAAATTAGAGGGCGCAACTAGTGCCGAGTGAGACGAGGCCTTTCCGTGAGCGTGGGAACTAGGAGTGGGAGAGGGATGGTGTGTTATGCCTGTGCGAGATAGCATCATTCTTTATTACAATAGCATACATTTTGGTAACACTTAACTTGTTTGATATTACACAATAATCAACGTGATTTATAACTCTTAATAATCATTAACAAAACAAACAAAAATGACTTAGCTTAAGTACAAACATAAAATAAAATAAAATAAAACGAAAAGATGAAAAGACACTACGAGATTTTATACAAACAAAACTTAACCTAACTGCCGGCATGGCTGTGCGCGACAAAAACTATATTGCATTTGACACGTTAGCATATTGCCGATGTTTCCCAGTTTTCTCCTATACTCTTTCTAGCCTTTTTATAAAGTTTTACAAACACTAGGTACGTCAGTAAAAATGGACTTTTTTTTAAAGTTAAACGCCATCCCAACAAAAATCTTTAAAAATCCCTAGCACCCACTTACGAAATTGTTTTTCTTTTTAATTATTAAAACAAGCAAAACCGCATGAAACACAAGACCAGTGCAAATATTTATATCTCTCACGATCGATCAACGTCTTGAGCAAAACAACGTAAAATATAGCCCCGTGTGAGCTGATTTTTTTCTGTGATTTTAGACATATTGTCAAGAGTGAGTCATACAGTCGTAAACCTATATAACCTTGTAAAATACAAGTTCAAGTGTATTTTGTTATATAATGTAATACTCTTTAAATGCACCGGAGCTGAGACGATTAAATATTGATACCTCGGCGTATTTTTAGTATCAAAAACTTGAAACTCAATTTTTAATATCTCGGCTCATATTTTTAAACGGCTAAACCTAAAAAAAACGCACATACAGACTGTTAATAATTTTGATTGATCAAAATTCAATACTGCCAATTAACTAAAATAACTTTGACAAAAAAACAGGGGTGCTATTAATTTTAGCGTGAGGATCTGTGCAAGTATGTGTCTTTAAGTATATGTGTGTCTATGTGTGTTGCCGATTTGGACGCGTTTTTTTTTAAAGAAAGCTAGTTCATCAGGATCGTTTCTAGCTAAGTTTCATAAAACTAGATTCCGTCGTTAGTGAGGTCTGAAATAAGGGGTCGCTATTTCATCAAGGTTTTTTTGACGACACGTTGGCCTAGTTTGTAGTGACCCTGCCTACAAAGCTAGTGGTCCTGGGTTCAAATCCCGGTAAGGGCAGATATTTATGTAATGAGCATGTGTGCCTATTTGTTCCTGAGTCTTGGATGTTTTCTCAATATTTAATTATGTATTCTATATGTATAAAAGGCAAACCTGACTGACTTATATATACTTATACAGGGGTTCCTTTCATGATGTTGTAAGTGAGCACTAAGAAAGGATTTTCCAAAAATCGACCCCCAACGGGAAGAAATGGGGGAATAGCGGGAAACTAATTCTACGCGTACGAAGGGCATCCTCCAGTTTATCTAAATAAGTTTATCATTGTCTAGTACCCATAGTACAAGCCTAGAGCTTAGTTTGGAGCTAGATCAATTTGTGTGACATTGTCTTCTGATATTTATCTAGGTATTTAGTGGTAATATCATACATAGACTACCGACACCGCATCTACGAATCCTCTAGCTACTTTCTACTGCCTTGTTTCCCTGATATTTAAATTTTCATCGGGTTTTTAAAATGCTAACGATTACAGAAATATTTCGCCAATAGGTGGGGTTGATTTATAATCGTGGGTTTTACAGTCATTAAAGTCGCGGTAGAATTTACCGTGCTACTGATAATCTGTATGAATCATTACAATGTAGTTGTAGTTTTTTCTGATAGCCTGGTATGTTTAGTGCTATATGACTAGGGTCTTATGTCTAACAGCAGAAATTCCACACCTCTGTAGCAATTACAACCATATTACGATGAAATGTACCTTTAGTTAGGTCATACATTTTTCCAACAGTACTGTCCTTGCTTAATTCGCATACCATATAATCATGTTTGTCCTGGGTAGGATCGTTTAGTATCATAGCTTAGCTTTGCTTAGCACTTATCTTACAATTAGATCCCTTTGGTTACATACATTTCGACCCTTTAGAATCTTCTATGCAATTACCCTCTTACACACTCAGGCGTTCGAATGTGGAGGTTTCCTCACATTTTTTTTTCTTTACCGTTAGAGCATCGGGTAACATAATTAAGTTAGTTAGCTTTGCTTTAGAGAAAACAAGAGGTTTGTTCTCGCTCACCGTTTAGCTACCTCGCATATTTCTAACTAGAGGACGCCCGCGACTTCGTACGCGTAGAATTAGTTTCCCGCTACTCCCCCCATTTCTTCCCGTTGGGTGTCGATTTTCGGAAAATCCTTACCCCCTCACTAATCTAACCCTATAGTCTGATCAGTGAGAGGTGACACAAAAAAAATGGGGGCTAATTTAAAATATCACTAGCTGGTAACACGAAATATATAGGATAATAACGACTGGATCGGTACTCATAATGTGACAGCTTGTTTCATAGGTAAAATTGTTGCCATGTGAAGAATTAGAAAAAATGCTTTTGTCACGACTCGTCAGTCAGACTCTAGACAGATTTTCATGAAATCTAGGTGAAAACCAACGCTAGAAAGCCTGCTTCACCCGTTCAAGAGCTAACGGTGCCATAGACAGACACACAGCAGACACGCACGCACTTATAACAGCCCTATTTTTACGTTGGAGGTTAAAAAGCATCCTTAGTTTTCCAAAGCAGGGCAGCACTGGCAGCGTCACGTGACACGTCACGTCACGTCGCTTCCCTGGGAATGCAGCATGTTATGTAAACGTCGCAAACACACGCCGGATGCGCCGAGCCGCGGCTCAAACATGACGACCTTGACGACAGCGTTGATTGAGTTTAAGACGGTCGATCGGCGGTTTTTTTTTTAAGTTGGACTTTACTTCCGATTATGAGGAAGCATAGAGGAGTGAGACCAAAAAGGTCTCAATTTACAATGGTCTATGCTTCCAATAGAAGGGAGGAAGAGTAGTGAGACCATACGGGTCTCATTTCACGAATTATTAGAAGAGATTAGGAGAGGTGTATTGTGTTAAGTACTGGGTGGATAAAAGATAAAGATGCTGATGATGGCTTTTACACAAATAAATACAAAAACTTACTTGAGAATAAAAAGGAACAAAACTACACAAAGCACTACACACGATACAAGAATACAAGAACACCTATAAGACACTCTTACTGCCGCACTCAGAGACGTCAATTAAATTTAACGCTTGTTTAGTGACGTGTTATCTTATTCTATTGCTATAGCAAAGAAAGTCACAGCAGCTACTTTAATCACACATTAAATTTAATTGACGTCTCTGAGTGCGGCAGTAAGTATTTTACATTCATAATTCAATCGTATTACTATAATTAAAATTCTGAGAAACCACAGTAACAATGTACCTATAGATGGTTAGTGGTATCTGACATCCATAGACAGAAAAAAAATATTAGCAGACCACGGTATTAAAGAATATGGGTCATAACGTGATGGCCACATGGTTTAAGGTGAAAAAGAACACGGGTCTTGTCAAAAAAAACGGCAGCGACGTAAAATGTAAATAAAATTAGCTATGTTAAATGACAACCAGGTAGAAACTAAAGAAATTCTTTACTTAGCAATTAATACACTGTTCCAGAACGAATGAGACTGCAATAAAAACATATTTAAATTAGGTTATCTCCAGTGTTGAATAAGTAATTGATTAATTTTCCCTTATCACAATAATAATGATCCTCGTATCGTATCAGTTTCATCACGTTCTATATGTGAATCAGATCCTGAACGACAATCGCATGCGCATGACGCAATGCGCGACGCACTGAACTCAGGCCAGGGAAAGCGGGTTGCGTCAGGCATGATGAAATATTGAATAATATTTAAACTTAAGTTATTTGTTTTATTTATTTAAAATTGTGTTATACGCACACGCCAGTGTTTTTTTCAAAGCTGGAATCAAATTGAGGTTGGTGATTGCCGAAATAGAAAACAGAATGTATATTTAAATAATTTTGTTTTATTTATGAGACAATAACTCGAAAAAGTTCACGTACCTACTTACATGATTTTTTTCCACGCATTCTGAATAAAATAAAAATATTTTAATAAAAAAATGTTTCGAAACAAGATAACAGAAGAAATAAAACAATCTATTAGTTGTTTCATGGATTAATTACAAAAATTCAGATTATAATGCTCAATATCTCCGAAACTAGTGAAAATCGCTGAACATACATAGGTGTTAAATCGATAGCTTTTTAGCTGCTCTATCAGCCCTAGGCGGGTTGACGTCGATTTATGGGACACTGTGTTTATATATACACCGTGGCTGTTAATAACCAGAAATATTTTAACCATCGATTCTAGAGCCTATTTGGAGTATTTAATGTGGTATAACATGTAGTCCAATAACGCATAATTTCCGAGATTTTCATTATTTAAAAAACAATTTCATAGTTAATTTAATTTGAACTATGTCACCTTAACCTAAAGCATTATTTACTTAGAAAGATTCATGTTGTAAGTAGTAATATCATCAACGTACATCATAAATTAATTTAATCAATTTCTTAGTAAATAAGCTTTAAGTTAAGGTGACAGAGTTCAAATTAAATTAACTACGAAATTGTTTTTTAAATGATGAAAATCTCGGAAATTATGCGTTATTAGACTACATGTTATACCACATTAAATACTCCAAATAGGCTGTAGAATCGATGGTTAAAATATTTCGTGTTATTAACAGCCACGGTGTATAATTATTTATACAGATATACCTAGGTAGGGCCTACCCACTGATCAATTTATAATACGGCCTACAAGTAGGTTACGTAAAGCCAACAATAGGCATAAACTTTTATCTTCCTTGAGGAGGTCTTGTCTTACCCATTGATGACTTTCTGTAGGCACTTGATGCGAATTAATCACCAAAGTAGGGTTTTCCTCTTATATTTTGATTCGTCATAAATTATGTATAGGTCATGCTCTTCCTTGATAGAATTCATTCATGAACTGGGGTTTTTCCAAATGTGGGGAAATGTGTAGCGTATTATTAAGTATTTATGTGGGAAAAATAAGGTCAAAGGCGTATAGTTGAGGAAGCGTCATCCAAGGTGAAGGCTATGCGTGTGTGTATGTGTGTGTGTGGAGGAAAAGTGTAGCTAATAGGAATAACGGGTTAGTGTGAGTAGACTTCTATTTATTCCACTAGACTTGATAGTGTCAAGATATTGGGAAGTTTTAGAAATGGAACTGTTTTTAGGGTTTCGTACCCGAAAGGACGGGACTCTAAACCTAGCTAAGACAGAAAACACTGCTAGAAAACCTGCTTTTAAATAATAAAAACTGCATCCATATCGGTTTATCCATTTAGGAGCTACGATGCCACAGACATACACAGATACAAACTTCAAACTTATAACACCCCTCTTTTTGCGTCGGGGGTTAAATATGTATACGATTGACGTAAACTGTCAAACGGTGGCGTCGAGCGCCTACGTCAATTCTATACATTTTGTCGGTTTTCGAAAATCGTTAACGCTAGCGTTAAGCAACTTGTCTCTAAGTTCTACATCATCTTGGTATTGTTTTTAACTCGGCCGCCATTACTGTCAAGCAAATAAGAGCTATCAAAACGTTGACAATACGATAACAGAGGGGCTATTGTCTAACGCACTCGCAATGGCAACCGGCTTTGAAGTGGAGCAATTGTTTTCATTTTGTATGCAGACAAGCCTTCGATTTTCAAAATGAAAACGATCGTGATTGCGAGTGCGTTAGACAATAAGCCCTCGGGTCAAAAACTATATGGTTTTTGCCGCATAGAATAGAGGCTTTGGGATTACCGACAGTCTTCTCTGTTTCTACATCACATCTGTAATTACAGTTATTACTATAGCAAACGTTTCCATTTAATTTCCTAGTAATGCATCTTTCCGCTGACGGAAACAAACTCTATTACAATGATAATTGGACAACAAAGTGCCGAGTATATAAAATAAACGCTGTCAATCAGAAGTGGCTAGTTGTTGGAATTATGACTCAAGTTTATATTGTAAAAAGAACTGTGCCTTTATTCCACTGTGTAAAACCATATTACATTTACATGCTATGGTTTTGGTTTTAAGTGAGCCGCCATTACTGTCAAGTAAATAAGAGCTAAGAGTATAAGGCCGTGTGGTTGCCGGCTTAGAATAGTGCCACTCCGGTTTACCTATGTTTGGCCAAATTATTTTTCGTCAAATGCATCATTTCGTCACTTTTTTCCAAAACTGTTAATATTTCAGGATTTTTATAAAACGAACCTAACCTGACCTATAATAGGGTTCTACACGGTGGTTCTGAAATAAATCCTGAAATATTTACAGTTTCGGAAAAAATAGCGTTTGACCAAATGAAACATTTGACGAAATGATACATTTGACGAAAAATAATTTGGCCAAACGGCAGTACACCGCCACTCCATACCTTCCCGTGGAAGTCGTAAGAGGCGACTAAGGGAATAAAGGCTGTTGTATTGTTAGGCGATGGGCTTGCAACCTATGACTAATAATCACTGGTAAACATCTTAGCCTGATTGTGCAAAATGGGGTTACAGAATTAGCAACAAGTTTTTAGAGAATGAAGGCGTGAGTGTATGTATGTATGTATGTAAATAAGGGCTATCGTAACGTTGACAATACGATAACACGTCAAAGGCAAATGGTTTCACCCAGCAGAATGCAGTACCCCTACCGTGATTTACAATTACCGTACTCGCTAGCGAGTCGAATACTAGTCTGTCCCTCGCAGACCTCGCAGTATTCTTATAGAGTGCGAGGGACAGAGCATTCGACTCGCTAGCGAGTACGGTAATTGTAACTCATGGTAATGGTGTACCATTACCTGCCTGGGTCTGTAGGCCCTGGCAAAGTGCGTTTTAGCTCGCATTTATTTTGGATTCTATGCCACACTGAAAAGTTAACTTCTACAATGCAAGTATGGATGATAAGAACCAGTGCTTACCTAGTTCCTCGTCTTAGTAATGCCCTAGACTCTCTCTCTCCTGTGTACTAAGTTACGCGACGAAATGAACCAAATGAACTTTGAATATAAACTTATTCTTAAGTCACTTTGTCTCACAAGTAACATCTGCTAGATCAAAACAGTATCAACTCAAAATCCTCGCTAGTTTTGTTTCAAGTTCATAGAAGTAGTATTAAAGTTGATTTTAAAATACAGTTGTGTTTTGAGTTAATTCTGTTTTGATCTAGCAGTGCGATAAGTTAGTTTTAGCTAGATTTAATAATTATAATTTGTACCTAAGTACCTACTAAGATATCAGCTTATCAGCTCGTAGCCCTGGTTTGTTTTTCTCTTAAAAACAGCGTTCGGTCGATCGAACGAGAGAACGAGTGAACGCGGCACGTATATAAACCGGCGAGTTTAAGTAGTCCTGTCAGAGCGTACAAAACGCATTTTAGCGCGTGCATTCTCAATTAAGCAGCCTTATACGTTCTATCGTGCGACAGAACCCCTGCTGCCTACTTGCGAGAACAACGTTATCATTTTCGAAAATGTATAGGATTAACATGAGCTTGTGGGTCACAAATCCCAATTACCAGCAAAGATTTTAGTGAGTTAATGGGTCCAATTCGGATAAGTGACGTCTAAATTTAAATTTAAGTTAAGAATCTGTAATTTTAAGTTATGTCATTTTAGGTTACACGCCAAATGGTATTCGGATTACCGCCTATGTTGAAGTTGCCATACATTAAAATCTCTTAATTTAGATAATCGCTTAAATTTGACGTTTATAATATTCATTTTAGAGATAGACGCCAATTTGGTATTCGGGTGCACATCACAAACGTCAAATTACAGATTTTTAAACGAAATTTTCTGTAAATTTAGACGCCACCTAAACAGTCCCGTGTAAATTTACACGATAGGTACTTAGGGATTCTAAATCGGATGACAGATCGAAGCCTCACCTACCTACTGATTTTACCATATCCTATAATCTGTGATTTTACCGTTCGTCAATAGGATCCTTCCTGTTTTAATTGCATTTTTTTTCACGTTATCCTAAATTCTAAAAAGGATTCCTAGTAATTGAATGAAAGTGTAATGAAAAGCCCTTAAATGTGTCTGCTTTGAGTTCTGTGTCTGTACCTAGCTATTTGCAAAACGCAAAAGGGATATGGTTCTGTGGAATTCATTTCATTACCTAACCTATCGTACATAAAAGTGAAAATGTTAAAAAGAAACACCCTTAAAATCTGTGTGAGTCAGCTCGTCAATTGATACGATTGCTGCATAAATGAATATTAGGATTTCCAGGACCATCAAAGGTAAGTCATTTAATACACCTGCGGAAATATTCGAGAGATAGTTTTGATATCTCTGTGAAATGCTTTATACTTGCTAAAATTTTTTCTCTACTAAGTACCTACCTACCTTTTTATTTAAGTATATTTCTTACAATGATAACTTAGGATTTACTAATAAACAACTAACCACCAATTTTTGTCTTTCTAGTGTTCAACAATGTTATGACAAAGGCACTTTATAAAGTACCTAAATGATGCAGTGATATTGCACCCATGTTATAAGATAAAACATAGACCAACACAAGGAATGCTGTACCAGTACATAGATACTTGTTGGTAAGTAGGTACCTATGTTATGTTATGAACTGCCTTAATATAAATGGTTTTATGTACCTACCTAAGTGTAGAATTGGAATTAATTTTATTCTCTAAGCTATACATGCACTTCACAAGTTGTGAGTCTACTAGCACCTATTAATGCTTCCTAAATAAACACTTGAGATGAACCACTGCAAAGAACTCCTTAATATTGTAAATTGTTTTCTACATAGGTTGTGTGCCTATGAATGCTCCGTACAAACAACATGAATAACTTGAATATCACTGTACCTACCTACCATAATTATATTTAAAAAGTAGGGTCTTGAGATAAAAGAAACAAATGATCATAGAATAGTATTGTTTTTTTATATTATGAAATATAAAGAAAAAGATCATTCAATAGTTTTATTATACAGTAGTATAAATACAAGCATTAGATGATTTACATTGCTATTTAACTACATAGTTGTTTATTTCCCATACAACTATGAAACATCCAAGATTCATTGCTGGTATTAATGTTACTTACTGCACAGAAAGTTTAGCCCTATCCTATGTTAATTAAAGTTAGTTATAAATATAATTTAGTGACTCTGAAAAAGAGTACATATTTTCTTTAAGTACCTAAAGTATGATCCAGCTCTAATGCATGCATAAGTGTCATGGGACAGCGCATCTAGATTATGGTTTAATGATTTCACTAAAGACATGCCACAACTCACTCAGACCCAATTTTTTATTCTCATTGCTTTAAACTTTACTGCTATTACTTATAAACGTGGAGTAACCATGGAGTAGCTAAGCCATGGTTTGTCCCTATCCTTTGAATTCAAATGTCACAACGGTAAGGACAAAACATGGCATGGCTTCTCCATGGTTACTCCACGTTTATAAGTAAGGGCATATAACATTTAGAACCAGCAATCTTATATTATGATTATTTTTTCAGATTAATAGTGGTGACATGCTTTATGGTATCCTGGTGAAATATGCATGATTCATGAAACTTGGTGCGCTGAATAGAGCGAAGTGGTACTTCACATCGAGGCAAAGACTGCTGCTGTATAAGTCGCACGTCTAGCCCCATATGGATTATCTCTGGGCGGGAGCACCTGAATACCAGCTCGGGCCTTTTGACTCAGTTATGTTTTGGGCATTTTGATATAGGCTACGGTAACGGCTTACTATCAGGTGGGCCATATGCTTGTCTGTTTGCAGCTAGTGTAAAGTGTATTTCCAAATTAAATGTTATTGGTTAATAGTAATAAGGTAACATGATATGTGTTTTATTTATTATCTTTGAGAAATGGAGGACATAGATATAACAAGAGGTAATGACATCCTTTAGCTAATTTTCTGTTTTACTGCCTACTACAATATGTTGTTGCTGTTAACAGTCTTAACGGTGTATTCCTCATGGTCCACTTGTAGCTGTATGTTGCATGAGGCAAGTATGTCACTTAGAATTGTGTCAGTAGGTGATGAATTGGTGATAGTTTGCTGAGTAGGTACAGTCACCCAATAATATACTGTCTTACATTGGGCGCAAAAATATCTGAGACGCTCTTGTACCTCGTGTAATAAAGACGTGTCAGATGTTATTGCGCCCAATGTTGGACAATATATTATTGCTGGTGACTGTACTAGCTGGAGTCCCAATACGGTACAGTCCAGATAGTCTTACACAAGGTGCTTTTCCACTGGCGAGGCAAAGCTAGACGATAATATAAATTTGTATCAAAAATCTATGAACATTATCCTAGGTGGAAATGGTTGTTCAATACGAATATTTAAACTAGTCGCGCCTCGGATCGCTAGTAGAAAAGCACCTTCATTAAATTTTAACCTTCAGCTGATGCCAAAATCAGGATTTGTCAATATCATTGAGATAAGTAGGTAGGTTAGTGTTTTGCTTCTTGTAAGTAGGTACAGCCCGACATTACTCATCATAGGTGTCCTTACAGTTATTTTACTACACGAGGACTGTTACTAAATTAAATTTAATCTAGTACCTACTTATAAAAAAACGAAACTGAACCGCATACAGGAAAAAAACGACTAAGTATAACACAAGTTGCAGTTTTCACGAAGCATGCTAATGCAGGAGTATTTAATTGTATTATGCAGCTGCGCCCATCCATAGATAAGACTGAATTACTGCCTAATGGCTGCGCCAAAATATTAGACTTGTAGAAAATTATTAAATTATAATCGCAGTTCGAATTGTCCGCAGTCCATTCCACAGACAGACGTACATACATTCCACAACCACATTCCACTATTCCAGGGAAAACCACAGATTATAACTACATGATAAAAAAATAATCTTGGTGGTGTTTTCCACAAACCTCAGGGGCCCGTTTCATAAAAGCTTCTAACTTGTAATACAAGTGGAAGTCTCTTTTTAACCGACTTCAAAAAAGGAGGAGGTTATACGTTCCACTGTATGTATTTTTTTTTTTTTTTTTTTTTTTTTTATGTATGTTCACCGATTACTCCGTCAATTGTGGACCGATTTTAAAAATTCTTTTTTGGTTTGATAGAGTATACTTCCGAGGTGGTCCCATTGTCAGCAAATCTGAATCTGATGAAGGGATCAGTGAGGAATTGAGGGAACTCCTCAAATATTGTATGCAAACATATAGCGATTTTAGTATTTTTAGTAACAAATGTAGCATTTGCATTCAGAAAGTGTCACTTGGTGAAGCGGAACTGATGATGAAGACCACAGATGGCCACCGGAACTCCTCAACGGTATCGATTTCAAGGGTGGCGATAAGATATCCCGATTAAGATAGTTGAGCGACTACAACGAAGCACATTTAAATGTTTTAAAATGACTATGATTTTCCCGCGGCGTTGCTTGCGGCGAGCTTGAAATGTCTTAAAGTTTCATATATCAACTAAGAAGTGGGACTAAATAAGCTTATTATGATCACTAAAAAGTGTAAAATAAAATAAATGTTTTAAAAAACAAAAAAACCGCCTTCAAAAACGCAAAAAATAACTTCTACTACTAGGTACTTAGTAGTAGGTACCTATCCTATTAGGTTAGTCTAACTGAAGTCGGCGACCACAATATTTTCAACAAAAAGCCGACTTCAGTTGGACTAACCTAATAGGATAGGTACCTACTACTAAGTACCTAGTAGTAGAAGTTATTTTTTGCGTTTTTGAAGGCGGTTTTTTTGTTTTTTATTAATACATACTGTTGGAAAGAGAGTTCCGCTTATAATATAAGCTATTATTTTTTATGCAATACGCCCCTGCAGCCCGTTTCACGAAGCTACAAATTACAAATTACAAGCGGAACTCTCTTTCTAGCAAAAGGAGTTAGAAAGAGACTTCCGCTTGTAATATGTTGCTTCGTGAAACGCGCCTCAGGACGCACGTAACTCTACGTTAGAGTGAGATAGAAATACGTCGTGCCCACTTTAACATAATAGTTGCAACCCTCAGTGTGTGTGGCAAGCACCAAGCATGTGGGTACGGCATTAAACTGAAACTATACATAGGTATTTGTTTGTTTACATTACATTGTATGTTGGCATGATGTACCTAGGCAAACTAATAAAGACCAAACAAAACAAGTGTAAGTAAGTACTTCTTATTTTTTCTTATTACTAATGTTGCTAATTGCAACAATATAGTAAATAAAATATAAGTTATGTTTTTCGGTTTTTTTTCACAACAACTTGGTTAACGGTAAAAGGTATGATAATATTTAATACTGTAATAAATGAGCAAAAAAGTAATTAGAATGCCTATTGTTTTATTTTATAAAGTCGTCAATTCTGCCGGTAATTTTCTTTGATATAGCAAAGCCGTCAAAGGCTGACAACTACGTTTCTAGGGCCTTCCAAAAAAAAAACAACTTTATTTCAACTTAACTTTTAAATCTATAAATTTAGGAAATGTCACTTTAGGTTACGCGCCAATTGGTATTCGGAAAAACTCTTAATTAAAATTCACTTAAATTTATAACTTTTTAGCCGTAAATGACAGCTCTAAATTTAGAAACTACTCTCTTGTCTGTGGTTGGTTCTGATAGAATTAAGCTATTTCATATAACGAAAAGCGTTTTTTTCATGTAAGAATGTATCCTAAAGATTTTTCTAGTCTCAAAATCTATCTACAAAGTTTCAAGCGGCGCTTAAAATTGCAGATAAAATATAACGTAATGTGCGTCCGAATACCAAATTCTAATCTACCTATAAATTTAGAAATGTCACATTGTAATCCCTATAAATTTAGAAATGTCAAATTAAGTGTGCCTCTAAAATTAGGGATTTCTTTCTAAAATTAAGAATTCCCGAATACGGATTGAGTTTAGACCTGTCAAAATCGAGTTTGACGTTTATAAATTTAATTTTACAGACTTTTAAAATTAGACAACGGTTATCCGAATTGGACCCAATGTTACATAATATGGCTTTTTTTTGTTCTTATAAATTTATATTCTTTAACATTTCTATAAGAATTACAAAGGTCACTACTTAAATTGAGTTAGTTATCAGTTATCAGGGGGCCTGTGTACTCGTTTGCCAACTCCATGCCAATAAAAAAGGGTTCCATGTCTTGGCTACGGAACCCCGTAAAACGAATGGCTAGAAAATGGAGTACTTTTCAGTACTCTCACACAATCTACCTACGTTCTTACGCAACTAAATGAGATGCAACGCAATGATACCAAATTATTGCATGTCTCGGTGTTATTATAAGAGATTATAATGCAACATATTATAATTAACAAACATACGACGGTAAACAAGATCGTACGGTTCAAATATTATTGCAATAACATGTTATTCGATTATGTAGGTAAATAAAATAATTCGTCGCAAAACCATGCGTTACATAATTCTGAAACGTCATTGTGGTATTCATTTTGTTTCACTCTTTGACCTTGAATATCTTTATTTTGACATTCATCATCATCATCCACTGCTGTATATGGTTCTAGTAAACGGGCTGGGTAGTGATTCTTTCATAGGCAAAGGTGAGCGAACGCAGGAGTGAATGTCCAAGCGGCGAGTTTAAGCAGTCCCGTCAAAGCGAACAAAACACATTTCAGCGCGTGTATTCAATTTGGCAGCATGGCTTCTAGACGTATAAGGCTGCCTAATTGAGAATGCACGCGCTAAAATTAGTTTTGCTCGTTCTGACGGGACTACTTAAACTCGCCGCTTGGACATTCACCCCTGCATTCGCTCACCTTTGCTTTTGAGAGAATCACTACCCTGTGCTATCATCACCACTACCTCGATGGATGGCAGTCTACAGTCTACCACTGAGCGTCCGAAACTTCCACTGCCGCGCACGAGCGACAGTGTTATGGATTCAGCTTACTGCGGCATTATTTCAACCGCTACGACTTCTGGACCTTCAATAGACGAGCAAACTCTTTTCTCAAAGGCCGGCAACGCAGCTGCAATACCTCTCCTGGTGCTGCAGGTGGCCATAAGCAGCGGTGATCACTTCACATCAGGTGAGCCGATAGCTCGTTATGGCCTCTCCCAAGTTCTTGAACCTGAGGCCCTGCTTTGAAAATCGAAGTTCGAAGTTACGTTAGCTCCATCTCTGTCACTCGTCATTCGAGACTAAATCGAGAGAAAGGGATGGAGCTAACGTAACTTCGAACTTCGATTTTCAAAGTAGGGCCTCTGACCTAGGTCGCTCGCATTCATCGATGTCGTTTTGTATTAAAAAAACTAAACATACCTAACTGTAATAATTCATTGCACGTGTTTATTCTTCCTATCTACCTACCGTATAATGAGGAAAAAACAATAAAATGTTAGAGGAAATGCTTCGGGTTTACATCCTAAATACCACGGCCTAAATACATTATTATTAAAATAGTTATGAAGCATTTATTCGATCTATCTAATATATAAAATTCTCGTGTCACAGTGTTTGTAACCAAACTCCTCTGAAACGGCTCGACCGATTCTTATGAAATTTTGTGTGTATATTCAGTAGGTCTGAGAATAGGACGTAAAGTATATTTCATAAGGGTTGTATGAAAAAAAAAAACACACCCGGGCGACGCCGGGCGCGGACAGCTAGTTATAAGTAATATTGATGCGATAGTTTCCTATATCGTAAAATATCGTAATGAGAATGTACACTTTCTTTTTGGTGGTAAAGGGAAAGAATAACAAAGTCTTTACAAATCTTGTAGACAATCCCAGGGCTCTATTTTTTTTAACAAGCTCGTCAGAAACGCCTTAAATTTCAAATAGGGCATTTTCATTTTGATTCCGTTCGAACAGAATCGATAATTATTTCGGTTCTGGGGGGTTATTATGACATAGCAATGCAGTTCAGTTTACGCTGAGAGAAAAGGACAGAGCTATACAACTGCTATAGCTCTGTCCTTTACGCTCGCCGTAAAATGAACTGCATAGCTATGTCATAATAACCCCCCTGATCAAGGAGCAAAATAAAACTGTTCTTTAAGGTTAATTCCTCTCGCTAATTTGTTATTACCGCCATCGTTCGCCAGTCGCCACCGCACCGCTCTCGTCTTCCTTACCCTATGAGCTAGGTCTTTAGTTGCATTTTTACTTGCTCAGCTTGAACAAGCCGGCCTTATCATTTTTGTCGCTATGCCATCCAACTGCAGGAAGAATCAAAAACCAAAAATACCAGGTTAATTCTAGCGATCATGAGTTCATGACGCTCGCGAATCGATTCCGCTCCAAGCGAGCGTTTACTAAACTTGTCTAAGAATCATAATTAACCGGTATTTTTCGAACCGTTCCCAATTTAAGCCCAGTGGTGTTATTCTCTGAAAAGCAAAGGTGAGCGAACGCAGGAGTGAATTCCAAGCGGCGAGTTTAAGAAGTCCCGTCCGAGCGAACAAAACACATATTAGCGAGTGCATTCTCAATTAGGCAGCCTTATACGTTCGAGACGACATGCTGCCAAATTGAAAATGCACGCCCTAAAATGTGTTTTGTTCACTTTGACGGGACTACTTAATCTCGCCGCTTGGACTTCACTCGTTCATTCGCTCACCTATGCTTCTTGAGAGAATCACACCCCTGGACAATCCCTCCTTTGTGTTGTTTGTCTGTCTGTCTGTTTGTTACACTTCCACTGTTGAACTACTAAACCGATTTCGATGATATTTTACAAAGAGCTCGGGCCTTGGTCTACTCGGTATAACCAAATTGCTTTTACATGCTGTCGTATTGTTTTTAAGTCAGCTGCCATTACTGTCAAGTGTTGCTAAGTACACTTTCTCTTCTTTATCATTAACTTTACAATATAGGAAACTATCGGATAAACGATTTAAATATCCTGAAAAAAATGATCATTCTCAAGGAAAAAGTAAAAGAAGTTCATATATATCCAATCCATACTTCCATACTAATATTATAAATGTGAAAGTGTGTCTGTCTGTCTGTTACCTCTTCACTCTTGAACCGCTGAACCGATTTAGATGAAATTTGGTATGGAGATAGCTTGAGTCCCGAGGAAGGACATAGGCTACTTTTTATCCCGGAAAATTAGACAGATCCCGAGGGAGCAGCGATAAACGACTTCTACGCGGACGGAGTCGCGGGCAAAAGCTAGTTGCCTATATATGCGAGTAAAGTCACGGTTTACTCTAGTGTCATTTAAGTCCTGTGTAAGTGAAAATTTGCAATTTTTAGTGTTTTTAATGAACTGACTTAAATATCGCCATTAAAGATACCTTGTAATTTCTTGAGCCATTAAAATTATTTTAAACTGAGGCTTAGACGATGCAATCGTATGCTAATGCGAAGCCCTTTGATGCAATAAGAAAAAAATAACGTTTGTATCATGATACTCTCATCGCAAAAGCTACCTTATCATTTAGTGTTTAGATTGAGTTTGCTTTGGCCATTAAGGTGGAGATCAGTCCTTTTAAGTTAAAAAGTGGTGTGGTAATTGGATGAGCCGAGCCATGCAGTCTGACGGGGTTTCAATCTACTCTATTATGTATTATTAGGTATTATTAGGTATTATTTCTAATGTGTATTAAAAAAATGTTTAGGTGGTTTCTAAAAACTTGCCTCGCTCCGTGTCGAATATTTCTTTTTGTGTTAAAAAAAAATCGTGCTTAAGTATAGACGTTTTTTAAGAGCAGACTAAATATTTTTTATTTTTTGTGGCCATTAACTGAAAAAATAAAATTAAAACAAATTTCTGCTAATGGCTAAAGAGCTTAAACACCTCATGGTCTTTTTTACGTGACAGCTAGTACTAGGTACGTAACGCGTTTGCAAACAAAATGACGTCACTCCGACCATTAATGCAAAGCGGGCGTAGCAAACACTGATATATTTTTTTCTCTCAGTATATAATAATCAAGAAAAATTAAAGAGTCAATTAACACCTTGTGCAAAGAAAGATTTTAAATAAGTTTCTGTCGAAAATTTCATTTTTGGGACAAGTTTTTGTTGCCGTGTTACTTTTTTTTGAAAAATCTTTATCTGCTTATTAAAACCAAACTAATGAGTCCCTACACGGTGGGTCTACGTCAAGCGGAGATCCTGTCGCCACCTTCTGACTCCATCATCAGATCAGCTCTTAGATACCCTAATATTGGATTGTCATCGGGTTTACATATGTGGTCCAAATTTCAGGCCATTCCGTTGACGGAAAGTGTGTCAAATTTAACTTGCAAGATTTGACCCTTACATACATACATACATAGCAAGTTAAATAAAAGCTTGTAAAAATAGCGGAGTGGATCGGGGTAGGGGTAACTGAACGCAGTGGGTAAGTAAGCGCATCGTCGATATCTCCGAAGCGAGGTGAGGGGAGTGGGGGACGAGTATGTGCCGATCGAATCCGCCAGAGAAGCGAAGTACTGTACAAGTCACTGCGCCGACAACACGTTTCGTTTAGAATATTTAAAAAAATACAAATTTGCTGATTAATTCGAGACGTTTTTGCGTTTTGCAAAACTGTTACATGACAATTTGCTATAAGAAAACGGTGAGTCTATTTTATATTGATTGAGGATATATTTTCGTTACTGTCGGCGGCTTGTCGCTCAGGGGAAAGTGTACGCATGCGTATAGTTACCCCGTGGACGTAGAATATGGAAAAATGTTCACAACTCATAATTTAATCTGTCTTTGTTTCAGTGTTTATCATGCCTCGAAATTATATAAGAAAAAAACCTGATCTTGCACCAGTAACTCAAGAACAAATTTTAACAGCTAAAACACTCATTGACGAGGGAAAAAGTAAAAGGGCTGCTGCTAAAGCTATAGGTATAAACGAGTCTAGTCTACGAAAAAGACTTAAACTTGATTATGTTGCTACGACAATGGGTCGATTCAAACCAACATTTAGTGAGGGCCAAGAAATGGAGTTTGCAATTCATTGCAAAAAAATGGATGTCCGATTTTTTGGCCTTACTTCAAATGATATTAGACGCTTAGCTTTTGAATATGCCACAGCAAACAATATTGAAAATCGTTTCGATAAATCATCCAAAATGGCTGGGCGCGATTTTGTCAGAGGTTTTTTGAAACGCAATCCTAAAATCGTTGAACGACAATCTGCAGCAACCAGCCAGCAGCCTGGATTCAATAAAGTTCAAGTCAACCGCTTCTACATTAATCTCAAGGAATTATATGAAAAGTACAAATTTCAGCCTAATCGCATTTATAATGTAGGCGAAACCGGTATAAGCACTGTACCAAAAAAAACTCCAAAAGCTTTAGCCACAAAAGGGAAAAAAGTATCTAAGATTGTGTCAGCAGAAAGAGGCATCACAATAACAGCAGTTTGTTGTATGAGCGCTAGTGGACATTACATTCCACCAGCATTTATATACCCCCGCAAAAGACCTCGTGGTGATTTACTGAACGGTGCACCATCACAAAGTGTTTTCATGGTATCCGATAGCGGTTTCATAAACACGGAGCTTTTTTCAAACTGGTTGCACCACTTTAAATACTTTGTCCATCCGACGCAGGATGATCCAGTATTACTCCTACTTGACAACCACTCATCTCACATCAGCTTAGAGGCGGTGAAATACGCTCGCAAGAATAATATTGTGATGCTGCCGTTACCTCCTCATGGAAACCACAAACTTCAACCCCTGGATAGATGTCTATACAGCCCATTAAAGACAAAATATGCAATTGAGTGTGAAAAATTCATGGCTCAACGCCCAGGAAGAGGCATAACTCAATATCAAGTAGCACGTTTATTTAATCAAGCATACAAAAAAGTTGCTACGTTAGAAAACGCTGAGTCAGGTTTTAAAGTTACAGGAATATACCCCTACGATGACGATCTATTCGAAGAAGCAGATTTTGCTCCATCGTCTGTCACAGATCAACACCAAGATAGAGACAGGGAGGAACCTGATGAAAACCAACCAGCATGTAGTGAAGCTCAGAACAGCAACAATCCAAGAGACGTGCCTTCCAATGATAATCCTAAACATTCAGAATCAGTGAACATGTCAGCAGACATTGATATGAGTCAGATAGATTTTAATAGTATCGATTTATCATCGGTGAAGAATGAGATTCCTGAAATTGACATTAACGATGACCCCATAGACAATATTACTCCGTCTCCTTCAATATTTGTTGCCATGATGGAGATGGATCATGTTTCTGAAGAAAACATAGGCAATGATGTCCAAGGTGATACAAGTAATAATCGTATTCCAAATAAGAAAAGTAATAACAATGAGTTGGAAACTACCGACTCTGAGAAGTCTTCTATTGAATCCTCATTGACATTTAATTCATCCAACGACGACGACAGTGAAAACAGATCTGGTATCAGCGAAGGAAACATTGAAAAGGTAAACATAGCATATCAGTTGCTTTCTTTCTTACGTTAAGTAAATGAGATTTCATGTTACAAATCTTTCTTTGCAAGGGGGTGATTTGTTCTTCAAATAGTTTGTAGCATCAAATCTCAATATACTAGTCTATTAAAACGATTGAAAAAATTGAACGTGCCATTTTCTAAGGAAGTGGGAGGGTATTATAAATGTGAAAGTTTGTATGAATGTTTGGATTTTTTTGACATTGAGAAGACAAACGAACAAACAGGTCACGTGGTGGTAAGTGGTATACTTGCCTACCTACTAGTTTCTGAGTCAGAGACCCGTACGTGACATAGGTACGGACGGACTTAAGATAATTTGGCCGTTTCGGCACGGAACCCTTCAATGTACACGTACCACTCATTACTGCATTGTGCCAAAATTAGCGCTTACATTTTGAAATAAGAACTAAATCCAAAATGGCGGAAAACAAACGAGGGTTTCTTTGTCTTGTCGTTTCATGACATCACTCCGAAATATAAACGAACTGACAAAGTATCAAACTTGTTAACGACCCATCATTTCCGAACTCCATTCATTTATTTGCTGTCAGGACAAGTACCAAGAACAAAAAATCATTTATTACTGTATACGAATCACTCGAACCGAATACTTTATTCCTATAAACAAAAGTAACATTTGGAACCTATTCCATTTTAAACCTCATAGTATTAAAAACATGGTTGAAAATTGTTCAGCAATTTCAGTAGAGTTATTACCTTTTTTAAAGTGTAAACGCTATGCAAATGGCGGTACAGTGAACAAAAAGTTTCCAGCCGTTTCGCGTGACGCTTGTTGCCAGGCAGTACGCATGCGCGATTGTTGCTACATGCGTTTAAAAGTGAAAAGAAGCAAGTCTCAATGAAATAAAATTGAATTTGAACTTTGTACGCACGCGATAGGTTTCATTGTTGAACGAGCTTAAATTGGAGTTATGTTTTTCTTCGTAAAACGTGTTGCGGCATAATGTGTCTTTTCTAGAAATGCTCAGTGCCGGAAACACTTTTTGGTGTCTAAATTTGTATGGATGATAAAAAGGTGGCACTTAAGAAGTTTTTAAGTGATCGTTTACAGGTTAATACAGGTGATGCTAGTCTTCAGCACGACACAATAAATATGGCACGCAGATTAAGCAAAAATAGACCCTCTGCCAACAGCGTAAGCGCTTTGACTCGCGCCATATTAATTGTGTCTTGCTGTAATGGCGTGCGAAGTTAATAAAGTCCTAATTTTTAAAAGTTAATATTTCCTCTTTACAATTTCGGTCATAAAATGTCTTCAGCTTCAACTATTATTCAGAAAATATCATCGGCAACTAGCCAAGTCATGATTTACGGAATTAATGACTAACCAACTAACTGACTGACTCACTGACGACTAACGACTGACGACTGCAGAGGCTAACTCATGAGACTTACTCATTAACTCTGCCGCCTGCTAGTGTTGTAGTGTTGGCACTATTACGTTCAGGTGTAAGAGGTCCCTTTACACCCGAGCTAATACCATTATGAGGGCTTTTTCTGAGTGAAAATGAACCTTGTCAACAAAAAAAAACCATTCTTATTCTTAGTTAAATAAAAAAACATAGATTTACTTTTTTAAAAATTGGCTGAATCCCCCCATTGGATAGGAATATGAATGATTATAATGATTAAATTTTTAACCTTCACTTTACACTAAGGTCGTGTGTAAAGGGATATCTAGCGAAATGACAACTCATCATCAATATCATCATAGTTCATGACAGTTTTGTTCGTCTCGTCATTCAAATGGTATATACCGCAAATGAGCACGCATGCCACCTGTAACCTATAATAAAGATAAAAAAAAAATGATTTACTCAGTTACTTAAATTGTGTAACAATATCTGTGCTGGTGCCTGTGGCCTGTTTTATAAAGCTATAAATTACAATTTACAGGTTACAAGTTTCCATTTGACACAACCTCGACCAAAGACGTCCAGCCATTTGAGCAGTGTTGCCAGTTTAGACCAGTAAAATTGGTACTTGTAGCTTTATAAAACGTGCCCCTGGTGGTAAAGTGGGATCGGAGACCCATAGTCATTTGACAATTCAACGCTTTGTGTGTCAGCTGTCGATACTTTTACGACTAAAATATGCGAAGACCAGAAAACTCGCACATAAATGAATTCCAGCATGAAATTGCTACTAACACATGGGATACCTAAATAGGGTTGCCAACTATCTCTTGGGCAAATATAGTATTTTCAAGCCCAAGGTATAGGTACAACTTTTTAAAAAGTGTGTAATTTAATTCATTAAATATAATGCACAATATTTACTACTTACTAACATTCTTCCTGATATAGCTGAAAAAAGGCTATTTCTCCACTTCAACTACATTGGTGCGTAAAATCTGGTTGAAACGGCCAACCCAAACTGTATAATTATGTATTATAAGGACTGACCGTAATATAGTATTTTTGCGAAGTATATTTTTCTTCAACAGTATATAGTACACAGAGTAAAAATATAGTACAATACTATATATTATAGTACGGTAGGTAAACTAAGGTACATCTTATTGTCCAACTATTCCACTCCCTAAGTAAAGTCAGCAGCAATATGCAATATCACGAATTAGTTCCGGATATTATTGCACCCCCTCCCCCATTCCCCCCTTCCATTTACCTCCTCTATCGCCCTAAGCATACTGCTGATAGAACACCCTATATTACTGCTTTGGCCGTCGTTTTTCTTCAAAGTCACAGTATATGGAAAATCTTAGGAACCATGCGATTTTATTTCTGAAACTAGGTACTTTAAAACCTTTTTTGTTTATTCTAATTAATATTTAATGGCTTTCTCTTCTGTTAAGGAATATTTGGCCAGTGTCAAGTTATTTATAGACAATCCCATGGACTTATTAGACAAATGAATCCATGGATATCACACGAGAGGACAATTACGAATATTTTCTCTTGTGGACTTGACTGAGGTGCATGGCATGGCGTTAGCTTTACGCGCTTCTGTCAAGTGGTTTTGTTCATTAAAATAGAAGTATCAACTTTCTAAGTAGGCTGCGATACACAAAATACTTCCTTAATTTATTTATTTATAGCAACAATTAAAACAACATTAGCGTTAACTACCTAAAATTACAATGATAGTTGCCAGGTCAAAAAACAATCAAACCTAACGGGCAGTAATTAAAACAAAAAACAATAGACCAATATTAAACATGCCGTGAAAACACTCATGCGTCTAATCACTTCGGCATTGCGCTTGTATAAGTGTGTGTACATGTACAGATAGACAATAATCTCAACTGACGTATAGTTCAACACATGCACCATGGCTGTGCGTGTAAATTTTGTTCTGAATCATTGTTTTGTTGGCTTCACCACTACACAGAAACACCTCAATCTTGAAGCGATTTTCCTTTACAATAACAAAATTTATAATATCCACCAGCGCGTTAAAACAAAAATCTAGTAAACATCCGCCATTGTCTTTTAGAACAATATGGCGTTGTTGAAAGCCAACGGTTTTACTCAGTTGAACTATATGTTTCATTCTAACACCAGAGAAGTGAAAGCGACAGGGTGATGTTTAGTTTCGTGTTATGTACAGGATGTATTTCTTGTGTGCAGTGACCACGAAGAGAGGTCCGCTCGGCATGTTCTGGCCTGATAGGCGAACCCTGCTGATTTAAATGGATTTTAATGTTCAACCCGTTGAAAAAGACTTAATTTTTATTGTTAGGAAGTTTTAGAAAGCCGTACTTAGTTATTTTTTGGGCTTTTATCAAGTATCAAGAAGCTTTCAGCTTAATACATAACCAGAATTTAAACCGGAAATTGTATTTAGGCATAATTGTTGCAGGATAACTCTGTATTAACAGCATTCCGTACTTATATCTACCTACAGACGAATAGAAAGAGATGTATCCACTTTTGGCCCTTAATACAATGCAATAACGTGAAAAAGTGGATAGGATATACAATACACTGTACAATGCACACAATGCTTAGTATTATCAATATTCCTACAATATGTTTTTTTAGAATCACCTACATAACAATTTATTGATATGAAATGAAACAAATGTTAATAAAACTTCTCGGTATTAATATTAAATGACGTTTTTATGAACAAGGAATGGTAATTTTAAAATAACAGCTAATCACACCACCATTGTATATTTTTTTATTTGAAAAAGAATGATTGATGTCCGTTTTAATCCTACACTATTTTAATAAAAACCGGTTTCGGTCAAAGGAGATTAACAACTTTAATCCCCAAATTCAACAAAGAAATCCAAAATTTACAGCCTCAATAAAGTGTCAAAATTTCCCTTATACTGTGCCCTTCTCTTATTATACAGGGCGCTCATAAAATGCTACCTATTTTGCACTCGTAAATGTCACATAAATTGTCAGTCACAAACGCATCCCCGTGATAGGGCGAGGTTTGCCGATGATTGCCGAGCGCCCCCGAAGCTTATGGCGCGATAAGCTACTATGCGTGGTACCCTCGACAATTGATTGAAGGGAAAAGGTCGATAAGATTTGTCGACGTTCGATTTTATGTCCTTTGTATCGGAGACTGGAGGCTTTCGATTTAAATTGTCTTTTTTAGCGCTTTTTTATTGCTTTCATCAATGTGAAGGGATTTAGTGGAATGTTTAAGTGGGCTGCGTAATCAAAGACCCAATCAATTCAGAAAAACTTATATGCGTAGTCATACAAAAAGTTACGTTTAGTTCCAATTATGAAAAAGTGCAAAGTGAAGTTATGCAATAATATTATATTATGTGACGTCGTAAATTATTGGTAACATCCTCTGAATCATACATTGTTCATATATGTATTAATGATTTTCAATTTAAACACAATGTCAAGTGGCAGTTCTTTGAAATCTTTTTTACGAAGCAATAATAGTCGTTAAACATGATAAGTTTTTACTGACGATGAGTGGTTAAGAATGGATTAATATAGACTTTGTTTACTAAACAGTGTCTACAAATTAAATGTGTGCATAATTGACAGGGTGCAAAGAACCAACAACAAACGTCAATCAAAAAAAATATAATTTAAATAATATAAAAAATATATTCGATTTCGGCCTTCTTTCAATTTTGAACTTTTTGGTAGTTCTACACAATTGATTTTGCACCTTTAGCAAGTGTGCAAGGAAGTGCAATAAATTGCTATTTTTCATTAGTTTCCTTATTAGTTGTACTTCAGTATGAATGTATTTTTATATCCAAGACCTATGTTATATGGGCCTGCGTCACAGTTGTCTAGTTTAACCTACGTATGTATTTGCAAATGTCTATGTTAGAGTCCACCTACCATTAGGTGGTTGGTGTGGGTTGGTTTACCTTCTCGTTGCCATAAAAACCCAAAGTATCGATAACAATCCATCCCTATCCCTTGCCTATTTAATCGTGCCCTTACCACACACTGTTTTTAAGTTATGGCGCTACACAATGGTGCGGAAACGCAGGCGCAGCTTCGGGGAATAAATTGAATTGTTTTTAGAACACGCTTTATGTAGCGTTGTTGAGTTACAATCGATATTTTTTCGATTTTCTAGACTAATAAACAGTGATTACTTGCAAGCTACACGCTTGCCATTTTGTTTTATTTTTTATACATTTATTAGAAATAACCTAGGTACAAAAATATCAGGGGACAATGTCACTCAGCCTTCAAAGATAGGCTGTAAACTAATAAATCTTATATAATGCGGGTACTTAACAATATACTACACATTAGGTACATGTTGATGAAAATACGTAGAAAAAACACTAGTCTCAGGAATAAATACGTATGCACGTTACACAATATTTGCCTTACCCGATTGAACCTGGGCCCGCTAGAGTCTAGGTATACTTAGGCACTACACTACTAGATTATGTTCGCTAGTAGGTACCTAACTAGGTTTATTTACCACATTTCAGGACCGTCGTTTGTTCAGTACTGTAATTAAACATAATACTAAAGTCGCTTTTTGTCATAATTTTATTAATCAAAAGTCAACAATCGCGATAAAGAAACGACAAGCGACAGCACCCCAGTTAACTAAATCAACTTATTTTTAATCACCCTGTAGGTATCTACACTCGCCTACCTGACTTCTCAACAAAAATAAATCTAAAATAAGAATTTCATTAGAATCATCGCAAACTTTCCCCATTGAGAGCTACCCTCCGGGATCCCTCCATTCATGTACCCTCCCTGAATGAGGCTATAAACCAGTTACGAAGACCCATCTTAAACCTAAGACTAAAGCGTCACAGAGGGCGTTGAGAGACCAACGTAAACTGGTCGTGGGGCTGACCTTGAAGCATTTATACCCTAGGATCGATATCTAGCAAGAGATAAACGTTCATGAGAGAACGCCCTAGAGGCTTCAGGTTTATTATTTTTGTTTGGGTACTTCGTAATCTTAAAACCAAGTTTTTGTCTACTAGCTATCTATCTCGGTACTTATTGAAGTAGAAAATAGGCATATTTCTTTACACAGTTACGAATCAGTTACAAATGTTGCAATAAATAAGTACCTTGGTAGGTATTTGTAAGAATAATAACGAAGCGCGACGCTATATTCATTATACCTACTCTATGGCTATCGGTTTCTGTGAACAGCGTACCGAGCGAGCGAACCTTATGCTGACGAGCGCGTCCGAGCGCGCCCGAGCGCGCCCGAGCGAGCCCGAGCGAGCCCGACTCCCGACCGAGCCCGCCCCTCAGTCGCCGCATGGCACCCGCGAGCGAACACGAATTCACGTTCGTCGTGCGTTTGAATTTCGAACGAGCGTGACCTTGTATTCCACTCGCATATATTTACTCGCCATTTTGCAGCTAAAGTGACTTAAGTGCTACCGCGAACGTCATTTTGAATCAGCCTTACGTGTTTTGGTTAAGTTTGAAAATAGTAAATTTATAAGCGCTATCTGAACCGAGTTTTCAAAGTGAATTTAGGAAAAGTGTGTAGTCTTTTTTTCTATTTGAATGTAAAACTTTTTGTTCGAAACTATCACGTGTGCCCGAATCAATTCGGTTGAATTCGGCGGCCATCTTGTTTGCTGTCAATCAAACGTCAAAATTATAACGCATAATTTTATCATCAAAATCAACCATGGCTGATGTTGAATGGACGAATAGTCTAGTTATTCGTTTGATGAAAGAATACGCGAAAAGGCCTGAACTGTGGGACTGTACGAACGAACTGTATCGAATACAGACAGCGAGATATGAGGCTTGGGCGGAATTGGCGGGACTGTTTGATTGTGATATCGCCGAATTACGAAAGAAACTGAATTCTGTGTTCGCTTCGCATAGGAGGGAGAAGGCTAAAGTGCGGATGGGAGGGAAGTCTACATGGTTTTTATATCAACATATGAAGTTCCTGCCGACACATCTGCAAAATGAAAACAATTGTGAAGCATCAAACGAGGTAGTGTTATTAAAACTACCTTTAATGTAGATTGTAGATAGATCTCAATAGAGATAGTCATGAACAAATCTATCGGTCATTATTAGGTACTCATCACTACACATCTACCTAACAGTGACATAGGTAGTTATTAAATACTACGGGGTTTGTATTACTCTCTCACTCGGTGTCAATTTGGTCTCAATACGTTCTTATTCTTAAGTATACTTTTTAAGACATCTTGTAGGTACTGCACATTAAGTTATAAAAAGGTACCTATTCTGTTACTTATGTTATGTACCTACCTACATTCTCTACATTGGCCAAAAGATTTAAGAAGGAATAATGTAGGCGCAGTTCTGAATAAATTTTTCAACATGATTCAATTTTCACCCGAAAACTATTTGTGGTTGACACTTTAGTAAATAGTGGGTAGTGGCTCAACCTGCTATCACGTCAAAATGTATTTTTTGCCAAGATATACTAGGTTATTTTGTCAGCGGTTTATTTGCTATAAAGTAAATGTAAATGAGTGGAAGGGTTGGAAGGGGACGCCCTAGGCGTTCTTTTTCGAATCAAATCGGAGAAATACCTACTTGAAAAGGGACGAATTTTAAGTGGGTACCTACCCGAAACCGATGTGCGTGCATGACTCGATGTATGAAAGTGGAAGAAGCGAAAGAGATTTGTCAAGATCGTAGCAGGTGGAAAGAAGTAAAAAATACCAAAGAAAGTGTATCAACGATGAGAAGTATATAACTTTGAAGGGTCTTTTTTTTAGATATGAGTTGTAGCCGATAACAAAACACGTGCTCATAATTTTTTTCATGTTCTTAAACGTATAAGTAATCAAAAAATAGTAGGATAATTGCAATATTTTATATTAAATTCTCTATAGAAGTTAGAGGGTTTAGTCACTTTTCAAAACTTTGGACTTCAATTTCTCCCAACAGGTTAAGATTGGACAGCTAAAAAAAAATACGTGTCCGTTATTTTAGACTACTCTCTAACATTATATAAAAATAAACCAAATCGGAGCCGGACAGTTGGCTACCTTTCCTTGTCAGAATCAAATACTTAATACTCGTGCTTGACACACAAAATATTTGCCCGGGAATCGAACCCAGGACCGCTTGCTTCGTAAGCAGGTTCACTTACCAACTGGGCTAACCTAACGCGTCGCCAATATTATTAAGAACTAGCTTCTGCCCGCGACTTCGTTCGCGTAGAATTAGTAATTTTGCCATCCCACGGGAACACTGATTTATTTCGGGATTCAAGGTAGCCTATATGCAGTGTATAGGGTGACGGCACCAATGATGGACACTTTTAGCTGACCGACACCAGTAATGGACACTACACTCTTAATTCAAATTCCATACGGTCCTATTTCGATTTTTGCAAAACAAATGAATAACCCTTATCTTCTGTACAATAAGAATCAAGTGTCCATCATTGGTGCCGTCACCCTATACACCCTATCATTGGTCCTTTCCATTACTGGTTCCGTGACCATAAGCAAACTCTATTCTAAATTATATCCAACCAAATTCATCCATCCGTTTTAGCGAAGAAGTAACAAACTCACGCACGCATAACCTTTCGCATTGATATTATATGTAGGATAGGATGTAAATAGGTACATCCAGCACACACAATCGCTCCGGCCGAAATCATAGTCGATATAAATACCCTCGGTGCGTGAGTCCGACTCGCACTTGACCGGTTTTCAGTATTTGACGCTTGCGTATTTTACCGTTATAACGAAACAACAAAAAAAAATGGTTCGCAGTTTTTTTAATCTTAATTTTGTATAGAATAATACAAACTGACAATATCCCAAACAAAGCAAGTAGGACGAAGTTCTTCGATCAATGAGCGCGAGCGGGCTTTGCCGCTCCTATTTACACCCCCGGCGTCCGCGACACGCTGCGAAGAACTTTGTCGCTGTATATTATACTTTCATGTATAAACTAAAGTCGCACAATTTCACATTGAACAAATTTTACGATTTAGATGTTAATGCGTAATGTATATTATAGTTTTTAATTCTAAAGTTTTTTTTTTTTTAAATAAATTACCTTTATTTGAAGAACCATTTTAAAATATTTTAATATTTAGTTAGGGTATTTAATTTTTTACATGTTTAAAATTTTCGGTACTGGGTGGTCAAGAAATAACTTAACCTTACTAAGCCTATTCGGATTCTGGATGGTCAAAAAAAAAACTTTACCCTAACCTAACCAACTGTACTTACTCCCAGTACATTATAGCTATTACCATAGCTCATAGCTATTAGTTTATTTAACTTCGATTTTTTTCAAAATCGCCAAAATTGTTTTTTTTTAATAACACCAATTTTAACGTTTCTAACTACAAAAATGACGAACTCTCATATAAAATTCTACATCCCCTTTTATCCCTTAGGGGTAGTTTTTACAAAATCGCTGTAAGCTATAAATTTTATTTTTATTTGTATATACCAATTTTCACGTTTCTAACTTCACAAAATAAATGCGTTTTTGAAGGCAGTTTTTTGTTTTTTAAAACATTTATTTTATTTTTGACTTTTTAGAAATCATAATAAGCTTATGTTCCTAGTCCCACTTCTTAGTTGATATGAAACTTTAAGACATTTCACGATCGCCACCAGCAACGCCGCGGGGAAGTCATAGTCATATTTAAACAATTAAATGTCCTTCGTTGTAGTCGCTCAACTATCTTAATCGAGATATCTTATCACCACCCTTGAAAAAAGTATCGTTGAGGAGTTCCGGTGGCCATCTGTGGTCTTCATCATCAGTGCCATTTCACCAAATGATACTTTCTGAATGCAAATGCTAGATTTGTTACTAAAAATACTAAAATCGCTATATGTTTGCCTACAATATTTGAAGAGTTCCCTCAATTCCTCACTGATCCCTTTAAAAATTTACCCTTTAGGGTTAATAATATGAGCAGGATTAGTAGGATACTCGTATTAGTAGGATTAGTGGATAATAGCTTCTAGTCTTCGTCCGCTTAGATTTAGATTATAGTTATTCCCTCGGGAACTTTTAAATTTTCCGGGATGAAAAGTAGCCTATGTGTTATTCCAGGGTATAAGCTATCTCCATTCCAAATTTCATCCAAATCCGTCCAGCCGTTGCAGCGTGAAGAGGTAACAAACACACACACACACACACACACAAACTTTCGCATTTATAATATTATATAGTAGGATAAAAGCAAATGGCGGTGGCTACAAGCTTGTCATTACTAGTTAACAACTAGGGTGCAATTTCACCCCTGAATGGACACCCTCCCCTACCTCCCTAGTATAGTAATCACTGGGTCCCCTTTCTTTATCGTACCCGGCGCTAGGGTACCTACTAGACGTTTGGCGCGTGTTGCTATACCAGAATTCCAGAATCCATAATTTCGTGGACAATTTTGACTAGTCAATTTGCACAAATTTAAATTGTCTATTCAATAATAAAAATAATTAAATTAAAATAATATATATATTTATGGGGGGCTCCCATACAACAAACGTGATTTTTTATGGAAATTAGTACGGAACCCTCCTTGCGCGAGTCCGACTCGCATGTGGCCGGTATTTTTGCTATTTTTTCCAAAACTGTACAATATGTCTGTTTTATTGTATTTTCGCGTAAAATATAAATGACTACGTTTAAGTCAGGAATTTACAGATTTTTTGGTAAATTAAACTTAGGATATAATTATATTTTTTTATTGTGACACGCGATGTATAGACAGACAGACAGACACATAAGTGTTCCTATTGTACCACTTTGGTACGGAACTCTAGTACCTAAATAGGTAAGTAATAAATACTGGTTATCGCAAAAAACTGGTTCATTGGGTACCATTAGTTATCTCACACACGTCATCACCGTCCACGCCCTCCTACATATCGTTAATTACATTTATTAACTAAGTAATTATCTTAAGTATTGCTTGACGTAGGAACTGAACCAATTACTATTTGTGCTATATTTACTCTGATTTAGTTGTGACAGTAACTATCATTGACTATTATATAGTGGTGCTACGTTTAGTTGGTATATTATCCGCAATACGAAGTGGCGATTCGGACAATAATAGTCAGTTTCATTTCTTTTGTATGCATACCTAATACTACCTGGGGCCTGTTTTATAAAGCTACAAAGCTTACACTTTAGACAAAAAGATACAGGAAAAGCTTGTTTAAGACTAAAATAAAAAATATTGTTTTATTCTACAGATCGCAATGGAAGAACATCTCGAAGAAGAACACTTAGAGCTGGAGCCCATGACAACAGATGAGGAAAACCATCAAGATGACGAGGAACAGCATCAGGAACTTGTTCATGAAGAGATTATCATCAAGACTGAACCAGAATTAGCTTCTAGACGAGCTAGAAAACGACTGAGATACACTGCACATAAGACTCATAAACCCAGACTTACTAAGGTTCCTAGAAAGGTAGTTAAAGAAACTAATCTAGACCACAAGGTTTTAGAAACACTTAGTTTGCTTAAGAGATCAGATTTGACGAGGAAGAAAGATGAATGTGATAGTTTTGGAGAATATATAGCCATATCGTTAAGGAAACACGATGATAGAACGCAATCAATGATCAAGCAAGCTATTAATAATATACTGTTTGAACAAGAGATGAAGAAATACAGCGTTGGTCAGTATGCTGTAGTTATTTCGGGTGTTGATGAAAACCCTTTGATTTTGGGTGATGACAAGTAGAACTCAAAATTTGTGAGTGAACTGTGAACCTAATCGATTGATAAAATTGGGTTAACAATCATTTAAAATGTCCATTAGATTAATAAGAGTAAAGTTTTTGATTGGTGTTCTGTTATCTGAATGTTTTTCAATAAGAACATGTAAGATGATTAATAAGAAGTTGATTTGGTATTAAAAGCTTACAGTTCTTTATGCGTTACTTTTATTGTCTTACTGTATCTCAATAGGAAAAAGAGAAGCTAAATCATTTGAATACCGATCCTCTTATCTATGCAAAGAACGATAAGAAAACTGCTGCTTTAGATGCGCTATTCTTCAGTCATTGATAACACGCTTCAAATCACGCAAACCAGTACCAGCCACGCATCAAGAAATGTTTCCATATTTTTTCCATCGCTCAGAAATCTAGTTCGACTTGTCTACGTGCAGCACAGCACGGTGCACCTCTACTTAAAAAAATGAAAAGATTATCTTTACTTGTTCTCTATCCATTGCTGTTATTCCTTCAACCACGATCATGTTAGCATTGTGGAAGCAGTCTTGTACAATATCGTCTATTGTGAACTCAATGTTTTTAATTTTAACCGTTATCCTGCAATTTTATTCTGGTTTGTTAATAGTTTTAGTTTTTTTGTGATGTTTCATATCTATTGCCGCGTAGTTGAGAACAGTATAACTAGATTGTAATGCACGTACAGCAATAGGAGTGACGTTAGTGGTTTATATTGCAGCTTCATTGCATTTAATGGATGCAGTGGTAGTGGTTAAGTGGTGCATTAGCAGCCAACATCACGCCACCTCGCGTCATTAAAAACTCGTGCAGTTTTTGTTGCAATCTGGCCAGTTTGTAGGCATTTAATTCTGCTTATATTGGTTACAATTTTTCCTTGTAGTTTTTATAAATATTTAGAGCTTCCCTTGCCTTTTTCCGTGAGAATTTAATTTCGATTTTTAGTTTCAATGAAAACGAAGAGAATTAAATTAGAGAGATGTCTAAATTGACGTTATTTGGGCCAGTTATAGTGACACACTATGCAAAAAAAAGTAATTACTTAGTATCAGATTTCCAGATCGGTTGACTTCTGCCAAAACATGTTAACAAATTGGAACCTTGTTAAAACTATGTTATTACTCGTGGGAAACATAATATAGGTTGATTTCACGGTTAGTGACTTCAAAGAGAAGGGACAGACTAACTAACAGCTGGGAAATTCTACGGCTATACTCAGAGCAAGCCCCATGAAATGGCAAAGTATATTATTATGCTTCAGACGGAAAATAGAGATATTAAAGAGAGCTGGTATATTATTATTTTCTAGCCCACTGATCCTAAAATACTGACATAACAGCGTCAATTTGTCAATAATTGAAGTGGGGTTTTAAATACAATTTTGTTCCTTGTCAATTAAAATGAAGTAAGTACAAAGAAACAAGAATATTGTCTGAATTCAGTTTTAATGTTTTGAGATTGAGGTTCAATTTTAGGCAAATTCTGTGGAATTGGATGTCGTTTCAAAATCTTGAATGAAATACCTTTTAAAATATTATCAGCTTATTTGGTGTGTTATGATGTTATTATGATTATTTAAATTATTTAGTCTGTCTACAACTTGGCAGTTCCCCAGGTAGGTACATTACCATTCAAAATGGACTCAACATTGGCACTCTCTTCTCACAACTTCGACTTGTAATGTAACGGATGCCATTATGGAAATTGCCCTTACCCTTTCACTCAAACAAGTACAGAAGCGCATTAAAAAAACAATCGTACTAGTGTAATTGGGAGAAATCTAAGTGCATATGTATAATAACCAGTTTGTGGTTTATGGAAAGATTTATTTGTTCAATGCCGTTGACTCCTTTTAGAGACAAAATTTGTTAAGTTGTTCTTGGTTCTAAGTTTTAAGGTTTATTTATTTTGCACAATATGTGTGAGGAATAAATAAATAGGCTAGACCAAACTTAAATTCAACCCCCTTTGAAATACATATTATTTGTTAGGAAATCTACCGTTATAGCACATAATATTCTGTAAAAAAAAAATTGGTTATATTATGGTTCAAACAAATGACGCTTTTTAAAGTTAGGTTGGATGGTCTGACGGACAACAAAAGTTTATAGTAAAAGGCTTTAAGTATGAAAACCTATAAAGGGTCATGATATTATACTGAAGAAGAAGAAGAAAAGAAGAAAATCATTTATTCGTGACAAACATAAGCAAGAACAGATAAAAACGTACAAAAAGAAAATAGCCACGAAATGGTCCCAACTCAGCGTAATGCTGGCTTTAAAGTCAGCGCTGGTTTCCGGTGGAACCATCAGGTGAAACCACGGAAGGTTACACACACATAATTATTTGTAAACAAAAAATAACATGAATAATAACATGAGAAAAAGGTAAAAATAAAAAATAAACGTAAAACTCATAGATTAGGAAAGCCTTCCATGCCCGTCCTTATATGGCGGAATGGGCAACAGTCCCTGAGCCCTATGGAGCAAACAAAGAAAACAGACATGACCTATTTTATACAATCTATGGAATAATGGTATGGTGGGGTTTGTTTTGTTTTACTGTACTGAGTATACCTACTAAACCTATATCCTTTTTCTTAAAATACATAAATAACCCTTTTTCTAAGGCCATAGAATTTAAACCTATATTTTTCTCATACAACTCAAACCCATTTTTTTCTTTCTCATAAATTTCCATGTATAATAAATAACTGCATCGACTGATGCAACACCCATTACTGTAGACAAGCTGGCGGCACATCACGATGACTTAAATGACTCACATCACCAAGGTTATGGAATCGTTCCATACTGCGGTCTAGGTTAGCAACATATCGACTCACGCGCACTTGATACCTATATTATAGAAAAGTTGTTGTTGCCACTCTTAGTTATTATAATTATTGTAATTATACTTATCTTTCAAGGAGTTTAGTTGATTTCTGTACAAAACAAGTCTTTTTTAATGGATATACTTAGAAGTTTGTCTCAAAAGTATGTTTTATTTATTGTTTACTGAGAAAATGCCACATGGTCTTTTACACGTCACAGCAAGTGCTACGTTATACGAAAAAGGGGGGTAAAATGTTTTTAAAAAGACTTAAGTGTCTGACCATCTATTTGTCATATCATAATAAATACTTATTACATTATTTTATTTATTTCTAACCTTTGTTTTATTAAACGTGTTTTGCACATTTCTATATTATTCTACAATAATCGAGCAGCTTAAAGTTTCAAGTTTCTAGCTCATCTAGAAAATTTCAAAACCGATAGCATAATGTCCCGAACAGACAAACAAACCCAAAAAACGCCAGCATTTTTTTTTTGATTTATTTACTCCTATTTCAAATATCTTTGTTTTTTATACTTAACCACAAGACTAGGCATTGTTCAACTAGAAGCATGTTGATTCGACCTTGATACTTGTTACTCGGCTGCAACGCGTGGATAAAGTTTCAACCACTCAGGCGCAACGTCAACATATTACCGCTTTGTTTCGTATTCCTATTCTACGGCTACAGTTTCATTGAATGAATCATAAGCTAGGCTTTATTGTTAGGTAAATGAATTGGACATGGCGATAAAAGCAACTATAATTTTCTCAAGTGACATCCACCATTTTAAGCAGCCGTTTTTGAGACAAAGTAGGTACTCTTGTTAAACTTTAAATTAACTTTTCAAAGTGCTAAAAGATTGATAAAACAGATTTTTAGGTCCATTATTACTTTCCTAAATAAGTGACAAAATAAACTAATGCAATTACGGAATCACTATGGAATAACGGCTATTTCCAGTTGTCCGCACCCCTTTGTCCGCACTGTGGACAACTCGTATTTTTTTTTGACAACTGGGAATAAAAACGAACTCAGGCGCTGACAACTGGGAATTAAAAAATCCCTACTAAGTGCGGACAGCTGGAAATAAAAATTCCCTGTTGTCCGCAGCGTGGACAAAGGGGTGCGGACAACTGGAAATAGCCGTTATTCCATTGTGATTTCAAAATTGCATTAGTTTATTTTGTCACTTATTTAGGAAAATAATAATGGACCTAAAAATCTGTTTTATCAATCTTGAGATTAGCTCTGACAGACAACTGAGAATAGCCCTGGAATAAATGCACTGTGGGATTCAAAAGATGCGTTCTGCAAAAATACCGTCAGAACTGATACCTATCTCTTAATCGGCCAAACCGATTTTCATGAAACTCAGTTAAGAACCAACCCGATTAAACAGCTCTCTTTTAATAAAAACCGCGTCTGAATCGGTCGATCCGTTCGCAACACATGATGCCAAAAAGAGACAGATACACACGATAACCTTTAAACATCCCTCTTTTTTGCTTTGGGGGTTGAAATGGAAGTAATTCAGAGCAACACAGGTTGTTTCCATACACAATTCACAGAATCATTATAAAGCCAGCCATTGTTCAATGTCATTAAATGTTACTCATGCTTCAGCTACATGACATTTCCCGACGACAAACTATCCGATAAGGAAAAACTGAAGCTGATGCAATTTCCACTATCTTTGTAACATTACTTGATATAGACTAAACAAAATAAATGCTGTGTTTAGGAAAAGTCAAGTCGAAACGATAAGATTGAATGTTGACAAAAAAGGTAGATCGAATGTATCAAAGGAAAAGTAACAATTCTTACAATAATAGCCAAGCTCTGTAAAATCCCGAGTGCAAGTTTTGATAGCGACTTTTAAAGTTGTCGGTAGTGATTTGCGATCTATTTCAATAACCATAACGCCTATGATCCTGTTCATTGGATATATTAAACTTGATCGTATTTCCTTGTAACTGTTAATTGTAAAGACACGAGTAGAAATAAAAACCGGCATACTTTTATCTTTCAAACATGACACCCTTTTCGCATGTTTTTAGTTGAATCTTTGATAAATAGTTGAGATCTTATAACTTTTCAGTTATAGTACCTAAAGTACCTACCTAAAGCACCTTTTAAGAATTTTTAGTAATTTTATAGTAAACAGCCATTATTTGAATTTGACGTTGCCATCAAGGCGCGCTCAAACTATCTCCATCGTTTTTTGATTTGAAGCATCTTCATACGGGCGTCGCAGATTCTTCATGTGACACATATTAATGCGCATGTTATTTACTTCAAAATCAGTTTTTTTTTTAAATATAAGCGCCTAGTCACAGTCTCAACGGCAAGTGGAATATAACGACAACTCATTTGTCGGTATCAGGTTATCCGTTCTATAGCGAACAGAGAACCATACAAAGGTAAGTCCATACATACATATCGGTCTACAACATTACTCTCTACCTCTCTAAAAAAAGTGATCATTATATTCGTCGCGAAATTATGGAGATACAACACACCCCTCATACATATTGTGGGGAACTGTCAGCGATTTTCCAGCAGTGGATATAAATCGATATGATGACGATAAAAAAATAGAAATTTTTAGACGAAAAATCGAAGTTCGAAGTTACGCTAGCTTCATCCCTTCTCGATTTACACTCGAGTTAGTTGTAGAAAGGGATGGAGCAAACGTAACTTCGAACTTCAATTTTCAAAGAAGGGGGCCTCAGCATTAGAATCACTAGTTAATTCAAGAATACCTTGCTGCAATTGAAATTACTGGAAAATTATCGTTGCTACCACTACAGTCTGATTACGGTCACGCCTTTAAACTGGTTTCTCTACGTCAGAAGCAGTTTATCTCATAATAAATATTACTAACAACAATGTCACAGCTATATAGTCGTAAACATTATTAATATTCTAGAAACAAATCTAAAGTGGTTGATAATTCTGTAACAAGATTTTGCACAATTAGCTAGGCTGGTATGTTTACCAGTGTATTAGTGACAGGGTGCAAGCTCCTAACAGCACTACATAAGCCTTTGTTCCCTTTGTCGCCTCTTACAACATACACGGGAAGACGTGGCAAATATTCTAACCCGGCCACCACACAGGTAACTAATTGTTTTATATTTTGATTTTTTTAATTTCAACCTAAAATTAAATTTCAATAAGAAAGAAAAGGAATAAAACAAATATATAGAAATAGTGAAAACCACTGTTAAGATGAGAACTTTTCAACACAGGTTAATATAAATTAATAATGGGTAAACCTATTATTTTATTGAAACATCTTTTAAATAACGTGTATCATTTCACAAAATTACCACTAAAATTAAAATTAAAATTATCATTAAAATTATGGGTTACCTAATAATAACTACACTTAGGAGCAAAGATAACGGGTCACTTTATATGGTAATTCAATACAAAGTGACTCATTTTCTTTGCTCTTGACTGTACTAAATAGATAAAAATACCCCAAATATTCGCGATACTTCTTTCAGAGCTGTGAACTTCTAAACGGCTCAACCGATTTTTATTAAACGTAGTTTAAACCCGACCTACTTAATCTAGTTTTCTATTTAAAACAATCACAATAAATTCGGTAAATACGTTTAAGAGCTACGACGCTACAGATAAATAAACAGAAACACATGTTAAATTAAGTATAACACTGATAAGAGGATTACGTTGTTATTGTTAAAATCAATATTTTTTGATTGACATTGCAATCAAGTCAAACATATCAGAGTATTTACTTCCACGTATCATAAAGGCGTCTAGAACAACGCATAAAATTAGAATAACTATAGAACTATTCATAGAGGTTTTATTATTCTGCTTGACGTACCGTTACATTTAATAATCATTGTACGAGCAATCACAAAGTGATCTTACCGACCCGGCAGACTTGTAGTCGCCTGCTATATTTAGCTCTTGCGTAAGCCTCTCACATACATACAGTGACATACAACATACAACAACCACAAGGCAAATTGCGTCTGCTCTGGCGGTTACTACACATATCTTTGAGATTATTTTTGCTCGTCCCAATGGTATATGGTTATCCTACGATTTGCCAGTATCAGTGTTTTGTTTTTCCGATGCGTGCGAGTGCTGCTAGAGAACTTTTACTGGATGTTTGTCTCTTTTTGGCAGGAGATTACCATGTTTATGCCAAGTTTATTAGCATGAGAGGCAAGATGCTAAGATAAAACTTTCTTTTGTTACTATCAATAGAATTTTCCAGAATGTTAGAATCTTTTTGAAGATCTTGGTGTTGATGATTGTAAGATTAGGTGTATTATATAGATAACTAGCGACCCGCCCTCGCTTTGCTTCGGTTTATTTGAGTTTTCTGTAACACCCGTACTATTAACCAGCATTTATTATACATATAAACCTTCCTCTTGAATTACTCTATTTATTAAAAAAAACCGCATCAAAATCCGTTGCGTAGTTTTAAAGATCTAAGCATACATAGGGACAGACAGACAGACAGCGGGAAGCGACTTTGTTTTATACTATGTAGTGATGCTTCATAATCATTTGAGTCGAAGATATTTCTATTCTAGAAAAGTATTCAAGGTTAACTGTAGCTAATACCTAACACAAGCGACTTGGTCACAGTATTCCAAGGCTTCAGCAAATGCTTGTGTTTCAACCTGATAAAGTGTTGAATAATTCTAGCTTTTAAATAAAACATTCCATTCGTTATCACCAGGAAGCGAAACATATTGTTTTCCACTATATGACACATTTATATTGGACATTGTTTACCAGCTATCGACCTTCAGTTTATTTTTCATGTTATGACATTTGGTAGCACCATCCAAAATCCTCTGAGCTCTGATTGACATGAAACTTTCTTTCATCCAAAGGCCAAGTTTTTTTGGGCGTGCTAATCATGTTACGTGATAACAGATAAATGGCGAATACGAAAACAACGTATCGTCAGAAGGTTATTTTCTTTTGATGAGGATGGATAAGTAAAAGTTGAGATTAGGAAGATTATTACACTAACAATATTTACGGCTTTTTCCTTATTTCTTTGACGTTTTATTCTTAGTAGATAATTAGTAATTACCTAACCCACCCACCACCTACCCAACTACCACCACCATTAGGTAGGCTGAGTGCTCGCGTGCCTTCTCCTTGCCATGAAAAAAACTGTCCAGGGTCTCTATTTTACTTTGTTATTACTCCCCTTGCAATTGCATATTCCGCCTTTACTGTCAATTTACTTAATAAGAGCTATCATACCGTTAACAATACAATTACAATAGGATAAAGACAATGTAAAATAGTTTAAGAAAACACCTTGAGGATTATTTCAGTAAATTTCCAACAGAAAAACCTGTATTACGCCGTATTTAAACGAACGGCCTTGATGTTAATGTTCTCGTAAATGGCTAATCAATTTGCGAAATGCGATATTGCATAACCAAGAAGTTTTGTTCTCTTGCGGAAAAAGTACAGCTATTGGCATAATCAAATCGTTTGAAACCTTAAATCAATTATTGTCGGCGGAAAAACTTTTTTATATAGTTAATAACTTAATATTTATTAGTATTAACCAGTAAAGAGCTTGTTTTGTTGATTTATTCAATAACAATAAATAATAACAACATTTCCAAAATTATCTTCCTAACATTATAATTATTTTTACAAAGGGACTAAAGTCGTTCTTAAACACATTAGGTAATATTTTGATGGCTACAATACTTCATCCCCAAAAACCCAAAATTGCATTTCAAAAACCCCGACCACAGCAAAAAACTGGAGATCTGGCTGGCCAACTTCACTTACCATCTTAATTTCAACTCTAATTCCTTCAGTTTTGGTCGGTTTTCCGATTCCTCCCTTGCGTACGTGCAAGAAAACATGCGATCCCGCAGCAGGATATTTTAAGAAATGACGCGTCTCGAAAGTTCTTTGTTATCGTTTTCTTAATTTCTTATTGTCTGCTTTATCTTTATTAGGTTCGTCCGTTTCCTTAGTTATAGTATTAATGGTTATGGATTATTGAGGTTTAATGAGGTTAAGCTTATCAGGTACTTTTTCTATCTTTAATACTTTTGCAAATGAATAAAGATTACTATTATCTTAGTATGCTAATGACCTTCTCCGCATGATATTATTAAGTACCACGTTGCTTATTTATGTGCGTTTTGATTTGATCACGGCTCTTTTTATGAAGATTGAGTTAAGGCTGCTTTTTGTTAACTCTAAAAATAGAGTAGTCTTTTTATAAAGTCTCCTTTCTTCAAGCAATCTTGTGCAAAAAAAGAAACTTAGCTAGGAAGCTTGTAGTCTTCTCCCTAGTAAGTGAGTACCTAACTAGGTATTGCGCTACTGACTGGCTGACTAACAGAAACAAAATACCCTGATGGACGTCAAAGTATATACTTCTAGAGTATGGGTATGTATGAATAAAGGTAAAAATTGTCTTAAGTTATTCCCTTACGGGGAATAACAGGCATCCTCTAGTCTAGTGATTTTATATTTAATCCCTTTTACTTCGCAATAATGACATTTATTTCAAAAGTGATAATTATGCAATTCTTCGTTAGTCATTAAGATATTATCACTTTCTATCCGTGTGAAATCCTTATCAGCAATTTAAACGTGGTCTTTTTGTTCTTAGAATCATGTGATTTCAAAATATCGTGACTTTAAAATAAATCTACTTTATTTAAAATTTTCTTAGCTAGGTGTGATGGAAATCTGAAAGTAGGGGTCGAAAATACCTTGGATTTTTTAATTACCTACAAATATTTCAATTCATTAGACCAATTTAGGACTAACTAGGTCAATAGGCTAGGTATACCTAGTCTTTAGGTATTTCAAATGATTATTGCAACAACTGACCTAGGCCAAAAGTCATAAAATCATAGCCTAGTTGAAACATTATCGAATAATGCGTGTAGTTGCATCACGCCATGCGGTCCTTCACCTCGAGTGTCCCTCTCGCACTCGCGTGTTGCTCTCGTTCCGTCTCGCTCTGTAGTCGAGCTCCTCGTCACGTACGCAAATCTTGGCTCGGAATAGTGGCAACAATTTAGTTTGAACATATTTAGTTTTCTTTAGTGGATGACTAAATAACTAGATTGGTAAGAGTGCGTGCCTGTTTTAATAATTGGCAACAGGAACGTTATAAAAAGGATTTTTTAAACATGCTTAAGTACAGAGGTTTGTCCCAAAAAATATAGTTTTTTTTTACTATTTATTATTTACGAGAGAAAAAGAAAAGAATATTAACAGTGTCTGCTAGCCCGCTTTGAACTAGTCAGAATGACGTCATTTTGTTTTTAACAGCGTTTTTCTTTGTGCAGCGTTATTTATGACGTAGAAAAGACCATGTGGCGTTTAAGCTCTTTATCAGAGTTTGTTAATTTTCTCAGTAAATAACGAATGAACAAAAAAAAATAGTACCTGTATCATTAAAACCTTAATATAATTCCTAAACTAATTAGTTAATCAGATAGTTAAATCTACAGTTTCTTTACCAGTATGGAAGGGCTTTCTTATCCCTTAATATTTATGTCAAGTTCTGGTATATCCTGCATAAGTACCTACTTAGGCATGTTTATCGTTGTCTTTATTATTACCTACTAGAGGACGCCCGCGACTTCGTACGCGTAGAATTAGTTTCCCGCTACTCCCCCCGTTTTTTTCCCGTTGGGGGTCGATTTTCGGAAAATCCTTTCTTAGTGCTCACTTAAGTACATCATGAAAGGAACCTCTGTACCAAATTTCAAGTTTCTAGGTACAGTAGTTTCGGCTGTGCGTTGATATATATGTCAGTCAGGTTTGCCTTTTATATATATAGATGTGCTTCTGAAATAATACCTATGGGTACTTAATGGTTTTATGGCTTACGTCCTTACCTTGAATATTATACTTAGTCATAACAAATAGTGTAATTTACTTTAGTTATTCGTGTTGAGTTAGGTCATGAGTTGGGCGGCTGCCACGGTAAATATAGCCCCGTCAGTCGTGGGACACTAGTTCACATCCAACCCGGTTGCCGGGCCCTTTAATGACCCTAGCATGGAAATAATAGAATAGTGCTTTCGACTTTATCGTTAGCATTTAATTTGGACGGTTTATACTTACGACACGATTAGACGACGCGTTGGCCGAGTTGTTAGAGTTGAGGGGGGTGTGCTTCCTATTAAAATTAAACTATTAAAGCTGGTAAAAGAATACTTTTATTTTCTTCAGAGTGTTTAAATTATTAAATTAATACATCAGAGGTATACCTATGCCTTGCACCAAGGCCTAGCAGCGACTCTATGAAAATGATACAAAAACAAACGGTCGCTGTTCCATCGAATAGTTGGTTTTTAAATTTAAATAATTTAAAAGCAAACTGTACCTACATAAGTATATAAAATGGTGTAGTGAAATAAGGTCTAATTTACCGTTTACGACCTTATTTCAGTAGAGTAGTATCCCTGCCTACGAAGCTAGAGGTCCGTTCGATTCCCGGTAGGTACCTACGGGCAATTATGGCTTGTTCCCAGTTGTCCGCACCCTAGAGCCGTATTAGCGGCTCGAGGGTGCATATTCTATAGGCTTCATATACTTTCAATTAGTATGTAATTGGTATATTAAACAAGCAATAGCAATTTTAAAAAAGTTTTTAGATTTTTACTTTTCTTATGTCCACACCGGAACACAATGCGAGCACGCTTCTTGGCGGTAGGTTAAGATGATCCATGTCCTACAACCACAAAACTTCTTTTTTTTCTAGGTGCTGTTTAACATTACCCTAGTCTTTAACATATTGATCTTCAGTTCGATTTCAAGGTTCGCTCTACTGAGGTCTTCTAAGGCCCTAGGGTTAACTTCATACCTTTCTGTAAATTTAGAGTCCCGAATGACAAGCGAGTTTTAAATTATGGACTGAAATTTTTCAGTCAACCTATTCGCCATAATATTACTTACCATATTAAATTTGATGTAAAATACTTTTTATCGAAGAAACAGCTGGGTATCCAGTCGTCGCCTCCTATTCGCATCACCTCCTATTACGCTCCTCGTAAATTACCTACTGAAAAAAAGTTGATTGCTTTATTTTTGCCTCTGTTTAATATACACGTGCGAAATCAAGTTTTCACAAAAACGTGCTATCTAGTATGTTAATTCAATCCCCTCCAACATAACCTCCAGCTTATTTGTTTGTCTGTCTTAAATGTGACTGCTCAAGTAAATACCTAAACGAGAGGTTATTTTAACGAATGTGCCCATGACACGATCTAGTAACACTGGGCATTGTATAACAATTGAGTCCCGGGCACTGAAATGTTTAAAAAGCGTTTTCGAACACGTGAATTTTTCTAATTTAAATATTTTTTGTGCGTTGTTTTTCGTTTGTTTAGTTAAGGTTAAGAGTATGGATTTTCCAAGTAACAAAACTCACCCTTTTGTTCTTAGATGTCTGTTTATTTTTGAGTTAAAATGGAAGGATATAAATAATTAATATATAAACATTAGGTGCCTACATTTACATTTGTTTGTCAGTGGGAGAAGGTTAACCGGCTTTCGCTTTTGCCGATGACATCGACTTGTTTTCATCATCAGCTGAATAATAATTGAAGGAAATGCAGGGGCCCTACTTTGGAAATCGAAGTTCGAAGTTACGTTAGCTCCGTCCTTTTCACATCTCATTCGGGACTCTAAATAGACTCCCTAGTGCCCTAGAAGACCTCAGCAGAGCGAGCCTTGAGATCGTACTGAAGATCAATATGTTAAAGACTAGGGTAATGTAATACAGCCCTCGTACAGAGAAAAGGCACAAGTGTAATTAATTCATAGAAGCATATTACACTCTCAAAGGTTATAATAAGGTTGGATGTGCAATACAACTCATATAATAGATGTGCCTTTTCTCCGTAGGAGGGCAGAATAATAAACAGCATCTAGAAATAACCTAACCTAACCTAACCAACAAAAAGTTGGAAAACCCCCGACATTGACATTTCAAAGTTCAATACTTCAAAAACGGCTGAACCGATTTCGATATAAAATGTCTAAGAGCCACCGCTAGAAAACCTGCTTTCAAATAAAAAAAACCGCATCCAAATCGGTTCATCCGTTTAAGAGCTACGATGCCACAGACAGACACACACACACACACACACACACTTACACGTCAAACTTATAACACCCCTCTTTTTTGCGTCGGGGGTTAAAAAAAGAAGTTTTGTGTGGCCACAACAGACTGGCGGCCCATTTTAACATGTCAGCTCTTCGTATTAGAACAGAAGTAGGCATATAACTGCTAGTCTAGTCTGGGGCGCCCATAAGGCGAGCCTAACGACATTTTGATTGTTGAAATGAGACGTAAGTACGTAGAGGTTGAACGGGTAACCTCTACGTACGTATATATGCATACAGCAGCGGGGTTATTATGACATAGCTATGCAGTTCAGATTACGCTGTGAGAAAGGGACAGACCTATGTAACTGCTATAGCTCTGTCCTTTTCGCTCGTCGTAAAATGACCTGCATTGCCTTATCGTAATAACCCGTCGTAAGACAAAATGGAATAAAGACTGGTCGTAATTCGCAAAGGCAAGTTAACTGCTTCGCTACCGTAAACTGAGTGAAGTGTTAATTTGTGTTGTGACTGCAATTTGAACATAGACAATTATGATATATTTGTAGTTTCATTTATCAGTTGCCTCGCTGCTTCAAAAACAACTGTTTATTATTGTGCCAATTTAGACATTGGGTTCCGTCTGAATATCTATACTTATTATATAAAAGGCAATTTTGTATAAAAGCTTAATAATATTTATTGGATTAAACGTCAAATAGTAAACTATAACTTCTCTTGAAATATTATAGCGCTTTTCGAAATAGTATTTAATAAAGTAGCTATGTCTGTTTATCCTAAAAATACTATCATCGAGGCACAAAATCAATCTAGATACAAGTGCGCTCGAGCGACGCACACATAGACACTGCTCACGGACACGCTATCTCGGACCGGTTGGGACCAGTGCGCGAGTGCCATCCGCTCGAGACGCGCGTCTGTCAACGTTTACGTTTTTGTGCAATAATGGAGCAACAACAAAAAAGTTATTATAATTGTTCTGTGGACGGTTGTTTAAATTCAACATTAAACGGTGATTGGACGTTTTTTAAGCTACCAGTGCCAGTGGTTTCAGAGAGGTAAGTAGGTATCTGCTTGTATTTCGATGGTTCGTTTTAACGTTAGGTACATAGAACAGTTAGGTAGGTAGGTAAGCGCCCCGCCCCGGCCCGCGAAGAATATATCTAAGACGTAAGTTATTAAAATTCCTTTGTCCATAGTTAGTACTTAAGTCAGTTTTAGTCTTAGTTAGTTAGTATTTAAGTCTATATAGAATGTTATTCGAGCATTTTTATAGTTAAGCTGTAGAGACGCAAGTTACTGATTCCGCAGTCAAACCGTGCAAGCGGTTTTGCGGGACATTATTTATAAGTTATGTACTGTATTTTTGTGATTAATAAATAAATAAATATAATATAATAATAAAGATCAATTTATGTAATAAGTAGTTTTCTATTTTGAATCAGTATTAAAACGAAATATTTAACTAAATTTTTGTACGCCACCTTACGTAGGTACCTACCTAAGTTGAAAACATGTTTTTTTGTTTGTGTAGATATTGTGTTGTTTTTAGTGTCATTTGATAGATTTAGGTCTAAAACGGATAGGGCAATATAAATTGTGTAACTAGGGTAATCCGTTTAGAAGTATTACTTAAGGATTTTCGATAGTGAAAATTGACAAACGTAAAATTTTGTATGTTTCTGTCCTGGTAACTTTTTATAATGTAATAGTAGGTAGGCTTATTGTTTTGTTTGCGGGTTTGGAGTCGCCCCCTCAGTCACCCCCTCCACTTTAATATTAATTCGTCTGGCCGGTTATTTTTAAGGTAACGGTATTTTTTTAAAGATAAAGTTATAATTTATCTTGTTTCAGGCGGACTGAGTGGTTGAGATTGATCCACAGAGAAGATTTAATAAATATAAGTAGCTGTCGTGCTCGTGTGTGTGAAGCTCACTTTAGTCCCGACCGCATTATAATAAATTCAAGTCGAAAGTTGTTAAAAAGAAATTCAATGCCACAACTCCTCCTACCAGTACCGAATAATTTTTTAAATAAAGGAATTCAAGCAATTATTGAAACAGCCGACGCAAATGTACAGTGTGAAGATTTGCAAAGGAATTCTCAAACACAAACTCCGTCACACCTTTCGAATGATACTCCTCGAAAAAGAAGACTTTTAAGTGAAGTTCATGGATGCCGAAAGAGGTTAAAAATAACAAACCCTACACAGTCTGAAGCCGACACGTTTTTTAGGTTATGTGACAAATTTTTGACCCCAACCTTCGCGCGAGTTGTTAAACAACAGGCCAAAATTAAAACTCAGGGACATGGGGTTCTCTCATGTACTGACCAGACGATTAAATCAGGACTTTTTTGGTCAGATTAGAGAAATTCTGGTTTCAGCATTCAAGAAAATAATTTTCATAAATATTTTTAAGTAGCCTAAAGCTGGTAATTTGCAAAGAATATTTAGCAAAATGTTTACTAGATGGTGAGAAATTATTATTAGTTAATGAGGCGGGTAATCTAGAAACCACTTCGACACTGCTAACAGAAAAAAAAAGTTGTGTCAAAAGTAATTTAATATCAACTACGGATTATATCACACTTGACTTACTTACCGGAAAAAAAATGCGTTAGTTTACGTCAGTGGGTATTTGCTGAGGAAATGCTTAGAATGCAAGGAATGTAATGAGCTTATTGCTTATGCAAAAGGAGAAGACAATGCACAAAACTTTTTACAGGCCACTACATTTACCCGTTATAAAGATTATTGCAAAGATGGCACCAAAACTTTATCAACCATACCTACTTACTACCAGACAGTTTTGTGGAATTTGTCAAAACAATAGAGGAACGATTCTGCAAGTTTTTCAGAAGGAACTACTTGAACTGTGAAATCCTAAAAAGTACTTATCTTAAATGAGGTACAGACTCTAACTCTCTCAATGCCTGCAAGTGTTTTCCACTAGCTTACTGTAAACAATCAAATTGTACATGAGAATGCGAATTTATTACACGTTAAAATTATAATAATCGTTCATTTCGCCAATGTCGAAATAGTCGCAGGATATTTTCTGTGACAAATTGATAATATAACAATGACATTACAATTGAAATATTTTAGTTATTAATAGTGAAGTGTAGGTATGAAAAGTGAAGTACGTACATGTGATTGACTTCTGTAGGTACCTATCTGTTTTGTGATAGATGTATTCCACCTTAGTGCCCAGGGTTGGCAATGCATTTGCAGTCGTAGGATTGCAGTCTTGACATCGTAATCTTAAGAATGTAAAAGCCTCAGGGTCTAAGATCCCTCTTACCATCAGATGGCCAGTATTCTCCTTTGCCTCCTTGCCATATAAAGAGCTCGGTACCTTGCTAACTCGAGTCGACGACCACGTCGAGCCCTACGTTAGCTCCGTCCCTTTCTCTCGTATTAGTCTCAAATGATGAGTGACAGGAATGGAGCTAACGTTCGAACTTCGATTTTATTACGTTATTGGCAATATAATCGTTTTTATTGATCCCTAAAATCAGATCCTTCCACTTGGGTTTTAAAAGCAGAAGCCGTTGGTTTTTTGTTGGCTCACGCAAATATGAAGTCACGATTTTATATTTGTTTAAAACTGTTTTTTGCATGTTTTAAATTATAATAATTATCATACTTTTATAATAAAGATAATAAGTGGTTAAATTGCTTTGTATTTTGTATCATTTGTACATAGGTAGTGATCCTAATTAAGCCGACGCGACGTTACATCTATGTTTTACGAATAAATTATTTGAACTTCAATTTGTCTAATGTTTTTTATTTTAGACACGAATAATATTTATTGCTACATATCTTAAGTCCATGACTATGATTGCCTATAAGGGCTGATTTTTCAATCCGCAGATAAAGCTAACCGGAAGGTAAATTTTAGCTCTGTCCTTTTCTTTCATGTGACTTTAGAAAAGTATAGGAGTACATTTAACTGACGGATATTTTTATCCGGGGATTGAAAAATCAATCGAGTAGGTATGTAGGTTAGAAGTACCGTTTGTGGCCACTGTACCCTTATTGGCCAATAAAGGTTGAAATGAGTATCAAAAATACTGTAACATTAAAAATAATATACATAAATAGTTAAGACTGAAGATTTAAAGATAAAATATAAAAATATGTTTATAATTTCATGATGCTTTAGATATTAGTTACTTAGTTGAAATTTAGAGTGGCCAAAAACGGTGTAAAGATGGCTAATACCGGTACTTCTACCCTATCGCTATTTCCCGACACATTTTTTTTTATAAGATCTCGTTGAAGTCTTGTCGCTGTATCCAATATGAGTACGATTAATTATCTTGTGCAAGGTCCGTCCGGATCGCTACCACCATCTTATATTTAAACAACCCACCAAGCAGCAGTGTTCACGTTGTTGTGTTCCGGTGTGGGGATAAGACAACCGGTGGAATTACTAGCATGGAGGCATTCCATTTGAGGTCTTACTGCCGCAATCAGAGACGTCAATTAAATTTAATACTTGTTTAGTGAAGCGTTGTCTTATTCTATTGCTAGCAATTAATGTGACAGCAGCAACTTTAATCAAGCATTATATACATTTAATTGACGTTTCTGAGTGCGGCAGTCAAGGGTCTAAATAAACTCATCTCGACTGAGATGCCACGTCACTAGACACGTCGAAGTAAACGTCAAACGATAGAAAACTGTCATTTTTGACGCATCTTGAGATAGCATTAGAGTCGAGATAGGTTTATTAATACGGCCCTTAGTTATTGCGGTCTTGAGATTGTAGTCTTGAGAGCAAATGTCTATGGATCACAGATCCCCCTTACCATCAGGGGCACGTGTTATAAAGCTACAAGTAACAATTTTACAGGTCTAAACTAGCAACACTGCTCAAATAGATGGGGCACGTTTTATAAAGCTACAAGTAACAATTTTACAGGTCTAAACTAGCAACACTGCTCAAATAGCTGGGGCACGTTTTATAAAGCTACAAGTAACAATTTTACAGGTCTAAACTAGCAACACTGCTCAAATAGATGGGGCACGTTTTATAAAGCTACAAGTTACAATTTTACAGGTATAAACTGGCAACACTGCTCAAATGGCTGGTCGCCATTGGTCGAGGTTGTGTCCAAAGGAAACTTGTAACCTGGCAATTGTAATCTGTAGCTTTTAAAAACAGGCCCCACGTGGTCTGTGTGCTCGTTCGTTTTCTCCATTCTATAAAAAAAAACTTCGTTTTTATAGGATACTAAGGCAAGGATATGGATTACTAAGGATTACTATAGACTAAGACTAACCCCCTTATTCATAAAAGCAATATAAACCTATTTTACTAAAAGTATGCATTGTCACTTTGACAGATAAGAACAAAGCATGTTTTAAGCACACTTTAGATATGTTGCGTTTATGTATAAGTGGGTGAAGCTTTATTAATTACAATGATTCACAATAAACAAACCCAACATAATAAAATAATCCAGATACAGTAAACAACAGTAAACTAACAAAAACAAGTCAAGGAAAAAACACGTAATAATCAATATTTTTTATTGGAATGCAATACAAAAAAATCAATTTAACCTTACAAACTATAAGTCGTTTCCGTCTGATTGACTGACAGAACCTTCTCCAAACCCTGACCCTGTCACTATCAAGCTGATGACTTGCGGCTGCAGCAGCATCGCCCGTTCCTTAGGCATACTCCTTAGCAACGAGGCAATATATTTACCAAAATTGTCGTAGTAATCTTCACTTTTTGCTTCTGTTATAGCTTCTACCTTATTAGAAAGATCTCTTATCATTTGATATAGGTCATCTCTAGTCCTTTTCGATGAGGAGGATACAGAGTTCATGTGTCTCTTCTTTCCTCTTTCAGATTTCTGGTAATCATCAGAGTGGAGGCTTTCACAGTGACCTATGACTGGATAACCTGGTTCTGGTAAACTGTCTTCGCTAGGGTCCATTGATTCTGATTCGTCATCTAGTATCTCGATTTTAACCTTTTCTTCCATTTCTTGGTCGTTGACATGCTAGAAAAAATATTTAAAATGATAAAACCTTTTATGATTTTTGACATTTTAACTAAAAAAACGATCAAAAACGAATAGACCAAGCCCAAAACTAAGCTCTGGGCTTGCACTATGGGTACTAGGCAAAAATAAACCTACTTATAAAAAGAAATGCATACTTAAATACTTTAAATAATAAATATTCATCTAAGATTCAGGAACAAATACTTGTGCTTATCACACAAATATTTGCCCTTGCCGGGAATCTAACCCGGGTCCGTTAGCTTGGTAAGCAGCAGACTAGGCTTACTGCGTGCAAACAAAAAGATTGAAAAATCAGGCGAAAATTCGGAATAGGTAAGTTTATTAGCAACATTTTCTCATCGTTATCGGTGACAGCTGTCAATTTACTACTATGGTCGAATAAAAAATAAAAAACAAAGCCGTAAGATGTGACGCTTCCGTAGTCTCGTAGGCATAGCTCTTAAGCCCCACGTACCTACTAAGCTACTGTAGAAAAAAAAGACAGCTGTCAAAAATGACTACCTACTGCCAACAGGTAGTACCTGTATAAAACACGTGGTATTAATAATAGCGTTAAGTCCGTCGTACAACTGACAGAGCCAGTCTATTTTGACCCTTGTGTTCTTAGCAACTGTTTGAAAACAGAGACCAATTTTTTTTAACGACAGTACCTAGGTATGTTTTTTACCTAGTTTTTAGCGGACTAGAGATAAAATCACAAAATAAAACCTAGGTATATTTTAAGACATTGCCTAATAAACATAATATTTCTGATCAATTTTAATACGGTTAAGTATGCTATGTTTTATGATTATGACTTTGCTAAGAAAACGCAATAAAAGTGACAAAACATCAAAACAATTAACAATGATTGGACAATATAAAATATTGCTCCATTTAAAGCAAAAAAAACTTACTTAAACTACTTTATATGCCGATTCACCAAATCAAGGTTACTTACCAAGGCCGGAAAAGAACTCCGAGACGGTTGCAAGTGCGGCCGCAAAAACGAGTCCATCTTCGAAAACCAAAACACCTTCGGCTTATAAACCTCATCTTCACTCAACCCCAAGTTCACACTGGTTGCTATCTTCTTCAGCTCCTGACAATAAGAGTTCCTCAAGTTCTTAAACTTGATAACAACATGGCGTGCTTCAAAGTATTTAATATTCAATTTCTCCGCTATCCGTTCGGTCGCGAACTGCCTCTTCCCTCGGCTTTTGTACTCTGGTGACAGCGTGTTCCACAGACAATCTTCTTTCTCATACAAATCCAACAATTGCAGCGTTTTCTCGTCGCTGATGCGAAGAATAGAGTTCTGGGTTTGTGTTGTTCCGTACGACATGACGTTGCGGTGTTTGAATGTAGTAGTAACGGCAACACGACGATAAATTCAAAACAAAAGACGCCCGTCACTATAATTATGACTCAATCAGTTGGGTATATGTACACGCTTACTCACACATGGACTCGCGCAAGTTTTAAGTGATTTAGCTCGTGCAGAGTGTCACGTCCGTGCACTAGCGTGGCCACGTCTAACTGACAATGGTAGCCGTAGCGACGCGCGCTAGGGTTGCGCCCGCGTCGATGTTCACGCTCAGTTTTTTCCCGCCTTTTGCCGTCCGCGTGGCGTTTTTTCGTTGCTATGCCGTATTGTTATTAGGTAACGGCCACAGTCGGTTGGTCATTGTTTGTGTGTTCGCGAGTTAACTTATCGTTTGTAATACAGCCGGGATGATATTCACTTAAATAACAAAACATTGACAAGCTTGCTAATATTCTCCTTTTGTATTTATAAAGTATAGTTAAACTACTTACCTATTTGTTGGAGCGTGTCAAGTCAAGGTCAGATGTCATGTATCTAACGCTGCATAATGTCTACAAGCGTACGTTTATGTAATGATACTTATGGTTTAAAGTGAACATCAAAATAGCTAATTAACAAGTACATTTTTCAAGTTTGTATGCCCTCAAGTATTTAAAGGTGATGGATGATGAATAATCATTTTTATCCACCGTAGGCGTATGAATAATAATGATTTTGTATGGTCAACTTCTTTTATGTTAGCGAATATAGGTGCTTCATTATAATTTGAATACTTACTTATTTTATCACCCTGGCCTAGAGGACCTTTTTTTACTTTAAGTACCTTAAACTTACCATTATATCTACTTAGAATAAAACGTAGAATTATAGTTTCATACTTGATGCTACAAATGGAAGCATGTACAGTCAACAGCACAAATAAGTGATCATTTATGTACCTTGTCGCTTTCAATCGTTTCACAATTTAGTATAACATTTCAAACACGACGTAAAAGTGACAAGGTACATAAATGATCACTTATTTATGCTGTTGACTGTACCTAGGTGTAATCTTATCAAACCACACGCACACAAGTGCACAAATAATGTCGTACTAAACAGACCAAATTTGGTCTGGTTTAAGTGGCATCACATTGGCGCGTGGACTAGATTTCTATGTGTATTCTAACCCTTCATATCAATTTTTGATGGATCTCACAGGACGGCTTCATACAGCGAGGCGGACCCGGGCGAAGATGGTGGAATGACTCGGGCGCTAGAAAGGCAGCCACGGACGAGGAGTAAAGTTGTGGAAGTGCAAAGAGAAGGCCTTTGCCCACCAATAGGACACATAATTAATAATAAAGGAGTTCATACATACATACATACATACATTAAATCACGCCTGTTTCCCAGAGGGGTAGGCAGAGACCACTTCTTTCCACCTGCTACGATCTTGGCAAATATCTTTCGCTTCTTCCACATTCATACATCGAGTCATGCACGCACGTCGGTTTCGGGTACTTCAAATTCGGCCCTTTTCCAGTATTTGATTCGAAAAAGTACGCCTAGGGCGGCCCCTACGCCCCTACTTTCGCTCTGTATATCTCTTTCGTCAATCTTCTTAATCTTCTTTCTTAATATTTTTTCTTTCGTTAATGATTTTAAAGGAGTTCTTTATTTTATTTTACTTTTTAGTAAAAAATATAAGCTGTGTAAAAACTTCAAATATCAAACAGTAAAAAAACAAACGGCTAAGGTAATTCTCTTATAGCTAATCTTTCGTTTCGTCGATGAAATAATAATCGGCGAGCAATCCCATCAGAGATACATTATTATATTTAGGTCCGTGGTGTTTTCATTTGGACCGGACCTTCGGTAAAGCAGATCGCTACCTGTGGCCCGTTTCACGAAGCTACAAGTTACAAATTACAAGCGTAACTCTTTTTCTAGCAAAAGGAGTTAGATAGAGACTTCCGCTTGTAATTTGTAACTTGTAGCTTCGTGAATCGGGCCTCTGGGGCCCTTTGAAAATCGAATCGACATGACAAGGGAATTCTAGCTCAAGTTGGCACTAAATGACGCCTTTTTATTATTCTAGGTTTCTACTAAAGTGGCTACTATGGAAATGACCAAAGATATGAACAGGGTACTACTATTTAAAATCCGATATTGTTGACACTTTATATTTTTTGGCTTAGTTATCATTATTTAGTTACATAAATGAACTTACAAAGTGCATTATAATATAACCAAAGACATTAAATTTATAGTAGTAAGTAATAGACGGGGCATAGCGAACAAAAACTTGTTACCTCGAGGTAACAAGTCGTAAGTCGTTTAGTCTACTTTGACACGCCCGTCATAGATGGCATTCATGATGCTTATGATCAAAGTCTTTCTATGAAAATGTCTCCGATGCTCACTCTATTACCTGTAATAATTAAATCTCTTTGATTATAACGAACGTAGGTATTTTGTTGAATTGATCTGTTTAAATATTTGGCCATTTTTATTGATTTACGTAATAATATTACACCTACCTATATTGACGACTTATTATTATCAAAAATGTACCTACGCAAAATGCAAGGGTACAACCCTTCTAACCATATACCAAAAAAAGCAGCTAACTGCAATGTAGTAGTCGAAGCATTCTATACCCTATTAGTAAGCACATTAAATTTAAAATGCTTATACTATTACTATGGAGTGAGCCACCTTTTACTGGTATTACGGCACCCGGCTTTGTCCACAAAAGGGGGCGATTTTAACAATAGTTAGAAAGGTAATAATAGTTTCCTCGCTACGGCTTTTCAATTAGCTATAATTATTACATTTGCCAAATTTTGTACTTACGACCCTCTGCTTCATTGTTATCAGACCACTGGGCTTCAACTCTACTTTATAGCAGAATTTGTTGCTTTCAAATCGTAATCATATGATTTAACTAGAAGATGTAACTAGAAGAGGCGATGAGTAAGTAAATGGATAATATGGGTAGAGGAAGACTAAAAAAGGTTTGGATGGATTGTGTACGTCCGAAGTTAACAGAGAACCAAATGAAATGATGATGATGATGATGATGGTGGTGATGATGATGATGATGATGATGATGATGATGATGAAAATAAAAAGGTAAATATTGACCTTTTCGTACATGTTACCGTGTAAAGACTCATTTAACTTTAGAATAAAGCTCTTGTTTCTTCAGGTCGTTTAATCCAGTTAGTCCTTAACCGTTATCAGATTGCTAATATTTGTAGCTCTAATAACATAGGTACCTATATCGAACATACATTACTTACATTGAACATACATTGCTAAATAGAGCTAGCAGCATTTTTTTTTAGTACTTCCATTCCATTACAGGGTCTTCAATCTGCCTTATTAATGTGTAAGTTGCTGTAACTTACTTATACATTAGTAAATATTACTTACCAGATAATTTTGTTGGATAAGCCTTTGGCGTAGGAAGTGAGGTGTCGGTAGTTCTTGACTTCGTCATATTATACGTAGATTTTTTAAACGGATACTAAAAACAAACACTATCGGGGATCGAACCCGCGACCACTATCTTTAGAGCCGTTTGCTAATAAATAAATAAGTAATAAGTAATAAGTCGCGAGCAGCACTGACGGCTTCCAGGCCGTGCTGCGCAAGCGCGTGGCGTCCCTGTGGGGCAGCACTAACACTCTCCTGAAGGTGCTAGCTGAAAGGATGGACAGTCCTATCCTCACACATTGGATGTCCATCCACGTAAACCATAACGAACTTTTTAAATTTTACTAACTTAGTTTATAAGTCTATGTAACTAACATTTATGTAATGTGATTATGGATATCCTCTGTCCGAAATAAATATTTTCATTTCATTTCATTTCAATAAGTAGATAAACACACTCCCACAAACGGCCCAGCCAATTTTCACGAAACTTAGATAAAAACCACTCTGATAACACTAGCATTAAAAAAATAATTGTGTCCAAATCGGCTCATCTCTTTGGGAGCTACGATGGCACAGATAGACAAACACACACGTTTAAATTATAATTCTGTGTATGTGTGTCTGTCTGTGGAGTGGAGCCGCTTTAATATCAGCTCTGAAACAAGAAGTCGCCATTATGTCGCTGCCGTCCTACCAAAGAAGTTAGCTAACTGCATAGTAGTCACAGGAATGAAATGAGATGGGTTTATGTGCTTCCGCGTGAAGAATGTGAGATGAAGATAGCGCGCCTTGATGGCAGCGTCAAAGTCAATTAATTGCTGTTTACTTTAAAACCACAACATTTATTCAAAAAGTGGTTTGCCAGGATTAAGAAGTTACATATACTCAACTATTGAATCGAAAATCATCGTTAAAGATTGTAGGGTTTCGAAGATTCAACCATAAACATGCAAGAAAGGTGTCAGGTTTGAAAAACAAAACTATCGAGAATTTTATTTCTAATCGTGTTTTCACGTTTGCCAGTCTTAAGCAAATATGATCAAGTTTAATATATCCAAAGAACAAGAACAAAGTTGTTATGGTTATTGAGATCCAGATCGCGGAATACTACAGACTTTATCATAGGTGGCCTTTTTATGTGGTTACCAATAGGGTATAGAATGGTTCGACTGCTAAATTTCAGTTAGCAAACTTCTTTGGTAGTAGGACGCCAGATCAGGGGTTTTATCTTTTTAATATAATTACCTATTGTTATTGTTAGCATATAAAAGACATAAGACTATGCGTCTTTAATTTTCTGTCTCGAAACGACGGGGATCAGGCATCGGCTTTAGTCTGAGATAAAAAAAATGACCATCTGATTCGATTTATTGGTAACTGGTGACTATTGTATTTTTTTTTACTTTAGGTGGTAGTAGAACTTTTACTTTATGAAGCTACCACTATCTTACAATCTTATCTGCCACCGGTCAAAGTCAAATGTCCTTTAAAATTGAATCATTTATTTTAAATATCAGATAATTCCAAATTCAGAGTAATTTTCATCATTAATAATTTAAATGATATCAACAACTGATGTAACACTCATGACGGGTTCGAAATTTCAACATTTCAACAAAATATTCAATACTTAATAAACAAAATTAGAATGTCTTACTCGAAAATGTTTTTTTAATCATTGGTTTCCAGGAGAAGAATATTCAAATAAGTGGAACAGACAACAAAATGACACTTGTGAAACTAATAGCTTAGAGGCGTTCCAAGTTCTCAGGGTTAGGAACGCATTTGCAGTCTTGAGATTGCAATCTTGAGATTGCAGTCTGCAGATCGTATGGGTGTCAGATTCCACTAAGTTACCATCAGTGGCCCGTTACACGAAGCAACAAGTTACAAATTACAAGCTGAACTCCCTTTCTAGCAAAAGGAGTTAGAGACTTCCGCTTGTAATTTGTAACTTGCCTACTCATGGCTCTAATTATTTTTTTAACAAATTATCATCTACGTAATATTATACTAACAAATCAGTAATTTTATCTTGTAACTTTTTTCTTTCCTTCTCGGTAACTCTCTGCAACTTGGCGCCCACAAACCTCAAGAATGTCAGCAACGCTGGATCCGGATCTTGCAGGAGAACCTGATTCTTCAGTATACTTATTATTTCATTTTGGTTACTCAGCATTTTACTCATAAAAAACTCTGGTAATAAACACGCTTCTTTTACTTCCACTTCTTTATCAACTCTAGTGGTATCCACCGGATGAGGTTGGACTATTATCTCTGGTGGAATAAGGAAGGTTTCTGGAGCTGCTTCTATTCTCATTTTCTTGCTGCTACAAGCCATTTCTTCGTCCTGACGCCTCTTGATCGCTAGTTGTTCTATTGGGTCGACTTCTTCTTTTACAATGTCTTCGTCTATTTCTTCCTTGATGATTATTGTTGAACCGGTATCATCTTCGGGTTCTTCATCATGACTTTCCCCGGTACACTGTAACAATTTAACCGTTTTAGATATTTGGACCTTTATTTCTGGGCTTATGTACCATTGTACTATGTCAATACATGATAATCACCCGTGCACCGTACACGTGATAAAATAAAAGTCCTTAAATTATAGATAAGGAGAGGAATAGTATGAGAGACAGAGGAATAAAATCTCAAAATAAAAACAACAACACAAAGTCATAAGAAATATAATTTTTATTTCACGATTCAGCGGTCTCAATGTCATAGGTAATATCATCAAACCGTCATTGACGTTACATTTTTAATGACGTTGGTCGTAGGATTTTCGTGAGTCAACCTAAGGAAAGATATTTCACGAATAATCACACAATTGTCATGACGTACCATAGGTACTGTTTGAAGATCAGGAAGTGGATGGTGGTTCGACCACATGTTCGTACCTATAGTCGTTTCCGCACTTTTGACTCTGCAGTTCATGTTTCTACGTTGGTTGCTTCTTGAGTTTCTTCATCGATGTGTAAATTATTTAGTTATATTTCGAAGACGTTTCAAATAAGTATAAAATCAAGTATTTACTAGTTTACGTCACAAAATAATTCTGTTATTTAAAACACATGGTTTGTGCTTAATAGGTAGGTAACAGGACTTACCAGGTATAGGATCAATTGGGAAAAAAAAAAACAAACATAAAAGGTGTTTATTCAAATTTGAATTCTGTCGGGATCATGCACTCCTCCATCCCGGTACTGCTGGTCTGTTAACCTTCCGGGGACAACAGCGAGTTCCTGGGGCCTGCACCACTCATCAAACCCCACATAACGTACGTGTTACAAAAATACCAAAAAAAAACTATAGAAATAGTATTAACCCTAGTAAGCTGTCATCTAAGTCATACAACTTCTATGACTGATGTCAGCTCACTAGGGATGACATTATTTTTATAATTTCTGTTTTTGAGTATTTTTGTAACATGTTATAAGTGAGATTCGCCTAGATTCGTTATAATGGTTAACATTTTGAGCTTCGATCTGATATAATTTTGACGTCATAACATAGCCGACGCCGGAGTTGATTCTGAAACATTTGTCGTCAGTAAAACTGAAGCTTGAAGAAGTAAAATCCCTGGATCTCGTACAAAACTTACTCTTCGATTCGTCTGTGTCAGCGCGTTTTCTTTCACAGGTTTTCTTTTCTTATCCAAATGTCTTCTGATTGTTTTGACAGAGCAATCGAACTCCTCCGCAAACACCCTAAGCGGTGTAGAAGGATGTTCCTTCAAAGTCTGAAGCATGCTCTCAAGTTGCGGCGGCTGCACGGCTCGCGGCGGCTGTGGGCGGAACCGGTCCTCGAGCGTGCCCTCGGCCTTGAAACGGGCGATCCAACGGCGAACTGTAGCTCGCTGTAAAAATAATTAAATACCGTAAAATGTGCCTATTTGCTCCCCCACGGGTAATTATGCTCCATGGTTATATTGAGGTAATCTGTATTGTAAATCATTCTATTGCTTTCATTCACTGCGTGGCTGGATGTATACATCGATTCTTTTTAGAAAATTTGTCATCAACCTTAACTTATAAGTAACAAACGAAATAGTTACTATGGAGCATAGTTACCCGTGGGGGAGCAAAGTAGGCACATTTTACGGTAAGTATAAAAAAATGTGATCATGAAATAAATAGCATATTATTTATCTACACTGGCTAACTGCAATGTATTCAAAGCATTGTATACTCTATTGGTACCATATTAAGTTTAAAATGCATAAACTATTACTAAGCAGTTAGCTGCTTTTTTTTACTGTTGCAATACCAAAGAAGGCGGCTAACAGCAATGTAGTAGTCAAAGCATTCTATACGCTATTGGTTTGATACCCACATTAAGTTTAAAATGCTTATACTATTACTATGCAGTTAGCTGCCTTCTTTAGTATCTCGAAAGACTGTTATAATACCAAATAACAACAAAAAGCAAGCTTTAAAAAACCCGACTGTTATTGCTAACCAACTTAAAATCGTTATATATCCTAAATGATCGTTCAAAATGAAAAATTATTAAAGAAACCTAGAGATGATTTTTAAATACCTAATCAATGATACCCCATTTGTCATAGTTGGTCGACTTTATTTTTTCTTTTTACAATAATATGGCGTTTGGTTGCCGCCATATTGAATTTTAATTACTGTCATATATTTAGTGACACTCACAAGATTAAGACAAATCGATTGCCATAAGAGTCATCAAAATTGATCCATGCGTTTAGGTTCTAGAGCGCCACAAAGGAACAAACATACATATATAGGCTGATAAACACATAACCCTCCTCCTTCGGCAGTCGGGTAAAAAGGAGGCTAACTGCGATGTATACTCTATAAGTAACCATATCAAATTTAAAAAGCTTATTCCATTATTGCGCGAGCTAGTACCTTCTTCGGTAACAGCAGTATAAGTAGTTATGAGGCATAACATGCTACAAGTTACGATACAGTGTGTGGCCTAGAATAGGGGATAATATTGAAAACGGAGACTCTCTAGAGTATCAGTATTTTTTCTGAAAAGATCCCAGTTAACCAAATCCCATATTTTACACACAATAAGAATTTAAAGTTACGATTCATAATCAGTGTGTTATTGCAAAACGATATTATCGCTAACGTTGTCAATTTCGTGGTACAGGGGCATTGTCAAAGAGACGTTCCGAGTAGCTCCGAATAAGTACGATGCATTGAGTTGAGCGGAACTATTGTATCGTTTGCATTACATTGAATTTACGATCAAGTTTGTTAGAAAAAACCAAAAAGTAAAGTTTTGATTTTAATTATTTGGGACCATAATGATTCAATTACTAGTTATCTATAGAGCCACCGTTTTCAATATTATCCCCTATTCTAGGCCACACACTGTATAGATAACGCGTTTAACAAAGAGGTCATTATTATACTATAGGAAATTAGAAAAAGCTTTAAGTTAAAGCAATTTAAACCATAACAAGAATTAAAACATTGCTACATTAAGGGTGCGTTTCCACCAGAGATGCGCAAATGTGTTTTCATACATGACACCTCGCGACACCTCGCTCCGATTGTGAAATGTATGAAAACACCTTAATGCGCAATTCTGGTGGAGACGCACCCTAAATGAGGATCAATGCATAGTCATTACAAAAATATTTGCTTCCTATTAAAAAGTAAATAAATCAAAACTTCACGTTAATAGGTCGATATTTTTTCAAAAATCCATTTTGGAGTAAAGTGATTAAAGATATCTACACATTTTAAATTAATATTGTTTATAAAGTAATCCTTTATGTTTGTTTGTGGGTATTATTAATTTTTTGGTCCGACTCTGTGGGTATTGTCACCAACAGACATTATACATTATACATTGTAGTTAAGTATCTATTAGCGTTCGCAGTATTCCACCTTTAGAGCGATAATCGTTTGAACGTAGCTCGTGCTCAAAAGCAATAACACGGCAGCACCGGCCATTAGAATGCAAGGCATTTTGTTCTCAAGTGGAACACCGCGAGCGCAGGCGATGGTACATGACCTTAACTATACGCTTACCACGAGTTACAATTACCGTACACGATAGCGAGTCGAATATAGTTAGTTAGGTAGGTAGGTATACAACAGCTTAAAACTTCCCAAACAACAAACACTTTTGAATTGACTGTTGTAAGTTTAAACAAAACTTCAACAACAACCAAAAATACAACACAAAAAACACTTACCGCCATGTCCAGTTCATCCGCAATTTGACTTATATTGCGACCAAGTCTGTGGAGCTCTATTATCTCCTCTCTTTCTGAAGAAAGTAAATTCCGCGGCATGTCTAAATTCCATTAGCAGGTAGCCAATCAGACCAGTCCAAATAACCAGTCTAAAAAAGAATGACGGAGCAGCAGCGGCGGCGGCGGCGGCGCGTCCGCTCTTGCCGCGGTTCGCGAGGCGACTGAGTAATCCTTTAAATTTTTACACTAAGTAGGTATGGTATTGCACTTCCCGAACTGCATCCTAATTGGTAATTGAAAAAAATGGGCGACGGGTTAGCTTTGCCACGAACGCGGTAAAAATTTAGTGGAGCACCGCGAATGTCCTTGTATACAGCTGTTCGTAAACAGCGTCACGCGTAGGTAGATGTACAACTCGCGCATGCGCAAAACTATCTCTTTCTATCGTTGTGTTTACGCCACGGCGTCGGAACATATAGCTCTCATTTTCCTTCTCTCTACGTTATATCCTATTTCTCCTTTGTAACGAATACTGAAGCGTCCTAAAAAATTCAGTATTAATTTTATTCTAGTCAAAATTGTCGACAGTCAAATCGCCGTCTAAAAAACTTCGTAGTTACTTCAAAAATAAAAACAAAAAAATTACTTCGTTACCTACGAATTAGATACAAAATAAAACTTAGTTTTTATTATAATTATGGTAATAATCATACCTATTTAATGAACCAGCTTTGGAAATAGATTGTTATACTTAAATTAAGGTTTTTTATTATTTTGAATATACATCAATGTGTGAAATATTTGCAACCCCCAAAAAAGACGAGGGTTCAAAAAGTGTGTGGGCAGTAGGTAATATTTAAACTACAGATAATAAAAAAATATTCTCAAACATGCAATAAAATATTGATGTTATGTTCCTTATAATAAGCTGCGAAGAATGACGTTTCAGGTGCGGCTAGGACAAGAGGTCGTTAATGGAATTTCATACAAATCGCGCAGGCCTAGGCCGGCAAAGTCCTCCTTTTTAATTTCCATTCCACATAAATTTGTGGCACAGGCATCATGACATTCTGCCACTATACGTATTAAAAAATCGTTTTTTTTTAATTTTAATGTAAACATGGCGGCTGTGTTTAAGAACAGGCTAAATAGCTAATTTTTTTTAATAATAATTGCCTTGCATACAACCAAAGCGTTTGCATTTTTAAATAAAGTACCAGGAGCGCAGAGGTAATTAGGAGGCTAGCACGGTGCGGCGCAGGCGGGCGGGCGGGCGCACCCGACACAGTGCGGATGACTGAGCACTGTAGATTACTTTTAATGTTTATGCACTCCTAGTATTTGACATTGTAATTTTTTTTTTAATGAAATTTATATGTTTGAGAAAAGCACTATACATACCTCGCGGTGAATAGGGGTTGCCAGCCTGGTAACTATCTAACTGGTAACTGTCTATATGAACTCGGCCGGCAAACCCCTACTTCCCGGCCTCTGTAGTAATGTACTATAGCGGCCTGCACACGTAAAGTTCGGATCGCGGGAAACGCCGCTCGCCGTTCCAATTTTCGTACCGAGCCGTACGTGTAAATGCAACTGTAATAGTAAACATAGTAAAAAATGTACGGTTCGGAACGAAGATTGGAACGGCGCGTGGCGTTTCCCACGGTCCGAACTTTACGTGTAAAGTTAGGCCGCTATTGGGATGAAAGTAATTAATGGGTCATACGAAAATAAAAATGTTTATTACGTAAAAAAACGCATTATTACAACGAAACAGCGAATTTTATTTTTAAAAAACACCTTTGCAAAGGAAACTGGCAGTTAGGTTTTTCTTTAAGTACTAACCTTTATAAAAATAATTATACTTAGCTATTTTCATGCTAAACAGACAAAAAACTGAATAAAATAAATATTTAAGTGCGGCTGTTTATTACGTAAAAAAGACATTATTACAACGAAACAGCGAATATTATTTTTAAAAAACACCTTTGCAAAGGAAACTGGCAGTTACGATTTTCTTTAAGTACCTTTACAAAAAAAATATATATACTTAGCTATTTTCATGCTAAGCAACAAATACTAAAAACAGAATAAAATAAATATTTAAGTGCGGCTCTCATACAACAAACAAGATTTTTTATGCCGTTTTTTGCCGGATAATGGTACGGAACAACGGAACCCTTCGTGCGCGAGTCTGACTCGCACTTGACCGGTTTTTTAACTGTCGATTTAACCACAAACCTCCGACCGCTGAAGTGTTTCAACCTGGATTTTCGCGTCCTTTAAGCTCCCCGAAGGTACCTCACGGTCCCCCGGGAGGTGGAAGGACGGTACAGCATCAGGACGGAGTCTCTTGTTCTTCCACATGTCACGTGGGAAGTGTGTGGAGCAAACGTAATATTTGGTGCGATCAGATTTTTCTAGAATGTCATAGCGGCCTATTCGCTCGACCCATTGTTTTTTTCTGAAAGAAATTACGTGGTACCTAGTTAATCAGTTTAATTTAATAATAAGTACCAAATCTACGATGTGGTTAGCCTACTTGGTAGTGACCTACACAGCTGGCGGGTCCCGGGTTCGATTCCCGGTATGGGCATATATTTGGGTGATTAGCGCGAGTTGTTCCTGAGTTTTGGTGTTTACTTATGTCGTTAAGTAAGCAATAGGTAATAGGTACATTACTAAGTATATAAATTGTAACAAAAATACGGAAGAAAATAAATTTAAAAAAAATACTTCAACCCTAGTAAGTTTCATTCAGCCCCCTATTTCACCATCTTGACAATGACAATTGACAGGTGACAGGTGACATTTCATTGTACACGACGCAGCTGATATGAATCCCACCGATGTGAAAGTTTGCTAACTTTGCAATGTATAGCGAATTGTCACCTGTCACTTATCATTGTCAATGTGGTGAAATAGGGGGCTGGTGGTACAACTTCTATGACTGAGATTGCAGCTACTAGGGATGACATTATTTTTATAATTTCTTCTTTTCGGGTATTTTTGTAACACGTTGTTTACGAGTATAACAACATATATTGGCTTATTATAAATAATAATCAGCGGGTAAAACCGTTAAAAATACGGGACAATGTCACTCAAATTGACCTAGTCACAAACTAGGCTCTAGGCTTGTCTGTAGGTACTAGGCAACCATAAGCATGGGGAATTAAATATAAATAAAAAGCAAGCTATAAAACCCGACTGCATTTTTTAATACCGCCGTCGATATATATTAAACACATAAAATCCGATTGAAAAATGTTTTTTTAAGAATTTTATACCTAGTGATAGTGATGAATTGTATACGCCATCAAGGCGAATCTAATGAGACGGCCCGTTAAGTAGTTACGAGGGGACATAGGAACAGGATATACATACATACATAAAGGTCAAACACATAACCCTACTTATGGGCTACGCCGCAGTCGGGTAAAAAAGTCCACAACAGGAACGAATATAATATAAAAAAATATGTGCCCATACTGAGAATCGAACCCAGAACCGCTTGCTTAGTAGTCAGGGTCAGCTACTTAGCTAACCGTCATATTAAAATACAAAACTCATCACTTACCTCGCTTCTTCTCTCGGAACAACAAAATAAGTAAGTTCAGGTTTCTTCCTAGAGTTATTAACACACCCTAATACACCGCAGTAAGACGCGCCCGGTGTCATAATGGTTGTTTCAATACGGTAATAATAAAACAGTAATGGCGGCGGGTGAACGGCGCGGAGGCACGTCCCTGACTGAATGTCGGCGGCCGACGCGCCGCAGCGGCAGCCGTCTCGCTTAGACCCCGTTCACACGGATAAGCGGCCTGCACACGTAAAACGCCACGCGCCGTTCCAATTTTCGTTCCGAACCGTACGTGTTAATGCAATTATTTAGTACTTGCTGCATAAACAACATTATATTTATTTGACGCTGTCATTATGACAGGGTTCCATAGTGGCATAACAATTAAAGTCCTTGACTGTACAACTGTGAAACAATATTATTTTAATCAATCTGTAATTTGTCACCTATGTTTTGACAAATTAATTTGCTTTTTCCTCATTTAAATATCATATCCACAGAACTATATCGAGATAGAAGAAAAGAGTTTGTCGATTTATATGAGAACCGAGTGACCGACTTTTAGTGACTTTTAGTGATGTGCACAACATTAAAAATAATCGTTTCCAATCGTGTCATCGCTCGCTTGGTCTTTATAGTGTCCTTCTCTAAAGGTGGTCCTTTTATCCATAGCATAAAAAACAAGACACACACGCACAAAATAAAAATAAGCACTTTATGCGCAAGAATATTGTGACGTATAAATGTACCTTTTCATTGTTTGACATTATCACTACATCAATAGTCGGACAAGCTGTACTCATTATTCGTCGGTACTTTGTTGATGGGCCGGTAAAGGTATCTCTGTGAAAATGTATGGAACAAATCCGGCTGTGTTTTGTGGGAAACCACTTTTTGCGACCCGTTGCTTCAATCCATTTATTTTTTATACGAGGATCTTTCGGAAAACTGAAACAAAATTGCAATACAGTAACTATATTTTTAAATTATCGAATAATATTTCATTTTGACTACCTACTACCTACTTCATCTTACGGCTTACATACTTAATAGTAGGTTTAAAAAAACATAACATATTTTTCTGTTTTCAAAATCGATTTTAATCGACTAAGTGCCGAGTTCACCAACCAATTTAACAGACGGTTACGTCTTAATCAGCTGTTAGTCAATACATTTGACAACCGTTAAACTGCTAACCGTCCGTTTAATTGTTGGTGAACTCGGCCCTAAGAAATCGGTCAAATTGCCATTAAAAATCGCAGGGTACACTAGATTTTACTTTTGACAGAAAAATGAGAAATCAACCTTGAACGCGTCTCGACAAGTGCTCGACAGTTTGGATTGTTTTATTTTCATTGCTGGTTTCCAATGCATGCCAAGTCTGGCGCGTCAAATTTAAGCCGCAAGGAAAAGTAGCATTAGACACAGAGCCGCTGCTGTTTATAATAATATGAAATTAATCCGGAGCAACAAAATAAATTATTTTATACATAATAACACAGAATTTAGGGCAAAGAGTACTTACCGATGAAAGGAAATATCTTGATTAACTTCTCCTCCGTTTTTGGTGTTGTTTGAACAGTTGATTATCGAGCAAGAGGGCATTTTGTTTTTACGAGTATATTCGAACGTCACACGCGGTAACCGGTCGGGAACGGACTGAGCGTTGCGGCGAGCAATGCGGCTCTCAGTACCCCTTTTAGGCACGCGAAGTATTTACATACACTCTTTCCTTCTATCTCGATATAGTTCTGTTGTACACACACTCTTTCCTTCTATCTCGATATAGTTCTGTGGTACATTCACTCTTTCCTTGTGGTCAAAGATCCGAATAGGAGACGATTTGCACCGGGCTGCTTATTCGATCAAAAGTATTTTATATCAAATTTGATACGCTAAATAATATGTGGCGAATAGGTTGGCTGAAAAAATTCAGTCCAGTACTTATATCATTATTATTTTTTATTAAAAATGAACTTTTTTAGGGTTCCGTAGTCAAACTAGGAACCCTTATAGTTTCGCCATGTCCGTCCGTCCGTCCGTCCGTCCGCAGTCTAGCTCAGAGACTCTTAGTACTAGAAAGCTGTAATTTGGCATGAATATACATATTAGTCACGCCAACAAAGTGGTAAAATAAAATCTTGAAAAATATTTTTTTTTAGTGCACCTCCCCTACACGTTACGTGGGGATGTTTTTTTTCTTTCTTGTCTACCCCATGGTGTGAGGTGTCGTTGGATAGGTCTTTCAAAAATATTGCGGGTTTATTAAAACCATTTTTCTATTATGGGATTCGTTTATGAAATATTAAGCTTTAAAGCGCTATTTTTTGTTAGAGTCAAGTGTCCCCCCCCCCCTACAGCCAAAACTACAAATACTAAAAATCAGAAAAATATCTTCAACGAAAGCGCATATAACGAATTTTAAAGGAAAACTATCACGGCTAAGTAGACATGATTGGTTCCTGAGATACAGGCGACTAAAGTGTTTATACCTACCAAAATCGCCTATGATATGATAACTTTGAATAGAACAGTCGTTATTAACCGTCAAACGTTATTCTCGTAGTGGTAGTCCCCTACGTACTCAGAAGACGCACATTGTGACGGGCAACTACGGAACCCTACACTGCGCGTGGCCCGACACGCTCTTGGCCGGTTTTTAAATTGCAAATGCTTGTTTTGTAGGCTTCATACTTTCGAGTGGTATGTAATTTGTCTATTAAACAAGCATTTACATTTTTTTAAGCCAAAGTAAATTTTTAATTTTTTAATTAATTATATACTGGACTGAAATTTTTCAGGCAACCTATTCGCCACATATTATTTAGCGTATCAAATTTGATATAAAATACTTTTGATCGAATAAGCAGCCCGGTGCAAATCGTCTCCTATTCGGATCTCATACTATTGTATCTCGATATATCAGATCATATCGATACGAACAACGTAGCAGCTAAGCGACTGAGGCGCCTGGGGCTTAGTCAGGCCATTATAGCACCTAACTGTGATTAGGGTTACTTAGGAATTCGAAAAGTCCTGACAGACCGCCTGACATTTCGATAAAAGTCCGGACTTTTAGTCACAAAATGGAAAAATTACTCACTTAGTTACACTGGTATGGTAGACATGGTACCTAGCAGATGCGAGCGGCATTGCAAAAATCCGGACAAATTAAAGAGCCGGACAAAGTCCGGACTAAAGTCTAAAAGTCCGGACATGTCCGGGCTAATCCGGATGGATGGTAACCCTAACTGTGGCTGCAAGAAAACGCCCACTTCGCTTTTGGACCGTATAAACTAGGTGATTCTCTCTAACAACGCGTTCTCGACGCACCAAATTTTAATCGTCGCGTTGATTTTGTGTTGCCACAGTGTAAAAATAGGTCAAGTGCCGGTCGAACTCGCGCACGAAGGGTTCCGTACCATTATCTAAACAACATTAGATACTGTACCAGTTGCCGTTATTAATATCAAGCAAAATCGGCAAAAAAATCACCTTTGTTGCCCATACAATTAGAGATACAAATATAAAATAGACAAAAATATAGCAGGGTTGTATAAAGGCGAAAACACTTATATCGGTGTTATATCTGGGGATTATGTAAAAAAAAAATACCTAGTCCCAAAATAAGCTCTAGCCTTGTAGGTCTTATATGTATACATAGAGAAATAAATACATATATACAAACACCCGAGACTCAGAAACAAATACTCGCGCTCATCACACAAATATATGCCCTGACCGGGAATCGAATTGACTAACGAAGACTCGAACATTTTTGCATATTGCGTAAAATTTGGATAATAAAGCTATCCAAAACGCTTATACATAATTGATGAGAATGAGACCGCAAATAATAATACGTTATAGTAAATTTCAATTTTCAAATTAAAAAAACGGTAAGTACCAGGAAACCTATAAATTAGTAAAATCCTAATTATCTCAATAAATCAATGAATAATGCAAATTATAATCAGAATTCCACGGACAAAAGTCCCCTGTTAAAAAAAAAACGTAAACATCTTACCCTCTACACTATACAGTCTAATTCTGTTTAGCAAACTTTACACATGGTTCCTTGTAATCGTGATAAATAAAAGTATTTGGTCCAAGAATCGTGACACGATTTCTTAGAGTTATCAGTATCGGTGATTAGTCATATCGTACGATATAAAGAGGATTGTGAAGCGCCACTAAAATAGAGTCTAAAATAAAATTCCATACAAATTTAGCTCCGGGCGATAACGTTTCTCACCCTCTAAATCAATTCCGATTTTCTCAATTTTGAACATGATGTATTTATTAATAGTAAAAAAACAAGTTTTGAAAAAAAAAAAACTATTTGTGGTAGGACCTTGTAAGTCTCGATCGCTACCACCCACCATCTTATCCATTAACCTACCGCCAAACAGCAGTGTTCGCATTGTTGTGTTCCGGTGTGGGGATAAGACAACCGGTGAAATTACTGGCATAGAGGCATTCCATCTTAGTCCTCAGGGTTGGCAACGCATTTGCGGTCTTAGGATTGCAGACTTAACATTGTAGTCATGACATGTCTATGGGTCACAGATCCCACTTACCACTAGCCCCTTATTTCACCATCTTGACAATGATAGGTGACAGGCGACAATTCGCTTATACATTGCAAAGTAAACAAGTTTTCACATCATCGGGATTCATATCAGATGCGCCATGTAAACTGAAATCTCACCTGTCACCTGTCATTGTCAGGATGGTGAAATAGGCAGCCCATTATTTCACCTGACAGTGACAGGCGACAGGTGACATTCCGATGTACATGGCGCAGCTTACACATATGAATCCCTCCCAGTAATGTGAAAACTTCTTAACTTTGCATTGTATACCGATCTGTCACCTGTCACGTATCATAGTCAGGATCGTGAAATAGGGGGCTAGTGGCCTGTGAGCATTATCTGCCTTGTCTAAGCCATACAAACATGCGTCTACTTACGTCCTCCTTTTTTCTCATCTCCGTAGAAAAAGTGAATTCTGATGAAGTGGATGGCATATCCTTCTCTTCGTCTAATATTCGTTGGACAGTTTCAATAGAAACACCTGCAGCGTCGGCCGTGCGACGAGTTATATCGTGCAAGTGAGACAGATCACATTGAGGTTCCGTGTGTGTTTTAGTATATTCATTCTCTGCACGAAGGAAATTATAAATTCTAGCTATCATGCTTCGACCCTAGAACAAAACCAAATCGAAATAACTGCGCGTGCAAAAAACGCTAAGTGTTATGGAGCAAGATCTTAGACCGTTTTAATAAAGTTTGAAATCCTTTGTTTGAAAACCAACACATCGCGATTTTTGCGCGCGCAGTGACTTTACAAAACCAAAACAATTTATTGTACGAATAAATATCACACGAAAAATTAACAAACGGACATTGTAAGTAAAGAATTGCTGCAATTAAACTCCCGTCGTTCCAAAAACTCGACGTAGATCTACTTCGTTTTAATACTATTTAGAAAAGAGATGTTATTGTTTAAAAGTTTAAAAAATGTTACCTGACTATGGCCACCTTTTTTACGTTGAGTTGCCATGCTGACGTTATTTCAGGAGCCAATTTAACGCGGACTCAATATACAAGTGACCCGGACCGCGTCGTGATCGTTACTGAGGCACTGAGCGTTCCCGAGGTGACGCACACTAATACAATGTATATGTGTACGCTTGACGACATTCACAACCAAACGGACTTCGTGAGATAGAATATCTTGCACACACTGGTCCGGGTCGCTACGCTAGTGTGTCAACGCCATTTTGTTTAACGAAGTAACGTCACCATGGCAAATAAACGTAGAAGAGTTTTGGCAAGGTAATATTTTTAAACTGTAATCCCCTTATTCATAAACGGACTATAAACCTATTCTATTAAATGCATGCTTTGTCGCTTTCTGTCAGATGCAAATGTCACAATGACAGATAAGGACAAAGCATATTTTAAGCATACTTTTAGCTATTGCGGTTTTATGAATAAGAGTAAAAGTATAACATCTATTATCTAATATATAAAATTCTCGTGTCACAGTGTTTGTAACCAAACTCCTCCGAAACGGCTCGACCGATTCTTATGAAATTTTGTGTGTATATTCAGTAGGTCTGAGAATAGGTCGTAAACTATTTTTCATAAGGTTTGTATGAAAAAAAAACATACACCCGGGCGACGCCGGGCGCGGACAGCTAGTTTCAATTATAAAAACAGAGAGTTTTGCGTCATGTCTGTATGTTTCTTCGCTTACTTCTTGACTACGCAATAGATTACATACAATACAGTATTCACTGTCATTTAGAAAATGTATTAAGGAACATAACATTCCAAATAGTATGTAATATTCAATGCCGAAATATAACCTCAAATATGCCTCAAACACGTATTTTATGACAGTTGAATTGACAGCTGTCAAAACAGGCCTTTTAGAAAAATGGAAGTATATTTGTTACAATTCTTTACTTGTCTGTTTGTTTTATTTTCTCTCTAATATTTGTGCAATAAAATGTTTTTGTATTTTATTGTAATGTTACATAGAAATTTCGATTTGTTTTTTTTCTTGGGTCGAAGCATGGAAGATGATGATGAAAACACACATGGAACTAAATTATAATTATTTATTTGCTAGACACACAGTATAACTTAGTTGACATACTTACCATGTAATCATTCTGATGCGTTACACCTGCATGCAGGCGTGCATATTCTTAAGACAATTGAATTTAATACAAAGTAAAAATTGCAAATTAAAACTATATACTATGACAAAAAAAAACCTAAACATAACTATGCTAAGTAAGATTAAATTTAAACGAAATAAAAACTAAAAAAAGAGAGGGCCCCCGTGGCAAAGTATCACAGATGCTGGCAGCATTTCCTCGTTTATAACATTGTGATGGTGTTGGTATGTGCATTGTCTCGTTTACGGGGTATATATCGCACAAGCGAGGCTGCAGATGTCTCTACAGAAACTGTTTAACGTATATTAAAAGAAGAGAAGGGGTTTAGTAGAGGAGATATAGCCTTTGGGGTCAAAATAATTCCCACAAAGATGGGGTTTGATGTTTTTAGTTCTTTGTGTGTATCTTTTTGACATACTAAAAATATAGAAAAATATAAGTGTGCAAAATGTGTTTTTTTAACCGCCAAAAATTTGAAAATTGAAAAATTTGTAAATGTATTAAAAATCGTGTGTGGTATCAAATTACAGGAAATTACGCACTAAAAAAGGTCATGAGATTGATTTTATAAAATAAAAATAAATAACAAAGTGGTGGCTGAAAACCTGAAAGATTTTTCAATGTAGTAAAAATGTTTTGTACAGTCGCGAACAGGGATTGTTGAGCCACTTGCCATTGTTCGTAATTTGGCCGTATAATGCAAATCGAATAGCTGTCAGCCAGTCGGTGACATCGGTTATTGAATACACGGTTAAATTACGAATAATGACAAGTGGCTCAACAATCCCGGTTCGTGACTGTACTTACATTGAAATCTCAACTAAACTATTATAGTTGTACACTTCAAAATTAGTTTTATAAAAGGAAAGCATATTTAGTTCATGAGTATTTTTAATTATACATATTAATATAATATAAAAAATAAAGGCGGTATATTAATTATTATTTTTTATCTATAATCTCAACGCACCTCAAAGGAAACTTGCTTGGCAGAATATTAAAAAAAAACTATTGTACCATAGAGATCGGTGCAGAGTGCAGTAAGGATGTATGTACTCGAATGGTGGGAAAAAGTTTTGCGTTTTTTTTTGTATTTTCAATAGTGTAATTTATAATATGGAAAAGCACAAATATAATTTATCATCAAGCATGCAGTGTAAATTTTCGAAAAGGTGACCCAGTCCCAAAGAAGTACATTGGTTCCCAAGATACATTACCTAGCAAGTCTCTTGGATGACCTGCAGACAAAAAAAACATGACGCTTTTTTGGGCGTATGTAGTTGGTTTCAAGAAAATGATGAGACTGTTTCTGTCCAGCAGCTGGTGACTCAAATGAAAGACTTCCTGCCAGTTGATAATGAACCATATACTAATGTGAGGATGCTGCAGAAGCTAGAACAGTTTTCTGGTTACATTATCGTTTCCAAAGATGATGAAATAACGAATGTGATAACTTAAGGTCAAACAGTATCTAATATTGTTTTAGATTACCAGAAACTTAGTAAGAAGACCCTGAATTACAAAAATATCGCAATCGTCGTAATTATCCCAAAAAAGTGTCATGTTTTTTTTGTCTGCAGGTCATCCAAGAGACTTGCTAGGTTACCTTTTCGAAAATTTACGCTGCATGCCTGGTGATAAATGGCTTGTGCTGCTGGTAAATCATTTACTGCTTGCAATCGTGATTGAACATTGGCTGACCATAAATCATTTCTGGAGTTACACGCCTTCATTACCGAATTTTGAAACATTTTTGTACGGACTTCACTAACGCTAGATTTGAAACGTTTCTCACTGTCAATAATAAAACGACCACAAAGCAAACAGTGTTCTTTAAATGTAAATTTAGATATGTCCGGTCTGGTGCTTGCTTCATCCTGAATATGCAACTTTGATTTCAGTTCACTCTTGATATTATTGGGATTTAGGTACAAACGGTGGCATTCGACATGGACACTCACGGGATGATCAGGCAATGGTTTAAATAACTCATGGATACTGTCTTTTCGATTTTTAATTGCACTGATGATACCTTTTATACCTTTGGTAGTCAATTTTACACACTTTGAACTTTCGTTTTCACTTTCAGAGCACAAGATACAGTTCATGTCTGGCATTTTGTATTTTTGAGAGACATCGCTGAAAGAAATCACCAAAAACTGATGATATTTGTGCTTTTCCATATTATAAATTACACTCATTCTGGGACTGAGTCGTCAACGTGACAAAATGTCCAGGGGATATATTGTTAAGTGCCCATAAAGTGAGTGTCGAAATGAATAGGGGTCAAAATGTACAGACGTTTAAATACGTAAGTGTAAATATAACCAAGTGCCAAAATGTAAATGCGACAGAGTGTGTAAGTGTTAAAGCGTACAAGTTTCAAAATAAATAGGTGACAAAATGTGCAGACGTTTAAATACGTAAGTGTTAAAATAACCCAAGTGCCAAAATGAAAAAGTAACAGCATGTGTAAATGTTAAAACGTACAAGCCAACATACAATGATCAGGGGAATGCTCATATTTATGTTTGCTATTGTGTAGGTGTCATGATACTGTTTAAGTTTGAACCTTTTTAATTGTTTGTTTGTTTAAGAGGCTAGTTTTTGTTAAAACATTTGCTTTCGCTACTATTTTTTTTTAATATTATTTTTTATGTATAAAAGCCACCGGTTTCATAAAACTCCATGTAGTGCTATTCCTAAGTACCTAGTAAGTTGTACCATATCTCAGCACTCGACTTTATTCAACACCTACTACACGACAACATAATATACATTTTGGTACTTATTCAAATTCTTACTGAATAATTATGACGTTTGGACATTTTGACATTTTTACTTTTTGACCATGATACATTTAATGCTTTGGACATTTTTGTCATGTACACATTCTAACTAGCATACATTTTAGCAATTTGTCACCAAAACATTTACGTCTACGCATAATCGTTTTGTACATTTTACGTTACGTAAATACGTTTTGACACTCTTACTTAAGAACATTAAACAATTCGTCCACTGGACATTTTGTCACGTTGACGACTCAGTCCCGGAATGAGTTTATCATTGATAAAACTTTTTAAATTAATGTACAGCCTCTATTTTTTATATTATATTGATAAAAATAAAAATATTCATCAATTAAATATGCTTTTCTTTTATAAAACGAATTGTGATGTGTAAAACTATAATAGTTTAGTTGAGATTTCAATGTACAAAATAATTTTCTACATTGAAAAATCTTTCAGTTTTTCAGCCACCACTTTGTTATTTATTTTTGGTTTATAAAATCAATCTCATAACCTTTTTTAGTGTGTGATTTCCTGTAATTTGATACCACACACGATATTTAATATTTTTTAAATTTTTTGAAGTTATATATTTTGGCGTTCAAAAAAATGCGTTTTGCTCAGTTATATTTTTCTATATTTTTAGTATGTCAAAAAGATACAAACAAGGAACTAAAAAAATCAAACTCTGTCTTTGTGGGAATTATTTTGACCTATCACCTACAAATTTTCATACAACTCCTCTACTAGTTGCCAAGAGGGTGGGAGAAGTAGACTTCATAAATTCACTCCTCGAATGGTGGCCATACACCATAGTTCCTATCGTCCAATCGGCATGACGCTACCGATTGGATGGGCCATGGCTTCAACTGAGCGTCGCTGCCGATTGGACAGTTCAAACTGATCGTGTGTGGTGTGTACACACCACCACATATAGACGAACTGCAGATTGGATCAAGCCTGCAGCGTCATGCCGATTGGACGATAGGAAGGATGGTGTATGGCCAGCAGAAGAAAAGAAGAAAACGGGATAATTAGATAGAAATAGAAAATTTAACAGTCGATGTTGTTCGAAGTAAACTCACATACAAAAAAAACATGTCGTCCATAAAAGAATGATTAAAAAAAATCATTTGCAGCTTGTTTTATGTACATTACGCACGCACCCAGTGGCCTGTTTTATAAAGCTACAAATTACAATTTACAGGTTACAAGTTTCCATTTGACACTCCGACCAAAGACAACCAGCCATTTGAGCAGTGTTGCCAGTTTAGACCTGTAAAATTGTAACTTGTAGCTTTATAAAACGTGCCCCGGGTGGGTTACTCCGAAACACTAATAACAAAAGCGTCTTTAACTCCACTGTTATGACATGATCGAAAGTAAGGGACAGGAAAGGGTTAACGTAATGTTGAAGTCGATTTGGAGATTAAACACTTGGCGCAATCCTCTCGTAGCCATCTTGTTTTACTAAAAAAAAGCCTTCCGGAATATTTAAAAGCTCCATTGTTTTTTTTAACGTTTATTTCTTCTCTGTCGCACTGCTGGGTAAAACCCTCTTAATAATTTAATCAATCAAATCTATAATTACATCACTACATTTTCAACAACGAGAATATTTCAAGAAATAAAATATAATGACAACCAATTGTCAGCTGTCATTGTATTTTCATCAAAAAAGGCAATATAAAAAGAGATTAACACGAAAACAATGATTAACTGCCGCACTCGGAGATGTCAATAAAATTTTATGCTTGTTTAGGAACGTGTTGTCTTAGTCTATTGCTACCTATAGCAAAGAAAGTGCCAGCAGCAACTTTAATCAAGCATTAAATTAAATTGACGTCTCTGAGTGCAGCAGTTAGTGTAAGTACAAATAAGTAATTTATGTTATGATTGTCTTCAAAAGTATCTATGTATGTGATTATGGAGAAATAATGGTAAATTGATTTGTTTTAAATATGAGTGAAGAAACGAAAAGGCCCCGACTCTATTTATGTATGGACCAATTAAAATTTAACCGTCCATTTAGAATTTGGGGGTTTTATTTCATTATTTTTTGTGATATTCAACCAATATACAGAAATGTAATCAGCATAATTAAAGAGTACTAATTATTCTTACTTACCTCTAATTTACTCAGCTTCTTTAGTATATGTAATGTCGGAAATGCCGTTTTGGACAATCGGCGTCGCTCCCTTGTTCCACAGAAGACATCATTACTAAAGTGCAACGAACAAATCCTGCTATGTTTGTTAGGAAACCAATTTTTATTTCCTGTCGCATCTATCCATTTTTCTTTTAGTATTGGATCTTTTGGAAAACTGAAATATGTTTGATACTTAAACGAAAACTTTTTAATGCAATGCAATACAGAATTATCATTAGTATAATTACTCTGTCACCGAAACCGATAGATATTGCATGAAACATAACACTAGCACTATTAATAGTATCCTCAGACACTGATAGAAGCGGCTGTACGTGGCTGTACCATGCAACTTGAATGTATACGAAAGTATCGTTTGCTTCACTGCCTTCACTATCCATTGCGGGCTATGAATAAGATGTCCTTAGTATTATGTAAAGTAGAAGCCGCAATGGATGGCGTGCTTGGGAAACACACTATGTTTTCAGTTATTTTAGTAGACACCACTCCAAATTAAAAATAAATGAATGTAAATAAGGCGAATTTTAATAACGAAATTACTTACCAATGAAAGGAAACGTCATCATTAAATCGATTAACTCTTTTTGTGGAATTTGTACAATTAATTATGGCACAATGAGGCATTTTCTGGTGTTGCAACAAACGTCCTGCGGTTAGGTTAGAACGGCGGCATGAGCGCGACTGGGCGGATCGGTGCGCGGCACCGATAATACCTCTGCCACACACTCGTCGAGTTTGGAAAGAAGCGAGGAAACGAGGCAGACACGTTAGTGTGGCCACGTCACTCGTCATGCCCGCACCGCTCCCTGTTTTATCGGTTTTTAACCGACTTGAAAAAAAAGGAGGTTCTCAGTTTGACCTGTATGTTTGTTCGCGATTATCTCGCGTTTGGCTGAACCGAATTTGATGTTGTTTTCAGAAAAGTATTTGTTACACTTTGGAGAAGGTTTTAATATTTTAATCGACTTAAAAAAGGAGGTTCTCAGTTTGAACTTTTTACGAGATGTCCATTTTTTTTTTGGTTTGATAGATTATACTTCCGAGGTGGCCCCATTGTCACGACGACATGTAGTAAAATAATGCTTTATTACCATAATTATAACATAATTGTTTTGTTCTATTCATTGCCACCTCATTTGACCTCATATAGGTTACTGGAAGTGCTATGACCGAATACGGCTAGAAAGTGACAATCATGATGATGATGATATAGGTTAGATTAAACTAACTAAATAGCTAAACATATTTCGGAGTTTAATTTTAAAGCGACGCGGCGGCCTTGTCCTACGTGCGCGCAAATCGCCCCGCCGCAGGAATACCTCTCACTCTGCGTAACCGTACGTGTAAATGCAACTGTAATAGTAAGATAGTAAAAAATTGACGGTTCGGAACGAAGATTGGAACGGCGCGTGGCGTTTCCCGCGGTCCGAATTTTACCTATGAAGGCCGCTATTAGCTGTCGACTGTTTGCTTCTCTCGCGCCGCGTCGCTCCGCATCGCATTCGCTTGGAATTCGCTCACCTAGGACGCCGCCTAGCATTTAAACCGACTAAAAATAATGTGGTTCTGTGTTTGTATATATATATTCATATACATACATAACGTTGCGGCCTTCATATTTATTATCAATTGATGTGAGATTGGTCCTTCGAGATTTATTATAATTTATAAAATAGGTATCTTTTTTAAACTTGATGCATGATGACTCATAATGATGATACAACTGTATTGTTTACAACTTTAGGTACACGAATCACGCCACATTTAATTAATTCATTTGCGGCGTGATACACCCACGGGTAACGTTAATACCTACTAACTATTAAAAAAATATGTTAATGACTATAGTTTCAGTTAAATAATATTTTTATTAATTACTTCTCTTTGTAAAGAGAAGTCTACACACACAAGTATGGGGTTCGTGAGATAAAACAACTGTAACAAGGTATTATAAAAACCGGAAAAGTGCTAGTCGTACTCCCGCGCAAATAATAAGGTATAAGGTTGGAAGTGCAATACAATTCATAATTAGTAGATATACCTTTATTCCGTAAGAGGGCAGTATTATATTCTAATTTTCATTTGATTTCGAATCGAATCATGCGAGCCCAACTCTTGATATTTTTTTTGGATTTGTTGTTTATCTTCAGGGTTTGTACAATAATCAAACCAAATTTGACGAGTACACCGTACGATACAAAAAAAGACGGTTATTGTATGGAGACCCACTTTATTACATCACTTTGTTTAAAAAAATTGTTTAGTAAATCCGCCGTAATAACACATAATATTCTGAAAAAAAAACCCGCTATGTTACGGTTCAAAATATACAGCTCTTTTAAGTTAGGAAGGACGGACAGCGGAGGCATATTAATAGGAAACCACCACTACTGGTGCATGCACGGAATAGAAAAAACAGTGGAAGTGGCATGAGCTTCGCTTAGTATCAGACCTGTTGTCGCCAATACTCACACTATCATAAAAACAGCACGCCACCATGGAAAATGTTTTTGGTGCGGCTATCATTTTTACATTTCAAAATAGCACAATAAGGCATGCTACTGGATTTATTTCCTATTTTAGAAATATTATTCGCACAACCGATCGCGGCATAACTGAGGGCCCTGCCAAGATGCATTGCGCTAACTAACGTTTCTATTCGTTTCATTTTTAAACCAATCGCGTCACTGATAGATCACGTGACTTTTCGTATCACGACATCTCTACCAGTGAAGCGATTGGTTTAAAAACGAATCGAATAGAAACGCTAGTTAGCGCAATGCATCTTGGCAGGGCCCTCCGAGCTAGGTTGCGCGGAACTCCGCATAACCATGCCACACGTCACACGTGACACATCACACTTCTACTGTTTTTTTATGGTGCATGTGTACTTACTTGTGTGGGCGATACAGGGGGTCCGTCTTTGATCGCCGACGTGAAAAAGAACTGTGGATCCAATACACCATCACCCTGTGATGAGACCTAAAATTAAGATACGTATAAGTCATCATGATCTGTAGTTTAAATAAGTATTTATTATAAGAGTCCAGATTCGACTTTGCTCGGACTGAATAATATAATGTAGGTACCTACAGGGTGGAAAAAACGAAACATTGGCAACTACCTTAAATATTGGAAAAAAGCAAATTCTACGCAAAGGAGAGTTACTTTTATGTTTGAAAACCATTATTAATGCATTTCTGGATTTTTTAAAATTTCCCTGCCTTAACCGGGAATCGAACTGAGCCCCTAGACAAGATGCATTGCGCTAACTAGCGTTTCTATTCGTTTCGTTATATAACCATTCGCGTCACTGCTAGATCACGTGACTTTTCGAATCACGTCATATACAATTGACGCGATTGGTTTAAAAACGAAACGAATAGAAACGCTAGTTGGCGTAATGCATCTTGTCTAGCCCCTCTGGTCGAATATGACAAAATAAGTAAGAAGGCTTTTCTACGGTATTTATTTAATTTAAAGGTGTATGTGTTATAGACATAAATGATCACTATCAATGACCCTTTCGATATGTATCATAAAATAAAATAAAATAAAACACGACTTTATTGTTTTGTCATATTCGACCAGTTCGATTCCCGGTTAAGGAAGAAGTTTTTTTTTCAAAAATAAAAGTTAGTCTCTTTTGCGTAGAACTTGCTATTTCCAATATTTAAGGTAGGCCGTCCATGAGGCGTTCGTTTTATCCACCCTGTATAATAACTAGCGACTGCCCGCGACTACGTCCGCATAAATTTCGATTAAGTATCGTTATTCTTTTGGGAACAAAAATTTTTCGAGATGAAAAGAAGCCTCTGAGTTAATGCAGGGTAAAAGCTATGTCCTTTCTAAATTTCATCCAAATCCGTCAAGCCGTTGCAGCGTGAAGGAGTAACAAACTAACACATACACACAAATTTTCGCATATATAATATTAATATTAGTATATATAGCCTATATCTATCTGGAATAATGCACCTTTCAAATAATTGAAGAATTTTTCCCTTTACTTTTAAACAATCCTACAAAATCTGATCTCTTACCGTAATTATACCCTATTACCGTAATTATCATATTGCATTTATTACTACGTTGTGTTACATTGCAAAATAATAAAATAATGTAAGGATATTCTTGGTCCTATATTGAAATCCCTAATCGTCATTTGTCCTAATTTATAGTTTGTCCGAATCACATATATAAATACACATAGACAAGAAAACGCAAATGAAGTGTCCTAGGGCGACCTATACATACTTCATACTTGTACAAAATCATTGTCAAAATAAAACATTCCAATTTAAATGGTATGTCATTAAAGCAATGCTTAATTGTGCTTTAAACAATTTATCATCTTAGGTGGCTTCGACCAAAGGCTCGTATTTTTACCTTATGCAGCTTCTACTAGCCGAGTGCCGATGTCACCACGAACAGAGTACAAATGGAGTAGCTTTACACTTAATATTATTAAGGTGGGTAGCAGCTGGGTTTAATATAAACAACAACTCACGCTATTTTTTCATTATTTAAGATAATATATATAATATTGCGGGCTTGTAAATCGCCATATATATTTTTTGTTACAAGAAATAAAACCGTTTTCAAAAACCCTAATAGCTACCTACTTGAAAAACTTATATCGACTGACTTATGTCGGTGCAATGGCAAAAATCATCATATGTATGTGTATATTTAATGGATTTTTGAACACGGTTTTTTTGTAAAATGAAAATCGCTTTTTATAGATAAATGTTTTTTATTTTACTTATTTTATTTATTGACATTTCTACTATTATTTGGTGATTCATTACAGCACTTATACATTACATTAACAAATCTTATGGTCTAATAACAATTTTACATCAATCTTAACAAAATTTATCTGTCTAGGATGCAGGGCCGTTAATCATTAAAGAGTTCTCCCGGTACTTCACCATCAAAATTGCACTTCAGTACATGCACAGTGATGAATAAAATTAGCTTCATAATCTAAATAGAGAAATCTTATCACTGCCCGTTAAACAATTACGATTAAAGATTTTCGGTGGTCATCTTTGGTCTTTCTTTTTGGTAATTCTCTAGCTCTGCCTACCCCAGTCTGGAAAGAAAGCCATGAGTTTATATATGTATCTTTGGCCTTCATCATCAGTTTCTTTTCACCAAGAGGTGTTTTTAGAATGCGAATCCTTAATGTCTTACAGGAAATACCAAAATCGCTGTCTGTGTGTATAACTTTCGAGGGGTTTCCTTGATTCGTCATGGATCCCATCATTAGACTATGACTGGATAATAGAGGGGGGTCCAACTCCAAAATAGAATTCCATACCGCACGGTGAAATGGATCACCAGGAAATCTACAAATGAATATTAAATTTACGACTGCAAAAAATATAAAGTATTAAACTACTCCATAGACGCAACTGTTCTGCAACAACCAAATATTGACAATAAATTGTCCGAAACTAAAATAAATTATTTTATTAGAATAATTAGTTGTTTATTAATTAATATTACGTGTCGACATTTACTTATCGAAAGTATGACATTCCGTCTGATTTTTTTTTGTTACGGTGATTATTTTTGCAGTTTCTGAAAACGCATTGAGGCATTGTGACACGTGTCACTGTCGGCGTAGTTGAGAACGAACTAAATTCAAGTAAACTCCCAATTTGAAGTGGGGATATATTCGCTGGGCCGTGTTTTGTTCTCTGACCCGTTATCTAGTTGTATATTGTTGATCGAAGACCCCAAGGCACTGGTCCCACCGCCGGCGAGTAAGCTATGAACTATCGGCTATTTTCTTGTCCAAGAAACGAACAAAAGATAATCGCTGCCGTGTAAATAAAAGAGAGAGATATAAATTTATAGTTCGTCGCAGAGCGAGCTATACTCGCTCAACTATGAACTATATATCTCTTTTATTTACACGGGAGCGATTATCTTTTTTTCGTTTCTTGGGCAAGAAAATAGCCGATAGTTCATAGCTTACACGCCGGCGGTGGGACCAGTGCCTAAGTACGTTTTCTTGTAACTGTATTGGTCCTGGTAGTGCCTTATCTGAATTTTATACTGTTTGAAGTTGGAAGGCCAGTTTAACGTGGACAAAGTCACGGGTAAAAACTAGTTAATAATAAAATTCACCTTTGATAATTTCAAACTTGGCACAGCACACTGTTTTAATCTCCTCCTGTTATTAGATTGTACTATAAAACAGGAAGTTTCAAAATGCTGTGAGCAAATCGTGCTAGTACGTTTAGGACGCCATGAAACATGATTTTCACAAGCCCGGATCCAAATATCCCGAAACATTGCATCTTTTGGAAATCTGAAAAAAAATTAGCCAGAATAGTCAAGACGGGTTAGACAAAAAAAGGGTTTTACCGTGCATTCATTAGGGACCTCAATTTTATTGTTCTAACCTTTAGGGCGTCAATAGTAGTGTAATTTCAGAATCGCGACTAGATTCCGTTCCTGGGTCAGCCGCCATCTAGAATTTCAAGGGAGAACCGTTTTTGCTCCATAACTCGGTCATTTTCAACTTTACAACAAAAATGGTTAGGACTTAAGTTGTTGCAAATGTAATTTTCTACAACTTTTTCCTTGCAAATTTCATCGCACGATGACATTTGCAAGAAAGAAGTTGAAGGAAATTGCATTTGCAACAACTTAAGTCCGTACTATTTTTATTGTTAAGTTGAAAATGGCCGAGATATTGAGCAAAAACGGTTTGCCCTTAAAATTCAAGATGGCGGCTGACGCAGGAACGGAATTCAGTCGCGATTCTGAATTTACACCACTACTGACCCCAAATGACCCCCTAAAGGTTAGAACAATAAAATTGCGGTCCCTAATTAAATGACTACCCGTCTGGACTAGAAACACTCATAAAGTCGATATCGATATCTGTTTTTGTGCTATCGCAGCACTAAATCTGTGCAGTGTGGCCAGTGTATTAAAATTAGAATTGCCTATTATTTTCGAATTAAGTGACGACCGTAAATATCTTATAATAATAAACTATACCGACCTTTCGTACACTTAATTTTAAATTTCAAAAATATGATAAATAACGAACAATAACGAACGTGAGTTAGAAGTTTCAATTAAATGTTACAAAACTTCAACAGCAAACTCAACATTAAACTTAAAAAATTACGCTAAATTAGATCTTTTACTATTTAGTGGCAACACTTTTTGATCAACAATATTTTTTTGTTCTTTGCAAATTTCGTGCATTATTTCATAATATTTAGAGAAAATAATACTTACAGATGGAAAGTAACACTATCCTTTTGTACACTAGAAGTTTCTGACCTCTTCTTACACGAAAATACACTGCAACTCGGCATTTTTAGCTCACGTCAATCCGAGTATACTGTCAGTGGCGCGGAACACGCCGTAACTAGTTTTATATAACCGGTATGACCGATGCTCTCATACCTTTGGCAGAGGGGGACGCCTGTCAGTAGCCACTCCGGTTGGTTAAATTCTCTAAGGCGCGGAGGCGTGGCATGTTCCAACGTTGAATTAACATTCACGATAGTTCCATTCGGATTGCGCTTTGGCGCGTCGTGCTGGCTTTCCGTCCATTTGGAAATCCATCGGCCCCCGCCAAGTAGTTTTGGACCCTTTGGCTTGGCTCATATAAAATTGGTCTTTAGATTTTTTTACAAATAACGATTTGTGTCTATACTCATCATTTCTTCGAAAAATTTGGCTCATACTTTTTTAAGTCATAATTATCGCAACTCATAATGCATTTATTTAAGAAACTGTTACTTTTTGAGAATTGTTATAAATCTAACCTAACCTAACCTAATTTTATCTACACGTAAGATATTTAAGAAATTCTGAAAAGTGTACGGTTAAAAAATATTATGAAGAGTATGAAGAGTGATCATTATGATGTAAAAACGTATGAGAAAAAAATCCGGAGTTCCAATAATCGGAGTTGCAATTTTATATGAACTTTGGTGCACCCACTTATAAACGCTACAGTTTTGATATTCACGGATCGATTTTGGCGCGGGGCTGTTCTATTCGGCTTTTTGGAGCGGTCGTGACAATGCTTTTGACTTGTTAAACTCTAGCAATCGCTATTCTCCCAAACCTTATGACAATTCTTATGCGGGTGAAGAATATCAACGAGAATTGTTAATGAGAGTACAAAATATATTGAGTAATCTAGTTGTACAACGTAAGAGTGGTAAAAATGTAACTGCCACTATGAAATTTATAAATTATGCGTTTATTATTATAATTAAATCAATTTTCTTTTACTGTTTGAGTACCTATATATCGGCTATGAAGATTTTGCAAAACCTTTACCTTGGTAACCTCCGTTTGCGTGCCGATTGAATGAATTGAAGCAGATGGTAAATTTAATGTAGGAACAGCGGTGTTTTTTAATTTCTTTTTTAAATACATCCATGCTTCGAAATGTAACCCACAAACGTACATGTTATACAACTGTTCTATGCTTTTGTTATTCAAATCCGGTCTTCGACAAGATTTGATCCATGTTTGGTTCCTAGAAATAAATAAATATAATATAAAAAATAAATAAACGTGTTGTTTCTAACAGAATCAAAACGTAGCCGTAATAAGTGGGATAGAAGCTTTCCGTCCATATCTCGACATGACTAGGTAACGGATTCGTTGACGGAAACTACACAAGTCCCGAGATATCGATTTTGAAAGCAATCAGTCGAATAAGTAAAAAGCTCAAGACGGCGGTTACTTTTACTCATTCTGTACACGGATTTGTTTAAATGGCTGCCAAACAAACTTGTGCTGTGCCAGTGTCACGAATATAACAATAATAAAATAATTAATAATAATAATAATTATTGTCTTAGGCTTAGTTCCTGTAAAAATAGTTGTAAGTGAGGAAATAAATAAATAAATAAATAAATAATTTTTTCAATCATAGACAAACTAATAAAGTCCCTATTCTCATGTCGTTCGAAATCAAATGTCGTACGATATTGTACTAACAAAATATACCGAGTTGACGTTTCAATTGTAATAAGGTGAAGTCTTGTAATTGCAACTATCTGGTTATTGCAACTAACTTAAATAACTCCTTCTAGGATAACTGTTTAGAAGAACGACAGGCGTGATATTGTATTTCTTAGTAAGGAAGAACGATATCTCGCCTGTCGTTGTTCAAAACAGTGATCCTAGAAGGAGTTATTTAAGTTAGTTGCAATAACCAGATAGTTGCAATTACAAGACTTCACCTTACTAGAATTAGGCCTATTTAAATTGTGTTGACTTTGGAAGGTGTTGGAAGATGAAGAACATGGTGGAATTTGAGAATCACTCACCTAACAACAATTTTAAATATAGGTGATTAAATAACTTACCGATCGTCTCGTGGAAATCGGTGGAATTTCAATTCTTTATCAAACCTTGATGAAGATTTACAGTTATAAACAGAACAAATCGTATAAACCATTATTAAATTTTGTTACGAGTCACACGTGCACCCCTTGTCATTAGAGAGGGCAAACTAGGGGAGATTGCACTCGCCGACTGCCGCCCGCTTCCCCGCGTCCCCCCCCCCCTCGTTGCCCCTCGCAAGTACATGAGTCGGCCGACTGCTAGTAATAATAAGGGGCCCCATATACGGTACGATCTGTCGTTACGATCCGTCGGTTCAGACTGGAATCGAGCGATGGATTGTACGTGTGTGGCAATATCACATCTAAATTTTAATACAAATATGAATCGTCACGATATCGTTTCAGATCGATCGTACCGACGCATCGTTCCGTATATGGCGGCCTTAAGACTGTGGTCATATGAAAGAGATCCCATATGGGATAAGTTCGCCTTGTGCCTTATCTATATTGATGCAAACATGTCTTGTAATTGTTTATGTGCAATAAAGAGTTTACATACATATACCTACATTTTGTTTTTTTTTAGAGTTAAATACAACCCTAACCTAACCTAACCGTAGGTGTTTTTTAAACCAGTTTATGACAAACAATAATTCGGACAAACGTCGTGTTAGGACAAACGTTATTAGGGATTCCGAGAGACAACCATTTTTGATACATGGACTTTGTGATGTGTGTAGGTAGTAGGTACTAGCGAAAATGGTTAATAGCAAATAGTTTATGCACCTAACTGATACATAATGAGAATCCTTAAAACACAAGTGTGTTTTAAGGATTAATTATGTACAGTTGCATACATACTTTATCTACATATTACAAGTACTCTAAGATGGGTTCAGAAGCCGATGACTTGATGACAAAAATGGCAGCCAAACAAACTTGTGCTGTGCCAGTGTCATGAATATAACTATATTTTTCAATCATAGACAAACTAATAAAGTCCCTATTCTCATGTCGTTCGAAATCAAATGTCGTACGATATTGTACTATCAAAATATACCGAGTTGACGTTTCAATTGTAATACTATAATTAGGCCTAAGTATTTAAATTGTGTTGATTTTGGAAGATGTTCCAAATTTGAAACTCATTACTTTATAATATCTGGTTACAGCTGTCATTGCTGTTACCTACTACCACAGGTAATGCTGGTCATTGCCAACGGATTTTGAACGCGTAATAGTAGAGGACTTAGGGCCAGTACAGAGGGACTGCATTTGAACTGCAACCCAGCTGCAAAATGGCAGTTCGAGGGCAGTTCTGATGCAGTCAGTCCGTCTGTACCGGCCCTTATTATAATGTGTGTAAATAAAATTAATTATGTACTTCAATGAAAAGGTATAAACACAATACATACCACACTTGGCAGGTAAAGCGTCGGAACGGCATTTGTGACGAGTAGACGTTTATTGTTTTTGTTGTATTTAAAACATCCTGGTTTAAAATGCCTGGTGCAAATGACGCTGGTTGGTGCGGGGAACCAATCGGCGGGTCGCTTGGTCGCTTCAATCCAAATTTTCTTTATTTTTGAACACTTTGGGAATCTTGAATATAAAAGAGAACATACCTATTTTTTCAAATGAAATATAGTCAAAGTTAAATAATTCTTATAACTAGCTGTTTTTTAGCTAGTGACAATAACTGTGATGCCAAAGAAGTTTTTTTTTGAACAAGACAAGACCATCATTCCGGAGAAGAAGCGCCGCAAGAAAAGTGATGACACGCTTGAAGAAAAGATACTGAAGATAATTTTCCATGTTTTTAATATCAATAAAAATACGAGAAATGGTTTTTCAAATACTAAAAGTAAATCTACTTATCGGGTCATATTATGTCAAGTAAATAAACTTATTTCTTAAAGAAATTGTACATTACACTTTGTGAGAACACTCAAAAAAATGTGAGCTAACCAAGAGAGGTTGTCTCTTATTTGACATAAAATGAATACACTATTCATGATATTAGTTATATCAAACAAAACTTATAGTAAAAACAGCAAGTTCTTTAGCGATTCAACTAACATCTTAGTTGATGCGTGTAACGTCTTGTCAGGCTCGTACGGATTCAAGACGCCTATGCACGACAATCATAATCTTGTTAGAAACGACCAATAATTTTTATCAGTGAATACATATACAATAAGACAATAACCAAATTAAAATCAGTGCTAATGTTAAATTATTGTTACCATAGAATATTTTTCTTAGCCGTGACCATAGACTGGCGATAGTGTCATTTTAATGTCAAAGAATAACACATCCTGACAATTTTCAAGGAATGGTTTGATTTTATTGATTAAAATTACGCTCTATAATACAGTTTTTGCCGCTATAAGTTGCCGACTCAGAATCGTTTTTTTATTGCGCTATTGAAATTATTAATATTTAATAGAAGTAAAGGGAATAAAGGCTGTGTAGTGCTGTTAGGCGATGGGTTTGCAACCTGTCACTAATACACTGGATAACATCTTAGTCTGGTTATGCAAAATGTGGTCACAGAATTATCAACAAGTTTTTGGAGTTATTGGTGAGTCTGTGGCTCTGCCACAGACCAACTAGCCTAAAGACGTAGCTTTAAACAATTATTTCATTAAAACAGAGTCTGCCAAAAATGCGGGTGTGAGGGCGGCGTAACATGTAGTCACTGAGACGTGATTGGTCGTTCCAACCAAGGTCAAGATGGCCAACCGCTAGTGTTGCCCATCTACCGTATGAAATAAATATCGATAGTAGTAATTATGACTAGGATAACCCCATTCTATCGATAAAGCATCTGTCATTCTCAAAACTTAACCCTTAGATGCATACGGTATCAAAAATCATACTATATATTTTCTTCGTTCAAAAATCCATTATGTACTTTTAATCTCGGTATGAAGGTTGAATAACGTTACCTTTGCTCAAATACATGCAAAAAAATATCACCAGGCAACACTCAGAGCGGCTGTCATTTCATGAAACGTCAAAACTTTGAATCGGGCGGTTGTTTATTTGCGACAGTGAAATTCCAAGTTTAAATTGTCAAGTATCTGGCAAATCTTGAGATATTTTCACCCAAAAAAATCTGCATAGCAAAGGTTAGTACTTATATTTATTGAATATTATGTGCGTTTTTTGTGAGTTATGAATTGTATTACCAAACCATGCAACGCCGTTTTTCATGGTATCAAAAATGATACTCCATGCACTAAGCTTTGTTTTCTTACTAACAAATTTTAGAACTGTTTTTTAAGTTTTATCGGGGTTTACTAATGTTTTGCATGCAAATGGTGATATTAATAAGCATTGTAAATTTTCTACTTTTCTAAAAACTTAAAATATAGGGATATAAAAGACTTGCATTGAAGATAATGCCGAGTCTGATGAAGATGACCTGGAATTTTATCCGTCACTTCAAGAACTGCAAACAGCTCTTGAGGAAGACAAGATTGAAGAAGAAAATTCAGGAATGAATGAAGAAGAAAATTCAGGTTTGAATGAAGCAGAAAATTCAGGTATGAATGAAGAAGAAAATTTAGTAGAAGACGGGGGGGTTCACTGGCGTGTTTCCAAATCCTCCTTTGATAAATAAATGAGGAAATGGCATCAAAGAGTTCGCAGGGTTCGCGCGTACCAATTACCCAAAACCAAAATTAATTACCCAAAAATCGTTTTCATCCTTGTATTCGTTATTCGTTATCTAGAATATAGATGCTGGAAAGAACCACAATATATCTTTTGGTTTTAAAATATGTTACTACATCACTTTAGTTCGCAAACGTATGGTTATTACGTACGTATGTATAGTTAAACGTAGTATTACCTAGAGGTAAATAACTAACGACTGCCCATTAATTCATGTGCGTAAACTGAAATTTATACTCCAACAATACTAAACATAAAACCAGAATTCATCAGAGAAGAAATATGTTTTATCCAATAACCATCGATAATAAACAAACATACTATGGACATCACTGGTTAGCGCTAGGTAATGCCGCGAAATGATAGACAAGGAAGGAGCGATACACCGTGCAATGTATTAGAGAGAGACTTTCTAAAAAGACATCAACGGGTTCCGAACTTGAACTATAAAACTAATTTAATAACACGCTTAAAATTTGTCATTTTATATTGTAATTTTATTAAAATCTGCTTACCTGTGAAACGAAACACCATCCTTTTGCACACCAGATGTTTTTGTGTTTTTTCCACATAATTTTACGCAGCAATAATGCATTTTGCCCGTCTTCAATCACGTCAAAACTTTCGTTGCACAACCATGTCACTCGTGCGAGCGCCTAGCGTAGACTGAAGTTAGCATCGGAGGCGTGGCACAAACATAGAGTGAATTCACCGTATGCGTGACAGAGGGCGTCGCCCGGGAATGTTCCGTCTTTAGGCTAGTTAGTCTGTGGGCTATGCCTACCCCACTCTGGGAATGAAGGTGTGAGTTTATGTATGTATGTATGTAGGTATGTAATAGAAGTAAATTTGAACATTTGTGGTTTTATAATTCTACATAAGTATCATACATTTCAGTACGACATAATTTATATCAAAAATAAAAGTTCGTTCTTTACGCAACGTTTTAAACCATGAGTAGTTCATTATAATCATCATAGTTTAACGGGTATCGAAACCTAAGAAGGCAATGCCTCGAGCGTAAGTTGCTATTCACGCGGCAAACCGTCTCGAACGCGAAAGTGACCATGTTATTCATACGAAACGCAAACGCGATCGAGGCGTTTATGTGTGTGTAAAAATACACTAGAAGCTCTGTATCCCTTCATAATATCACTCACAGAACAGAAAAAACAGTAGAAGTGTCAGGTGGGCGTGTAACGTGTGGCATAGTTATGCGGAGTTCCGCATAACCTACCATACATTTGCCGCGATCGCTTATTTCGATATTTCTAAAATAGGAAATTAATTCCGAAGCGCCTTATTGTGCTATTTTGGAGTGTATAAACGATAGCCGCATCAAAAACATTTTCCATGGCGGCGTGTTGTTTTTATGATAGTTTGAGTACCTATTGGCGACAACAGGTCTGATAGGTACCTACTAAGCGAAACTCATGCCACTTCCACGGTTTTTTCTACTCCGTGATATCACTAAAGTAGTTAGACAAAGACGGAGTTGGCAAAATAGGTATGCAAAAGAAAGAGACCGTTGTTGAAAGACATCAAAGCGACGCCATCTTTGCAATAAAGATTTGTCTTTTTAATTATTCAATTAATAGTTTTAAGTAATAATATCTTACCTGTGAAATGAAATTCCATCCTTTTGGATGGCAGATGACTTGCTACACTTTCCGCACATCATAACCATACAATACGGCATATTTCAGTCACTTTATTCGCAAAGTAAATAGCCGAACGTTGCGTGTTGGTATGTCAACAGGCGACCGCGTAATAGACAGTGCGCGGGGGGGCGTGGCGGCTGCTTAGTGTTCTTTGAGCCTGGTTTACGGGAGGGGGGGGGGGGGGGCTGTATGCCCGGTCTAGAGGGTAAGTGGTTTGTGTATCCCGCCGACACCAATGCGTATCCCAAATCAGTACAATCAACGATAAGGCCGGAAATAACGGGTCCAAACCGGTTTTAACCGGTTATTTTCATACAAAAACGGTGAATAACCGGTTAAATTGCATTCCCTAGTAATAACGACTCGCTCGATGACAATAAATGATTGTGCTAGCAGCTGAGGAGAGAGTATCGATTCAGCTACATCTAGCCAATGCTAGAAAGGAACGGGTATCGCGTGAATGACAGTGACAGAAGAAACAAGGCTCAGTAAGACCCGATACACATTGGGCGCTTTCAAACGCGCGCTTTGCCAACGCGCGTTCTGAGAACCAGGAGTTCTGTTGATGTGTGTACACACCACAATTTGTTAAAATGGACAGTACTTACATGAATCTGACATTCTTTAAAAATTTAAAATGGGGTTAACCTAGGGTTAAATTTACGTGCAAGTGGGCCTTAACTCAACATGTGGCTGGAGGAACACTTGAACCTTATTTCAACGGATTAAGGTGCAAAAGCGTATATACGATGTTACTACAGCGGACGATGTTCATTACTTCTTTTAGACTGTAGGGTGAATACTATTACAATTAAAACGCACCAATGCAATTCGCATAGTTTTTAAATCCGTTCTGTGACGACGTTTCGTTTTGACATAAGCTGCAATAGGCCGCTTCGAGCGAGCTGTCAATTCTATTTTATTCAGTTTTCGAAAATAGTTCACGTTATCGTGTCTATGCTCTGTTCCGAATAAAACCGAGGAATGTTGAGTCCAATAATTAAAGTAGATTAGGTACGAGTTCATAAATATGTATATCTACTTTAGTAGGTACTTACCTTGTCACCATTAATCGCTGTGACAATTTATGTATGGCAGTTTAAACATGACAATTAAATAGACAAGGTACTAAAGTGTTTACATATTTATGAATTCGACTGTAGGTACTTAAAACTATAAATTGTATATTATGAGTATAAATGTGGAGTTTTCAGGCACAAAATTAAATTAGGTGTAAGTAATTGGTGTAATAGATTTTTTAGAGTATTAACTACGGAACCCAGAATCAAAATTCTTATACACGAGTGTGTGTGACGTAAAGCCAAACAATGGCGCCTTCGGAACTTTTAAACGTCTTTACAATGGTTTTAATTGAAATTCTAAATAGTCCGATTTATTATTTTTGATTCGTGTACAAAACAACACATATAGAAATCGATCTCTTCCAGACAATTAATAGTTAATAGACCTCAAATACGTCTTACCTGCTCATGGTTTCGTTTCTGGCGTTGCTGAAGTAACAAAGCTAACAGAAGTAGTTCCTCGTCGGAGTCGTCGGAATCCATTTTGGAACTGACCGCCATTTTGGTCTAAGCAGTGAGGTGGCGGGGCGGAGGGCGGCGCGGGGGGGGGGGGGGAGAACGGAGCTGCGAGCATGCCACGTACAGTGCGATAGTTGCTTCGGGTTTGTACTTGTCTCTCACTCGCTCTCATGCGATCTTGTTAAGAGCGAGTGAGATATAAGTACATAACCGAAGCATCTTCTAAGTGCTCTGTAATTCGCAGGGGAGGGGAAAAATAAACAGCTATTCGTATGGAACTTTTGTGAATAGCTCTCAAAGTTTGTATGGAACAGCTGTTTTTTTTTCGCGGTTTGGATGTTGGTCCCCTAATAAAAGTTGATGATATGACCTACAGAGTTAGTCCCTGAAGTTTGTCCAACCTTCTGCCTAACACCCTGTATTTTTTACTATTTATCAAACTGCATTCACCTTATCAAAACCATCTATAACCCACCAAGGGCTGTCAACTCTGCCAAATCAGGCAATCTATCCGCCCCCCTCAATATAGGGGGCGCAGGTGGCCCGCACTCAATGTAAGCGGCGACAGGAGTTATTATGAGCCTTTATACCCCCCCCCCCCACCCCTATTTTGGCAAATACGAGTGGCAGCAAAAACGGAACCCGTATGATATAGCGATTTAATCAGAGATTTAAAATAAAACGCTATTGCTGAAATTTAACAGGTACATAGCTAAATCGGTACATGATGGTTGTGAGAAGCAAAGAGCTTCAAAACAGACGACACCGAGAGCAAAAGATAGTCGTAACATAAATTGCTAACCACCATCCACCACCATCCCACCATCTCTTCCGAAGAGATCGCTAGTTTGCAATAAGACCGCCTGGGGCTTAGTATGTGTAGGATTGTTAGATCTTTGTTTTACAGTTCACTGGCTCGACAATGTCCACGTATATCTCACTAGCAATCCGCAACTCCTCACTTCACTTGCCGGCCTTTGCCGCCCATATTCTCTATGACAGTGACAGTGTCAGCGACGGTGTTGCCAATCAATACAGGAACACACGAGACAGCGTGTGTATGCTATATCGCATACACTACATCCCTCCCTTATTAATAAATAAGAAAGAACAACAAGATTATCTTTAAATCAAATAATTATATTATCAACAGGTATTCATTCAGCCTTTCAAGTTTCATTATTAACATAGTAATAAACATTTAGTAAGAGAACATTAAAATTATAAAAATTTAACATTACTGTAGTATTTATAATTAAGTATTAGTTAAGACCTAAAGTTTAATAAATCAGAGCTTCATTCATTTTCATTATCTATGCCTTCTTGTTCCTGATCCTCTTCTTGAACCGCTTTCCATTGACCCTCTACTCTTTTCAGGTGAACCACATTCCTTCTGAGTACTTGCCCTGTTTGGTCGTTCGTTACTGTAATATCTCCTCCGTTAGTACTCTGTACAGTGTGGGGTGCTGGGTTGTAATTTGAGCTGAGTTTATTTGCTTTATCCATATTCTTAACATAGACTTTATCTCCTTCATTTAAAGTCGGTTCAGTAGCTCCTCTTCGTTTATCACCATACTCCTTCCCCTTTTCTTTTTGAATCTTGTCTCGATCGCGCACCTCTATATCAATCTCTGTACTTTCCAGCCTATCAATTGATGGAATTTTGTCCCTGTTTTGTCGATTAAAAAACAGTTCTGATGGCGACTTGCCTGTTGTTGTATGAGGAGTACTGTTATACATTAATAGGTACTCCATAAGGCTTTCTTTCAGATCTTTCTTCTCCAAATGACTGATCTTGAGGCGTTTCATTATATCACGGTTTTGTCTTTCGACCTCCCCGTTCTGCTGGGGCCAATATGGCACTGTGTTGTGAAGGATGATATTGCATTCCTTACAAAAAGAACGAAACTCATCACTGACAAATTGTCTCCCATTGTCCGCAGTAATTGATACCGGGTAACCTAGTCTGCTGAATATCTCCTTGAGTAATTTTATGATCTGGAAACTGGTTACTGTTTTGGTGATCTTCACTTCTTTATAGCGACTATAATAATCAACCATTACGAGTAGGTAGTCGCTTTTAGGTAATGGACCCAGCAGATCCATTGCAACGTCAATCCAAGGAGCCATTGGAAGCTCACGTCTTTTCATGGGCGTTGGGGGATTTGGCAATCCCACTAAAGTGCAGCTCTTGCATGATTTTACCAGATTTTCTGTATCTTTATCAATTCTTGGCCACCACACCTTTAGCCTCAACCTTCCTTTCATCGCCACTATTCCAGGATGGCCCTCGTGTGCAGCGTCTAGTACATCTTTACGTAATTTTTGAGGTATTACGATTTTGTTTCCTCGGAGTAAAATGCTTTCATAGAAACATAATTCGTTTTCAAATATTTTGTAGCCTTTGATGGATTCGTGCCACTCATTTTCATAGACTCCTTTCTTAACATTGGTTATTTCCTTGTCGTTTCTTGAAGCTTCAATGATGGCAGACATTGAAATTGCGTGTGGTCTTGCTTGCTCCACAATTTGATGTACATGCTCATCTCCTCTCTTAGATGGTGAATTTAAATGTTCGCATAGACGAGATAGCGGGTCGGCGATGTTCACTTTTCCTGGCATATAGATTACATTGTAATTATATGATTGTAATCTGAGAACCCATCGTTCTATGCGCGCACAAGGCTTAGATTTTGGTCCAAACAATATTTCCAGTGGTTTGTGATCCGTAATAAGATCGAACTCTTTACCAAAAAGGAAAATATTGAAATGTTCTACAGACCAAACAAGGGCTAAGGCCTCTTTCTCTGTTTGGCTATATTTCCTCTCACAATTTGTCAGTGTCCTGTTACCGTATGCGATAATCCGCGGGCCCTGTGAGTCAGTCTGTACAAGAACAGCGCCAAGGCCTACAGGACTGGCATCTGCAATAACCTTAGTTTTATCTTTAATGTCATAGTATCCAAGAGACTGTATTCCGGTCAGTGCTACCTTCAGCTCTGCAAACGCCTTGTCTTGGTCACTTGTCCAATATGGTTCAATATCAGTTTTCTTTCCCAGTTTTTTTCTTAACAACTCTTTCAAAGGTTCGGTTCTGGTGGCCAAGTTGGGTAACCATTTGTTAACATAGTTTACAAGCCCTAAAAAACTCTGCAGTTCTTCAATGGTTGTAGGGACTCTAAAGTTGGTGATGCTCTCCACATATCTTGGCAACGGTTTAACTCCATTTGATGACAATTCGTGTCCCAAAAAGTGTACCTGCTCTACTTTATATTTACACTTCTGTTCATTGAGTTGAACATCATTTTCTTTTAATACTTTTAACACTTTTTCTAGCCGTGCGTCATGCTGTTCTTCTTTGTCTCCAAAAACTAATATGTCGTCAATGAAGTTTATTACTCCATCACATTTTACTAATAGTTTTTCAAGTACCTTTTGAAAGATCTCAGGAGCGCAACTGATTCCAAACATAAGTCTTTTATATTGGTATAGTCCTTTAGCTGTTATAAAGGTGGTTATGTGTCTACAATCCGGGTGTAATTCTAGTTGATGGAAAGCGTCTTTAATGTCAAGCTTGCTAAAATATTTAGCTTTACCGATTTCTGGTAAAAGTTTATCCATGCAAGGCAAGGGGTGATTCTCCCGCATAATAGCAGTGTTAGCGCGTCGCATATCCACACACAATCGTAAATCCCCATTTTCTTTCATAATTGGTACCATTGGAGAAACCCACCTTGAAGGCCCATGTACCTCTTCAATAATATCTCGGTCAAGTAGGTCTTGAATCTTGTTCTCGACTTTTTCTTCAATAGGCAGCGGTATTCTCCGGTATGGTTGTGATACTGGGTGTATGCTATCATCAATAGGAATTTCTATCAAAACATCCTTGAGCTTGGGAAGTGACATCCGGTTGTTTTCGATATTGTTGATATCCACGCCTATTCTTAAAACACCTAGATGGGAGGCAGTCTCTTTCCCCAGCAGGTCTCTTGTACCTCCCGCTACAACATAAACAGTTGCTTGTTCCTCCTGATCATTTATACCAATTATGGTTTCAAATGACCCTTTAATATTAAGCGGGGTGCGACTTCCATATGCAAGAAGAGTTTTGTTTGGCTTTGATGTCTGATTGATTGCCATTACTCTTTGGTTTTTCAAGGTCTCCCATGTTTCTTGGGTTATCAAGTTGACTTTACAGCCTGAATCTACAAGCATTTTAGTCTTGACTCCACCTAGAGTACATTCAACTGTTGCGTCATCATCAATGTTGAAAACATAATCTACTTCCACTCTTGCTTTTTTGTTTACTTTTGTCTTTTGTGGATTTTCATATTTTCCTTGTTCATTGGCTTTCCTTTTTGTGCCCTTTGTTCTGCAGTATTGACGAAAATGTCCAGGCTTGCCACATGTAAAACATGTTTTTCCTAAAGCAGAGCATTCTTTGTAATCTGTTTCATGAGATTTGCTTCCACACCGTCCGCAGGGGTTTTTGTTATAAACTTGTCTTGTTTTGTTAAGTCCTTCCTTTCTATTTCTATTGTATATAGCATTAACTTCCTGGTTTCCTTGTTTTATGTCTTGGTTGTCTTGTTTTTTATCTTCATATATTTCTAATTGATCATTAACAACTTCTAAGGTGTTGGCCTCATTTATAATTTTTTCCAGGGTTATGCTGTCACCAATTGTAAGAATTTTCTTACGTAATTCAGCTGATGTACATTTTTCAGTAATCTGATCAATGAAGTGGTTCTCATCTTTACCAAAATTGCATTTTTCTGCTTGTTTCCGTAATCGTACCAAGAAACCTTCGAACTTCTCATTATTCTCTTGTTTGATCAATCTGAACATGTGACGTTCAAAAACATGGTTTTGCTTTGGAAGGAAATATTCATCTAATTTCTTTAAGGCTACATCAAAAACATCGACCTTATCTGTAGCTTCTACTTCTGCGCCAGGCAAGTTATAAAATATATCTTGCAGTTTCGCCCCTCCAAAGTGCAACAATGTGGCACGTTTTTTCTGTGACAACTCAATGCCTGCTGCTTCAAGATAAATAAGTAGTGATCTTTTCCATCTCTCCCATTTGCAGCCAATAGAACTCCTGTCACCATCTAAATCTAGCCCTTCTAGCGTCAGCAATGGATGTTGAGCCATTTTTCTTGATACTGTTGGGACAACCTGGAATATGCAATTTAATTGGTAATTTGTACATAAACCACCATACAGATTCTACCTGAATGGAAGAACAATACAATACATTACTCTTAATTACACATCACAGGGAGTTACAATTTGAAACATAATTTAATTTTTAGTTTTGTAATTATGTATATTGATCATTCTTGCTTGTATTGTAAAGCGAAGACTATTTAATACTAAGTATATTAATTTTATTATTTGAAACAAGTAATAACGATTTTACATACAATTTTAAGTAATATAAACCATTTCCAATTCAATGGAGGCATTCATTTGAACTACCAATATTTTATATAATGGGAGGTTATGTTAACCATTTCCAATTCAATGGAGGCATTCATTAGAACTACCAGACAATTTCCAATTTAATGGGGGTTATGTCAACCATTTCCAATTAAATGGAGGTATTCATTTGAACTACCAGACAATTTCCAATTTAATGGGGGTTATGTCAACCATTTCCAATTTAATGGAGGCATTCATTTGAACTGCCATGCCATACTATAAAATTTATTCCTCACTTGCTAGACTAATTACTTTATCCAAGAGATTTAACCAACTCCGTTACATAAAACATAAACAAACATTACTATTCAAGTCACACTGGGTCTTTTGTAGTAAAGTTATAAACTAACTATACAAAACGGCATCATAATAGTTCCGGCCCAACCGAATTTGTAGTAGATTTGGTTATTTTTATAATACTATCAGAATAGCAAGTAGGTAATAGTTTATAGTATCGACACAAGATGTTAAGTAGATAAATTTGGTTACAAAAAATTTACAAACATGTCGGCTTCGTAAATCGTAACCTTAAAATGTACCAACATCGAGTGTTTCCCTTTTGTAAAAGTTATTAAAATACAATACCTTTTGCTCGTCGCCACTTGTAGGATTGTTAGATCTTTGTTTTACAGTTCACTGGCTTGACAATGTCCACGTATATCTCACTAGCAATCCGCAACTCCTCACTTCACTTGCCGGCCTTTGCCGCCCATATTCTCTATGACAGTGACAGTGTCAGCGACGGTGTTGCCAATCAATACAGGAACACACGAGACAGCGTGTGTATGCTATATCGCATACACTACAGTATGCTACGCGAGATTTACTGTCATATTTTACGACATTCATATGAAAATAAGAAAATATGACAATGTCACACTTTAAGATGCTTGGTAATAAAAGGACTCAATTCACACAAAATACACTTTTATTTAAAACCTTAAATGTTTACCGCCCTTACGTTATTTATTGTATTTATTTTATTTGGGACATCAACGGCGAATATGGAATAGACATATTTGACACTAAATCGCGTTTGACGAGGTTTGACGTATTCTCCTCGCCTCGCATGCTAAGCCCACTGATGACAAACGTTTTTTTTTGTCAATCCGTTCCTTGGTCTATGTGGTGTTCGATAAAGTGTATTGTATTGTATTGTAAGATAGTGCGCTCTTAGATATAACGCGGTATAAGGTAAATATGGCCTTGAAAGCAGAGCAGAGGTGATGAATGATTGAATAAGACACACCTAAGGTGCTCATAAATAAGGTTCGCGTTAGTGACCAGTTACCAACAAAATTACAATTGTAAAAAAAATATGTCAAAGACAATACACTGTCCTTGCACCTGACTCACTTGGTGTAAACCATAACCACAGATTATACAAGTTACTAAGTAAACGTAAAAATGTCGTGAATCAAACTGTAGGTATTACTTAAACCTTGTGCCATTATAATACGAACAATGACGTGTGTTATTAATCATTATTGTTTCTAGAAGTTCCAACCAAGAGTGACGTATTGGATGAATGAATTGACGAATTATTATGATGTTATTGTTTCAATAGCATTTACGTCAATTTTGGATGTGAAAAACAGTTTTCCAGAAAATATTTGCTAGATGTTTAATTGTTTTTCACATGTTAACATGACTAATTATGTCAATAATTATATTGTACCTACCTAATTGAAAACAGAGCATAAATAGGTAAAGTGATCCATTTGCCAATTACCTACCTCCTTTTTTATGTAAAAGGATAATTTATTTTTTGGTAAATTTGATTATTTACACGTCCTGTTACATAGTACTAGGTACATTCGTAAAAATATATTATTAAATTATTACAGCTTTTAGCTTTTAAACATCTCGAAAACATGCCTTATAGATTTTATCAAAAGAAAAAAAAATTGAGCACGATCTCATTTATTTAGTAGCGACTAAAGTTGAATAAATGTCAGACTTATCTTTACACTGTCATCGAAACAGACAACCAAATCATATATCCGGAATTATATTACATTTTCTAACACGGAAACACACATAATATATTCTATTTACCAACTTTTCCTAGCAATTTAGCCGTAACAGCCTGCAACGTAACAGAAATCGTTAGTAAGTGACATTACGCCATTTTCACTTATCAGTCGATAGTAATTTCCTGATATCATGTGGTCAACACTGGACCGATAAAAAGGGCTTAAGTGTGTAATGATAAGCTAAGGAAAAATCGATCCTCTACCGTTACTAATAAGTTCGCATATCCTACTAAATCTACTTTATATAGTATAAATTAGATTTCGCCGCGACTTTGTTTTCCGTTATTCCCTATTCCAAAACGAAACAGTCAATTGTCTGCTATGAAAAGTAATTTGTCTTTTCGATTGCTTTTAACATATCGCCATGCCTACTAAATTTCCAAATTGGTTTAGCGGTTTAGCCGTAAAAGCGCAACAGACTGACTGATTCGTAGATATGTAACACTGTATAGTGCCTAGAAACTCGGGGTTCAAGTTATGGTAGTACTACGAAGTCAGGGATGAAATGAGCACCAACGCGTCCAGCATAGCATGACCTGTTAGTGCGCATTCATTGAGTGTTCGAGCATGTCTTTGACCTTGGTCATTAATCGCTTGCTCAGACCAATTCGACGAAAAAGGCCTCTTAAAATAACTGTTATTGTCGTTACTTGTGGATGTGACGTCATTACTTGACTAAAGTATATAAATAAATAAATAACTCGATATAAAACGGTAATTCGAAAACCATTCGAAAGAATTGACCTTACGAGCGACGCGTATCGACGCAACACTAACGCCCGAGCGACAGTAGATAACATAAACCCCTAAAGGGCCGAAAACGAAAAAAAAATCCAATTTACTTATATCATTGTTATTGTAGTTAAAATCTTAGTTGCTGCAGCATCCTTAAATTAAAGGAGGCATAAATTAAGTCATTAAAAACAACCGTGCAATGAAAAACAATCCCTACACGCTGCAATGGCTGGACGGATTTGGATGAAATTTGGAATGAAGATAGCGGCTACTTTTCATCCCGGAAAATCTAAACGTCCCCAAGAGAATAGCGATAATGGAAATCTACGCGGTCGAAGTCGCGGGCAGAAGCTAGTTATACTCGTACAATAAATAAACTCACCCTTTCTTGTGGTAATATTTCATCTTCGCACCCAAACTCAACTGGCAACTTGTATGGATTTAGGATGACTTTCTGTATGCTTCTTTCTGGTAGCTCAGTTGAATTTGTTGATGGAACCGAATCAAAATGGCGCTGTTGAGGTGTGGGTACATTCGATGGGCTTACAATGTGTGAGTTTTCAGTCAGTTTATTGAGTTTCCCACAAAATATGGCATCCGATATAATTTTTTGACATACCATCAGCTGATTATTATTTAAATCCTTTATTTGGTAACCTATAGATCGTCCATATACTTCCCACTGTTCATCATTCTGCGGCAAGGTTGTGACTAGTTTTTCCGCGGTATCAAGATTATCTCCTTGTTTTTCCAAAAACGTTTCTTTTTCTTTTCTTTTCTGGCCTTTGTAAGATGATGCTACGCTTACATTTTCATCATCCGAAGATAGGTTCTGTAAATAAATGTTAAGATTAGGTAGGCCAGGTGCCATGACGATCTGCGAAAGACTGCAGGCAGATGCTGGATGCGGCAAGCTGAAGACAGGGCGCTATGGCGCTCATTAGGGGAGACCTATGTCCAGCAGTGGACTAATATACGCTGATGATGATGATGACTGCTACTGTACCTTAGCAAGCTCTGATGGATACGATAAAGTAACCAGAGGAGCCATGAGGTGACTATTGTGGGAAACACATTCACGAGATATTTTGTTTTGGACGGCAGGGTCGATTTTTCATTTAACAGAAACGTCTGTTACGAAATTCTATCTTTAGAATGAGGTGGCAACTTGAAACATGAGTGTCGTTGTGAATAAATAACGATAGATGGCGTCAGTATACCTTCCGTATATAAAAAAGCAAGCGATCACTGATTTCGTGGATCTTAAGTAGGGTCTTGGTGGCATAAGTGGTAATGCGCATGCATCGGCCCGGAGAGCCAGAGGAGATGAAGTTTCGAATCCTACCTAAGACCGACGATTTTTTTTCGTATAGTTCAGGGTCGATTTTCAAGATGGAATGATAAATGTATACCAAATTGATGATGTAGACTACAAATAAATTATTTCCGAAGTGGATTAAATGTTTTACTTACCTCATTTTCGAAGGAGTCTGTTCGACTCGATTCTGTCCTACTTCCCAAAAAACTTAGATTGTTAAAGTACCATAGGGTTGGTACGTACACCTCATCTGCTCCAATATGTTTTGATATTAAGACCTAAAAATACAAATTATTCATAAACAAAATAGGTATATTGACAGTAAAAAGGAAATAGTTACTAGAATACTTGGCCTTGACCAGTAATTATAAATAATAATAAATAAATCATTCAGTAAGTAAATATAAAATATGTTAGAATTTAATTGCTTGCCGGTGACGGCTTCCAGATTGACATACCACGGGTTATATATATTATACGAAATTGAACCTTATTCCTCAGACATAAGTTTTGAAATGTATACACATATATGCATATATATACTAATATATGCACTGTACGCTCAAAAGTAAAAATGTCAATCAATACATACCTTTTTCAATTCCTTCAGATAATTTGTGCGCATATTTTCAATTTTTTTCTTCATTGTTTTTATGGTGGCTTTTTCATCGATTTTTTTATATATTTCCAGTAAAACTTTGAATCCCTCGTCCCTTACGTGTTTTTTCATGTATTCACTGTGGTCTTTTTTCCAAAGGTACGGCATGTCTTTATACATGTCGATGATGGAAAACAAAATTTCCTTTTCTTTATTGGAGCACATGTTTTTGAATCAAAATGGCGGCCGCTCAAAAGTTGAAACGACGAACACTACGCAACCGCTCTCCACGCTAGCCGCGCGTCGACTGACCCTAACTAGGTACCCTAAAGGGCGAATTACATTATCCTAAATTTAGTCGTCCTAACTGGCTTGCAAGGGAGGGGATAGTTAGGAAGCTCCTGATCACACTACACTAAATTCAGTCACTAAATCAGTTTGCAACGGCGGCTTAAGTATAGAATACACGTCCTTCCGCAGTCACACGTGCGCGACGACTGGCTTTGCTAAATGTTATTACACGTTCCTAACTCCTTTCCTAACTAGGATGCTAACTCAGTTAGGACGGCAGAAGCCGTCCTTGCTTCCTAATTAGGATATTTAGGATGCGCACTTGCTAAGTGTTATTACACCTTCCTAAATTAGGATCCTAACTCATTTAGGATGCTAGATGTAGGATAATGTAATAGCCGCTTAAGTTATTATTGCAAGACGCGAGCGTAAGGGCGATTAGGGACAAGGGCGCGGTCGCTTTAATTAGGGACCCTTTCTATTTTTACAAACATTCCGTCCCGATTTAGGAAAAGGGTCTCTGATTAACGTGTAGTGTATAATAACGAGTACGTTATGTACCGTTTTTATATATTTTATTCGTTTCATTTAAAATATGTTTCGCCTTACCGTGTCATATATCAAATGAAAGGGCTCGTTATGAGGATCTCAAATATATTTTTGTTATTCTTGTTAAATAATAAATAGTTTTGATTTTATTCATGAAAGAAGACAAAAATTGACCGTTTCCCCCTGATCTCCGAAACTTCTGATCTCTGTAATCTACAAGCAATTAAAAATACAAAATATTGTTCATTTCTTGTAGATTACAGGATTATAAAAATTCTATCAAAAAAAAAGTCTCCACGCGAGTTCAACTCGCACTTATTTGTTGTTATAGAGCAGCTACAGTCATACACACTATGTGACAAGTGTCTAGCTATCATGGGTCATGAGATACAGCCGGCTGTCAGACAGACAGACAGACAGACAGCTAGACAAATGGACAGCAGCGGAGTAATAATAGGGTCCCATTGGTACACGTTGGGTACGGAAGCCAAAGCCGACAAACCCAAACTTTTTTTGACGTAATAACTTCTTATAAACCGATGAACGCCGTCTGCACGCACGAAAGAGCGTGACTCATTGTAACGTTCCGCCTCAGTGTCACGTTCCGCCTGAGCCAAGCGTGCAAGCGAGAGCGCGGAACAAGCGATAGAGAGGCACGATCGGCCTAAGCGTTCGGCTTGTGTGTTTTCTTATGTCGTTATCACGTAAAATTATCGTCTGTATACCGACTTTTATACAGACAACCAATTTTTGGTAACATAAATAATGTATAGTTTAATAAAAACCTAGGCAGGATAAAGCTAAGTATAAAAAACATGGATTAAAGCACTGTGATTTCAATTCACTGGCACCATTTTCTATTTTTTTTAATATAATAGTCTGACTTCTTTTAACATCGAATCTTTTGTTCTAATATAATATGAATGGATTTTTTAAATCGCATTTGTCAACAAAACATAAAAATACCGTAAAAGAAATCACCAAAAGTGAAATTAAAATTAAAATCGGTCATGAAATACGGATGATACAAGCATTTTAAACTGCTAATTAGACAGAGAGATCCGAAGTGCACCGGTGACGTCATTGTGCAGTTCGACCATATAAACTCCACATAAAATTCTGGTAGAAAGAGATAGGAAAAAATCTTTGTTGACTTAATATATTCTTGGTTATTTTTAAAGCTATTCAACAAATGTTTTTTCTCACCCTGTTTGTTAGTAGTTTGTTAAATTCCCTATTATAAAACGTCTAAAACGTCTAATGTTTACTGTGAGATATTATAATTTCAGGTTTAGAGAACAATGCCAGTGAATTAAGAGTATCGAGAACAAAATTCCAAAATTCTTTCCCAAGAATAAAAAAGAGCTTCTTAATATTAAATAGTTCTACGCCATAGCATCAACTAGCAATCTAAGTTAAACTTAAATAAGTGCATTTTACTTTTATTTCTGTGCATGCTGTGACCTTCTATAATTAATAAGGCGCTTACCTTGTAAGTTTGCATATACAATATTTATGTAACAGTGTACTTATTGTTGAAGGTCCCAATAAATAAATAAAAATAAAATCTATATAAATAAAAATGAATCGCCAAAATGTATGTGATCTCATAACTTCCGAAAGACTGGACCGATTCGGCTGATTTCTTTTTTGTTGTGTTTGTAATTGTCAGGACAAGGTTTGTATGACAGAAAATAATTGAAAAATCCACTGGGAAAGTCAGAAATTTGCAGCGGGGCGAAGCCGCTGGCGGGCCGCTAGTAAAAAAATAAAAATAAAAACATCTACTAACTGCTTCAAATGTCGATGTCTTCACTTTCAGTACATCAATGGTTGGTATTGCTTCTGGAATCAGTCGACGATACTTGTCTGTTTCCTTAAAGCTACTAATATCGAAATGTACAGAGCAAATTCGACTATTTTTTGTCGGAAACCAATTTCTTTGCCCGGTCGCTTCCATCCATTTCTCTTTTAATTTTGGATTAGTTGGAAACCTGTAATTTATAACCTATAATTATGTTATTCAGACGGAAATATTGCAACAAAAATAACTCGCCTAAGAATCGATTAGAATCATGAAGAATCGAAAGGTGTTCTATTTGCTTCATTTGACAGAAAAAATGATCGTTTGGTAGTCGTGTAGGTACCTCGAAATCATTATTTTTTTGTATCTATTCTCCAATTCGTATTTTGCCGCGATATCAAAATTTCTGAATACTTGGTTTTTTTTTAATTGTAGTATTATTTCTCGTCGCCAATCACAACGTTGTATAAAATTAATAGTATATTAGGTACTATTCGTGTAGTTCTTCACTTTAGTCGCTTTTCACCGCGATATATAGGAATAACTATTTGTTTGCAAGGCGTTATTACTTTTAACGAGATATTTCATTTAAGCATTATACCTACCTCTGTAGTTTATTTTTTAAACGCATTTCGCACATGTAGTTTATCTCCTGGGTCGCGTTTTATACGGAACCTAGTAGTATAATATCACTGATATGACTAACAAACTATCATAGACAATTATTTAGTCGAGGTAAATTGCGATTAGTACCTACCTATCTTAAAGTTGATTAATAATAAAATACGATTAATACAATACACTACAACTATGTAAGCGAAAATATTAGCGGCTAACTGAATATAAATAATTCATGCTCAAACAAAATATGCTATTGGTGTAAAACGTGATTAAAAATAACTACAAGTAGTTAACAGAATATACCACCGATATTACATGCTACAACAAAATTCGCCACCGCTGCAAAACGCGAATAAGTGAATAGCTTCAAGAAATTAATGATTTCGAGGTACACGACTAACAAACGAAAATTATAATAGGACCCCTACCAAGAAGCCGAGCGACACAAGCTAAAGATCAATCGTTATATTTCCATTGCGCGTTTAATAGACAGGCCCTACAAACTTTGCAACAAATGTAGGCAATGTATCATGAACATGAAGTTTACCCACACAGTCTTATTTTTCATAGTAAAACCATGACAAACGATAAACGATTTTTAAATAAATTACACATGATTTAAAAATAAATTTACTTACTTATGGTAGGAAACATGTCCATTATTTGGGCCAGTTTTTCCTGTACAGTTTTTACAACTTAATACGGAACAACCAGTCATTTTTCTACATATCGGTTGACGTCCGGAGGCGGTCACGATCGAACGCGGACTAAACGACGCCGCGTAGAAAGCAAACATTTAGACTGCTTTTTCAGTCGCGAAGTACGCACATTCGCGGCGCGTCTAGTTAGATTAAGGTCAGGGTAGTGATTCTTTCAAAAGCAAAGGTGAGCGAACGCAGGAGTGATGTCCAAGCGGCGAGTTTAAGTAGTCCCGTCAAAGCGAACAAAACACATTTCAGCGCGTGTATTCAATTTGGCAGCATGGCTTCTCGAACGTATGAGGCTGCCTAATTGAGAATGCACGCGCTAATATGTGTTTTGCTCGCTCTGACGGGACTACTTAAACTCGCCGCTTGGACTTCACTCCTGCATTCGCTCACCTTTGCTTTTGAGAGAATCAATACCCTGTGATGCGGATGGCTGCGACGTTGAAATCTACGATTTTCGGACTCGCTCTGCGGAATCCTCACTAGGGAATTTACGAGGAAAACGTTCATCCAATCCGGCACGTTAGCTTAGTTGGTAGTGACCCACCTACGACGCTAGCGGTCCCGGGTTCAAATCCCGGTAAGGGACATTTGTGTGATGAGGGCAAGTACTTGTTCCTGACACCCGTATTCACACGCGTCACTATGAGGTCTCACAGTGCTCACAAACGCACAGGGTGGTTCAAATCGTCTCAAAACAAAAGATCGGTCAAAAAGGACCAATCGCAAAGCTGTATTGAACGCAGTGCGTTTACTCAGTGAAGGATCCCTTAAGTATTGTTTGTGAATACGAGTGTGAGTCTTGGGTGTTTTCTATGTACTTAATTTTAGTATGTATTTCTCTATATAGTAATTTATGGTCTAGTGCCCATATACAAGCCTAGAGCTGAGTTTGGGACTAGCTCAATTTGTGTGATTTTATCCCCTGATATACTCATTCACCTCAAAAGCATTACAAACGTTCACAGGTAGATACTGTGAAGGTTGAAGACCTCCACGTCGCCTCTATGGCCCGATATTTTAAAATAGGAACGACGGAAAATAACGTTGAAGACGGGGCTTGTACGACATAGGTACCTAACCTCGGGAGATTTTGACATAGAAACATTAAAATAATCAACCACGTAAAAATTATAAAGAGGTCTATGACTGGCTGTCATTCTGAAAACATCCAATCATTTAATTTTTTGTAAACTATTTTATCGTTGATTTTGGTTCGCAAATCCAGAGCAGTTTTGTGGGACAACTTGTAACATTGATGAAGAACTTGCATTGAATAAAATAACAGTGAAAAGATGGTTCCAAATGAGTAAGCGGTCAAGATCACACCAAGCCATTGAAGTGGATGCTCGCCATCTTCAAGGGTCATAACACTCATAACGAACGACTATGACTGGAAGACTTCGATGACAGGACAGGATTCACCGTACAACGTTGCTTACATATACTTGACATTGGCAAAGTTACGTTATTATGTAGACGCCATAAATAAACAATAATAATAACCACGTAAATTTTATAAATAATATTAATATATTTGAAAGTTTATTTTGATAGCACCGTCAGTACTTATTTTATAATCGAGCTAACGGCAGACATTAATAATAATTCTCATTTTATGTATTTGTCAATTATAGCTATCGATATATCAATATTGTTAAAGTTTTTTCAAGATTGCATCAGCCTTTACTAATGACTGTCCGGCTACGTGATGCAGTACGCGTTAATAGTCGCTTTTTCCAGTCGAGTTCATAAATGTGTACCTATAGTCGATGTCAACTGACTTGGCTTATTTAGTAAATACTTTTATAACCTCAAAATGCTTCATTTTTGGCTAAAACGGCCGTTTTCTGGTGAATAAAGCAACTAGAGACCACATTTTGCACACCATTTTCCTGATTTTACATCATGGATGGTTTTTTTATGACATAATTGCTATTTTAGGCGAAAATGGAGCATTTTGAGGTTATAAAAGTGTTCACTAAAGAAGACAAGTCAGTTGGTATGGGTTTAAACTGCCATATATGATTTGTCACAGCGATTAAAGTGACAAGGTACATAAGTGTAATCATATTTATGAACTCGATTGGAATTATATAAATATATATTAATTAATAAAAAGGTTATGTCAACGTTTTTTTCACAATAATTAGCAGTATTTTACCCTCGATGCAAAAAGAGGGATGTTATAAATTTGACGTGTGTATATATGTGTCTGTCCGTGGCACCGTAGCTCCTAAACGGATAGACCGATTTGGATGCGGTTTTTTCTATTTGAAAGCAGGTTATCTAGTGATGGTTCTTAGCTAGGTTTTATGAAAATCGGTTTTGCCGTTTAAGAGATATCAGCTCTGAAAGAAGGGGTCACCATTATATCGAGGTTTTTTATCTATCTAATAGATATATAACTTTTATTTCAATGGTACAGAAGACATACTTCATTATAAATTGGACAATTAAAGCACTTTCCTTACATAACTCAATTAAAAATACAATTCAGTTGATTTTCAATCAAATATGTTAATAGTGCTTCTAATCACAAAGCTATTAATATTATGTAACTGTATTGGTGTGTTTGATCACGCGAGGTGCGTCGAAGTGATTAACATACACACATTAATCGCTTGTAACATTAGGTACTATAGAATTATTACATTTAAATTTGTTTTTCTCTTCTCCCTAGACATTTACGAAACATTAGCATGTTGATAGTGACCCTGCCTTCGAAGCTAGATGTCACGGGTTCGATTCCTGGTATTGGCAAATATTTGTGACGAGTGCGAATTTTTTTTGAGTCTTGGATGTTTACTATGTATTTAATTATGTATTTCTCCATATAAGTAAGTTTATTGTTAATAGATAGGTAGTACATTATTTATTTCGTTTTTTTTTACATTTAAATACAGGTGTTGTAAAAACCGCTTACCTCGGCTGATGTTTCACATTAACAATATGTATGTCTGTCTATATGTATACAAAAATAAAAAATATATAAGTACATACTGATACGAAAATCCATGTTGCATGTAAGTGTGGAACAATGCTGAGACTCGGCTCCCTAGGACGAATAATATCTAATGGTCACCACCAGCACTAGCGCTAGATCTGTTATCTAGTAGGTATAATGTTGCAATTATTTTAATAAATAATACTTACTTAAATAATTGTAAGAAATAAAAAGACTATATTCGAAAAAAAAAACATTTGCTGTATAATGACGAGTTATTACGGCCAATGTTTATTATATATTTAAGGAAAAGAGACATAACCATGATTCCTTTGACTCTGTCCCTTTCACTACCATAGACTTTTAATGATATTAATATACGCACTCTCGACATTAAATTCGCAACGTTTGAAACGGATCTGACCACAGAGTGGAACATTGCAACATGAACTCATGACCAAGTTTAGTCATAACTTTACATCCTTATTCCTCAACAATGACGGAAAATACCCTGTTACTTGCTAGGTCAGGGTTAAGAGGATCCTCTCACCGGACCTCAAGATACGCAGAGGCTGCGTCAATCGGTCGTTGCACTGTTAAACTTTGACGATACAGTTAGCTTAGTTGGTACTGACCCTAACGAAGCTAGCGGTCCTGGGTTCGATTCCCGCTATGGGCTGATATTTGTGTGATGAGCGGGAGTATTTGTGTATGAGTCTTGGATGTTTTCTACGTATTTAATAACACCCGTGTTGGTACGACTTCAACTCGCCAGTTAATATATTTTGTGCGTCGAGTTCACCTACCAGGTGGCCAGCATGCTTGTACTTCACCAAGCATTTTTTTTAACATGTAAAATAGGTGTTACGCCACAATTATAAAAGAGCACGTAGGTCTGTGACGTGGGTCGGACATGATTGGACACGTCTGGATTTGCGTTGGTCACGTCTCATACATCGGATGATCTTTGTTGTAGAACTAATTAGTCATCGTCTTACTAGTCTTTCGTTAATTAAATAAGTGAATAGCAGGGGACAACCTTACACAAACTAATGTAAGTACTTCGGGCACTAGAAAATTATCAACATATTTACCTACATACACTGAAAAAAAAAATTGGTCGCTTCTAACAAGATTGTGATTGTTGTGCATAGGCGTCTTGAATCCATACGAGCCTAACAAGACGTTAGACGCATCAACTAAGATGTTAGTTGAATCGCTAAAGAACTTGCTGTATTTACTATAAGTTTTGTTTGATATAACTAATATCATGAATAGTGTATTCATTTTATGTCAACTAAGAGAAAACCTCTCTTGGTTAGCTCACATTTTTTTGAGTGTAGGTATATGTACTAATCAGCCTAAAATGGAACCCTGACCCACCATAGAACTTTGTCTCAGTGACGTTATGATTCAAGTCGTAAGAAGTTTCAACCAACTTGTTTTATAATGTCAGTGTGACACCGTTCTATGTGGGGTCAGGGTCTAAGACCAAGAAAAACATACTTGGGATCACCACATAAATATTTCCTTAATGGAAATCGAATCCGGGCCCGCTTGCTTTCTTCATCACGCAAGGTTTACTACCGACTTTACTAACCATAACGTTAAAAGTAATTATAATGTTCCATCTCTTCTGTTCGAAAAGTAAGTAAGTATTTACATTTCTCATCAGCGGACTGAAAATGGCATTTCTACCCCTATGGAAAGTGACTGAAAAAAGAATTGGTGAAACACTCAGCCATTTTTCAATTTTTTGACTTCTTTCTAGACCATGGAAGAATCTTCTTTCTTATAACTAGGCAAGTACAGCCAAACAAAACAAACTTTTTTTAAAACGTGTTTTGAAATACCTAGTTTAAAAAACACTTAAAGTTCTCACTCAAGTTTCTGCTACGATAGGTGAACACCAGGGTTCAGCTGAAAACCAGCGCTGTAGCTCCAGCTGCAGCACATGCTGAGCTGAGTCCTATTTGACTTCACACTACAGTGCAACGATTCAATTTCTGCTTAAACTTTGTTTCTTCTTTTTTTACCATGTCTGTTGTATTGTAGCGTGTTTTTAGTCAAATAAATGTTTTGAATTTGATTTGAATTTTCAATGTTTGTCGCGCGTATTTGTGTAGGTATGTATGTAAGTGGGTATGTCTGTTCCATTGTGACCTCCTGTAGCCTAAACGGCTATACAAATTTTGAAGAGTGCACTCTCTCGTGAGATATCGTTAGATTCGTCTTGGTTGTGGAAGAGACAACGGTCATAATATTTTAATCAAAGTAATAAAGATAAAAACAAAATAAAATATTTAAAAAAATAACATTATTTTGACGACAATATCAAAAAATGCAGTCGAGTTTTTTTAAAGCTTGCATTCCATCAGTTATTATTTACTTTGTTACTTGAATAGAATATTTTTGTGATAGAATATTTATATTTGCACGGTAAACTTATAAATATAGAAGGTTAGTTTTCACTATACTTCAACTAGCAGTTGATCGATGGTAATATTTTAATTACAGTCTTATCTGATATAAAAAAATATGTTATAATTTATAACTGAGTGCCCACAGCAGGGTGATTTAAACAAATGTGGTTTATATAAACCGTTAAATTTCACCACATTTAACCCATCCAGATGATTCCAACACGTGGTGTGACGTCACATGCGCACGCACTGAGTCACTGACAGCGCTGTTGCCAACCGGCGCGGCGCGGGCGCAGCGAAACGTTACGTGCTCGGCGACAGTTACAATCGTGACTCATTTACTGTGTAATTTGTTTACTGAAATAATGTTTTCGATTTTTAATAAGGGCATTGAGGTTAGGATGAATGGTTTAGGTGTCGTTCTATAAGGTAAACAGTTCAATTTTATCGGGTAATGTTTTATTATGAGGATTTAAAAAAACTGGGGACAATCTAACACACATTGACCTAGTCGGAAACTAAGCTCTAGGCTTGTACTATGGGTACTAGGCAAGGATGAACATACTTACGAGTATATACAGAAAAATTTAGGTACTTAAATTGGTAAGTACAGTCAACCAATTTGATTCCTAGGCCACTATGGACTTTGTCAATGTGACGTTGTAAACCAAATCATAAGAAGTCTGTAACGTTTGGTTGTCAACGTCACTTTAACATACTTAGTCCAAAGTGGCCTAGAAATCAAATTGGTTGACTGTACATAGAAAACATCAACATAGCGCTCAGCGCAATCATTTGCCTTCACTAAGAATCGAACACGGGACCGCCGCGCCGCTTAATAAAGTGTTGTGACCTTAATCTGCTCCCGGCCTATATTTAGCAGTACGTATCTAGGTACCCATGCGATATCACAACCGTTTCCTCTATTTTTAGGAAGGAAAGTAGGTACAAGATGTATTTTTTTATAACAACCAATAGTAGCCGATTTAATATGTTTTAATCTGTCATTATTGGACTTAAGTACTAGTAATTAAAAGGTACCTACAAATAATTGTAATAAATAGTCGTTTTTCTTTATTTATTCCAAAAACATTGAGATGAGATGCTTTTTATTTTATACTTTCCTAAACGAGAGTTCGTTGGTCATCATTGCTTTTACTTTTTAGGGTTCCGTACCCAAAGGGTAAAAACGGGACCCTATTACTAAGACTCCGCTGTCCGTCTGTAATAGCTAGACAGTTGAAATTTTCACAGAAGAGATGTTTCTGTTGCCGCTATAACAACAAATACTAAAAACAGAATAAAATAAATATTTAAGGGGGCCTCCCATACCACCAACGTGATTTATTTGCTGTTCTATGCTAATGTTGTATAGATAATGGTACGGAACCCTTCGTGCGCGAGTCCGCCTCGCAATTGGCCGGTTTTTTATATCTTGCAAGCACCCTTCTAATACTTACCTACTTAGTAAATAAAATAAGTAATAAATACTTACCTGTTTAGACCGAAGTGCGTGGAGTTAACTCCGGTTGCTTCAATTTAGTCCACGAGAGAAAATACTACTCTACCGAACTTTATTTAAGTATTTATTTATTTATTTATTTAACTTGTCCTAGGGTGTAATAACTATCCATGGACTTATTTCTCAAGTCCATGGGAGTATATATATAAATTACTCGACATTGGTGAAATTCACCTTATCAGGAGTGAAAACCATTAATTAAGATTATAATTAGTAAGTTTGTATAATTTACACAGCTAAACACGTGGTGCCTAAATAAGTTAGGTACTTATTTAAAGTTCCAAACTGTAATTGTTAACCTTTAAACCAAATTTAACTAGTTTATAAATAGATCTCTCCCAAGTTCTCTAGTTAAAAATATATTTTTGACACAACGAGGTTTGCTAATATAAATTCGTTTAATTTTAAAGGTCATTCGATAATTAACGGAAGCTGATTAGGCCTTCTCGGGTCATTTTTTTTTAGTTAAATAGGTTATCGAAAGACCTCCACTTGTGCCGATAAAATGGCGGTTATAATAAAACTAGTTAACAATTGTGCAAATCAGGAAGCACGTTTGAAATTACCTTAGGTCTTGTTACTATTTAGTTTAAATATATCTACTGCATGTAAATAAATAGGTACTTTTTAATAACGTTGCTCAAAAAGCGGTATATTGTATAATAATAGGTACCTACTTACACGACGTCCCAACCTTTGCTATTGTTAAATGTAACTTTTCATTTTATCGTGCGGAAAGTTGGATTTTTCGAAGGACCAACCTCATATAAATTGACCTAGTACCAAGCTCTACGCTTGCACTATGGGTACCTACTAAACAACGATAAATATACTTATTGAGAAATACATGTATGTATACATAGACGACATTAAAGACTCAGGAACAAATAGGTAATTATTTATCAGAAATCAAACCTGGAACCACTAGCTTAGTAGCCAGAGTAGCAACCACTGCGATAGAAAATAAAATATGACATAGGTAAAACACCTAAGAACTAAGCTTTTCTACGCTATAATGACACATTTATACCTAGTCAAGAGCAATGAAAAGGTCACCTTGTATATAATTTCTATAGAAAGTGACCCGTCATTTCTCTTGAGTGTAAAAACACCTACGGTTTAAATATTACTAATACCTACGTAACATAAGTCACGTCACGTCTTATCGGAAGACCACTTGTGCAGACAGACCTACGACATGTCGCAACTGAGGCTCTACTTTGAAATCCGTAATTCGAACTTCGTCTATTGCTATCCCTTTTACTCTCGACGCGTCACTAATTCGCAAGAAAGTGACGGGGCGATCTGAAGTTCGAATTACTGATTTCAAAGTAGAGCCCCTGGTCGCTATCAGCGACGTCAGAAAGACGTCTGTGTGTTGCTATGCTGACGACATTTTGCCGCATTTATAGTAATGGTGTGGTGAAATACCTACTATATAGGTAGTGACTAAGCTAATGAGTGGCTACTTCATTTTTTTGATTAGAATAATAACGGTCAAATGATAAAAAGAGATTTATTGTTAACGGACGTTAATAGTTATGACTGTTTTGAGTTAGGTACAAAGGAAGTTTGGTGATTTGTTTGATGTATCAGTATTTAATTAATATGTATTCATTCGTAGGTATTTCCTTGAATAACGATGTTAACTCTAGGAAATGTTCAATAATGTTAATTCTGGTTATTGAATAGGATGACAAGGTATTTTGTGTTTTTTTTTATGGCAAGGAGAAGGCACATGAGCACTCAGTAGGGTTGCCAACCGTACTATAATATATAGTATTGTACTATATTTTGACTCTGTGTACTATATACTGTTGAAGAAATATATAGTACGCCAAAATACTATATTTCAGTCAGTCCTTAAACATATGCGGTTTGGGTTGGCGAAATAGGCTTTTTTTCAGCTCAGGTAGCTGCCCCAATAGCAGGCAGAATGTTAGTAAGTAGTAAATATTGTGCATTAGATTTAATGAATAAATTTACCCACTTTTTAAAAGTTTTTCTTCAAAGTACTATGTTTTCTTTCTGTGTACTATATTTTTTATACCTTGGGCTGGAAAATACTATATTTTCCCAAGAAAAAGTTGGCAACCCTAGCACTCAGGTCTAGGGTTGCCAACTTTTTTTAAAGAAAATAACGTATATACCTGTCTGACGAATAACAAATAAAAGTATTTCGAAATAAAAAACTATTCTTCAATTTTTTTTATTTTTTTGTTTGTTTGAAAACATGCTTTTTTGTGCTCTTAGCACACTGTACTGTAATGATACTTCACGCGCGTTCAGAAATTTCGCAGAAGTCTTGATTCTGCTTTCCGGTCATCAATTTCGATCCATTCCACGCATAAGTCAGAAATAAAGTATTATTGATACTTTTTTTTATTCAAAAGTATAAAGTATAATGAAGCAAAATAACGTAGGATACGTTATTATAAAGTATGGTTGGCAATCCTACTCAGGCCTGATGGTGTGGGATCTAAGAACCATAAACATAGGCACTCTGGCCGAGGGGTGTCATATTTCGGCGATTTCTATGCCGCCGGCTAGCTGACACCGCGAATAGGTGTGTTAATTTTATGTTAGGTATACATTGTTATGTATGTTAGTCTGTATGGTATGTGTATATATGGGCCTTGTAGCCTGAAATAAAGGTTATTCTATTCTATTCTATAGACATTTGAATTGTAAGACTACAATCTTAAGACCGCAAATGCGTTGCCAAACCTGAGGACTAAGATGGAATGCCTCTATGCTAGTAATTCACCGGCTGCCTTATCCGGCTGACCACACTGAAATATAACAATGCGAGCACTGATGCTTAGCGGCAGGTTATCGGTAAAGATGGTACCTAGTTAGCTATATCCACCAGACCTTGCATGAGGTCCTACACACAGACCTCTTATCCCCACTTGGCCCCAGCAGATTGACCTTGGGTGTCATTCGGGATCCGTAGTATCGTTTGTCCTAATCGTCATTTGTCCTAATTTATCGTTTGTCCTAAACTGGTTTTCAGCTGAGTCAGACAATTTTTTAACCTTTCCAAAAATACCTGCGGTTAGGTTAGGTTAGAGTTGTGTTATAACAACACCAAAAAGTTTTAAACATCAGGCGGAAATGGCTTTTAGGACAAACGATGAATTAGGACAAATGACGATTAGGACAAACTATGTTATGGATTCCGATATAGACGCATTGAACTTGCTAGGTCACCTCATTTGCTTTGCCTTATTGTAGGACATGTAATAAAAATTGAGTCATTTATTTATATCTTAATTGCACAACTATCGCTAGATTTAATTGAGCCCAGGTGGCGCGATGCGTGAGTCAAGTATAGTTTTACAATACCTATATGAGCGTCAAGTAAAAGTGGAATAGATGCGTCATTGTTCCAACAATAAAGTAACCGCTTACAGTGGCAGTTTCAAATTTAATATATTACTTATGTAAAAATTGTTAGAAAAAATGCATTCAATAATTACTTACTTACTTAGGTACTAATATTACTGAAATATTGTTGTTTTTTAAGGACAAGGCACATGGTGGTAAGTGGGATCTGAGACCCATAGACATAAAAGGAAAACGTACAGACCTAGTTTTTCATAATACCTACAAGATATTCAAAAATTGTCAAATTCGGACTAGGTTTAAGGGGAGAGAAACATCGCATTTTGTATGGAAATTTTTAGCTTCACAATCTTAAAGGATAAGATGGTGGTAGCGATCCGAAGAGACTCTGCACAACGTCCTACCACCACCTTTATTGAGTAAATTGGCCACATGATGACTCATTTACACGTCGCTTAGTTAAGCGAATTTGTTAGATATTTTGGATAGAATTAAGAAGGCACACAGTTTACGTGATGGTAAATGAGCAATAACCCATGGATTTCGCAATCTCAAAATCGCAAATGCGTTGCCAACCCTGAAAACAAGTCACGTAGGGCGGCCGCATATTATGGCCACTAGTGGTTCAGCTAAGCCACTAACTGCGGCCATTGTTGGCTGAGTGTGCGACAGTGCGCACGCGGCGAGCGAAAAAACGCCGCCAGTAATAGCGAGCGCGGGCGCGGACGACTCCCGCAGTTTGTGTCTCGGACGTGGCCACTCAAAAACGCGTCGGCAACTTGTGACGGCCATTAGTCGTTCAAATGTGGTCGCCATTAGTCGATAAATGTGCCGCCGCCCTTAGGAGCGAAATAAAAAAACACAACTTACATGTTCAGACAAAGTTTCTCCGTGATAAATATGTTCACTGGATGAATAGGAAGGTTCTTCTTCGTACATTTCCTCTTTAATTATAATTTCTTCAGCCGGTGGTACCGTTTCAGGGGTTTCCGGTGCTGAGTCGAGAGTTTCCGGAAGATTTCTAGTTGGGACGGCATGTTGCTTCAAATTCTTCTTTGAGTACATTTTAAATTCGAAGTGTAAACTACACACGGTTTTGTAGCGCAAAGACGTTTCTGTATTCGATAACAAATCTTGTCTATCACTTGCTTGAATCCACAAAAGGCGTCTGTAAATTCAATAAGAATCTAATTTACTGATGGACGCGATATCGTTTTGTCAACATCAAAAAGTTTCTGTATTTGTGTTTTTAATAATCAAATCCAAATGAATTACCTGCGCTTGTCCGATGGAAGACGAAAAAACCGCAAGCCTTTGTCTTTATACGATGAAGACAAACAACCTCTCACTATACACGTAGTATATACCATGTCATCAGCTTTAAAATGACGTGCGCGCTTGGGCAAAGCGGTTGAAGTACTGATTATTATTACCACGTCTCGCTAGCGCTGTGGTAACACCCCACTTCCCCCGCAGACACAGCGGGAAAAGGGGAAGTGAGGGGCTCACCTGACCTGCGCGTTCAAGGTTATCGATCGACGTGATGCGATATTTTATTACGATTTAAATAATGTTACAAGTGTTAGGACTTTTACGAGTGTTTCATTTGATTCGACAAGATAATTATGCTACTGGATAGCTTAGTATTTATGCTTTAGTAATTGTAAAATAAGGATCAGAATGTATATTGAGAATATTAATCCAAAAAAGGAAAAACTGTATATTTTTTTATGTTTGAGACCCGTGAAAACGGTTCACTGTATACAAATTTGTACGTTCGGTCACTATAAATGTTTATTGCTATGAAGTGTCGCTTGGTAATTTTACTAGTGCAATGCAATTTGGCAAAACCATTCTCTAATAAATATGGATTCGTCAAAAAAGCATAACGTTCACTTTTTTGTGTTAATAAAAAAAATAACAACCGTATAATGAACTAAATTAAGTTACTTTTTGCACAGTTTTTGCGCGATGGCGGCAGTTCCTGACCTTTATTTCGTTCCTAAATTGACATAATCAATTTTATCTAAACTTCAGAGGTTTTTGCTTCCCGTCTACTGTCGCTTGCCTTGTAAATAATCAAATAGTGACTAACACGACAACGATATCTTAATTCAACCGCAATAATGTAGGTCGGATATCATTATATTTAGCAGGTGACGCTTCATTGGATAGTTTTTAGGGTTCGGTACCCAAAGGGTACCAACACGGGACCCTGTTACTAAGGCTCCAATGTCCGTTGGTTTGTATGTCACAGCGCTGTATCTATTGAACCTTAATAGCTACGAAAACTTGAAATTTTCTCAGAGTATGGTGACTAATAGTTAAGTACATAAATAAAGTTAAAACCTAAAGGTCCCCATAACCCTTCGTGAGCGAGCTCAACACGCACAAGGGCGTTTTTTTAAATACGTTTTTTCACTTATTTTAAAGCCTTTGACTAACTTTTTAATCCATTGATTACGAGACTAATGTGACATTAGACATTACATTACCCATCAATAGAACCATCCCAAGCATTTCATCTTAGTCCTCAAGGTTGGCAAATTAAAATTGTAGTCTTGAGAGTGCAAATTTCTATGGGTATCATCCCACTTATCAGCCTCCTATTTCACCATCCCAACAATGACAGGTGACAGTTGACATTTCAGTCTACATGGCGCAGCTTACATGAAACCCAGTGAATCAGCGTACTAACTTTGCAATGTATACCGAATAGTCACTTGTCACGTGTCATTGTCAAGATGGTGAAATAGGGCGCTGGAGGCCTATGTTCACCTTATCCATGCCATAAACAGAAAAAACAAAAGACAACAAAAACGCAGTAGCATTTTGACCAACTAGTGACATCGTCAAAGGACAACGTCGCCTCAACGTCGATGACGTCAGTGTGCTACCTGAGAAATGCTTTTTTATTGCCATAAAAAAAACCGAAATGTTTTGTTATAAACTCGTTACACCAATACTTTTTCTATTAACTTATCCCGGAACCCATTTGTCTGTAATCAAAGTGTTAACCAACTATTACGTTCTAACAACTTCGATAGTAAACAGTAAACTAAGTTTGGTAATGTTTGGGGTACGGTTTCCCACACTTTTCCCACTCTATATATGATTAACGGGCACGTCTGTTTGGCAGTTGCGTTCTAAAACCATGGACAAACAAACACACGCCCACGCTTGGAAATAAGTGTAAAGATGGTAGCGGTTAATTGGAGTAAAAGTCGCAAAAAAAAACATGATACAATCTCACTACTTGAACTTGTCCAAAACTAAGCTCTAGGCTTGTATTATTGGCAACGATAAACATATTAAACAAATAGGTACTTGCAGTCATCACATAAATATTTGCCCTACTGGGGATCGAACCCGGGACCGTCTAGTTTTGTAGCCAGCGTCACCGCCAACTAGGTTAACCGCGTCAAATCATGAAACGGTGCCGTGACCAGGATATCTTTAAGTCAATTTATTGTTTTCTTTTGTTTTGTGAGTACTAGAGTTTTGAAAGGCGTATTATTGCAGTTTCTCCTAATGTTAAAATCAATGACATAATTCTTAAGACCCAATTTCCCGATCTCATAATGCTTTAATCAAATCAAATCAAATCTCTTTAATTATGTTTAATGGTAACTTAATCAAAAGGTTAACTTATCCATACTGGCTTAATTAATCTATATTGATTATAAATGTAAAGGAAATAAAAAACACTTGCATTTGATTTTAGGTAAGCTATCAAATCCATGATCCCTATACAAAACGATCGCAATATCGAGTTCTGTAAAACAAAGCTAAAAGCTCATTAACTTAAAAGCCTTTAACTTGAGCCGTCTCCCTCGAGCTTCCGTTTGACTTCCCATACTAAGTTTTACTGCTTAATTATAACTATGAATAGCCAGTTAAATTTACAGAATCAAGGGTTCGCCTTCGCATTGTGCGATAGCACTTTGATTAAATAGCTTTGAAGTTTGGACACAGATTCAAGACAAAGGTTTGTTTGAAAATTACTTGTGGGTTACCATTTAGGAATTTGAAAAGTCCGGACAAAAAGCCTGACATTTCGATAAAAGACAACCAATTTTAATGCTTACAACCAACAAAGGCCTGTTATTTGATAGATTAAATGTTGATTCCATGTCAAGTTTTTAATTATTCCCTAACTGGGTGACAAGGGAATTAGAAGATGGGCGATTGAGCTGCACAAAAAATAAAATAGTAGTTTTTGGGTAAGTAAAAAGATGGATCATGGTACCAATCGTCGGTGATACTGCAATACCGCATAACTAACAAATTCAATTGGTTGCAAAATGTACATAAATGACTTTAAGGTCGCCGTCAATAGAACTTGCGAACTATGTAAACAAATTAGTACTGTTTGACACATAACCTCAAATATTGTCCAAGCGTGTTTTTATTAAAAGTAACGTATAATGAATAGTTATTTCATCTTAAACTTAATATGAAAATAATGATTTAGTGTATAAATCGTTGCAAAGACCTCACTTGATCTTTAAAAGTACGTGATTATCGAGTAATCATGGTGAATTGGTTCGTTTGGTTTTGTTTACATCTTTTGCAAGTTCTATTGACGGCGATTTTACTAAGGTGTATTTTGCACCTTATTTAATTTGTTAGTTATGCGGTATTGCGGTATCACCAATGTAATATGATTTCAAACCGCACCCTAATTTTTAGGGTTCCGTACCTCAAAAGGAGAAAAACGGAACCCTTATAGGATCACTTTGTTGTCCGTCTGTCCGTCTATCCGTGTGTCAAGACTCTTTATCTCGGGAACGCGTCAAGGTATCGAGTTGAAATTTAAACCATATACTCAAATCTACAGTCCCTTGAAGATGTTAAAAAATCAAACTTCTACATTTACGTAAAAAAAAGATACGGCCGTTTATGTCTCAAAAAACGTGTATTTTGACACTCTCGAGGCAATCAAAATGTATAGGGTATTTCCCATTGACCTAGAACTACTTATGAAATTTGGCAAGTAACACCGTCTTTTACTACAAGTATAGGGAAAAATCTGTACGTTTTTAGTTAAATCACAAAAAAACAGGGTCTTTATGTAAGGAACAGCGGCCGTGCAAATTTTGAATTGAATTGAATTCGTGTCATGTGCGGAACTCTCGGTGGGCGAGTCCGACTCGCCTTGTCCGGTTTTTTTTAACCTTCCCAAGTTACAAATAAACCTTGATTACGAGCTTACGGTATAATTTTACCCATCTATAATAGATAACTGGATCCGTCAACCTTTTCCGAGCCGAGCGGTAATCGGGCGCGGAACCCACTGCTCATCCACTAGGCTTAAGCGTGGATAATCGAAACATGATAGTTACAACCCTTTTTAAAGTAATATGAACCTTAGTTGAGGTAACATTGGGTTGAATTTAAGCTAGCGAACTCAAGTTTTAGTTAACAGTATCGATAGTTATTAGAGAGAACAGGCTATTGAGTTTGCACAATTAGAAAATAGATTTAAAATAGTTATTTAGAATAAGTGTCCGGCTCCGGCCGAACAATTTCTTGCTTGAAATTATTTCTCTCTCAAGAGTTCCCTGATATTCATTTGTTTTTGAATTTCTATAAACTTATGAGAATTTAGGTACCTTAATACAAGCTTTAATATGCGAAAATTATGACAGAGTAATAGACAAAGCGCACAAGGGTATTGAGGTGAGAAATTGCTCCAAGTTATTTCATGAAACGAGTTACGCCTGCTAACTTATTATAAGTTCATACCCTCCCAAAGTTATGACAACAAAAGTACAGATACGTAGTACTTATCTTTTTTAAATAAAGAAAAGGTATGATTATTCTTAGATCAATTTACATAAATGTAATCTTCACTGAAATACCAGTCTGAAGAAACGTCAAGGTTAATCCAAAATCGTATAAAACTGTAATTTCTCTTGTGTTTTGAGACGGTTATCTGATCAGGATCAGGTTATTCATACGATTCTACTTACAGGTAAGTAACGCTAACAAAAGTAAGTACAAAAAACCGCTCGTTTTTCCCCTCAGCAGGGTTTGTTCCCCCTGGCTCCATCGATCGAATCAAAATGGCTACAACAATAACTGTCAGCTGTCCACCCCTAGTAACTACTGACCTTGAAACTTCCATTCAAATATACACCTTACCAACAAACATTTAGGGTCCTAAATAAATTCTGATTAAACCTTCCACTTTGATTACCTCTTCGTATCGACTTTGTACAGTTGTGTTAAGGTTGGTTTTCGATTGTAATTGTCCGCATAGTAACAGAGGGTGATTCGTGTTTTGTTCTGTGTATGGATAGTTATTTGCGAAAGGTTATTTTGTACTAATAGAAATAAAAAATGGTCACGTTTTATGTTGGCGAAATGATTGAAGTAATAATAATGATTGAATCCAAAAACCCCTGATAATGGTGACCCTTGCTTTATAAGTTGATAGCTTTTAAACAGTCCGACTGATTAACACGAAACCTCAATAAAAACTATCAGTAGGAGATCCGTCTCCAATTCGGAGACGACCTTCACCCAGCTGTTTATTCAATAAAAAGTATTTTCTATCAAGTTAAATATGGTATACTAATATATAGCGAATAGGTTGACTGAAAAAAATCAGTCCAGTAAAGTCCATAATAAAAAAAAAACTAAAATTGAACTTTTTTTTAAAATTGCTTTTGCTTATTTAATAAGCCAATTACATACTAATTGAAAGTATGAAGCTTATAGAATATGCAAACGTTAGGTTGACTATTTTTTCCCATCATAATCATTGTGGTAGGCAGGTAAGTGGGTACTAATAATTTGCACTAAACCTATCGTTTGCATATTTTAAACATTCTTTAGTTAAAGTATGCTCTGACTTTCTGACAAATTCAAATGTCACAGTGAAAGATAAGGCCAAAGGATATTTTAAGCAGACTTTAGCTCTTGTTTGTTTGTGAATAAGAGGGTACGACTTTATAAATTACAAAAAATATCTTAAATCTTACCACTACAAGTACTACATAATATCTATGTCTACATATCTTACACTCATACATTTTTTAACATACCTTAACTTTTTATTTGCATTCGCACTGGGTGTCCTGTATTGATAGTGTAATGTGTCAATAAATAAATAAATAAATAAATAAACATGTTAATCACCCGCCAAATAATAAGTTTGGACGGTAGGTATGAGACAGACTGAAAACCAGCGCTACGCCAGTCCAATCCTTTGCCACATTTTTTATTGTTTTGTGTAAGCTTCATTCACATCATTATATCTTATTAGTTAAGCTAAAAGCTCTATTTTTTGTGCAAGTAGGTAGGTACTATTTTTATGGGTGCCTTCCATGCAATATTTTCAACAGCTTTTAAAACCGATGCCATGTATCTATATTTCAATAAAAATTTGGCTCAACGTCGTTATTATCCAAATGCTTGGGCTCCTAACGTTTTATAACCCCCCCATAGTTTTGCATAAGCTATAACTTGGCGTTAATAAGTGGTGGTGGGTTATAGCGGCCATAAAACAACCAATCTCGAGGCAGCTCAGGCGTGAAAAATAAAAATAAAAAACACATCTGTCCCCAGTGTCCCCATTCGTTTTAAAGCTTGTTAAACAGAAAGCTATGCGATGTTTTTATCGCAATGGAACACCGTGAAAGATTGTGATCTAACTTCGGTTTCAAGATTTTAATTTGATTGTTTGAAAATGACTGTGAGGACATAAATATTATTAAGTGATATTTATTTTATTTTATTTTTTAGGGTCTAAAGCAATGTATGTGTACAGTCTTGAGATTATAGTCTTAACATTACAAATATCAATGCGCCTGAGAGCCCATTATCGATCAGGTATCATGCGTTCTCTTTGCCTTTTAAAATGTTTAATACCAACGGAAGACCAGCGCTAGCTTAACAACCGGCACATGCTGAGATGGGAAGGTTTACGACAACTGGCCAGTAGTTTTTTTTACTTTATTTGTGCGTTGTTTTACTGTCTACGGTTTTTGTGAATAAATGTATTTTTTTTCTTTTTTCTTTCTAATAACACATCACGATGATCACTCAATATTTTAATAATCAGTAGTCAACACACTAATTAATGAACGCTTTCAAACCTCTCACTTTAATCAGCGTCAACAAAACTTCCCCCTCACTCTCGTAATAGTGCAACACAAGCTTTACGTATTCCATGACACCCCGAGTTCCCCAATCAGCAAACAGCGTCATTGAGTCAAGGGGGGGCCGGGCGATATTGAAATTGTTCAACACTTGGAATTGCGGGCACAAATTTAAGTTTTGGGGTTTAATATTATTAGTATTATTACGTCCAGAAGTTTGTAATTTGAAAAGCAATATTGATAATTTAACTGTACTTTAAAAACTATTAACAAAAAGAACTTAATGAAACTACAATTAAGGTTCGGATTCAATAGGGAATATTCATGTTTTTTTCTTACGGCTTCAATAAATGCTCATTTATAGAAAAATCATTTTTTGAATGGCTATAAAAATAACCAAGATATAAGCCAACAAAGATTTGTTCCTATCTCTTTCTAGCTAAATATAATTTTACGTGGAGTTTATATGGCCGAACTGCACAATGACGTCACCGGTGCACTTAGGATCTCTCTGTCTAATTAGCAGTTTAAAATGCTTGTATCATCCGTATTTCTTGACCAATTTTAATTTTAATTTCACTTTTGGTGATCTCTTTTACGCTATTTTCATATTCTTTTAATTTTTTTAAAAATCCTTGCATATTCCCTATTGCTGAAAGTTTTAAATTCGACAACGCGGTAGTGAGCCTGCCTACCAGCGTCGGTGACCTAGTGGCGGTGTAGACTTGTGATCGTATGGTCCTGAGTTCGAACCATAGCGGTCGTGAAGTAACAAAGAGTTTTTATTAGTTCAACAAGTTAAAAGATACGATAAGATACGATAAGGTTTCTGTATGATTATTTGGTTGACTGGTATAGAATGCTATTAGGCATTAAGTCCGCCACTTGTACTTTTTTTGTGCAATAAAGGTTACAGAAATAAATAAGACTCCATTTGGCTGTCCAAGCTAGTAGTCCCGTGTTCGATCTCCGGTCAGGACATAAATGTATGTGGACTAGCGTTGAAAAAGTCCGGAAAAATCCTGTTTTATTCCAAACAACTCGTTTTTTTCGGATTTTTATAGAAAAAAACCAAAGTTATTTTCTTCTGTTATTATCTATATTTGGTCTTATTTGCACCTACAATAGGGCGACATCGACGACAAGAAGGCAGAAGCAATTGAAATAGGTAGCGAGAGTGACAGTGATCGAACTGATTGACTATGAATAAATTGTCATTATTCATTTGTTATTTTTCCTAAAAAACCCAAAAAAAACGGAAAAAACGAAATATTCATAAATTCCCGAAAAATCATTTGATTTTTTCCGACATTTTCAACGCTAATGTGGACACACGAATATTTGTTAATGTAGGTAGGTACCTACCTGGAAAGCCGACCGTCGCTCTTCGGGATCAAAACGATTCCCCAAATGACAACATTGACAACTTGACAGGTCAATTTTCGCCTCCGTAAGTAAAATAATCTTTGTTATACTTATAGCAAAATCTTTGATATTTAGTCGGTTTTGTGACAGCACAATACCCCCTCCCCTACTACCCTTATCGATCGCACCCCATAATAACTGGCTATAAATCAAACCAAATGGCCCGAAATAACCATAATTCCGTACATAACGTAATTATTGTAAAAGCAAGGTAAATTATGTTCGTGCGAAGAGAAATTAATAAATATCAGGCTTCGCCCGCGACTTCGCCTTTGTAGACCTCGTCGTGTGTGAAAATTTTAGAAAATTATCAACGACAAACAATTTACCCGGGTCATCACATCAGGAATTAATTGATGCTTATACCTAGTAAATAAATAAAATAAAAAAATCCTAATTTTGAAAGTAGATAAAGTCAGTTGTGTTGTATAATTGTAGTCAAACGGAACTTACTGCCGCACTCAGAGACGTCAATTAAATTTAATGCTTGTTTAGTGACGTGTTGTATTATTCTATTGCTATAGCAGAGAAAGTGACAGCACCAACTTTAATCAAGCATTAAATTTAATTGACGTCTCTGAGTGCGGCAGTTAATCACGCAAAATAATCACTAAGTATAAACTATTATGATTACTGATACTTACTTTGCTGTATTTGTAAAAATCTGTTACAAATAACTAGGTATAGCACCAGTGTTCAACACTTAGAGCTCGGCACCGATAATGGACACATAACTCTTAATTCAAAGATCATACGGTCCTAAATTAATTGTTGCAAAACAAATGAATAGGTAGCCCTTATCTTCTGGGAAACAATCAAGTGTCCATCAATGGTACTTGTCTATTACTGGTTCCATCACGTTATGAAAGTTCCAAAGAATTAACAAAACATATTTTTTTGGTTTTATAGGTACCTACATCCCAACGATTTTTAGGGTTCCGTACCCAAAGGGTAAAAACGGGACCCTATTACTAAGACTCCGCTGTCCATCTGTCTGTCTGTCACCAGGCTGTATCTCATGAACCGTAATAGCTAGACAGTTGAAATTTTCACAGAAGATGTATTTCTGTTGCCGCTATAACAACGAATACTAAAAACAAAATAAAATAAATATTAAAGGGAGCCTCACACACCACCAACGTGATTTATTTGCCGTTTTTAACCCCCGACGCAAAAAAGAGGGGTGTTATAAGTTTGACGTGTAAGTGTGTGTGTGTGTGTGTCTGTCTGAGGCACCGTAGCTCTTAAACGGATGAACCGATTTGGATGCGGTTTTTTTTTATTTGAAAGCAGGTTTTCTAGCGGTGGTTCTTAGACATTTTATATCGAAATCGGTTCCGCCGTTTTTGAAGTATTGAACTTTGAAATGTCAATGTCGGGGGTTTTCCAACATTTTGTTGGTTAGGTTATTTGCTAATGTTGTATAGATAATGGGACGGAACCATTCGTGCGCGATTTCGCCTCGCACTTGGCCGGTTTTTTTGTTAAATTACTTTGTATGGTAACCTAGAAAAACTTACTGTATGGCGTAGTTTCAATGTCGGAACAGTAAACGCGTGGAGTTTCCGGGATCGAGCTCGTCGATAAAAATCTTCATCCCTAAAATGATCGGAGCAAATCCTGCTGTGTTTCCCAGGGAGCCAGCAGCATTCTATTCTTCCTGTTGCCCTTATCCACTTTTCTCTAATAGTTGGGTCGGTTGGGAAACTGAAAACCAGTTTTTTTGAAAGACAAAGACAGACATTTATTGCCAGAACTTAGTAATTATACAGATCTTCGTGGAGGATGTGCTTGCTTATGTTCTACCTTAATTAGGCATGCAGCCTAACGCACTCGCAATCGCAATCGGCTTCAAAGCGGATCAATTGTTTTAATTTTGTATGCAGACTCGCCTTCGGACTGTCAGAATGAAAACGATTGCGATTGAGTTAGGCAATATGCCAGCAGGGGCTGCAGGTTTATATTAGGTTGGTATGTATTTCAAATTCCAGCCCCTACCAATAAACATTTCAGGTTTAAGTAGGTACATTTGACTTGCAAGATTACATACCCACTGACAAACAAAAAAACATGTAACAAGTACCCTAACTACCTATTCTCTTTTCAAATTCCTTTCACAAACTGCTTAAATTCCTCTAGCATTACGGTTGTACCTATGTACCTATTCGTGTATGGCCTCTTAAAACCCAAGAAGTACCATAGGGTGCCTGTTATGTTTGCTATTACGTCCTCAAGCGAAAACCTGAGAATTCGCTGATGGCTGGTTTTGCTTCTTACATAAAATAATCCTTAAAAAAGTAAACAGTTTATAAATACGCTATATCTTACCTATGATATGAAATCCCACCAGCCTTAAAATTTTGTTTCGGGCTTTGGTTTCTACACACTTTTACGCAACAAACCGGCATTGGCATATTTATTATACGGAGCTCTTGCCTGGTCGACGATCGCGACGCGACTGCGTCAACAAGATGGCGCCCTCGTTCTCGGCTAGTGGAGGGGATAAATTTGCGCATGTTGTCTGCCTGATAAACCAATAGCGTGGCAGCAAAGCGGAGCGGTTTACACTCCCCGGCGCGCCCACCAATTTGATCCGTAATTTGCTCACTACGCTGGTAGGCCGCTCAGGGCTCTTTTTTACGTATGTCGACTTGTAAGTACGCGATTAAGAATGTGCTACCCCGTTCACACAATAATGAAATGAAATGTGCTTCAGCGCGAAGATCGTGAGATGGTGATAGTTTGCGCGCCTTGATTGCAGCGTTAAATTCAAATAATTGCTGTTTACTTTAAGTCCGAAACATTTATTAAAAAAATCGGTCAAGTTTGAGTCTGACTCGCGCACCAAGGGTTCCGTATTTAAGATAATATGCTTGCTAACCGCAAAAGAAAATACTCATTTTGTTATGAACTTTATTTTCTATGCAATGAGTTCCATTTTGACTAGCCTAAATTTTAATACAGAATTTCAAAGTTTTTTTATTTTTTCTTAAAAACTGTAAATAATTAACACTTTTCCCATAAAATATAAACTATTATCTATACTTCAGGATTTTTTCACATTTTTTTATTTATAAACTTCGGAGATAAGGGTGGGGGGGAGGGGACGTCTTCCAATCACAAAGTACATCACTTTCATATGACACCCCATTCGCTATAATCAAACCGCTTTCATTTTTTGACACACCATTCTAGACCCCTTTTCAATTATTTACAAAAAAAATTTACTTAATGCTGCATAGGCAAGCATGTTGTACAACTATTTATTTTATTTATGTTATTTTATTTTATTCGGAAAGCTTACTGCCTAATACAAATTGATCGACAATACTTATTTCAAGTTGATAGCATTTGTATTTGCTGAGAAAACCTGCTGTGACATACAGACAGACAGACAACGAAGTCTCACCATAAGGGTTCCTTTTTGACCATTTTGGTACGGAACCCTAAAAAGTGCTTAACCAGGATTAAGAAGTTATAAATACTCAACTATTGAATCAAAATCATCGTTAGAGATTGTAGGGTGTCTAAAATTCAACCAAAAACATGAGTAAAAGGTGTCATATTGGAGAAATAAATTATCGAGGATTTTGTTTCCAATCGTGTTTTTATGTTTAGGTGACAGTCTTATACTTATAGAAATAGTTAGGTATGATCAAGGGCATGCAATATAAGTATCCAAAGCACAGACACAATATGCGGTAAGGTTAGTGAGATCCAGAGGCTCTTGCCAAGATGCACTACGCTAACCAGCGTTTCTATTCGTTTCGCATTGTAACCAATCGCCTCACTGGTAGATCACGTGACATTGCGTATCACGTTATCTACCAGTGACGCCATTGGTTTAAAAATGAAACGAATAGAAACGCTAGTTAGCGTAAGTAGTGCATCTTGGCAAGGGCCTCAGATCACAGGCACTACCGACTTAATGATATGTGGCCTTATAACTTCGTGAGGCCCACGTCAAATTTCGTTAGTTCAAAAAAGAATCTTGTGTCAATCAACTAAAGTCAAAAGTCACTTTGAAAAATGTCCTAAATTTAGGACGTTGGGCCTCACGAGTTTAATCAGGATTCACGGTCTTCCTATCGCGCCAGTTCGCGCGGCGTCCTGCCAAATCTGTTTATTCTCTAGTTTTCATAGTGCAAGAACCTAGTTTAGGACCTATATCAATTGTGGTTAGTTTGACTTCCGTTATTGTTTATTTATTATAATATACCTTTGAAGCTATCGGTCCCGGGTTCATGTCCCGGTAGGGGCAGATATTGTGGATCAGTCGATTCGATTTACTGGGAATCATTTTTTGTCTCTTTCTTGTTTGAGTCATCGGATGCGAGTAGTTATTAGTAATGCAAAAATGACTAAAAGTCATTATGCAAGTATTGGTGCAAATTATGACGTAAGTATTTAAACTCATCATCTTGCACTAATTTATTACTGCATTTCCGTTGTTTGTTTTTGGTTCGCAAAAGCGAAAACATGTTGTTGTAAAATTACGATGAATAATCACAATATATTGCTTAAATCCGTATTTTTTTTCAAATAATTAAATAATTGTGGTGACGGAACTATCATTCAACAAATTGTAGGTATAAATTTTCCTATTTAGACAAAAGACAAAAAAACCCTAAAGAAAAAAGAGATATGTAAAACGATTACCACCGAAGATGCGCGAAGGGGAATTGAAATTTTTAAGTGCAAATTTTAATTCTCGTCTCGTCTCATCTCACCTCGCCTCGCCGGTGGAAAAGCACCTTTAAGCTGACACTATACTATCGTCCAACATCCGAACTGATCGTTCAACCATCAGTAAGGGGTGGTTCAGACGCGTTAGCTCGAGTTGTCACTTGCCACGTGTTGTCTCAAATCAGGGCCTCTAATAAACACGGTAAAGACAATATCGTTTTTGATCTGTTATCGTATTGTCACCGTTTTGATAGCTCTTATTTACTTGACAGTAATGGCGTCTGACGTCATAACAATACCATAACAGGTCAACTACGATATCGTTTTTACCGTCGGGAATAGAGGCGCAGTATAGTTAATATACAGCTGCAACCATATAAAAAAACCAGCCAAGTGTGAGTCACACGAGGGGTTCCGTACCGCTTTTGTATGGAGTCCCAAATAGAAATACCTACTCATCATCATCATCATCAGCCGCAAGACGTCCACTGCTGGACAAAGGCCTTCCCCAAGGTTTTCCACAAGGTGGACCGACGATCCGATAAAGGTTGCGGGAAGCCGCTGGATGACAGCAGCGGAGGACCGATCGTTGTAAATAGACGCTATTAAAAAAAAACCGTCTTCCTATTCAGCGTTTTCAAAAAAAAGTACTCATAGTTAAGAACTAAAATTAACAATGGTAAATTTTCCATTACGTCACGAAAATTACCTAACTATACTGTTAGACAAGGTGGTATCTTAGACAAAACTCCTGTAACAAGTGCAACCATAATGCCAACGGGTGAGGGTTGAATCTTCTTCGGATTTTGAATTCGAGATACCGCCTTTTGATATAAATATACGACTAATTTTCGGTCTTATCTATGTGCACTGTTATTGAGAACCACACTACTAACATAAAAGTTAATAAATAAGAACTTATCCGACCAAAAACAGTTTTGATTATTATTTACATCTCTAACTTATCTTTTAATTACTTAACTGATTCGGATTCCAGGATTTCTAGCAAATTACTTCCCTTTAACCTATCGTTATCTCATGCAGAATACTACTAACGCCATCTACCGGGGTCTACTAAACTACACTGTAACCGTTCCGTGCCAGGTTCCATTATTTATATGTACCATTGACTTACATGCGTAGACGTTGGATTTGGTACGACCGGCTTAATAAATAGCTGCACAAGTGCTTTGTCACTTTAACGCTAAGCTTTAATGTCACGTTTGAACTGCTGCAACAGACGTTAAAGCGACAAGGTACAATATATGTGCAGATACTTAGAAAGCCGACTATACAACTAAATTGACGTTGCAATCCAGCTGTCCCTTTCGCTCTAACGCTCTAGTAGATTCATAGAAAAGTGACGAGACTTGCAATGAGAATATGGACCACACCATAATGTAAATCTTGTTTGAGTTTAATTACTTCTAAGATAATTTTAAATACTTACATTTTTGTAAATTAGATGTTTCGCATTATCCATACCATCTGTCACTTTTCTATGAATGGACTAGAGCGAAAGGGACAGCTGTTTTACAGGTAGTTTTCATGGTTAGGTAGGCAGTGAATTAAGTAGTACGAAGGTGTTTTTTTTACCTGTTCCATGAAGAATACTTACTAAGTCCACAATCACGTCGCGTAGTCTAGTCTATTTTAATCATTTTAGTTTTAATAGATGCCGACTGTACTTTTTACACTGATGATCAATTCGGTATTAACAGACCTGTTAGCCGGTCTCGATGGAGCTACTATTTGTCATTGAGGAGTTTCAATGACCACTCCCAATAATCATACCATAATTATATTTTGTACTTACGTCAGAATTACATAAATCTGCAAAATTTTAAGTCGATATGACTACTTAAAGTACCGTAAAATGTGCCTACTTTGCTCCCCCATGGGTAACTATGCTCCATAGTAACTATTTCGTTTGTTACTTATAAGTTAAGGTTAATGACAAATTTTCTAAAAAGAATCGTTGTGTATACAGTCAGCCACGCAGTGAATGAAAGCAATAGAATGATTTACAATACAGATTACCTCAATACCATGGAGCATAATTAATTACCCATGGGGGAGCAAAGTAGGCACATTTTACGGTAGCTTAAAATTGACTTCAAAGGTTTAATTACATAATAACTAATAAGTTACAAGTGAGCTAAATTGTAAAATCTCCCTATAAACACCAAAAATAAATAAAAAGCAGTTACAATTTCTTAACACCCGAAGACTTGATAAAATCCCAGATGGAACTAAAAGGGACTTAAAATCGGAACCAACAAGACACCTTTTTAGGGTTCCTTACCCAAAGGGTAAAAACGGGACCCTATTACTAAGACTCCGCTGTCCGTCTGTCTGTCTGTCACCAGGCTGTATCTCATGAACCGTGATAGCTAGATAGTTGAAATTTTCACAGAAGATGTATTTCTGTTGCCGCTATAACAACAAACACTAAAAACAGAATAAAATTAATATTTAAGGGGGGGGCATACAACCAAGGTGATTTTTTCGCCTTTTTTTGCTAATGAATGTTATATAGATAGTACGGAACCCTTCGTGCGTGAGTCCGACTCGCACTTAGCCGGTTTTTTATTTAACTTCACCATAGCACCAAAGAATATAAACACGGAAGTTTCTAAGCCATTTAAATAATGCGTGTATGTGTGTATTAGCATAGAAATCGTCTAATGTTTTGTTTGGAGCAACCGGACCGTGCTCCGCAAGGGTTCGTTCTTTGTTCCACTTCACAGTTTTGGTTTTATTTTAACGCTTGTGCACTTTTACATAATATTATAAATTAAATAACACGCCACTGTATCTTAGAAACTACTGCTTTTAAAATATAAGAGCAGTTAATAGAGCATCAGATCGTTAAAAGGTCTTGGAATTGAATAGAATATTACACTCGTCGGGCGTGTCACTAGTAGCTTATAAAGATATGGTTCACAAACAGACAAAGATTTAGTTTTAAGTGTTACTGATAGAGATTTGAAGAAGATTGAAGCAAAGCACGATCAGTAAGACCTAACGTTTGGCTACGTATGTGTAACCACGTTCTCACACTTACACTGTGACATATTTGCGTCAGTATTGTTCTGAATCATTGGTTACCACTATATTTATCAAAAGACAGCATTAACTTACCTTTGTTACCTATTGATTCGATTCTAACTCTCTTTCTATTAAAAGCCTTTGTCACAGACATAATATTATCAAAAGTATTATTATTGAAACTTACTCAACTAATGTGACGTGCGTCAAATGATACAAAAACTTTTAAAGCAGATCGGGTAAGAATATAGGAATAATGATCTGTAATACCATTTTGTATCAAGTAACGAGCAATGTTGAGTTTGTAACAAATCTATTGTTAGATCCGCCCTTCTAACCCAAAACAGCACATCTGCTTTAAACCTCCTTTAGTTTAGCAACTTTATTACTAACAGAACAAAGACTGAAGTACTCTAATAGTCTAGTTACTGGCTCACAGATGTTTTGACTTTAACTTACAAGGGCATCAATCTGATTCTGAACTCTGTTGTTAAATACTTACGCTTCATTTTCCAGCCTTTAATTAAAACCACCAATGCATCAATCTAAATATACATCCAAATGGGTCAGCAGATTAAAGCTAGTTATGAGACCCAGGCGTCAAGTGGAGACAATATATTTCAAATTATCTAAATGACTGTTCCACTATCGCCTAAAGATATGTTGGCATACATTTAAATTGATAATATGATACTGATAACCTACAATATTAAAAGTTATCCAAGGTCTCTAGGCGTCAAATAAAACCACAATTATTTTAATACCTTTTATTTTAAAACACATCAGTTTAATTATAACCATGAGTTAAATTATAAACGAGGACAACATCAAAACACATAAAGCACATGAAAACAATACACAACACGTGTGCCTCTGACTAAGAAACTCGACACAAACAAAGCAAATTTAAAATTGCTAATAAGTGGTTGTCTTAACTTGGCACAACGTTAACACGAGTCTTGAATACTGATCATGGCCAACATTTGCCATGGAAATGAGCTAACCGACCGAATACAAATGATTCTAAACCACACCTGGCTGCTAACGCAGAGCAGACTTTACAAAATATGGTGTTATTCAGAATATTGCAACCAATGTTTGTGGATCGCCTAGATGACTACTGAATAAATATTAGCCCAAGTCATAACAGAATGAAGCAATTGTAGGTGATGTTTAATTCAGTGAATTCATTAAGTCCTAAAATCATTTTTCAAATGGTTTTCAAACTGGTAGCCGTAGGATCGATCAATGTTGCTCGTCTATAGATTGTATCTAGAAGAATAATACCGGTTTTGTAGCTAGTCGGGGCGGGTCGTGACGTGTTCGGACAGGACGACACGAGAGCCCAGGGACGCGAGTTTCTTGTTGCTAAGTGTAGGGGTTTTTACAAAAGGATGCTACCTGCCCAAGGACCCATTGTCAAGAACTTTATTGCAGGTCTTATTATAAATCCAACGGACCTTTTTTCAGAAAAAACGTTGACTATACGACATATGCGGATTATAAAAAAAGATTTTGATATGGTTTACAAATTTAACGCTTGACAAAGTAACGTGAATTGAACATACATAAATGTGTTTTTTCGTAAGTAAGTTAACGAACTTGCCAAGAATAATTCTAAATGCTAATAACCTGAAGAAATATGACTTGGCCGGATACCATCGGCTCTTTATCCAAATGATAATAAAGTTGTCACAGCTTGTTATTCTCGTACAATGGCTGTTTGCATTATTATATCATAAAGAAAACAATCGGGCCGACATTTCATGATATCATGATAGCAAAAATTATTGTTCCTCAGACGGCTTTATCGCTTCGTATTTACATTCACACAACTTAAGTATATTTTATGATAATTTTATCTTCATTAACATTCAAATAAATACCTAGAGTGAGTCAAAATAAGTCTTTGCATGAAATTGCAAATGAGTTTGGAAATTCGGCAAGTAAACAACATTTATATACAGAATTGGAGAAACAATGGCCTGAGGACATCGAAAACCTTTGACCTAATTGTTTAATGTTGCCGAATCCAGCACCGGAAATTAAGCAACGCTTTGCAAATAACTAGATAATTTCTATCAGTAGAGTTGAACATTTTGAACAATCCCTTTGTTAAGTTTTTAAATAGTTTTGTAAAGGTTTAGACAAAGGGCGTGCCCATAAGATTGGGCCACGGCTTTTTACCTGAAGTCGACCACGTACACATATCGATTTCCTTTGTTCCCTAAGTCAATCACGAAACCTTCTTTCTCACGGTAAAGGCTACAGTAATCGTAAGCCATAGTTTTGACTTAAAATTAGCCATTTAAGTCTATTTAATGTATAACCTACTATCAAGGTGCAATTTTACATGTTTAGTCCCGAGAATGCGAAATCGGGTCAACGTTGTATAGAACACAGGAGTGCCAGCGCCGAAAGTTTTAGGCATAGTAAGAGTAATAGTGATATCGTCAGAATTTTGTCAGGTACTAATAATCAATTCCAAAAATTTTTTTGACTGTTTAGCTAATTTTTAGAGTGACATATCGTTTTTAGTCCCCTTTATTGAACATCATGATTCCAGTCACGTAACGTACAAGACTAACCCCATTACGTGCGCTTTGTGTTTTAACACATTTTGATATCAAAATCCCATTTTTTCTCACAAACATGACCCTGAAACGAGTCGCTGGATTGTGTTAACGCAGTTGCTATTTTAGGATCGGCCAGTTTTGGTTTATTTAACTACCACTTTATCGGTTTCTTATCAAGCTAGACGGTAAGTGGTCAGATAAAGCGATTTGATTCGGTTTCGCCATTTTCCCGTTTCCAACTTGGAAATGAGTTTGGTGAATTTTTCATTCAGTTGCTATGTGAAATAGACTTGGATCAACGTCATTTTAAAATTCTTTGAGCTCATCTTTCTCAGTGATAATATGGATTATTATTAAATCATCATCAATATCGGATTGTTCAATGCTAATATTGAATCGTATGATATTGTTTTTTTATGCCATAAAGGTATTGTTATTGAAATCACGACCGGCGTTGGCTGAGTCATCGGAGCCGTGCCGGCCGGCGCTGCATGGCAACACGGCCATTTCCCTTTTTTATTACACCTTTTTGCTACCGTTTCTATGATTGCTCGTTTATATAACCCATAAGATTTTATCGTGATTAACTATTGTTTTTCAGTTATTACCTGAAATTGAATATTTCTGAAGGTCCTTTCAATAAACTGTTACTAACCGATTTAATGTTTTCAACAAAGATAAGAATTCTTCACGAACATTATTAATTTCACCTTGGAAATTTCTGGAAGGGCGTGGTATTCGGTTTTAATACAAGTTAAGTGGAATACATACGTATTCAATTTTTCTGAGGGATCGGAATCGGAGTCTCGAATGTTCCGGAGCGCTGATGCAATTTAACGATAAAGTTACAAACTTTTCTGGTTTACTTTCGAGACTTATTTTTTACCACTTTCGGTGATTTTGAAACTTTTTGAAAGTCATGTAAGATTTGGAAGTTTATAGTTAAATTTGGTACTTACGTGTGGCAATTTGAAATACGGATTAAAACACAACTTTTACCTGTTCATATCCCATTAATTCGATACTTTACATGCTCTGCGTCTACACTAAAGCCTGTTAAAGATTTTGAAAAATATGTAGCTACATAAACTATGTCTTATCAACAATGTCTCACACGATATGACAAATAAAGTTTACAGTGAATTCGAGAGAAGTTTCAGGAACTTTATAGATAAGGTTTACAATTTTATCTATTACCTACATTACAAGTTAACAACCTTGCCCAACTCGGTTTTCTTATTACAAAGTTATACCATCGACATTATTACTTACAATTAATTCAATTCTTATTACATTTTCAAGTAAAGTGTACAAAGTATCACGTCCTAAGACACTGAACATTTTATTAGCGATAACATGTCATTATCTTTGTAGAGCGTCAAGCCAGTCGGATCGACGCCGCTGTTATCATACAGTAATCCCTGATAGTCTAGAACAACATCCTACGACTAAACATACCTAAACCTTAAGGCTACTTACAGTCACTTTAGATCTAAAACTTTATAACAGTCCTTAACACTTTTGGGGATGATTTACTTGGTAAGAAACACTAGGGTTAGGGTAAAAGAGGTGAATTTGGGTACCGGCGTTAGTGGAACAAAGAAGCCGGCCGGCTCGCGACCGGCCGTGACGCGGACGACCGACGCGGCCGGCGGACGGGCGCTACTGGCGCGCGGGGCCCCCGCGGCCGCCCGCGCCGGTCCCCGCGCCCCCCCGGCCGCGGCCTTCTATATAACCGCGCTCTCCTCCCGGTTTCATCAGTCCGTCAAACACAGCGACAGGGTCGGGTGGGTCAAACAGTGAGCCGAGGGCGAGTGACGAAGCCCTGTGGTTACGAGATCAGATCTGATGCAGTCGTGATAGCCTTGGACGTTAACAGTTTCCCATCGATCTCTAGACAACTAGTCGGAGTTGTTCAGTGCGCATTCGCAGTACAAAAGAGACTTGTGATATTTTTCTAGTACCTATTAAGTTCCGGAACGGAACGCTTTAATTTTTCGTATTAAAAAGTGTACAATATAAGTAAAAATTTGGAAAACATGGAGATACTGCCGGTCACGAATCAGTTTGGAGGCGTGTTCAACAGTGAAAAAGGTGAGGATGACTTTCTATTCTGCCGGTAGCGGCTTTCTAAACGCTCAGCTGTTGCTAGGCGGCGCGCGCAACCGCGGCGCAGCGCGCAGGGCACGATCAGCTGACGCGACAGCTGTTTCGCCGCGATGCGCTTCCTTGCCTTTAAGGTCTTTTTTATTGGCAAATTTACGAATCACTTATTTTGTTATTACACTGCAACTTTAATTCTTAAAAACTTTTTTCATAGAAATTTAGATAGGTAGATTCTAATAAGAAAAATATTTAAACAACACAATTTTAAAAGTGCTTTTCTATTGTTATAGCTTGGAATGGGCCGACATGGCGGGACGCGCCGATGCCGGTGCCGACGGAGGCGGCGCTGGCCCAGCGGCTGGAGCGCGAGCTTCGAGCCGCGAAAGGAGCCAGCGAACTAGCGGCGGCAGAGGTGCTGGTGCCGGCCGAGCTGCTAGCGCGGGCGGCACGCCAGCTGCTGGTGCTGGCGGAGGGCGAGCCCTGCGGCTCGCGCGGCGCGGCCGTCATCGTCGACGTCGCCGGCCGCCGGCTCGCAGCCTTCAAAATAGACCCCAACACGCTCACCACGCACGAAATACATCTGCATCTGGAACATGATGCCACGAACTGGACTAGCCTGTTGCCGCAATTTTTAAAGTAAGTTTTTAATCAACTCAATTAAGCAAACTCGCAATCTCTTCGTTTCTTTCATCTCGATAAAGTTACTAGGTTAAGACTCGGTGATGCGGAACTAACGGCCCTTTCCTATTGTTACAGAAATTTAACGCGAGGCGGCGCCATCATAATCAGCCCCCAGTTCACGATAGAAAAACAAAAGCTCTTCCGAAGCGGAGCGGAGTGAAGCAAGTGATGCGAGTCGACTGACTGCCCTCCTCGATATCTACGTATCGTTATTTTAACAAATATCAATATTATTATATGTATATTAATTATTATATATTTTTAATAAGAGAAAAAAAAGCACAGCGTGATATGTAATGTATAGTTGTAGTGTAAGCGCGCAGGGGAGCGCAGAGTAGTTTGGCAGGCGAGGCAGCGTCGAGCGCGGCCGGCGCCAGCCGCGTCGGCGCCGCCAGCCGGCCCGGCGCGCTCGGCGCGCTCGCCCGCCGTCCCCACCGCTGCCGCTCCCCGCGGGCCGTACTTACGTTATCTTCGTGCGATCGTTGTTGTGTGCTCGTGGAAGGCTGCGCGAGCGCGGCGGCCGGTGCGCCCCGATCTCAGGCGTCGCCGCGCGTGTGATAATGATGCCCTGAACGATTTAGTCTTAGGTATTATTTTTTGTTTCGAGTTCGATTCTATTCTGAAGTTGCGTAGAATTTCGTGTATCGTATTTATTAGAGGCGATCTCCGAGGAGGTCAGATATGTGTACGTTTTTCGTAATTGTACTAGTTCGTACATTTGTTTGTGATACTACTTTTGTAATGTATAAAATTTAAAGAGAAAAAGATACTTTTATGAATGAGAGCACGCATGCAGATTATGATGTTAGAGGTGTATTATAATGCCGAGAGTGAACGGGGGCAATAAGAGAGCCGGCGCGGCAGCGGCGCGCGCGCCGACCGGGCCCCGTCGGACGATCCGCGGGTCCGAGAGACCCGCTAGCGCGGTCGGCGCGCCTGCTGCTGCCAAGCTAAATATATTGCAAAGATCTCACGTTATATTATAGTTATTATTAAAAGTATTAAGTTATTTAAGTTAATATAAAAAGATTGTAATTTTTGTAAGTTCGTTCTCTATCGCCTCACGAAGCTCGTCCAGTGGTGGGAGAATATTGACGCAGTCGATGCATTTTCTTCATCCAGTGTAATTACATTTAATGTAAATCAATAGCCTTACAGTTTTAATGGAATCTGAATGTTTGTAGGGTCCAGTGTTCGCGCACAATATCATAGCACTAGAGTTCACTTTCGTCTAAAACATTTTAAATGCTACAAAAAAGTTTTACTTCTAAACTTGAAATGTCGACATATATACAAAACTAACAATATTAATAAATGTATCAATTGTTTATGATTGATATTAATTTGATAGACCGTAAAAGAAAATGTAGAAATTATTGAAAAGAAAATACATAGTTTCAATAATGGAAAATACTTATAATGGTTTCAATGACTATCCCAACCCAAACTTCCCCACCTGTTTTCAACCGACTTCAAAATAAGGTTCATTTAGGTCCTATAATACCTATTTGAAATCGGTTAATTGATTTCTGAATACTTAATATTCACCAAGTATCAACTATCAAAAGCAGTCATTATCATGCAACAACAATAAACACGATGACAACATCAGCAAACAAAGCAAAAATGAAAAACAAAGGCTAAAGAAAAATAACATGGCCGGCGCGGCGTCCATTTCCATACATTAGCATTAAGCATAGGCATGAGATGTAAAAGATTCTGTAACCGGTTCAAACGGGTTCGGACTGGATGGGCGCCGAACCGGTCTCCAACAGGCCTAGTAACTGGTTGAAGAGATACAAACAAAGCTATTAAATTTACCAGTTTTGTAGACTATATTTATTGACTAAAAGATACCAGATGGCTTGTCTCACGCTACCAACTCTGTCTTCTAAAGCAAAAAGACAGTATATCAACGCATAGACACTTCACAGTTTTATTCTGCCTTTTTCTTTTGGAGAATAGTTATGTACACATACGTATGTACGATAGTTATATGACTAAGAACAAACAAAACATGCAGTACCTACTCGTAAATACTACTAGGTATGAAATAGTATCGAGCATTTTTTTTTTCTTAACGTATGTAAGTATTGATTTTTCTATATTAAAAGACATCATGGAACGGATACACGAAAAAATATTACATACTGTATCAACAGGCGATCTTATCGCTAAATAGCTTCCAGACAACCTTTCAAAGAACTGATGCTTAAAAATACACAATAGAAATGGGTAGGCGGTACAAACGAATGGTGTACTGCCGCCGTTTGGCCAAATTATTTTTCGTCAAATGTATCATTTCGTCAAATGTTTCATTTGTTTAAACTCTATTTTTTCCGAAACTGTAAATATTTCAGGATTTATTTCAGAACCATCATGTAGAACCCTATAGGTTAGGTTAGGTTAGTTTTATAAAACTGCTAAAATATTAACAGATTTGGAAAAAAAGCGTTTGACCAAATGATACATTTGACGAAATAATACATTTGACGAAAAATAATTTGGCAAAACATAGGTAAACCAAACTGAACACCTACCTGCATTATCCTTAATTAATATCAAAAAATGTGACTAAATCACAGTAACGAGCGAGTCCACGTAGAAGTCGTTTCGCTATAATACCCTCAAACTTCACTATGAGGTCTCACAGCGCTCGCGAACGCACAGGGTGGTTCAAATCGTCTCATTAACAAAAAAACCAGTCAAAAAGGAACAATCAGAAAGCTGTATTGAACGCAGTGCGTTTACTCAGTGAAGAATCCCTTGAGTATTGATTGTGAATACGGGTGTAAGTGACTTTTCTATTTTGCGGGATGCTAATACCCTTTATTGTTTAATTGGGTAATCCTGGCTATTTGATTCCTGGGCTACTATGGAATGGAACTATATCAAAGTGACGTAACCAGTCAAGTCGTAGGAGACTTATACGATTTGACTTATAGCGTCATTTTGACATAATTCCATAGTGTCCTGGGAATTGAATAGGGAATATTTATGACATTGTTCCACAGCTTCAATAAACAAAAACTGATTATGTAACAAACAGATGAGTTTTTTTAGAATTGCTATAAAAATAACCAAGATTTTTCCTATTTAACATAGAGTTTTAGGTTTATAGCCAACGTGTTACATGACGTCACACGGTGTACCTACTGCCCTCCTTGGAAAAAAGGGCGTATGTCTCATAGAACATCATATTGCATTATTGACCTTATTTCTTAAGATGGAGGGTTAAATTTAATTTGACTGTCAAATTACACATGCCTCCTTTTTATTTAGGACGGCAGTATAGGATGTCTCTGTCTTATCGCTGCCTAATCAGTAGTTTAAAATGCTTACAAATCTTCCGTATTTCTTGACCGATTTTAATTTTAATTTTGGTGATCTCTTTTACGGTATTTTCATATTTTGTTGAGAAATGCGATTTAAATCCAAGCTTATTCCCTAATAGTTGTCTATACATACTTTACTAACAAATACAAACACCAAAACCAAACAGTTCTATAACCCTCTTTGTGCCAAATCGATAAATACGCAGTTCCCCACCATATTTAATTAAGCTTCAAAACGTTTCGGTCTGCGGTAACCTTGAGCACTGGGTCGCATAGACCCATAATGCGTTGTAAGGATGACGTCACAAATTTAGGGGGACTGAATACTTACCGGACCCTTAAGCTCCGACCCCTGCGGCGGACTACGCATTTAGCAACTTCAAAAACCCTATCTCGCTCTATTTCATTTGAGGATAGTTGGAGAGAATGAAGCAGAGCTATTGTTGCTATAGCTATGTTATTTTTTTAATAGACAATCATAAGTTGACCTTAATGAGGGAATTTATTCTAAGTGCCCAGTTTGTTTAGTTTTTATACAAAATGGGCTTCGTTATATGTCATTTAGAGATACAGGTAATGAGTATTTGTTTAAATTTGATTCTGAGTAGGTATATGAAGCTAGTGGTTTCGAGTTCGATTCCCAATAAGGGAAAGCGTTTACTTGTATGTTAGACACGTAAGTATGTATATAAATTTCTGAGTCTTGATTTGTTAGATATTTTGTAGGTATGTATTTTAATAATGATTGGTGTTGACTTTATTAAAAGTAACAGGCGTAAAGCTAAGGTCAGTGTGTATTTTCCCTTGATATTTATTTATTTCAATTGCTAAAACCAAGGCCATTTTCATATTGAATTCGTACACGTGAAAGTAAGATCCCAAGAGCCAGAAGTCGAGGTAAATTTTCAATTTACGATTTGCGCCGATCGTTCAATACGAGGGAAAATGAGCCAACGGTGTTACTGCTGAATCTCGAATCTAACTCACTTGGTACGACTGACTTAGCCGTTATTTTCCCTCCTTAAACGGAAAGAAATCAGGGGCTATTTTTCGAAACGACACTTAGGTGAATAATTATTTTCTAAACGGTCTAAGTATATCTTACTCGATTATATTAAAGCGGAAAAGTTTCGTCGGTCTTAGGCAGGATTCGAACCTACATCTCCTCTGGCTCTCCGGGCCGATGCAGGCGCATTACCAATTATGCCACCAAGACCCTACTTAAGATCCACGAAATTAGTGATCGCTTACTTTTTTCATACTCGGAGGGTATAAATTACGTACAGACGTTTCTGTTAAAATTCAAAAATCTTACTCGATATTGTGTGATACAAAAAATCGCCCTTTTTTCAAAGAAGCAATGGTTATTTTAGCGGGGCTGCAAGGGTTCAGTAGGTGCCCTTACTACCTTACCTTAACTTTTACAATCCGTAACATTACATTATTATATATTTTACGAGACAATGCCCGCGACTTCGTAGAATTCGTTCCCCGCTGCTCCCCCTACTTTTTCCCGTGTTGGGGGTCGATTTTCCGGAAATCCTTTCTTAGTGCACACCATAAGTGCAAAATTTGGAATCTTTAGACCCAGCGGTTCAGGCTGTGCGTTGATATGTCAGTCAGTTTCTTCTTTTATATATTTAGATATTAGCTACATCATACAATATCTCATCAAGAGGTCATCTAAATTTCACGAAAATGAAAAAATGCTGTGAAAATAACTTCTACCAATATTGTGCCATAATTATTTAGGGTTTGATTTTCTTGAATGCTGCAAAAAAAACTCAATTCAATTGTGTAACCAAACAATAACTTGAGCAACAAAAAAAGAAATTTAAATAACACTTCCTCGCCCGCGAGTCTCAGTAAAAAACAACTCCATTTTCGTATCCTCACTATCTAAACAATGGGCTATGTTATAGGTTCTGCTTGAAGTATTTCAAATTGAAATGACGGTAAAAAACCGGCCAAGCGCGAGTTGGAGTCGCACACGAACGGTTCCGTACCAGCGTACACAATTTAACACTAGTACATATGCCTACGCACTTCTCCGATAAAACATGTTTTTTGTACAAGGACCCTTTAATTTTTTACTTCATTTTATTTTTATCAATTCATGCCACAGTAATACACACTCTGAAATGTTCAAGACAGATGGACGACGGACAACGGGGCCTTAGTAATAAATTACCTCTTAATTATTCGCCAAGCAGCAGTGTTTGCATTGCTGTGTTTCGGTGTGGGGGTAAGACAACCGGTGGCAGGCTTGGTAGAGCATTTGGAGTCCTGAGATTGATCTCGTTAGACCGCAATCATGAAATTTAAAATGTCTATGGGCTTCAGAGTTCCCTTGCCATCAGGTGGCCTGTGTGCTTGTACCTATGCCTTCTCCATTCCATAAAAAAACATGGTACCAGGCTCCTGTTAGAACCCTGGCCTTCTGCTGGAGTTTTGAGCCTCTTCTCAGCAATGATGGTCTTGTCCAAAGCGCCTTCATCACACTTCATACTTATATTTTTTTTGGAATAAATATTTAAAATATAGAATTGTGACCGTTTAGGTACGGAACCCTAAAAATCAGTGGATGCGTCATTGATCGTAATGAAGAGGCACGAGGGCCAAGAGTCATTAGATCAATCAAAAGATTAAACGTACAAAAAGATGGATGGTATGAACTTTGCACCTAGTTATTTAAGAAAAAGAGTTGTGTGCACAAGCGACTGTTTTATGGGAATGTGTTGCTACGTTTAAATTTATGGTGGACTCATATTTTCTAATTAACTTGAGAGGTTAAATCGTTTTAGGTGAAATCTAGTATGTTAAACCTTAGTCAAATTTATAAGACGCTTTTTTCTTTGCCAGCGGTTTAAACATTATGGGTAAAAATTGGACCAAGTTTCCAATTTCAGTTCGAACAGCTTTATTTCCACATTTTTATTCTGCCAAACTATAGTGTGCCGCCTGTACATTGCATTGTATTATTTTCTCTGAGATATTTATAGCTCTCTAAATAGAGTTAGTTATATTGAGATCCCATTAATAATGTTAAAAAAAGTTGTTTGTTAGCCGGAGAGAATCAATCGGACGATGACGACACAGTTTCTTCGGTACCCTTACCATGAGTTACAATTACCGTACTCGCTAGCGAGTAGAATGCTCTGTCCCTCGCACTCCATAAGAACACTGCGAGGTCTGCGAGGGACAGAGGATTCGACTCGCTATCGAGTACGGTAATTGTAACTCATGGTAAGGGTACGGTTGAACTGATTCACCATTAGTTTTCATTAGTATTATACTATCGTTTATTCATACTACCTATCTCTTTTATAAATAGACTGTTTGAGAATGACATCATAGTTTAATTTAGGATAGAAAACGCCAGCGACTTCGTACGCGTAGAATTAAATTCTGGCTACCCCCCTTATTTTAACCCTCTTAGGGGATGAATTTCCAAAAATCCCTTCTTAGTTCACCCCTAGGATATCCAAGGAATATTTTTTTCAAATTTCAAGTCCCTAGGTCCAGTGGTTTAGGCTGTGCGTTGATCGATCAGTCAGCCAGTCGGTTTGTTCTTTTATATTATGCATGTATATATATATAGATAAATATTTACCATAAATTTTTATCGTGGTTGGGGGTAATTTTTTTTTTTCGCGCTGGATCTGTTTATATACATTTTTAACCCCCGAAATAAAGAGAGGGAGGTTTTAAGTTTTACGTGTGTAACTGTAACATCTATCTGTGTATCTGTGTGTCCGTCGGTAGTAGCTCTAAATGTTTTTTTTTGTTATACTCCGATTCGGAAGGTTTTTATTAAATAAAACTAGTTTTAACGATATGGTTCTTCTTTTAGCTGTTAAGTTTTATACATTTTGAAAGTAATAGTCGGTTTATTCAATAGTAAACAACGGAAAGTGATTGCCCTTAACGTAAAAAGCGGACTAAAGTCAGGCAAAACTTTAAATATTATGTATTATAACTGTGAGTTGGCTGATATTTTGCTAATAATACCAAATGGATCGCCACAAATCAATCAATTCGATTTGATCGTTATTAGAGTTATTACCTATTATGTCATAATTATTTATGAAAAAGTAACAAATAGAAACGAACCAATAGTAACGCAGCAGAATAGAATGTTACGACGCTCAGAAAATGAGTTTTCGGCTCATATTGGCTCGACTAATCTAGATAAGTATGGTTTATTCCACTTCCTGGTAACAATTGGGGTAACGTACATATTATGTAAAACATATAATTTATATCTGTGTACTGGTTTTATTTAGCTGCTATGTTATGGAAATAATGTGGTTGGACTAGAAAAAAATATTACCGATGTAAATAAAAATAGACCTAGGTATAACTTTGATTAAAGTCCCAAGCAATCTTTAGTAAATTTAGGTACTAAAGATAAAAAAAAGCTGTAGGTTTTGCTAAATATTTCGTCCGCGTAAAAAATATTAATCGTTATTCCATAAGTTACCGATATGCAGAATCGAAAAGTATCCTCCCTCATGCATGACGTACCTATAGAGATACTTGAGGCTCAAGCCAACACCATACCTTTCATCAAAACGTAATAAACAAAAAGACAAATAAATTATCGTATTTGCAATATTAATTAGTAAGGATTCGAAAGTCCAATTTATTAGATATTAGATCAGACAGGTAAAGGGAGAGACTAAAATATGACATAATTCATACTCAAATAATCTACGGCTATCTTTCCGTTACACCGAAAAGCACTTAGTTAGGAACTTCCCAACCTTCAATTAGGCATTTATACGATTTTGTTATTAACATTTCAGTTATAAAATTAAATAAAAAAAGTGTAAACTTACATTTGAAACAAAGTCAAAACATATCTAATAACATATTTATTGGTAAGGAACACCTAAATAATCAAAGTACCATCTTTCTTTGTTACGAAAATATCAATGATGGTTAGATTTGATACTACTAGCGCCATCTATCGGCGGGCGGCGACGTTAAACTTGTTACTAAGCGGCTCGTACTGTTGGTAGTTCTGAGCCTAGGTATTGATTTCGTCCCCGTAGAGCGAAAACTCACTAAGTCGTATTTAGCTGATTTGAGATACGGAGGTTCAAACTTATGAAAATTAAAAAAAAATCTAACTTTTTTTTGTGATGACATATTTATCTTATAATCGTCTCATCGCAAGGATATTAATATTTCGGTATAAGATTCAACTACCAAATCGAATCAAATAGCTTATTTTCCAAGTTATAAGCGATAATTATTATTATCTCTTAAATTATGGACCTAAATCTCAGTTAGTGATTTTTAGACTAGAGTTAGTGAATTGTCGTTCAATTTTAAAGTTTTAATTAAGAAAATAACTATAGTTAGTTAAAATATGCCTAAGATTTTGAATACCAAATTGATTAAAACAATAATAACTAGACATCTATATTTTTGATAACGTAAAGAAAATAAATAAAACTCGGTAGTTAATGGAAGAATATATTTTTATACGAAATTAGGAAACATTTGGAGAACTAGGACATTCGAAAACATGAAAAAATGTGATAAAAACAATATTTTAGGGTACTTCTGGATATTCTTCTGTAACATCAGGTTCAGGCAGCGCGTCTATAATGTCTTTGCTGGTAGGCAGAGACTGGTACCAAGCGTGAAGCTCTTGAGGAATAATTCCTTTTGCACATAGTCCGGTTAAATCCTTTTTCTTGGCCTCTGAGATGGGAAGAGGTGTTAAATACGCCTTAGGGATAACGAATGCTTTCAACTGATCTAACCAGGTTTGTCTTTGGTCGCTGATTTCGCATTCATCAGTTTCAGTCCCTCTCTGTACCGCTAGCCTCTTCCTAGTTCGCGGGATTACCTTTTTTTCCTGGAATAAATCGAATTGGGCGTAAGGGCCGTCGTGTGTGTACCGGAACTTAACAACACCTGGAAATTGTTTCTCAAACCGAAGACATTTGATTTTAAGCCACTTTATTGCTTTTCCTTCTTGATCTTTGCTCGTGTTTCTGACAAACTTTTCGTTTAGAGTTCTGACATCGATCATTTGATCGTATGTTAACTCCTGGACTACATAAGGAGGCGCTGATGCCCGGTGTCTTTTGGATCTGGCACGATGCATTATCGACTTCCAATCGATCATAGAATAAACTGGCGTATGGCGTTGCTCTTTCTCGATAGCACTATGCATAGAGTCGACTTCCATGTGTGTATGCCCACTTTCTAGGTACTTTTGTTCAATAACCTCCAACCGCACGTCAGGTTTTTGAATCAAATGGGCTAGAAACGCTGCAATGAACTGGTTCCTGTTCTGACCTGCACAAGTGTCACTATACATTATAATTTCTTTTGTGTTAGTTGGCACTTGACTTATCCACCAGTTTATCGCACTTGCAATTTCAGTGCTTCCTCTCTTGCCATTTGTTTCATTCCATGTCATGCAGTAAGCTTCATTAGGAGGTTTGGCTGTATGGATGGTGTAATTTTGCACATTCAACTTTCTTGTGTAGTAAAGTATACCTACGCCACTTACTGGTATGTGCAATGTTGACTGCATGTCAGCCGTCACGACAAGATAAGTGTCATCAGTAATAGACCTCTGTTTATCTGCGTCTTTAGCTGCTTGCGCCGCATTTTTTCGAACAATGTGTGCATCGTACTCATCTTTTAAATTTTCAGGTCGACCTGCGGTATTATACCGCGTGCATATCATGCATAGATCCTTCTTCGGAGTAAAAAAAGACAAATTGAACTTTGACCCAAAAATTTTCTTGTACACATAGAAGGAACATGATTTTACACCGTCTGATGCCATTTTTTCCTTGTACAATTGAAACATTTTCGCAATACTCAGTTTACTGTCTAAGTATTGCCTTTTAGACTTTTTCCTGCAGTAATGAGACTCGAGCCGAGGAAACGAATTAATATGATCAATTACTCTTTGTCCAGTTTCCATGTCTGTCTTATTTATCGGATCACGAGATCCACGATTATCTCGCCCCGCGTAATTACCGAATTCATTTTTTTGTTTAAAGGCTTCAATAACAGGTCCATTTGAAATGCATAGGGTTTTTAAAAAAAAATCTTTGCAGACTCTTTCCTTGCTACCGTTTTTATTAAAATAGTATTCATAGGTAACAGATCTGTGCTTTTGCTCTGGAATACCAATTTTACATGTTTTTATCGGCATGGCAATTATAAGATGCAATAAAAATTGCTTTTGTGCAACGAAGTCTTGGATCTTCCAATAATCTTGACAAATTTGCTGTCTGTCATCGTCAGTGATTTTAGTGAGACACTGGTACCTGCATTTTGTTTCACATTTGACAGGTTTAGGCTTCTTAGCAGACATTAATTTGCCCGTTTTACTATGATATGGTAAACAGTTGTGCCTGTTTGTTTTAGTTAGGTTTTTTTTTCATTTTGTAGGATCGCCTTTTTTCCAGCGACTAGGTTCCTGAATCTTTGACGTTGTGGCCGAAATAGAACGCTCTTCTGTATCTGATTTAGAAAATTCTTGATCTGTTATCTCTGGAATAACATTTGCAGGTAGCGTCTCTGAGGTTTGAAGATGGTTAGATGTTGAGCCTCGATTCATTGCAGTATTACTAACGTTATGACGATCAACATCCTTATCAAGCGACTGTGATTGAGTTTCATTCACCACTTTACTGTTTTTTTTTCGTTTTGGGTTCTCGAGACATTCGCTGTCACTGCTTTCGCTCGATGATCGAACAAACACATGCCTCCTGTTTTTTCGAAGACGGTCTTCCTCACTATCTGGGTACCATGAAGCGCTAGAATCAGAAAAATCACGCACGGGAGAACTGAAGGCTTCAATACCACTCATGTTTGAGTAAGGACTTGTGGGCGTTTTTTCGGTTGGTAGGTTGTTATGTACACAAGAAGCATCTGCCAATAAAAGGTCTTCCAACGTGATCAGCTCGCGGTCTTGATCATTTGGTAAGGGAGCCGAGTGCGGTGGCTGGACTGATGGAGGGATACGTTGCGGACTAAATAATGCAGACGGCGGAGCAGACTCGTACAAATCCTTGTTTTGAAAAAGTTCATCTACTTCAAAACTAGCCGATAGATCCTTTTCGACGAGTTTAGGTAGATCAATCTGTAATTTAATTTAATAATAAATAAAATGCATATCATAAATGTTGCATACATAACGCGTGCAAAGTACCTAAACATCCATTTGCCGTTGCATTGAAATAAATTGAAGAATGGGCGATACCATAGATAATCGTGCTAGACGTACTTTCTAATATCTGTCAGTTATTAGGAACGAGACCTGTCATGCTGTCGGTACATTCTGACAAAAAGCTAACAAAAATGTAAGTAGATATAAAACAATAAAATTAAAAAACGACACCGTGCTCCGGGCATTAAAATAATAAAGTTGTGCAACCAAGTTTCCCACATGCCGTTGCATTGAAATCAATTGTAGAATGAGCGATACCATAGACAATCGTGCTAGATGTACTTTCTAATATCTGTCGTTTATTAGGAACGAGATCGGACACGCTTTTGGGTAAATTCTGACAAAAAGCTAACAAAAATGTAGATATAAAACAATAAAATTAAAAAACAACACACCATGCTCAATCAAGGCATTAAATAATAAAGTTATGCAACCAAGTTTCCCACATGAAGCATTAGTGAAGGGTTAGTTAAAATATTAGGTAAGTAGTTATTTAAGCAAATTTTAAAAACCCATTACATTAAACGGCACATCTTTAGGCTAAAATAATCGTTTACTTTCTTTTAAGTCTCCGGTTCACGAAGTAGTCATCTCAGTAGGTAGGTACCTACAAAATTTTGTTAAAATTTTAAAAATCACACAGACGCACACACATAAACTCACGCCTTCATTCCCAGAGAGGGGTAGGCAGGGCCACAGCATTATCAGTTTCGTTTAGTTGTTGGTACAACTAAAAAAAACATGCTGTTAATTAAAAATCCTCAGTATAAATATTTAAAATTGGTGAACAAATCGTTATTCATATCTTACCTTCTCTACTTCTTTCTCATGGTTTTTTAAATCAAGGTAGTCCATTTCATAACTTTTCGGATTGTCAGCGACAAAGTCCGTATTTTCCTTAAAAAAAAAACACAGGTGAGTCGTATTCGCAAGGTCACGGTCAAGGTAATCACGTTAGTACCTACTTTTTTGAAAATTTATACTATTTGATTACGCTAAATTCTAAATAAATCTACAATATGAAACATTTTTCATCAGTTTAGCTTAAACTTACCTTTCCATTTCCGTCATTGTTATTCACCAAAGCTAAAATTAACTTAGCACGTGTTCCACGATTCATTATTTCCACTACCGCACGGCACATTCACATCGCACTCAGAGAAATTAAAACGCGTGCGCATCGGTCGATGCCACCGCGGGGAATGAAAGTCACTAATGCGACGCGGGGCCCCCCTCCTAAGCCATAAACTCACTAACTGGCGCGCGAAAATCACCCACATTCAAACAATACGCATCCCAGTAGGTCAAATAATCATCAAAAGCTTTTGATTAGAGTACGCAAAGCAATTTATTGTTTTTTTTTATAGTGTAAAAAATATTAAAACAGTTTAATGACTATTCGCACGATCTTTGAAGCTCATATTACCATAATTTGATGATCGAAAGTTCACTAAAAATACTTAGTTAATTTTCGCTTTCATATTTTGTAGCAAGCTTTGCAATCGTCAGGTAACTAAGTTGTTTTAGTGAATTTGGGAATAAAATTGTGCTCGGTTAGAAGCATAACTGGATAAGGTAAAAATAACTAAAATGACTTAAGTAACCACTTTGGCCGATTTTATTTTGGTATAAATTCATTAAGTAATTTAATTAATTTTAACTTCAATACATGTGCAAAAACAAAAATGTAATGATTTTACCAACTTTCTAAAATTGGATCTATGGCTCCTATTCACATAGGGATTAGACTCAAATTCGCAGAAAAAAAAATCAATATCGGTGGCATTAAAAAGTCGATTTCGACATTTTGGAACTTGGTGACTTTTCGCTCTACGAGGACGATTTGTAAGTTTTGCAAGAGCATTGATTGTAATTATTCGAGCGGAAATTGTTACGTATTAGTTATTATATTATTGCTTCTCCTATCACGAAGGGTAACATTTTGGATAAGTTTCATTTTTTTTGCGATGTTTGTTGTTTTGCACAATCAATGAAATTATAACTACCTACGTTAGTGGTATTTGATTATTTGAGATAAATGTCATTTTAATTTCTAATTAAGAGGCGTTTTGTATTTTTATACAAAACGTTTTGTAAGTTTACGTAGGTACCTAGGTACATATTTACTTTATACATTTTGCCTTCAAGTATCCGACTGCCTTAAAAGAATGGTAATATTTAGTAATGTGTATTTAGTTCCGTGTTGTCTAAAGAATTAGTGGGAGTAAATCTAAAGGACACCAGGAAAAAATTAAGACGTCGGACAATATTGGTCGAGTTTAAACCTTTGTTTGCCGTCACAGAATAGTTACGACGTTACGAGACAGTAAAAATAGAGAGGAAATATTTCACGAATATCATTTATTGGGGAGCTTGTCGTTTCGCAAAAATATGTTTGCCAAATGTATCATTTCCCAACTTTTTCATTTGCCAACCCAATGTTATGTAAATTTTTCAGAATTTATTTCAGTACCATCGTGTAGAACCCTATAGATTAGGTTAGGTGGGTTTTTATAAAATCCTGAAATATTTACGGTTACAGAAACAGAGCGGGTTGGCAAATGAAAAGTTGGGAAACGATAAATTTGGCAAACATATTTCGCCGAAACAAAGGTAACCCCATTTATTGGCATAAGCACCGTTTTATTGTTTTACAAAGTGAAGACATTGCATGGAATAAATTAAAATATAATCAAATTAAATCAATAATATATCGACAGATGCGAAGAAATCGAGCGTCGATTATAAAAGAGGGTCAGGGGGGCAATTCCGGTAGATATCCGTGTCGTACGTATATTTAAATTATATAAAAAAAGAATAATCCTTTTTTGGTTTTCAACTTGTCATTAATCTGTCCAAATGTGTGTTAAATAAACATCTTGCTTTCTTTCTGTCTTAAGTGCCCGGATAAACAGTATACAAATTAGTTTAATTTTTTAAAGCAATTAAGTATTTTACTGAATACCCATAGAAAAAGTAAGAAATCCCTTAAAGTCATAACATTTAAGTAAATTGCGAAAGACAGATGCGAAGAAATTAAAGGTGTTCTCCTAGGAGTAATTCATCACCCACCTCACATGTAATTAGTACGAATTAAAACCTTATTTTTTTTTATACTGAACCTACCCTAACCTTTTAATCATCCTACAAAAACGAAGTACAGCCACGAGGTTTAATTTGGTACCCACCTTAGGTCCAAAGTCAATCTGACATTCTACAATAACAAGGTTGAGTTTCCTAAAAGTTACAAATGACTTGACATCTCTAATGACATTGACGACTTCAAGCATATTTTTCTTGAAATGGGTCCCAAATTAACGCTCGTGACCGTACTCTCGAGGAATATAAATATTTAACATACGTTAATTGGCCAAGTTATACATTATCCACGTTCACGTCGGGAAATATGTAACACGTCTAATTTACGTACTATGTCAAACTGCTGAACATTAAATTTCCTTTATGGTTGGTACGCCGGGCCAAACTGAATTTCAATAGTTTAGGTTATACCGGGAGTCAAACCCGGGAGCGCTAGCTTCGTAGGCAACACGGCCACCATTACTAAAAAAAACCGGTCAAGTGCATGTCGGACTCCGCACTCAGGGTTCCGTATTTAAGATAATATTATGCTTGGTTACCACAAAAAAGGTACTCATTTTACTATGAACTTAATTTTCTATGCAGAAAAGTCCATTTTGACAAGCCTTAATTTAAAACAGATTTTCAAAGATTTTTTGTTATTTCTCAAAAACTGAAAATAATAAACACTTCATTTTATTCTTCATGTAAAATATGAAATAATTACGTCTGCTTTTTTTAGATTTTTTCATCAAAAATCTTGGGTGATAAGGGGGGAACGGTCGTTTTTTGTACATTTTTGGCTGCAGTTTAGAAACATGCAAATTGAGCTCTTTCATATGACATCCCATTTGTTACAATTAAACCACTTTCATTTTTAACCCCCCATTCTAGACCCCATTTCAATTATTTATATATTTTTTTTCCAAAAACAGATGCAAATTTCAAGTTAAATAGCATTTTTAGTTGCTGAAAAAACCTGCTGTGACATACAGACAGACAGACAGACAACGAAGTCTCACCATAAGGGTTCCTTTTTTTACCATTTTGGTACGGAAACCTAAAAAGCTATCACAACGTTGACAATGCAACAATACGATAACATGTCAAAATAAATATGGTTTTACCTATTAGAATAAAGCCGCTGCTGTAGCTTTCGTGTTTTTACCGTCACGGGTTGTAACAAAACAATTCGTGTGTGTTGTAACGTCTGCTTGATAACTCTTTGGCTGCCGCTATCAGGCCTGATAAGAGGCTGATAAGCCGGTGGTTGCTCCCACCCATGTCCCTAACCCGGCCTTATTTATCCAAAACACGTTTACAGTGCTTTTATATGACTTAGAGGCTAGTTTGGATTATATTCATTACTAGCTTGCCCGCGACTTAGTAAGGTGGAAGTACTAGTAAGTACTCAACATGTTAACAGAAAATATTTATTTGCGTCGTGATATTATGTTCAATTATACATCTACACAAAACATTTACATGTGATTTGGGAAATATGACCTTTACTTTTGTTAGTTGGAATTTGTTTTATATGGTGACCATAATATAAATTTATCAAAATGAAAAAAATAACTAGTCAATCGGATTGTATATGAGTAAATGTCAGGTACTTTTGCTGGCAGTCCATTTCTTTATTTAAAAATTGGCGTGTGAAATATCAAAGCTACAAACATTTCCCATCGCTAAAATGAGGTGGTGACAAAAGTAATGTTAATGTTATTTTATTTATCCCAAGTCAAAGTATGGCGACGAGTATTAGTACCGCGTCGAGTACTAGTACTTCCACCTTACGTGTGGAAATCGCGACAACATTGTGTCTAAAGCGACCCAGGTCCCAAGGTTTCTTTGAGTACCCCCCTGAAAAACTACTTGTATAGATTGCTGAACCTTTTATACCTACCAACAAAATAATTTTTTGGAAGGTACCTTTTTTATTACCCGACTGCGTCAGGAGGGGCTATGTTTTTCGAGTGTATGTATGTCTATTTCTTTTGGCAGCCTTAACGGCGATAGATATTAACAAATGAGGCATCGTTAGATTCGTCGTGGTTATGAGAGTGACGTACCTATTACCTATACATATAAGATTTATATTGCTATAAGGTCGGATTGTTAAATCTTGCTTGTACTATTTCAATAAAAGCTAGGTCAAATAGAAGACCTTTATGCCAAACTCATCTGCATCTAACCATTCATTCAGTCATTATGCAGTTTATTTTACGATCGCCCCTATCAACGTCACAAATGATCACTATAGCACCATGCCGCTTTCAACAGTATCACTATTTCATATGACGGTTCTAACAGGATGTTAAAGCGACAAAGTACTTAATGGAGCAGTTGTCGACTGTTTTTATGACCCAGGATGCGCTCGCATACGGGTTCCGTCGCGGAAAAAACAATTAGTTGCTCCGGAGTAGTTTAAAAAGTAATGACTGTTCTTTGCCTGCGGGTCTACAAAAATGTTCCAGTCTCGTAATTGTTCTTTATAGGGTTCCGTACGCAAAGGGTAAAAACCGGACCCTATTACTAAGACTACTGTCCGTCTGTCCGTCTGTCTGTCTGTCTGTCTGTCTGTTTGTCTTTCTGTCTGTCTGCCACCAGGCTGTATCTCATGAACCGTGATAGCTAGACAGTTGAAATTTTCACAGATGATGTATTTCTGTGGCCGCTATAACAACAAATACTAAAAACAGTATAAAATAAATATTTAATCTCTCCCGCTCCCATACAACAAAAGTGATTTTTTGCCGTTTTTGGGAAATGTTGTATAGATAATGGTACGGAACCCTTCGTGCGCGAGCCGAACGCACACTGGGCCGGTTTAAAAAAAATGCAGGCGATGGAATAACTATAAAAGGGTCATACACACACGAAAAACAAAAGCTGTCTTTCCTGTGGTCAAAAGGCTTGTGTGCATTTATTTTGGTTTTCATCTGATAGGAAAAAATAGTTAATTCGTTTGAAAGCCATGATTCCACAGACAGATACACTCATAACTCCCCTATTTTTGCGCCAGGGGGTTAAAAATGTGTAAGATGAAAAATAGTTAATTCGTTTCAAAGCCATGATTTCACAGACAGATACACTCATAACTCCCCTATTTTTGCGCCAGGGGGTTAAAAATGTGTAACATGCTCAGGTAGCCGATTAGCTTCGCTTTTCCGTGTCATAAAAAAATACTAATCTCTTATGATAACTAATTGCGGCCTAGCTCTGCATAATTATCGTTATTCTATTACCAATTTAATCTTCTAAGTAATTTTTCATTGCATTTTAATGCATCTTTAACGACTGTCCCTAATGATCAGAACGAAGGGCTAACTATACCTAAATCGGTCAAGCCTTGCGGCCACACTCGTATGCCTAGTTGCCAGGGTACCTGAGGCTCTACTTTGAAATCCGTACTTCGAACATCGTCTATTGCTATCCCTTTTGCTCTCGACGCGTCACTAATTCGCAAGAAAGTGACGGAGCGATCCGAAGTTCGATTAAGTACTGATTTCATAGAAGAGCCCCTGCTTATACCTGGATTTCCTGTATCTCATAAGAGTTATAAGACAGGTCATTGTTAAACTGAATTTTAACTTTAGTTGACTGACACAAGGTTATTTTTAGATCTAGCAAAATTTAGGGCTTTACGGATAAGGAGAAGATTTTGTGTGATGACCGCGGAGTATTTTGTTTCTAACACCCGTATTCACAAACAATACTTAAGGGATGCTTCACTGAGTAAATGCACTGCGTTCAATACAGCTTTGTGATTGGTCCTTTTTGACCGACCTTTTGTTTATGAGACGATTTGAATCACCTTGTGCGTTCGTGAGCACTGTGAGACCTCATAGTGACGTTTGTGAATACGGGCGTGAGTCTTGTACTTATGTTTTTTATGTATATAAGAACTTTTATTCTTGAGCCACTATGGAACCCCGTCATAATGACAGCGACAACCCACATGAAAGAAATTAAGCCAAAATTAATGATTAACGTTATGCGACAGGGTTCCATAGTGGCTCATCAATTAGAGTCCTTGACTGTACAATCAGCATCAGAAGTAGGTACACTTGAAGAGCTCAAAATTATCTATGTACAGTCAACCAATTTGGTTCCTAGGCCACTATGGACTTTGTCAATGTGACGTTGTAAACCAAATCATAAGAAGTCTGTAACGTTTTGGTTGTCAACGTCACTTTAACATAGTCCAAAGTGGCCTTGAAATCAAATTGGTTGACTGTACACGTTCTTATTCTCTAGACGATAGAATCGTGTATAATTTTGAGCCCTTCGAGTGTTCACCTACCTTTGCTACTGTTTAAGCCTAAAGCTTAGTTTGGGCGACTAGGTTAATTTGTGCTTATATTTAACTAGATAATAATCACAACTACCTGCCAAGTTCCTCGCAGTGAATGAGACAGCGCTATAGAAGCATATTTCCGTCCCTCTGCCCAGTGGTACGTTCGTATTGACCTGAATGATTGTTGTGTAGGTTCCACCACCACATACAAAGACCGCTTGCCTCAATTGATTAAAGTAGGTACCTATAACAATTAGTGTCTAACGTGTCTAAACCATGTGACCTGCAAACACGGTAGATTTATCTTGCTTGACTGTTTCTAAGCAGATTAATAAATAAAATATTCGTTTCAAGGGACAATCTTACATTGACCTAGTCCCAAAATTAAAAAAGGACGTTAAAAAAGGGTTAAAACCATGATATGTTTGATAATATACTAACTACTTACTAGACTTGTACCATTTTTAGGGTTCCGTACAAAAAGGGTGCTATCCGTCAATCTGTCTGTCAGCGAATTGTATCTCTTAAACCGTAATAAGTAGACTGTTAAAATTTTCATAAAGTATTTATTTATTGCCACTACAGCAACATAAAAATTAAATTAAAAAATTATCGGATGCCTCCATACAAGAATGGTAAGGAACCCTTTGTACGCGAGTCTGACACCCACTTGGCCGTTTTTTTTTTTACTTATACCTTAGTTTACTAATACTTCACTAGGGCTATACATAGATAACCTTGTGTCAGTCATGTTAGGGCACTAGCTCTGTCACTTTCATTCACAGCAAAACCACTGAGCTGATTCCCCGCTGATCGATGCCCAAGGATGTAAGACCACAGAGTAGCGATATCGTTATCTGGTCGCAACCGCAGATCCGGTGCACAAAAGCACTTCGCAGGTGCGTGCGCGCAGCGATGCGCGCAGTAAACAACGCGCAGTACGACAACGTTCATAAAAATCGCATGTGTAAATGTCTTACATGTGTGACTTTATTAAACTCGTGTTACCTATCTATTTATCTGTGACTTGTGCGACTATTATTAACCGCGTATTGTATCTATTTTGGTTTTTATTTTACAGATTTAGAAGGGTACCGTTAAATTGAAATTGTATGCTTCCTACACGATTGTGATTGTTGTAAATAATAGTCTTGATTGTTGCTTAAATATGAGCATCACATAGCGTTCAACTAAGATGCTAGGATAAGTACCAATTTTACCACACGTAACATTAAGTAACAGTCGATTAACATTGATTAAATATACATTGTATGGTGAAACCGAAACTAAATAACAAATAAATTTATAAATAGCTATTTTTATCTAATTTATATCAATTAGGACAATTCCAAATAGCTGACTTTTTTTTTTTGAGTGTTGTGTTCGCATTGTGGTGTTTCAGTTTATGTGGTATGCGCCTTGTGTCTGAGGACAAAGATGCAAGATGAAGTCTTTGTGTCGACAACTTCTAACAGAGGTCTGTTTTTTTATATTTATTGAATAATTTGTTAATTTACATTAATTTTGTCACAGTGCCGTCGAAGAACTGAGTCTTCGGAAAATTTATGCAGCAGTAGACATGATGATCATCAATTTAAAACAGTTTATAATGACAAAGATGGAAGCAATTTTAGTACAGGTTAGGACCTACCACCATCCCTGGGCGGTCGCTACCACCATCTGCAAATTGTGTGTTCCGGTGTGGGGATAACACAATTGGCAAGATGACTAGCGTAACTCAGGCCTCGGTCAGAAATGCATTTGCAGTCTTGGGTTGCAGTCTTGAACTTGTACTTGACTACAGTCCTGAGACAGAAAATTTACGAAAATAAAGTGGCCTGTGTGCTCTGTATAACCTAAAGAAAACCTATGATTTTACTATGATAGTGCATACTGTTAACACATTGACTGTGGCGCAACAAGAGTGTTAACTGCTTTTTATGTGTAAATTTATACTATTTTGGGGAGAATATTTATAATTAGAATAATTTTATTACGTTTTTATCTGATGAAACAAATGCGTGGCAACAATACCTCGGCGGTAAACCGGTAATTATGCCATATCCTATGAGGGGAGGGCAGCTGCGTGACAGATCAGCTGTTCCATTCATAATTTATGGGCACGCGCAAGTTTACTACAGTTTGGAGGTAAGAAAGTAGTTTATTGTAAGGTACGACACATTTTAAGCGTTTATTACTTTTAGAAAGTGATGTTTATTTTTGGATCAAAGTATAAGTAGCTTTTTTAAAATGGGCATGGATGTAACTCCGGGGTTCTTCATCGTCGAAGTAATACTAATAATTAACCGGGAAACGAAGTTACTTCGCGCGCTCGTAGGCTTGTAAGGCAGTGGATGTTCTGTCTATTGGGTTAAAAACTTAAAAGTAACATCAACAACTCGAAATAATACATCAAATAAAAAAAAAACAATTTGAAATAAATAAACTAGAAAAATTGTCTAAGCTTAACAATTTCCAAAATGGAATCATGCCCCATGGTAAAGTTGTTCAATATGATATACCTGCCTAAGTGGAAAGAGATATATCCATTTGTATTTACGTACACTCAGAAATAAGACCAATCGTAAATACTTACGTCGTACCTGAAATATACGCAATCATAAATGCACTATTGAAGCTGCATACAAATTGACTCCATTGTGGATTAAATATGCTACATTCAATTTTTGCTTAAGTATATAAAGCGGGTCCATATTGGCTCATATAAAAAATTGTAGTCCGAAAGTGTTTTAAGTCATAATCATCGTAAATCATAACGATTTTTTTTGTAACTGTTACTTTTTCAGGATTTTTATAAATCAACCCTAACCTAACCTCGTCTTGTCTACACATTGAATATTTCAGAACTTCTGAAAAGTTTACGGCTCCAGCGGTATAAATTACATTTTCGGAGTTCCAATAATCGGAGTTGCAATTTTATATTAACTTTGTCGCACCCATATCTATGAAAAGGGACCTTATTGTCGATGGCGCTTCCGCCATTATCAACGATGCTCCGATATAAATACAACGTTGCGTGACGCAGTGCGGCGTAAGCGCCATCGACAATAAGTTCCCTTTTAATAGATAACGCCACATATAAAGCACTTACTTAATCTATATTGAACAAAATTCCATTTGGGCTCTAGGTTCAAGGTACTAACACCCGTATTCACAAACGTCACTATGAGGTCTCACAGTGCTCACGAACGCACAGGGTGGTTCAAATCGTCTCATAAACAAAAGGTCGGTCAAAAAGGACCAATCACAAAGCTGTATTGAACGCAGTGCATTTACTCAGTGAAGCACTGCATTCCTTAAGTATTGTTTGTGAATACGGGTGTTAGAAACAACATACCTACTCCGCGGTCATCACACAAACTCTTCTCCTTACCCGTAAGGCCCTAAATTTTGCTAGATCCAAAAATAACTTTGTGTCAGTCAACTGGAAGTAGTTAAGGGAAAAGGCATCAATCCACCGTGACTCGCACACGAGTTATTTGCAGTTTTAAGTTCACGGAGCATTTAAACAATGATAGATTGATTTTACACATATTTAAAGCACTTATTTAATCTATATTGAACAAAATTCCATTTGGGCTCTAGGTTCAAGGTACTAACACCCGTATTCACAAACGTCACTATGAGGTCTCACAGTGCTCACGAACGCACAGGGTGGTTCAAATCGTCTCATAAACAAAAGGTCGGTAAAAAAGGACCAACCACAAAGCTGTATTAAACGCAGTGCGTTTACTCAGTGAAGGATCCCTTAAGTATTGTTTGTGAATACGGGTGTAAATTTCGTTTAGAGTGTTATACTTAAATTAGATCATAAAAAAACCGGTCAAGTGCGAGTCGGACTCGCGCACGAAAGTTTCCGTATTTAAGATAATATGGTTGTAAAACGCAAAAGAAAATACTAATTTTTATGAACTTTATCATCTATGCAATAAGGACCATTTTGTCTAGCCTAAATTTTATTACAGATTTTTAAGTATTTTGTAAATTTTTTCAAAACTGTTATGTTTGACAACTTCATTTTATTTTTCGCGTAAAATATAGATAACCTTTAAATCAGGATTTTTCCAGATTTTTTGGCTTACGAACTGGGGAGATAAACAATGACCGTTCTCCCGGTATTTTTTGTACATTTTTGGCTATAAATAAAAAAGTAAGTACGTCGCGAAAAATTAAAAAAAAAAATTTTTGAAATGTGCGGACTGAGTCCATTCATATGACCCCGTCTTCCGTAGTCAAATCACGCAAGCAAGTTATTTAACTACTTATGCCAAATTTCAAGTTGATAGCTTCTATAGTTTCTGAGAAAAACTGCTGTGACAGACAGACAACGAATACCTACTCACCATAAGGGTTCCTTTTTTACCATTTTGGTACGGAACCCTAAAAACTACAAAAATAACCTTCATTCAGACCTCAAACCCAAATAAACAGAGCGGCCTTCTCTATTTTGTACATATTACATTAATGCAAATTTGAACACAAAGGCCGCATATACAATTAATTTGCTTATAGATTTTGAATCCTATCCTATTATAATGAAGTTCAATGTGATGCAGGAGTTGTTAAGATGTGCCCTTTTGGGTTAGAAGAGTACGATAGTGGACAAAAGCTTTACATAAGATCGTACGCGTCACGCCACGTGTACTGAGCACCTGGTATAGCACACAGACTTTCAACAGTAACCTTTTCTATCTAACCTGGGGGGTTATTATGACATGTCATAGATATGCAGTTCATTTTACGGTGAGCGTAAAGGACGGAACTATAGCAGCTAATTATGGTTCTGTCCTTTTCTTTTAGCGTAAACTGAACTGCATAGCTAAATCATAATAACCCCTTTGTCCTATCATTATCATGTACTTATCCTCCTAGGTATCAGGGACACACGTCTTATTCACTTGTCAGTAAGAGCTGTCAAAAGTTCATAACATAAACAGTGTAGTTACGATATCGAAGTAATATGGATAAACAAGGAGAATAATCTTTGCGTTTAAGAAATTAGTTCGAGCACACTTTTCCTCATTGAACTGACATCTTATAATTGTCCTTTTAGTATATGTATATATATATATATATATATTGTATTTATGTATATATTTAAGTATGTATTTATTTGCATGTGCCTAAGTTTTTATACCTATATATTGTCGATGCTATTGTTCATACAATATTGCACCGCCATTAGGCATTAAGTTCACCTTTTGAACTCTAATTTGTATTTTTGTGCAATAAATATTAAATAAATAAATAAATAATAAGGACTCAGGGTAATTTTCTTTGTTTTAAAGATAAAGAGACATTTATTCACAACAATACAAGATTACATTAAGTAGATACAAAAATAACAAGACAGAGAAATTGTTTTCTGCCATCTCGTCCCAGTTTTCTACATGCAAACCGCGTAGATCTATCCTAAATTCATGAAGACATCTTTACAGATTTTTTTAATGTTATTTTTACGGACTCATCATCTAGAATTGTGAGTAAATAAATAAATATCAAAAGATAATTAGTTACACACACAAGTTAACCTAATTCCAAACGAAGCTTTAGTCTTGTATTACGAGTATAATGACATGACCATCTAAGAATCGGGTCCATATTGGCTCATATAAAATTGGTCTTTAGATTTTTTATACAAATAACGATTTGTGTTTATACTCATCATTTCTTCGAAAAATTTTGCTCATACTTTTTTGTTCATACTTTTTTAAGTCATAATTATCGCAACTCATAATGCATTTTTTAAGAAACTGTTACTTTTTGAGGATTGTTATAAATCTAACCTAACCTAACCTACTTTTATCTACACGTAAGATATTTAAGAAATTCTTAAAAGTGTACAGTTCCATGAATATTGGCGTTATAAGTTCAGATGAGTATGAGTTCCGATCATTAGTATTAAAAATTATTATGAAGAGTACGAAGAGTGATCATTATGATGTAAAATGGTATAAGAAAAAATTTCGGAGTTCCAATAATCGGAGTTGCAATTTTATATGAACTTTGGCGCACCCCTAAGAATCAGTACCCCTACCATGAGTTACAATTACCGTACTCACTAGAGAGTCGAATGCTCTGTCCCTCGCACTCTATAAGAATACTGCGAGGGACCGAGCATTCGGCTCGCTAGCTAGTACGGTAAATGTAACTCATGGTAAGTAACAAATAAAGATCGAACCTAGAACCGCCAGCTTCGAAGGCAGGATCACTACTAGTCTTTTCGCTTTCTGGAATCCAGACGTAATACAAGTCTACTATAAGTTGTGAAGTGATGTTGTGCTCGTACTGTTTCTAAGCTGATTTCTGCGCCCGCGCAGAGTGTACCCGATCCATGTCAAGGTTCCTCGTACATGAACTCGCGCTCAGCCCGCCTTATTTATAATTTCAATCTTATTTAATACATGCTGTTACGCTTACAATCGGATCTATGTTAGCAATTGTGCGTTTACTTTGATTTTTTACTTAACGTGGATAAATATACAGATTAGTACATTTTCATGCAAGTGCGGAAAGTGACATTTTACACGAGTCCCGAGGTGTCTTAGCCCGAGCTGCAAGCGAGGCGTATCAAACAACATTTTTTTATCCATTTGGGAAAAAAATACAATGATAGGTACGAAAATAAAACAGTAATTAAAAAAGACAACTTTGCTAAATTGTTAGTCTGATAAAAAATGTGTATTTTTAATTAATTTTATTTTTTAAATCTATTCTCCAATACTGAATTGTCAACATAGGCTCCACTAGTGTTGGAGTCGCAAACTATTGATGTAAATCCGTGTTTGAAACATTTTTTTCATTTTCAATTAATCGGGGCCATGCAGTTCTACGTTTTAGCCTTAAATTCTAATAAGTACTTATTGTATTATGGTGGCTCTTATTTACTTGACAGTAAGAACTGCAAAAGTGTCAGCAATATGGTGAGAATATAGAAACAAGGTAGGTAAGTAGGTACAGTCACCAGCATTGGTTTATTATCCAACATTAAAAAATAGTGTTATTTTTTATTTAATTTTATATTGCTATTCCACGCGCTAAAATATCTGACACGTCTTTATTTCTAGAGGTATAAGAGCGTGTCAGATATTTTTGCGCGTGGCATTAAATAAAAAATAACATTGTTTTTTTTAACCGTAGGTATATACTCTACGTCGAATCGTAAATTATTAAGCTACGTTATGGCTTTTTTACCAGCTTTTATTTGACTGTGCCAGTTTATATATTCAATTAATTTCTATTTTTTTTTACATAAATTTTTAATCTTATTAAGGCAGCCGTATCTAAACAGCAGTATGGTTTCGTAAACAATATGGTTTGAGATAAATATAAAAAAAATTACGCTAGGCAAAAGCGATTTAACAACAGTCGTAGTTTTTTTTTAAGTTAATTCGTAGTCGGTTTATAACTGGAAACTTTAATTGGCATTAAAAATATTGTTTGACTTATCAGTCTCTTATCAGACATGTAATGCTTGACCTATTAAGCCTGTAAGGAAATCATTAATTGTTTACCATACAATTATAATCCATTGTTTTTATTATGTAATAATTCTTTGTTTTTTTATGCGTAAAAAAGCAAACGTGCTAGCGGTCGCGTTGTTCCAAGTGACCGTTGCTCTAAACGACAACCTACAACTTCAGCGGGCCTAGTATGGCTGCGTCTATATCGCGCGTCAAATGTGGATAAAGCATCCGTCACTCTCGTTCTTACTTGCGTATCAGAAGGTGACGGATGCCTTATCTAATCTTTGTCACGCGATAAACGCAGCCATATTAGGGCTCCTGTACCCTTACCATGAGTTACAATTAACGTACTCGCTAACGAGTCGAAGCTCTGTCCCTCGCAGACCTCGCAGTATTGTTATAGAGTGCAAGGGACAGAGCATTGGACTCGCTAGCGAGTACGGTACTTGTAACTCATGGTGAGGGTACTGGTGGACAGCACGGCTAGCACATGTTGTCCACAACTTGTTTGTCGCTCGGATCTCCCTTTCTTTCTTGTCTGTACCGATAGAGACGCACTGAGCGACAAGCGAGAAAATGCAACTTGTGCTACCCGTGCTTTTTTTAGGGGTAGGACCTTGTGCAGGGTCCGTCCGGATCGCCACCATCTTTTCTTTAACCTGCCGCCAAGCAGCATTCGCATTGTTACGTTCCGGTGTGGGATAATTTTACAGCACAACTGGTAATTACTAGCATAAGTAGAGGCATTCCATCTTCGTCTTCAAGGTAGGCAACGCATTTGTAGTCTTAGCATTGCAGCCTTGAGATTGCAGTCTTGAGAATGCAAAATTCAGATCCCACTTACCATCAGGTGGCCTATGTGATCGATTACCTTCGCCTTATCGTTAATAAAAGAGTAGTGTCACAGATGTCATACTGTTCTTAAAGTATTGACTATAAAGGTCAAGAGTAGTGTCACAGATTCTGATGTCATACTGTTCTTAAAGTATTGACTATAAAGTCAAGAGTAGTGTCACAGATTCTGATGTCATACTGTTCTTAAAGTATTGACTATAAAGTCAAGAGTAGTGTCACAGATGTCATACTGTTCCTAAAGTACCTATTGACAATAAAGTATAGGTGACCTTAGTAGCTTAAAAATAGAAATTAAAGTATACAAATTACAAACCCTTGAAATGACTGACTGTTGAGTTTCTTGCGGCGCTTATTCTCAGCATTGATCTCCCCTTGGAAAAGTTGGTATATTTATATTTTCGTGACTTATTTGTTGGCCCTATTTGCATATTCCCCTATTTCTTTAATTGCACTTCTAACACCCAAATAAAAATACTTCCCAACCATAACTTTAATCTCATAAGACGCAAAACACGTTCGAGATCCTTCGACATACTCTCGCGTCTTCTTATTTAGCTATATCGGAGCCTACATACTTTACTAACCTCATATCTTACCTACATACCAAACAAATTTTATACCTTATTTTGAATGTTACAAGTTGTATTTTATTTTCTTGTTTGTCCAAGATACGAGTTTGTTAAAGTTAATAGTTAAAATGATGTGCTGGGTAAATTATTTGTTTTGCCGTTGCTGTTTCATGTACAGTCTGCAGCAAAATGTAACCTAGTCGTGATTATTACCAGTGGTGCTAAAGAGCACATGATTTATGTGGAAAGTTTGTAATACCTAATGGTTTTCTAGGAGCTATCCAATAATACCAAGTTCAAAATTATATTGTAAAAAAAGCTATTTTATTCACAAAGTTCTAATTTAAGATTGTCTCTGTGTAAAACCGCGAACAGACGGACATGGAGAAACTATAGGGTTCCTTATTGACTACCGAATCCTAAAAAAGTCGTAGAATATTAATAAAGTAATAATACAAATACAAAAATACAATTAAATACAGTTAAAAAGTTTTTGCCTAAAGATCCTGAAAAATATCCAGTAACAGTGTGTTTCTTTGATTGTGCCCAATGCATAGGTACCTACGTGTATTTTTAACTGCGGAATCAAAACGCACTAGATTTTTCGATCAAATCATCTCGGAGGCGACTGTACCGATCTATTTCTATGCAGCGCAGCCGCTTGCCAGCGCGAGAAAACACATGTTTCAGAAAGGTCATTGGTCTGACGCGTAAAAAACAAGATTCATTATTACGGGCATTGGGTTCGGTTCCGGGTAGAGGCAATTTTTGGGTACTGCATAGTGCTTTTATTTTAGCGTAGGTGCCATTTTTAGGGTTTTGTACTAAATATTGAAAAACGGAACCCTTATAAAGTCACTTTGCTGTTCGTCTGTCCGTCTGTCTGTCAAGATCCTCTGTCTCTAAATTCTCAAAGGTTTTTACCAAAAAACTAGCCTACGACTACTATTACTTAGAAATCGAGTTTTGCTTTTTCCACGGGAATGATGAAATTTCTAGAGTTTAAATAGAACCCTTAGCCTTCTAACTGCAACTGTGCAAAAATCAAGTAGATTTGTTGCTTCGATGAAAGAAGGACAAACCAACTAACATACCACATTTATAATGTTAGTAGGGATTTGTATTTCGGGATCAATGAACTCAGAGTGTAAAAAATAATACGGGTCAGACAGAGACAAAGACTGAGAGAGAGAGACAGAGTTGGTGGAGATGTTAAATAAATAATTAATAGCAGGACATTATCACACAAATTGATTCATTCCTAAACTAGCTCTAGTAGGCTTGTACTATATGAACTAGACAATGATACATACTTACCAGTATATAATGTAGAGATACATACAAACCATACATACATACAACCTACCTCCTTCTCTAGAGCAAATGTTTGCGCTCATCACGTAAATATTGTCCCTTATCGGGAGTCGCACCCAGGACCGCTAGCTTCATCAGCAGGTTCACTACCACCTAAGATCACTGAAGACACCTTAGAACTACCTGATCAATCTTTCCAATATCTTACCAGGAAATGAGGGAACCCTGTAATATAAATAGTGCATCGGAGAACAATTGTATTTCTTGGAAGAAAAAGATGTCAAAGTGCCAACAGGAAAACGTAAGCCATTATCGTAAATACGAGAAGCAACTGTCAAATGAAAAAAAGTGGAAACGTGTCACTAATAATGTAAGAACAAGGATTTTTGCTGTTTTAAATAGCCGTATTCTTATATAAAGTTATCTACCAATCACTCAAATGATGATGTATTTCAGTCGTCAGGGACAAAGGATGGTTATTATTAAACATTCCTGTTGTATACTCATATTTAAGATTATGGTGATACAGTCAATGCAGTGTGCCTACTAAACAATAAAATAAATAGGGCAGTTTGGATTCTCAATAACACTCGCTGCCTAATGAGACCATCGCCCGCTGACCGACGGACCTGGGGCTCGTTCCAGAAAGCCACTCTGCAACTCTACACTCCTCAAATCCCACTCTTCAAACGTATTTCTGTTCCTCAAAGCTATTGCAGAGTTGAAGAGGCAGAGTCAAATGCAGAGTGTGGATAAGATTTGCAAAGTATTTATGTTCCACAAGACAATTGCAGAGTTGAAGAAGCATAGTTATATACAAAGTGTGGATTTGTGGATTTGCAAAATAGCTTTTAGTAACAGAATCTTTGCAGACTTTGAAAATTACGCAGAGTGTTTTCTGGAACATGTTCACTCTGCACTTTGCATTATCGTGGATTTGCAAAGTGCAGAGTGCAGAGTTGCAGATTGGCTTTCTGGAACGGGGCCCTGATCCGGAAGGCTTCGAGCTCCGCGGTAGGGCTCAGCAACTGCTCCGGCGCTGCACTGAGCAGCCCCATCGCCCTAGCGTATCAAAGCAAAGGCACCATCTTCACCTTCGCAGGCGTGTTGGGCGACCAGCCTCAGCCGCTACGGCTCACACTCTGTTAATAGTTTCCAATTTGAAACGCCATATTTATTCTGAAACAAGAATTCATAGAGAAAAACTTTTCACATAGCTGAAAGATAGTTTGTTTACCATAAAAGATAAAAAAAACTCTAAAAAACAAGTCTAACAAAAAGCATGCTTTGAAAACGCAACCGCTGTTTGAATAATGTCGTCAACATAATGTCAGTTTTCATGCCGCGCATTTTGGCGCCAAGAATCCGCCATTTATATTTTCTTTAATTTTAATGTAGCCTATGACACTCTAGTGGTTAAGACGAATCTAACAACGTATAATTTATTAAAATCGGTTTTGCCGGTTAGTAGTTACGAGGGAACATAGAATCGGACATATGTATATACAGGTCAAACACAAATTCTCCTTTTGGGCTTTGCCGCAGTCGCAAGGCCTCTTTTCTAATTGGTATAACTATAATGCTTTTGACATGATATCGTATTGTTTTTAATTCGGCCGCCATAACAAGAGCAAATAAGAGCTATTGTAACATTGACATGTCAAAAGCGATATGGTTTTACTTAGCAGAATAGAGCATGAAAGATAGAGACGGGAAGCGTGCCACGTACGATAATGCCCTCACCTCCCCCAACGTCCCCCATGCCGCGGGACGGTCGCGCTTAAACTTGTTTAACTATAGTTAAAAATACCTACGTTTTCCGAGTTCCGTTTTTTGGCTGAAAGCGTTACAGAATAAATATTAAACTATGTGATCCCAAAGTAACATACTTGCGCCGGTGACTCAGCGGTTAGCTTAGCATACAATGCGCGGGTCGTGGGTTCAGCCCCGGCTCTTGCCCCGGTTGGTTTCTAGAACAAGTGTTCTGAAGGTCGATGTATTTGGCTCACCAGTTTTATTTTACATTTATGACTAAGAGGCGTAGAGGTTTCACTTGTTTGAACTTTTGTTCGATTTTTAACACGTTTCAGCCATGGTCGTTATTGATATGGATTTTGACGCACCGGTTTATGAAAGGTGAACCCGCTAAATGGCAATACAGAGTAACAGTCCGTTCACCGATATTAGACTGTCAGTTCCTCCTATTTGAAGACTGACTATCAGTCACATGTCGACTGTTAATCTGTGCTTGAGAAATGGTGACAAAGGTTAGATCTAAAAGAAATGTGAACTGTGATGCCTTTGTCCAGCAGTAAAATATTCAGATAAGCTAGATAAAACACAGACAAATTTATTTATCTGCGTTATATCTTTAAGATAATATTTAGCTTTATGAGCATCATGAAACGGTAATTGAGTAAAGTTTTAGACCTATTTACACTTGCAAGTTATTGCTGAAAGTTTTGAGACGCAACTATGTGTAAGAGCTAGTGGAAAATCCGTTTCGTTTCAAAACTTACAGCAAAAACTTGCAAGTATAAATAAGGCCTTATCCGCGCTTATAAATACCACAGGCAACAAATATGTATGTCTAGTTTTATTTATATTTTAAATGTGTAAAAAATGTAACGAATTGTCAAAAAAACGTTCGTTAAACTAAAATTGAAACTAGTTTTAGGGAGCGACCACACGGTCCGTCAAAATTGACGCCATGTAATTACTATGATCAGACCTCGGAATATAAGGGGCAAAATTAAATGACAGCTAGGGATCGCCTATATCGATACTCAATTATCGATGCTTTTCCCATATGATCGCTCCAAGTATAGTTTGTAAAAATATGTTTTTATTGAAGTATGCAAATGAAACAAAATAGCAACATAATTCTGGTTATTCTTTATTTTAAAAGGATTTTTGAACCTTCACTCATCATCATAATTTTTTTCCCTCATTGTGTATTTCAGAATTCGTCCCATTTACTATTGTTAAAATACTTCTCCATCTCGACAGATGAATCCATTTCAGGTGGCTAAAAGACTTTACAGTTTCTGTACAAGAAGTAGGGGCAAAACAAACAATTTAAAAAATACACACTCACAAACAATGTTTGGGGCGATTACTAGTATATGGGAAAAGCATCGATATTTCAGTTTATCGATATAGGCGATCCCTAGCTGTCATTTTATTTTGCCCCCTATATTCCGAGGTCTGACTATGACCCATTCTTTTGTTTACGCAACGTCACCGTATTTTACGCGTCAGTGTGGCCGATCCTTTAGTCTACAGACTGACCGTTTCATACATTTTGTCATAACCAAACTGATTTTAAGCTCCAGATTTATTAAATAAATGGCCCTAGTAACAAACCATAACTTCCCATTATTATTCTTTTCTAACACAATCGTAATCTTTGAAGACATAAAGGTAGAGTCAACGACGACACTCAGTAATACGAAGACAAAACTGCCGGTAGAAAGCGTTGCCGTAACACCATAGAAAGTAGCTAACTGCACAGTAATAGTATAAGTATTATAAATTTAATGTGGTTAGCAATAGAGTATACAATGCTTTGACTACATCATTGCACTTAGACGCCTTGTTTGGTGTGAGGGCGCAACAACGGAGCTGGCGGACTGATACGGGCATGCTACGGTGGCTATGAGTTCAGGGAAAATAAAAACTGTTATAGTCGCGCCACTATTACATTCCTGTTTTGACAGCTGTCAACGCAGTATAAAGTACAATCTCATGCCTCTATATTTAAAAAACCGGTCAAGTGCGAGTCGGACTCGCGCACCGGGTTCCTTATCGCTGCACGTATGTATTATCTTACTTGACCATTTTATATTATTTATTTGTTGTTTTTTTAGGGTTTATAAAGTGGAAAAAGTGAAATAAAAATGGGGGTCCCCAAACAGGAAACGTTTTTTTTCATCGTATGTTTACTGTTTTTACGATACAACAAAATTAAAAATACGTTGAAAAAAAACGTTTCCTGTTTGGGGACCCACATTTTTATTTCACTTTTTTTACTTGTTACTAAATCCTGCCCTTTGAAATCGAATTCAAATCGGAGTATAATAATTACTGTGCGGCGATACGCAACCCTCAGTGCGCAAGTTTAACTCGCACTTGACCGGTTTTTGATACATAACGTCGATACATAGTGATTTACAAAATTATATTCTTGTTAAAAATAAATATTTTTTGTAGTGTTAACAAATTTTATGTGTCGTAGTTTTTTTTATCATTTTTTAAATGTTTACATTGATGTTATTTATTCATTAACCTTTATATTTTGAATATAATAACCAGCTTACCACATTGAATGTTTTGACTAAAATAGACTGTCCCGAATCCCCGTCAAAAGCACGCACACCCTACACGTTTATCTGTCCTAAGTCACGCGTGTGTTTGTATCCAACTCGGCAAATAGAAACCGTCCGTCTGTCTGTCTATGAGCGCTTGCGCCACGGCACACGTAACATACGTTTATGGCTTTATGTTCTTTATGTAAGGTCTAAGAGGTTATGTTTTACTTTGTTTAGAACTGAATTTGATTAATAACAGCGTATAGATATTTTTATTATGCCTTGTTAAAGTCCTATAAGACGTTTTACAATGTGTTGATTTTTTTGTTAGTTACTCGGGGTGTCCCTTGCAATAAACGGATAAGTTCTTTTGATTTTCCAAGTAGTTTTAACAAGGATTTATGCAACGAAATGAAGAAAATAATATGAATTTATTCCTAAGTTTAACATTTTTTAAACCGTGTCTTTTAAACTACTGGACCGATTTCAAAAATTCTTTCACCATTAGAATGCTGCATTATTCTTGAGTAACATGCTATGTTTTATTTTTTTGCGCGGACGGAGTCGCGGGTTTTACATATTATTCGAAAGTATGAAGCCTATAAATATGCAAACGTTAGGTTTAGTACTTTAGTGCAAATTACTAGTACCGACTTACCTGCCTAATAGTCAACCTACACTCTTTTTCACTTTTTCTTTAACTTTACATAAAAACTAAATTGAAATTATATTAAAGCGAAAAAAATTCGTCGGTCTTAGGCAGGATTAGAACCTACATCTCCTCTGGCAATCCGGGACAGTATTTTTTTTTCGCTTTAATATTATTTGAATTACGTACAGACGTTTCTGTTAAAATTAAAAAATGTTTTAAACTAAATTGGTACACACCTAGTGACGCCGTTCAGGAACTTAAATAATTAATCGCCTATTTTTAAATACCTCGCATGTGAGTATAGTAAGTGTCACAGGACTCATCCTAGATGAAACAGATTATAATAAAACCTAAAAGTTCATTTTTAGTTTTAATTTAATTATGGACTGTAGGTACTGGACTGAAATTTTTCAGTCAACCTATTCGCCATATATTACTTACCATATTAACTTTGATAAAAAATACTTTTTATCGAGTAAACAGCTGGGTGAAGGTCGTCTCCTATTCGGATCTCCTACTACAGGCTCTTACTTTATTTTTTGGCAAATTATGAGTACTAAGAATAAACTTAGCGATAATTCAATCGGAAAGAATAACCTGGCATTCCATACAGAATGACTCACACATTTCACACGTGTATTTTATTTGAATAAATGAATACATATTAATGTTCTAGTACTTTCAATTAATGCCAAACAACAATGTAAGGAATATTTGAGTCACATATTCGCGTGTGGCTTTGTCCATCGCGAAACAGCTAAATCAATACCGAAACAATACGGTAAATTGAATGCAAGCTGCATGGACATTCCAAGGATTATTGTTTTTGTACTTTATTTGTTTTTATTTAGTCACGTTTATAAAATAACTAGATTTGCCCGCGGCACCGTTCGTGAATAAACCGTTTACCGCTTTTCGAGATTAAATAGTCAATGACTGACAAACAGAAAATAAATAAGCATATACAAGTCATGAAACTCATACTAAGTATATCGCTATCACATTGTTGATGTTATGTCATTTTGTTTATAGCAAGATTGTCAAAAACTGCGACATTTAAAACGGCGTCATAAAAACGCAAAACAATATATTTTTAAATGGTTATTATCATTTTTATCACTTACGTATGAAGATACTGAACTGTTATTACAAGTCTTATATGTAACATTGTTAATTTTAGAAAAGTATAATATAAGTAAGAAGCGCTTGCAGTGGAGAACATGGGAAAAGCTTTTTTAAGGCCCTGTCATCCCTGCTCATAGACACCTCTGGAGATCCTAGAGCTGGTGCTTACCTCTCCCAAAGGATTGGGCTAGCTATCCAGAGAGGTAACGCAGCCAGTGTCATAGGGACCATGCCGCGAGCGGACCTGCTAGAGGGGGTGTCCTTTAGTGGTGATTATTATTTACGTCCTTAATATAGTAGCTTAGTTTTATTTTAATTTGAATAAGTTTAGTTTTAACTTTTAATAGTAAGAAGTTGCATTTAACAATTAATGGCCGGTTTTATAAAGGTCCGTTAGTAAATATGTCAGATCAAATTTTAGTCACTTCTTACAAGTTTTGACATTCCTAACCGAAATTTGATCTATCGGATCTTTATAAAACCCAGCCTAAGTAGTACAAAATAAATGATGTTGAAATTGTATTATAAGCAATGATTTATTTGTCAATCCGTGAATCTCACTTGAAAACGAAATCTTAGCCTCCAGTACAGGCTTGCCTAGAACTTAATAAATAATGGTTCGTCACACTAATATCTGCCCTTTCCGGGATTTGAACCCGGGACCGTTAGCTTCGTAGGCAGGGTCACTACCAACTCGGAAAAAGTAGAGTAGGGACCAGTTGGTACACGTAGGTACAAAATTGTACCTACATGTTAAGAACTGTGCAATTGACAATTGAGATTAGGGTTGTTAAGGGTTTTAATTAAAACAAAACTTAATTGATTCCTTGTGTAACCAAAGGTACCCATTTAGTTTGTATGACTAACTTTCGTTACACAAAGGATACGATCGTGATTTTGTTTTCAATAAGCCTTTAATTATGTAGGTACAATATTTTTGAAAACGACCCGTTTACTATTTATAATTTTAGTACTTATATATTTTTTTCATTTTACTTATATGGCCGTATATAACAATAACGTAAAAATATTGTAGAACAGAAGCCCCCTTATGATTTTAACTCTCGACGTATAAGCAGTATGCAGATACGGGTATATTCCATTGAAATGTATATTCCATTTTAAACGAGCCGGATCCTCTTTTGCCGTACTCAGTCCTGTCATTTCCAGGAATGGCAACGTCCCCCTTTCACCGACTAAGGCAAAAAGAGGGGTGAGTTATGAAAACGTCACAGTAGTACTTTAACTCAAATTCTTTATTTGCTCTCGTTAAACATAATTATATAGATATGTACATTTATGACCCCTGCAAGGGCGCTGCAAAAGGGTACCATAAGTACCTGGGACCTTAAAAACTAGAAATACTCGTAAATTGAAATTGAAATTGAAGTACCTATGCTTATCGTCAATTAGGTCAATTTGTATGAGATTGTTTAATATCCTGTTTTTTACCAGGCTGTCATAGAAAGAGGGGATTTTCGACCTATATGTACGTAAGTATGTACACAATATAATACAATACAATACAATACAATACTCTTTATTGCAGAATAGGTAGTTACAATTTGAAACAAATATCAACAATAAAATTTTATTTAACATAGACGGTCTCATAGCTGAATTAGTTATTTGTTCCCTTGTAAAGGCTGAATGACATTGTCAATGTGTTGCCCGTTTTCGACATTTACGAAAAACGAGATACCTTTCGTTACATTTTTCGAAGCGTCGCGAGTGTCACTAGGTAAGTACTTAAATTAAAATTAAATACCAATATGTCGAAATTATAAATGGGTCTATATTGTGTGCCATAAATTATAGTTTGTCATAACGTGTTTTCGGTCATAGGTAATTATCGCAAGTCATAATAACGTATTCTTTTTATGAAACCTTTTCTTTTTAGGTGTAGGGTTCCGTAGCCAAAATGGCAAAAACGGAACCCTTATAGTTCCGTCCGTATGTCACAGGCATTTTTTTATAAATGAAACCTAACCTAATACGTTAGATATTTTAGAAATTAGATAGTCAAATCTTACCATGCCTTGCCGGTTTTAAAAGCGTCCTTGGCTTCTTTTTTACGAATAAAAAAACAAACTCTTCCTTATTAATAATATTCAGTCAAGACATGAAAGGATAGTTTAAACGTTTCGAACAGAAACATCAGGAAAAGAATATAACGATCCAGTTATTGTATAAGTACAAAATTATTAATATCGGACACCAGACTGCCAACATTGATACTTAATTTGTCACGCCATTTTAAAGTAAACAATAAAACCTGACCCAACCCGATAATACCAGTTCCAACGAACGGCAAATAGGTTGCATTGAATTACATACAATTTAATAGAATTCTTTATTTGTAGCGGACTTTAAACAACCGTGTTTTAATATCCTATAATAAAACGAGCAATATTTGTAATAAGGAGTATTTATTCATGTTTTTTTTTCTCAGCTTCAATAAAAGCTTATTCATGTCACAAACAGTTGAGAAAAACCATGTTTTATAAAAATAATCTAGATATAAGCCAACAAAGATTTGTTTCTATCTCTTTTTAGCAAAACAGAATATAATATGGAGTATATTTTATATGGCCGACCTGTTATTTGACGTCACAGTGCATATCGGATCTCTTTGTCTACTCGCTGTTTGATTAGCAGTTTAAAATGCTTGTACCTTCCATATTTCTTAGCCGATTTTAATTCTAATTTAGGTTTTGTATCTATCTTTTTTACTTTATTTTCATATTTAATATCGCATTTCTCAACAGCAGGCACTGTATATGGTTTCGTATACACTTTTGTCCCCCTTTTACACGCTCAGCTGTTCAAATGTGCAGATTTCTGTAAGTTGGTAATGTTCTTAAGTTAAATAATCTTATTGGAACATGGCAACCCCTGGAGCTTGGATTCTGGACGCGTCGAGCGACTGTTTACTCAAGGAATAATTAATATAACGCTACTTGTTATTCGAAACATGAAGCTTTAGCAGATGTGTTGGGTCGTATTATGACATGTAACACTTCAAGAATTGCATCGGTTTTATAAATTACTGGGGCACGTTTTATAAAGCTACAAGTTACAATTTTACCGGTCTAAACTGGCAACACTGCTCAAATGGCTGGTCGTCATTGGTCGAGGTTGTATCAAAATGGAAACTTGTAACCTGTTAATTGTAATTTGTAGCTTTAAAAAACAGGCCCCTGTTAGTAAAATATACAACGATATAAATATTTATACAGAGAAATACATACTTAAATACATAGAAAACATCCACGACTCAGGAACACATATTCGCGGTCATCACACAAATATCTGCCCTTACCGGGATTTGAACCCAGGACCGCTAGCTTCGTAGGCAGGGTCACTATCAACTAGGCCAGCGCGTCGTCGTTTTGGTGGGTATTCTGGCCACTCTCGGGTCGTGAGTAGGGAATGCAAATAACCGGTTAAAACCAGTATTAACCGGTTATTTTCATACAAGAACGGTTAATAACCGGTTAAATTGCATTCCCTAGTCGTGAGTCCCTCATAACCAACCTAGGCTCCCCCGGGCCCGAGTGGTACGCGTTAAACCATTATGCCAGCAAAAAAAAGGGTGGTTGTTCCGACCCTTAAGAAGGGGTAGGTACACAAATACATACTTACAAAGCAGGCGGTCTAAACCAATTTGTTTAGAACTCAAACTAAACGAACTAAACTACTTATACAAGAAACACTAACCCCCTTACTAGTAAACGTTGAGTAACGGTGGTATAGCTATACAATGTTTTGTCCTTATCTGTCATTGCGACATTTGAATTTGACAGATAAGGATAAAACATTGTATAGCTATACCACCGTTACTCAACGTTTATTAGTAAGGGGGTTAAATTATTACTGTTTTGAAAATAACGTCTAGGTACGTACGTATACTAATAAAAAAAGTTGACTAAAAATATCAATAAATACATACTAAATACATATAGGTAATACTCGTACATAATACATCTTATATCAATAATAAACAAAAACCAATGGACCCATATCCTCTCTCCTCTCAATAAGCAAGCGCTGCAATTCTAACAATACACAACAGCTATTATTAATCATTAATTAATTGTTAGATTATTTATTTATTTATTTATTTATTTATTTATTCAGGTTACAAACAGTCACAACACAATTATAGAATGGATAGGTATGAGCACAAAAAGACCTAAAGAACCATAAAAGGAAATACAAACAATTTATAGCCACAATCGATACAAAATAAAATATAGGAATTTAGTTGAAAAAGAACTCAAGATAATTTAGAATTTAGGAATATATAACAAAGTCTATGCACAAGTCATAGGCAATAGTGAAAGAGAACACAGGCCCACAAAGGTTCAAGTAAAAAGTAGAAAAACAGAAAAATATAGGTAAGTCTAAAATACTCTGTTCATATATAGCTACCCCTTTCTACCAATTATTACCCGGCCCAGTCCGTTCTCACCAGTGCCACAGAAGTTACAATATATATAAAAATCTACGAGATATTAATTACACATATGCTGCTTACAACGCAATAAAAAAACTATACATTGTAATTAATAATTTTTGCTGCTTTATGCTTGAATGAATCTACACCTTCATGAAAAATATCGATGACGCTCAGTTTATCATTATAAAATTGCGTAGCACGAGAAATAAACCGGTGTTTAGCGTATGTAGTCCGACAGATATTGTTACTAAACTGAAATGATGTTACACGTGAGGAGGTGCGCGGGACCCGAAACCGCAAGAGTTCCAAAAGAGCTGGGCAGTCGATTTTATTATGAAGTAATTTGCTAAGGAACGTTGCGTCTATAAGGACCCTACGATTAACCAAACTTGGCAAGTTGTGAAGACTACTAAAGGTTGTTTTGTCATAATCAATGCAATGTGGGCCTGTTCTGAAATAGAGTGCTTTTAAAAATTTGTTTTGTATTCGTTCAATACGATCAATGTGAAATGCATAATTTGGACTCCACACCACACTACCAAATTCAAGTAAGCTCCGAACAAAAGCGAAGAAAAGTACTTTATAAGTCAATGCATTTCTGAAAGGTTCACATATACGAAGAATAAACCCAAGTTGTTTAAAAGCCTTTTGCGTTGCAATGTCAATATGTTTGATAAAATTCATCTGAGAGTCGAGTGTGATGCCGAGATCTCTAACGCTGCTTACTCGTTCAATAACTCTACCGGAAATTTTATAGTTGAAAACTCATACATAACAATAATAATGGCATAATTATTTACAGTTGCTTTGTTTTGATAATTTATTATTAGGTCTTATTCAGTGTTCATAATTGTAGTTGCAAACCGGTAAAATAATACCCCTTTTGTTCATAAACGCACGATAGCTAAAGTGCGCTTGAAATATGCTTTCTCCTTATCCTTACTTGAAAGAAAGAAAGAGACAAAGTATACTTTAACAAAAATACGTTTCCTCTGAATTTATGAATGGAACATTACAAGCATGATTAACTACTATTTTAATAAATAAAACCCTGTTCCAAGAAGCTCTCTCGAGCTGTAAGTAGACATTGTAGAAAATCTTGAATTTAAAACGCACTTTAAATGATATTTTTCTCTCAATTTCACTCTTTAGCTTCTTTCAAACCAGTTTGTATTTAAATACTCTACTGTATTCATGTGTGTAAATTAAAATATTTTTCTATTATGGTTCATGAGGTACAGCCCGCTGATAGACAGCGAGACGGACGGACGGACGGCTTAAATAGGGTCCCGTTGGCACCCTTTGGGTACGGAACCCTAAAAATACGATCAAATAGATAATTAAGATCCTCCATTGAAGTCGGTTAAAAAGACATTTAAGGACGTAAATTTCAAGTATCTTGTCAAATAATTGCAATCTCGAACGGAAGTCTGGACACAAAGCAAGCATTAAAACAATCCTCTAAAGACAAACACTTGATAACACAATCAACGGCCTCCATTCTGCATTTACTTTATCACGAGTACATTATTTGGATAAATTAGTTGAACATACCAAAGCTGCGTATGCGCCGGTGAACGCGCCAGGCGATACAAAACCTTTGGACGATGAAATTAGAGTTGATATTGAATTGCGAGTTGTAACAGCTTCAACGATTTGCGAAAATGATGATAATAATGTAGGTTGATCGAACTAGATTTAACCGGTTTGATCCATTTTCGAGTCCTATTACGTGTTGATGGCAAGTGTCACGTCTCATATAAAATTTACGTTCAGAGCCCGCGATCGAGATCTCTAAGAAAATTAGACTTCTAGTCGAGTCCTGGCCATTTAAATAGAAAAATAATAAGTCAAAGTGAAATATTCTTTTAATATTAACTTTGTTGACGGCTGTTATGATTTAAAGTGGATTGGATTAGATTTTTGATTTTATGTTTTTACACGTGTCTAGTTATTTCATAAGCGGTATCAAGGTCGAGGCCATTGGTATTTTTATTTTTCACTCACAACTCTCCAAACCGAATTAAATTTTACACTTATTAAGTAGGTGATTTTGATCAAACCCGAGATTTAATAAATAAATTCAGGAAAATATCCTCGTAAAAATATGTGGTCGAATACTCGTATTCTAAGATAGTCGTGCTATTGTTCTTTCCCGACCAATTAGGCTATCTAGTGACTTATCATTCATATAAGCAATTAAATAAGCATAGCAATTTAGGGACTAATAGAGACACGTAATAAGAGCTTTGTCGAGGCAAACCGAGGCGATTAGCGGCGATCAAAACAGAGCAGTGGTTGCTAAGCGGCAGGTCCATATTAGATACAGTATTCATTACTTGTGTTTGGTTGCATCTTGTACTGCAGTTTCTTTAGCATATGGCACATGCTTCCTTGCAGGGCTCAGTAACAGAGGGAGGACTGTTATAAGTGTAACGTGTGTATATTATGATATGATATTGATTGTAGATAGGAAATTCTTCTTGCAAGGACTTGTTATTCAATTAATAATTCTACCTATAGTCTGTACTTTTAGGTATTGAAAAAAATGTAAACAATCCAAACCATCAGTGCTCTACTTCTATTGGCTGACGAACTATATCACGTGGGTTTTTTTGTTTACATTTTTTTAAATACCTATAAGTACAGACTATAGTTTATGACGTATGTATGGCTTTTGACGTATAGACCTCGTCGTGTGAAGTGGTTCTCATAGTCTTTATTATTAGTTTAAGGTTTATTGACGTTACATTTGTAATAATTTTATTTTTGCTAGTTTTAAGAATTTATTGTTTATTACTTTATTACCTAAAGGTAATAAGGTTATTGCTTAATGTAACTTACTTTTAAGTATTATTATGTTATTATGATTGAAAAAATGACCTTCTGCTGGAGTTTCTTGCGGCACTTCATCTACGCAATGATGGTCTTGTCCGAAGCGCTTCTAGATTCACTCATGTTACCGACGTGTAAAAGAGCCCTCATGTGGCCTATTTACTGAATAAATATTTTGAATTTTTTGAATCACTATGCTGGTAATTCACCACCTAACTGCCAAGTTTCTTCCTTAATAATATTGAATAGATGCTCAGCCCACATTGCTTTTAACTAATTATAGTATACTAAACAACGATTGCGAACTGATTTACATAACTCCTTAACTACTTATCTTAATTACGATCTTGCTTGACCTCAGCTCTGTTAGGTATTCTGTTAACGGTCCTAGCTTAAATTATAAAGAGCATAAAGTCCACGAACTAACAAACACTTTACGTCCTTTTAGGTTTAGGAGTCGTTTGGTAACTTTTTTTTTAAGAAATTGATTTACCTAGACTTTATTAATAATAGTAAAGTCTTTTGGAAGTTGTTGCTTTTATTTAATATTGATTTATTAGGCACATTTAGATTTATAAAAGGTTAAAACATGATAGTTAGAGGGAACATTAGTATGTTGTCTGGTGTGTCATGTCACCAAGCGGTCCCGACGGAAGACCAGCGGCATCACAGCCAGCAGATGCTGTGTTGGGAATACTGTTATGTGATATTTATGTGTGTTATTGTTTAAACATAAAACTTCGGTTAGACTCAGACATATTAAGGAGATCACACCGGGTTACTCACGTAACAATTGTCGAAAAACGCTCGACATGTTCCCGGCTCGTCCGGAGTTCCTATTCATGAGCAGACGCGTTTTTCGACAATTTTTACGTGTGTAACCCGATGTGATATCCTTAATGTGTTATTGATGTAAAAAAATGTTTTTCTTTTCTTCTTCTTTTCTTTCGTCCAATAAAATCATTATATAGTCCCAATTAATCCAAAAGTCATTCATATTCATTCAGTATTCTTCGACTCGCCACTAAATGATTGAAGAATATTTATGTTTCGTTTTCTCTAAGTGGGACAAGAAGTGTTTGCCACTCGATTGAAAGTGTTAATTACACCTTTTAACTACAGGTGCGCTTGCTAGCCTAAATATCTCATGAAATTGATCACTTTTTAACCGACTTCAAAAAAGGAGGAGGTTCTCAATTCGAATGTATTTTTTTTTTTTTTTTTTTTAATGTTTGTTACCTCAGAACTTTCGACTGGGTGAACCGATTTTGAAGATTCTTTTTTTGTTTGAAAGCTGGTGCTTTCCATTTGGTCCCATTCTTATCGTAATGAAGATTTGATGATGGAATCCATGAGGAATCGACGGAACACTTCAAAATTTATAGGCACACCTATAGCGATTTTGGTATTTTTCATTGTAACTCGTGTATTTGCTCTTGGAAAGCACTATTTGGTAAAGTGGAACTGATGATGAAAGCCACAGATGGCCACCGGAACTCCTAAACGGTATATATTTCAAGGGTGGCGACAAGATATTTCGATTAAGATAGTTGAGCGACTATGACGAAGCATATGTATGTTTAAGTATTTGACTATGACTTTCCCACGGCGTTGCTTGCGGCGAGATTGAATTTCAATGTTCTATAGTTTCTTATTAATTCTTATTAATTAAAGTGGGACTACATAACATAATTATGATCACTAAAAAGTATAAAATAAAATAAAAGTTTAAAAAAACAAAAAAACCGCCTTCAAAAAGCAAAAAATAACTTCATTTAAAATGGTAGGTAATAGGTCAGTCCAACTGAAGTCGGCGTCCAACAATATTTTAACCAAAAGCAGACTTCAGTTGGACTGACCTATTACCTACCATTTTAAATGAAGTTATTTTTTGCTTTTTGAAGGCGGTTTTTTTGTTTTTTTAAACTTTTTAACCCTTGTTTAACAATCTACGTTTGTTATTTAAGCGAGGGAGGTAAACGAACATGAGGGTTACCTGATGGGAAGTAATCACCACCGCCCATAAGCACCAGCAACTCAAGAAGAGTTGTCGGTCCGTTGCCGGCCTATTACGGAAGTGAAAGCTCTTTTCTTGAAGGCACCCATGTCATAAAAGGTTGGAAATACTGCCTAAGGGAGTTCACTAGCACGAAATACTACAAAAAGTGGACATTGCAACCCAATCATGGCGTTGCACATTGTTTATACTGTTAGCATCGGTTTAGTTACCCGACTGTTGAAGGAAGAGGGTAATGTTTTTGACCTGTATGTATGTATGTATGTATGTATGTATGTATGGTTCTTTATTCCCTTCTAAAAGCTGAACGGATGACCCGATTTCGACAAGCGAGGTGTGGTTAGATTTGCCTTAGCGTCGCTGGTGTCAGTAGGTACTTACTTTATTTTTAACCGACTTCAAAAAAGGAGGAGGTTATACGTTCCACTGTATGTATTTTTTTTTTTTTTTTTTTTTTTATTTATGTTCACCGATTACTCCGTCAATTGTGGACCGATTTTAAAAATTCTTTTTTGGTTTGATAGAGTATACTTCCGAGGTGGTCCCATTGTCAGCAAATCTGAATCTGATGAAGGGATCAGTGAGGAATTGAGGGAACTCCTCAAATATTGTATGCAAACATATAGCGATTTTAGTATTTTTAGTAACAAGTGTAGCATTTGCATTCAGAAAGTGTCACTTGGTGAAGCGGAACTGATGATGAAGACCACAGATGGCCACCGGAACTCCTCAACGGTACCGATTTCAAGGGTGGCGATAAGATATCCCGATTAAGATAGTTGAGCGACTACAACGAAGCACATTTAATTGTTTTAAAATTACTATGATTTTCCCGCGGCGTTGCTTGCGGCGAGCTTGAAATGTCTTAAAGTTTCATATATCAACTAAGAAGTGGGACTAAATAAGCTTATTATGATCACTAAAAAGTGTAAAATAAAATAAATGTTTTAAAAAACAAAAAAACTGCCTTCAAAAACGCAAAAAATAACTTCTACTACTAGGTACTTAGTAGTAGGTACCTATCCTATTAGGTTAGTCTAACTGAAGTCGGCGACCACAATATTTTCAACAAAAAGTCGACTTCAGTTGGACTAACCTAATAGGATAGGTACCTACTACTAAGTACCTAGTAGTAGAAGTAATTTTTTGCGTTTTTGAAGGCGGTTTTTTTGTTTTTTAAAACATTTATTTGAATCAGAAATGGCGATTTTTTTTATATTGGGTCCTTACCTAAGAAATTGCCGTTATTTTTACGTGTTTTATTTCGTACGGAATTTATTCATTTTAATTTTAACTTCCAAACTATTTTTAAATTTCATTAATACAGTATGTAACAAAGGATTTAGATACAAATAATACGTTTCAATTTCTTACTTAGTGTTTAAAATTAAAGTGTGAACTCAACTCTTTTCATGTGCTGTCATTTCAAGTGTTTCAATTACGCAGAGTTTTATGAAGCTCACTATTTTTAAGTAATTAAGATATGTATTATATAGCTTAGAAGTTTCCAATATTCCTGACAGAATTTTGTTTGGTTTGCATTTGACGTTACTATATAATCCGCAAAATTAAATGTATGAAAACGACCGTTTTCATAAAATTCTCCATATAAAACGCCAATTTCATAGGTAAGGACCTAATATAAATTATAACTAACATTACATTGACGACATCGTACAAACAACCGTTGGGTTTTTAAAGTTTGCTTTTCGTGAGACTTGTTTGTTACTCTATTTCAAAACTTGGCTCGACCCGATAATACCAGTTCTAACAAAATAAACTCATAAGTTGCATTGCGTTCAATTATCAAGTTTTTTATTTATAGACAAATCGAGATTCAGGTTCTAAAGCAGCTCTATAAAATCTGAGTGACTAAAAATCTGTAAACGTAATTCAAATAAGTTTAAAAACATAACCAGCGGTTTTTTTATGTTATTTTTATTGTGTTATTCCCCAAAATATTCATTTATTTCTTTATGTCTTAATTTGATGGCCTCAGCGTATTTCTAATTCCGGTGAAGAGGTTATTTAAAAAAAAATGATATGTCAATAATTATGTGTACTGTTTTTTTCCTCAACACATTCATCGCTTCTTGCTACAAATTCATGGGAAACTATAAATTAATTAAAACCATTTTCTTTTTAATTTGCGAATTTAAAACAATGAAATGATTTATCCGTCCTTTACATAGAAGTATTTGTTCACGTGGGGTATCACCTTATGAATGAATTCTCACAATGCTCGGTGTTATTGCTAAAATTGTTTTTGAACCATTAATTACTTTGTACACTTGTTTAAATATTCACATATTTTAGATACAAGGTTTCTTGTCGAAAATAAGTGTTGTTTTCGTTTGGCATTTTATTTTGAACTAGCTTTTACCCGCGACTCCGTCCAGTTAGAAGAGTAACCTGTGTCCTCGGGGTTTAAGCTACATACCAAATTTCATCGAAATCGGTTCAGCGGTTTAGTCATAAAAGCATAACAGACAGACAGAGTTACTTTCGCATTTATAATATTAGTATGGATTCTAGAATAGAACCTTCTTCAAGTATCAGATGTGTTATGATGTTATGGACCTTTCCGATTAAACAAGCCATCTGAGGCCCTATTTTGAAAATCGAAGTTCGAAGTTACGTTAACTCTATCCCTGTCACTCGTCATTCGAGACTAAATCGAGAGAAAGGGATGGAGCATACGTAACTTCGAACTTAGATTTTCAAAGTAGGGCCTGTGTTTGGGAGCTACGGTTCCACAGACAGACACACAGATACACACATTTTGTCGGGGGTTAAATATAGTTAGTGATAAAAAAAATACATATGCTAACTTAGAATTTTGTAGCCATTTCTGCGCAGAATAAAAATCCTATTTAAAAAAAATAGAAAACAAATAGGTTAGACTTAGTGGTCCCATTACTTTTTGTCCCATTGCTATTAGCTTTCGTTTGAAAACATTTACCACGGGTCCGGAATCTCGCAAAAGTAGGTAGGTTAGGTTGGTCAGGTATCTTTAGATGCCCGAAGGGCGAACCGCCCAGAAACAGGAGCTCCGTCGAATTGAAAAAAAATCAATCCCTTCCATTTCAGTACTATTATTTGTAGATATTTAATAATGAAATGATTGTTACGAAAAACACTCCTTACTCACGTGGGTCGCACGAAACACCACCTCGGTAGAGCGAGATAGTGATAACAGTTTTCCGTACAGCCATTTGTTATGTTAACACAACTGGATAAGGCAAAAAAAAACCCAATTGTCTCTTTCTTACCAAAGTGACTCACAATAAGAATATGAAACATAAAATGGCGACTGACTCAACGATTTACTCAGGTGTTAAGAAACAAACTTAGCTGTTCAGGTGGTTATTGCTTATGCTAAAACAACATTATAGCCAGATAGGACCTTATACCTTTAACCACGGCAATATACACAAGTGGTAATACTATGAGGTATTCGATGTAAAAAAGGTAGTAAGTCTACGTCCCTTGTCAAAAGATATTGGTACAAGTTGTCTCGTTTATTTGCAATAAATTCTTTGGTAGCTTAACAAACAATGATCAATTGAAAATGATTAAAATAATGAACGTGTGCCGCCTGTGTCAATAATTATTGATAGTAAATGCATACTATGTCAATATGAATTAGTTACGATATACATAAATGGTGTTAATATTAATTTTTAAATAGGTTTCCGACAAAAAAACAGGCAGCCACTATTTTGTAAATTTTATTCGCTTTTACGCAGAAAAGCACGTCTTTTACGGAAGTCCTTAATAGTTGAAAATACTTAGCTTATTAAATTATATTTGTCCGTTAATTTCTTTGTTTTCTATGATGGAGTTGAATAGAAAATAGAAAATGTTAATAATTATTAAGAAAAAAATAAACCATTACTAATTGCCATTTTTTATCTGTGTACAGTAATGTCCTTCTTAATAGCTTGAAGCTAGCTATTGCTATCCCATTCGCAATTGCAACTGGCAGTATAATTGTCACTTGTGTTTCATACAAAAATGAAGATTACCGGTTTGCTATTAAGAAACTGGCGGCAGGTACAAGGGTGTTATTCTCTTAAAAACGGCAGTTGGTCGAACGAACGAGCGAAAGCGAAGCGGCGAGTTTAAGTAGTCCCGTCTGAGTGACAAAACACATGCATTCTCAATTAGGCATCCTTATAAGTTCGAGAAGCTATACTGCCAAATAGAAAATTCACGCGCTAAAATTTGATTTGTTCGCTCTGACGGGACTACTTAAACTCGCCGCTGCGACATTCACTCGTTCGTTCGTCCGACCGCGTTTTTGAGAGAATCACACTCCTGTACTGTACAGGTTGATTTTTTTTCAACTGAAATTAGTTTCATTTCCGATTAAAGCGCGTGTAATATTTTCGCTAGGAATATCGTACAGAGAACTAACCTAGTTACTCTTAATGGTCTGCAAATAAAATAATTATTTACTACATGTTATTTCACACCGCATGTTTATCAAAAGAGCTCAATACGCATATACTAATTAGTAACTCTTGATTCCTAATTGAACAAGGCCTATTTACAATCAACAATTTTAAGTGAATTCAACCGTTTACTATTATTTTTAAGGTCATTATTGCATTGAGAATTTTATAAATTTATGCCGTTTTTTAAATATTGAAATATAGTACGGAGTTGTGATAACCGTCGGGTCACAGACCCGAGTTTGTTTTCATACGAATACTGCTAATCACTTAAGCAGTTAAATTAACGAGCTCTACGTCGTACTAAATGATATGTTACAGGGTAAAATGGTATGTTTCAACTATAAATAAGTAACGGTTTAATCACTCCACCAATGCAGTTTTAGAGAAAAGGAAAAAGCAAGATAAAAAGGGTTTACTATTTAAGTTCTGAAACATTGGAAACGATCGACAGACAATAACATTTTCTTAACTGAAATTTTATTCAATTTTTTCCTAGAAACAAGAAGTTAAAAAGTTGTATTTTATATTTAAAAAGTTAAGTTTAAAATGTAAGTCGGTGTGTGATTTTGTTTTAAAAAGAACATCTTTTTTTTTAAGTTTAGAATTTCAGTCTACAATAGCTACGTAATATTTCAGTACCTATTTAACAAATCAAGGATTTAATAAAAGAAGTGAAGTTCTAGAAGAATACCAAACTATTAAAAAAAAAAATCTCTACTTCCTAAAAATATTACAGGCACTTATTCGCTGCAGGTATTGTTTGTACCTGAATGGTTTAAAAAACACCAAATGTAGAATATTTTCTTTTATTTACTCTAAATCTCTGTAACTTCATTGCCTAACTCAAACGATTAAAAGCTTAACCAACCAAGGGCAAAACCAGAGCAGGACAAAGTATAAAGGCACAGAAAACGATAAGCAAACTATATTATTTACATGACCCTTCTTATCTATTATAATCCCTTTTTCTTTTGAACTGCTGAAAATACATTTCCAATCTACCTAAAACAAATACCTTATCAAAACCAACTCCATAGCTAAACATTAATAATAACAAAACATAATTTGCAATAGCTATTCTAATCAAACAAAAACACGATTTGCTCTGAGCTGGGTAAAATATACCTTATTTCAGTAGCGTACCGTTGAAAATGCATTGAGCTAGCCAGTGCAAGTGCATCCTTGTGGTAGGTCAGTGACCGCGATATCTATGTGTGCAATCGAAACGTTATACGCAATGATCGTGCGTGAAATGAAATCATTAAGTATACCTACTAGTTGTCAGGGTTCCGTTTTAAAATATCAGATAAATATAATTCATCCTTATCTCTACCAAAATTGTACATGAACATTTGTTTTGTTTGTCCGCCTTTACGGTTTTACACCTTAAACGATCAAAGTAACTATTTGGTACAGGAATAGTTAGTACTTGGTAGGAATACCCGGAGATGAATCTAAACTGCTTTTTATCCCGAAAAATTTAATCGATCCGAGGGAATAGCGACACACGACTTTTTCGCGAAGCAAAAGCTAGTTAATATTATAAACGTGAAAGCGACTTTGTCTAACAGATAGACTCTGAGTTTGTTTCGGATAGACTACTATTTTTTGTTCCGAAAAATTTAATCATTTCCTACGGAATAGTGATAAACGACCTTTTCCCGAAGCAAAACTTGGTTACATTATAAACGTAAAAGTGACTTTGTCTATTAGATGGACTCTTAGTTTGTTTCAGATAGTCTCTGTCTGTTTATTTCAGATAGACTAACTATTTGTTGCAAATAGACTTCTAATTGTTTCAGATAGACTATCTATTTGTTTCAGATAGAGTCTATCTAAATCAAATCATAGTCTATCTGTTGGTTTCAGATAGACTATAATTATCTGTTTGTTTTAGATATTCTACATATCAGATATACTAATATTTGTTTGTTTCAGATAGAGGCTATATCAGGGGTTCCCAAAGTGGTCCAGGTGGACCCCCAGGAATCCACAGGAGACTCGACGGGGGTCTACGTATCTTCACATTTTTTGCCGAGTTTTGGGAATATGGTAGAAATATGGTGTAGGGGGTCTACCAGAACTAGTTAACTTTTGAAAGTGGTCAATGAGAAAAAAAAGTTTGGGAACCCCTGTGGCCCGTTTCACTAAGCTACAAGTTACAAATTACAAGCGGAAGTCTCTTTCTAGCAAAAGGAGTTAGAAAGAGATTTGTAATTTGTAACTTGTAGCTTCGCGAAACGGGCCTCTGGTCTACATGTTTGTTTCAGATAGACTATATCCCTAGGCCCTGGGGAGCCTGTTGTAGACTTTTGCAATCCCATGACTGCACATCCGTTGCCAGTCTTAGATGGATACGGTAGTCTTATCCCCACATAGGAACACAACAATACGAACCCTGCTGCTCGGTGGTAGCATATTTACTTGTTTTATAATTGTAAATTATATTAACTATGTAATAATATTATATCATGATAAAATTACTACGTCATTTCGTGATCTCATTACCATATCCGTAGAAATAAAGCCAAATGTCAAATATTCGAAAAAACAAAACAATAGTCAACTGACACAATTAACGACTTCCGAAATTAATAAAACAGTATGTTTCTAAAACACCATTATCGTGTGACCTACTGGCCACAGGAAGTACGACAAATTAATTTGGTATTATTACCGGGGTATAATTAAAGTACCTATACTTTAAACTGCGCAGGAGTTTATTTGCGCAAACGCGGCATTTTGGTTTTGTGGTATAAGAGATTTAGATTTTTTTTCTGTTTTATAGCTGACTTCGAATCCAACTGAATTGAAAAAAAAATCATCCTGTATTTTCTGCGATAAACGTGAACATATAAATATATACTGTAGTTATGTAGCAATTCGAATGGCTTCTAATGTCAGTTTGGTCAGGCCTAACAGCTTGGCACTCGCTCAACTTTAAATGGTAAAGTAGCTTGGGATACATATTAACTGCTTCCTTTATTGTATAACATGTAGGCACTAGATTGTAATAGCTTTCGCCTGCGACTTCGTCTGCTTGGATCACGTGGACTAAATTTAAGGTTTCACCTAACGGAATTTAATTATTATTGTGGATTCTATTAAAGGTTGGACCTGAAACTATCAAACTGTACTTGTATCAAACTGTACTGTATCAAATTATACGCTTTTGTATGGGTACCTATTATTCTATCGAAACACCTTTCAACGTATCATTACGCAGAAACTACATTTCGTAGATCTAAAGTCTAAACTTTTTTTTACATAAATACCAGGGGACAATGTCACACCAATTGACCTAGTCCCAAACTAAGCTCTAGGCTTGTACTATGGGTACTAGACAACGATAAACATACTTATATATAGATAAATATATACTTAAATACATAGAAAACATCCATGACTCAGAAACAAATATTCGCGCGCTCATCACACAAATATCTGCCCTTACCGGGATTTGAACCCAGGACCGCTAGCTTCGTAGGCAGGGTCACTACCAACTAGGCCAGCGCGTCGTCTACATACATACATTAAGTCACGCCTGTTTCCCAGAGGGGTAGGCAGAGACCACTTCTTTCCACCTGCTACGATTTATGTTCCATCCCTCCACAAACATTCACCGTAGCAAGGCGGCTTCCAGGGGCCCTCTTTTTGCCAACCACCCTTTGAACACGGCGTGCCACGTGGCAAACGGCGTCGCCACCGTTCCGATCCCCGGAGGGATCTGAACATCCTTTCACTATTTTGCCCCCCCCCCCAGAGTACGAAGGGCTGCCCAGGCTAGGCCTGGGGAGGGATTCTCTGGCATTGCCAGTACCCTCCTGGGGTAAAATCCTTTTAAATAGTGCTAGCATGGTCCATACTGCAGGGTCGCGTTTGAATTCAGAGTTTTCCTTCTCCTAGATAGGTAGCAGCCCAATGCTAACGACGCCTATCCCGCCGGGATAAACTTTTTTTTTCTTAGGGGAAATCTATTATGGATACCAAGCGACCGAAGGGGCCGATCACACAGCCATATACCTATAAACAACGTGTTAATAAAGAAATTATAAAAATAATGTCAACCCTAGTAAGCTGTCATCTCAGTTATAGAAGTTGTATGACAGCTTACTACCTATCTACTTTTTTTGATATTATTGCATCACGTTGTTATAGAATAATATCCTTTTAAGACTGAGGAACAAAAGTTTCTGTTCATTAAACAAATTAACCTCCACCAGCGCTGTTCAAAGCATACCTCAACTCTCCGAGCTCAAAATTAATTTTGAACATTACGAGTAAACCACCGGCATGAACTTGTATTTGATTAAATCCAATTTAGTCAAATTAATCGAAATAACCAACATAACTTCCGTCCTTCTCTAAGCATAAGTTAGAGTGAGACAGCTGTGTTTATTACAACGTGTGTTGTAAACTAAATCTAAATAACCAACATAACTTAATCCGTCCTTCTCTAGGCATAAGTTAGAGCAAGACAACTAACTCTGTTTATTACATACAAAGTAAACATTACAAATTAGGTCATAATTATTATTGTTTACCACAAGTTTTGTTGATAGATTTAATATTAATTGTTTGATATTGATTTATAATGGAATGGAGGAAAATTATTTGATTTATAAAGCAAGTTATTTCATTTTATTTACTTACATTATCAAGAACTAGGTGTTTATTTTTACCGAGCGCTTGCACGTGCACGCGACATCGTCACAATTCATTCATTGCTATTCCCTCGGGAACTAACTAAGTTTATGGGATGAAGAGCACTCTGCATCCTGCCTCAGGGTTAGGGCTATTACACCAAATTTCTTTAAAATCGGTAAATGTTTTAACTATGACAATATAACGGGAGTGCCGTTTGGCCGAAACATGTTTGCCAAATTTATCGTTTCTCAACCTTTTCATTTGCCAACCCAATTTTTTTCCTGTAACTGAAAATATTTCAGGATTTATTTCAGTACGATCGCGAAGAACCCTATAGGTAAGGTTAGGTTATTTTTAATAAAATCCTGAAATATTTACGGTTACAGAAAACAAAGCGAGTTAGAAAATGAAACGGTCGGGAAACGATACATTTGGCAAACATATTTCGCCAAAACAAAGGTAACCCGAAAATAACAAACAAACTAACAGAATTACCTACAATATTGATATGGAAGTATGAATAATACAAACATTTATGTAAGTTCATGTGTTTGTTTATTTGTTTCTTTGTCCGTATGTTCAGTCCTCTAAGAACCTTCCGTGAAGAATTATCTAAATGAAAATCGGTAGCGTGGTTTAGGAGGCGTTAGCGGATATACAGACAGACAGACAGACAGACAGAAAGACTGACAGATGCGGAAAGCGAGTTTATTTCATGCTATTTAAAAATAAAGAAAGTAAACAAGGTTCACTAACGACACACGTCTTTAAATAAAAAAAACCTGCCTTTTTGAGGTAAAATCGCCGTCAATAGAACTTGCATAAGATGTAAACAAAACCAAACGAACCAATTCACCATGATTACTCGATAATCACGTACTTTTAAAGATCAAGTGATGTGTTTGCAACGATTTATACACTAAATCATTATTTTCATAATTATCAAGTTTAAGATGAAATAACTATTCATTGTAAGTTATTTTTAATCAAAACACGCTTGGTGAATATTTGAGGTTATGTGTCAAACAGTACTATAGTAATTTGTTTTCATAGTTCGCAAGTTCTATTGACGGCGACCGGGTCCATATTGGCTCATATAAAATTGGTCTTTAGATTTTTTATACAAATAACGATTTGTGTCTATACTCATCATTTCTTCGAAAAATTTTGCTCATACTTTCTTGTTCATACTTTTTTAAGTCATAATTATCACAACTCATAATGCATTTATTTAATAAACTGTTACTTTTTGAGGATTGCTATAAATCTAACCTAACCTAACCTAATTTTATATACACGCAAGATATTTAAGAAATTCTGAAAAGTGTACGGTTCCATGAATATTGGCGTTATAAGTTCAGATGAGTATGAGTTCCGATCATTAGTATTAAAAAATATTATGAAGAGTATGAGGAGTGATCATTATGATGTAAAATGGTATGAGAAAAAATTTCGGAGTTCCAATAATCGGAATTGCAATTTTATATGAACTTTGGCGCACCCACGGCGACCTTACCTAGGTACTAAGTTGAAAAATATTGATGACAGATACCGAAAAAAACTTTGATCAAATAACTGGTGCGTTAGGTAAGGTAGATAATAAATTTATGCATTTTATCTATGCCAATTACGTCGACGTAACCGTCGGCCATTTAACTATGAAAATTAAGCTATAAAATTATATATTCAGTTTGGTAAGAATCTGGTTCGTGTAAGCACCTTGTAGAAGTTTAAATGCAAGCTTTCGTAAGTTCTAGTTCTTTTATGAGCTTGATCAAGTTGCAAAAGCTTTGTATTCTACGTGTTAACTTTATCTTAATATAGTATATGTATAACAAAGTCGCTTCCCGCCGTCTGTCCCTCTGTATGTACGCTTAGATCTTGCAAACTAAGCAACTGATTTTACTCCGGTTTTCATCAATAGGTAGAGTAAATTAAGAAGGTGTCTATGTAGAAGACATTTTGGATTATGTACGGGTGTTACAGAAAACATAAACCGGAGTGAAGCGAGGGCGGGTCGCTAGATAGCTATATTTTTATCCGACTGCTGAAGGAGGAGGGTAATGTGTTTATCAGCCTATATTTTGTATGTTTGTTCCTTTGTGGCGCTTTAGAAACTAAACGCGTGGACCGATTTTTGGTGATTCTTATGTCAATCGATTTGTCTTAATCTTGTGAGTGTCACTAAAGATATGACAGTAATCAAAATTCAATATGGCGGCAGCCAGACGCCATACTGTAAAAAATAAAAAAAATAAAGTAGACGAACTATGACAAGTGGGGTATCATTGAATAGGTATTTTAAAATCATCTTCAGGTTTCTTTCATCATTTTTCATTTTGAACGATCATTTAGGATTTAAAGTTGGTTAGCAACAGTCGGGTTTTTTAAAGCTTGCCTTTTGTTAATTATTTATTATATGTGTTTGTCTGTATGTCATTAGTAAGCGTTTAATCAGGTGAACCAATTTATGAACCTATTTCTCACGTAAACATTTGTTACCTAAAAATAGCTTAAAATATCTATTAAAAAGATAACCCTTGGTAATGGCGACCTCTTCTTTCAGCACGGCTAGCACATGTTGTCCGCGACTTGTTCGTCGCTCGGATCTCCTTTTATTCTAGTCTGTAACGATATAGACGCCTGGTGATTATTATTTACATCTTTAATATTTGAGTAACTTAGTTTTATTTTAATTTGAATAAGTTTAGTTTTAACTTTTAATTGTAGTACATCTAGACAACGATATAAATACATATATTTCTCCATATATGTATTTATATCGTTGTCTAGTACCCATAGTACAAGAGCTTAGTTTGGGACTAAATAGGTCAATTGGTGTGACATTGTCCCGTGATATTTATTAATTTATTATTTTATTTAGTTTGGTAATTCTTACGATTTGATTTATAACTTCACTGTGACACGGTTCTCAAATGCGTGACGGCTCCATTTAGCCGATTGTACATTCTGCCGAAATGCTGGCATGCGAATTTTCTGCCTTTATTTAAATTATTAGGTACATAACAACATCATCAATGTAGGTATTACTAATTATATTTACCTTGAAGTATTGCTGACGCATAATGTACAGTATTATGTCATTGACATATTTTTTTCCGTGTTATATAACAGTGCATACAGTGCATTGTGCAATACGTCCGGTTTCGATGAGGTTATTGTTTTATAGCCTTTTTAGCATAGTTAAAATGTATGGAAGGAATATAAAAAATACATACAAATCTTAAACAGCTTGACTTGATCACAAACCAATCTCTAGGCTTGTATTAACTACTAGGAGAAAATCTGTCTCGGTTGGCTCAATTTTCATTTCATCGAAAGGCATTTCTCGAGCTTTTTTTTGGTAGTCACAAGTCTAACCTAACGTAAGCTACGAACCTAATAAATGTTCAAGATACACTGAAAAATTCTTGATTTCAGTAGAAAATAGCGTTTGATAAAATTAAATTCGTTGAAATGATGCAATCGATACAGTGAAATACAATAAAATTATATCGTGGTTACCGTCCATATCACTCTATAAGTGAACCTTCTAAATAAAATTACCTATTATGCTTCCAATGATATAGTTACTTCTAAATCACAATGATTATTATAAAACTGCTAGAACTTGTTCATCAACAGCTACTAACGCAATTGCATGGAACAAGGAAGTTTGCTTTCACCGTACGCACAATTTCTAACGCTATTTTGAGCTGCATTGGATGTATATGACGAGGAAGCCATTTGCAATGATTTTATCTGCAGCTGCATTAGAAATACGGCGGCAATATTTTTCACATCCGAGAACAATGCTTCTACAGTAACATTATTATTAGTTTATGGCCGCGATTGCGTATGTTTTTTTACTGTTATTTCTTTGGAAACTCAGGGTACTGTGTTTATCAGCCTATATATGTATGTTTGTTGCTTTGTGACGCTCTAGAAACGAAACGCGTGGGTCGATTTTGATGATTCTTATGTTAATCCAATTTTCTTAATCTTGTGAGTGTCACTAAAGATATGACAGTAATTAAAATTCAATATGGCGGCAAACAGACGCCATATTGTAAAAAAGAAAAAAATAAAGTCGACACGACTATGACAAGTGGGGTATCGTTGAACAGGTATTTAAAAATCATCTTTAGGTTTCTTTCATTATTTTTCATTTTGAATGATCATTTAGGATTTATAACGATTTATTGTTGGTTAGCAACAGTCGGCTTTTTTAAAGTTTGCTTGAATTGCATGAAAAATTATGTCAGAAACCTAAAGATCATTTTTAAACATATATTTTTAAATACCTATTCAATGATACCCCATTTGTCATAATTCGTCGACTTTTCTTTTTGTCTTTTTTACAATATCGCATCTGGTTGCCCCATAAAACTTTGAATTTCGATTACTCTCATATTTTTAGTGACACTCACAACTCACAAGATTAAGACAAATCGATTGATATAAGAATCATCAAAATCGGTTTACGATGCTAGTTTCTAGAGCGCCACAATAGAACAACCATGTATAGGCTGATAAATACATTACCTACCCTCTTTCTTCGGCTGTCGGGTAAAAATTGGAACATAGATAGAAAGTTTATAGATCGTAACACAGACACGGGGAACTTTTTATCCCCAAAACTCAAAGTAAATGCGATTAACGACTGCCTGTACAGCGGCGCGGGAAAACGCCAGTCTTCCATAATATTCCTAAACCCTTTCAAGTTAGCCCCTCGAAGGTCCCATATCAATCGGATCATGGATGATAAGGCTCAAACTTGTTACCAAACTAATAAGGGACATGGAGAACTTCCTCCATTATAGTGTTTGGGAACTATGCGAGGGGGACGAGGGAATTATGAAGGGCTGGGTCAAATAGGGCTTTGTATTAAGCAAGTGCTGATGGTTCTTCGATGAATCTGTGCTATTTGGACCCTTTGAAATTATTTGAGATGCGCTCGGGTGCGTTCAACGTAATTTCCTTTCTAATTTTTTGTTGTACGCGGAGAATTCGTTGTAATATTTATATTTTTTAATTTAATTCTTAGGCACAACTTGCATACAGCCCAATTCGGTTATTCCTAAAGGAACTATTTTGTGTATGATACCAATAAATTTAAGCGTCAGAAAAACAATTTTAAATATCTCATAACTCCTGAAACAAGAGTGCCTTGACGGCAGGAGAAAGTCGAGTATTTTTTTATAGTTAGGGTCCTTACACAAATAGCTCTTTCCTGAACTATGCTTGTAGGTATTATAAAAACGATACAGGTAGATACATTGTTAAATGGATAGAAATGTATAACTCAATACTTTACTTGAAGATAAAAACCATCCAAGACACAACAAGAAATATTCTGCTCATAAAAATTTTAGCTCTTACTGAAAACCAAACCCCCTATTGGTATATTAACCGCTTTACCCAACTCTACTTTAAAACTTAACGCAAAACATACCTAATTAGAATCATCCTACCCTCAATTCTGTGTATCCACGCATAATTACCTAACGAAGCAGATCTAAATGAGAAGATACAGCTATCTCGATAATATCCGGGTCAGCCATTTGCGGCTAAGTGCCCCCAGAGCAGCATTAGCAGGATGGTCATTAAAACTAAGTTGTATATCTACCTCTGCAGTAACTTCAAAAACTATAGTAGGTATGTCCTTACTTATATCATAAGGATCGTGTCCTTTGCGGAAGGTTTAGTTGGCTTTATAACAACAGATGCTTGTGATATTGGCGTTGGAGTAGTTCTTGTGCACGATTAGATACTTCACGGCTAATTACTTCTTAGAAGTTCTTTGCCGATATTTGAGGAAGACATAAACTCTATACATGTAGACTTTTATATCATTTTGTGACTTTGGCACAGTCAAAGATAAAAGCATGGCAGCGACCAAAGTCAGGTCAAGATCTCAGGTCAACTAAACCTTTTCCGTCGGGTGTTCTGCTGACAAAAGTTTCTACTACAGGAATGACATCTCATCTCCTACAAAAACTAGATTTTCAAACCACTCCGCGAACATTATAACCCTCCTGCTCCCCCAAATGTAAGGTTTGCTAGAAGAGATCTGATCTTTTTTCTGTATAAGCAAATTTAATGTTGTCTGGTACCCATAGTACCTACAAGCCTAGAGCTTAGTTTGGGACTTGGTCAATTTGGGTGACATTGTACCCTGTTTTTTTAAATCTCTTAAAAGGATAATTTCGGCTTTGTACATCCCGGTTTAAATAAATTGAATTTTATATACCTACTTTTTGGTGTGTATAATAAAGTATTTACATACATACTCGTACATACATACCAGTATAACTTAAACTGAAGCAATAGTGATATACGCACTAACTCCGACTGTCTAGTCAGATCATACCCGACATTAAGCCGCTCCTCCACTTAACATTTAAAGCGAATCCCGGGCGATATATCATCGCTTCCGACTGCGCGCCGTTGCAAAATTTACACGGGCTCGCTCCGTTGCGGCAGCGGAGTGGTGAAACGGAATAATTATGGTTTAAGAACTTTATTCTCATAAAGAATTTACAAAATTCACTTACATGAGAATGATGTTACACTGTATAATTTATTTAGAACAAGCGCACAGGCTGTGCTTATTAAGAAAAAGTCATAATCACAATTATCACATTATCACATCGCAACACGACACTATTTACATCACGATTTCAAATTCCTATAAAGAATTACTTATTTACCTCCTGTACTACATTTTAAACATGGCAAGTATTACTTGGTATTTGAAATCTTTTATTGAAAGTTATTTTAAAATTAATAATTAATGACGTTGTAATATATATGATACTTTCCAAGATGTGCAATACCGATTGTTATATTTGACATTAAGGCCCTTATTAATAATCGTGGAGTAACCGTGGAGTAGCTAAGCCATGATTCGTCCTTATCTGTCGAATTTAATCGTGCAATGAGAAAGAAGAAGTACAGCTATTAGAGATTGAATGTGGTAGATTTGAGCCACTTGAAAGCTTTGTCATTACGCAAAGAAGATCCTCGGGGGGGCCACCGGTGTATCGCGTAATTGGACAATCGAGAAGGATGTGATGTGTCTTGCAGCTCGGCGCCGCACATGCAGGCGGGAGAGTCGATCCAGCCGCAACGATGTTTGTATTGGGCGCAGCGCCCGTGACCAATTCAAATGTCACAATGACAAATAAGGGCACATGGTTTTTATAGCATGGTGAAGGCAAATGAGTGCAGAGGCCATATGATGGTAAGTGGGATCTGAGGCTCTACTTTGAAATCAGTTATTCGAACTTCGGATCGCTCCGTCACTTTCTTGCAAATTAGTGACGCTTCGAGAGCAAAAGGGATAGCAATAGACGAAGTTCGAATTCCGGATTTCAAAGTAGAGCCTCTAAGAACCATGGACATTTGAAATGACGTGGCTGCAATCTCAAGACCAAATTGCCGTCCAGTGGCTCAAATTGGAATGCCTCTACGCTAGTGTTCTAAAGAGAACTCGCAAGCACTATTTCTAATCTTTCCAACGCCATCATCGGCAGGTCTCCTGGGTCTCTATTCCACTACTAGTCCATCTTGCTTAGAGACATCGTAATCCTATTTGATTTATTCACGTGTCGATTGGAGCTGTCATAACATCAACAGCGTTATTACAATATAAAAGTAAGGTAAGCTAAACCAAAGTGGAATAAAAACCCTGATACTATTCATTGGCATTTTGTCTCATAATGGCCAAATTAGCTGTCTATTAAAGGCCTAAAAATACTTCAGAAAATTTGCTACTTTTTTATAAATTGTACCTTTTTGCAGTCTCTAAAGTTATAAGTAAGTTCCTGAAACCTCTCTCAAAGGTAAGGTTAGTGTAATCAGTGTTCCTAATGTGAATATTTAAAACTTTTGCCCGAACGATATTGCAGCACGCGGCGGAACCCTTTCCCGCAACAAATGTACTGGAAATGGCTGATTTATTGCCCTTGGGGAACAAAGTTCAGCTCGCCCTTTGCCAAATGTCGGGGAATTGATTCCAGTGGGTTACAGTTTGTTTATAAAGCGTTATCATAATGATTAAAGTTACTCGATTTTGCGTAACTCTCTGTTTATTTTTATTAATTAGAAATGAAACCCCGTTGAAATTACTAACATACAGGCATTCCATCTCAAGGATGGCAACGAAATTGCGGTCTTAGGATTCCAATCTTAAGATTGTAGTCTTGAGAATGCATATATCTATGGGTCACAGATCTTACTTACCATTATGTGGTCCGTATGCTCATTTGCTTTTTCCATGCCAAAAAAAACAATTTTTTATTTTATTTTCATCAATAGTAGGTACAGTCTGATAAGCAGCGCCTCTATTTCCGACGGTAAAAACAATATCGTAGTTGACCTGTTATGGTATCGTTATGACGTCAGACGCCATTACTGTCAAGTAAATAAGAGCTATCAAAACGGCGACAGTACGATGACAGATCAAAAACGATATTTTTTTTTTTACCGTGTTGAATAGAGGCGCTGATTTCGTTCACGTAGCAACAACCATTTTGTAATATTAAATTCATCCCAATCTTTACGACACATTTTCATCAAAAGTCAAACAATGGACTTATCCCCGGCGATCTCTTCGAGACAATGCGGCTGCGTTGTTCGGGGTTCATTATTCTAAGATACATTAACCGCTGGTTGTATTGATACCGATCTTTCATTGTTTAAGAGGTCAAGTAGGTATTATTATAAAATTTAATATTTAATTTTGTTGCTTATAATCCGAGATAAACTCTATGAAAAATTACCTATGCGTGCATTCTTTGCTCAGTTTGACTCACTGCAGTCTCAGCCTGGTTTTGTGGTGGTAAGACCTTGTACAGGGTTCGTCCTGGTCGCTACCACCATCTTACCCCCTAACCTGCCACCAAGCAGTGATAGCATTGTTGTGCTACGGTGTGGAGGAAAGACAACTTTGAAGTAGCTTTCTCATCAGAATTGCGCCCGTGTCATAACCCATATCATCGGGTCACCCGTGTAGTGCTTTTTCACACAAGATAACTGATGGTAAATAAGATCCAAGACCCATAGGCATTCGCAAATTCAAAATTGCAACCCTATGATTGCAAATGCGTTGCCAACCTTAATGAAATCTCTCACCTCTAATTAGTAATTTCACCGGTTGTATTATATCACACCATCACACAATAATGCAAAAACTGCTGCTTGACGGTAGGTTAAAGGATGATGGTGGTAGGTTCTCGGACAGACCTTACACAAGATCCTACCACCGCAAAAAAAACTTACTCAACAAAATAAAACTTCCAATTCTTGATCGTATTCATACAGCCGACGACAAAGATATATACCTACTTTTGGACCTTATTACATTGCAATAAGGTGATAAAATAGATTCATCCCTTTGTAGTCGACTGTACAAGGAACAGACCTAGCTAATATAGCTCCATATTAAACTCCTTGTTAACACTTCCGAGGCTAGTAAATTTAAATTGAATTCTCTAGTACTAGGTCAGCCTTTGAAACCCACAATGCTCTAAATCCTAAATTACGCCCCAGCACAAAGAACCCTGCCGATTCGGGATTGAAGTACTTTCGGGGAATAAATTGATTCCTCGGCAGTAATTTACTTCAAGGACTTATTTCCCTGAGTGCTGTCGAAAGGCCCTTCTAATCTGCCGTTTAAGATGAGAGCGGCGCGGCTGCCTTACAAACGTTGATGAATATTTATTCACCTAGTTAGCGATTGCCTACGTTAAACGTAATTTTCACGAAAGTATTTATTTCGGGAAAGAATGTGTGCTGATTCTTATCCAAGTCCGTTCAATCATCTTTGCGGGATAGAAAAACAAACATCCAAACATCCTTATAAACTTTCACATTTACAATATTAACATAACAAAATTTTGAGGCATCGTTTTTGAAATGTTATCAAAAAACGGGACCTTCTTCGTGTGTGTATATGGCATCCTAGCTTGTTTAATCTAGTTTAATGAGGATGATATTTAGCTAGGTTTTATGAAAATGGTTTGAGCCGTTTATATACCTCTGTTGCAGTAAAGAGTCGCCATTGCATAAGGAGTTTTAATCTATTAAATAGTTGTTTTAATAGAATTGGTTTCAAAATTGTAAACATCTCCTCAACTTTATGTATGTATGTATGTATACTCTTCATTGAACAAAAAAAAAAATTACAGATTCGTACATAAACTTAAGATTAACATGTACAATGGCGAACTTATCCCTATAAAGGATCTCTTCCAGTTAACCTGACCATGACTGAGGAAACTGTACGAGGATAGGCAAGACTGTACCTCGTAACAAGTGGTCAATTCCAATCCGAATGTGTAGTAAATTAACACAATTAACAGTAACATGCTTGTGTGATACCACGGAATTGAGACATCGTAGTAATTTATACAGAGTGTCGGTAGATATGCTCTAAATTGTAATTTGCTGGAAGTAGACGGCGAATTCTGGAGCGCGCTCGATAAAAACATACTCAAAACTAATGACAGGAGTGAAAATACTACTACGCTATTTTTTCAGTTCAGGCTTGTTCCAATTTATTGAGGTTTGTGCCATCATTGACCATTTTAACGACTTAACAAATTCAAAAAGTCATCACTTACGTCTCAACCTTCGTTGGTTAGGGGTAACATTCGTATTGAGAGCAAATATTTGTATTTATACAGAGTGTTAGGCAGAAGGTTGGACAAACTTCAGGGACTAACTCTGTAGGTTATACTCATCAACTTTTATTATGGGATCAACATCCAAATCGCGAAAAAAAACAGCTGTTCTATACATTTCGGCTGTTTAGCTCTGAAAGTTTGTATGGAACACCTGTTTTTTTTTCGCGATTAATTTTAATTTGCCTAACATCCTGTATAATGTTTAATTGTTCCTGAATCCGAAAAAAAAACTAAACCACCCAAAGTTAATATCTGGCAAAAATCGCTCATTTAATACAAAACGGACACATTCCAAAATAATTGGCTCTTGCATTGAAAATCTTATACGAACAGCTTCTAATTTTGGAATGTGTCCGTTTTGTATTCAATGAACGAAATGATGATAGATTTTTGTGTGGTAAGGTGAAATCAAATGACACCACTATTTTCTTCTTTATTCAATTTAACCAATTGGCATAACGATTCTGGAAAACCTATTTTAGTTTGCTTTTACAAGTTATGTTAAGTGAGAAAAACAGATACTAAAAGTTTTACTACGGTGTATTCCCACTTTAATTTCCAGAATACGGTCATATCCGGGTTTTGTTCCGGGAGATTTGGGTTAATCTGGTTCCGTATTTCTGCGGGCCGATTATGGTCGTGTTTATCGACGTAGATAAGCGTAGATAAAACATCTGTCATTTTCTGACCAGTATGTAAGTGCGAGAGTGACGGAAGCTTTATCCACCGCGATAAGGGCGACCATAATACGGGCCCTGGAAGCGTTATTAGCGATATCTTCTCGGGAACTATGGCATCCTGGTACATTTAACGAAGACTTCGTAATGTTTTGGTTAATAAATTAACGTAATAAAGGTAATATCTGAATCAGATATGTTTTTTTGTGAGAATGTATAGTGCACTGCAAAGGTTGTTACATAAAAAATAAGTTTACACTCTTCTTGTTGTAAATATTTTCTAATTATAGCACTTAAATTACTAAGGGTTTTATGGTTACCTTAGCGAAAATATAACCTTTTACAAAATATTTGAAACAGTTGATTTATCTTGAATTTAATTTCTTTAATTTCACAGACTGATACGTAAAGAGCTAAACCAAGTTTTTCGACCGAACGCAGAAAAAGTAATCGTGAATTGTTTTTTTTTCAGTCATATCATAATAGTAAATTTTGTAAGTGAAAATTATCGGAAGTAATAACGTATTTTTTCAAGAAGGTGTTACATTTTTAGCATTTTTATCAATCAAACCTTACCTAATCTTATCGACACGTTAGATATTTAAGAAATTCTAAAAAAATACGGTTCCAGCTATATAAATTATGACTCTCAATAATTAAGTAAGTATGTTAACAAATATGCAATTTGCTTAAATGCTTGCTTGCTTGTACAGACCAAAACATATTTGCTATCCTACCAAAGAAGGCTAACTACATAGTAATAGTACAAGCATTTTAAACTTAAAGTGGGTACCAATAGAGTATAGAATGGTTCGACTACTACATTGTAGTTATCACCTTCTTTGGTAGGACGGCAGATATATGGAAAACAACGGGCTCCCCGTTTCATTATCAACGTTGAGGCAGCTCCTATATACTTTAGAATAAAATGGCTGTGTAGGTTAAAAACCAGTTCCTGTTTAACCAACGTAATAAACACGGTGACCAACCGCTTTACCGGACTAAACCTGCCTGCGGCGTGTTGATAAGAGATAGCGACAGAATTAGGTTGGTTAGGGTTTTGCTTACCACCCCTTTAGAACTTTTACCTTCTATAATCATAATCATAATATTTATTGTATTAAACATACATTTTCATTCATTTATATGTACAAATATAATTTATATTATCAAGGCTTATACAATTCATATGGTATTAAAAAACATACAATTAAAATAACTGGTAAAATTAGGTAGCAAGAATTTGCGGTGTAAACCAATAAATATTTTATTTCTAAATATTACAATGTGAAAATAAAACTACGTCAAATTAAAATAATTAAAGCCATTAAACCTAAATAAAACTAAACTAAAGGTTAAGTAAGAAAATTGATAAGTACTAAATAAAAACTAAAGCAGAAATTGCTTCCGTGGCAAAGTACCACAGATTCTGGCAGCATTTCCTTGTTTAAAAGCAATGCTCTCTAATTAAAAATTATAAAAAAGGAGTGTAAATTAAAAAAAAAAGAGAATTGGGAAATTACAGTGTAACGCTATCTTAAATAACTTGCCACCAAACCTGAAGCAACGACAAATTACAGCAAAATGTATAATTAACAACGTTACGATAAACGTTAAGCGTAATCAAGGATCGCGCTTTCCCAAAAACGCATTCAATACCAGACTCAACAAATGCCATATGAATCAGGCTCTTTGGAGAGTTCTGGGCCGTGAATGCGCCCACTGCGCCTCGCTGATAACAGATAGACAGTAAACAGCTTACACGTCCGTAACTCGACGCTTCTTTACGACTGCTTGAAACTCGTAAAAGTTAACGCTTGGCTACAGTTTAGCTAGCTACCAGTGGATCTACAAGTTTACATCTATATAATATCTATGTGAATAAAAATGAATCGCTGATATGTATGTACGTGCATAGATAACTTTCGAACGCCTGCAGCCTGCACCAAATGGAGTAATAGTTACTGTGTGTTCGTTATTGTCAGGACAAGGTTTGTAGGTAAGAAAAAAAAAACCAAGAGGAAAGTCGGAAATTTGCAGCTGGGCAAATCGTTAGTTTTTATACATTTTAACCGGTAAATACCATTAAAGTATTTCATCCTACCACCACCTGACCAGTTTGCTCATTTGCCTTTTCACACTAATAATATAAATACGGTAGATTGTGTCTGTATGTGAGTTTCTCTAAAACGCTTGAACAGATTTGGATGAAATTTGGCATTGAGATTACTTTTAATCCCGAAATAAATTGCTACGACGAAGCAGAAGCTAGTATGGCTATAAAATCACCCTCCTTCTGGCAGTCGGGTAAAAAGGCTGGCAACGCACTCTAAATTGTAAATTAATTTAGGGTAGCTGTGTACTAAGTAGTATAACTTCTCCATGTCATAAAAAAGGCTTTTAACGAGAAAATACTAATCCACATTATTTCCTAACTAGATAATTTACAGAAAGAACTCAAAATGGAACCCAGAGGGGCTATTGCCTAACGCACTCCCAATCGCAATCAACTTCAAAGTAGAACAATTGTTTTCATTTTGTGTGCAAAAGCCTTCGATTTTCAAAATGAAAACTATTGCGATTGCGAGTGCGTTAGGCAATGGTTCTCCGTTCAAAACTGAAGAGTTAAGAAGTTGTAGTGAAACCACTGTTTTCTAACTGTTCTCCTTTAAGCCACATCTTAAAGATTATTGGCAGTTTAGATTACGTGAAACTAATTATTTCTCCGTTAATAAAGCGAAGTGCTGCGTTAACGAGAGTTTCGGCCATTTTGACGAGATAAAAACATAACATAAACCTGGGGAGCTCTTAGTTTTAGGTGCTTGAGCATTTTAGCTGTCAAGCCAGCGGTAGTAACTTGTTTTATGTCACATTAAATATTAAATCACGAATGAAGAAATAACGGTTGGTTTTGTGTAATACCCGTTGTGGGCTTTAACTGTTTTGTACCTACTCGTAAGTTTAATTTAAAAGGAAATGGCGCTTTTGTTCAACTTTAGGTATAACTGTTTGTGTTCGGCTTGACAGGGTTTAGTAGGAGATCCGAATAGGAGACGACCTTCACCCAGCTGTTTATTCGATAAAAAATATTTTATATCAAATTTAATATGGTAAGTAATTTATGGCGAATAGGTTGACTGAAAAATTTCAATCACAGTAGAGTCCATAATTAAAAAATACTAAAAATTAACTTTGTTTTTAAATTCTATTGCTTGTTTAATAGATTAATTATATTCGAAAGTATGAAGCTTATAGAATATGCAAACGTTAGGTTGACAATTTTTTCCCATCATAGATACACTTTGAATAGTCTTTGATTTGTTTTGAATTTTAAAACAAAAATACTTACCGTCAAACTAAACCACACCTTACACCACTGTCAAAGGTTTCAAATTTAAATAACAAAAATTGTCAGCAAGAATTTGGAGACATACAAATTGATATAATTTGCACTCTATCTGGCAAAGAATAGAGTTTAAAATGGACTAAGTTAAGGGAAGATTGAAGGGATAAGGAGGTATTTCGGACACGCAGATTTTACGCACTGATAGAAGGGTCGCCCCTTTTACCGGAAATGATGGCTACTTTCAGACTGTCGCGGAAAAAAATAGAATCCCGAAATATATATTTAACAGTATGTAAAAGTGAAATGAACAGTGTTTTTTTAAGTTCAATCATACGAAGACAATATAACGTTGATGTCGTGCAATGACTGAATGAATGAATATGAATGTAACAATTTTAATAAATTGCTACATAAGTTTAATGTTACATGTGCTACGAATATTTTAAACAATATAGGTATATTTGCAGAAAAAACTTCAAAACAAAACGTTAAACCTGATTGAAAAAAAATAAGTATATTTCAATTATAGTTTTGTATATTATGTTATATTATTCTAGCATTCTATTTAAAGACGTCTTCAATATAAAAGATATTTTGAAAACAGGAACAAAATACACATTTGAGGTTAGGTTTGGTTATGAAAAATATCAAAAGTAGGAAAACTTCCCAGGCTTTCATTTGGACGACTACAATCTAAAGACTGCAATCCTAAGACCGCAAATGAGTTGCTAACCCTGATGAAAAGGATAATTTGCTTTTTTTTTTCTATCTTTCTGGCTTTTTTTAACTATTACAACTGCAAAGCTAGCGTACTCGCGTCTCTTAAGAAAAATCTCGGGAAACTATTTCTACAGATTCATTTTTTATGTCTCGTGAGTAAACAACGTGCGCACGAGATTTGGCATAGATTTTTTTGCGCGTGTTACTTTATAATTGTATTTATTACCATGTTTTTGCGACGTTTTGGCACGAGTGGGCATAAATTTAACGCGACAACCTGACATCTTGTATATCGTTAGTCAAATATATATATTTTTTAATTATTTACGTTATGTCAAAAAAGAAATTAACCTAATTCACTGTAATTACGACTAACGATTTCAATATTTTTTAGTTTAATTTTATACTACAGATATGTGTAGGTACATGACCGAGTTTTATAATGGCAATACATAACGCTAACTGCACTATCCGTTACATAATGGCTGTCATTTTAAAATAATGTCAGTTGATATGACGTAACTTGGCCACTTTAAACAAAAACGTATTTTGCTTTTAAATTCTACATAAAAACATGCACAATCCTCTTCCTCCTCTCTCTCTTTCCCTTTTTAAGTCATTCAAAAACCAGACTTTTTTGAACCCTTGTCATCTTGAAGAGTTTCGTCTTTTATCGTAGGCTTACACCAGCGGCAGATAAACTTTGTTCAATTTTCGCCCGCTATAGTCCTGTTATCTATAAGTATGTTACAAAAAATAAAAAATAATTGATGCGTATGTATATCTTTGACCCGCGATTTCGTCATCAGCATTTATCTTTTTTTAAGGTTAAATATTACCAGTATTAAATTACTTTAAATCCATAATTTGCACAGACTCCAATCGAAGCATAAAAGTTCCTACGTACAAACAGCAAATCATACATAATTTAACATTTATAATACTTATTACTACATTTTGTCCTCAACTGTACTTCAACTACACCTTTTCTTCAAAAACGCGTACTATCTCCCTTCCGCTCGGCCGGCTGACAAAAAATGCGGGGATTCGGAATAAATTACCAGAGCAGCGTTCTATATCGTTTCCTATTCATGAAATAGGGAAATCATTGAGTTTTATAACAAAGAACTTTGAAACATGTTATTACTTCTGAAAAGTTATCTACCTAACTGATGGTGAAAACCCCATAAAAATTCGTTCAGGGTAGTGATTCTTTCAAAAGCAAAGGTGAGCGAACGCAGGAGTGAATGTCCAAGCGGCGAAATTAAGTAGGTAGTCCCGTCAAAGCGAACAAAACACATTTCAGCGCGTGTATTCAATTTGGCAGCATGGCTTCTCGAACGTATAAGGCTGCCTAATTGAGAATACACGCGCTAAAAATGTGTTTTGCTCGCTCTGACGGGACTACTTAAACACGCCGTTTGGACATTCACTCCTGCATTCGCTCACCTTTGCTTTTGAGAGAATCACTACCCAGTAGTTTTAGTGATTATCGCGAACTACGGATGGGGTCAATTTTTTTGATTTCAAATTTTGCATATGTCATTACAAAACCTCTCTTTACCATTATACTAATATTATAAATGCCGAAACCTGTATGTTTCTTAGAAAGTTTGTACCTAGTTCATGACTAAAATTAAGAGACGTTAACTTTTCCGCTGAGTTACGAAAATTAGCTATACTGTTATAAGACAATTGGTAGTATCTCAGACAAAACTCCTGTAGCAAGTGAAAGCATATTACTAACGGGTGAGGATTGAATCTGCTTCGTTTAGAGATGCTGCTAATTAGCGTTGAGAGTAGTATATAATACGACTAGGTCCTACTTTCTAAGGGCCGTATTAATAAACTCATCTTGACTGTGAGGCCCGTCACAAGATACGTCAAAGTAAACGCCAAACCATAGAACACTGTAATTTTTGACGCTTCTCGAGACGAGCACTAGAGTTGAGATCAGTTTATTGAACGCCCCTTTACCGATATCGACGATTTGGTAAATATAGTTAAAGCCTGGACATAGGGTGTTTGTTATCCCGGAAAAGGTAACAGGTTCTCGAGGGAATAGCCGAGGGACTAGACAAAAACTAGTTTGTTACAAGTAACGAGGTTGAGGTTGAGGTTGTCTTCCAATTCACTATCTTGCTGCTTTATCGAAATCATATTGTTGCCGTTTTATAGCTCGTATTCACATGTTAGTAAGAGCTACTATAACGTGAGCAATTATAATAACAATTATATAAAACAAGAATAAAGATATTGGAATAGAGCCTACGGTTGTCCAACGTCCGAGCGATCGAGTTGTAACTGGGCCATTCTACTTTTCGTTGTACAAAAGTTTTTAGCCACTTTCTCACTAAACTATTTTTATTTCAAAAAAGGGTAAAGTGCAGCCATTTCTAACTTTAAACTTGAAAAGAGACGTAAATAAGCTTATATTTAGAATTATCCTAATTCATAAAAAGTTATTTGTAATAACTATAAAGTGAGTAACGCAGTGGATGTCGATGTCCCCGCCTTTTCTATGGAAATGGTGCAATTTACCACTGAGTTACCATGATTCGTCAACGATAATTGAGTAATTTGAGAATTGTTATTTTGGAAAACATTAAACTTAAACATTCTAAGTTTATGTTATTTATTTAGAAGCGGATTCATAATTTGGTATACTTTTTATCGGACGATAACGACTTATGTACACTGAAAAGTAGAATGGCCCAACTACCTAATTCAGAATACGCTCGGCCTAAATGTTGTTTGCACGCTCTGAAGTGACAGCTGTCAGTTCATGTTGAAAAGTTGAGTGAACATGGCTGCTTATTTTGATCACTGGATCATCGCACGCGCAGCGACATTTCAAAATGGCGCCACATTTAAAAACCTTAATCTTTAATGTCAGTTAACTCCAAAAATAAACACCAAAACAACATAATCCGTAGGAATTAAAATCATTAATTTATCGCCGTGTTTTTCCTCTAATATTTTGACTTTTACAAACACGTGTCTATGCGTTTGCGCAATACGCTCGGCGCACTGCCAATTAGGTAATTTATAGCAAATTATAACTGACGATAGGAACTTTTTTCAAAGGTGTACTGAAAAAAAGAGCATGCTCATAGAGGTTTGTCTATTTTTTTTGTTCACTATTTACTGAGAAAATAAATGAACAAATTTCTGCTAATGGTTAAAAGAGCTTAAACGCCACACGGCACGGCTAGTGCTAGGTTAAAAAAACGTTGTTACAAACCAAATGACGTCATTCCGACCAATAGTCCAAAGCGGATGTTGCAAACATTGATATTCATTTTATTTTTCTCTGAGAATCATAATTAAAAAAAAACACTGCTTTTGAGACCTCTTATAATCAAGAACTTTTCAAAATACCTTTTAAAAAAGTTCTATGTATTTGGTAATCTATAGCGAATTATAATTATATACTATAATTTAAGATAATTTTTTATGTCTATTATTAGGTAATTCTGTAGCTTTCCCTACAGAATTCTCTGGGATTACAGGCGTGAAGGTATGTATGTATGTATAATTATGGCTATGATAGGAATGGCTACCCTCCCAAGCCAATAAAGTCGTATCTTAAATTAAATAACCAAAGCAATTCTAATTCTATACCGTTAGTAACGAGGTTGATATCACTACAAGAGTTTTATCTGATATACTGCATATAGGCTTTAGGGAGCAGAATGGTAAATTCATAAGTGATACATTGATGTTCTTTTGGCTGTAAATGCATTTGGGCTGCATCTTTGACGGGTGATAAATGCCACGTAGCGACCAAGTCTCGAATTGGCTAAATATTACTTGTTATGTTCCATTACAAAATAAGATTTGTGTATGGTGCCAGCCATGCAAACATTCATCTCCTTTTAGCTTTATCTATACTCCGTTTGTTTAGGGACTTGTTCAAATGTAAACAAACGTTACCATATGACTCTGGTAATCGCCCAATCAAAATGGTTTTGTCCAACTGTGACGTATCAGTGTTCTGTGAGTCTAGACAAGTTGGTTAACGCCAACATAAACGATTTTCGAAAACTGACAAAACGTATGGAATTGACGTATTAGGCGCTCGATGCGATCGTCTGACAGCTTACGTCAATCCTATACATTTTGAATAACGATAACGAAAGTCAAATGCATCTTGTCTACATCAATCTATATATATAAAAGGCAAAACGGACTAACTTATATATCAACGCACAGCCGAAACTACTGTACCTAGAAACTTGAAATTTGGTACAGGGGTTCCTTTCATGATGTAAGTGAGCACTAAGAAAGGATTTTCCGAAAATCGACCCCCAACGGGAAGAAATGGGGGGAGTAGCGGGAAACTAATTCTACGCGTACGAAGTCGCGGGCGTCCTCTAGTTCCATATGTAACATAACTGCGTTGCCAACGCTGAGAACCAAGATAATGCCTCTATGCTAGTAATTTCACTGGTTGTCTTATCGATAAACCGGAACACAATAATGCTTGGGGGTAGATTAAAGGATTAGATGGTGGTAACGATCCGGACGGACCCTGCACCAGAGGCACTACTTTGAAAATCTAAGTTCAAAGTTACGTTGGCTCCATCCCCGTCACACGTCATTCGAAACTAAATCGAGAGAAAAGGATGAAGCGAACGTAACTTCGAACTTCGATTTTCAAAGTAGGGCCTCAGGTACCCATCGTTTTCTCGAATTTCACTTCATCGTTGTATCATTTCGTTGAATTTTATTTCATCGAACGCTAGAGGTCGCTTTTATATCGAGGATTTTATCGATTTACACAATATTTATATCCCGAAATCACTGTTGCGTAGGGAGGTCAACGCAGACGAAGTCGCAAGCAGAAGCTAGCATATTAAGTATACTGCCCTGCCAAAGCTGGGCATACACGGACGCGCCGTTTGTCTCAGCGACAGATGGAGTGTAACTGGATGGGCATAATATTTTTACCCCATTTAAGGGCGCGCAACCCCACGCTTCAACAGTGCGATATCACGAAGCAGTTAGCAGACTGATTAAAAAATGGTAGCCAGAGAACGCATTGACGACGACGCCATTTGGCCCGACGCGGAGTCGTGGCGTGTTTCAACGTTGAATTTCGACATTTACAATAGTTCCATTCGGATTGCGCGTTGGCACGTCGTGCTGGCTCTCCGTCCATTTGGAAATCCAATGGACCGCACCAAGTACTTTAAACGCAACAGTTTTGACATTCACGGATCGATTTTGGCGCGGCGCTGCTCAATTCGGCTTGTTCGAGCGGTCGTGAATGCCTAGCTTAAGACAATGGCGGTATCTTAGACAAAGCTCTTGTAGCAAGTGCAACCTTAATGCTAACAGGAGTGGATTTAATATATTTTGGCTATTGAATTTGACGTACCGCCTTTTGTCTTATGAGGGCAGTATATCGGTTCCAACACTTCAAACAGTTTATGACTGTGTAAGTATAACACATTAACGGCTTTATCAGAGAGCGCGGCGATCGTTTCTCCGCGGCGCTGGCGCACGGCCAAGCTGCGCGTGCGAGGGTGCTATTCCCGTCGAGGCCCGAGCGCAGCCGAGTATGCCCGAACATGCACGATTTATAATGTTATGATATAATTTTTAACGAATTATGGCTTGATGGTGACTCTTTCTTGCATGAAGTATTTAAATGTTATATCTAAAAATAAAATTAATGCGAACTCTGTTAATAGTATGTACGCATGTATGAATCCGTACCTGAGAAGCATAACACTGCAAGTCCACTTTTTAAGATTTTTCTTTTTTTAATGTATCATACATAACTTTTTTAGCTCTATCGAACCATAACGCTGTATTTGCAGAAGTCTTTACAGTTTCGGAGTTTCTTAAATGTATTTTGATGCAAGAGCATTAGTCACTTCGAAGCATTTCAATCTAAGTGAAGTGTAATAATGTATGTATAAACTGCATTTTATCGTATGTCCAGAGTTACAGTGTTATGAATGATCAAAGTGGTGCCACTGTATCATGTTATCAGGCATTTCAATGTAAGTCCGGACTTACAGTATTGTGCGCCATACATTAGCTAGGCGGCGGAATGGGTTGTAAATTACATACTTGAGAAGAATAACACTGCAAGTGCCATTTCCGTAACTTTACCGGAGAAGCGATTTTGTGTAAAAAATTCAGCGACAATGAGGAAGTTTTAAAATAAAACGGTCAGATTTAAATTATAAAGACTTTAATTAATCAAAAGTGTGGTTATTTGAGATTAATTGAGATTTGTTACATTCGGAAATCAATTTTTAATCTAAAATATATTTACAATAAAAAATATATCTGTGGGCACATACAAAGTTCTGCTATTTAAAAGAAGAAAAAACAAAATTTCAGAGTTACTTACTTCGATAATATACCTTTAGTAAATCGAAAACAATATTTAAAATTGTATTATTTGTATTTAATTACAATGTCCACTATAATAATTGTAAACGGAAACATAAATTTTGCTGTCATACATACAAGAAACTTATTTATTATTATATAAAAACAACATTTAGTAATATAATACAGTTTCGAATATTGTTTTAGAGTTTCTAAGGGTATAATTATTGTGGTAACTCTAAAGATTTAATTTTTTGTTGAGAAGCAGAACACTGTATGTGGGCTAGTTTTTTTCATTTTATTATAATAAGTATATCTTACATTAAGAAATTGATCTCAGAATATAACAAATATAGATCTCAAATAGCCATCCTTTTGATTGATAAAAGTCTTTGTTATTTAAATCTGACCAGTTTTAGTACAAACCTTACTAAATGTCGTGTATGCTGCATTTTGACACAAAATCGCTTCTCCTGTAAAATTACGAAAATGGCACTTGCAGTGTTATGCTTCTCAGGTACGGGAATGTAAAATATTTTATTGTCCAAACGGGAATATGACAAACAACAACAGAAACACAAAAAGTATGTACAAAGGCGAAATTATCTTCCAGTTAACCTTACTAATGTAAATTGGTTAATAGTTACGAAATCTTATGCATAGGCTTCAGGAAAATGGGTACTTGGGATAGGTAACAGAGCATATAAAATAGTTGCCACACTTTGAGCCCCAAAAGAATATAAGTTTATGGCAAGAAAATAATTGCAACTTATAATTGCCGACTGTATTTTTGATGTATGGGATGACGATCTGCGAAAGGATGCGGCAAGCTGAAGACAGGGCGCTATGGCGCTCATTAGGGGAGGCCTATGTCCAGCAGTGGAATTATATAGGCTGATGATGATGATGATGATGATGATGACGATGATGATGATGATGATGATGATGATGATGATGATGATGATGATGATGATGATGGTGATGATGATGATGATGATGATTATGATGATGATGTATTATGTATTATAACTTTAATCACTACTAGCGACCTGCCCTCGCTTCGCTTTAGTTTATTGTAAGGTTTCTGTAACATCCATAATCTAGAATTGATCATTCTATCTATTAAGGAAAACCGCATTCAAATCCGTTGCGTAGTTTGAAAGATCTAAGAGTATCTACATACAGAGGGACAGACGGCGGGAAGCAACATTGTTTTATACTTTGTAAAGATTATGATTATGAACGTACTATTAAATAAGAAAATTTCAATTCGGAATTATATAATATTACGAAATCTAAACACCAAAAGACATAAGAGTCTTAGCAACTCCGTTGCCTTCATCTCCAAAACAGACAAGCGTTTTGGACATCTCCCAACCACAACCTAGGCGAGATTGGTCTAATAATATTTTAATAAACAACCAGAAATAGCCCGAGTCCACGTGCGGCCCGTGGCTGGTTGGCAACTTGGCACCCAGGACCCACGCTCCGAGCTGGTGTTCCAGGGTCGGTGGTTTCCCTGGGTTAGGGTAATTGAACATGATCGATTGACAATCAGACGAATAGTACGGCCCTAAACAAGTTGTATTGCGAGAACTTTACGTTATCGAAAATGAATAACGAAACCTATATTTTGTATTTTGACGACGCGCTGACCTTGTTTGTAGTGACCCTGCCTACGAAACTAGTGGTCCTGGGTTCAAATCCCGGTAAGGGCAGATATTTGTGTGATGAGCGCGAATATTTGTTTCTGATTCATGGATGTTTTCTATGTATTTCAGTATATAAGTATTTATATCGTTGTCCAGTACCCATAGCACAAGCCTAGAGCTTATTTTGGGATTAAGTCAATTGGTGTGACATTGTCCCCTGATATTTATTTATTTATTATTGTTATTTATAAGATTGACGTAAGCTGCCAGATGGTCACGCTAATCGCTTATGTCAATTCTATATAATTTTGCTAGTTGTCGAAAATCGATTACGATAGCGTTATGAATTTTGTCTAGGACTTCAGTTGTGTCATTATCATGCATACATACATACATACATTAAATCACGCCTGTTTCCCAGAGGGGTAGGCAGAGACCACTTCTTTCCACCTGCTACCAACGATCTTAACAAATCTCTTTCGCTTCTTCCACATTCATACATCGAGTCATGCACGCACGTCGGTTTTGGGTACTTAAGATTCAGCGCTTTTCCAGTATTTCCCCGATTTGATTCCAGAAAGTACGCCTACGGCGTTATCTTAAACTAACTCTCATTATCTCTGTGTATCTGTAGGCAACTTATAATGCCTTATTTTATTTTTTCTTGGATATTGATGTGATATCGAGTGTAATCTATATATAAAAGGCAAACCTGACTGACTTATATATCAACGCACAGCTGAAACTACTGTACCTAGAAACTTGAAATTTGGTACAGGGGTTCCTTTCGTGATGTAAGTGAGCAGTAAGAAAGGATTTTCCGAAAATCGACCCCCAACGGGAAGAAATGGGGGGAATAGCGGGAAACTAATTCTAAGCGTACGAAGTCGCGGGCGTCCTCTAGTTCTGAAATATAGTTTATAAACCATATACATTCTGGTTTATTAAAATGTGTGTAATACAATATTGGAACATTGGAGATCGTTTTAATGATTTCGAATTTCAAATATTAATATACCTGTAGTTGTCTACTATCTATAGAACGGTCGAACTCCAAATATATATATATATAAAAGAATATATATATATATATAATCTATAATCTATATATATAATCTACTTTGGAGTTCGACCGTTCTATAGATATATATATATATATATATATATGTTAACCAACTTATTTTTAAACTCAATGAGGTGACTTAGACACTGCGGTCACTCCACAAGTGGAATAGTCTGTTTGCTAAACCGCTCGTTGGTTAGACCTTCCTCTTCTTCTTTATCCCTTTCCATCAAACTCAAATGCCATAATGCCAGATAAGGATAGGTAAAGCATATTTCAAGCACACTATAGCGTTTATCATTAAGATTGTAACTCTATAAAGTATAATTGTATATTAGTCTATTTTAGTACCTTGTCACAGCTATTGATAAACTAAATTCAAACCATTCTCACCTCTAACTTTACTGCAACAAAGTACTAAAATGTAGAGCTACTTCTGAGTTTGACTACGAACTTAGACCTTTGTTTCAGTTTACATCAATTATTGTTATATTGTCTTCACATATTTTTTATTTATTAATTTAAAAGCCCAGCCTTAAAAATTGCGATTTCTGGCGGTTACTTTAGGCTTTTGGACTTATCCTAACGTAAGCGACGCACGTGTCTCATGCACGTCTTTAGTGATATTGTTGCTCGAAGAGACATACGTAAATGCAGGCCGTTCGTCACTCCACGTTGGTCTATATATAGACTTAATTGCATTAATGTCTTTCATAATAGTTGAGTAATTAAAACGTGTGACATATTTAAAGTCGATCTTATTTTTAATGATTAATACGTACTTAGTTTTTAGTGAGTCGGCCCTGAAGGCACTTTCACATGCCTAAGTCTATTAGGATTAGGACCTAACTAGATAACTTATACACTGTATTAACTTAACACACTCATTATTTATTTATTATAAGAGGTTGAGAAAGTAAAGGGACGATATTTGTGTGTAAATAGTTTGTAAGTTAAATGTGATTTTTATGTAAGAAAACATACTGAATATGAATCTTGAGATTGCAATCGTCCATCGACCTGTCAATTTCACCATCCTGACAACGATAGGTGACAAGTGACAATTCGTTATACATTGCATAGTCGACGAGTTCCTACATCACTCGGCGTCATCTAAATTAAGCAAAGTACACGAAGTTGTCTCTCGACAACCTAGAAATAACGAGCTAAAAAAAAAAAGGAAAACACAAATTGACCAAGTCCCAAACTAAGCTTTAGGCTTTCAAAGTCATAAATATGTATAGGTACGTTCTCAATACGCCAAAAGTATCTACATGCCTCTATATTCCACTGACAATAAGGTTAGTGTAGGTATATATTATATTTGATGTGATAGGTGGTTATATATTATTGCCTTCAACTGTGCTATGGGTACTAGACAATGATAAATATACTTATATAGAGAAATACATACTTTAATACATAGTGAACATCCAAGACGAATCTTATCTATCTCACGCTCATCAGACAAATATCTGCCCTTACCGGGAATCGAACCCAGGACCGCTAGCATTGTAGTCAGGGATACTACCAACTACGCCAAACGCGTCGTCAAACGCGACGTCAATAGCGACGAGTATTGAAAATCGCATAGTAAGCGGTAAAAATTCAAAGAATTAACCAGGTATTATTAGTTTTATAGTTTCCAATAATTTCCTTCCCCATAGCTACGTAACGTAACTAACTAACTAAAAACTTCACGCACTTCTTTACCACGCATTGTATGAGTTTTTGTAACTCCATTCAGTTCTCAAGTCAACCAATTGTATGGAAGACAATCAATAACCGTTTCCCAACGCGTTCGCACTTAATTAATGCGAAATTGCACCTGTTAACTGGTAACCCTTCACTGCCGTAATAATACCTTTTGCTACAGTTAACATTTATTAGAGGATTAAGGTAGTTAGTCGTAAACTTGAATTAATTTGAATTTAAGGGACTTGAGTACTTTGCGGATATCATCATTTCTGATTCTATCGCGCAGAGAAACTCCGAGCATAGCCCTCTCCATAGCCCTCTGAGTGACTTTGAGCTTCCTTCCGTTCCGTGAGTGGCGTCCGCGGATCGGGAGACGAGCTGTAGGTAGGCCTCCAACAAGATGGAGTGACGACCTTGTAAAAATCGCGGGAACGCGGTGCATGCGAAAGGCACAAGACCGGTCTGAGTGGAGAGCCTTGGGGGAGGCCTATGTCCAGCAGTGGACGTCTTTCGGCTGACATGATGATGATGATGAGTAGGTACTTTGCGAGAAAACACGGAGGTTTAAGTAAATATTCAATATTTTTTTAGTTAAGAGCACATTGATGGTATAAGTATAGTTCAGTTAATATTATTGTATTAGCCTATAATTATGTCCCACTGTTGGGAAAATGCCCCATGGATTTCCATAACTCCCTGTCCATATAACCTTCGGTCAATCTTTTAGGAAAGCGTCCAAGTCATCCCGCCATCTCTGTTTGGCTACCTTGCCGTCTGTAGCCGTCCTGGGGGACCCACCAAGTGACCGTACTATCCCACCTCTGTGGGTGCATGCGGCTGACATGCTCAGCCCAGGCCCACTTGAGTTGGGCGGTGTTTTGGCCCACATCCGCTATGCCCGTTTACGCCGGGGTGGTGTTCCGAACTCGATCCGTTATTTTTACACTTAACAAATATTTCGTAATTTAAGACACTTACTGTACTCACAAGCAACATACCACCCAAGTCTGGGGGACCCTGGATGGTGGTGTGCATGGAACTCGGCAATTAGGATAACCAAAAAAAAATAACTCACGGTTTTTACATTCTAATTCGAAAGAATAGGTAATTTTAAGAGACCAATTTCATCAATTTTATATTTGACCCAATAGTTTTGTTTTAATATCTTAATTAATTTAGCAGACATTTTATGGATGACATGATTATTTAAAATTTGGGTTGGCATTTTCTAATAAACTACAACAACTAAATGATATCTAATAAGAAAAAGTGATTGTAATAGTGTATTAAAACATACTATTTCAAGCCGTTTTCGCCTAACCCGTAAGGTACACCTAGGAGGGCTTCAAGCCGAAAACGAAAGTCAAACAAAGGTTAAATTTACTTTTGTCGAAATATCCGAAATAGACAAATATTTCAAAAACTTAATAATGTAGAACGGCTTTAAAACCCTGTTCCTCGAAAAGGTTTTCGAATTAGAGTAATTGTAAAAATATTTATGAACAATCCCAATTCGCCGACGACAAGCGGCTGAAATACCCATATCTGCATCTTTCATAAAGGTGCCACGCGATCACGATCAAGCGCGCATTTAGCTGTGGCACCTTGACGTCATTAGAATTATCCTAGATAAACTATAAAAATCTCCTAAGCTACAGAGCAAATTATAAGTACAGCTAGGAAAAACATTTCACATGGTAACAGGTTGAACTTTAATATTAAACAAAATGGCAACCACCGAAGCCCGTGGAGCTAACCCCATGTGCTTCTATTTATTCCACGAAAGAAAATACTATTTTACTAAACAATTAATTGTCCTCGTGTGTGATATGCATGGACTTATTTCCCTAAAAGTCCATGGGAGTGTCTATAAACAACTCGACGTTGGCGAAATACACCTTAACAGAAGAGTGAAAGCAATTTATTAAGTTTGATTTAGAATTAGAACCACTACGTGGGTGATTCCACGGGCGTTTCAACCGTCGTCAGTCCCTAGTCATAAATATTGACATAATGACCTACACCAAGCAGCAGACTTTCATACTAAGATGTACTGTAACCGTATTTCTTGTCACAATTGATCGAATTTTAACCATATTATGGCAGATTTCTTTAATATACTAATACTAGGGACTGACAGCGGTTGAAACGCCCGTGGAATCACCCGTAAGAAACTTCTGGATAAAAAATTGGTCATGTTGTTAATTTTACTTTGAAAAAGACTACATTATTTAAAATAAAATAATTATTTAGTTAAAGCTTCGTAGTAGCACGTCAAAAATCTACCAGCGCTTCCCAAGAGGAGACCACTGCACTGCTGAGGAGAAGCGCCGCAAGAATCTCAATATAGTCAGTCACTTTTTGACATTACTCATGACAATGACAATATAAGTCTAGCATTAGGTATATAAAACTACTAGAGGACGCCCGCGACTTTGTACGCGTAGAATTAGTTTCCCGCTATTCCCCCCGTTTCTTCCCGTTGGGGGTCGATTTTCGGAAAATCCTTTCTTAGTGCTCACTTACATCATGAAAGGAACCCATGTACCAAATTTCAAGTTTCTAGGTACATTAGTTTCGGCTGTGCGTTGATATTTAAGTCAGTCAGGTTTGCCTTTTATATATATATAGATGACGTTAACATAAAATATCTTGCGTACGCAAGCAGAAAAACTTGTAAAATTTAAAATTATAACAAGATCAAATTAATAAAACTTTAAAAATGCATAAGTATATTAAATTAACATTTATTTCACAGGAACACAATCAATAGAGACATACAAAGATAAACTTATCTCCACCGGTAGTTTTTGGCGAATGAATTGATAACATAACCTTCAACCACGAAATAAACGAAGGATTCTATTTATTCATTTGCGTAACTTGTTATTTTTTAATAAAAAATATTTTATCAAGCGTGTTTACAACTTTACATATGGTTTGTATGTCAATATCATCAGTTGCATGACTGATTTGCCTTGTAAATAAAAAGACAAGAAAGAGGCCGAACAATAAAAATGACAACAGGTTTATTTTGAAAAAACAGCCTGATAAAAGTTATGTTTATAAGTAGTTTATCTCAAAAACATACTTTTTTTGTTTATTATTTACTGAGAAAAGAAATAAACTAATTTCTGGTAATGGCGAAAGAGCTTGAACGCCACATTTTTTTTGTTTTTTTTTTTGTCTGCGTTTTATTGTTGTGAATAAATGTTTTACTTACTTACTTACTTACATGCTCTTTTTTTACAGAGAAAAAGATTTAGCAGGAGGCCACGTCGATGCAGCTCTACACTCAAAGGTTATCATTAATTTTGACTAACGTTATATATTCCTTTCGTTTGTTATCACATCGTATGCAGTAGGCGGTTTTGAAGTCTTACACATTTTTTACGTGTATATCCGTTTCCAAATTGACCTATAAAATCTAAATATAAAGACTGGCGTAAATAAAGGTGTTAGCAGAAGCGTCGGCTGAGGCGGCGCAGGAGCGGGTTAGCGTGGTTCACGTAAACACGCTGAATCGGTGCGCACGCGCAAGTCACAAGCGACAGCGGAAACAATACATGTTTTTTGGAGAAAATAATGCAAACTAGCGCACAGGCCACTTGATGGTAAGCGGCACCCAGATACAAGACACTTGCATTTTAGGACTGCACATGCTTTTCCAACTAAGGACTAAGACGGAATGCCTGTATGCTATGCTAGTAATTATCTTGTCCCACACCGGAACACAATAATGTGAAACCTACTGCTTGAGTTAAATGGTAAGATGCTGGTAGCCCAGAGCAGAGCCCTACCTAGTGGTAGAACAAATAAGACAGATTTTCTTTAGCCTATATATCATGGAGGTCTACTTACAACATCAAGACTGCAATCCGGAGACTGCAAATGCATTGCTGACTAGTCATCTTACTAGTTTTCTGACCTCCATGTCGGAACATACCTAACATGTTAAAGGGCACGACGATAGCTTAATCAGCCAAGCAAAATTCAATTCACAGTGTTTCTAAAGTCTTGTTAAACTCGTATGGAATAAAGACACTTAATGACAGGAATCACAAATTTATCAGAAGCAGATTCCAGATTTTATTACTCAATATAACACAGTATAAATTACATTAAATAACAAATTAAACCAACAAACAACCTATTTAAAAAAAAAATTGCCAAACTACAAACCAATAAATAAACTGACGAAACATTAAACCTTGTACAAACAATAAAACAGCAACAATTAAATACTTCTGCGCTTCCGCGTCCGCGTCCGCGCCCGCTTCCGCTTGCGCCTGCGCTTGCGCCGCTCGGATCTGTTGCACCTCTAACTGCAGCTCGACATGCGAAGTGTTGAAAGCATTGCATTGTTGCATACGTGCGTCCGACGCGTGTTGCTAACCAGATGTATGAACAAATTGATGCGGTTTATAAATAATAATGTGTATTTATAATTAACTACCTACCGTTTGCTTGCGTCATATTCATTTAAAGCGGGATAAAATCGAATGTCACTTATATTTATAGAATTAAAAAATGCCCCCGTGTGGTTGCCGGGTTAGAATAGTGCCACCCCATATGTCTTCCCGTGGATGTCGTAAGAGGCGACAGGGAATAAAAGCTTGTAGTACTGTTAGGCGATGGGCTTGCAACCTGTTACTAATACACTGGTAAATATCTTAGGCTATTTGTGCAAAATGTGGTTACTGAATTATCAACAAGTTTTTAAAGTTGTAGGTAATTCTGTAGCTCTATTTACCCTACTATGGGATTACAGGCGTGAAGATATGTATGTGTATATACGTGTGTAAAATATAGGTGTACCTATGTTTTGTTTTAGTTATAATTAAAATAATATTTGACCACACTTTAGCCTAGTTTGGTAATGACCCTGCCTACGAAGCTAGCGGTCCCGGGTTCAAATCCAGGTAAGGGCAGATATTTGTGGGATGAGCGCGAGTGTTAGTTCCTGGGTCTTGAATGTTTTCTATATATATAAGTATGTATTTCTATTAAAGGCAATACGGTTTTTATCAGAATAATAGACACCCTGTATTATGACGGTTTGACCAATCTTAAACCAACCGTATTAGAAATCAAGCAACAATAAATAAATAAATAAATAAATACCGAGGGACAATCTCACACAAATTGACCTAGTCCCAAACTAAGCTCTAGGCTTGTACTATGGGTACTAGACAACAATACAAATACTACTTATATAAAGGAATAAATACTTCTCTCCCATTACTGTGTTAAAATCCTACTTATCCTACTAATATTACAAATGCGAAAGTTTAAATGTGTTTGTTTTTTACTCCTTCACCCTGCAATGACTGGATGGATTTGGATGTAAATAATTTCAATTGGAGATAGCTTATACCCTAGATTAACACATAGGCTGCTTTTTATCCCGGAAAGTTCCTGAGGGAATAACTATAATCGAAATCTACGCAAACGAAGTCGCAGGCATAAGCTAGCAAATAATATAATGTAAAATAGAAATAACTAACGAATTAACTAACTAATAATATATGTGGCTAAGAAAAGGAACCTTATTGTCGATGGCGCTTCCGCCATTATTAACGATGCTCTGATATAAAACCAACGTCGCGTGACGCAGTCCGGCGTAATCGCCATCGACAATAAGGTCCCTTTTCATAGATAACTCCACATATTAGCACCCACATGCACGTAAATGCAAGCATGCTAATTTTTACTACATAGTAGCGCTTTAGTACAACTTCCCTTGTTTCTAGTCGCTTGGTCTCTAGGCAATTATTAGCATAATTCCCCTAGCTAACAACGAATGATTAACGTTAATAGTTTAAACCTTGTTTAACCGTTTAAAGTTAATTATGGGCAGATCGCCTGTTAGAAAAACCTATTTAACTGTGGGGTTATTCTTAAAAGTGTTATCGACGTCGAGTTAATAACTAACAATTAGTTGCATAAACGTTTATTAGCACTAATGTCGTATTAGTATACTTTCTGCCAAGAGCGTCGGTGGCCTAGTGGCTTAGGGGGTCGAGTCGTGATAGTAAGGTACCGAGTTCGAATCCCGCGGTCACCATGTACCAATGAGTTTTTCTAACTGAAGTACCTTGTCCGATGCTCTTACGGTGAAGGAAAAAAATCGTGAGGAAACCTGTACATTCGAACAGCTGAGTGTGTAAGAGGGTAATTGCATAAAAGATCCTTAAAGTGGCTTACGTGTATGCGAAAAGGGTCCATCTGTAAGATAAGATAAGAAGACACTTTTGGTTACTCTTTAATTCGCCAGGGTAAGAATTAAGTGTAGCACGCGATTTAAGACGACGACAATTTAATGACGACGTTTTTATTCATTACGAAAAGAAGGAAATAATAATTAAGCAGTCAAGATACAAATTTGAAGAAAAGTTTAATCCAAGAGCGATCATACAATTTTCACGTAAAAGCAATTATCTTTTATGGGACGAAAATCGATTTTGATCCTTTTAAATCTTTCGCCATACTTATCTTAATTATTAACTGTATATTTTTGTAAACTTAGATGTGTTCCATTGCAACGTCTAAAAAGACAGTGATTTCATTTAAAATCCATGTTTGCTGGAAATTGGAGATGAAATTGTACTAGGATTCAATTACAAGTTAAAACTAAAGTTATTTAAATTAAAATAAAAACTAAGCTACTCAAATATTTTAGACGTAAATAATAATCACCACAATAAAAAGAACACCCCCTCTAGCAGGTCCGCTCGCGGCATGGTCCCTATGACACTGGCAAATAATAATAATAATTTTACTTAAATAATCTATTACATATTCGAATTCGACTACCAACAGTTCCTTAAGCTGAGCATTCACAAACGCGCTTTATGTCTCGGCGACAGATGGAGTGCATACAACTGGATGGGCGTAATATTTTGACCCCATTCACGGGCGCGCCACGCCACGCCTCAACGGTGCGACATTACGGAGCAAACTGATTAGAAAATAGCAGCCCGAGAACGCATTCACGACGACGCCATTTGGCATTGCGCGGAGGCGCGGCGTGTACCAACGTTGCATTTCGACATTCAAGATAGTTCCATTCGGATTGCGCATTGGCGCGTCGCGCTGGCTTTCCGTCCATTTGGAAATCCAACGGACCGTGCCAAGTACTTTTAAACGTTACAGTTTTGACATTCACGGATCGATTTTGGCGCGGCGCTGCTCTATTCGGCTCGTTGGAGCGGTCGTGAATGCCCAGCTTTAGATTACAATCAATCATTGTATTTTTCACTTATCTTGTCGACGTCGAACTTTAGTTTAAACGGTAGAGTTTTTTTTTAATACTATTTGAATGTCCCACTGCTGGGCAAAGGCCTCCCCTCTTTTCCGCTATTCGTCTCGGTTGAGTGCATGCACGGTAGAGAATAAGACCTGTAATTATTGTTACTATTATTTACTAATCTGCTAAGCAAATTATTTTCATTGTTCTTGTTACGATTGATTACATTATCTTTTGTAAATGTTGTTGTAACAAACTGTTGCTAAGCGAAACATACTTCGTATTTGTCCACTCTCGTTGCAGTTATTAAACGAACTAAGTATCCAATGCAGGCATACATTGAGAGGCCGGGGCTGTATTTTACTTTGTAAAACCTGATAGCTTTTGAAACGTTGTCGTAATTTTTAAATTCGGCAGCCATTGCTTTAATGAAAATAAGAGCTATCGTAACGTTGATCATACAATAACGTAACATAACGTTGACCATAGGCTGTGAGTTGAAAAAACATCGTTATTTTAAAATTGCAGCTTAGAGATGTCGCTAAATCTATTGATAGAGACCTAGATGCAAACCTTACTAATGTTTTCTCTTTTCTACCACTCGAAATGTATGGGATGACATTCTCGTGCGTTGCGATAAACCACGTACTCAACTGTCATCCCATACGTTTTGAGTGATAGAAAAGAAAAACGTTAGTTGTGTTTGCATGTTGGCTAGGGCCTCTGAGGCCCTAGTTTCTAAACCAATCGTGTCACTGCCTCACTGGTCGATGACGTACGAAGAGTCACGTGATCTACCAGTGACGCGATTGGTTTAAAAACAAAACTAATACAAACGCTAGTTAGCGTTATGCATCTTGGCTAGGGCCTCAACGTCAGCGATTTTCAAACACTTGGTTGAGGTTCTATACGTACAGTCAGTTATGCCACTATGGAATCCTGTCGCATGACGTTAATCATTACTTTTGGCGTAATTTCTTTCAAGTGTTTTGACGCTGTCATTATGACAGGGTTCCATAGTGGCATAACAATTAAAGTCCCTGACTGTACACCTTATTGCTTTTGACGAGTTATCGTATTGTCAACGTTTTGATAGCTCTTATTTACTTGACAACAATGGCGGCCGAGTTAACAACAATACGATAACAGGTCAAAGGCAATAATGGTTTTACGTTGTAGAACCATGACAAAATGTTTAGAATAACGCAAGAAGCTTACATCAATCCTATTAAGTAGGTACCTACCTATTCCGTGTTTAGTAGCAAGATTCTCGAAGACACATTTCTACCCACGCACGTTACAAGCTTACAACCATTTTGTATTTCGAAAGTCTTACATTAAACTGTCTGGCTGGTTACCTACCGAATATTAACAGAAATAATTTAAAAAAAAATGCGATATGTTAATCAATTTGTACTTGCACCTATATTTTGTGGTTTTCGTAACTTAGGGCTTGATGCGTTAGAACTATAATAAAGAAAACCAGCGATAGTTTTTAGGGTCTGGTAGATAAAGGGTGCTTATAGGATTGTATTACTTAGCCTCCGCTGTTCGTCTGTCTATCTCTCTGTCTCACTGACGAATAAATATACAATACGAGAAACGTGTTTCTTTCGGTGTCGTCGCCCCGGCGCCCCACACTTTAAAATCTGTCAAGCCTGGATACAAACAAACCAGCTACATTCAAAAAACATAACTCCCTGAACTGTCAAATTAATTACAGTACATCCTAATTCCTGGCTGGCGTTAAGTAAACCTTTAAAACTCACGTGAACCTGAACACAAGCCAACCCCTCCCTTATCACAACACGGCCGACTAGCGCCATAAATAACGAACGCTTTGCTATTATCCCATAAATATGAAAAGCCATTAATATTTGACCATAAAGTCAGCGCTGACGCATAGGCGCGGGACACGCGACGTTAGGACTGTTTTTGTGAGACAATGTTTTTGGAAAGCGGTACAATGTTGTCAGTTCAGTTTTATAAGCTTCCATACCAAAACGGTAATAAATGAAAAGCAAGCTTTAAAAACCCGACAGTTGCTCACTCGCCCAGCGATGAACTATAAATTTATATCTCTCTCTTTTATTTACACGGGTGCGATTATCTTTTGTTCGTTTCTTGGACAAGAAAATAGCCGATAATTCATAGCTTACTCGCCGGCGGTGGGACCAGTGCCTTATTGACGCGTACCTATGATTTCTAATATACTTAATAAGTATTAGCTTTGTAAGTAAATACCATTAGATAGTATAGTAAACGTTGGAAGCACAAATACTCCATCGACCAGGCCCTTTGTTCCCCCACAATGCCCGGAGATTTACGGGGCACATTGTTTTAAGGCCCCACAAAGGCTCGGGAGATTTATTTATTAACTACTAGCTCCGCCTGGTAGCTTTGCCTGGTGAGGTAATCTATATATATAAAAGGCAAAACTGACTGACTACCAACGCACAGCCGAAACTACTGTACCTAGAAACTTGAAATTTGGTACAGGGGTTCCTTTCATGATGTAAGTGAGCACTAAGAAAGGATTTCCCGAAAGTCGACCCCCAACGGGAAGAAATAGGGGGAGTAGCGGGACTTGGTCAATTTGAGATATTCCCTGATATTTATTTGTTCATATTGTTGTCGCTACGGTAGCTCTTATTCACTCGGCATTAAGAGCTACTAAAACTTCAACAACACGACTACCATATACAATCAAGATGGGCTAATAGAAACTGGAATATAAAAACGTAAATACAAATGATTTGATCAGTAACTTAAAACTAGGTTTCATACAATAGTGGCAGATGTCTCTTTTTAAGTAAAAATATAGCCTTAGTAACACTACAAATGGCCTGAATGGGTAAAACGTCCATAGAGTTAGAAGGGCTTATCGGGACACGTATTCATTTATAGTGAGATAGTCATCGCGAAAGTTGGACGCGTTTCCATTGCCGCTACAAAAATAATTGAGATAAAGTGGAATGAAAACCCGTGGGTGGCTTAAGTAGCAAAACGGTTCTTAGGGCCGTATTAAGAAAGAAAGAAAGAAAAACAGTAATATACAACAATAACACACATAAACATAATATACATACATACATACATTAAATCACGCCTGTTTCCCAGAGGAGTAGGTGGACTGTCTTCTTTCCACCTGCCACGATCTTGACAAATCTCTTTCGCCTCTTCCACATTCATACATCGAGTCATGCACGCACGTCGGTTTCGGGTACTTAAAATTCAGCCCTTTTCAATCTTAGTCACTACATCTTCTTTTAGTCCACATTTCTCTCTGACTTTTTCATTCCTTACTCTATCAGTCAGTTTCACACCACACAACGCAAAGAGCGGATTTCAACTGTATTTATACGTAAACATAATATAAAGAAATAAAAAGAGAAGACTAATACGGGTAATTATTGCGAAACTGTCCCATCTCGAATCCTGATGCAGCACGTGCTGGTTTTGAAGGCAACGCTAGTCTTCCGTTGGAAAATTAAACTGATGATGATCCTAAAATATTTCAGAAACTACGGTTTTTTAGGACTTGACGTATCTTGAGCCTAGAGATATAAGGTCCTTAGTACCTACCTAAAACTTAATGATTTTCACGCAGCAAAAACTGATACTGATTACTCAAGGTAAAAACTTAAGTAAATGTCCTCTTGCAAATAAGTAGTTGTGTACAAAACTAATATGGAATTGACGTCAAATGTCAAATATAGAATAAACTATATTAAAGCGAAAAAAATTCGTCGTCTTAGGCAGGATTCGAACCTACATCTCCTCTGGCTCTCCCGGCCGATGCAGGCGCATTACCAATTATGCCACCAAGACCCTACTTGAGATCCACGAAATTAGTGATCGCTTGCTTTTCATACTCGGAGGGTATGGTGACGCCATCTATCGTTGTTTATCCTGCCTAAGACCGACGAAATTTTTTCGCTTTAATATAGTTTAGAATTTCGTAAAAAGACGTTTCTGTTAAATAAAAAAAAAAATATATATAGAATGTCAAACGGTCTATACTAATGTGATATAACTACTTGATTTTAGTCATGGTGTCTCTCTAGAACTAACCTATATCTATTCATTTGTTTTTTTCAAGAAATTTAAATATAATACGGAAATAAGTTTCTATACTACTACAAAATGAGGTAAGCATTATTTACATAGAAGAATAACAATTATATTGTATAAAAATATAAATTATATTTATGTTGCATAAAATATCAATTTTTACTCTATAATTATCATCATCATGAGCCTACTTCCGTCCACTGCTGGACAAGGCCTCTCCCATGTCATGTCTTCAGTCTTTTGTCCGTCCCACGCTACGTTTGCCAAGCCGTGGTCTCTACTCCGGAGGGCCCTGCCAAGATGCACTACGCTAACTATCGTCTCTATTTGTTTCGTGTTTAAACCAATCGCGAAACTGGTAGATGTAGTGATACGAAAAGTCACGTGATCTACCCGTGACGCGATTGTTTCAAAACGAAACGAATAGAAACGCTAGCTGGCGTAGTGCATCTTGGCAGGGACTTCGGAACTCATCTACCCCAGCGGTTGTCGATTCTGCGATAGACGTGACAAGCCCACTGCCACTTTAGTTTGCTATATGTAAACCACTCGAACTAATCTTAAGTGCCCGCATTCTTTGCAAAGGGGCTTATAATGTAATGTTTATCTAATGTAATTAACTAGCAAAGTGTAACAAATGGGCTTAAGCAAACTGGAATAGACCAGGAACACTACAAATGACCTGAATGTGGTAAAACGTCCATACTAGAGTTAGGAGGGTATTCGTTTATAGTGAGATAAGCATCGCGAAAGTTGGACGCGTTTCCATTGCCGCTGGTAACTGGATATAATATTTTATTCAGTAACGTAGCAGGGATTTATCAGGATTTTTAGGTTAAGAAATAAAGTATTCATACTCATATTTCATTTATTCACAGATATGTAAGTTTAATACGAGTAGTGATAAGGACACATTAATGTTTCAGTAAGATATCTCAAATTGTTGATATAAATTTATCCTTAATTTTAAGAATAAAATGGTATGTGTGTGAAACATGACTGTCAGTACAAATTTTAAGTTACAAATCCAAAGACGCGGATACAGAGTGTCAAATACTTAAAATACTATGTGTGGGTGTTCCCACCACTAGAATACGTGTAATCGTAACGTTAATCGTAAAAATAAAACTTAAAAAACCCGACTTATATCTTTGGTATTGTCGTCTTTATAATAAGTAAGTACCCATGTTGCGCCATATAAGGATTTTTAGCAACGCTTAGACAAATACGACACGACACCACGTTTGCCGAAGTCGGGCCATCCATTTATCCTCGACATTAGAACAAAGCACTATATTATATACGTTCTAAATACATACAGGGGTTTGATTCTCTCAAGAAGCAAAGGTGAGCGAATGAACGAGTGAAGTCCAAGCGGCGAGATTAAGTAGTCCCGTCAAAGTGAACAAAACACATTTTAGGGCGTGCATTTTCAATTTGGCAGCATGTCGTCTCGAACGTATAAGGCTGCCTAATTGAGAATGCACTCGCTAATATGTGTTTTGTTCGCTCGGACGGGACTTCTTAAACTCGCCGCTTGGAATTCACTCCTGCGTTCGCTCACCTTTGCTTTTCAGAGAATAACACCCCTGGTCAAAATCCCCCTTCTTAGGCAATCAAGTATATACATTTCATAGATAAAAACCTTCCTTCTTTTAGACCTATCTCTTAAACTGCCAAACCGATTTTTATAACACCTATTTCAAAACCATCCCGTTTAAACTACCTTTCTTTAAAAAAAAAAGGTTCAAATATAGCCTATGACATTCCTTGGGTGAATACCAATACAACGATATAGGTGGATACATACAAACATACATAAAACGGAAAAAATTACCTTGCTATTCAGGTAGTGAGTTAAAAAGAACATCTTCCACTTAAATTAACTGGAAAATGTATCGTTCTGTTTTGTTTTTTTTGGTGTTCAATAAAAAGTATTTGTACTGTATAGAGGTAGTTTTGTATATCATCTCTGTTTTTTGATAAGCAGTTTTACTAAATTCTGTACCTAACATAATTCTAGAAAAGCAAGATAAACGCCATTTTGCAGCCTTGTTTGGATCCCTGCCGAGCTATTTTAGCTTTGGGGTCAGCCTTATCGTAAATATGTTGCCAAAATCGTGACTACATTTACGAGCAGTGGAAACGGGTCACTTAGTTATCACATTTGTATGCTCAGCGACCAGTTTTCAATGATTGCAGGTGCACTACTGAATATGGGCGAGGTCACAAACAATAGCGAGTTGTCTTCAACTCGGCCTTCAACGTTTTTGGTGTTAAGATAAGCATGCAAATTGAGAAACTAGACGATATAAATATTTAGACAAAATTAGCGGTGAAGTGGAATGAAGATCTGTGGGTTGCCAAGGTGTCAAAGCGGATCTTAGGACCGTATTAGACCGACGTCCGTTTCAAGATACTTTAGATAGTTGTCTATGTCTTGACTTCGACTTGGCTCGACTCGGGCATCTCAGCCAAGTGGCCGTAAACAAGATGCAATCTGTAGAGACAGACAATATTCAGCCAATTTTTTACACGTTTAACCAATATACAATTTTCATGTAAGTCAATTTTACGCTGCCCTTTTGACTGTTGTCATGAGTTTATTTGTGTTGTATGAGTCGGTCTTGGTACTTTTTTGCTGACAGCTGGTATTTCTCCACGTACAGAGTTCATTCAAGATGCATTGTTATGGTCATCATCATTGCGTATTGCACTCATCTTGCATGGATTACATTTCGATGTCCAGTTGTTTCAGCCAGTTTGCAGCGGCAAGCAAAAATATATGCAAGTCCTCCCAGCCACCGGGAGAACAGCGAAGTGGGCAATCATTTACCACGTGGGAGAGGGTCTGGTCAGGTGCTCAGTCGCCTTGTGGTGACTCCCTCAATCTCCACTTGTGTAGATGTTATGGTTATCGAGAATGTATACCGGTCGAGTCGGATGCTTAAGACAATCCCATACATTTTGATAGTTTTCGAAAATCGTCTACGTACGCATTTTTTATGGTCTATTACCCACTTTTTGAATACGGCCTTTAGTGTTTAACTTTTTTTAAACTGCTTTGCCCGAGGACTTAATACTTAAAGGCAATTGACTACACGGTGAACATAGATAGTGTAGGGTGTATTGAAAATAAACTTAATAACTATTTAATCTTAAACCTTAATAAAACGAAAACATATACCAATAGACTAAACGGTCTCTTGGACAAAGCATAAATCCAGTAACTATCTAGAGTAACGTATGGAATGTGTCCAACGTTATCCTTGATCTACTATATATTTTTATGATATTGACCTAAATATGAAATATCGTAAAAATATCATAAAAAAAATTGCAAGAAAATCTGCGTGCAAAAAACACTAACAACTTTAAAAAATACATATCACATCGCGTCGCGTCTATAACTATAAATCTGGTCCTTCGAACCGGATCTTTCTCCGTCATTTTCACAACAATGGAGCCGCGCTCTTAGGAGATACACTCCGGCGCACATCCCTTTGTACGCGCCAACTGGGTCGGGCAATTCAATCTATCTCACATCGTATGATAATGCTTTCACAAATTAACGGGCATATTAAAAAGAGACAATCTGTGCTGCTGACCAGCTGTATTATTAACTGTTAAGTGGTCTTTTAAAAGGCTCGACTGGGATTTCTAGGGTTCCGTACCCAAAAGGTGCTAACTGAACCCCGATTTAGTATCGCTCCGCTGTCTGTCTGTCTGTCAGCGGACTGTCTCATGAACAGTTTACAGGTAGACAGCTAAGATTTTTACAGAGTGAATATTTGAATAGGGGCTAATAAATTTTAAAAAATCTCATATAATTTTCTTTTTGCCGTTTTTTGCTCGACCTTAACTATAAAGAACTTACTCAAATCTTGCAGTGGTAGAACCATGTGATGGGTCCGTCCAGATTGCTCCCACCATTACATACTAAGCAGTCGACAAGCAGCAGTGTCGCACCTTTGTGTTTCGGTGAACGGGTTAAGACTGCCGGAGAAATGACTAACATGGATACTTTCCATCTTAGTCCAGAGTTGGCAACGCATTTGCTCTTTTATGATGGCCAATTATCATCAGGGCCATGATTCTACACGATAAAACCTTATGCTTTTGACGCGTTATCATATCGTCGACGTTTAGATAGCTGTTATTTACTTGACAATAATGGTGGCCGAGTTCAAAACAATAGCTATCCAGAGAGGTAACGCAGCCAGTGTCATAGGGACCATGCCGCGAGCGGACCTGCTGTTCTTTTTATAGTGTTGATTATTATTTACGTCTTTAATATTTGAGTAGCTTAGTTTTTATTTTAATATAAATAAGTTTAGTTTTAACCTAAAGGTACCATAACACTATAAAGGCTTTACTGATAATAAGCATGGTTGGCCTGTGAGCAAATTCGCGTTCTCCATGGCATCAAAACAGATGATGTAACTGACCCAAGCATTGCGTTTGCTATTGATTATGTATCCAATTAGAACTCTTATTATTATTATTGTTACGCCAGCCTTTAGGTCACGGTAGACCTATTGTGACCAACAAGTTAATTACTACTTAATTCTGTTTTAAACATATTGATCATAGTTGGTTTAGTTGGCGAACTAAAACCCTACGTGCCATATAGTATGACGCACTAGCCAAGCAATACTTCTATACTTATCCATATCCATACTCCATACTCTACCATACTATATATTTTTAGTAATGGCCGGTTCCTATATTCAAGAAAAGAATCGTTTTCATTTACATTTGCTACGTATAAAATGTGTCAAATTTTAACGAGACGTAAGGAAAACCATTCGTTTCTCGAATATAGGAACCGGGCATAAGACTTTTTGTCTGTTATGCTTTCACGGCTAAACCACTGAACTGATTTCGATGAAATTTGGTATAGATAGCTTAAACCCAGGTGAAGGACATATAGTGTACTTTTTAGCCGCGATAAAGAGGGAAGATGCTAGGACACCTTTTACGGCGCGACGAATATACAGGGTGTCCCAAAAGTACCACGCCACAGTCACACCGGAGGTAGGTCAGCTCAAGAGGAACCTAACCAGCCTAACATGACCTCAGTAAAATAAAGTCATATTTTACTGAGGTCATGTTAGGCTGGTTAGGTTCCTCTTGAGCTGACCTACCTCCGGTGTCACTGTGGCGTGGTACTTTTGGGACACCCTGTATTAAGACCATAGTGTAAGGGAAAGTTGAAGGGAAGCGGAAGAAAGGAAGGCCAAGGAGAACGTTCATGGATCAGGTAAAAGAAAAAGTAGACGTCGAGTCGTATCAGGCCCTAAAAGAAAAAAAAGAAAGAGTGTCATGGGAATTGCTAGAGCCTAGCTCTTAAATTTAAGAAGAAGAAACGACTTCTACACGGACGGAGTCACGGACAACAGCTAGTATTTATTATACTATAGCGCCTTTGTGTCTGAAGACGTTCTTAACATACATATGTGATACCACATTAATAATAAAGGGTATATGGCTATGGAACGCTGTGCCTGTAGAGGTAAGGCGTGCTAATAAGTCTATTTCCATTTTCAAAAGCAAGCTAAACGATCATTTTCTATCGACAACGTAGTTTTTTTTAAATTTCCTTACCTTTTTCTACATTTTATTTTTATCCTTAACTATTTCTCTGCCTAAGTTTGTCTGGAAGAGATAACTATTTAGCATTAAGACGGCCTTTTGGATAACTGTAATTAAAATTTACTGTTCCAGTATTTTATTTTCTTGGTGTTCAACAAAGAGTATAAGGTGCGTTGGGGTAAGATTGAACGGATTTTACACGAGATGAGAGGTGTTTTTTTAAAAGTGATATTATACCAAGAATATGAGGACAAGTTACAGGAAGCTACGCTTTTGGTAAAGAGCACATATGAACCTTTATATTAAAACTTAAAAAAGGAAGTTACTAATACTTTTACTATTGAAAAAGTTGAAATAAAGTTACACTCATTACTAAAAAATCCATGGGGTAAGATGGAATGGTGACGGGGTAAGATTGATATAGTTTTTAAAATCGTTAATATGCGCCGTAGGTGAATGTGATGCATAAATTCCAACGGTATAGCACCGTAGCAGTTTAAAACATTATTTCATATTTTAAAAAAACCGTTATTTACAGCTAAAATTCGGCTTTCTATAAAATGATATTTCAGTCTTACCCCACTTTGAGGATAGGTAGACAAGGGTTCTCAAACTGTTCTTTATAGAATACGACTTCGCTTGAATCAAATCCCAAGACACCCCCTTACAAGAAATATGAAGAAAAACCTGTCTTTTGTGCATTTTTATACGGATTGTATTTTTATAATGGCTTCTGATTTTGATGCTATGTTAAGCTTAAATCGTAGTCTAACTTTCAAAGTTTATGACTAAATAGCAATCTCAAGTAAAACTGCTACAAATATGTGACAAAATTGATTTTGTCAACATGATGTTTTAAGCGGTCATTAGCCGTGTAAACTTACTCAATCATATAATTGCTGTGCAGCGATGTCATCATCATCCGTGAGCGCTAGCCGTCGGCTTTTGAGCGCCGCATACGAAGTTTAAAGTTCAATATCTCAGAAACGATTTGACGTACCTATCGAATGTTTATTTCACAGGTATTTTTTGTTTTAATTAAAAATACGGTAAATAAGCTGAAGATCTAAACTGGCTGACATTCTCTATTCAATTTTATTAACGCAACGCATACAAACACAGAAATAAATAATTAAATGTAAGTTCACGATAAAGTCCCGTCTAATTACAATAATGTAGGCACTGTATAGGTTGTATAACAAACCTCTATAAACTACCTACCTATCTAAGTATATTTAATGAAAGTAGTTATTCCTCCACACTTTGAGAACCAGTGACTGTTACTATGGGTTTTGAAACCGGGGTAACATGAAAACAAAAATATTACCGTCTTACCCCTTTAAAAGTAGGCGGTGCAAGATTGAAATATATAAAAACTCGGAAACTAAGAAAGATAATTAAAATTCACATTGACAGGTAATTAAAATAACAATTACAAGCAAACGTATCAATACAACATCTCTCTAGCGTCACTGCAAAAGGAGTTACAAAACATGGGGTAAGATTAAAAAACATGATTTGAACGTAAAAAATTCACCTTGTCGAAAATTGACGATAACACACGACCACAATAACTGAGCGAACGGCACTGACTGAGGGGCGAGGAGCAACAAAATGGAGTTCTCAATTAAGTGCCCAGGAACCAAAAATGTGCACGGAATAGGGAGTTACGAACGGTTTTTCATCTTACACCGTTTTCCAACTTACCCCAACGCACCTTAATTGTATTGTATTGTTAGGGGTTCCGGTTGCACCTACCTATGTATGTAAAAACCAATTAATTTTTAAGTTTAAAAACTAAAATAGGTTGTAAAACTTTATCTTTTAACTTCGCAGTGTAAAAATGTACAATAGAGATAATAACTCAACCCGAAATCTAAACACATCCAAGAAAATGATAAATGACGTACCAGGCGTCCAGAAGGCACGTGGAGTTATGTCAGTTATCCTTCCATTTCATTTGGTACCCACATATCATGGAAACCCGCCGACTACAAATGCCAAAGGCGCATTATGGTTGTGACATACCCCGCGTTTTTGGACAAATCGGGAGTGGAGAAATACGTGAATATTTTAGGGTAAAGGCCGAGCTTAATATAGTCTGTAGAGAGGGTTGAAAAACCTCAACGTAATTTATAAAATGCTTTGTTGGTTAGGATAGCTATAGCAACCTTTCCGTGTCACTTAAAATGAATTACTTAGTCCGGGGTTTTATTCTAATTTGGTTGACTCTATATTGCTTTGATTATCACAGTGCTAACGTTATGACGATTTATTCCTGATTTGTCATATTCCTAACTCGTCATATTCCTGATTCGTCATATTCCTAAGTCGTCAATGTACAGTCAAATAAAATCGCGAATACGTGCTTACAGGATTAAAAAGTATTAGGACAGATCGTACTAAGTAGCATATGACACGATTTAAATATTGAAGTGACAATTTCATGATAGACAAGTAATAATTAAGTATCTAAGGAGGACTCTGTAAGAAGTTTGCGCAGGCAAACGTACATTGACGACTTAGGAATATGACGAATCAGGAATATGACGAGTTAGGAATATGACGAATCAGGAATAAATCGTTATGACAGCTCTTCCTATCAAGTGTATAAGAACTGTCATAACGTTGACAGTATGATTACGATGTTGAAACAAGATTTGCTGAATCAAAGCAGAATAAAAGCCTAATCAAGCGCGTCGATTTTTGAGAAGCGCGTGCTCGAAGTGCTAAATAAATCGCATGTAAAGGAGCTTCAAAACTAACTTCAAAATTTTAATTGTTTCACGCCCATTTTCAAACGAAATTTTCGAATGTAAAATTGAAGGCCGTTATAAAAAAAGTACAAAAAAAATACTGGTAAGTAAGTTATCCTTCGTATTTTAGACTGAGTTCGGCTTTCGGTTTAAAATAGTGTAAGAGTAGAAAAAGGGTTGCCTATATTTTAGAGTTGGAGCATTGTTTTTTTACATCTAGTATTATTTATTCTTTACTTTTTAGTGTTTCATTATCTTATTCATTACCAACTCTAGGATGTTTCAATCTTGCCGCAAGCCACACCACGGGAAAGTCGAGTATTAAATAGCTAAACTATCTCAGAAATACAAGAGTCTCCCGAAATTATTCTGAAAATTGGTGCAGTACTTTTTGATATACAAACATACAAACACAGAACCTCCCTTTCTTTTTTAGTCTGTAAAAAAGTGATCAAGCATACATTCAAATCTCACCCACAATAGGTACCTACGCAGCGATGGTTGCCGCTCGGGGCTGCGTCGCCATTTGCGATTATTCAGCGCGAAGGAAACTGCCGACGCGGGAGTGGCTCGGGCGAGCGTATTTGATAAAATGACGAGCATGCCCGGACCTAAAAATAATGGAAACGGAAAAATATTCCAATTCGAAATTTAAATTTTGGTCAACCGTTGGAGCAGATCATAGAATAAGTAAATAGCATAGAGACCGGACTATAAGAACAACGAAAGATGTATGGTTGATCGTTTTCTATTTATGGCATTTATAATGAGTTAGATAAAGATGTGCTATTCTTTCGTTATTTTATAGGTCATCACAAGGTTTGAATAGATCAGAGCTATCTCCTTCTGAACTGGGTTCAAGAGAAGTTGTCCATTCTTAGAGTCGACGTTGAATTTGATGTTGTGATTGTGACAGTTGAAGGAGAAAAAAAAGCCTCGTTTTTGTTTCATTTCCTCTTAAGAAATATGAAATCTAAAACCAAGTACTAACTACAGTAGTGACTGCCTGACTGCATCCACGTGGAAACTAGTTTACTATCAAAATCCCAGGAATGAAGGTATCGCAAAAGGAGCTCTAAAATAGCTGAACACGGTCTGATGGTACGTCGCCCGTGGTACGGTTGGCTATGTCCGGTTGACCAACAAACTCAGTAATAAGTAAAAACATACCATAAATATGAGGTAGGTGTAGGTTATGTTAGTTCTTCAGCCGGTCCGAAGGGCCAAAACACTCAGAAATAGGAGCTCCGCGATGGCGTAGCTCCGTCGACTCTGTTAAATTTGATTTTGAAATAGAAGTTTTGGTCAACTGGATATACTTACCCAACCGTACCACGGGCGAAGGAGGGCATCTGAGATCGCTTTAACAATAGAAGCGAGTTTAAATATATTTTCAAGCACCTGATGCCTATGTTTCGATACAATTTGATAGTCACTTTACGTATCTTATTTCATGCTTTGATTCGTTCTATGCTTAAACATAGTTAAAAAACGTCTTATTTCTATTATTATTCCTAGCACTTCATTGTTTTCTGGCGTCCGTGTAATGTAACAAGGTTTGCAGGTGTCGACCGACCCTCGACGATTTCGTAATACATTATTTGACGCGGCGGTTCTGCGGCGCTCTCCACGTTTCTTATTCCCTGGTACATTTTCCTAGAATTGGAGTTTTATCAAGGCAAATTGCGGTGAAAAAAAATGGTTATTTCTGTGTTCAAGATCAAGTGCCGAGAATTTGATGATGGGTCCATTTTGAGTAGGTATAATAGGGAATCTTTTAATTGTTATTTACCTCCTTGTTGCTTGACACATTCCTTAGTAGTTAAGGTGATAGCACCGGCGTCTCAAAAGAAAGATAAGTATGCATACTGTGCACAGTCTTATTATGATTTAGGAATTGCGTTTGAAATACCACCTTTGTACATATTAAGCACCGTATCTCGGTGCCGGTGTAAAGCCTTGTTTCTTTCACTGTTTTTGCTTCGCTGCCATACCAATTATTGTAAACAATAACAGAACAATTTCTTTGTCTAACTTTGTAACATTTAGTCATAGTGATATAACATTGACTATAAAGTATGTGTAATATCTAAAATAGATGTTTCAACGCAGTCGCCCGTGAGGATTTAGTTTAGGGTCGCAATGAGGTTAGCCGGGAGTCGAACCTCGTTACCGACGGTCGCCAATCCAATCATCGGGACAGCCGCAGGGTTGGGCGATCATGTGGAGCTAAAGTTCGATTTACACTTGTAGGTAATTTGAATTTCACCCTACACATGTAAGCTAAAATTAATGCAATAGCTGTGAAGTTATTTTTTACTAGGTGATCTGTTTTATTTTGTGATCTACTATCAAGTCAATAACTCTTATAGTGTGAATACGATATCGAGGCAAGATGAAAACCCTGGATTAGAATGAAGGTCCAGGTGATCTATTTCTTTTTTTTAGAACCTCTTAAATTGACTTAACATTAATCACCCTTAAAGCGAATAAGAGCTACAATAATACCAATAGTACTTACTATATTTGGTAACCCATCATTTTATCGAATTTCACTTCATCGAAAGTACCTATCATTCTATCGAATTTCATTTCATCAAATCGAACGCTTCTTTCTGCTGAAACTATGATGTTTTCATGATATCTTGAACATTCATTACATTGGTTAGGTTAGATTACACTTATGTGTATAAAAAAAAAACTCAAGCGGCGAGAAATGCCTTTCGATGAAATGAAAATTCTGCGAAATGATACGTTTGTTGAAAGGTGTTTCGATAAAATAATAGGTACCTTCTATTTTATTATATTACACTTATGTAGCAGCTTTATTTATGAAATTAAAAGAGCGGCTATGCTTGGTATGGTCGATACAGGACTTTAACAATATTATAACGATATGTTTAAAAAAAAAACGGAATGAAGGCTCAGCAGGTACTCGTACGCAACAAAACAACGCAAATTGTAAACAACAGCGCGGCACGAGCCTAAATTATAAAACTTATTAACTGTATGCGGAAGTAACCCCGAAAAATAATTACACTGTAGATTCGCGTGATTCCCAAACGTTACCAGCGCACACTGGCGGACAAAACAACGGATAAACTTTATACCATACCACGGAAAAAAACGGAACTACATTTTTTCCTCTGGATATTTAATTTTGAGGTAGAAAGTGGCGCCAAAAACAAAAGAAAGGTTACATTGGTGACTGTAGACTCGAATTTCCGTTAGTGATGGAAAATGGGATTAGGGTAGCTTTTTAATTTATTTAAATTGTGTCAGGGGAGCCATGCGAGTCTTTAAGTATTTTGGTTCACGATTGAAAAAGGAAATGTGTAATGCAGGTCAAAATAACGATGGCATGTATTATACTAAAAGGTTTTGTAATGAAACACAAAAGAGCATATTTTGAGCCTTGATCAATAAAATTTCCCAATTAGGTACGAGTCCACTAGAAGTTTAAATAGTTAGCTTAACGGTTTAAATAGATAGCTACCTACACTAAACACGCTACTCCTACTACTTCTGCTAACAATTCATTCATTTTAATTGCTTTTTTTGTTCACAAACTTTTTAAATAAAAGATCAATAAAAATAATTAGAAGATAATCGCACGCAAATTGATCAAGGCACCAGGTACCAGGAGCACATAACAACGAAATTTATGATTATACAAATATGTAATTACGTAACCGCATCGTCATACTCACCTTTGAAATTTTTTTTGGATTTTTCAAACATGAATTTAAAAAAAACACTAGATAAATAACAAAATTCTAAAGAAAACACATTTATAAAAATAAATAACACAAGTCTAAAACATGTATTTCACCTTAATCTGACACAATCTCACCCAAACAATTTTATTCTTCACACGTTAAAACACCAACAAAACCCAACACAAACCTTTTCCTTAATATATTGTTCCTGCGAGCTATTATCACGGCGAAACAATACAATCGGTTCAAGTACAAAGCCCAAGGGTTTTCTGGACCCCGAGAACCCCTGGCGTAAATCTCATCTGTCAGATGATTGTCACATGGACCCGCTAAATAAACGATGCAATTAGCTAAAAGCTTTTTTTATGTTGGGTTTGGATGTTTTATTGATAGCGTAGAAAAAAAAAGTATAATTTTGAGTAGGTTGCGGTGGTAGACTAAAGCTTTATAAGGTAGCATACTATCTATAAAGATCTATGTCAAATTGAACTGGAAAAAACCAATCATATTTTAGTTCTAAAATCAAGTCGTATTAAATTTTATTTTATTTTATTTATATTCGGCATGTATAATTTAATTAATAACCTAGATTTACAAGTTTTCACCTAAACATTTATCTTTACAACTTTAAATAAATAATTTTTGTCCACAATAAAACATTAGGAAATAAATAAGTACTCCATTGTAAAAATAACGGAACTAGCACTTTAAAAATAAAAACGTAATTATGTACCTATTTCATTTCCGCGCCTGTTTCTAAAAATAGTATGTTAGAAATTATACAAACCCAAACCCTTTTAAGCGTGTGCTAATTTCTTTTTTTATTGAACAGTGTAAATTTTATATTAATTTCAGTTCTATTCATAAAAATATTTATGTCTGGATGCTTATTTATTACTAAAAACTTATATCCATATCGATCCAGAGGCCCTACTTTGAACATCGAAGTACGAAGTTACGTCAGCTCCATCCTTTTCTCACGATTTAGTCTCGAATGACGAGTGACGGCGATGGAGTTAACGTAACTTCGAACTTCGATTTCCAAATCAGGGCCTCAAGTAGTGACAATAATGAAAAATCTATTCCATTTTAATTTGTCCCCAAGTGTATAACCCACTGGAACAGCGGCATTCCTCGAACAAACGGCCACCGCGGCGTAGTTCCGTTTTGTTTACACCTGGGGCGCGTTACTTCGAAAAATGCTAGAATTTAACTACTAACTTATGCAGTGGTATCAGATATTATCATAGGTACCGAAAGACACGAGCATTCTGTACAGAAGCCATTGACAACATGCTTAAGGCTATCGTAAACGATTTTCGTAATCTGTCAAAGTGTATGGAATTTACATAATCGCTTGACGCGACCGTCCGGCAGATTACGTTAATCCTATACATTTTTGATAGCGATAACGATCTCGCAATGCATCTTGTCTAGGGCTACAGAGCCTTACGCTAACTAACGTTTCTATTCGTTTCGTTTTTAAACCAATCGCGTCACTGAGGCACTACTCTGAAAATCGAAGTTCGAAGTTACGTGAGCTCCATCTCGGTCACTCGTCATTCGAGACTAAATCGAAAGAAAGAGATGCAGATAACGTAACTTCGAACTTCGATTTTCAAAGTAGGGCATCAGGTATATGACGTGACTTTTCGTATCACGTCATCTACCAGTGACTCGATTGGTTTAAAAACGAAATGAATAGAAACGCTAGTTAGCGCACATACTTAATCTCGAAAAGCATTGCACAGACAAGGGATGTGATTATCTTAAGCATATCACTTTTTAACTCGACGCAGCTAATATTAACCGACGAGGTTGTGTAGTCCTGTCAGAGCATACAAAACACATTGTAGCGCGTGCATTCTCAATCAGGCAGCTTTATATGATATATCAAATCAACTCTCACCGCTCGGTTTTTGAGAACTTTCTCAAATTTAGAAACTTTCTTATTAATATTATAAAGTATTGGTTTTTTTCAATACTCTGTTTGTGTTTCGTAACTTGCACATTGCTACTCTCAAATCGACCGATGAAGTTTTTATCATTTCTGGAAATTAAAAATCATAAAAATATAGTCGAAAGTGGTAACACCTGCAACACCAGGAGTGGTATTGCAGCTGCGTTGCCAGCCTTTAGGAAAATAGTATGCTCGTCTCGTGAACGTCCTTGAATTGTTCATAATAAATATTCATCATAAAATCATTTAAAATTCGAAAATTCAAAGATGCAACCTCTGTATTCATTTAAATTAATTTATTTGCGTGAACATTTTACTGGATTACACGTAGTAATAATAAAGGAGGCCGTCAGTGGGAGCCTTGCCAGTATTTGTACATTAAATAACAGGCTCGCGCAGCCATACTGCTCCCGGGGGGAAGATTAAATAAAATAAATGGCTTGCTCTGCTGGAACAAAGGCAGAATTATTGAAATTATTTTAATAACTTTAATAAATGGAGGCTATTGCATTAAAGTTTAATATGCATTTACACGGTTTGGTATGAAGACGTTTATAAATATTAAGCTAACAGGCTAGTACAGTAATTCTGTCTCAGGTGAAACCAAACGAGCGTAATTTTTGAGTTGTGTGTGAGTCGCATAATTTCGGCTTCATACAGAAGTCCAACTCATTTTGCGTCGCCGTGTGAACCAAACAGGGGTTTGAACTCAAAAAATTACGATCGTCTGGCTTCACCCTGAAGGGTTACCTTGCCTTGCACAAGGCAGATTTACTAACAAATTCAATTCCTCAGTTGATCCACGTGAAATTTGGGACAAGATAGTTTAGCCCGAAGATGGTCATATTCACCATCAGCCTCTATTAGATCACTGCTGGACATAGGCCTCTCCTGTTGTTCGTCACTGATGGTGAAAATCGCATCAAAATCTGTTGCGTGGATTAGGTGGAATTAGCGGATATACAGACAGACAGACGCGGAAAGCTGTCTGAAAGCGGAAAGTTTTATACTATGTAGGTAAAGAAGAAAGATAAAGAAGTATAACAAAGTAACAAACCACTTGCCTATTCTACTTTTTCTCTACACTTATTGTTATCGTATTGTTTTTATCCTGCCCTGTCACGTTGATAAGAGCAGTCATAACGATGATATTACGATAACTGAAACAAAAGACTGTAGGCAGGAACCTTATATTAAAAATGCAAAAATCGTACCAAGAAGCACATGTTTTCCCCAAACAAAAATACCAAACCGTGAGGCACGTAAGAAATTTCAATTTTCTTCTGACAGACACTAACTTCCTCTAGCTATCAATCTCCGCGACAGTCTGAAATTGTAACAAAAGGAGGTATATTACGTGATGACTTTAAATGTCGGAATGCGAAGAATCGAAACAAAGGGGTATTGTTAGAATATACCTACGTAGATATACAAATAACACGTGAGGGCGGTAATATATTCGCGAATATTTGGAGAGAATATGGGGTTCTATTAAATAATGTTTTGAATTGAGGGTTTTGTACCAAAATGAATGAAAAGAAACGATTTTTGTGACACTTTATTGTCCGTTAGCTGTTTGTATTATGGCACAGTAGTATAACTGGCTTGTATACAGATATTGAAAATGGGGTATCAAGCGGGGGGTTGAAAAATGAATTCCGTTTATTTTCCTCCTTTATAAAGCAAAGACTTTTTATATGTCCCCAATGTTTGATCTTTTTCTACTTACTGAATTCATAAGTAGTGAGTAAGATAAAGATGTTCTTATAAGTAGTGTTCTTTCGTTGTTTGGTAAGGCTTCTTTCCCACGGCAACGTCCCGTTTTTTCGCAGGATCCTGCAAACCGAATACTGGTGTGAATGTTACCATAGTAGCACGTATGCTGCTAAACTGGATCCTGCAAAAAAACGGTCCTGCAAAAAACGGGACGTTGCCGTGGGAAAGAAGCCTAGGTATCTCAGTTCTGCAATGGAATTCGACTTGGTGCTTCTAGAACGAAATAAAGAACATTTTAAGACCTATTTAATGATGTAACTTTCAGCACTATTGGTTCTTAGACCTTTTTGACGCATAGCTCTCTGAAAAAAGAACAAGTTAATTTTATTGTTTCTTATTGACTCTAAGAATAAGACGGCTACTCCTTAGGTTGGGCAAAATATAATTTCAATGTATATAACATTTGAGATTGCAAATCCGTGACCCTTAGAATTTATTTATCATCAGACCTGTGCTCGTATGCTTTCGCCATGGCAAAAAAAAAACAAATTCTGCACGAGGTAAAAGTCGTATTAACTCCCTAGCGACAGGGCTGTCACCGCTGGATCATTCGATATACTCCGCGGTTTGGGGCGTATTGACGGGCCCTGATGGATTGCACGCAAATATTGGATACGTTAGGGTTGGCAACCATGGTTTTTCTATTGGCAATAGTTTATAGATGGAGATATCCGTCACGTCCAATGATTTTTTTTCTGATAAAAAGTAGGTACTCCATGTGCTTTCCCGGAATTCAAGCTATCTTCATACCAAATTTCATCTAAATCGGTTCAGCGGTTTTAGCCGTGAAAGCGTATAGACAGACAGACGAGTTACTTGCGCATTTATAATATTAAGTATGGATATGGATGTATGGACGACAGCCACATAAACTGTCAATCGGAATGATAGGCTGAAAGGGATGCAGCTATTTATTAGAATGAGAAACTATACGTCTCTCGCAGATAGCTACTTCCCTCTTAGTATTTGGCCCCCGTCAGGGACCTTCAAGTGATAAGATCTTTCTTTTGCCGACCTTTAGTCAGCAACGTGTCTGCTATTTCTCTGGGGTTGTGGGTGTCTACGGGCGGTGGTGACAACTTTCTGTCAGAAAGAAAGAAGAAAGAAAGCAAAACATTTATCCACAACAATAACACACATAAAAATAAAGAAAAGAGACGTCAGATAGTGGTAATTGTTGCGAAACGGTCTTAGTCAGCATGTGCTGGCTGTGAAGCCAACGCTGGTCTCCAGTTGGGACCAGCTGAACCACCCCGGGTCGATTAGATTATCTTACCTATTTTGGTATTACAATCTGTGGCAACCCTCAAAACCATTGAGTGATATTGACGGGGTGTTTCCACACGATGCATTTCGGGAGGAAATGCGAGACTGGAAATACCGAGCGATGGCAGAATGCTTTATAGAACCAGTGACTGATGTTGCTGGAAATCGAACTGACTACAAACTGGTATATCCAAAAGGTGGTATGTAAATTCAACAGCCAAACAGATTCGATTTTATCCCATTAGTTATATGGTTGCACACACATTCTTGGCGAACGAAGTCATAGTTAAAAGCTGCCTAATTGAGAATGTACGCCCTAAAATGGTGTTCGTATGCTTGGACGGAACAACTTAACATGTTCACAGGCCTTATTGTCTAGCGCACTCGCAATCACGATCGTTTTCATTTTGAAAATCGTAGGCTTGTCTGCATACAAAATTAAAACAATTGCTCCACATTGAAGCCGGTTGCGATTGCGAGTGAGTTCGACAATAAGCCCTGCACATACTCCGGCGACATACGTAAATGAAAAGAAAATCCTCGTGATATGACACCACGGCTGTAGCCGATGATTCTTACCGTGACAGAACTGCTACTCCGTCTACAGATGACACATTCTAATAGGATTAAAGTGAAGCACCTACCTGTAAGTGGCAGTGGGCGGGGCCCATTGCTCGCAGGACTGATGGCCGATAGGGTCAGAAGGTTCTTGAGTGGCGTCCGCGGATCGGGAGACGAGCTGTAGGTAGGCCTCCAACAAGATGGAGTGACGACCTTGTAAAAATCGCGGGAACGCGGTGGATGCGAAAAGCACAAGACCAAGATGTATTACGCTAACTGGCGTTTATATTCGTTTCGATTTTCGCGTGACTTTTCGTATCACGTCATCTACGAGTGACGCGATTGGTTTAAAAACGAAACGAATAGAAGGCTAAGGCCCCAGAAGTGTTTTAATAGTATGTCATGGCAACCCCCAGGTCTCGTGGGAGATGCTGCTACTTGCTTTTGTATCAGAGCACTGCAACTATCGAATTCAAATGTTTTGAAAACAGTTTAATAATATCATAATTGAGTGTCCATTTCACATCGGCCATGAGAGTCATGGCGGTGAAAATTAGTGTGGATTTGATGAATTTTAATAATCTTTACTATACTTTTAAACGGTGTAAAAATCCTTGAAAACTCAAAGTATAAATAAAACTAAGTATAAATGTAAACGCTTTTTTTAAAGGCAAACGTACGTGCACACCGGCCACTTAAAAAATCAAATAAAATAAATAAATATCAGGGGGCAATCTCACACAAATTGACCTAGTCCCAAACTAAACTCTAGACTTGTATGTACCTACTATAGGTACTAGACAACGATATAAATACTTAAAAATAGAGATATAAATACTTAAATACATAGAAAACATCCAAGACTAACAAACAAATACCTACTCGTGCTCAGCATACAAATATTTTCCTATGGGAATCGAACCCAGGACCGCTAGCTTCGTAGGCAGGATCACTATCAACCAGGCCAACGCTACAAATCTTCTAACTCGACTGTACTAAATAGAAACAAAATGCCAACAAATGAAACAACGTTTTTCAACAGTTTCCCGCATAGCAACTGGCAACAGCGGGTGCGTTACGCAAACCATGTAATCACCGGCATCGGTAGCCGTTTGAGTGGTACATCGTTAAACGCACTACTCTGTGGTCCCTACCACTTGTCTTTTATAACTAGAAACGGTAAAAAAGAAGGTGATTTTATGTCAGAATTTTACGGACCGGCGAGTTACTTTATACTGACCCTGTTAACCGATTTTATTTAAAATTCAAGGTGCTCCTGACAAACCTATTCTACTTTTAAATCGGTTCTATATTCTTCGTATCTATATTAGCTTCGAGTGTACAGTCGAGGAAATTGATTCCTAGACCACTTTGGACTATGTCAAAGTGACACTGTAAATAAAATCATAAGAAGTCTCTAACGTTTTGATTGATTACGTCACTTTGACATAGTCCAAAGTGGTCTAGGTATCAATTTCCTCGACTGTACCTATTAAAAAGTTAAAATGCTGACAGACCATTTCAATTCATTTTTTTACCTTCCGGAGTCAAATATGTTGTCAATAATAAAACGACATCGTATTTTGTCAGATAATTTTGTGTTTATCTTGCTTGTTATCTTGATAACATCTCAAAAGCAATATGGTTTTACCGAGTAGAATAGAGGCCCTACATGCCTATTGGTGGTCGAGTGTATCACTATCGATAAAAATATTCTCTGGATCAAGTGTCCCTTTCTGACAATAATTATAGGTGCAATTGTGACGAATGCTTTATCCACATGTATCAACATGACCACGACCGTAATAGGCCTGTTACCTCGATAAAAATGGCTGTATGTCCATTAAACTACCATAACATTGTCAACCTAACACCACATTTTTATCCACATAAACCGTCAAAGGCCTCCAGCGGGCCGATTATGGTCGTGTTTATCGACGTAGATAAAACATCTGTCACGTTCTGACCAGTATGTAAGTGCGAGAGTGACGGAAGCTTTATCCACCGCGATAAAGGCGACCATAATACAGGCCCTATGCGCTTCAGTGTATGAGCTGATGCTTTACCTATGCACGACCATCATAGACCTGTGGGCCAACTACGATCGTGTTTATCGATGTGGATAAAGGCGTATAAAATATTTCACTTATTGACCAGCTTGAAAGCGCGAAAGTAGCGGATGCTTTAGATATGCATCGCAAAAACTACGATATGACCACGTCATGTTGCAAATTTTAATGAGCTTGTTAGTGACACCACAAGTCAAGCAACTAATCTAAGTGTTTTCTTTGGTTTGCCGGCCATCTCACTCAACACGACATATGTGTGAATCTTGGTGGAGTTTTATAAATACATTAAAAATACACTCAACCATTTTAATTTTGGAGGTGTGGACCATTTTATCGACGTTATCGTTTATCTCCACGGGCTATAGCGGCATGAGTTTCCGCAGTCGATGACGAGACGAGAACCGTTAGTAGCGGCCGGTGCGTAACCTGCGGCAGATAGGTGAGGTTGGCCAATACGCCAGTTTGTTAACAAGACACAAGGCATAAGTTATCAGAGTTATAAATAAAGTAAATATCCTGCTCCTAAACAAAACTATTCAAAGCGATATAAGTAGCCGACATTTATGATAAGTTTATAAGGGCCTGTTTCACAATCGACATGTAAATTTATCTGCCATTTAAAAATGGCTCTCTCCTTGTCTATTTTTAAGTCTAAGAAAGGTAAAGGGCTAAATTTATCTGTCAAATAGGCTTTACTTGTCGATTGTGAAACAGGCGGTAAGAGTACCTACTTAGTTATTAAAAAACAAAAAACCGCCTTCAAAAACGCAAAAAATAACTTCTACTACTAGGTACTTAGTAGTAGGTACCTATCCTATTAGGTTTGTCCAACTGAAGTCGGCTTTTTGTTGAAAATATTGTGGTCGCCGACTTCAGTTAGACTAACCTAATAGGATAGGTACCTACTACTAAGTACCTAGTAGTAGAAGTTATTTTTTGCGTTTTTGAAGGCGGTTTTTTATTTTTTAAAACATTTATTTTATTTTACACTTTTTAGTGATCATAATAAGCTTATGTAGTCCCACTTCTTAGTTGATATATGAAACTTTAAGACATTTCAAGCTCGCCGCAAGCAACGCCGCGGGAAAATCATAGTCATTTTAAAAACAATTAAATGTGCTTCGTTGTAGTCGCTCAACTATCTTAATCGAGATATCTTATCGCCACCCTTGAAATCGGTACCGTTGAGGAGTTCCGGTGGCCATCTGTGGTCTTCATCATCAGTTCCGCTTCACCAAGTGACACTTTCTGAATGCAAATGCTACACTTGTTACTAAAAATACTAAAATCGCTATATGTTTGCATACAATATTTGAGGAGTTCCCTCAATTCCTCACTGATCCCTTCATCAGATTCAGATTTGCTGACAATGGGACCACCTCGGAAGTATACTCTATCAAACCAAAAAAGAATTTTTAAAATCGGTCCACAATTGACGGAGTAATCGGTGAACATACATAAAAAAAAAAAAAAAAAAAAACATACAGTGGAACGTATAACCTCCTCCTTTTTTGAAGTCGGTTAAAAAGCGAGAGTGATCGATACTTTATCCACATTTATACATGACGACAAACGCAAACAGGCTCGTTGCAGGCCTATGATGGGCGCGTTTATTCCGAAGTTTGTCACTGCGGATAAAAGTATCTCTATTTAGATAATAACGATAGAGAAATCTGAGCGTAAGGAGAGTTTTTTTTACTAGCAAATTGGCTACCGATGTTTATTGGGATCTGAGAGCTATAGACATTTGTATTCTCAAGACTAAATATAACAACAAGACTGCAATCCTAAGACTGCTAATGTGTTTGTTTTCCCTGAGGAACTATGATGCCATGTCTCTATGTTAATAGCAAAAATAGCAGCATTTCAAATAGACTTCTGTAGCAATCAAAACCTCATTACTAATAACAGAGGATTGAATTTACTTTGGCAATCGAATCTGAGATTAGGTATGTTTTTTGGCTTAGGAAGGCAACAGATATCGCTAGCTCTTGGTACTTGGGCCAAGTGGCTCCGGTGTCGGTTGCTGTTGCTAGCCGCCTCGCTGGCGGACGCGCCCGCGGCAATGGACACTGTTATTGGAATAGAGTTCAGTATGGCTCTGGAAACACTGTGATAGGTTTTGAAAGGTTGAGGACCCTACAAGAGACTGTATAAATGGTGTATGTATTTTGATAGATACAAACAGTAAAGCTAAAAAGCAGCATCCTGGAAATGTTATTGATTGAAGAAAACGAAAATTTTGTATGTGCTAGCAGTTGCTCGCGACTCCGTCCGCGTAGAAGTCGTTTATCGCAATCCCTCGGAAACTGACCAATTTTCTAGGACAAAAAGTAACCGATTGTAATTCCCAGAGATTCAAACTATATCCTTACGAAATTTCATCAAATTCGGTTCAGCGGTGAAACCATCATATACAATAAAACAAAGTTACTTTAGCATTATATAATCTTGCTGTTGAGTTTCAAAGAGCGACTTAGATAGACATAATAAAGTAATTTAATCGCAAACTAAAGATTTTCATTTCATAGACAACTATATAGGAAAATAAGCCTGCCGCACTTTGACTAACAGTGTGCCTTCTCAAAATGCATAGTACTAAGTTAGCGATTTTCGAAAATCGATAAAATATATAAGATTGACGTAAGTTGATGACAAGTCATGTCGACAGCTTATGTCACCTGCATAAATTTCGAGTCGATAAAAAACAAACGTTTGCATCTTGGATAGGACCTCGACAAAAATTCTTATAAAAACCAAATTTTACGTAACACAGCAAGTTAAAGGAATTAATATAAACATGATGTTTAGTATCAGTTCGTTTCGCAAGCAATAATGTGGTGACCGCAGTCGACGAGTTAAATCAAGTGGACTGGCTCGCCGCAAAAACTAACTGCCTCGGTTATGTTTAGCAATACGTCGCGGTTTCATATTTGTATCGTTGATCGTTACGTTATATTTTACATGCGATTGGGTATGAGGATAAGTTAACTATTGGGTTAAAAAATAATACGCGATAAAAAGGGACTGACTCTGTGATTTTTAAGTACAATGTCAAAGAAGAGGAAACAAAGACGCTTAATTTTTTTTTTAATAACATTATAAATGCGAGTGTACCAGTGTTAGATTTTTTTGTTTATTATACTTTCACATCTAAATGACTAAACCGATTTTGATAAAATTTAGTATGAAGATGCTTGAGTCCCGCGGGGAAGGAGGTTGATTTTTATAAAATTTGGTATGGAAGTAGTTTGAATCCCCCAAAAAGGACATAGAGTACTTGTTTTGCGGACGGATTCGTGGGCAACAGCTTGTAAAAAAATTAATGAAAAAGAAGTACGGTCGGCCAAGAAAGTGGTCTACCAGTTTTGACAAAAGTTTCTGTGAGGTCTAATTATCGCTAAGGTTGACACTTGTCACTGTCATAATTAGGAATTACCCAAAGTAAGTTAGTCGATGGATGGCAGTCTACCACTATACGTATTAAACAAAACTTTTAACCGCGCATGTCAGCGTTATGGAGTTAGTTTATTGCATCGGTATTTCCGGACCACTGCGACTTGGGAACCTTCAAGAGACGAGCATACTCTTTTCTCACAGGCCGGCAACGCAGCTGCAATAGCTCTCCGGTTGTTGCAGGTGTTCATGGGCAGCGGTGGTCACTTGTCTTCGAACGTCAGTTGACCCACTAGCTCGTTTGCCTCATCTAGGCCTCTGGCTTAAAAAAAACAAGGCTAGACTTTCGTTAAGGACCAGGTGAAGTTGTATAGGTTTGCTTATATGTATGCATGTATTTATATATGCAAGAAAAAAAACATCAATCTAAAAACTAATTAACGCAACCTCAAACTTTTTCCATTTGCTTGTCAGTAAATATTCATTTAAAATTGGATAAGCTTCGTTTCAAACTAGTTTGATAGTAGACCCCAAAGCTTCATCATACAACTTTTAAGTTTTATTGGAGAACTTTAGATTATTCGGTTAAATAATGTGTGAAGTTTAGATTGGGTCTGGATTAACGTGACTTGATTATGGTGTCAGACGAGGTTAGAAAGTTATTTAAAACCCTTTATGTCTAGTTCACACGTATTAAGTTGCTAAGTTTTCAATTGAGTTTTAACTTTATTTTAAGGAAATTCTGAACAGTAATTTTCTCATCATCATTTACTTAAGCCCTATGCTCTTGTCGGTGGAGTAATTTTCAAAATTTAACCAAACAACAATATATTATTGTTTCCGTTTTTTAATTAAAGACGATGGTCGTGGTTTTTAATGAACTTATTCCACAAAAGCCTATGCATGGTTCTCAATCTAGAATCAAGAAGCGAGGTCTCACAGCTCAACTACAGAAATATCTAAAATCGTGGAGCAAAATGTAAAACCACTAATGTTTTGTGAGATTAGTGCGAGCGTTTATACTTGAGTCTTAGGTGTTTCATATACATTTACTCGTACGGCCGGACATGATTAATAATGGTGCGCGGATTAAGCAATAGGTAATTATTAGAACCATATTAATTGAGTCTTGCTATTGGTATGTGTTTCTCTGTATAAATATGTTTATCGTTGTTTTTTACACATGGTAAATTTATCTGAAATTATGAAAAATGAAAAAATGAAAATATTTATTGGCAATTAACTTAAGTACAGTTTATCTTTAGTCCTGGATCCTGAGCTAGGAAACCCTGTGTTACAGGACCCAGTGGTATACAATTTTTAATTATCCTCCGATATTTGTTTATTTATTTTACTTAACATTTTCAATTGGTGCATTGACTGACAATGAGATCTAGAATGAATACCGAAGCATAGAAAAGTTTGTCCTCCAATCTGACTTATTTCGTTGCGAGATGCAGCAAACTGAGTCACACCGTGTATCTTATATACGATACCCTCAATGTGCAAAACCGACTCGCATTTGAGCGTTTTCAAGATGTATAAATAAGGGCCTCTATTCAACGCAGTTAAACTATTATTGCCTTTGACGTAATGGTATTGTTTTTACCTCCGCCGCCATAACTGTCAAGTAAATAAGAACTATCAAAACGTTGACAATACGGAAAGACGTCAATGGCAGTATGGTTTTTACCCTGTAGAATAGAGGCCAGGGCTTCTATTCCAGACGGTAAAAACCATCTCGTTTTTGACCTGTTATGGTATTGCTTTTAGCTCGGTCGCCATTACTGGCAAGTAAATAAGAGCTAAGTATCAAAACGTTATCAGTACGATAGCATGTCAAAGATTTTTACCGCCTGGAATCTCGGCCCCGCGGGCCTAATATGGCTGCGTTTATCGCGTGACAAAATGTGGATAAAAATCCGTTACTTTCTGACACTTATGTACAAGAGTGACGAATGCTTTATCCACATTTTATCACGCGATAAACGCAACCTTACTAGGCCCGCAGCAGGTCACTACCAACCAACTAGAGTAACCACGTGGTCAATATCAGGAAATCCATGGTAAAGACATGACACACAGGCAATGTAATAGGTTTACAGCAATAAATATTTCCTGACCCACCTCATTCTACCATGTAATGAGTCATAGAGCTACTGTGTAAGCTTTCGTAATACCACATACATTGTTAGATTGTTACACAACTGTAAACGTTATTCTGACGTTAGATTTATGCTTCATAATATTTTAAATAGAAAACAAGAGGAAACAGTGTTTGGTGTATTTGTAATATTTTAGTTCCTACTAGAATAGTTTAAGTGGTGGTATGACCTTGTGCAGGATTTGTCTCGAGGACTAGCACTGCACATGTTGTCCGCGACTTGTTTGTCGCTCGGATCTCCCTTTTTCTCTAGTCTGTAACGATAGAGACGCTCTGAGCGACAAGCGAGAAAATACAACTTGTGCTACCCGTACTGGACCGCTACCACCATTTTATCCTTTAACCCTCCGCCAAGCAGCAGTATCCGCATTGTTGAGTTCCGGTGTGGGGAGAAGACAACCGGTGAACCTAGCGTAGAGGCATTCCATCTTAGGCCTCAGAGTTGGCAACGCATTTGAAGTCTTAGGATAGTAGTCTTGAGAATTCATAATGTGTATGGGTCACAGATCCAACTTACCATCAGGTGGCCTGTTTGATCGTGAGCCTTCTCTTTAAAAAAAGTAGGCAGATATTTCGAGGGTTTCGCAGCAGTAGAATGTGTTGTGTATAATAGAGTCTTGAGAATGCGAATGTCTATGGGTCACAGATCCAACTTACCATCAGGTGGCCTGTTTGATCGTGAGCCTTCTCTTTAAAAAAAGTAGTCAGATATTTCGAGGGTTTCGCAGCAGTAGAATGTGTTGTGAATAATAGAGTCTTAAGAATGCAAATGTCTATTGGCCCCTCTACACGTCTGCGGATCATGGGCGTGCGTAAGGGACGGAGCAATACGTAAGAGTGATATGCAAGAATATGTCGCTCACTCTAAGGTATAAATGCGTCCTTTACGCACGTCCATGATCCGCAGACGTGTAGAGGGGCCATATGGGTCACAGATCCAACTTGCCATCAGGTGGCCTGTGTGCTCGTTTGCCTGCTATATGATATAAAAAAATGCAGCGATATGGTAACTCCTTGAGAGCAGAGGTAACCGTATCATGAAACATTATTACGGAAAATATGTGGATAAAGACATTAAAATAGAAGCCCTGCGCTATTGTGGCATGGTTATCGATGTCGACAAACGTAGATAAATCATCAGTCACTTTCTGACCAGTATAAAAGTGCGAGAGCGACAAATTATCCTTTATCTACCGCGATAAAGGCGACCATAAAACGAGCCCTGCGCTATTATGGTCCTGTTTATCGATGAGGACAAACGTGGATAAAACATCTGTCACTTTCTGACCAATATAGAAGTGCGAGAGTGAAGACTCCTTTATCTACCGCGATAAAGACGACCATAACACGGGCCCTGCACTATTATGGTCCTGTTTATCGATGTGGACAAAAGTAGATAAAACATCTGTCACTTTCTGACCAGTATAGAAGTTAAAAAGTGACGGATGCTTTATCTACGACAAAGGCGAGAGTAATGAAGGCCCTGAAAGTAACAAAATGTTTTAAAAGTGAGTTCTCCAAGCTAGCAAACTTAGATCGCGACAATTTATCTACTTTCTTGCTTAGTACCTACAGACAGAACCTTGGACACAATCAAAGTTAACTACCAACGTCATCGCCGTCTCCGTGCCTGCTTCATGCATTACAACAAAATCGTGGTAAACAAAACTATCAAATAACCTATTACTCAGTAACATGTAATAAAACACATAGTAAATAATATAAAACTCAAGCGTAATTTGAGTCGTGTAGGATGTTTACAACAATCGCTTCGTTAATTTTCGCTCCTCTGTCACCTAAGCTAAGAGACATTTTTCCGTGTAAATAATTAGCAATAACTAAGTAATTACTAGGTATGGAAAATGCTGGAGAATAACTGACCGACCTCAACTCGCTCTTGCGGCGGTAGTTAACTGTTTTACTGCGGATTTACGACTATTTTACGACTATGTCCTGTTGTCGAGCGCACGGAACAATGGTGTGATGTTAAAACGATATTTTCCATTGTGTTAAATCTAAGCATCTGACGAAGCCTCGTGACGCTAGTTTAGTTGTTACTGACCACACCTACAGTACTTAGATGTGTTTGATCGTGAAGGCATAATATTTAATTTATGCCCGCGATTATCGACGTCTTGGAAACAAAAACTGAGCTCAGTTCAAAACTATTTTTAGATTTTTAACAGGCAATTCGTTTTACACCGTATAGAGTATTTAAATCGTAATTATGTGAAACTATTTTAAGTAATTTTACATATTAGTACAATTTAAATACAACCCCTTTTAAAAAACGCCTGTTGTCAATATTATACGATCGCCAGTTTGTCTATCTGTATAATTTTAAAATGTATATTTTTTCCCGTTCTGTGTGGTTGCCGGGTTAGAAAAGTGCCACTCCAGGGGCCCAAATATGGCTGCGTTCATCTGGTGACAAAGATTGGATAAAGCTCCCGTCACCTTCTGACACGTAAATAAGTACGAGTGACGTCACGGAAGGTGATACGCCAGTATACGCTTGCGCTAATTTGTTTGTTATTTTCGTTATCTTGGTAAAGTTTCCCGTGTCTGTGTTGTCAGTGTCTACCTTAACGTCCAACAGAGGTGTGCGAGTGTTCGCAACCCGCAGAGTTTTTGTGATCGTGAGCTTATAGCTTTATTGCAGGCCCTTTAATCTGTGATTTATATTTGCGTGTGTGGGTAGGTGCTTTATTTTTACAAATAAATACAGACCAAGTATTGAACTTTTTTATTTAATGGAAACTGATGAAATTACTGGTAACATTCATAACGTCTAATTTTAAGCTTAAACGGAATAGACTGATTAATATAAAACCGATCAATAGTAATTTTTTACCACAGCGCCATCTAGTGATTCACTTTGGAAACTTTTAGCGCAAAGATGGTCCAAGAAAAATGTATGGCCTGTAAGAGATTCCTGCCTACCACAGATGTCGCTAAGACTAGAGATGTTGCCACCTGTACGGTTTGTCCCGGTAGGTACCACAGGACCTGTGTAGGTATTCCGGACAAAGTCGTAGTACCTAGGGACTGGGTCTGCCCTGAGTGCAAGGCGAAGGAGAAGAAAACCGGTAACATCTGCACTCCGGTTAAGGACATATGCGGAACATCTGTGGCGCCCCCGCCCATACCACACACCAGCCCTGAGCCCCCTCAGCGAAAGGAGACAGAGGTTTGTGCCCTGCGCCGCGAGCTGGCGGAATATATGGCCGAGCAGCGCGAGTTTCGGGTGGAGATCCGCGCCTCCTTAAAACAAATGGGCGAGCGGATGGACGACATCGAGCTGAGACTAGAGGCGGTTGAAAAGAGAGAGGCTGAGGAGACTCCCGGGAGTGGCAAGGTGGAGGAGTTACAGCAGTCGGTCGCTCGCCTCCAGCTGGAGCTGAACGACCGAGACCAGGACTCGCTGCTTGCCGACCTGGACGTGGGTCATCTCCCAGAGGAAACCGGAGAAAATGTCGTCCACACATTCACCGTTCTCGCCGCAAAGCTGGGGGTATCTCTGGAACCGCGGGATGTTGTGTTTGCCGAGCGAGTGGGCGCGCCCGACGCGGCCGGGGCCGGTGTCGCCGGCGGTGCAGGTGGGCGTCCTCGCCGCATCGTCGTGAGGCTGGCTCGTCGGCAGCTGCGGGACGACTTGCTGCAGGCCGCCCGGGTGCGACGCAGTTTCACCTCGGCCGATGCCGGCCGGGCGGGCGCGCCGCGCCGCGTGTACGTGAACGAGCGGCTCACCCGGACGAACCGGCAGCTGTTCCACCAGGTTAGGGAGGAGTGTCGGAAGCGTCAGTGGAGGTTCGCCTGGACGAAGAGAGGGCGAGTCTATGCCCGGCAGAGTGACGGGAAGCAGGCTCACAACATTCGTTCGGACGCTGACATCCAGCGTGTTTTTGGAGGGAGCCCTATTTGAGTGGTTGTCTCGTCCTTGTTATGTTCTCGTACCTGTAAAAATATTTCTTAATTTGACATGGCAATGCACTACTCTAAAGCTACTATACACTACAAGTACTTATTTTTTCAACAATATACAACATTACTACACTACACTACTATACTATACTGCTAATACTGCTATACTATACCATATTTACTGCTTTTTATATATACAAAACTATATGCTATATACAACTATAACTATAAATCAATCATCCTATACATTTACAAATTTTGTTTATTTAATGTCTCTTAATTACACTTTTACTTATACATATTATTATATTGTGCTTATTACATTATTTGCCTATTGCTATGGCTAATAAATTGTTAAAAATAGGTTTGTTCAACGCAGGTTCTCTTGGCACAAATCACGAAAATTTAATAGCAGCTTGTACTCGACAAGATTTAGACGTGCTGGCTATCAACGAAACCTGGTTGAGGGCGGGGGAGGAGGGGCGAGCGCCAGTCATTGCAGGATACAGGTTACGCCATATTCCCAGACCACAGAGTATCCGGTCTCGTGGCGGAGGCGTGGGCTTTTACGTTAAACGCGGCGTTAGCGCTCGCACCTTGCCCCACCCGGTGGACCCGCTGCATTATTCGGTCGAACAAATGTGGGTTGCATTGACCCTTAACGGAAGGAAGATCGTGATCGGGACGGCGTACCGACCGCCTTGGATGGACGTCGATCTATTTTTTGACGCTGTTTCTGATACAGTGGGCTCTTTCCACAATTATGACAATTTAATTATATTAGGTGATTATAATATAAACTTATTAATCAAAAATGACATTAAAATTACAAAATTTAATAATTTCTTATCTAGTTTTAGTCTGTTGCAATTGGTATCAGAGCCAACACACTTTACAAATACTAGGCACGCATATCTTCCCGTGGATGTCATAAGAAGCGACTTACGGCCAAACCCTATATTCAAACCGCGGACAGATAAGCCTTACTTTGGGTTAAAATTTGACGTATGTCCATACAAAATGTGTCAAATTTTAATCCGAAGTAAGCCTATCTATCCGCGGTTTGAATATAGGGTTCGGCTATAAGGGAATAAAGGCTCGTAGTACTGTCACTAATACACTGTAAACATCTTGGCCTAATTGTGCAAAATGTGGTTACAGAATTATCAACAATTTTTAGAGATGTTGGTAATTCTGTAGCTCTGCCTACCCCACTCTGGGAATGAAGACGTGAGTTTATGTAAGTATATATTTTCGGTTGGCTTTTTTGTATAAAATTCAGTTTAGTGTTTTTGTATTGTATCTGGTAACGTTATTATGATTTGAATTAATAAAGCAGTCAGACTATCGACCTCATTTCGGTTCAGTGTTAATTGATCCAATTAAAATCTAATTGGCCGTTAATCGTCGTGTTTTCGAAGTTTATTTCCAACACCGATATATTAATCAACTTTAATATGCTATAAATATTCAAGTTTTAAGTTTTATTGAAACCACGATATGGATTATTACGGTAATGATATAATTGATGCTTTAATTACTATTATAACACTTTACCGAGTTCTGGTAAGTTACCCATCGTACTTTTCCGGACATACACAGGTATCTAGATTAATATTAAACTTTAGTATTAAACGTTAAATGAAGTCAACAGATAGCACAAATAATACTGTTATTCGGTACAGAATTTATTTAAAATAAAAATCATGAGACTTCCTATTTTATGATGTAAGTAATAAAAATATCAAAGGCGAAGATCCAATAACTTGTCAAAAATATAAGTAGGTACCTATTCTAAAAATCTAAGGACCAAACAACAAGTTAATAGCATCCCTATTTCTTGATCAGAGGTGGCTGAAATTTACTTTCCCAATTCAATTAATTCACTAATAAATAGTATTTATAAAAAAAAACGTATTATATACTACATTAAAATAGCACTTACCTAGCTCCTTAGGTGTAGACTTAAAAGGTCAGATGTAATATTAACACGCAAAGGATTTTCTACCTTATTTACCAAGCGTTACATTATTTTAATAGTGTTTTTTTAATCTGCCTCATACGGGACGAAATGGTGGTAGTAACGAGAAACAATCCACATACGAAGTCACTGGCAAACTCTTCTTATTAGGTATAAAAAATCGGCCAAGTGCGAGTTGGACTCGCGCACGAAGGGTTCCGTACCATTATCTATACAACATTAGCAAAAAACAGCAAAAAAATCACGTTAAATATTTATTTTATTATGTGTTTGGTATTTGTTGTTATAGCGGCAACAGAAATACATCTGTGAAAATTTCAACTGTCTAGTTATCACGGTTCGTAAGATACAGCCTGGTGACAGACAGACGGACAGACGGATAGACGGACAGCAGAGTCTTAGTAATAGGGTCCCGTTGAATACAGAACCCTAAAAATTTGAACAGATCAAATTCATTATTTAATAAGATGACAGCCTCACATCGGCAATAAGTTATTTGTGCACTTCATGCACTTTTTGGGCTCTCGTCCGGCCTAATTCAACAACATACTGATCCAGCAATAAGCCGCTATGTATGTCGAACTCGCGACATATACGCTGGCTATCGGCCGCACGCGGCAAAAAACGTGACGCCCTAATAGCCAGTTATGTAGTTTTCTTTTTAAATTGCATTTATGTAACGGACTAAAGGTTTGGTTCAAATTTTGAATGTAACTTTGGAGTTGTTCCTTTAGATGACATGGTTAGATTGGTTAGGCTCTAGGAGGTTAGCGTTTTTGGGATGGGTGTGTTGTACTCACGGAATAGAAAAAACAGTGAAAATGGCATGAGCTTCGCTTAGTATAAGACCTGTTGTCGCCAATACTCAAACTATCATAAAAACAACACGCCACCATGGAAAATGTTTTTGGTGCTGCTATCGTTTTTACACTCCAAAATAGCACAATAAGGCACGCTTCTGGATTTATTTCCTATTTAGAAATATCTAAATAAGCGATCGCGGCAAAAGTATGGTAGGTTATGCGGAACTCCGCATAACTATGCCACACGTTACACGCCCACTTGACAATTCTACTGTTTTTTCTGTTCTGTGGTTGTACTCGTATTTGCTCCTGTCTTTGATGTATTTCTCTATATATTGTATGTTTATCGTTCTCTAGTAGCCATAGTAGCTACAAGCCAAACAAATTTAGGACAAGAAGGTCGACTTAAAAAAAAAACTTGAATTGCATCGCTTTCGCCATCTTATCCTTTAACCTAACGTAGAACAGCAGTGTTTGCATTATTGTGTTCCGGTGTGGGGATAAGACTACCGGTAACTCGAACAAATAAGTAGTAAAAACAGAATAAAATAAATATTTAAGTGGGGCTGCCATACAACAATCGTGAGTTTTTTCCCTTTTTTTCCTCTATATTATTAACTAGAGGACGCCCGCGACTTCGTACGCGTAGAATTAGTTCCCCGCTACTCCCCCCATTTCTTCCCGTTGGGGGTCGATTTTCGGAAAGGATTTTCCGAAAATCGACCCCCTTAGTGCTCACTTACATCATGAAAGGAACTCCTGTACCAAATTTCAAGTTTCTAGGTACAGTAGTTTCGGCTGTGCGTTGATATATGAATCAGTCAGGTTTGCCTTATATATATATAGATAACGGCAACTGGTATAGTCTAATGTTGTATATAGGTAGATAATGGTACGGAACCCATCGTGCGCGACACGTCAATTCTGTACATTTTGTCGATTTTCGAAAATAACGAACTAATATAGCTTTATGCTTCACTATGTCCCCTGTTCCAAAATTAACGCCCTTACTAAGTGTAAGAAACTGTTATTCCGCAATAGGCCCTAAATACAGTCATACCTACACTTTCTATGTTAAACAAGTAATAAAAAATATATAGTGTATTATGCCACAATGTTTCATAGGTTTATGCTGCTCTGTCTTCTGTACAATTATAGAACAAGAAACATTGCACTTAGGTATTCCTCAAGGGTCGGCGTTAGGAAATACCCTATTTTTAATTTTTATGAACGACCTTCCAACCACCATCACAGCTGGCCTTTCAGTGCTGTTTGCAGATGACACGACCGTCGTGGTAAGTGCGCGCACGTATGAGCAGCTAGACGAAAAAATACATGACGCTAGTGAGCAGCTGCAGGGGTGGTTCACGACAAATGGATTGCTTCTGAATGTTGCGAAATCGAACGTTATGATATTTTCGGGCCGCAGTCTGGCTGTTCCTCCGAGCGTGCCTAACAATCCGATGCCTATAAGCGACAAGTGTAGGTTCCTTGGTTTCACTCTGGACTCGAACCTTAACTGGAAGTGCCATGTCGATGAACTGTGTGGTAAACTGAGTAGTGCAGTCTTTGCGTTGCGAAAACTAAAGGTCCTCATCTCTGATGACGCACTGAAACAAGTATATTTTGCACATTTTCACTCCCTTATGTCGTATGGTACTCTTTTATGGGGAAACTCTACGGATGCCAACAGAGTTATGCTAATGCAGAAACGTGCTGTACGTACATTAGTTGGAGTAAAACCTAAACACTCGTGCAGGGATCTCTTCGTGACGTACCGCATCATGACGCACTACTCACTGTACATTCACGAAATTGTAATGTTTGTTAGAAAAAATATCAACATGTTCGCTCGCGTGCACGCAGTCGGCAAGCAGCTCCGCCACTCGGGGTGTTTGAGAACAGTTCCCCGTCGCATGGCACTTGCAGGGAAAAATCCGCGCGTAATTGGGCCCACATTTTACGAACGTCTACCCTCCAAACTCAAAAACGAACCATCCGACGAAACATTTGGACGCCGGCTGAAAAACCTTTTATTACAAAATCCATTATATTCAGTAAAGGAGTTTATGGACCTTAAATTAAAATTAGATATTTAATATGTATAGTAGCTTATATTATTTCTGATTTTGACTTATATTGTGATATGTTAATTTTTTGTATGCTATTTTTAAGACGATCCTTAACGGTGATAACTCCTTAGTTCTGTATTGTTATTGTAATTATTGTTATCCTGACTTCTTATTTTTATTTTTGATAATATTATAATTTTGACGATTCCAAATGTAATTTCTTGTACTTTGACATAACATGCAATGTATACTGTGACTTACTTTGGAAAATAAATATCATTCATTCATTCATTCATTAAACAGCCACCATTCTCTAAAATCCATTGCGTAACACTTTCAAGTAGAAATTGCCAAAGGAAACCAAGCCCGTATCTACAATAATTAATAGCTTCCTTCGAGAAAATATAAATCAACTCATACCGCTTTATTTAAATCCACGGCCTTCTAAGGGCTTCGAATAAAACTCGAGCTCGAAAGAAATCCAGTAAAATCTATCTTACGACATTTTCCATACAAGACTAGAATGCATTTCTAGTCCGTTTTAGAAAACCCTGTCTCACCTACATGGGGGCATCCGCCATTTAATATAACTTCATGTGCCAACTAGTTTTTATATCAAACTTAGGTACTGCTAAGCAACCTAGAAAATAGATGTGATTCTATGAACCGGTACCAAAGTACTAATAGTCACTAACAAACTGCAGTACGAGATCTCACGACATCCATTGCCGTTTTTAAACTATCCTTGTTTAAATTCTTGACTACGCGACGCTCAATGAAGGCTACATCGTTGATTGGTTAGTGTGGGTGAAATAGAACGCTAGTGCACTAGTGGGGGGTCGATGCAGTAGATCTCTCTGCCTTCACTTCGGTTGCTAAGCGAGCTGGCTGTTGGTGTGAGTGAGTGCAGTGCCCGAGGTTCTAGGGTTGAGGCTTTGATTGCGAAATCGATGTTGACGCCTTAGAAAATGAAAAATAAAAGTATCGATAGTGAAATGGTAAATAAATCACTTGTGGAACAAAAAAAGAAGACACAATTTGACTTAGATTACTCACACAACCTAAATAAATGTAACAAGAAATTATGCGACGTATAGGGTGCCACTTAAATGGTACAGTCACCAGCAATAACATTATTATCCAACATTTGGCACAAAAATATGAAAGAATGCGTTGCCAACCCTGGGGACTAGGATGATATGGTAAACATTTCACCACCGGCCGTCTTACCGACACCGGAACGCAACAATATAAACACTGCTGATTGTTGATAGGTAGTTGAAAACGAAACCTGCGACAGGAATACGAACATGATTAGGGAACTTAATTATGCCGATTAATAGCTGATTTAGAGAGAATTTGGCCAAATACACGTAAGTACTATATTATACCCCACTATACCCCCCAAGGGATATAAACAATAAGATCAAAATAAAAAAAAATGGTCATAAAATCACAGTGAAAACCACACCTACCACATGACACGAGTTACGGCCATTTTTTTTATGGCATGGATTATGCCAGGGGTTTCAACCTTTTCTTGGTCAGGGACCTCTTTTATATTATTCTTGTTAGCAGAGACAAAGACCAATATGTAGGTAAAAAAAATAAACTGTAATAATCTCACTCAATGCACGGCGACCAAAGGCTCACCGGCCGCTAAATTTAAAATCATTCGCGGACCATATTTTGGCTTCTGCGGACCACTGGTTGAGAACCACTGGATTAGGCGTACAAGCACACAAACCACCTCAGGCCCTTTTCACGAAGCTACAAGTTACAAATTACAAGCGGAACTCTCTTTCTAGCAGGAGGAGTTAGAAAGAGACTTCCGCTTATAATTTGTAACTTGTAGCTTCGTGAAACGGGCCTCTGGGCTCGTTTTATAAACCTACAAGTAACAATTTTACAGGTCTAAACTGGCAACACAGCTCAAATGGCTGGTCGTCATTGGTCGAGGTTGTGTCAAATGGAAACTTGTAACCTGTAAATTGTAGTTTGTAGCTTTATAAAACAGGCCCCTGCTGGTAAGTGGAACCTGTTACACATAGATATTTGCATTCTTAAGACTGCGCGCCTAAGACCGCAAATGCTTTGCCAACCCTGAGGACTAAAATGGAATGCCTCTATGCTAATAATTTCACCGGTTGTCTTATCCCCGCACCGGAACACGACTGCGAAAACTGCTGCTTAACGGTAGGTTAAAGAACAAGATGAATTAGGTACTAATACCATATTAAATAAACCCATAACGTCTAATTTCATTGTCAAACGAAAAAACACATTTACAAAACATTAACTACACACCAAGGTTATTTAACCGTAACGTAATTAAAACCAATCCTTGTTAGTTCATTCACTTTTAATGATGAATTAGCTATTGCGCCAGCCACCGTATCGCCGCCAAATCTTTATACCTGCTCCGACCACGATAATAGATATGCCAGATTTCGACAATCCGCCGTTGCACAACCCTAGAAACAGCGGCACGCACACAAACAACCGCATTCGATTAATAGCTGAAACCAACTTACCGTTGCCGTTCTAAAACCAAACGCTAAGCCGATTTGAACTTTATATGTTTGAAGTGTCAGTTTCGAGGTTACGTTAGGGTTGTAAAGGTAATTTGGTTGGAATAAAAGTGTTATCGTGTGGATGTGTGCGTGTTAGAGCTGTGTCATCGACCTATGTCACTGACTGGACCTGCCCCAATATGAAAAGTGTAGGTATTCAGGTATTCTTAAAGAGCTGTAATTTTAGATTGTTTTAGGTTATTTCTTAGATTCGCGTGCAAGTTGCATAATGTATGACCTAGTTATCATTGTTAATATTGAAACAAAAGTGAGTTCGTCCGTTTGTTCCGCCTCCATGGTTTCACGTATATGGTTGTATAGGTAGACGGACCATATTTGAAGCAATGTTGTCATCGTTATACACATATAATGTTTTTAGAAAAATATATGTATATAATATCTAGTGCCATTCACTGTTGTATGTTAGGCGATTTGTAGTTTTCAAACATTTCCCAATCCCTCAAAAGTTAACTTGAAGAGAGGCCTTAAAGAGGTTCGGCTTTGTACACACCTTTTGTGTTGCTGTCTATTTGGTTGTTTGTTATTTTCCCTTTTGTACAATAAAGTATTTAGCATATATACATAATTTATTAGTTTTTTGGTTCCGTCCGTACCCAAAGGGTACCAACAGGACCCTGCTAGGTACTAAGGTTCCACTATCCATTCGTCTATTATATTCGTATTATAAAAATAAAAATAAAATAAAGTAAAAAAGCTACCTTTAAAAACCCGACTGCATTTTTTATGTCGTGGTCGATATAGGTAGGTACCTGTGTTAAAAATTGACATTTTGCCATTGTTGTTAAGATTTCAATTTTAACAGTTTATGTATCCAATGTCACCCGGGATGGTGAAAGGGTTCTAACGATACCACACTCATCTAAGGCGTTTAGAAGTTATGGTGGAATAAATAATCATACATTCTTACATACATTAACCCTGAAAACATTACACTCCTTTTTTTTGGGCAGTCGTGTAGTTAAATTAAATGGGGTCCATTTAAACAAGAACCATGTTGTTGGGCGTTTTTTGCTCGATTTTACGGTTGTTGTTGTTGTTGTACGGTGGTACATACGTACGTATGACACATGACAGGTGACATTTCAGTGTACATGGCGCAGCTTATATGAAATCCAGTGATGTATCAGCATGTTAGCTTCGCAATGTATACCGAATTGTCACTTGTCACGTGTCATTTTCAAAATGGTGAAATAGGGGGCTGGTTGTGCTTGGGTTTTTTTATACAATTATAACTAATTCATGTAATTATAATAATTACTATTATTACTATTTCGACGACGCGTTAGCCCAGCTGGTAGTGCCTACGAAGCTACCGGTCCCAGGTTCAAATCGCGGTAAGGACAGATATTTGGGCCGGTACAAACGGACAGCATTTAAACTGCAACCCAGCTGCAAAATGGCAGTTCTAGTGCAGTTCTGATGCAGTTGACATGATTGCATCAAAACGTATGTACGTATATTTTTCAATTTAAAAAATACACAAGGTCGAAAAATAATAAAAAATAAAAAAGTGTTTGAACATGTGCAAATCATTAGTAGATAATAGTTTCGAAGTAGCTATTTGCGTGTGACAACTGAAGCTTGAAAAAGTCGGATTTTACAATAAAATAAAATAAATATGACTAATGTTTTCGAGATATAATTATAATAATAATCGACCAACACCTCAAGAGACTCTCGCTACATGGCTGGATCAAGGGCCAGATTCAGAAGGCAGTTCTCCTCGACACGGCACGCATTGTGAGGAGGTTCCTCTCTCTGCAGCCCTAACCACCGGTAGCTTGAGCCCTGCCTCGCTGTCGGCGGCACCCGTACCTAGGGTTGGCTTTTTATAATTGCAATTTATGTATTTTTTTTATTAGTATTGTTATTTTACTTTTCGTTCATTTCGTTGTTCTTCGTGTGGTTGCCGGGTTAGAATAGTGCCACTCCATGTCTTCCCGTGGATGTCGTAAGAGGCGACTAAAGGAATAAAGGCTTGTAGTACTGTTAGGCGATGGGCTTGCAACCTGTCACTAATACTCTGGTTAACATCTTACCCTATTTGCGCAAAATGTGGTTACTGAATTATCAACAAGTTTTTAAAGTTGTAGTTGTTGCCTACCCCACTCTGGGATTACAGGCGTGAAGGTATGTATGTATGTATGTATGTATGTATTTGAATACTTATTGTAAAAAACCTACTTAATGTATAAAATTTAATAATTATGTAAATAATAATAATACAACTTTCTATAATAAAAGATTTATATGGACCTTTTAAAGTTTGACTTTTATATGAAAAACCCATGGGCGCCAACACCATTGGCCAAGGCTGTACTTACTTTCATTACGCTAACGCTTTTGCCAACCGCACTTCATAACTCGCTTATCATTCAACTCATACCCTCTTATTCATAAACGCGCAATAGCCTGTACTTGAAATATGTTCTGTCATGTTTGTGAGAAAATGACAAAGAATACTTTAACTATAGGTTTGTTGTGTGTTATCCTCTTGGTAATGGTTACTCTAGACACGTCGAAACAGGCCAAGAGCGAGCATGTATAGTCCATACCAATTAACTTGTCTTATTTAGTAAACACTTTTATAACCTCAAAATGCATAATTATTAGCTAAAATGGCCGTTTTCTGTTGAAGAAAGCAACTAGAGAACACAGTTTGCATAACATTTTCCTGATTTTAAATCATGGATCGTTTTTTATGACAAAATTGTTATTTTAGGCCAAATGGGAGCATTTTGAGGTTAAGTGTTTACTAAATAAGACAAGTTAATTGGTATGGATCATACAATTTTGTACATACTCCAGTCGTGTCTCTCTCACTTTTTTGTCTCGCTCGCTCATTGCTCATTTTGCCGATAGTACTATCAACAGTGATTGACAGTAACAGGTGACAGACGGCAATTCGGTGTTCTTTGCGAAGTTAGGTTTATATGATTGAACACCTCAACACCTGCATAGGTCTGCATAGGTCTCTTTTATACAGGGTAAAATCTTATTGCCTTGAACAAGATATCGTGTGAATAAAGCTACGTATGTAATACGAAAAATAATGTATCAAAACGCAAGTATGATTAGGGATTTCGTGCTTTGGATTGGTTCAGTACCCTTACCATGAGTTACAAATGTTACAATTAACGTACTCGTACCTCGCAGTATTCTTAATCTTAGAGTCCCTCGCATTATAAGATTAAGAATACTGCGAGGGACAGAGCATTCGACTCGCTAGCGAGTACGGTAATTGTAACTCGTGGTAAGGGTACCTACAGAACACGTTTCCAAAAAGGTAGTAGACGCGTTTTGAAAACGTGACGTATGGATTAAAATGTTCACGCTCAAGCTACAGTAAGTACCTACTTAATTTAAATAATAATTCACCTATTAATCGTTCTCTTCCGAAAAGCAGTGGTCACGTAATTGGAAACTTTGAAATCGGGGTAAACGTAGGTACCTAAATAATAATAAATACTAGGTTCAATTTTACACAAATTGAAAGGTCCGGTAACACCCATTAACTATTTAATACCTAATTTCAAAATACCAAATGTTATAGTTAGTTAAGTAATATAGTTTTTCATTTATTAAATTAATATAAGTAATTAAAAGTTAAAACTAAACTTATTTGAATTAAAATAAAACTAAGCTACTCAAATATTAAAGATGTAAATAATAATGACCACTATAAAAAGAACACCCCCTCTAGGAGGGGCCCGTTTCTCAAAGCGTATTAGTCTAATAATATTAGTGTTTTGTCTCGTAAATAAAACTAAAAAATGAGACAAAACACTAATATTATTAGACTAATACTTTACGAGAAACGGGCCCCAGGTCCGCTCGCGGCATGGTCCCTATGACTGGCTGGTTACCTCTCTGGAAAGCTAGCCCAAGAGTTAATATGGTTCGATTTTTAACAACACTAATGCCTGCTACACACGTTATCGATAATCGTAGCGATTTCAGACTGTGCAGATAAATCGAACGTTCCTAGTGTCTCCACACGCCTCCGATATCGACGTCGATCGTCAGTTCTCCGCAGACCCTCACGCAAGAAACACGTTACGATGGAAGATGATGACGCGCTTGCGATATTAGGCCTGGTTATGTGCTTAAAGAAAAAAAAGGCGCGGAGTGTGTGGTGCAAAGACTGGCTCATGAAAAGGAAACGATTTTCTCATACCAACTTATTAAATGAGTTGAAATTTGCTCCGAAAGATTGGCATAATTATTTGAGGATGAATGAAGAAGCATACTTAAATCTGCTGGATTTAGTTACTCCACAAGTGCCGACCAGCGAGCTCCGTGATAAACAGTACTTACTGCCGAAATGATCGCACCGATCGCCATCCACACGCGACGAAAAAACTGCGCAAACGCGATCGACAACGATTTATCTAATAAAAATTGCAACTGCCACCGATGAACGATAATCTGCAACGATTTGTCATACACACGATCGATAAAACTGCACAAACGGACTGCGCAGTCACATCGCTACGATAAATCGTTGCCGTGTGTAGCAGGCATTAGGGCTGCCACAGACGATCAGTCGGACTGACAGGCCGAGAGGGACGCAGTTATTTGTTAGAATGAGAGACGTATATAACTTTCTCATTCTATCAAATAGCCGCGTCCTTCTCGGCCTGTCAGTTCGACTGATCGTCTGTGGCGACCCTTAAATAATATGAGAACATACATACAGCTGTCACAGGGATCTTCTTGATTGACCAAACTTTACTAAACTAATGCGCTTATTACACCATCCTAAATTAGTCACTAACAAGAGGGACGCAGCAATACGTTGGAACGAGATGGAGATATCTCCATACGTATCTAACGTATTGCGGCATCCCTCTTACTAGTGACTAATTTAGGAAGGTGTAACAAGCCCTTTAACTGTAGGTAGTACTTATTGAATAATCAGCGCGTCGCGGTCAGTTATCTTATCAACGCAATCCGTCCGTCCACAACATCAGGGGGGTTATTATGACATAGCTATGAATTCATTTTACGGCGAGCGTGAAGGACGGAGCTATATCAGTTATATAGCTCTGTCCTCTTCTCTCAGCGTAAACTGAACTGCATAGTTATGTCATAATAACCCCACAGAACCTGATAAAATGACTCGTCACTAGATCGTGCTCCGGCGCGTAGAACGAAACAAAAAACACCGTGACGAGCGGGCGCGCGAACATTTTCATCTGTAACAACAGCACAATAAGGTTTATTTTTAACCTCGCTACGCGTCAACCGTACGCGGCCCTCATGCCGCGCGTCGGACGCCATGACAGTATCACGCGGACCGGTACGCGGAGCGTACGCATATTTCGCTAGCTCTTTCTTTCCCGTTTGCATTATAACTTGCAGTGCGACAGCACCTAGGAAAAAGGCCCATCGGGTTTGTTCTCTCTCATTCGCTCTAAAACGCGAGTGTTACCGAATTTACACGAACGAAACCGAACTTTTTAGGGTGAAGACACATCTATCAGCACCGATTCGCATTTCGTCTATAGAAAATGGCTGTTTTGTATGAAGATGCGTACGCATCAGTTCTGCTTTCGCATGCGTACGCATCTTCATACAAAACAGCCATTTTCTATAGACGAAATGCGAATCGGTGCTGATAGATGTGTCTTCACCCTTAATTACACAAGCGCCGCCGTGACGAAGAGCACGCGCGGCGAAAACAAAATGGCCGGTCTGATTGACACGGAAAGAGTAATTGTTGAAGTCAGATTAAGACAATGCCTGTGGAACCCTCGTGTTGATTCCTACAAGAACAGGGACGCAAGGGCACAAGCCTGGGTGGATATTTGTGAAGCGGCTGCTCCCAGTTACATAGATAGTTCTAATGACGAGAAGATACGAATTGGTTTGTATTTTTTTTTTGTTTTGTTAAAATTACATCAGAAATAACCAGTAGTAATACGTTTCTCAGATAAAAAGTAATCCTGACAAATTGAACATCTGTGAAATTTCTTGACAGCACAATGCTGCATCCACATCCTTGGTTTTTGCCACAAACACTGCGGGAAGCAACTTTATGTTAAAGTGAGCACGATGTATTTCTATCTCTCTCTAACGTACAGTTACATCCTGCAGCGGCTTAAACCTTGACAGCATAGGTTACCAAGTTGTTTGCATCAAACAGTCGTAGACAGAGTAGGTATTACCTAGACAAGCTGCTCGCATATACCCTTTGAGATAGCAATAGGTACAGACAACCCAACCAAATCACATATCACCTTTAGCAGACAAAATGTCTGTCATTGAGTGCCTACCTTATTAAGGCGGTTTATCATGATAAACTATTAGGTAGGTACCGGTGAAAAGTTGTTTTCATCTTTTCTAGCACTGTTGCTAAAATAAAAAAAATCAGATCACAGATGTCCGCAAAACTAGAACTACAACTGCATGTATAAAACACACAATAAGATAGTTAAAAGCAACAATTCACTCCATTGTTTGGCACCAGTTCTGATGACAAACAATCGGCCTGGAAAAAAATGTAAACGCGGAGTGAGACAGAAAGTAGGTCAGATGTCGTCGTCTTCTTTATTTATTTGACTTTTCGTATAAATGCTGCTCTTTTAGGTATACCTACTCTGTCTACGGCATCCAAATAATATGGGTTATAGATAAGATAGCTTGTGTCTTTTTTCTCCGCATAAGGTTTTCTTTTTGCTTGTTGCTTGTCTATGTAAGTAAGGCTAAGGGACCTTCGCCCATTCTGCCAAATAAAGTAGGGCATGCAAATTTTATTGTTTTTTTTATATTTTTTTGATGTTAAAGGTATAATTAGTTTTTGAGTTCAAATAATTATACGCGTGTAACCTTCCGTGGTTACACCTGATGGTTCCACCGGAAGACCAGGGGCTCTACTTTGAAATCAGTAATTCGAACTTCGGATCGCCCCTTCATTTTCTTGCGAATTAGTGACGCGTCGAGAGCAAAAAGGATAGCAATAGACAAAGTTCGAATTACGGATTTCAAAGTAGAGCCTCAGTGCTGACTTCAATGCATGCATTACACTGAGTTGGGACCATTTCGTGAATACATTCTTCTTTTGCGTTTTTGTTTGTCACGAAACATGTTTTTCTTTCTTTCTTCGTTTAAAACACATGTTATTATTAATATTCCATCACATGCAACAAATAAGTTTAGCTTTGTTTTATTGGTGCTGTCAACATTATCAATATTCATGGCGGGTAGCAAAAGTTGTCCGCAACTTGTTTGTCGCTCATTTTATTAACCCCCGACACAAAAAGGGGGGTGTTATAATATAAGTTTGACCGCTATGGGTGTGTCTATCTGTCTGTGTATCTGTCCGAGGCACCGTAGCTCTAAAACGAGTTAACCGATTTGGATGCGGTTTTTTTTATTTGAAAGCAGCATCTAGCGATATGGCTCTTAAGTTTCATGAAAATTTGTAGGGCTGTTTGAGGTCAGGACTCTGCCTATTGTACTAAAAAAAGTAATTACGAGAGGTTCTCGACTGGTATAAAATATTAAATACAAAAATATGTTTATGCTATATTTCAGAAAAAGCCGTTCAATTGCGATGGAAAACAGCACGTGATGCCTACATAAGGTGTAGAAGTAAGAAAATTGGACCTGGTAATAGAAAAAAATACATTTTCTACGACCTTATGACCTACTTGGAAGATATTAAGGATTTCGATATGACTGAAGAAGGTCTAATTATAAATGACAAGGCTGCAACTCCTGCAGAACCAGCCACCTTCTCTGAACCCAGTCAGTCAGATGAAGTTGACGAAGTATCCAGGTCATCACCACCATCCAAGAAGAAGAAAAAAACAGACATGACAGAGTTTGAATCCCAACTTTTAACTGTATTAAAAGACAATTCAACTGATACCGTAAACCCTATGGTGCTACGAGAGGATGACCGAAACTTCTTCAGTTCTCTTGCACCAATTATTAATGAGTTTGATGTTAATAAGAAACTGTTGTTTAGGACTAGGGTATTAGAGTTAGCTATGCAAATCAATGCTATATCGCCGTCGACAAAAGGAATCATTCCTGAAAAGTGGCCATAAAGACTTATCTTCTTCTCTCTTGTCTTCTTCTGTCTTGTCTTGTTCAACATTACCCAATTGTTGGAGAAAAAGGGTAATATTGAACCAGTATTTATGTATGTTTGTTGTTTGAGATGTAGTGACTATGTTATGGTTCGATCATTTGGAAAGGATGGGTAAAAGAAGATTGACGAAAGAGATATACAGAGCGAAAGTGAGTGGGAGGGTTGGAAGGGGCCGCCATAGGCGTACTTTTTCGAATCAAATCGGAGAAATACTGTAAAAGGGCCGAAAATTAAGTACCCGAAACCGACGTGGATGCATGACTCGATGTATGAATGTGGAAGAAGTGAATGAGATTTGTCAGGATCGTAGCAGGTGAAAAGAAGTGGTCTCTGCCTACCCCTCTGGAAAACAGGCGTGATTTAATGTATGTATGTATGAGTATGTATGAAGCTTTGTTCCCTCATAGACGCTGAACAGATTGTCCGATTTAGACAAACGAGGTGTTGTTAGATTTGTCTTAGCATCATCGTCAGTTGCCATTACTGTCGAGGAAATAAGAACTATCAAAACGTTGACAATACGATAACAGATCAAAGACTATATGGTTTTTAGCGCCTAGAATACCGGCCCAAGACGGAGATGATTCTCATAAATAAACCGTAATGTTGTTAGACCGTATTATAAACTGTCAATAACTGACAAGTTCTGGAGAAAGAAGGAGAGATACAGGACTCATCTAGCTCTGTCTCTGTCACTTACTGAAACTTGACTGGATTGAACAGTTGATACTTCTCGAGCCTTTACGTGATACCAGTACTGTATGTTGTTTGTTACCATACCAGTATTAATAAGTGTCTGTTAATAAAATTCATAGTAATAATACATATATAGTTTTAATTTCCCTACAGAATACACTTAATTATAGTTAAGTTAGGTACAATCTATTTATTTCAAATTACAACTGTCAAACATTGTTCAATATTTTATTTTTGATAACTTGAAAATGATGCCTGTAATAATATGTACAAACTAGAGGACGCCCGCGACTTCGTACCTACGTGTAGAATTCGTTTCCCGGTACTCCCCACATTTCTTCCCGTTGGGGGTCGATTTTCGGAAAATCCTTTCTTAGTGCTCACTTACATCATGAAAGGTACCTGTACAAAATTTCAAGTTTCTAGGTTCAGTAGTTTCAGCTGTGCGTTGATATTTAAGTCAGTCAGGTTTGCCTTTTATATATATAGAATAAAAACCTATGATACCTATAGGTATGTAAATTACCTACATGTAAATTTTGAAATTATTACAACCATGTTTAAATTATTCGCGATATACCTAGATACGAATAATTATCCGTATGAAAAAAAACCGGACAACAGCATGTCGGACCATGCTCAGTGTAGGGTTCCGAAAGGGAAGACATGGAGTGGCACTATTCTAAGCCGGCAACCACACGACTAATACTAATATATAACAGGATACTGTATAATACATACCTACGTAATAGACCAGTAATTCGGCTACCAAAATCTACCAATTTAATTTTCTAAACCATCAATTGTCTGCCAAGTAACAAACGTTTGCAACGTTGAAAGAACTAAGCGTTTCCGCAACTGCCATTATTTCTGCATTAGTTGCATAATGACTGCAGAGCAGGCGTCACGTGCTGCACCAAGTCATCATCATCAGCGAAATATCCATTTCAAGTCATTAGCCAAATGACAGATTTTGGCTTTCTACGGAAATTATGCGAAATGACCCTAACATTATTATTTTTAGAAGACTACGAAAATCGAAAATTGGTTGGGGGCTGCAGGAAAATTGTTTTAATAGTATTAAGGAGTATTTAAACTAGCTAACTATATTTTATTTTAATAGGTATCCTATTTGATATGCTTATTATTTGATATTTTTTTTTATAGCGCATGGGTATTTCTCAGTGATTTTGCCAATGTCAAGTGAGTACAGTAAATCAGTAAATATAATAAATTAAAAGTAAAAGTAAAGGAGTTTCTTGCGGCGCTTCTTCTCCGCAATGATGGTCTTGTCCGAAGCGCTGGTAGATTCACTCATGTTACCGACGTGTAAAAGAGCCCTCATGTGGCCAATGTACTGAATAAATATTTTGAATTTTGAATTCGATTTTCAAAACTCGGGCCTCTTTTAATCGGCCATCTTCTCTCCCCGAAGGTTACCGGAAGCTCCTGATACTTTGTTAGTGATGACTGATGATAGTAAAATGAGGGAGTGATGGCTTTATTATTTGCACACCTGCATGCAGGTTGAATATGTTCGAAGAAAAATAGCCTTAGGGCCTGTTTCACAATCGTCAAGTAAACCATATCTGACACATAAATTTAGCCCTTTCGTTTTCTGACTGCGTGACTCATTGTCACGTTCCGCCTCATTGTCACGTTCCGCCTGAGCCGAGCGTGCAAGCGAGAGCGCGGAACAAGCGATAGAGAGGCACGATCGGCTTAAACGTTTGCATATTCTATAGGCAATATATTTCTCTATTAAACAAGCATTGGCAATTTTTAAAAAGTTCATTTTTATATATTTTTTAATGATAGTACTGGACTGAAATTTTTCAGCCTACCTATTCGCCACATATTATTTACCGTATTAAATTTGATATAAAATACTTTCCATCGAATAAACAGCCCGGTGCAAATCATCTCCTATTCGGATCTTACACCATTAGGTACCCGGGCTAAAGATACTCGTAAGAAAACGCGACTTAGAAACAGATTAACTCAATCTTAAGGTCAATCTATATTTACATTTTAGTTTATCAATCAAATCAGTTAATTGATCTCACGTGTCTGATCAAGCGCATGATCATCGGATTTACGTCAGCATCTTATAAATAAGTCACGTGTAGTTGAGTTGCTGTATAATTATATGCAATTATAAATAAATCACTTGGTTATAGTGTAGGTTTCCCGACAAACACTTTACCGACTGTATAGTTCTAACACTGATAATGAACTCATTATTAAAAGAAGAGTCAAATGAGTCCAAACCGGAAAGATCTATTATGAGCCATTGAGGAGTTCCTGTGGCCACCTTCCGTCTCCACCATCGTGCAGTCAAGGACTTTAATTATTATGCCACTATGGAACCCTGTCGCATAACGTTAATCATTAATTTTGGCGTAATTTCTTTAATGTGGTTTGACGCTGTCATTATGACAGGGTTCCATAGTGGCATAAAAATTAAAGTCCTCGAGTCATGACTTTTTTCACAGCTCCGATTAAAACTGATTCATGTAAAAAACAGTTGAGAATCAATTTTTGAATAGCTATAAAAATAATCAAGATATAAGCGAAAAAGATTTGTTCCTATCGCTTTCTAACAAAACAGAATTTAACATAGAGTTATCATATGGCCGCGCTGTTACATGACGTCACACTGCATATCGGATGACTCTGTCTAATTAGCAGTTTAAAATGCTTCTATTATCTGTATTTCTTGCTCGATTTAATTTTAATTTCACGTTCGGTGATCTTTTTCACGGTATTTTCATATTTTGTTGAGAAATGCGATTTGAAAATTCTATGCAAAAATTCAAATTTCAAGTCAATCCGACAATTAGAAGTAGATTAAAATTGACAAGATTAGATTAGGTACATATTTATTTTGTAAATTACAAGTGAAGTTAATAGAAATCGTGTAATTTTTTTATTATTTCTACCGTTCTAATCCTTTAGCAATAATTCGATACCGAATCAATTTGACCGAAACCCGCTCCAATAAATTTATCAATGTCACCGTAAGAAAGTCGAAAAACACAAACAAAGTGATTATAACATTAGTATTTGGCCAGGCGAGGCGATATGGAGGCGATATGTTAATCTTGGACGCGAGAGCCACGGAACCTGTTGCTAGGAACGGAGGCTGGTACTGGCGAGAACACAAGTCTTAAAACCGGTCTTGTTTTTTTGTACCATTTCTGTTGTGTTGTATTGTGTTTTTTTTTTCTATGTGAAAAAGGTGGTAGACGAGCAAGCGAGTCAACTGATTGTAAGTGATCATCGCCACCCATAAACATTCGCAAATAAATGTTATGACTTATGAGTTTTAGTTCAATTAGTAATGTACTTACCTAGTATTGACTGTATAATTATTTTTACATTAAACAAAATTCCCCGCCGCGTCTGTCTGTGTGAAGTTAGCGATGATCTCAAAAACTACTGTTCGGATTTTGATGCGGTTTTGACCAATAGATAATTTTTCAAGGAAAGTTTATTAAATTATGTACAATAAATTCTGGTTTATGTACGGGTATTACAGAAAACGAGAGCGGGTTGCTAGTTTGTTAAAAAAATATCTACAAGGTATAAAGCATCCTTTATATTTTTGTGTATCTGTCTGTACCTACCGTAGCTCTTAAACAGGTGAACCGATTTGGATGCGGTATTTTGTATTTGAGAGCTTTCTAGCGGTGGTTCTTAGCTAGGTTTCATGAAAATCCGTTTAAGTGATATCAGCTCTGACAGAAGGGGTCACCATTACCTATATGTGGTGGGGTTTTATCTATCTAATAGTTATAATTATAACTACATACATACATACATTAAATCACGCCTGTTTCCCAGAGGGGTAGGCAGAGACCACTTCTTTCCATCCTGACAAATCTCTTTCGCTTCTTCCACATTCATAGGTACACCGAGTCATGCACGCACGTCGGTTTCGGGTACTTAAAATTCGGCCCTTTTCCATTATTTCTCCGATTTGATTCGAAAAAGTACGCCTAGGGCGGCGGCCCCTTCCGACCCTAACTAGTAGAACATAATAAGAGTTTTTTTAAATGTCGGTTTTACTTAGGAACCTCCCTAGTAGACTCTGACATTTTAAATCATTCTTACTATACCAGTCAATATCGGCAGTTATTTATAACGGAAAAATGAATATGGTTCCAAAAACGTGGAATAAACCTTGTATTGCAACATTGTAACTTGCAAGATGTCTCGATAATGCATAAACATCGACTTCAGGGCCCGTATTATGGTCGCCTTTATCGCGGTGGATAAAGCATTCGTCGCTCTCGCACTTGCAGACTGGTCAGAACGTGACAGATGATTTATCTACATCGATAAACACGACCATAATAGGCCCACAGACAGTGCCAATGCTCCCTCAATAAAATTGTAAACTGACCACATCTGCTCAGTGGAAATAGCATGGGACTAAAACGCACACTTAACTGTCTCCAGAACCTCATTATTATGGTGACAATATTGAAGTGATAAAATTATTTACTTATTGACTCTTACTTGATATGTAATATGTAATGATATGTACATTGTCATGAAGGGTTATGGGTTTAAGTAAATGGACTTTTTTTTATTCTATAGAAGAAAAAAGTTGTTTAATGGAACATTAGTAAAATAGAAATAGTGACGTAAACGTAGTAGACGCCTTAGCCTACTCTGCCTTAGAATTTAGAAGCCCTGGTCCTGTGTTCGGTTCTCGGTAGGTAGGTATGGGCAAATATTTGTGGGATGAGTGCGATTATTTGTTTCTGAATCGTTGACGCTTTCGTATTTAAGTATTTATTTTTCTAAACGAGTATATTTACCATTGTCTAGAACACATAGTACAGCCTAGAGATTTTTTTGGGACTAGGTTAATTTATGTAAATTGTCCTCTGTCATTTTTTTATTTATTTATTTACAATCCATAAATAAACAATCCAAAAAAGACTTCAAAGAATCACTTCCGCGCCCGCCAGTACCAGTACAGTCGATATTAGAAAGCGCAGGCGCCGGCGCCGCGTTAATTATACCAATCAGCGGCAACATAATACCGCCGAACCTTTCCACATTACATTGTTACGTGACGTTCTTTATTGCGGCGGGCTGTCAATGCTTGACATACCTTTGCTTTGATATACCTTTCAAAATATCAACTCGAGGTATGGGCCCTAGACGACGAATAACGCTAACGTAAACGCCTATCGAAACCTGAGGGCCCTGCCAAGATGTACTACGCTAACTAGCGGTTCTATTCTTTTCGTTTTTAAGCCAATCGCGTCACTGGTAGGTCACGTGACTTTTCGTATCACGTCATCTACCAGTGTCGCGATTGGTTTAAAAACGAAACGAATAGAAACGCTAGTTAGCGTAGTACATCTTGGCAGGGCCCTCTGACATAATGTATGGGATTGTCATAAACGCTCGACGCGACCGTCCTTCATACACACATATACATAAACTCACGACTACGTTTCCGAGTGGGGTAGGCAGAGCTACAGAATTAGGTACAACTCTAAAATCTTGTGTTGACCATAAAATTCCGCAACCACATTTTGCACAATCGGCTAAGATGTTTGCCAGCGTATTAGTGACAGGTTGCAAGCAAGCCCATCGCCTAACAGTACAAGCCTTTCCCTAAGTCGCCTCTTACGACATAAGTATACATATATACTATACACACATCAAAAAAGTCTTGGGATACTCAGTATCCCTAGACAAATTTGATGTTTTCACTCGGTAGTATTATGCCTATATTGAAATGTTCAAAACTGTTTAGGGATAAAAAATAGAGGCGCAGTATCAGGAAATCAAATCAGGAATAGAGGCGCAGTATCTTTGTCAACAGGCAGTGACCAACTGCATAGGTCCGTTAATAAGTCCTCGACGCTAGCCTTCACGGGTCATTGCGTACAATACTTACAATACTGTTTGCTCTTTTTAGAGTTCCGTACCCCAAAAATGTCATCGGGACCCTTTTACTGCTTACTGTCCGTTGTCTGTCTGTGTGTCTGTCTGTCAGCCAGCTGTATCTCATGAACCGTAATAGCTAGATATTTGTAATTTACACAGAGGGCGGATTTCTATTGCCGCTATAACAACAATTAATATTATTAAAAGATATACCTACTTACAAGAAACGTGTTTTTGCCGATTTTAACAATCGCTGTATCTCTAGTACCATAGGTAAGTAGATTAATATATGTCCGGTTTCAATATTCAAGAATGGTTTTCCTTACGTCTCGTTAAAAATTGACACATTTTGTGCGTAGCAAATGTCAAATTTTAACGTGACGTAAGGAAAACGATTCGTTTCTTGAATTTTGAAACCGGGCATAAGGGAAATTCGTCCGTCTGTCCGTCCGTTACTACAAAAAAATATTAAGAAAGTGACAATATAAAAGGTCAATTTATTTTTATTTTTGTTGTTTCTTAAAAACTGTCTAACACACAAGCGTCGAATTTGGTATGATTATAGTAAAAACTTTGAAACAAAAACACAAATACTAAAAAATGGCAAGTGTGAGTTGGGCTTGCGCTGATTCCATTCGAAATTAAATTCAAAAAAGGAATATAGGTAACAATACTTACCTACGTTGTGGCAGTACGAGAATCCTTGATTTTTTACTATTGCCGTTAAAAATCATAATAACTACAATTTTAAGGCAAGAATGGAACGGAACCCTTCAAGTGTGAGTCCAACTCGCACTTGGCCAATTTTTAACATTATGTTCTTCTTACTTTTACATGCATACAATATGAATAATATTCAACAGTTGTTTTTCACCCACGCTACAAGGCTGTTGAATTAAACATTCATAGCGTGCGTGTTTAGGCAGCGGGCGGCGCGTCCGTCTGTCTGTCACTTCTGACGTGAGCCACTTGAGAATTAACTTTTGCATAGGGAAACACGTTGATTATAATTTTGCTGTGTTGTTTACGTATAAGTACTTGGGAAATTAAAACAACCAAATAAATGCATGTAACAATAAAAAAATACAAAACGTTGCAACTATTTTTTTATAGTAAATAAATTATTTGAATACAATCTTTTACATACATACATACATACTTTCACGCCTGTAATCCCAGAGTGGGGTAGGTAGAGCTACAGAATTATCTACAACTTTAAAAACTTGTTGATAATTCTGTGACCAAATTTTGCACAAATAGGCTAAGATGTTTACCAGCGTATTAGTGATAAACTTTATAATATGTCATAAAGTTTGTAATTAAGTTTACATTCGATAATTCAATTGTTATTTTAGGCTAGCTTTATAAAACCCCTCGTCGGGTAAAGGCCTCCTCCAGAGCAGCCTCGTTATCCCTCTGTTATTAGTGTCGTGTTGTTGTGCTATTGCAGCTCAATTCATCTTTAAGTTCTCGTTTTTGCTGTGCTTTTGTTTGTTTGTATACTTGATCTTGTATTCGTTTTTTTAAGGTTCCGTACCCCAAAAGGAAAAACAAAACCGATATAGGATCACTCGCGTGTCTGTCTGTCCGTCCATCCCTTCACAGCCAATTTGCTCCGGAACTACTCGACCGCTTGAGTTGCAATTTGGTACACATAATTCCACATGAATAAATAAAAAAGAAAAAGCAAAGGATAGATGCAGGAAGAGTTACGAAAGAGGTATGGCGAGCAAGAGTGACCGGAGATGTCGGCCCTAGACGCACATACAGTGGTCAGATTCACGCTGTACTGAATAAGGACCAAACCAAAAGCACCCGAAACTGACGTACGTGCATGGGAAGTTGATGAATGTAGAGGAAGCGAAATTTGTATGTTTAGACCAATGCACCTGTCGTTCCATAGTCTTTGCCTACACCATTGGGAGACAGGCATGAAGATATGTAGGTTTATTATTATTATTATTATTATTATGAGCCCATAATGTCCCACTGCTGGGCAAAGGCCTCTCTCCCTATATGTAGGTAGGTATAGATATGTAGGTATGTATAGAAAACATCCAAGACTCACAAACAAATACTCGCATCAAAAAATATTCAACCAAACTAAACCACCAAATGATGGTTTGGTGCTCCATAGTTTATTAGCCATGTCGTCAAACGTATTTACTCTTTTGTATCAAAAACAACGTATAAATATCCTATCTAAAGCTGCAAGATATCGAGCGTGAAATTAGAGCAGTCTAAATTTAGAGACAATTCTACCCGCGCCCACTTGTCTAGTTGACCCGTCTAATGGGACCTATCGCGCGAGCGTGCTGGCCATGCAGGGCTGTCATTTATGTAAAACACCCGGTGGTGGCTCTAGGATTTATTTTTGGGGGGAGGTAATACCAAAAAGTTTTAATAGGTCTACAATGTTTATCAGCCTGAATCTAAACCAAAACCTCGGGCTGTATTTTACTCGGCAAAATCATATTACTTTGATTATGTTCTTGTATTGTTTTTTGGAAGTGGGATCTGATATCCATAGACATTTGCATTTTCAAGACTACAATCTTAAGACTGCAATGCTAAGACTACAAATGTGTTGCCAAACCTAAGGACTGAGATGGATTGCCTTATGTATGTTAGTAATTTCACCGGTTACTGTGCCGGTTATCTTGTCCCCACACCGAAACAACAATGCTTATGCTGTTTGGTGTAAGATGGTGGTAGCGATCTGGACGGATCCTGCACAAAGTCCGACCACCGCCAAAATTATTAAAATTTAATTATAAGATTGTAGTTTTAGAACTTTGCTTTGCCTTTGATCTAAATTAAATCAAGAACTTTGTATAAAACGACATAAACGACACGCGTTTCAACGGATTATGTAATCTTGGGTTAGGTTTGGAACTGTCTTATTTGGCGATGGCCAGAAACAAGTTTGCAGCATAAACCTAGCTATACACGTCCTCCGGTAGCGGAGCTGCAGTAGAAAAACTTACCTATTTGTTGTCTTTTTGCTCGAAGGGCCCTAAGGAATCAATATAATTTGTTACTTTTATTATATTACATAATAAAACAAGTAACCATTAACCTTCGTCAAATTGAATTAAGCTTGCGATTCGCGCATGATCGGGCTTGGTCGGGCGCGATCGGGCGCGCGGGTCACCGACCCGCCCTACATTCGGCTGCGCGCGCGCAAGATTAGGAGATGGAACTGTATTAATAATAAATTAATAATGTAAAGTGTTTATAGGGCAAAGACATTATCAAAAATAGGTTTTTATGGATTTTTTTAACACATAAATACCTTCACGCCTTTATTCCCAGAGTGGGGTAGGCAGAGCTACAGAATTACCAACAACTCTAAAAACTTGTTATTAATTCTGAAACCACATTTTGCACAAACAGGCTATGATGTTTACCAGTGTATATTAGTGACAAGTTGCAAGCCCATCCCCTAACAATACTACAAACCTTTATTCCCTTAGTCGCCTATAAAGGCTTATTATCAAATTTATCATACTACGTTAAAATATTATCCAAATTAATATACATACATACATACATTAAATCACGCCTGTTTCCCAGAGGGGTAGGCAATTAATATATTAATATATGAAATTTAATATCAGGCAAATACCCTATTGAGGACTGGGGTAAACATGAGGTGAAAAAACCGGCCAAGTCTCGCGCACGAAGGGTTCCGTACTATTATCTTTACAACATAAGCTAAAAACGGCAAAAAAAACACGTTTGTTGTATGGGAGATTTATTTTATCCTGTTTTTAGTATTTGTTGTTATAGCGGCAACAAAAATACATCATCTGTGAAAATTTCAACTGTCTAGCTGTCACGGTTCATGAGATACAGCCTGGTGACAGACAGACAGACGGACAGCGGAGTCTTAGTAATAGGGTCCCGTTTTTACCCTTTGGGTACGGAACCTTAAATAAAAATGGTGTCTTCTCACACAAAATGACAAATCAAAAATGGAGTTCCTGTTGTTATTTTTAGCTGTCGTTGATATAACTCATCTCGCCATAGTTTTTTTTTATTTCTCCTCACTTATAGTCACTTTTAAAGGAAAAACATATAAAGTGACTACAAGATCTTTATGTGTGATTATTTGTTAGGCGCACTTGCACATAAGGTTAAATAACCTTAGGTTAAATTATCCACGAATGTCAGATTCATATGAGAACTGGCATTTTTGACGAATTAACCAGTTAACCTAGGGCCGGCATGACACCTGTAAGTTATTAAGCAAGCGAGAGATATTATTATTATGCAGATATTTACCAGTTACCACTGACTCTACCCATAGTTGCGCCTCAAAACTTATAGCAATAACTTACAGGTCTAATGCCGGCCTAGGGTTAACATTTACGTGCAAGCGGGCTTTAGTCTACCAGCACTTTTAAAAGGATACTACTAAATGTAACAAAAGGTAATAGGTGTGCATGTATGTATCGTTTAAACCTCTAAACTCTGCCACTTTACCAGCTATAAAGTAGGGATGGGCTACGTCTCTAATGAAGTCATATTCACTCCATAAATCATTCGCAGCGCACGCCCCAGTCATCTCCTTATTGTGCTAAATATAGCACAACCAAGAAAGACGTACAATGAGAGTTGAACTAACTTAGCCACGCGAACGATGGTTAAGATATGAGGCGATGTTATTCGAATATTCGTTTGTTTGGATTTCCGTTGCTGAATTTATTTTATGGGCCAAGTTACACTCGGTATTAGACCAATAATTTGAGTTTGGTTTTCAATTCAGAGCAAACAAAAAACTTGGACAAGTTAGAGTCGTACTCGCGCAACGAAGGTTCCGTTCACACTTGTCCTTTATGGTTTACACTTTAATTATGTTTTTTAATTAATTTACTTAATTATATTTAATTATATTTGATGCTTGTACGAGTATTATTCTTAAATAATTATTATACTTTTTGCTGTAAGGATACTTACCGTTTGGCAACTTTTGGTTACGAAGGCATAAAAAAAACAACGGCTCTGTTCTACTCGGTATAAATTATTATACTAGCTTCTCCCCGCGACTTCGTCCGCGTAGATTTCGATTATCGTTATTCCTACGAGAAATTTTACATTTTTCGGGATAAAAAGTAGTCTGTGTTAATCCAGTGTATAATTAGCTATCTCCTTTCCTTTCATCTGAATCTGTCCAGCCGTTGCAGCGTGAAGGAGTAACAAACTAACACACATACACACACGAACTTTCGCTTTTATAATATTTGTAGGATGTAGGATTGCTTCTGACATGTTGTCGTATTGTCATCGTTAAGATAGATCTTATTTACTAAACAGTAATGGCGGCCGAGGTTAAAACAATAAGATAACATTTCAAAAGCAATACAGTTTTACCGAGTAGACTAGACCCCTCCTTCAAAGTCATGTAGATTTTCTCCGGGCCCAAACTAATTTACCATATCACAAATCAGAGCTCATTCGTGACTCGATCATTTCCAAATCAATGCAGACCGCACATTATCAATCACCGGTCATCAAAGGTCATGACTCGGCGGTGCGCCCCGCGGCGCCGGCGCAGCATCATCCTCGATGATTGCCTGCCTTGTACGGCCACCCTGTATAAGGACTGATGACAGGAAAGTCATTGTAACTTGTTGTCAAGCTGTTAGCGATGGCAGAGTGCAATTGACGACAGCCCAAATGCAAACGCTACTAACGTTTTTCTTTTCTATCATTCATGCATGGGATGACAGTTGACCACGTGGTTTAACAAAACGCAAGACGATAGAAAAGAAAGACGTTAGTAGTGTTTGTATCTAAGAGTGTCGGTGGCCTAGTGGCTTAGGGGGTCGACTCGTGATCGTAAGGTAGGGTACCGATTTCGAACCCCGCGGTCACCATGTACCAATGAGTTTTTATAACTTAAGTGCATCACCCGACGCTCTTACGGTGAAGGAAAAACATCGTGAGGAAACCTGCACATTCGAACAGCTGAGCGTGTAAGAGGGTAATTGCACAAAAGATCGTAAAGGGTCGAAGTGTAGTATCCAAAAGGGACCATCTGTAAGAAAAGATAAGATAAGATAAGTGTTTGTATCTTGGCTAGGGCCTGAAGAACTTTTTTAAAGGTTTTCTAAAAAAATGAGACTTATAGAAGTTGGTCTCATAAGCAGTTTTTTTTTAGTCATAAAATCTATCTACTATCAGTGTTTGCCACGCCTGCTTTGTACTAGTGGTCGGAATGATCAATGTGTGTGAGATTGTGCTAGGGTGATGGAACCAGTAATGGACAAGGTACCAATAATGGACACTTATTTCTTATTTTACAGAAGATAAGGGTTATTCATTTGTTTTGCAACAATCAATTTAGGACCATATGTGAATTAAGAGTGAAGTGTCCATTACTGGTGCCTGTCAGCTAAAAGCGTCCATCATTGGTGCCGTCACCCTAGGATATTTATTTATTATATTAAAGAGTCTGTGTGTTGTGGGAGTTAGCTTTAAAAAAAAGTTAATAGTGTCACAAAGCAGATTTGAGATAACAAACGTTACCTACACTTATTTATAGAGACTGTATCGACATTCTATTCAACAAAAACAGCAAACGAATTTCACAATTCTACTAAAAAAAGTTTATTATGTTAAGTATCATATTTTTTTAAAGGTTTGGCCTTTGCGTGCATTAAAGCGAGTTTATTTTTGTCCAAAATCCAAAAATAACACCTGTATTACCGGTTTCTTCGTTTATAAGCGTCACTTTCAACTAAAGTATATTGTCACGAGACAATATAAAGTGGCGTGATCAGGCGCCATTATAGGGTCAACTAAAAAAGTAAAAGGAGTTATACTGGTTTTTTATAATCTTCAATTTCAAGACTTAACTGAAGGTATTAAGACTCTTTTTAACTTGTAACATCTTAAATCCTTAATCCCTTTTGCTTGTTCTTTTGCTGTCTCTTCGACTGTCAAATGTCATCCGCCATTATGATTTCACTGGATTTTATTCGAATCTCGTTTCGCCTGACTTGTGACCGTATTTAATACCAAATGTCATGAGGTTCAGTGTAGAATATGAAATGGAACTAGCGGAGAATGTTGTAACGTTTCAATATACACGTCTCTATTACAAGAGGCATAGAGAGATTAGAGAGTTTTAGACCAATTTTTGACAAAATACAACGATCGATTCTACTTGGAAAACCAAACTACCTACTTTTGTTCTATAACATTTAAAACTAAACTTAAGATTACATAACTAACTAACTGCCGCACTCAGACACGTCAATTAAATTTAATGCTTGTATAGTGACATGTTGTCTTATTCTATTACTGTAACAAGGAAAGTGACAGCAGCAACTTTAATCCAGCATTAAATGAAGTGTTTAGTGACGTGTTGTCTTATTCTATTGCTACAGCAAAGAAAGTGACAGCAACTACTTTAATAAAGTATTAAATTTAATTGACGGCTCTGAGTGCGGCAGTAATTGATGTTAAAGTCTAATTGTAAGATCATTATATTAAATCATGGCCATATAATCACTATCCCATGGTACGGGGGCGACATTTCCTTGGTACTAGGGCTAAAGGAAAATGGAGAATAGGATCGCGTACATTGAAAATTACATTTAACTTGTATGATTTTTTTTAAATTTATGTTGGACAAATTTTTAACAACTAACAGAACAAAAGAAGTTCAGTTTTAGGAGTAGAAACGGTCCTTTGCCTTCTCTTTTCCATATATCTTTTTTTTATTAATTAAATTGCTAGCAGTCACTATCAATATACTATCATAATAAATAAGTCATTAAGCGATATCCCAAATTCAATGTCAAAGCAGATCCAAACCTCTTCTGTTATTTCTAAAGTTGTAATTTCTGCAAGTTTTTTGAGATACCGTCATTTGTATAATTCTAATCAATCAATCAAGTTTTTAGATGATTCCTTGATACCATCGCACACACGCAAAAACATGTAGTTTATACCCACTGACGGGTCAACTCGCGACCGATGTTTTTTTTAATAGATCCCTGAGTAAATACCTGTGGCACTCCTTCAATTAACTATTTCCTTATTTTTTCGACATCCCTGCTCAACCTTGCGCCTACGCATCTAAATATACGTTCAGTGTTATTCTTTACCGAAGAGGACCGAGGTGGCTGATCTAAGTTGACCCTCGAACGCGCTAGAATCGCGTGGTGGTCGGTGTCTGCAACTCTGGTTCTATAATCGATATTATGAAGATTAGCCTAAATTGTAGATTAATAAATAAATATTAGAGATCCATCTCACAGAAATTAAGATATTTATTTAGAGAAATAAATAAAAAAGAAAAAAGAAAAATACATTTATTCACTACACACATAAAACATGCAGAAATAATAAAAAAATAAAAACAGAAAACAGCAATAAAAAGAGTAGTGAGTGTGTCTTCGCGGCAGTGAATTGGACACTGGCTCAGCATAATACTGAGGTGTCAAACACCTGCAGCGCTGATTTTCAGCCAGCTCCGTTTGTGACAGACGGATAACTTAAATAGGTGCATAGAAAATAACCTAGACTCAAAAACAAATATTTGTATAAAACATATTTTGCCCAAACCAGGAATTGAATCCTACCAACAGTACCACTAGCCTCTAACTCTTTACTGCACTAACAAAAAAACAAAGCATATAAGAAACAGAAACTTAAGGGATCTCTTCCAGTAGATCGTTTTAGCTATTGAGAATTAAATAAAAACAACAGATGACTAAACGTACTACAGTTACAGAGACCGAAGATAAATATAAAATAGCAAATAAATACGAAAAAAATGTTGTATCTTATTTTCGTCTATGCCTTAGTTTCTTCTTTATAGTGCCCTTTTTTCGCTGAGTATTTGATATTTTCTATGTAGGTATTACAATTGTATAGATATGTATGTTAATCTAGTCTAGTGCTTATTGTACAAGTCTTAGGTTAGGATGAGGTTAACTTGAGTACTTACTGTAAGATCGATCTTTAATATTTGTTTATTTTGGATCATGTAGGTACAGTCAACCAATTTGATTCCTAGGCTACTATGGACTTTGTCAATGTGACGTTGTAAACCAAATCATAAGAAATCTGTAACGTTTGGTTGTCAACGTCACTTGAACATAGTCCAAAGTAGCCTAGAAATCAATTTGGTTGACTGTACCACATTGTTCAGACGTCTCTTTCTTTCTTACATTATTATTAAAGCAAGAGCAGGACAAAATATAGCGTCATGTCAAATAAAGCGAAACAGAATAGCACCGCACACAAAGAGTATTGAATCGGCCATCACAGTTGACCTCCATAGCCCTTAGAGACTAGCTGACAAACCAAATTGAACTCTGTGGTATGAGTTTAAAGTTGTCATTAATTTGGCATAGTGCAGACGTTACAACAGACAAACATGTCGACATATATATATATATATAAGGTTTTATTCCGTTTATGTGTCTGTTTTGTGTTTATAAAGCCCTATTATAAGATGTTAGCACATTAGAGTCAGTGAAAGGGATAGAGAGATTGGAGTCATATAACTCTGTCTCATTCTCTGTTTGGAACTTGTCAGGCTTAGAAAATAAATAAAATACCTAAATTAACTTTAATATCCCAGATTTTAAATATAAAAATATGTAGAATCTTAGTAGGTACCAATTTCACCAATCGATGTTAAATACTAAACAGAAGATTAGAGCGTTAACAGCAGTCAAAATGTATGAACTAACGGTCGATTAACTTTGATTAAATTTAACATCGTTTGGTTAAATTGGTACTTAATATTGTACTATGTTAAAACACACCATTATATGGCCCCTGTTTGTCTTCTGCCTGGATTTATTGTTATTGACTTGTTTTGGTTAACTGTAAACGAATTTATTGTTGTGTGTAATGGGGGTTAATTGGAATTTAATAGTCTGCGGTGTAAATAGAGTAGTTGGCAGAAGGCCGATTGCTGATGGACTAATATTTCTTCCCGTACATATTAACAGCTAAGTGAAAATGCAATTACAATGTTGAAATGCCTCTATTTTTATCCCTGAACGTTAAAAATACCAATCAGTTTTTTATTATTATTTTTAGATACTAATTTTAAACTACGCCCTATACATTCTCTCTGCATTGTTTCACATAACCTAACGGGCAAAATAGATGGTCTCCCAAATGACATTTCCTTACCTTCCTTGGTTTAGTATGCAGACTGCTGGAGTTTCTTGCGGCGCTTCTTCTCCGCAATGATGGTCTTGTCCGAAGCACTAGTAGATTCACTCCATATTAACGACGTGTAAAAGAGCCCTCATTTGGCCAATTTACTAAACGAATAGTTTTAAATTTTGAATTTGAATTTTGGCGTGACGAGCCCAATATGCTTAAGCGTGGCTGCTACGAGGTTTGCTTTGACGATCATTGTTAGCCTAAACTTTAGTGGGGAGCCCGTTGTTTCCCTTTTTTATTGGTCATAGAGTCTTTATTTACATAATTATTGATATTGACATCGTTTTTATATCGCTAGAACCGTACACTTTTTAGAAATTCTCAAGTATCTTACGCGTAGTTAACAATCCTGGAAGATAAAATAGACTCACTTTAGCGTCGTACAGGGCCTCTAGGTGGTTAAAACCATATCGTTTTTGACCTGAAATCGTATTGTGAACGTTTTGATAGCTCATATTTCCTTGACAGTAATGATGGCCCAGATAATAACAATAGGTACCATAACAGGTCAAAGACAATATGGTTTTACTGCCTAGAATAGAGGCCCAGTTTACCAACCGAAACGACCAATTTCAAATGTCATAATAAATGTACTAGATAGCACCCCAAAACGTTATTAGAAAGTAAAATGACCAAGTTAATTAATATCGTCCCAGCATTAATATAAAACTGGCTGCGCTTGCGTCCGCTAATGGAATATATAATCAGGCTTGTTCGGGAGTTGGTCGCGACACTGTGCCCTAATACTTTAGCTAAATCAAACAAGTTATAATTAAGTAGACCTCTTTGTCATTATTATTATGAGCAAGTAGTGACCTGTTTGTGACTTCGTCCGCGTAGAAGTCCTTTAAATGAGGGTCAGATGAAGACATCTGTATGACTCAGATGAAGGTGTTCAGTCATCCTACCAGGAATTTAGAACCTGGGGCTTGTTTTATAAAGCTACAAATTACAATATACAGGTTACAAGTTTCCATTTGACACAACCTCGACCAATGACGACCAGCCATTTGAGCAGTATTGCCAGTTTAGTTAGACCTGTAAAATTGTAACTTGTAGCTTTGTAAAACAAGCCCCAGGTTCTAAATTCCTGGTAGGATGACTGAACACATTCACGTGCGTGCGTGTAAGGGTCTGCTCAAAACTGCCTGGCCTTACGGTTAGTCAGAAGTTGTTCTATCACTTTTTCTTTGGTATTTTTCGAGACGAAATGTATCCTTTGTGATAATCCAGGATATTTAATATCTATTTTTTATGGCATGAAGTTGGCAAAAGAGCATATATAGGCCACCTGAGAGTCAGTGGGATCTGTGATCCATAGGCATTTGCATTCTCAAGACTACAATCTCAAGACTGCAATCCTAAGACCGCATTTGTGTGCCCAACCCTGAGGACTAAGATGGAATGCCTCTATGCTAGTAATTTAAACGGTTATCTTATCCCCACACCGGAACTAGGAAATGCAAATAACCGGTTATAACCGGTTTTAACCGGTTATTTTCATACAAAAACTGTTAATAACCGGTTAAATTGCATTCTCTAACCGGAACACAACAATGTGAATGCTGCTTGGCGGTAGATTATAGGATAATATGGTGGTTCTGGTAATGATCCGGATGACCCTACAATCACTAAAACAATTTTGCCAAACAAATTAAAAATCGTCCATCCGTCCACACAGGGTCAAACATAAAATGATCTTTCAGGGGGCTTAGTATGCTACGCGAGATTTACTGTCATATTTTACGTCATTCATATAAAAATAAGAAAATATGACATAACGTCACACTTTAAGATGCTTAGTAATAAAAGAACTCAATTCACACAAAATACACTTTTATTTAAAACCTTAAATGTTTACCCTTACGTTAGAATATGGAATAGACATATTTGACACTAAATCGCGTTTGACGAGGTTTGACGTATTCTCCTCGCCTCGCATGCTAAGCCCACTGGTGAGAGGGTTTTGTTTCACAGCTAATAACTTTAGTATGATTACTTTTTCATTAAACTTAACTAAATTTCACCGCTAAACCAGAGATTTGAATACTTCAAATCACATAATATACCACTGTTATATATCTCTTTTGGGCCGAGTTAAAAGCATGTAATAATTAAAATGGTTCTTCAACCCGACATCAAAACAAATCCTTGCTTCAGGCACAAACGATCGTACAGTACTTATGCTATTTGTTCATTTTGAACCATATTTATTTCCAGTTAAAGTTCCTTTTCATGCTGTCATGTTTTGTCATACTCCCCTTTATTGTGACTTGGCGTAATATTTTCCTTTATAAAAAACTGGGTCACATTTTGTCACAAGCGTTCATTATTTTAGGCGTTAAATTGCTAAAGGATATCAGATTACAATGAGCTTTTTGTAAAGTTTAAGAGTTCATGGCCTTAATTCTACTTTTGTTCAACCCGTCTTGCTTCAATATCGTAATCACACTGTTTAGCGACGAATAGCTTTTACTGTCAAGTTAATAAGAACTTATCGCCAACAATATGATTACGACATTACAGTAGAACAAAAACTCAGGAGAATTATTCCAAAATTATTCAGTGACGCTGCGTCGAAGCCCGACCAAGTTTGAAACACGTTCGAACAGGTATTGTTTACGCACTGTCGGGTCAACCAGTGTTTCTTTGTCAACGAGCTAGTGAATTGTTTGTATGGTTAGCCTACTTGCTACTGACCCAGGCTACGGGTTCCGGGTTGGATTCCCGGTATGGTCAAAAATATTTGTGTGATTAGCACAAGCCTAGTATTTGTTCCAGAGTCTTGGGTAGTTTCGCCAGTATTATGCTAGTTCAATATAGGCTCTAGCTCTATTAGGCCTTGATAGAGGGTCAAATCAAGTAATAGGTGACTAAGGTCGAAGACACGTACTAACATGTAGTTTATACGAGCTGGCAGGTCATGTTCGCTGATTTCGTCTACGACGTTACTCAAGAAAAAATACATAAGCTCATAGTAAACAAAGACTAAAGACTTTCAGTGCCAGAACTTCCTTTGATCATACAAAATAGACTCCATTTTAAGTTCATGGCCCTAAACACTTTGGGCCTTGGTTTTTTTACACAATGGTAAATGTTAAACGTGTTGAGGCCCTCTGTTCAGAAAAAAGGGCCTCAGTTCTTTAGTAATATTGTTTAAGTTATAAGAGAAAAGCTTTTTCAATTCTCATGCTCTTAAAATGTTACTTTAGTCTCTGCATATCGGGACTAAAGCTACTTATTAATCTCTAGGGAATGAAGTTTTTTTTTAATTTAAGTACTTTGGAAACCTCTAAACATCCAATCATGGTGTTTTCAAATGGAGGATTGTCGCCATTTTTAGTGATTGTGTATAGACAATTTTTACGGTATGGAAATAACCTCAAAATGACAAGTGTGCAAAAAAAAACGATTTAATTACGAATATGAATTTTATTAATAAATCATAGTCCAATTAGTTTTAAAAGAGTTTTCAAGTTTGAATCTGTTGGCTAAATATGCAAGCATTTAAAGCGTCACTTTACAGAAAAAAACCGCGGAACAAATTTTTAAGAAACTTTGTTATTATAATGAATATTTTAACTTTGTATACAACGTCGTTTTTTTGCCTCGCATTCAGAGTGAAAAGTAGGTGGCTAAACATCTCGTGTCATTGTTTGTTTTAGTCCCTTGTTGAAAAATCTACTATTATTGATGATGGATGAAGGATTAAAAATAGTATCGTAATATTTATTATAAAAGTTATGTCGTTTGTGGTTTTGTGGTTGGAATAATGTGATGGAGTCGCAAATATGTGGGTCAGAGATGTCACTAATATTATAAATGTGAAAGGTTGTGTGTGTGTATACCTAATCAATATGGGATGACCAAGAAACTAATGATATTATTGCCAAATATTAAACTTACGGTGACAACTGAGTAGGGAATGCAAATAACCGGTTATAACCGATTTTAACCGGTTATTTTCATACAAAAACGGTTAATAACTGGTTAAATTGCATTCCCTACAACTGAGATATTTGATAAATAACAATCATTTATGAGGAATCTCTCAAACGCCAAACAGTCCGTGACTTATACCATTTCTTGATTCTTACCATTAAAGGTCCACCAAGGTTCCTCTCGCGTGACGTCACTCGAAGGGCTCCAGTGCCGGCAAAACTTAGCTATTCTTCTCAGTGCGTCTCGTTCATTGAAGCTTAGTTAGAGGAAGAGGTACTGCGTGAAGAAAAAATTACAAGGAAAAGGTACAGGGCCTTCCGGAACAAAGCCTTTTTGATTTAATTATTTCTTTAGCTTATTGTAAAGGTTTAAGGAAACGTCCACTTAGCACGTGTAATGCCTGGTTTCCGTTTTTTATTATGGCAAGTAGATAAAAAACAAGCACATGAATTGCCATTCCTGTGGACTAACACGGTATACTAATGATTTAATTGGCTATCTTACTTAAGAAGTTTAAGAAGGTCAGATAGTGTCTATTGTATACGTGTGTGCATACCATACAAAAAAAACATAAACACAAATTTATTGTTTATGGCTTGGAGACAAATGAGCTCTTTAGCCACCAGTAACCTGTTTTATAAAGCTACAAATTACAATTTACAGGTTACAAGTTTCCATTTGACACAACCTCGACCAATGACGACCAACCATTTGAGCAGTGTTGCCAATTTAGACCAGTAAAATAAAATTGTAACTTGTAGCTTTATAAAACGTGTCCCTGATGGTAAATGGACGCTGCAGCTCATAGACATTTGTAATCTTAACATTGCAAACTTTTGATAATAATCCTAAGACTGCAAATTAAAAGTTTCATCCATTTCGGAGCTACGATACCATGGACAGATGCATAGATATAAATACACACGATAAGTATTATAACACTCCTCTTTTTGCATCGGGTTTAAATGTAACAATAACAAAACTCATCCAAACAAATTCACCACATCCTTTATTACGCTTCCGTAAACAACGAAAACCAAGCCCTTTTAATTACTTTACCAAAAACCATTCGAAATAATCCATCTCATCATTTAAAAGCTCACAGAATATTTGCGTCCGGCTCGAAGGACCAAATGTATAGACGCTATAGACGCTTCCGAGGAAGGCTCTGAAGTACTCAAATTGGTCACGCCCCTTGGCATTAAAACGTCAACGCTTGAACATGCTATCGCTTAACGACTGTGCAGCAGTGGAAGCTAAGCTTTACCTTATTTGCAGCGATTGATAACCTGATTTAGGGATGATGATTTTTTTAATTTTTCTGCAAATTCAAGTCTAGTTCGAATGATCATGGGCATCTAGGGATAAAGCAACAATATAATACTAATTATTGAACATGAAAGTATGGTAGGTACAGATACTGAATAAATGAAACCGACCTTGAGTTAGGCAAAAAAAAAACAGTTTTTCAGAGGTACATTGAAAGTTATATAATTATATTTACGCAAAACATTACGAGCAACTCTCAAAGCAAAAATTAAATACTTCTAGAAAGTTAAAAACTAAATTAAATACTATGATGTTATCGGCTCTTTTTTTTGCGAAATTTGCCAAGTTTAATTAGTTAAATGTCGTGTTCTGTTTCCGAGATGATTAGGTACTTTAATTGTATTTTTTTCTTTGATGTGTGACCTACCGTGATGTCACCAAATGGTCTCAGCGAAAGACCAGCGCTAACTTCACAGCAACATGCTGGGTCCACTTCACATCATCTGACATTAGGCCACTTGTTTTAAGTTTTGATTGTTACGTTTATTTGTCCTTTTGTTTATGTCTAAAAAAATCAATTTTCTTTCTTCTTTTTTTTTGATGTTAGTCTGATAGTTCCATCGGAAGACCAGACTTTAATGCCAGTATTACGTGGAGTTGGGGCCATTTCTTGGCTACATTCTTGTTGTGCGTATTAATCCGTCCTTTATGATGTGACGAATAAACGTTTTTCTTTCTTTTTTTTAGTCTCACTTGTGTTTTAGGCAAAAACAACCCAGCGCCTATCTTTCCCTGTAACACCTCCCTTGCCAAAGGGCAGGCCTCGAATGGTTTCCGTTTCTTTAATTAGTTAAATATGCTAAACAGGCTAAGCAGCTCGCCTCGACTTTCTCCATCGCTCTACACTGCTCGGAATAGCGAGTTGGCATTATTTAAATACAATTTGCAACTCGTAATCGAAGTGTAAGGAGATTACAAGATTCGCTATTGACTTTGTGATGAGGCGAGTTGGGGAGTTAGTGTCGAATTTAAATTCTGGTTATTTTACTGTTTGATGAGAATAGAAAACAAAAATACTTAGTGGGGAATCTCAACCATAATGGACTGAATAAAGAAGGGAAAAAGAAAGAAAACAACGATAAGACAATAAAGATTTGAAAAGAATTTTTGAGAGAATGCAGTAATGGATGAGCTGGAAATTACGCCGATGGTGATTTTGATTTAGAAAAAACATTTTATGTTATCATAAACAAAGTTGTAACGTGCATTGATGATGATTTAGCGAGAGACTCATTAATAACTTGTTGATGGAAAACAAATAAATCTCAACAGGGAAATAATGAAATGTGATAAAAAAATGAACTTTTTTGTGTGGTTTTACCATTCGTTCCCAAGAGGAGACTACTGTTGAGAAGAAGTGCAATTATAAGATCTATCTGTAATGAAATTCCTCAGTTTGTCATTTATTTCGTCAATCCAAAACCAACCCTTAAAGTTACTTGGATTCAACGAAAAAATTACGTTTAGCCTTCGTCCATCGTATGCAGTGTACATTGAGTTTGATTTAATCTCTTCCGACATGAGCAAATAAAAACAAAGGCACATCCCCCCCCATCCTCCCCCTTCACACCCTCGAGGGTGAGATCAAAAAGTTTCCTCAAAGTTCATTTTGGAGGGTGTTTTTTGTCACAAAGCTCAAAAGCAGGCGTGTTTTGCTTAATTTGTTTGTAGAATTCGGTTATAAGTTGACCTACATTTTCTTTAAAACATTTATAATTGTGGAAAAGCGGAAAATAACAATTTGAAGGCACCAATTATCATCTTGAAATTCAACAAGTTTGGTTTATAGGTATAGTTATATATGTAGTTTAGGATGTCATCCAGCATTTAAAGCATAAAAGATCTCGTTTTTTTTAACAACGGTACAAATAAAACTGTCTTTTTTTAATTTGAATTTGAATAATAAGGAGTCGTTGGGCTGATCTGAGGAACTGTCATACTAGTTTTAAAAAAAATGTTATGTAGGTACCTATATAAAGATTTCGACGAATTGAGAACCGCCTCCTTTTTTGTAGTTGGTTAAAAATTAATAAGAAGTTTATCTTGAAAACTTTTTTTTGCCAATTACTTACTTTATATTTAAGTAGTTTTAATTGTCATAAATTACATGTTTATAGTTCCGATAGATAGCCAAATCATGAATTAACATCACTCCCTAATTAATAAAACCACATCTAACGTGATCTAAGATAGTTATTTAGCCGCTTAATATTTACTTATTTATTTATTTAACATTTATTGCACAGAAATAAGCACAAATGGCGGACCTAATGCCTAATGGCATTCTCTACCAGTTGACCAAATAATCAAACAGAAATAAAAAATAAAAATAATATTATAATAGTATTATTCAGATATTTATTTAATTTTCTGTACATTAGGTTTTTCATAACCAATATTTTCAAATATAAAAGTACCATTACAAAAAATAAACATTATAAAAAAACCTAGCCTACGAGTGCCTCCGTGAGCGGGGCAGGGCTCAAGCTACCGGTGGTTAGGGCTGCAGAGAGAGGGACCTCCTCACAATGCGTGCCGTGTCGAGGAGTACTGCCTTCTGTATCTGGCCCTTGAACCAGCCATCTAGCGAGAGTCTCTTGAGGTGTTGGTCGAGACTCTTCGCTATAAGACCGTTAGCAACCACTATTATTATTATTGTTATCTCTAGTGTTGTAATAAAACTACTAAAATGTTTACATACAACCATGCAAACTTGAAATTTACAGAACGATTATGAAATATTATCATTCTACTACGGTATTGCTGCTTTTTCAAAGCTTCTCACAATTCGCAACTATATTTGCCAAATTCAGCGTTTACTCTACATTGTACGAATCCCCATGCAATAACTTTAAGCGAATTCTACGGGTTCGAAATCTAATATCGCAAATGGGGAGAAACGAATATATAAGTTCCAATTTCGTTTCTCACTTGCTTTTATTTTCGGCTCCGTTCACGTAAAATCCGTTTCGGAAATTCTTTATTTATCTGTTTTAATTCTATGTTTTAAATACTATTAAGGAATTATGTAAAACACACTGGATCAGGGCCTCTATTCTACCCAGTAAAGCCATATTCCTTTTGACATGTTCTCCTAATTGTTATTATTAACTTAGGCACCATTACTGTCTAGTAAATAATAGCTAACGTAACGTTAGCAATGCGATAACATGTCAAATGCAATATGTTTTTACCAAGTAGAATGAAGCCTTTGACTCATTGTGTTACCATTATACTCAAACACCGTAAATGTCAAGTGATATTTTGGCAAAAGTTATAATTATCTCTGAAATCTATAATCATAAAATGACTCCTCATTTTATTTCAAACACTCGAGCTTTAGAAATATAATTTTAAAAAGGGGTCATGCGTTGATAAACTAAACAACCAATATGATTTTAACGTTGCCAGGTTACTAAAGTCATAAATATGAGAGAATATTAAAATTCTATGCCAGGTATTCTTGGATAGGTTTCTAAACATCGTATGTTACATTATTTGATTGTTGTTAGACTTGGGATTGTAATGTCAAAGATTATGTTCGGGAAGATAAGAATGTACTTAATTATTTGAGAAAATGATTATGAGACATGTAAGCAAAATAAATCATTACTTTTCAGAAGAAATGTTGGGGCTTCTTTCTTTATTCTTCAGAAATATCGATATGGTTTTTTTGTTATTTTTGACATGGCAAAGCATTGGGCCCATGACCACGCCTTGGGCGACTTCTGCTTATACTTAACTGTGTTTGATAATGGCTCAAGACTTTAGTTCTAACATCACTAGACATCGATCTTCTAAGTCTCTTCAACCTCGAAAGCCCTTCCCCTTCTCCCTCTATCGTGTTAGTAAATTGGTATATTTATGTTTGTTATACTCTGGCGCGTTCATCTTTGCTGTGAGTTAGTCCAGAGTCGTATGTAGGTCGATTGCCCGCCCACGCGAGAGGGGCCACAGTACAGCTACCATAACAGATGTAGCAGTATTGGTAATAGTTACATATTTAGGCTTTAGGGTGTTTATAAAACGCAAAACCTATTTTGATTGCGTATGCTTTACTGAGCAGTTTCCTGCTAACCTTATCACTGATTTTGTGGTAGACCTGCCGAAATTGCTCTGTAGGTGAGTATGAAATGACCGATCACGGTGAAGATTTATACGGTCCTTATCTTATCCCAGCTATTAGATAAAGGTCGCGAGTGATATATTACACCGAAATGAAACAAGTCAGTCGCCACCTTAGTGGCCTATGTCCAGCAGAGGTAGTGTTTCAGCAGACATGATGATGATGATGCCCTATCAGTTTCTGTCAAGTAATTTGATTCACTTATCGCAATTTTCGCATGCACTTTTCTCAGGATGAAGATTGCCATCATATTTGATCACTGACATAGTACTACTAAACGCATATTTTCAATATGTGAATAATTAATTAAAGGTCTCTCTGGATAAAATACTGCCAGCGTGAAGGGTTATTTTATTTAATTAGCATGTGTTAGTGACTCACTGTATGGCAAAGGCCTCCCTCGCCATTTGTCCCTATTGAGTACATGCTCCTGACCAATCGCTTTAAACTCCTCCAAGTCGTCTTACCATCTTCTTTTTTAGTCTGCGTCTGCTCCGGTGGTCATCTTGCGGGGTGGATTCAATGACAAGTTTGGGCTACCGTTCCGGATTTTTAAAACTGCAAAAGATTTACCATTAAAATTCGTTTGTGACTGAAGCACTGCTGGTTATACGCGCTGTGCGCTATCAGTAAATCCACCGCGATCCATTTTATAAATTATCACTTAAAATAATCGGCGTTCCATTTGGCCAGCGTTGTGAGGAAGCTACTAGTTCACTAGTCACTAAATGAAGGTCAATGGGCCGTAAAAACTTTGCTGGTTGTTGCTGGTAAAGGTGGATTTACAATGAGAAAAAAAAACCCAATTTTACAAATAATTATTGAAAGATAGACCAGTGAAGGATAATAATTTTAAGTTTACATTTTTGCGTGTTTTTAGTTTGTAAAGATTTCACGTTGTGAGATAAAAAATGTCAAAAGAAAGTCAAACAAATGTGAGTAACTTGTCTTGTGTAAAATTTAAATTCGTAAAAAAAAACTAACCGGAGAGTCTGTTTAAGTTGTCCAGTCGTAACATTTTTAACATGTTCGTGCATGGTTTTTTTAATTAACCAAGTTGGCAACATGACCTTTTTTCACACATCGGTAATAAAAAGAGCCCCAAGAAAAACTAGCAGAAGTTTTTTTTAAATATAACAATAATAACTAAAAGAGAATAGCACCTTTGATTTCTTATTGTGAATTTACCTTTATTGGAGTTACCTAACCGACACCCGCTGGGCTACTGACTGCTTCTGGCAACCGTGGTTACACAGCGGACAACCGGGTTGCTTGCTGCGACAAAAGCAAAAAAATACGCAATTTATACGGTTGATTAGCTGGCTAAACGTAGAAAAAAAATTGGTCTCTTTACAGGGCAAAATGATTTATATTGACGACGTATTTAGTAGGCCCTGACTACGAAACTAGCGGTCGAAACAAATATTTGTGTGAGCGCGAGCATTTTTTACGAAGTCTTGGATGTGCTCTATGTACTTAAGTATGTTTTTCTCTACATAACTATGTTTTAGTGTTCCGTAACTCAAAAGGAAAAAACGGAACCCTTATAGGATCACTTTGTTGTCCGTCTGTCCGTCTGTCTGTGTGTCAAGACCCTTTATCTCGGGATCGAGTTGAAATTTAAACCATATACTCAAATCTACAGTCCGTTGAAGATGTGAAATAATCAAACTTCTACATTTACGTAAAAAAAAGATACGGCCGTTTATGTCGCAAAAAACGTGTATTTCGACACTCTCGAGGGAATCAAAATATATAGGGTATTTCCCATTGACCTATGTAGAACTATGAAATTTGGCAAGTAACACCGTCTTTTGCTACAAGTACAGGAAAAAATCTGAAATCTGTACATTTTTAGTTAAATCACAAAAAAACAGGGTCTTTATGCAAGGAACGGCGGCGGTGCAAATTTTGAATTGAATTGACGGTGTCATGTGCGGAACCCTCGGTGGGCGAGTCCGACTCGCCTTGTCCGGTTTTTTGGTGTCAAATGTCTATATTACAGCCAAAGTCATAATTTTCATAAATGTACGCCACAAATATCTATACGCCCCTATGCCACTAACACTAAGGTCTATTTATACTTATATTTGACGCGATGGCTGTGTAGATATGTATGCTATCTACTGTATAAGCTTAGGGCTTGTTTTGGGACTAGGACATCTGGGGACAGACCAGATCCTCTATTCTACTAGGTAAAAACCATATTGCCGTTGACATGTTATCGTAATGTGAACGTTACATACATACATACACTCACGCCTTCATTCCCAGGGTCGGGTAGGCAGAGCTGCAGAATTCCCAACAACTCTAAAAACTTGTTGTTAATTCTGTACCCACATTTTGGACAAACAGGCTAAGATGTTACCAGTGTAACGTGAACGTTTCGATAGCTCTTATTTACTTGAAAGTAATGGCGGCAGTGTTAAACACAATACGAGTGCATGTCAAAGGCAATATGCCTTCACCGAGTAGAATAGAGATCCCAGTACATTCACCAGTCTATATTATCCAACATTGGGCGCAAAAATATCTGACACGCTCTTATTTATACCTCTAGTGATAAAGACGTGTCAGATATTTTTTCGCCCAATGTTGAATAATATGATTAAGCTGGTCGAATGTGTAAAGTGTAAATTTTGCAAATGCCTTGCAAAACGCATCGTTATGACGGTATTTTACATGTTTAAAAAACTAAATTATACCTACATTTTGCTCTTTGGTTTAGTTTTGCCTGTCAATAAATTAGTCCGTAATGGATCAGTTTTAAATGCATAAAATAATTTGATTCTTCTGCAAAACATTAAAATTATTAAAATAATCATCTCGTGTTTGCATATATTAATATAAAATGAAATTATTAACCGTTTTGAGCATAATTTTTACGTATTTATGTGTCAAGGCTTCTAGTTTTTAAATTAGATTACTTTATACTATAGTTATATTAAAGAAATATAAATAAAAAACAATCTAATCTCAAAATTAAGGAAACTTTATGTTAAACAGTCAATAAAATAGAGTATCAAAACGTTATCCGTAATATTAATTATAATTAGGCATTATTTATGTTATACATTATAATACATAATTATATTATACATACTATGTATTAATTTGTTTGTCTTTATAACGTCAAAATGAAACAAACGATCTCACCTGACCTTCCATAGCCATCTGTTATTATTATTAAATGTATAAATAAACTAAATTTATTGTTTTAAATCAACCTTAACTAATCCTACTATTACTAATATACTATTCTACATTTAAATAGATGAATATTTGTTACCCAATCACGTTAGAACTGCTGAACGGATTTGGATGAAATTTGGCACAGAGATAGATCATAGTCTGGAAAAGCCGTTGTTTTATCCTGGAAGTTCCGCACCCAAAAGGTGCTAAAGGGACCTGGCAGAGCTCATAAACTTGAGCCTCTTTGTGTCGGTCTTATAAAATAGCATAAATTAAGATAAAATAATAAGCCATGTATATTCATACAATTTTCCTTAACGGTTGTCATTAAATAGACTTAGCGACAAAACATTTATTTCTCATTTTATTTGACCTTATTCTCCATAAAAAGTATTATTGTGGCCTTTACGACGTTGCTACGAGTACCTTGAGATCTATAGATCGCTTGATGGTTATAGTTGATCTCATCGATTGGTTAAGGAGATCAGGATACTATATCACAAAAAAAAAAGTATTTATTGCTCTTCCTATATTATTACATCTTATTTATTATATTGACAACGCGTCTAGCCTAGTTCGTAGTGAACTTGCCTACGAAACTAGCGGTCCCTGGGTTCGATCCCCGGGCAGAGCTTTGTGCGTTGAGCAAGAGTAGATACTTGATCCTGATTCCTGAATCTTTAATGTTTTTGTTTGAATATGAGTACTTTTATCGTTTCCTTCTAAAAATAGAGAATTAGAAGTCAATCTTGACGCACTTACCTACCCACTAGCACCCCGGCCTCGCCCTCGCGTACGTAATCCAGAATTTATCAGACGTAAAAAAAAACAGTCAAAATTCATATTACCGACGGTGAAAACCGATTCAAAATCTGCTGTGTGGTTTAGGAGTTATCGGATATACAGACAGACGCGGAAAACGACTTTTTTTTTAAATCTTGGGTTTGAGGTTTTTAATATCAGGATTAACTATATCTCTCTTCCTTTTACATGCCAGTGACCCAATTATCCCCGTCCCCTTATAGTTACTATGGAGCATAGTTACCCATGGGAGAGCAAAGTAGGTACATTTTATGGTAGTCCTATGATACATTAGTCTACGCTATGCGAACGTAGTACCCACGTACTTCGCATGTATATTTAAAAAGGATAACTAATTTAGAATCATGTCCGCATATTAAAATACCCTAAAACTAACACTTTACGATGTGAAAAGGAATTTATGACGTGTCCCGACTTCCCTCTTCCCTGTTGCCGTTGCCAGAATGCACACGTCACAAATCGCACGTTTCAAAGTAAAAAGACATAACTCAAAATAAATCCATTTAAATTTAAATCTTGACAATTATCAATAATGTTCAAAATTGAAGTGTATTTCATTTTGACTTAGTTTCTTTTAAGTTTAATGTGTGATGTGACGTACAGTGTGTTTGTCACATTGTTTGTTCGTTTTCGTGAGGTCAATGACTGCGTCACGAAGCATTTCGTTGACGCAAATTATTAGGATTACTGATGGAATTGCACTTATTTATAAAGCGTATGCGCATTCATGTTATTTTCAGCGTTGTTTTTATCAAAGTGCCAGTTTATATTGATTGCAGCACAGTGTTACCATCCTTCCTTATCTTTACCGGAATGTCCCTATCCTTCAACCTACCACCAAGTAGGTGTTCGCATTGTTATGATCCGGAATAGATACATAACATAATGCATATAACACTTCGAAGACTCAGAAACAAATAGGTTCTCGCGCTCATCACAGAAATATTGGCGCTGACCGGAAAACAGAGCTATGTCTTAATTATTAACCTTTTCAGCTTCTATTTTTAATAACCTAATAAATTAGGTACTGAATCAACTGGAAATGGTTTTACAAAATAAAAATTCGAATGAACAATGCCTAAAAATCCCTTACAGCACAAAATGATATGTAAACACTTTATTGTACAAAACACAGAAATTCAAATACAATAGAATAGAATAGGAATGTACTAAAGCGAACTTATCCCTTTATGGGATCAAAGATTACACGGTAAGGTGGTTGAGAGCGATTTCATAAAAAAATAACCTTTTTTTTCGTAACTCAAAAATGAGCAAATTAATTTAAACCACATAGGTTTGTTAGATACCTAGGCAGTTTGAAGTAAGTTTTTAAGTTCGTTCGCTTGTTATAATTGAAAATAGATATGAATAAAATATTGAATGAAAATTTATTCATTAAAAAGGAATTTACATATCATATTTTAATATTGAATTAGTCAATTATTATTATTTTTTAATTTAAAAACAAAACAATATACGAGTCTTATTATCTATTAATTAGGAAGATTCAATAAGATTCAATATTGTTCTTGACTTGATGCTAATTAAGTCTGACAGACACAGTAAATCGACAATTATTTGGTTTTCCGGGATATCACCGTGTATCCATCTCCAGGCTATTTAATATCTCTGTTTCAAATTCAACATTAGTATCGCTTCAGGCGTTAAACTAAGAAGTCGGAACATACATTTCGCATTTTAAATATTAATAAGAATAAGTTTACGATCAAAGATATACAGCTGATTTTGAAGCGTGCTAATCAGAGAATGTTGACGATAGAATCGGCGCCCGCGCAATATCTCTACTGTTACCCCATTAAACCGACTCGCGTGACTTAAAAATAAATAGCACATTTAGAATCGACACCGCATACTTTCTCTTCAGTGCCAAGAACCCAAAACGGAGCCCATATTTCTATGAAAATTCATCAGCATAGTTCTGAATGTTACTTCTAAAAATTGAGAACTAGAAGTCGTCGAACTTTCATTGAATTATTAACGCAAGTGTTGTCACTTGTTAACAAATTTAACACTAAATCAAAGCTGCTACAATTTCAAACTCATTAATACAGCTGTTGGGTTGAGATTTGAATAGTAAGATTTGTCACTTAGGATGCTTTAGTACCGAGTGGGAGTAGTAAAATAGTGGATATTGCCTGAAAACTAGAAAATAGTGAAGGGTGAGTGGGTGCAAAATGAGCAAATCTTTTTCTTTACTGCTGTAGTAAAGAAAAAGTGGACTAATGTGCTTATAGATTTAGAATCGGGACTATGTCTCTACTCCATATAAATAACTTTATTTTCAAAAGAGATTCATCGCGTTGCGTAGATTCCGTTTATCGTTATTTTCTTTGAGAACTTTTATATTTTCCAAGATATAAGCTATCTCCGTTCTAACTTTTCTTACAAATCCGTACAACTGTTGGTAGGGAATGCAATCTAACCGGTTATTAACCGTTTTTGTATGAAAATAACCGGTTAAAACCGGTAATAACCGGTTATTTGCATTCCCTAAGTCTGTTGCACAGTAATAAACTGACACATACACAAACTATCGAAATTACAATATTAGTGGGATTTGTGGTTTCCGCATGGAAAGACGCATTCGGCGAACGTTAACGATATCGAAAACGTATAGGATTGACGTATAATGCCGCAAAATCCGCGTCAAGTATCGACTCTATGGTGTAAAAGTCCAAAAATGACGAACGTTTTCATACCGTGACTATACTTTTGTCATAATTTTTCAGTGTTCGATAACTGTTGTTTACTTAATTGACAAAAAGAGAAAAGCAAATCAACAAAAATGTCTTAAACTTAGTGTTAGATGACATGATACTTTTTTTTGGTAGCTAAAAGTTTAAATAAAAGAAGAAATTGACTGGCTGACTGATCGATCAACGCACAGTCCAAACCGCTGGACCTAGGGACTTGAAATTTGGAGGGAATATTTCTTGGATATCCTAGGTGTGCATAAAGAAAGGATTTTCGGAAATTCATCCCCTAAGGGGTTAAAATAGGGGGAGTAGCGGGAAACATTCTACGTGCACAGTCGAGTTCATAAATACGACTACACTTTAGTACCTTGTCTATTTAATGTCATGTTTAAACTGCCATACATGAATTGTCACAGCTATTAAAGTGACAAGGTACTAAAGTGTACACATATTTATGAACTGGACTGTACAAAGTCACGGGCATCTTCTAGTTTTGTTAATTATAATACTCATCATACAAGAGGAATTAAATATTTCAAAACCTTGCGTTTAAAATGACAGAATAATCGACGTTAATTATAATAAATATTTACCCACGATTAAAGCTCAGCGGGAAGAGCTTTTGTAAAAAGCACCGACAATTTTGAAACGTTTTAATTGTTGTTTGCCGTAATTAAGAGCACATTTAATTTTAAGTAATTTTCATTAATCCGAGCGTTTAACAGGATGATGAAAAAAGGATAATTAATAAAACAGACACACTCTGTTTCGAGATAATTTGGGATTCGAGTAGATAGATGCTTGCCAAACTCGATGATTCCGTATAGCAATTTTTCGAGGCGTTTTTCACCATTTATAATTTTAACCACACAAATTTATTAAATTGTAGCTTTTTCCGAGTTGCATGATTGCCTATTTCAAATATCAATTTTACGTTCGACAAAGCTCCGCTTCTGCGGAGCTCCTATTTCTGAAGGCTTTGGCCCTTCGGGACTGCTGAAAAACTAACATAACGAAAACCTACCTACCTGTTAAATTGTAATAATATTAGGAAAATATGCGATTAAGAAAAAAATATAGCGGAAAATATGTGACTGGGAATAATGCGACCGAGTAGGTACAAGGCGACCGAAGAAAAATCTCGATACACTCGAATGACATTGTTTTTAACTGGGCCGTCATTACCTGTTAAGTAAATAAGAGCTATCATAACGTTGACGATAGGTACTATACATGCCAAAAGCAATTAGGATTTGCTAAGTAGAATAGAGCTTCTATGAATTATGTTTTGCTCAAAGTTGCCCTTGTTGTTTATCTAACGAAAACCAAACACTGTTATGGTTGTTCTAAATATAAACCCTATTTAATTCCCCGTTGAACGAAGAGTAAATGTTCCACTTGACGGTAATGCAATCGGCCTTGTTGTGATGGCGGCTCGGGGCCGTGACCATGGCTCTTAATGCTGAGCAATAAGGGCTATTTTTGGAATTCGATTTGATGATTAATAGCAATGTTAAGTGCCAAGTACACGGAATTGGGACTATTTTGTATGTAACTTGAAAAACAAAGTAAAATAGACCCTGGGCCTCTATTCTACTTGGTAAAAACCATTTTTTTTTAATAAAACCAGAAATAAATATCCCAAATATTAACTTCAAACCCTCCCATACATTTAGAACGTCATACGTTGAGAGGGTTTAGTTTAAAAGGCCTAGTCATTTCACCATTATCGTATGATTCATGAATTGTTTTATTTATTACACTTTATTCATGTAAATTATGAATCTTAAGACTGCGCCGTGCAAAATTCGCCAAAACAGTACTCACGGTTAAGGTCCTGTAGCCCATACCCTTTTAGTAAAAATTTAAATAAAAATTTATTTACGACCGCAAAGAATGTGTTTACAATAACACATCTTTAATAAGAAGAAATCATTTATTGTTTAATAAATACATCAACTTTAATTTGGAAAAAAACTAAAGAAAAGCACTCCAGCATTTAGTTCCATTTGAATAAAAAAATCAAAAAGCTAATTTTAAACTTCAATGTAAATAAATCACAAACAATTAAACTACAAAAACCCAATTTTAGTATTTATAAATGTAGCGTGGTTATTTAAATATGATTTTTTAAAAAAGCTCCTTGAATCTGCCATACAAAATTACTATGGGCGTGCGGCGTTCAATATAATAAGCGGCTCACGCGGTGAAAAGTTTAGTCGACCACGAGAGCTCAGAGCGAGGTGACGTCTCTTTGCGCAACCACTTGACCTTGGAAACCGATCGCAGTCCGTTGTGTACGTATACTCTACTACGCGTAGTAAAACGAGGTAAGTTTGTTTTTTAAGTTTATATTTTTTTCGTTACTTTTATTTATTCGTTACGATTTTTTTATTTTAAATATTGTTTTGACTTAAACCGACTTCAAAAAAGGAGGAGGTTCTATGTTCCGATGTTTGTATTTTCTTTATGTAGGAATGTTCAACGATTTCTCCGTCAATTATAAACCGATTTTGAAAATTATTTTTTTGATTGATATGGCATACTTCCGAAGTAGTCCCATTGTCACCATATTGGTATCTGATGATGGGATCCGTAAGGAATTGAGGAAACTCCTCAAATATTATATGCATACATATTGCTATTTTAGTATTTTCAGTAATAAATCCGGCATTAGCATTCAGAAAGTATCATTTAGTGAAGTGGAACTGATGGTGAAGACCACAGATAGCCACGAGAACTCCTCAACGGCATCTATTTCAAGGGCGGCGATGAGTTATCTCTATTAAGATAGTTGAGCAAATATGACGAAGCACATTTATACAGTTTCAATACATGACAATCATTTTCCCGCGGTTTTGCTTGTTACGACCTACCTATTTAATATATGTTTTTTTTTGTTTCAGTGACAATGGGAAAGCGAAAAAGCAATAAAAATATGAGTTAATTTTATTTTTCATTTATAGAATAATATTTTCACCAAACGATTACCTAAACTACAAATTAGGTCAGGCGGGGCTATTCCGACAGAATGCTTAATGTGTCATTTGAGTTTTTTAAGAAAATAACTAAGTATGACGTTTAAAAAATATTTTGGCTCCCTTTTATAAAAATGTATGTACTTAAAGTACTATAAAAGGGCGTTAAAATAGTTTGTAACGTCGTTAAAAACTCAAATGACGCATTTACTCCCTCTGTCGGAATAGCCCCGCCTGACCTTACCTTACAGACTAACATCTATATATATAAAAGGCTAAACTGACTGACTGACATATCAACGCACAGCCGAAACTACTGTACCTAGAAACTTGAAATTTGGTACAGGGGTTCCTTTCATGATGTAAGTGAGCACTAAGAAAGGATTTTCCGAAAATCGACCCCCAACGGGAAGAAATGGGGGGAGTAGCGGGAAACTAATTCTACGCGTACGAAGTCGCGGGCGTCCTCTGACTGACTGACTGACATATCAACGCACAGCCTAAACGGCTAAACGTAGGCACTTGAAATTTGGAAGGGACGTAGCTTAGGTACCGTAGAGGTGCACTAAGAAAGGAATTCCCGAATTTCCCACGGGAACGGGAATTAGCGGGAAAATCCTTTTGTATGAAAAATCTAAACCGCGTAAGATAGATGATTGAAATTTGGCATGCAGGTTCCCTAATGAACGTAAAGCTTACTTGCTACGCGATATTGCAAAATTCCCACGGGAACGGGAGTTATTGGGAAAAAACTTTTGTATGTAAAAATCTATCTTCTATTAACGTAGGCACTTGAAATTTGGAAGGGACGTAGCTTAGGTACCGTAGAGGTGCACTAAGAAAGGAATTCCCGAAATTCCCACGGGAACGGGAATTAGCGGGAAAATCCTTTTGTATGAAAAATCTAAACCGCGTAAGATAGATGATTGAAATTTGGCATGCAGGTACCCTAATGAACGTAAAGCTTACTTGCAACGCGATATTGCAAAATTCCCACGAGAACGGGAGTTATTGGGAAAAAACTTTTGTATGTAAAAATCTATCTTCTATTACATATATATACCTATATATAATCATAATCTATATATATAAAAGCCTAAACTGACTGACTGATGTATCAACGCACAGCCGAAACTACTGTACCTAGAAACTTGAAATTTGGTACAGGGGTTCCTTTCATGATGTAAGTGAGCACTAAGAAAGGATTTTTAGAAATTCAACCACTAAGGGGGTGAAATAGGGGGGGGGAAGTTTATATGTAACTTTCTCATTTCTGGACTTAGCAGTATGAAAATTGGTATATATGTAGGGTCCTGATTGCAAATAAAAGTGATCTGCGTAGGTAAAGATAAAGAAAGAAGAAGTAGCTTTCTATTTATTAGGGGGAGTTTCTATGGCCTTCCTTATTTCTGGACTTACAAATATGACTGGTCACAATTTAAAATGATCCGTATGGCGAAGTTGGCGACTACAATGGGGGAGAGGGTTTTTCATACAAAATTTACAACTAAAATGTGGTAAGATTGATATTTAAAATGAAGTGTGAAATAAAATTGCTAATAAGTATGCAGTACCTAACTTAAAGGTTACTTATCATCAGTTTGTGCATAATAAAATCAATAATATTAAGGGTGCGTATTTTTTGTGCGATTATCCGTTCTTATTTATCTTTTACTTAATTTACAAAATATTATGTACAGTGCAATTGATTCGGATTCTAGACTAAGATTCGGTTTTCGCCGGAAGCACACGAAATAATTAATTTACTTCCGTGCTTAGCATAAACTTTTCATAAATATTTCGAAACGTTGTTGAGTCAATGTTATACAACTTCCTAAAATAACCCTTACCTCATTGCATTATAGTCGCTTTATGATTGTTTCCATTCGTATAACTTTATATTACAACGATTGTTCGATTGTCATTCAATTCTAAAATTCTAAAAGAATGTCATTGGCAAAGTCTACAAGGTACACGAATACAATCCGATTTTAGATGACAATATATAAATAATAATAAAGCCAATGCCTAAATTGGTAGCGGTTATTTGATAAACATGTCACAATTATAACGGGGCAAACATAATTGCTCTGATAACTAACTGAGTTCTACGCGGACGAAGTCGCGGGCAAAAGCTAGTAACAATATAAAATATGATTAGTGGTCTGAGATCCGAATAGGTGACGACCTTCACTGGGCTGTTTATTTGATAAAAAGTATTTTATATCAAATTTAATATGTTAAGTACCTAATATATGGCGAATAAGTAGGCTGAAATTTTTTTGAACACTTAACTTTTTTTTAAATTGCATTTGCTTGTTTAATAGACAAATTACTTACTAATCGAAAGTATGCAGGCTATAGAATATAAATTTAAATTTTTAAACAAAATTCTTTTTTACGTTTTCAATTAACTATACTGGACTGAAATTTTTCAGCCTGCCCATTCGCCATGTATTACTTAACATATTAAATTTGATGATGATGGCCCGGTGATGGTCGTCTCCTATTCGGATCCTCTACTGTAGGTACTTGGAGTTTTTCACTCAGTATTTCTCGGTCTTAGTCGGCGAAGTTAGTTTTATCACAAAAAATATATATATGCATTTCATTTCATTTATTTAACAAACTTATTCATTCGAACAAACGATAATATACGTCCATAATTTAAATCTTTCAAATACTATTTCACCCAAGATTTTTCTTAAATTGTTGGGTTAGCTACTTTTGTCGAGCATAGCAAACTTCGAATCGGCCGAGCGAATTTGCAGTAGTGTGCGTGTCTGGTGCTCTGTCACGCACACAAGCAGCGATTCGAGTAAAATGCCTAAACGGCGTCCGCGTCTTACGCTCGGCGCAGTCTTAAACAGTTTTATCTCTCACGGTAGGGAAATTACAGCCTCAAGAAACGTCGTACTAAATGTATGGAAGCGTTTAAACTTTAATATTTTTAATATTACTAGGTACCTTTATTTAAAAAAAGTTGTTGATGTAATTTTACTCATTGGGTAACGTATTTTCGATATCCGGTTTAAAGTTTTCTGATATCTGTTATATTTACGGAATAATTACGTTGAGTAACGGTGGTATAGCTATACAATGTTTTGTCCTTATCTGTCATTGTGACATTTGAATTTGACAGATAAGGACAAAACATTGTATAGCTATACCACCGTTACTCAACGTTTATTAGTAAGGTGGGTAACGATTACACCCTGTATAGGAAGTTACATATCTGCCCTAACATTTATTGGTTTATCAAAGCTGTATATGTTTACGTGTAATAAAATAATTGTATAACTTTATGACACAGATTTGTATAATATCACCATTTTGCTTTATTTATGACGTTTTATGGCGTTAATATTGTTGGCTTCTTTATTAGAAATGTCGCAAGATATGTAAATAATATAGTTTATTAAACTCGGTCGAATCAGAACGGAAGTAATCAAATTGAAGGCAAAATGAACGAAAACTAATTTTGAACCAACTATCCGAAAACAAAAATAACTAAGTAAGCACTAAATTACCTATTTTATACCTTATCATCATTAAACTTAAGATCTAGGCTCTTGTCGGTGGAGAAATTGCCACTTTTTTTCTGTTTTGTGCTAGCTTTTTCACCTCCTGATGTAATTGTTTACCTACTCCACAAAAATAAAGGAGGTTATGTGGTTGTTGTCATTGTCCGCCTCTTACCATTTCGGGCCCGATTGGGATATACCATGACGATATACTTAGCAGATAATTTGTATCTAAGTTTACTATTCATAACTTCATTAAATAAATGTTTTACTTATGTATGGTTTGAAGTAATAATAAATGTGGATATTTTAAATCCTGTATAGGGCTATTCTAGCAAAAAGTCAAGCTTTGAATAAGCATATTTGAATAACTATTTGGACGTTTCGTTTTAGGGAAAAGAAAGAAGAGAGAGGACAGAGGGAAGAGAGGTTTTCATTGTAGTGTTAAGTATCTATAACCTCAAGTTTCATGTCTGCTTGTTTCATGAATTGCTGCGTTATAACAGACTTACAACTCTAACACCCAAAGATCTCCATAAAGACCAGCAAGCTTAAACTTCTATCTACACAAACATCACGTTCCGTTTGTGGCCATCGACGAATCGGCACGTCCCTTCCTCGTGCCCAAGGAAGTTACAAAGCATTCAAAAAACACGGACACAAATATCGGACCCAATTATAGGTCAAATAATCACAAGGCCGCCAGTGTTTGCACTCAGTACAAATGTATAAGCAAACGTTGGCTGTATTTAGTATTTACGGATTATCTTGGCCATGTAGATTATGAAATTAGATAGAAGGGTTATACCACCTTCTTTACTCTTCAACCTGCCGCTATGCAGGTCATGGACCCAATAATGGTAGGACCAAAAGTGGACACTTGATTCTTATTTACAGAAGATAAGGGTTATTGGTGATTATGGTTTTTTTTTGGACTTGTCCATTATCGGTGTTTGTCAACTTAAAGTGTCCAACACCAGTTGTGTTCCAGTAAGTGGGTTACCTTTCTATGGGCAAAATGTGTCGTTTAACAACCGTTTCATTTGCAATCCCGCTTTTTTTTTCTGTAACCGTAAATATTTCAGGATTTTTTTAAAAACTGCCCTTATCTAACCTATAGGGTTCTACAAGATGGTACTGAAATAAATCCTGAAATATATACAGTTACAGAAAAAAAAACAGGATACCCGTATGGCCAATGGGGTACCGGAAGACGCAGCGTAGGTAGGCCTCCAACAAGGTGGACTGACGACTTGTGGCCCTAGTATGGTTGCGTCTATATCGCGTGTCAAATGTGAATAAAGCATCCGTCACTGTCGTACTTATTTACGTGTCAAAAGGTGACGGATGCCTTATCTAAACTTTGTCACCAACGATACCGATGGATGCAAGCGGCGCAAGACCGGTCCTTGTGGCAAACCTTGGGGAGGCCTATTTCTGGCAGTGGACGTCTTTTCATGATGATGAAGACGATGACAGGTAACTTCATTACGGTCAGAGTCGCGTGCGAACGCCATAAATTCATAATAACCTTCTATAGTTATTCTTCTTTGCCACAGATGCCGTATGCCGTATGGAGCCGACCTCGCGAAAAGCAAATAAACGCCATTGTGTAACGCGCGCGCGCAGCTCGCGGCTTTAGCGCCGCACGCTGTTTGCGCGTGATCATGGAGCTTTTGGGCAACATGTCATCAGCCGGCTCTATGATAAAGAGAACAATCCATTATAAAAATAAAAAATACCATCTTCCTGCCTTGTCCCACACTAGTAAGGGTCGGCACAACATTTTTTCTTCTCCTATACTCTCCTCTATCCACTATTAACTCTGCACTCACACCTTTATAATTCCATCCAAACCCTTTTCTGTCTTCCTCTACCCGAAAAATAAAATATAAAATGTATATAATGTACGAGTAGGTATATATAAGATCAAACAAACTCATTTCAGAGATTATGAAGAGTTGTCTGGGAATATGGGAGGTTTTGACACTTTCTAATACGGACCAGAGCAGAATGATGATGATTTTACAGAGCCACACAAAACCTGAAGTCCGGAATCTCTAACCCGTGATATGAATAAAGCTAAAATAAGCTTAATCTAACAAGTACGTATAACAAAAACCCTTAATAAGTAACCTAATTAGAATAGAATATAACATTTATTTCGCTTAATTTTTACGTTATTACATTGAGTGCTGCAAAATGTACTTAAATCGATATTCTTGTGTGACTCTTCATTTTAATCTCACTATAATTATAAATGCGAAAGTTTGTGTGTATGTGTGTTAGTTTGTTACTCTTTTACGCTGCAACGGCTGAACGGCTTTGGATGAGAATGGAGATAGTGATAACACATAGAGGCTACTTTTCATCCGGGAAAATTGAAAAGTAAATTCCGAGGGTACAATAATTGAAATCTACGCGAACGAAGTCGCGGGCAGAAGCCAGTTATCAATAAATATAACCTTTACTACAAACCAATCTACCGACACCCTGCAATTCCAATGTAACGATAAACATTATACTCCTTCTTGGACAGCCGTGGCGAAATGAGTAAGGCACTTAATCCCATTAGAAAGTGGGCAAACCATTTATTATTAGGCCAGTTCCACATCGAATTAAAACACTAAATTGTAATCTGGCAACCGGTCAGCAGTGAATAACAACCTCGCCCCATTTCGGTTAGTTTAAAAATAAACTAACTGGACGCGGAAACCAGTTTAATCCGGCCCTCCTCTCCCCTCTGGCGTGGCGATGTTCAAATGACAAAAGGGAATTGCTATGTGTTAAAATAGGTCAGGTTAGAATGGTCTTGGAACATATAGGCAATCGTAAATTGCTAGAAGAATTCTGTGGTACGAATGCGACAGTATTTTATTAGAATAGCGGTATATTTATTAAATTAAAAGTTAGTTTTTACGGTTTTTCGAGTAGGAGGATCTTAGGGCATTTTATCCGCATCACGAGAAAAGCGATTCTGTGAGGCTAGATAAAATTGCACTACGCTAAATTAAACGATTTTTTTTAACAGCTGTCAAAATGTATGGAATTTATGTAAACGTTTGACGCAACCGCCTGACAGCGAACGTACGTGAATCAACTGTTCAACTGACGTATCATTACACATTAGTTTTTTTTTGGTAGTCCCAAGTCTAACCTAACCTACGTTATAAATGACAAGATATCCTGAAAATATTATGGGTTCAGCAGAAAATAGCGTTCGATTAAATGGAATTCGATGAAATTATACAATCGATGAAGTGAAATTCTATAAAATGGGGGTCCCAATCCTATATATATACATTCTCGATATCGTTAACGATCGCCGAATGCGTCTTGTCTAAGGCAACTGTCCCGCAACCCACAACACGCATAATACAAAAAACAAGCTTAAAGAGAAAAGGGAAAAACGTTTATTCAGCTAGGTATAATCATCAATGTTTAATTAGGTACATAACAAAAGTAAAAAACGTGCGTAAAAGTTTTAAAATGTAGCACTAATTGCGAAAGCCATGCAAGCATGTTGAAAATGTCATAAAACGACTTTGTATTCATTTTTATATTAATTGTATTATTCTGGTATTTCTTTTGTTCAATAAAGTGTTTGCCTACATAGTACATACTTACTGCCCATGTAATTGCCACCTGATACGGCACAGCAGTTTCTTTTTAAACATTTTGGAGGACAAAGTTGAGGGAAAAAGAGGAAGACCTAAGCTTAAGTACCTAATTACTTCAGCGAAATAAGACAGAAGTGAAAAAGTTGGCGGAGAACAAAGAAAAGTGGCAATTACTCCAATCGACAAGAGCCTAGCTTTCAAGTTAAATGATGATGTGATGATGAAATACTTTTATTCGTGTTTAGTTTTCTTTGCCGTGTGGTGCCGGGTTTAGAATGTTGCCACTCCATGTCTTCCCGTGGATGTCGTAAGAGACGACTAAGGGACTAGAGGCTGTGTAGTGCTGTTAGGCGATGGGTTTGCAACCTGTCACTAATACACTGGATAACATCTTAGCCTGGTTGTGCAAAATGTGGTCACAGAATTATCAACAAGTTTTTGGAGTTGTTGGTGAGTCTGTGGCTCTGCCTACCCCACTCTGGGAATGAAGGCGTGAGTTTATGATGATGATTGATGATAGTTTTCTTTATCACGTGAATTGTTTACCTCAATAAATGAAAAAAAAAACGTACCTGAATCAAAATCAATCTGCGAAGTAATTGTTAAGAAACACAAAACTAGTTGGGTCCAGGTCCGTGGTATTAAAAATGAAATAAAAATCAGGCGTAATCAAAATTTCGTGTGTATTGTTCCATTGACACATTGAGAAGAGGAAAGTTGCCACATTAAAAACAATTATATTATATTCTTAATGTTGCTAGCTTAAAATAAGTTTTCAACATACTCCGCCTACAGGACACAAGATGTCTAAAACATTAGCGAAACGACAATCTTAATAACCTTTAAGAAATAATAATGCAGCAATACATTTGTTCTTTAAGTACTGTGTTACATAGCATGAGATAGCTTAAGTGGACTGTAATTTTTATAGGCTAGTGTTTCAAAATTAATGTTTATAAACTTATTAATAACTTAATAAGAGCTATGTAATACAAGTTATTAGTCTTAGGATTGTTTTTTTTTTTACATTAATATGATCAAATAAGACAATGATAATGATCTGCTCAAGTTTTAATACTCATTTTAATATTAATATCTTTGTTTTCTTAAAGTAAACAACTTGTTACAAATTTAATACTGAGAACAAAGTACTTGATCATTTTTTAGTAACATTTCTAATGTACTTCTAATAATCAATATTTTTAAACAAAACATATTAAAATTTCTTAAAGAAGTTTAACTTCTTACATACTAATAAACGCTACTTAAATATTAATCAATAGGCAGCATACAAACTTTTGTTATGGAAGTTTTATGTATATGGCCATTAGCCTTTTTAACTTCTAAGGCTCTGACCTTACCATCCTGACCGGGAAACGTCTTTGTTACTCGGGCCATCGGCCACGTCATTGGAGGAGTGTCTAGCTCGCGCAGGATGACAAGCGCTCCTTTCTGTAAATTAGGCTGAGCTACTTTCCATTTCGGACGATTTTGCAGATTATTCAAATACTGCTTAGACCAAAATCGCCAGAATTGTTGCTTTAAAGCAGTGCATTTGCGCCAGAACTTCAATCTATTATCAGGAAGGTGCGTGATGTCCTGTTCAGGATAGCAGGTAAGGGACGCACCAGTTAAGAAGTGACCGGGCGTTAGAAAAGACAGATCTTCAGTATCTGAGGACATTGGGGTTATTGGCCTAGAATTTAAAATACTCTCTATTTGAACTAGCACAGTGTATAGTTCTTCATATGTTAATACATGTGAGCACAGCACTCTTTTTAAGTGATATTTTACACTCTTAACAGCTGCCTCCCACAGTCCGCCAAATACTGGGGAGTAGCTGGGTATAAAATGAAAAGTAATACCTAACTTTGCGGATACATTTTGTACTTGTACCTGATGGCACTTAGAATTGCTCAGCTTGTATAGTTCAGCTAATTGGCTGTTGGCAGCCTTAAAAGTGGCTGCATTGTCGCAATAGATTTCAGTTGGAACATTACGTCTTGCAATGAAACGTTTTAAGCTTGCTAAGAACGTGTCAGTTGTTAAGTCCGATACTAATTCCAAGTGTATAGCTTTTGTGACAAAGCACACATACACGGCAATATATGCTTTAGTTGTAATTACATTTCTTACTCTTGATTGCTTTACCATAATTGGACCAGCGAAATCTATTCCAACTTTTTGAAAGGGGCGGTCAGCATTGACTCTGTCAGCAGGCAATGACCCCATTAGCTGTTTAGCTGTACTACCTTTTAATCTAAAACATACAAGACATTTGTTAACATAACTCTTTACTAATCTTAAACCATTAACCATCCAATAGCGTTGGTTCAGACTGCTCAATACTTCCTTTTGACTTGCATGTAACAGCTTTAAATGTTCATTTTCAATTATTAGATGTGTTACTTTCGATTCTTTTGGTAGAATTATTTGGTGCTTTTGACTGTAAGGTAAGGAAGAATGTTGCAATCTGCCACCAATTCTTAAAAGACCGTTCGCGTCAATGAATGGGTTTAAAGACTGTAAATGGGACGACACTCGGCCGCCCGCTCGCAATGAAGCCAGATCCTTTTCAAAGTATTTTGATTGTTCATTTTTGATTAATAAATTTAATGCCTGGGTGGCTTCTACAAAAGTTACAAAATTTTCTTTTATCTTTTTGGAACCTGGCTTTGCGTTTTTACAAAATCGTATTAAGTAAGCAAGCACATGCGTTGCTTTATTTATGTTTGAGTATTTCTCAATTAAACTACTATAAAATGAAACCTTGCTTTGTGATGCTGCACACACCAGTTTGTCACGATTGGATTCTTTAACCTCAGGTAGTTGGTTATATGTTTCATAGTTATAAGTTTCAAATTTATAATCAGGGTCAGACAAGCTCTGTGGCCCATACCACCATAAATTGTTATCTTGTAATTCTTTAAGACTAATTCCTCTACTTAGGCAATCAGCGGGGTTTTGGTCAGTTTTAATGTATGACCATTGAAATGATTTTGTATACTCATTTATTAATTTTATTCGATTAGCAACATAGGCATTGAGTTTTGCTGGATCTATTTTTTGCCAGGCCAGTACTACTTGAGAATCACTAAAAAGATGAACACTTTTTATTGGGATCTTTTTGTTTATTGTGTTGTAAACTCTAATCATTAATTTTGCCATAAGAAGACATGCATTTAGCTCTAATCGTGGGACTGACAATTTATTGTCTTTTGGTGCCACTCTTGACTTTGAACAAAGTAGATACATGCTCACTTTTCCCTGCTTGTTTATGGTCCGCAGATAAATTGCTGCTCCATATGCCTTAATGGAGCTGTCGGCAAATCCAATTAATTGAGCAGATTCACAATTATCTACACTAGCATTCCTTTTAATTGAAATTGGCTTTGTGTTTTGTAAGTCATTATAAAATTGCAGCCATTCCTTGTATAAGACAGGAGAGGGCTCTGAATCCCAATTAACATTTGACTGCCACAGTTTTTGCATAATAATTTTAGCTTGCACAAATACTGGTCCAGCAACACCCAATGGATCAAAGAATTGACTAATATAGCTTAGAATTTGCCTTTTAGTTTTAGGAATTTGTTCAGAGACTGGACATGCCAGCTTGAAAGAATCTGTTTGCAAGTCAAATTTAATACCTAAGGTTTTCAAATCCTTTTTTATCTCTAACTCTTCAAAACTCTGCTGTTGCTCAGGAATATTATTCAAGATGGACTTATCATTAGCACACCATTTATGTAATTTAAAACTGCCCTTGGCAAGTAATTCAATTAATTGTGTTTGGGTGTTTATAATGTTTTCTAGGCTATCATCTGTATGAATAGCATCATCAATATAAGTAGAGTTCAACAATACAGCACTAGCTAGAGGATATTGACACTCGTATTTTGTGGCTAGTTCTTTAAGGCACCTTGTAGCCAAATATGAAGAACATTTTAGACCGTATGTAACAGTGTTTAACTGTATACATTTTATGGGCATGTCTGGATGATTTCTCCAAAGAATGTTTTGTAAAGAACGTTGTTCTTTATCAATGAAAATATTGCGGAACATACGTCTGATATCGCATGCGAAAAAGTACTTGTTAAGTCTAAATGATAGTAAGATATCAAACAGTTCTTGTTGAACAATTGGTCCATTATACATTAAATCATTTAATGAAATTTTATTGCTTGTTTTCATAGACCCATCAAAGACCGTTCTTAGCTTTGTGGTTACAGCCTCTTGTCTAATGACTGCATGATGCGGCAGAAAATATATTGGATCTTTTGAAAAATCATATTCCGAAATATCTATGTATGTTCCATGTCCTAAACTAACATATTCGTCAATAAAATCTTTGTAATCTTTGTATAATTTATCATCTTTATGTAATCTTTTCTCAAGATTAATGAATCTTTTAAACGCGAGACCAAATGAATCTCCTAAGGCGTTGTTAACATCGTATATAGGTATTTTTAGTGGCATAGAAACTGTAAATCTGTTTTCATTTAATTGTACAGTTTCTTCAAAGTACTTTTCACAATATTGCTGCTCAGACGTATGCTCCGCATATATTTGTGGTACCTCTTCTGTATGCCAAAATTCAGTTATGGTGTTACTGATATCGTTTTGACATTCTTGACAGAAAAGAGCAACAGCAGAATCTTTAAGAGATGAGATTGGAACATTACCTCCTACTATATATCCAAACTGTGTGTGTACAAAGCTTGGCTGTGCAGCATCACTGGGTTGACTCCGCTCAGGCTGGGGCAGCAGCGCCTGGAAAAAGATGTCAGCGGCCAGTAAAATACCTATTTCGCTTGTAGTGTCAAATGAGTCGTCAGCTAATTTTATATTCTTTGGAATATTAATTTTTGACATATCAACTTCACTTTGAGGCAGGTTTGTAGTAATATTGTCCACTACTAAGAGGTTTGCATTGACCTTATATGGGTAAACAATGGAAAAGATGTCCTGTTGCAATGAATGCTTCACATTCTTTTCTGTATTGGCTATGCCGATGATGTTTGTTGAATTGGGCAATAGCTGCTTACCTAGTTCTTTGGCAACCTTAGATGTAATGAAGGATGTTTGACTGCCTGTATCTAACAAAGCCTTAACAATGATCTCCTTGCCAGATTTAGTTACAAGTTTAACTTTGGCTGTTGGCAACAAAACTTGTTTTTTACCAGCGACACTATTTAATGAAACAGATGAGTTTGGCTGGCATTTACTTTCCTGATTTGTGCCTTGGTCATTATCAATGTGCAAAAGAGAATTATGATTCTGTTTGCATTGCTGGCATTTAAAGTGAAACCTACATTTGCCACGGTGTGGATTGAGACAAGTGTTGCAAAGTTCTTTGTCATTTACAAATGCTTGACGCTGTTTGACAGATGCTAGCATGAATTTGGGGCATGAAAATAATTTGTGGTTGGACTTACTGCAGAATAGGCATTTTACTTCCTTGGCCAGAGTTGTGGTGTTGACCACCTTCACAGCTGCCGCTGCTGGCTTGCTCGCTACATTTCCGCACTCCTTCGGCTCACTGTTTTCAAGAGCAAGTGCTCTGTTTTCTAGAAACCGCATAAAAGTGTTAAAATTTGTTTCAGCAGAAGTATCACGCTCTAAGTGATATGCCCTACATGTTACTGGATCTAGTTTCCTTGCGAGCAGGCATACAAGAATGCTGTCCCATTTATCTACAGACTCTCCCAAATTTTTTAATGCAGCCATATGCTGCTTGGTGACAGAAATTAAACTGCGAAGTTGACCTACATTAGATTTGCTCATTGAGGGTAAATCAAATAGTCCTGTAATATGTTCGTTGACCACCTTAAACTTGTTGTCGTATCGTTTCGACAGAATGTCTAAAGCCTCTGTGTAACTAGAACCTAGCACTGGTAAATTCTTTATGAGATCATAGGCTTCTCCCTTAAGAAAGCTACGCAGATAAAAAAATCTTTGGATATCGTCGAGGTTCCGGTCATTGTGTACCAGCGCCTTAAACATTTCAATAAACGGTTTAAATTCAGTATATTTTCCGTCGAATGCTTGTAGATTGATATCTGGTAACTTTAATTTTGAAACCGTTTTAGTTGTGGATTCACTTTTGGGTTGAACATTCGGTGATATTTCACTTAAACGCGTGCGGATCGCTGATACACACTCATAGAAGCATGTCTCAGTAGGTTCCGGATTGTCGTCATCCTCTATTTCTAAACATATAGACTCGTACTCACCGAACGTTTGGATAGCTTTTTCCTCGAGCAACTTGAGCATTTCGTACGTCGCGGAGTCGATTCGGTTTTTAATGCGCGTTAAGGCACCTTTAAGGCCTCCTCGCCTGCTTATGAGCTTTTTCTTATTCTCGTCCGATTCCGCCATTGCGCCGTATTGTAGGTGCACGTGTTGTGAACGCTATTGGATAGTTTATGTTAATGGTTAACAAATATAATAACACAAAAAAGAACAAAAACCCTTTTAAAGCAATATTCAGTCGTTACCTTCATAAGACCTTATAATTAATTGAAATTTTTTAGTCAGGCTTTCTTCCAAACAGAAACAAGTTCACTCCCAAGCAGCGTGGTTAAAGAAAGTTAAGTAGGAAAAGGAAGTACGCAAAACCGTAGAGTTAAGGTTTCTTTTTTTTTTTTTTTTAAGCACGTTCCGTTTCTTTGAAATTTCAAGTTGGCACCACACTAAACACTGGTAATTTGCACACGATGCATAGCACAGTAGAACACAGATGCACAATAAATGAAAAGTTGGAGGCAAACATGCACGGAATTTTTTGACAGACGTCAATATGACAACTGTAAACCCCGCCAAGACGCGAAGCGTTGTTTTGTTTTGATGTTGTCAGCTTGGATGACGCCACGCCGAAACACCGGATACAACTGGATATCGCGACTTTTGAGCACAAAGACTCGATTGCCGTCCAATTATTAATATGGTTCGGCCTCACCAAATTTCTGCTGAACTTTCCCCGTCTTCTCGGATTTGGCAGCTCGACTGTCGCTGGCACTGAGTACCTCCGCAGTGTCGCGACTTTTGAGTCAGCTTATCGGCCACAACTGATGCACGCACTGAATTTAATTACACTCGCACAGACGACCGCCGAAGGACCATGTTAAGAAACACAAAACTAGTTGGGTCCAGGTCCGTGGTATTAAAAATGAAATAAAAATCAGGCGTAATCAAAATTTCGTGTGTATTGTTCCATTGACACATTGAGAAGAGGAAAGTTGCCACATTAAAAACAATTATATTATATTCTTAATGTTGCTAGCTTAAAATAAGTTTTCAACAGTAATATCGTTAGTGTTTTCCAATCTCTTCCAGAGCCGATCGCGATAAGCTAGAAAGTGCAGTTAATTGTCTATCAGCAATCTTGTAATTACTGTGCCTATCAGTAACTGCCCTTTCATTTCTAGCCTTTAGCTACAGGCGGAAGAGCTACCTACGGCTTTGAAAGACTGTCACAAGTGAGTTAGGTCCAAAACAGTGGCACGTAGTTTATACACACTACTCAGTGGCGAGCTCGCAGATGTTGCGCTGTTTAACCCCACGAGGCACGTTATTAGTTTAAGTCTGTTTGTCTGTCTGTGGCTTCGTAGATTCTTCTGGGTGGAGTTCAAATAGTTTTAAAAGGTTAACATCTAAAAAAAAAAAAATCCGTTGTGCAGGAAGAAATAGCCATACAATTGATAACAGGAACATTTTTAAGGTGTTCTGAAAGCAATTAATAAACAAATTTCTGCTAATGGCTAACGAGCTTAAACTCCGCATGTTCTTAATTATTAACCGACTTCAAAAAAGGAGGAGGTTATACGTTCCACTGTACGTTTTTTTTTTTATGTACCTATGTTCACCGATTACTCCGTCAATTGTGGACCGATTTTAAAAATTCTTTTTTGGTTTGATAGAGTATACTTCCGAGGTGGTCCCATTGTCAGCAAATCTGAATCTGATGAAGGGATCAGTGAGGAATTGAGGGAACTCCTCAATTATTGTATGCAAACATATAGCGATTTTAGTATTTTTAGTAACAAGTGTAGCATTTGCATTCAGAAAGTGTCACTTGGTGAAGCGGAACTGATGATGAAGACCACAGATGGCCACTGGAACTCCTCAACGGTACCGATTTCAAGGGTGGCGATAAGATATCTCGATTAAGATAGTTGAGCGACTTCAAAGAAGCACATTTAATTGTTTTAAAATGACTATGATTTTCCCGCGGCGTTGCTTGCGGCGAGCTTGAAATGTCTTAAAGTTTCATATATCAACTAAGAAGTGGGACTACATAAGCTTATTATGATCACTAAAAAGTGTAAAATAAAATAAATGTTTTAAAACGTAATTATCAAATCTTATAATATAGTAAAACGTGATTATGGAATAATTCTTATTCTTTCAAATAGAGGATTCACCAAACATTACCTAAAAAATCATCCTTCCTTATACAACTTACATAACCAAATGCTTCTCATGCAGTCAATCAAATTCCCCGTGTTATTTTGTCCCGAGTTCATCCCGGTTTATCCCACAATATCCAGTCCACCTTATCACAGGGCTTTATCTCTTTATTTCATTATATCTCCAACCGCCTCATTTCCCTAGGCGACGGATAAAAAATCGTAAGGAAAAAGTTAACCTACGGCAACCACCAAACCAACTTCAACTTACTTCTCAACGCGCAAGGTTCAAATTTACTAGCTTTTATTTGTGCTATTTTTGGATTTTTCATCCACTAAGGGTAAAGTTGGTATAAAAGTAAGAAGTTGGTACACTTGGCCGCGGAATTAATGGACGCTTTGAAGAATATTTATGGCCTTAGGAATATGTTCTTGTTTTCGTTGTTTTTGGGTTGGATTTAATTTTAAAGACGGGATAAGTCGTGGAGTGATATTGGGTTTTAACCCGTTACAAAAAAGATCGTGTTTAGTTTAGAGTGTTTGCCTACCTGTGTGTGTCTATGTGAGACGGACGGAGTGTTTTGATGTACAAGATTTTATTCCTAAGATAGTTTGTAGCAACTATCACAACAAAGAAGAGTACGTATAAGATATGAAACTAGCTGGAGTATACTTCTCTTGTCCAAAGCAAATATTTATTAAAAAAAATATTTAACTCATATAAAATATTAGGTGTTGTTTTTCTGGCTACTACTTCTGTCATTTAAGTGGTTACAATTTATATTTATATTTTGATGAAATTTGGCCAGGGTTTTTATCTACATAGCCTAGGAAAGAATAGGAATAATACTGCAATATCAATTGTATTTTTAGCCAGTTTTAAAATTATTCCAACATTGTCTATATTAATTACTAAGGTAATTAATTCTCATCATATTGAGTAATAAAAAACAGGCCACAGGTTAAAAATCATACGAATTCACGCAATAAGTAAAAAAAACCCCGTAAAACATCGCGTGTGACCGCTGTCATTTTTAAATAAAATAACAATTATTATTTTATTACGCGGCATGTCATGACAGTTTAATTTCTCCTCGTAAAGTTTGACATTAAACGCAACTCCTTTGATCGCTTTCCGGATATCCGTAGACCTGGCAAGGGAAAGTGTACTTTAACTTATAGGAATTCAGTTTAAAGTAGTGTTTTGAGGTAAGGTGAGCGACGATCCTTGGTGTTACAGAATAGAACAGCTTTCTCTTTAAACCATAAACGCGGGTGTTGACAGTTCTATAGCAAAATAATTTACAAAGTAACAGATAATAATTTAAAAAGTTTCTAGATCTCTCAGTGAGGAAAATAATAAAAGAGCTATATAAATGTCCTTCAACTGTAACTTTATGAGGTGACTCCCTGGGATCCCACGAAAATTTTCGTCAGTTTTCAACTTTTGCGGTTAAGGTCCAAAAGTGGTCATACCGCGAATAGGGCGGAGTCTTGTAATTGCAACTATCTGGTTATTGCAACTGACTTAAATATCTCCCTTTAAGTCTACTTTGAACAACGACAGGCGTGAAATTGTTTTCATTTTGTATGCAGACAAGCTTTCGATTTTAAAAATGAAAACGATTGCGATTGCGTTAGGCAATAGCCTCTCTGGACTCTTTTCTAAAAATCTATCCCAAAGTTAAAATAATTCATTTTCCAATTTTTATAGTTTCATGTTTAAATGTAACAGCTATTAATATCCTAGGCAGTTATTTTTTAAACGACCCCTCTGTTTTTCTCTCTGTGGTTCCGTGTCCGAAGGTTCGGAACTAGGCCGAAATAAAAACGCTACGTCTGATTAATGCGATAAGGGCGCATGCGATAATGTCGAGTGGCGAGAACACTCGCCTGCCGCGCGACTTATCTATTGGCATTTCAAAAACGAAAGCTGGTTTAGTTGTATGTTCATAAATACATACATTAAGTACAGTAGGTTCACTAGACAATGTCTCTCTAATTTAGGATAGCTAAAACTATGTTTGCTCATCACGGAAATATTAAATTCTGCCTCCTATACGGATTGCACCCGGGACTGCCTGCTGCGTAGGTATTCAAGGTTACCTAAGTAAGTATTGGGGGGTGTGTAATGATTTTCAAAACAACAAATTATGTAAATACTAATTTATGTGAGTTTTCTTAAACAACCGTACATAATCCAGATTTTTAGACACAAAAGCCTTCCTCTTAAATCACTCTATCTATTGTGAAATCCGCATTAAAATCGGTTGCGTAGTTTGAAAGATCTAAGCGTACATTATATACAGAGGGACAGACGGCGTTTTATTCTAATTTGAAGATGACAAACTTCCACATTTATAATGGTATCGGTACTGTCACGGACTTTAATTGATGAATCACCTTGTCGCATAACTAACGAATAACTCCTATGTAATTTCCATCACGTCACTTGACGTCATTATAGTGTACTGAAATAAGGTTGTAAATAGTAGAATAGGCGCTTGTTTGCAGGTTTTGTTGTTTAATTTTATTTTGTGTTATTATGTGTTCTTATTATATTTCATGTTCATCTATGCTGAGCTGAGGATCCTGAAGGCTGATGACTGATGATTGGTGACCGATGACTGGTGTCTGGTGTCCGCAGTTAGGAAGTAGGCAGGCGATACTGTCATGTCATTGGAGGCACGGTTACGCTGTGCCCTAGCTTAATGTAAATTATTGCATCTAATTTTTATTTAAATTTTTATTCACAGTGGTCGATTTTCTGAGTATAAAGCTTAAGAAAATTACACATTGATGGATGTTACTGATCTCTTAAAATCTGTGTCCCTTAGTTTAATTTAATGTGTTTTTTTTTGTTCATAGTGGATGATTTTCTAGGCAAGAAGCTTAAGGAAATTACACATTGATGGATATAATTTTAATTTCTTTTAGAATCTCCCACCTGAGAGCTTAACCTGCTCTTTCCTTATTTATGATTATTGTGTGTTATTTTTCATGTTTCTACTGCAACTGCTACAAGCCACACACTTCAGACTGGGCAGGATGTTGATACTGCAATCACCTGATGTGTCATCAGGAAGAAATTGCAGTTCATCATCATTCTGCGAAGACGCTGTGTCCATATCTCAGGCCGAGATGTGAGACACAGGCGCGACTTAGTTTTGTATTTGTGAATTTGTAATATTTTCATGTTTTGTGTTTTTTTTTTATTTTCTAGTTAGGGTGTATAAAAAAAAAATTTAGAATTATTATTACAGATGCTTGAATCCGAGAGTGACTTGACAAAGGTCAGCTCACTGACGGATGAAAGTGGACAAATGTCCATACCATAGACAATGAATTTCTTTTTAAATAAAGAAATTCATTCACTGTTCTATAATTGTGAGACAATCCAGCATCTTCCATGCTTGATTGTTGAATTTGTTAGTAGTCCAGCATATACCATGCTTGATTGTCAAGCCTATGTTGGTAATCCAGCACCATCCGTGCTTGATTGTCGGATATATGTTAGGGATCCAGCATCTTCCATGTTGGATGGTCAGTAGTCCAGCATCTTCCATGCTTGACTGTCGAATCCATTTTGGTAGATCAGCATGCTTGACTGTCAAGTTCTTTTTGGTGGTCCAGCATCTTCTATGCTTGGCTATCAAATTTCTTTGTAGGGTTAGGCAGGTAGGTAATTAGCTTCTATCCGCCGATCTTTTTTTAGTGAGGTTTTCAAGGTCGAAAGTTTTTTGTGTTGAAATATCGGTTTGACAAGTAAAATTTCCACCGATATATTGATTACACAGAAAGCTATTTCCTAGAGGGAAACGGATAGTTATAATCCTCACTTAGGTAGTTCTTTAGGGCCGGGTAGGTTCCGTTCCTTGTCCCCAGAGGGACGAGGAATGTACTGAAATAAGGTTGTAAATAGTAGAATAGGCCTTATTTCAGTATACCTTTTTATATCTTATGTAAAGTTTGTTTTTAAATTTTTAAATTTAAAAATAAACTTCGATGGAACAGCGATCGTCTGTTTTCTGGAGAATTTTCAAGGAGTTGCTCCAGAGCTATGATCAAAGTTACACCTACCATGTATTACCTTAATCAATGAGAAAAATAAAAGAAAGTTGAATATTGTACAAGTAAACATCGTTTTTATTTATAAGAGGGCTCGCCCCTCTTTAGAATAGCAAACTTCTAAGTTGGATCAACCTTAAAAGTCCTTGGTGGTACAAGCAAGACAGAATATTCTGTTATTTAGTTATCATTTATTATTACGTTAGTTCCAGAATGTTCCAGAACAAGTTTATCGCAGCCAGTTCACTCGGCAGAATAAACGACAGCGCTAATAAATCAAGCGGTATCGCCGGCCGTGGGGTCAGCGGGCGGTTTATCGCACCTGATACGGCCGTTATTAATATCGCGAATATAATTCGTGAGTGTATATTCTGCACATGTTTAAGTTGTTATTATTTTATGATATGATATAATTTAATGTTTATTTTTTGACGACGCAGTTGGCCCAGTTGGTAGTGACCCTGCCTACGAAGCTAGCGGTCCCGGGTTCAAATCCCGGTAACGGCAGATATTGTGTGATGTTATTTGACCTAAAGGTTTTTTGAACAAACGACATCAATGCGTCCGAACCTTGTGAAATATTTAACAAGATACAGAATTAAACTAGGAACTATACACAACTACACAACACATAACAAAAAACATACTTACACTAAAATTTATACTAATGCCAAAACGGTTCCAAAAGAAGAATAGTTACTTTTACACGCAAAATTAATTTTGGTAAATATGCAAGGGAAGTAATTAAATGGTCAGCCGTTAATAAAATTGATTCGCAAAAAAGATAAGCAATTAACTCATTTGGGCAGCATACAAAGATTTGGCTGGCAATAAATAAAAATCGGGCTACAACTGTTGTTCAGCAAACAATTTACAAACGGTTAACATTTTAACCAATATCAATCTGCTTTTTTGTCATTTGTCTGCTTAACATGTCTGTAAGCAGTTTAATTGAGAGGTGTGCATATTAAAATTATGGTTATGTCGCGCACAGCCATGCCGGCAGTTAGGTTAAGTTTTGTTTGTATAAAAATCTCGTCGTGTCATTTCATCTTTTCGTTTTATTTTATTTTATTTTATGTTTGTACTTAAGCTAAGTCATTTTTGTTTGTTTTGTTAATGATTATTAAGAGTTATAAATCACGTTGATTATTGTGTAATATCTAACAAGTTAAGTGTTACCAAAATGTATGCTATTGTAATAAAGAATGATGCTATCTCGCACAGACATAACACACCATCCCTCTCCCACTCCTAGTTCCCACGCTCGGGAAAGGCCTCGTCTCACTCGCCACTAGTTGCGCCCTCTCATTTAGTAATAAGACGACGCCTTTCTTGGGACCGAATGTTCACTCGCAGCCATCGGTCGTCCCGACATCTTCCCTCAACACCACACGCATCAAAAGGAAAACTCAAGAAGTGTTTTATTCAAATTAGGGAAACTCTAATCACCTTAGTCTTCTATGGAAATAAGTTTTTATTTAAAATACAGTCCACCCGCCATAGGTTATCTATATAAATAAGTGGATTGCGTTCAGTTTGAAAAATCAGCAGTGTTCGTTATTGTGGGCGGAGCGAAAACAGACCACGTGACGCGAGTATCCAAGCGTTGGTATTTGTGAAAAATAAAGAAACATAAAATATTCTCGCAGTGTTGCCATTTCAAGCAAACTAAACACCTTTACCCACCTCTACAACTCAATAAAAGCAGTGGCATATCTTTCAAACTCCATTGAATGCAATAAAGGGCCCCCATCACGTCTCTAAAACGCCTCCAACAGTCGATAAAATCCTCCATAGCAACAAACACGCTTTAAATAACCCAACACGTAACTACACTTAGAACTATCATTATAAACGGGTTTGCGACAAAACAATGGGTATTGAAAACCAGCTTAACTTCGCTTTTTTTCCAATCACAGTGATAAACTCAGTTAATGAGAATAAGTTAAGTCCCGTGTGGTTGCCGGGTTAGAACAGTGCCACTCTATGTCTTCCCGTGGATGTCGTAAGAGGCGACTAAGGGAATAAACGCCTAAAAAAATAAGGCTTATACTGTTAGGCGATGCGCTTGTAACCTGTCACTAATATGCTGGTAAACATCTTACACTCGTATTCACAAACGTTACTATTAGGTCTCACAGTGCTCACGAACGCACAGGGTGGTTCAAATCGTCTTAAAACAAAAGGTCGGTCAAAAAGGACCAATCACAAAGCTGTATTGAACGCAGTGCGTTTACTCAGTGAAGGATCCCTTAAGCATTGTTTGTGAATACGGATGTTAGCCTTATTGTGCAAAATGTGGTTACAGAATTATCGACAAGTTTTTAGAGTTGTAGGTAATTCTGTAGCTCTGCCTATCCCACTCTGGGATTTCAGGCGTGAAAGTATGTATGCATGTATGTAAATCGTTTCTCATAGTGACGATTTTTCATATACAAATTCTAAAAACAAGCAAACAAATAATAAAAATAATATACAATTGACAGTTAAAGGGGACAAGGCTTCTTTGACACTTAGATACCTAATTGAGAATGCACGCCCTAAAATGTTGTTTGTACGCTCTGAAGGGACAACGTAAACTCGTCGGGTAATAATAGTCCATCGAGTTAAAATGATTCTTAAGAGAATATCATGGCTGGTGTTTTGGTATGTTAGTCAGGTTGTGTCGCCGCCATATTGTTTAGTAATAGGGTGTTTTATAGCACCATTATGGGATATAACGGCGGCTGTTATGGCTTCGATTCCCCATTGGATTTTGGTAACTGCAGAAAGACTGAAAAACATGTATCTGTTAGTAATAGAGATATAGGAATAATAAGTAAGTATCCAAGATGTCGATGTGTTTGCAGACAACTGGCAACAATTGCTATGTTCCTAAACTGCTTCTGTTCTTCTCTTTAAACGTAATATTGTAACCCCCTTACTAATAAACGTTGAGTAACGGTGGTATAGCTATACAATGTTTTGTCCTTATCTGTCAAATTCAAATGTGACAATAACAGATAAGGACAAAACATTGTATAGCTATACCATCGTTACTCAACGTTTATTAGTAAGGGGGTAAATGTCTCTATATGTTTAATTCTACCTCTATAACATTGACGGCGCCCTGGTTCTCACTGTAAGCCTATAATTGTACATATAATAATAAATAAAATAAATAAATAAATGGAAACGGATATTTCTAGCTTATTTTTTAGTATAGCATATAAAAAGTTACAAAATTTGTATGACGCATTTTATAAAGAAAGCATTGCTTGGGTTACATTAAAACAGAGTTTTAACGAAGTTGACCGATAAATAGTTCGATTTCTAGTCCCAGATGCCTTTACTGAAAAACTAATATAGCGGACGGTGGTGGACAACAATTAATAAACGAGTTCTACGCGGACTAAATCGCAGGCAAAATGAAGTCGATAGTAAAGCCTCAAAACCTGTACTCAATTCAATGCCTTAAACTCTAGTTAATAGTTCATTATTTAACTAATTGAGCGCCAGGTTTCTCCATTCTTATACAAAGTAGACTCTGTTCGGAGCTCCTGGTACTCACTGTGTTAAAGCATTAAGCAACTAGGTCTCGAAGCCTACAGGTGGCTTTACAGGTTATGGTGAACCTCAGGGCTGTCACCTGTCCGGGTTTTGTCCGGATTTGTCCTTGTTTGAAGGTTCGGGGGCGTCCGGAAGTGGTTTTCTAAACCGTTTTTGATAATTTTTGCATGTGAGGTGATCTTGTTTTACCGGACGCCCCCGGACACCATTCGAAATTAGTCAATCACATTTATAATAGATAAGTTTATAAGATTTTAAACTTTAAAAAATATAATTTCAGTATTTATTGTTAGTATAGACGCCGTCAAAAATATATTGGAGCAAAACAGCGTGCTCAAAAATATCTTTAAGGACACGCTCCAATGTAAGGACAATAGAGTTAGTTCAGATATTTTTAAACCTTATTTTGTTCTGATAATATAACACTACGACACCTCCAAGTAAGTCTACTTTATTATTATTAAGTAATTATTTTTTATTATTAAGAGCCTGATCCCACTGCTGGGCAAAGGTCTACCCTCACTTTTTCCATGTTTCCCTATTCTTTGCAATCTCTCTTCTACTTGAAAGTCTACTAAAAAGATAAACTTTCCATTAAATTACAAAGTATCGTCTTTTAAACAAACCCTAACAAAGATCTGTATAAAATCACGCTTTTAGAATGTCCGGAGTTTTGTATGACTGCCCGGTGTCAAGAGATGGCAGGCCCGGCAGCCCTAGGTAACCTAGATAGACCCAAACGGGTTTCAAAAGTTCGAGCAGAAATCTAGCGTTTCGCTACTAGACCTATAAGTAAGCATGTTTTTTACTTTTATGTATACAAGTACGTAAGTATATGATATTTTCTAGAACCTCGTAGCTTCACAGCCGGCACATGCTGAGTTGGGATAGTTTTCCCAACTATCACCACTATTATTATAGCATGTCTTCTCTTTTCTTTTTCCTTTTTTTTTATTTTTTGATTTTTTAATTATAATTTTTTTAATTTTTTATTGTACTTTTGTGTTGATTTTTACTATTTTTATTATTATAATTTAATTCTATTTCTGACGACCTTAATGTAACTGCATATAATTTGACATGTAATGTAATTTATACTGTGTTATATTGAGTACCTAATAAAATCTGAATCTGAATCTGAATTTCTTTTTAATTGTATTTTTTTGCCTGTGTTTTCTTTCTTTCTTTTGTTCATCCGAATAGCTGGGAGAATTTAATAATTTAGGTATCATGAAATTCGTCATGACAGGCCTGGGGCCTTCCTAGTGAAGATGCAAACGCTGCTAAGATATCTGTTTTCTATTGACTTGAAATGGATGGATCAGTTGATATAAGAGATTGCGCTATACGTCAATCCTTTACAATTTATCGATTGTCGAAAATCGCTAACTTAGCGTTATGCATCCTGACTAGACCCAAAGGTATTATCAGCAATTTGCCATTACCATCTGCTTGTCAAGAGCAAACTTTAAGATAACAATATGTTGCAAAGTTATGGGGTATAGATAAGTAGGTATTCCATATTTCTCATTTCTTTAATAAAAACTGTCCCAAAATTAACTTGTAAAGTATTAATATTAACTAGAAATACCTTATTAGCACTGAACCGACCAGAAACTTCTCTGATTTGGATAGATTCTTATGAAAAACTAGAGGACGCCCGCGACTTCGTACTCCCCTTATTTTTTCCGGTTGGGGATCGATTTTCGGAAAATCCTTTCTTAGTGCACCCCTAGACCTCATAAGGAACCTACGTGCCAAATTTAGAATCTCTAGACCCAGCGGTTTGGGCTGTCCGTTGATATATAAGTCAGTGAGTCAGGTTTGCCTTTTATATATTACTAGAGGACGCCCGCGACTTCGTACGCGTAGAATTAGTTTCCCCCTCCCCCCCTCCCCCCCTATTTCTTCCTGTTGGGGGTCGAATTTCGGAAAATCCTTTCTTAGTGCTCACTTACATCATGAAAGGAACCCCTGTACCAAATTTCAAGTTTCTAGGTACAGCAGTTTCGGCTGTGCGTTGATATATAATATATAAGTCAGTCAGGTTTGCCTTTTATATAATATAGAATTCACAGCCCAATGGTCAACTGGTAGAGAATGCCATTAGCTATTAATTTTACCTTTTGTACTCAAATTTGTATTTTTGTATAATAAAAACAAAAAAGGAGTATGTTTAACCGAAAAAACGTGAACATTCACTGCTATACTATATGACCTTAAAGATCGAAACGGTACTTGATACTGCTACAAACACAGTTAAAGCACGCGGCCAAATTTTACTGTCTTGACAGTAAATTAAAATGTGTTAAGCATTCTAAATATTATAAATTAATTAAATAGTTACGATCAATCAGTAATCGTGATCAGTTACTCTTAGGGCCACTTGCACCAAAAATTTAACACTCGGTAAAGACACTAACTCGAGTTAAAATGACAGTTTTCGTATGAATCTGACGTTTACTAGCTCTAGTAACACCCGTATTCACAAACAATACTTAAGGGATCCTTCACTGATCAAACGCACTGCATTCTATACAGCTTTATGATTGGTCCTTTTTGACCGACCTTCTGTTTATGAGACGATTTGAACCACCCCGTGCGTTCGTGAGCACTGTGAGACCTCATAGTGACGTTTGTGAATACGGGTGTTAGTGTCTTAACCCAGTGTTAAGTTTTTGGTGCAAGTGGCCCTTAGTGTTGCTGTACTGTGTGTTCAGATTTAGAATACAATCAATAATACACGAAATTTTATTCGAAAATGAGTGTTATATCAGTGGCCGTAGCGATCTTCGCGCAGCCTCTAGATCGGCCGTACACTCGTGCGCACGTCGTAAACAATGCTGGAGGCTTGCGCAATGCAACCGTGCTACACGCTGTTGCTAGGCTACAGAGTGGGGAGACAGACGCGTCGGCTGATTGTGCCTATGATGTTAAGAGAATCGAGAGAAAAAGAAAGGATTCCCCTTACTTAAAGAGAGTATCAACATTAAGTATAGTACTTCAATACCGCTACCGCTTAAATTTACGTAAAATTGATGCAAAGTGCAACTTCAATTTAAAAGGCATGGCGAACCATCATAAAATCAAAATTCTTAAGTGGTTTTAACAATTATGTTGTATTTAGCGTATAATGTCAAGTAAAATCATATTAGAAAAGGCTTTGAGCGTTAATTCTGTTACACTTCAATCTCAAGCTCATAAAAACACCAACGTAAAAGCTTGAGGTTCATCTTTTCAGTTTAACTGTCACATCAATTCAAGGAAGAAATACCTAGTCGATCAAAAGTTATGAACGGTCCTGAATAGTTTAAAACTTGGTAATTGTCACTTGAAAACGCACGCTTCAAAACTAAAATCCATCACCACCACCGGTACCAATAAATAAACTTTTATCCATGAATTAAAATATGTCGCCTCTGTTTTATATAATCTATGGTCAGGTCGTCGACCTCCATTCGAGGCCTCTCGATGCTAACAAATAACAGCTGACCCGCACACAAGCACATCAACACGTACACGGACGGACACGGTTGCATGTGTGCGTTTAATGGTACTTCACGCTATAAAGAGAAAAGGGTTCATTAGTTATAGACGTAGGTAGAAGTTGTAATGTTACGAATAAAATTTTGCTAGTAGTTTTCTAGTGATCTGAATTGATAACGATAGGTAATACAAATTTCAAAATAACATTTTGTAGTAAAACATATGTTATACCTTCAGTTTAAATTCGTAGGTAATTTATGTTTTTTCAAGTTTCAAAATTTTGGTTTTTTTATCAAAATGTAATGACCCGCCCTCGCTTCGCTTCGGTTAAAATATGAGTTTGCTGCATTCCGTACTACAACCAAAATTTATCATTCTTAAAAACTTCCGTAAAAATTATCTACCTGATGATAAAGAAAAAGAAGCGGTATTTGAGTCGGTGAAACATTTCAAATTACCAATTGAAAATTAATAAATATTAAACATAATCTTTGCTAACATGTTCTCTAATAAAAACTCCAAAATGTTTTTGTACTTCAGTAGTTGATGAAATCAATCTTGATTGTTACTACAAAGTGTTTCTTTTTTATTATAAAACAGTTATTGATACAAAAGTACCCACAAGAAGTCACATCATTATTAAACGGTGTTTTTAGAACACTGTTAGTATAGTCACGGAGTAAAAAGATTCGTCACTTCTTGACTTTACTTATAATTCTTAGGTGCAAAGGAAACGAATCTTGTCAAACTGCAACTATACAGCCTAGTTCAAAAGGAACTAACCTAAACTCCTAAAACGCCTATGGGGGTTTCAAGCCGTCGACGATAGTTTAACAAAGGTTAAACTCACTTCACTGCAAGTACAATAAATGAGTAAAAACTAAGCTAAAAAATAATATATCCTATATCGTAAGGAGAGTCGGAATTTTCTAACTACTTAGTGCTTTTGACTTTTTGTAGTTGCATAATTATCGTGCCGTGCGGAGAGGTTAAAATTTTCTTTTTAAATACTTTTTTATTTCTAATTCATGATATTTTTTTCAGAAATGAATTGCAATACGTCATTTGGCTCCTCCACAGGACTCGTGAAAAATTACATACTTTCCGCACGCATCAAAATGTACCTATCGACGACCATTATGATTATGATTATACTCTGCTGAATCTTATAAAGCCTTTAGCACGTTTTCCACAAATCATATTATACCCTATAATATAAAAACACTGGTTCAATAGTTCAGAAACTAAATTAGAACATCCAATAGTTGCTCACATGCTCATACATTGTCAAACGTAGGTTTTTTTTAGGCTCGCACAGTGAAATAAAAAGGCTGTTCCACAGGGCACGATTCTAGTACCTCCATAGCTTATCCAATACCGTTGTTCTAGGCAATTAGGCCTGCCCTTTGGAAATGTCGAGGGCAAATGCCAAAACAGTTGCTGATACTATCACGACTTTGTTTTCTCGCTGGAGTCTCAACTTATATATTTATGCCAAAGTTTGCTTGACATTTCACGTTAAAATGGAGCAAAGTAATGGATCTACGTGATTTCATGCAGATTTGATGTTAGCTGTAGAAACAAAAATGGCATGGGGTATTTTTAACTGTACGCCAAAAAGGGGTATGTTTGGTTTGATAATGTAGGAACAAAACAACAATTAACGTACGTTATTAGACATCCATACTCCTCTTGCTCATCATACAAAATTGAACTCGGGACCACTAACTTCGAAGCATGTTCACTACACTGAAAAAACAAATGGGTTGATTTAGCAGTTAACCTTGAGTTTGGTTGAGGTAACACCTAACCTTAGTAAAAACAACACATTGAAAAGTTTGCTTCAACCTTTTTAGTGGTTAACTCAACCAAACTCACGAGTAGGTCCTATTTTAACCATAAAATTTAGTAAAATCAACCCATTTGTTTTTTCAGTGTACCACAAGACTGTTCGCCTCATCAAAAAAAAACTGTGTTGTCAGAACCTTCTAATACTTCCATAATTAGAATCATTTCTATAGGTCTCCTTCACGGTAAATTATACAGCAAAACAATTATTTCAAAAGCACCTAATATTTCCATAACTGGTTGAATTATATGCGCCCACGGCGACCAACCTGTTCTCAATGCTAAGCGTAAATGGATGTTTGTTTACTTCTCAGGAGAATTACAAGTAAATAATATACGAGTAGGTACACTAGTTTATGCTGCGACTCCGTCCGCGTAGCATTCTAGAAGTCTTCCAATATCCGTCTCCAGGGCTATTAACTTGCTATCTCTAGGACTCTATTCTGCTCGATAAAAACATATTGCTTTTGACATATTGTCATATTGTCGACGTTACGATAGCTCTTATCTACTTGCTTTTGAGACAAACCTCTACGAATATAGGTAAGCATGTTTTTTAAAAACACCTTTTAAAAAAAATCCCGCGTATTGTTGCGTTTATCGCTTGAAAAAATGTGGATAAAGCATCCGTCACTCTCGTACTTACATACGTGTCGAAAAGTGACGAATGGTTAATCCACATTTTGTCACGCGGTAAACGCAGCCATATTAGGGCCCTGTTGTCAATTTTTAATATTTCGTGCTTATCTCTAGTTTTATGATCATCATCTCAGCAGTAACCCAGCATTTTATCGAATTCACTTCATCGATTGTATCATTTCATCGAATTTCATTTTGTCGATCGGTACCTTCTGCTGAAACTAAGATGTTTTCAGGATATCTTAAACATTAATTACGTAGGTTAGGTTTAGTTAGAATTGTCAAAATCAGAAAAAAATACGCATGCGGTGAGAAATGCCCTTCGATGAAATCAAAATTCGGCGTCGAATACGAATAATAATAATACGTTCGATGAAAAGTATTTCGATGTAATAATAGGTACCCCATCTCAGCGCACAGAAGTCCGCTTTTAGACAATTGCAATGATATTCGATTGTACGAAAAGTGGAGATTAAAGGCCAATTTTTTTATACAATAGAGGTAGATCTAAGCTAGCCTAGCAACATTTGTCACTGTAAAGAACACTCTTGTAACGCATTGTTTCCAAAAAAAGATTATAATTTTTTATGGAAAATAATCAAGCAGAAAAAATCCTTAACCTCATTAGCATATAACCGCTTAGTTTCTGCTCTCGTGCCTAATAACCAGTAAATAACGTCTGCGTTACGTTTTTTATCTCTTGATTGTCTAAAACTGATTGTCTCCGCTAATCAGCATAATGCTGCCAATAAACACGTTGTAATTGTCCCGCGAGGCCGCGGTGATTAGCATGTGCTCTGCGCACGCGACGCTTTACACGAGCTTGTCGATAAAATATAAATAATAACTTCTAAATACATACATACCTTCACGCCTTCATTCCCATCGTGGGATAGGCAGAGCCACAGAATTACCAACTCCACAAATTTGTTGATAATTCTGTAACTACAAGTGACAGCTTGCAAGCCCATCGCATAACAGTACTACAAACCTTTATTCCCTTAGTCGCAATAACATCCACGGGAAGACATGGAGTGGCACTATTCTAACCCAGCAACCACAAAATGCCTTCACATTTGACTTTGACTTTGCAAAATGGCAGTTCGAGGGCAGTTCTGATGCAGTTGATGTTACTGCATCAAAACAAACAGCAGTACCTGGGCCCTCCATTCCCAAGTCTCCGGAAGGGATTTTCACCTCTGCCCTTTTTCCTTTTGCTTAAAGTAATGAATTAAAAACAGTAAACAAAAGCAAGGACTTTTGTATTTGGCCCTTCAGGCGATTACCAAAAAAAAACTGCATCAAAACTGCAAACCAACTGCGCAGTCCGCTTGCAGTTTTGATTCAATTATATCAACTGCATCAAAACTGCAAACCAACTGCGCAGTCCGCTTGCAGTTTTGATTCAATTATATCAACTGCATCAGAACTGCCCTCGAACTGCCATTTTGCTGCTGGATTGCAGGTCAAATGCAGTCCGTCTGTACCGGCCCCAAGAGTTGCGCCCGCTCGGTCTTAGGGAGCGCTCCGATCTCAGTCAATCGATCAAAGGAACTAGTTCGGTCTTTTAGTTCCTTTTAGCCTAGTAAATAGCTTTTTATTCAAACAAATACTTCACAAAACATTATTCTTTAGCTTGCACAGCTCTACGCTTGACTTGGAACCATTTCGTGGCTATTTCCTTCTTGTACGCTTTTATCTGTTCCTGTTTATGTTTGTCACGATTTTTTTTTCTTTCTTTCTTTTTTCTTTCCTACAAATGTCTTACTTAGTCCCAGTGCTCCACGGAGCACATTTAGAGAAGAGCGGTTGTATGCAAATCACAACTCGGTCATCGAGCTAACACTGAGTAAGTACAAAACTTTAGAAAATATGTAAATTACAAATGGAAGGGTGAGCCTAGCCATCCGTTTATGCAAATGGCGGCCATTCGCAGCAATCAGGGATAAGTGGCATGAATCTTAGTAGATTAGACTAGATCGGCCATCATTTTGATAACAATGAGGTAGTTTCTTAGTGAGTAATTACTCGTATTCAATGCAAGACAGATTTAAATATTTACAGCTAGGCCACGGCTACAGTATTAACAGTAGATCGTCTTCTCAACAGGACGGACTGAGCCGGTTTAAGGCCCAGCCACACCGGATGCGTGCGCGTAGACGTGACGTGAGCGTTCGCTTTCCACTGCGTGGTATAGTGGCATGCCGTATGAGAATTCATACTATACACCACAGAGGAAAGCGAACGCGCACGTCACGTCTACGCGCACGCATCCGGTGTGGCTGGGCCTTTAGTCAGCGGTTTGGTTTGCGTGTGTATGTATTTAGCCGGAGAGACAATAGATAACAGAAACTTATAACTACGTGTGCAAGGACTTAAACCGGCCGGTTATTTATTCGTCAATGAATTGAAAAGCAAATTATTTAATAGAATACCACCCCAAGGCCATTACACCTTTTTAGCCTCAAACTAATAACAAAAATTAGGATATGGGTCTGTATTCTGTATTCTACTGGGTAAAACGATATTGCTTATGACATGTTATCGTATAGGCAACGTTACGATAGCTCTTATTTACTTGACATTAGAGAATAGAAAACTTTTAATTCAGTCAACAAAGCCCAAATTTACAAATACTTTACAGGCATACATGATAATAAAACTTAGAATTATTTATTAAGGTGACAAAAAAGAGTGGTTCTGTTTAGTCAAAGATGACGTCGTAATGGCGGCTGAATTAAAAACAATATCAACAAATCGTAGACTAGGCAAAATCATTTATAATCCGAATAAAGACCTTAGACGCTGGCTTTGAGGCGCAGCGACTCCGCGCCCTCTTAGAATTAAAAAAATAAAATTTTGGACAAATATAACATAAGAAAGGTACTGATGAATATCATTTTTAAATCTACAGTCGCGAACTTTAATTTGGTACCCACCTTAGGTCCAAAGTCAATCTGACATTCAACAACAATAAGATTGAGTTTCCTAAAAGATACAAATGACTTGACATCTCTAATGACATTGACGACTTCAAGCATATTTTTCTTGAAATGGGTCCCAAATTAACGTTCGTGATAGTACATTTGTAAAAGAATACGCCAAGCGTGCACATGTTATATACATAGGTGACGTAGCTGACACAATCCTGCGGGAACTGAAAGTTTTTCGTACACTAACTAGGTACAATAATAAATACCAATTAAAAGCATAGTGGTTTTGCCGAGCAGAATAGAGCCCAGTCTCTCCTACGACTGGGTGGCCTCACTCTTCCCCGAGTTGTTTGTTCCAGTTTTTGTAATAACGAGCTAGATGAGACGAGTGTGGGACTAAATACTTTAATACCCACTTGTCTAAATAACCTTTGAGAGTTCAGGGCTGCCACTTAATAAATAAATGAATAGATAATAGGGAACAATCATACTTAGATTGACCTAGTCCCAAACTAAACTCTAGGCTTATACAGTCAAGTGTAAAAATTAATAAACGCACAAAGTTGCAAAAATATGTACACTATAGAACTTACTGCCAGAGTTGTAATGTCAGTGTACATATTTTCGAAATTTTGTGGTGTATACATATTAGTGCCCTTGAATGTGACTTGATGGGTACTTTAATTAATTAAATACATAACTATAAATTAATTTAGTTATTCAGGGATCTATTCTACTCTGTAAAATCATATTGCTTTTGACATGTTATCGTATTGTTTTAATAATAATAATAATAATAATAAATTTTATTTCGGGCAACGAGGCCCATATTTACAAATACCTTATAGACTAACATACATAACAATATAAAACTCGACCGTCGATCATAACGTTAACAATACAATAAATGGTCAAAGTAAATGAGATTTCATCGAGTCCATAACTAACTGAATGAATTTACTTAGTAGCTTTTTTTCCAAATCAAAAGTGGTTTGAATTCATGACTTGTTTTAATCAAAATTTAAAAAAAAGAGTTAATCACATGTGCGTGTGCACCCCTGCCCCGGCTATTATTACAGTTCGGTGTAACAAGCCCTAATTTAATCAGCGCGTCTATTTCAAAGGAGGCTCGACGAGGAAACATAAATAATATAAATAAATCATGCAATTAACGTCAACGACTCCCAAAATACGGGCCAGTCGTTAAGACCGGCCGCGTTCACACCGATGCGTAACAGTTAAACAAAATTATGTACGGTTAAGCCTTGAATCACCAACACTCATTTCATAGAATGTTTTACTTCGCTATATTTTCATTTCATTGATAGGCAAACAAGCAGGAGTTATATTTTTTTGGTGCTTACAGGTCTAACCTAACGTAACCTATGGAACCCATGCATAAGATAACCTAAAAAGATAACCTTTATTTATTAAAATTTATTAATGACAACAATTACAGTATATCAATACAACATTGTCCCACAAAACTGTTGATTTGATCAAATAAGTGTTGGTGATTGAAGGAGATCCCATGATGTACACTTACAGGTTCCTCGAAACTGTTATTCTACACGCCCACAATTCCTAAGTAAGTAATCATCATCAACATCAAATAACGCTACTAACGTAGGCCTCTCTCAAGGTGTGCCACAAGGAACGATCCTGCGCCGCTTGCATCCATTACTTTCCTGCAACCTTAGCCACATCGTCGGTCCACGGTTATTAAGTTAACAAATGTAATGAACATTAACATACAATATCCTGGTATATTTGTTCCCGTATGAATATATGAATACAAGCTACCTAACGCTGTTTAAAAGAGTATTTTGGTATGTTCTTGATTTACATATTATATATTAAGCTTATCGAGTTTTTCAGCTGCGCTGCATTTTGTGTAACGTGTTTTTGTTAATTTTAGGGGCAGGCTATGGCAGGTCAGGGCATTTATTCCACATTGTATTAGCCCATCTTGATTTGATATCGTAATATTATTGACTCTTTCTGTTATCTGAATAAGCTGTCACATCAACAGAGTGATTACAATTTTGAACTTTAAAAAAAGTCTCAGCCCGCATGTCCTCTCTAACATTACACTCCGGTGTGACACACGCCCTTAATTTGTTACACCAAAATAAACATAACAGGAGTTCCGTCGTTTTTGGAAAGTCGTCCAAACAAGTCGTGCCGTGAAAGCTTTAGGGCTAGCTTCGGCTTTGAACTTAATTAAGCTGCTAAGTAAACAGTTACGGTTATCACCCGCAGTTACAGAATGAGGTTACACTGTAATTATCTTTTGTACGAGTAATTTGTGGACAAATTGATAATGACGCGGTTAAAGGGGGAGATAGGCCATTTTTACGGAATGTAGAAGGCAAACGGGTACACAGGTCAGGCCACCTGATGATGTAATATTATGACTACAGTCTTAAGACTGAAATCTCAAGACCGCCTAGAATCTGAAGTCTAAAAAATGCCTCTATGCTAGTTTATCTCAGTTGTCTTATTTTCACACCGAGATCTATCCATAATCAGGGGTCCACCTACACTTAATATTATGAATTGTGAAAGTAACTTTGTGTGTCTGTTTGTTACACTTTCACGGCTAAATCGCTGAACCGATTTCGATGAATTTTGATTTTATTTTAGCTTGTCTTCAGCTATCGAAAAATTGGACAGTTCCCGAAGGGATAGCAAACAACATCTACGCGAACGGAACGGAGTCGCGGGCGGGTTTGCTGCTGACTGCACTATTTTTGTAAAGTCTTCATCTACTTATCCTGACCACCCTAACAAGACCGTCAACATTAAGGGCCTGTTTCACAATCGACAAGTAAACTTATCTGTCATTTAAAGTTTGCTCTCTCCTTGTCTATTTTTAAGTGTAAGAAAGGAAAAGGGCAAAATTTATCTGTCAAATATGCTTTCGCATCCGCTAGAATGAGTGCCAAATTTTCCGCGTTCCGATTGGTTGTTTATTTCAAACATGGTTATATTTAATTTAACCCATTCTAATAACAATAACTGGAAAAATCACAAATAGTTACATAAATTAAAGCCATACTTCGACCAAGGGAACATTCTCCAAGCTCGATGCTAAAAAACAATTCTTCGCCTCAACAAAAAAGTTGCAGCATATTTTTAGAATTGCTAGAAAATTTGAAACCCAAACGTAACGTTGAACCCAAACAAACGACCAAATTAAAAAGCGTGGGACATAAAAAACTTCACGTTTGACGGTGCAACATTATCTTCTTCCAAAATCCAAAATACATTAAGTGCTTTGTCCTTTTAGCTGTATTTACGAGTTATGTTGACACCATATTTATATGCTAAAGCGGGTACTAAATTGTACTCAACAGCACAAAATTTAGCAAAATATCTTAACCAAAATAAATAAGGACTGAGCAGTATTTTAAACTAATTTTAGCAACAGATATGAGGATGTTATTCTTTTCAAAACGGCTTTTTGTCGATCGCGAGCGAGCTCATACGAGCAACGTTTTGCTACCTATATCAAAATCCACGCGTTTAAATGTTTTTAAACGCTCTGATGGGACCACGTAAACTCGCCGGTTATTAATTCGTCTGTCGAACGGCAAAGTGAGTCCTTAAGAGAATAACAAGGCAGATCTTGCTTCAAGATGCTTGCGATCTAAAAATAAATAACGCGTTTGTAAATTATGCTAACTGCTTTGTTTGTTCCGTGTAGATGTAAAAATATATTCAAATGGTGTTTATAACGTTCATGCTATTCATAGGTAGGATGTGGATTGAGGTCTGCTAACTAAATCAGTTTGGCTTTGATATTATATTAAGAACGTAAAAATAGTTGGGTAGCGACCCTGCCTACGAAGCTAGCAGTCCCGGGTTCAAATCCTGGTATAGGCAGATATTTGAGTAATGAGCGCAAGTAATTTGTTCCTGAGTCTTGGATGTTTTCTATGTATTTAAGTATGTATTTCTCTATGTATGTTTATCATTGTACAGTACCCATTGTACATGTCCTTTGCCTGATGTTATATTTATTTATTTGAATATTCGACGACGCGTTTGGCCTAGTTGGTTTGTTTACTGCCTACGAAGCTAGCGGTCCTTGGTTCGATTTGTGTGATGACCGCGAGCATTTGTTTTTGTGAGTCTAGGATATTTCCTATTTTTTTCTAGTGAGCATAGTAGGACTTAGTTTGGGATTGAGTAAATTTGTGTAATAAATAATAATATAAATAAATGTCTGGAGACAATCTCACACAAATTAACTATTCTCGAACTAAGCTCTAGGCTTTACTATGGGTACTAGACAATGACATAAATACATAAATAGAGAAATAAATACTTATTTCCAAATCATCCAAAACTCAGTAACAAATACTCACGCTTATCACGTAAATATCTGCCCTTACCGGGATTGAACCCGTGACCGCTAGCTTTAGCCTAGGCTTGGTTGTGACACTGCCTACGAAGCCAGTGGTCCTTAGTTCAATTCGTGTGATGAGCATGAGCATTTGTTTTCGAGTCTTGAATATTTTCTATGTATTTTTGTAGTGCCTAGAGCCTAGAGCTAAATTTGAGATACAATAAGACCCGCCATACACGGACTGCTTTAAGCAGTCGGGAACCGACTGAACTTCGTTGCTATTTGTCGATTTGCAGTTTCAATGCTCTAGAAAGTGCAAACCGACCAATAGCAACGACGTGCAGTCCGCGGTTCCCGACTGCTTAAAGCAGTCCGTGTATGGCGGGTCTAAAGGAGGGTGGGCAAATTGGCCTATATGACCAATGAGGCCAAACTATATGTCACCGGATAGGTAATTCTAAGTTGTAAAACTATTACTATGGTAGGTAATTCAAAATCTTTGTGTGAAAAAAATCATCGCCATGCAAAGACAGCGGTGTTACAAAGTAATTTATGCTAACGTCGTCTATGTAGGCGTCCCGATGTTCCAGATTTTATAAATATTTCTCGCAGTTATTTGACGTTTCTCGCTACACAAAATCGTTGTAGAATTAAATACGATATCCGATGATATAATGCTTATTGTTATTGGTTTCTAGGCCAGTGTTCATACATTTCTGCGCATTCTCCTTTATGTACGATTGTTTTCTGGTATTTATTTATTTATTTTGGTGTTCGTGTCCCTTAGCTAACCTAAGCCTTGCCAAAGCCCAAGATTATGATTTTAGGATGTGTTTATCATATTTGGTAGTGATTCTGCCTACAAAGCTAGTAGAGCGCCGGGATGATTCCCAGTAAGGACAATTTTTTGTAATGAGCACGAGTGTTCCTGAGTCTTGGATGTTTTCTATGTATGTATTTCTATATTATTGTATGTATGTTTATCGTTGCCTAATACCCATAGTATTAGTATAAAGCTTAGATTAGGACTAGGTCAATTTGTATGTAGTTTATTACGATTTTATTGACTAGTGCTAAATACTCTAGTCATGCTTCGTAAACTGTCTATTTACTTTTTCTCTGCAACGATACTTAACAATACAATACAATGATAACTTATAATTGACACCGAGTGACCTTTGCTCGTTAAGTAACAGATCAAACGACAGGGAACAATGTGCTGTGACGTCAGTTTCTGCTTTCACCGGATCGAACTCGTGACCTTTTGCACGTGATAGCGAGAATCGGGTGACGTTTCCATTGTGATATGACTAACGTTCTAAATTTAATACTGGCTTTTACACGGTAAAGTTTGAACTCCGCATCACGGCTGCATTTTGAACCACAGGATGTATGGTCACAAACGTTAATTTGTGACCCATTTCAACAAAAATATGCTTGAAGTCGTCAATCTCATATTTAATAAGTGATGCTAAATCATTTGTAACTAACATCAAACTCAACCTTATTGTTGTAGAATGTCAGATTGACTTTGGATCTAAGGTGGGTACCAAATTTAAGTCTTTGACTGTATTATACTCACTGGCTGTACTCACTATCGATTACCGCTGATGTTTGCGTCGTCATCCCTTTTTGTTTTAGATATATTTAAGTTAATTTTGAAGTCAGGGTCCCTCTGAAAACCAGCGCCGCGGCTTGCTGCGGCACAAAGCTGAGAGGGGCCCTTTTCAACGCCATGTTAAATGTTTTGTTCTGTTTGTTATCTGTTTTTTTCAAATATGTGTATGCGTTGTATAAAAATTTTATATTCTATTCTATTCTATTTTATATTATACAAGTACAAAAGGCACTCTTCATATCGCATAATTCGTATTCATTCGCGCGTAACCCAGCGCATACCAAGTCAACCCCTTAGGGGGTAGCCAAGATGCAAAGACTTCTAAGGTTTCTGTTTTCACTTACTTCAATCCTATACATTTTGTAGATTTTCGAAAATGGCTAAGTTTGCGGTATGCATCTTGAGTAGGCCCCCAGTGCAAGCCGATTTACATGTAACTTTGCACCACTTACGGAGTGCTCCGGGCTTGTCCAAAGGGCAGATAAGTCCGTCTGTCACTTTCTTCTCCGGAACAGCTGATCTTACGCTACTTATGAGCAAATGTAGCCACGGTCAAATTTGTGTTGCCTGTTCCAATCCAATTACTTATATACGACGTTCAAAAGTTTAGACCACAATTTTCCCTTGTACGTGGAAAATAAGCAATAGAAAATACGGGATATTAATCAATTCGAAATTTGACTCATGGAATTATGTAGTGTATCTACCCATATAACACCAGGTCAGAGTTCCATTGGGCTGATAATAATAATATACTTGTGTATATTAGAACGACAGTGGAAACAGTTTAGAAACACGTTAAGGTTTAAGGAGCGCACGCGCCGCTTTGCAGAGCGAACGAACGAACAACGTTCAAGTCGTTGTTTTCACGTATTTGCCAGAGTATGTTTTTCCAACCTAAATGTTGTACAATGTTCCTTTGAACGTTCGTATTCTTTACTGATTTTCGTCATTATTATACGAAGCGTACACGGCTCTACAAGACATCGACCTCTTCCTTAACACAAAAAAATATCATTCAACAATTTATTTCAACTTAGGTATGTCCGTCCGCGGATATTAAGATAAAATTTAACTACAAATTTGAATATTAAACTATTTGCGACATACTAAACATGATAGGCTTTCAGACCAACTTTCTTTAGTATGCTTTAACCTACCGCCAAGCAGCCGTGTTCGCATTGTTATGTCCCGGTGTGGAATAAGACAACCAGTGAAATTACTAGCACAGAGGCATTCCATCTTAGTCCTCAGGGTTGGCAACACATTAGCAGTCTTAGGATTGCTGTCTTAAGATTGTAGCCTTGAATGCAAATGTCTATGGGTCTCAGATCCCACTTACCATCATGGAGAAGCCTGACGAAGAAGAATGACCTTCTGCTGGAGTTTCTTGCGGCGCTTCTTCTCCGCAATGATGGTCTTGTCCGAAGCGCTAGTAGATTCACTCCATATTACCGACATGTAAAAGAGCCCTCATGTGGCCAATTTACTGAATAAATATTTTGAATTTGAAACTAGGCATAGGACATAAAAAAACTTGTTGAAAAATATATTTTTTCTTTATGTCCATCGTGACGCCGTTATGCAGGAGCTGGAGCAGAATCAGGGTTCCCGACGGTACCTTTGAATTTCCACTGTTCGAACACTCCACAACGAATGCTCTGTCCCGAATCTTAATAAGTAAGATACGTGACAATTTCATACCAATACATAAAGACATTGTTGTCGAAACACACATATCACATTATACATTAAACGTCGTTACACCTGCGTCATACCCAAGTTCAAAATAACAGTGTAACTTTAGCTGTGACTTTGTTGGCCGGGCAGGAAATGGAGTTTTTACGTCACTTTGCAACAGTTAAGTGTTTTTGCGAGTTAATTTTTTAGAGCAGCTTGGAATACTTAACGTAGGTTACATTGTAATGCCCAAGTGCATTTTTATGTTGAAGTTTATCGATGTGTGGCAGCCGTACGAGTCATTACTTCAGTATATGCTAATATTATGTTACATGCGATGGAAGACATAAAATTTAGCTTGATTATTTCTTGAGTACTTTCTTAGCTGCGGGCTTGTTATGATCGTGTTTATAGATGTGGATAAAACATCTGTCACCTTCTGACATGTATGTAAGTGCGAGAGTAACGGATGCTTTATACACCACGATAAAGGCATAATATGAGCCCTGGATAAGCAATATGATAAGAGCGCTGCCTTTTATAACAACTTTAAGGCCCACGTGATGCCGAAAATTAAATCTAGCAGTTTTAGTTTCATCATCATCATCATCATCATCATCATCATCATCATCATCATCAGCCACAAGACAATCACTGCTGGACAAAGGCCTTCCCCGAGGTTTAGACTTTAGGTTTTAGTTTAACAGTGTCAAAATGTTTAGTTGTTTCATGCAAGTGGCTCTTAGTTACAAAATGATCTATTTTTTCAGCACCAACATTAAAATGTTTCTATTTGGCCCATTAGCTAACTGTTAGAAATTGTGCACTAAAGTTTAAACAAATAAACAAACCTTTTTTTTATCAAAGTGACACAGATTTCATAAGACTAACCTAAGACCAAAAACCTACATTTTAATTTAATCTTTACCAGTCTCTAACAAAACTACATAATCCTATAATATCTTTATTCTTTTGCAGAACAGAACTAAACTTTACAAATACGACTAATAACACTATTTTCTAATACCGTGTCGTAAAAAGGTAAACCTCAATGCAATATTTATCTGAACCTTACGCCGTTGAGCAATACTTGCCTTGGAGGGTGTCCAGTTTCCACTCGAGTGGGCGGCAGAAGCTCCGTCAATAAATATTGTTTGAATGACCACACCTGTATGGCGCACGCCCACTGCGCTATAAAGGTGGTAATTATGCGTATTAGATCACTTTAATAGGAACTTGTCGATGAATCTAGCGTTTTTTTTTTATGGCTTGAGAAAGCAAACTAGCGCACAGGCCACCTGATGGTAAGTGGAAACTGTGACTCATAGACATTCGCATTCACAAGACTGCAATCCTCAGACTGCAAATGCGTTGCCAACCCTGAGGACTAAGATGGAATGCCTCTATGCTAGTCATTACACCGGCTGTCCTATCCCCAAACCGGAACACAACAATGCGAACACTGCTGTTTGGCGGTAGGTTAATGGAAAAGAGGTGGTAGCAATCCGGACGGACCCTGCACAAGGTCCTACCACCGGCAAAGCCAGCGTGGAGATAGTTATGCTATCTAGAAAAGGACATCAGGATCATGCCTGGCAGATAACTAAGATGGCCCTTCCACACGCTAGTAATTCCATTGTCTTATTCCAACACTGGAACAAAAAGATGCAACAATGCTGCTTTTATTACCTAGCGACCCGCCCTCGCTTCGCTTCGGTTTATGTGAGTTTTCTGTAACATTCTTACATAAACCATTATTTATTATACATAAAAACCTTCCTCTTGAATTACTCTATCTATTGATGAGAACCACATTAAAATCTGTTTTGAAGTTTGAAAAATCTAAGCGTACATACAGAGGGACAGACGGCGAGAGGCTACTTTATTTTATACTATGTAAAGCAAACATATAAGTTGTGTTAATAAGATGAAGAAGTCGTGAACGATAGCTAGTGAGCTACAAAGGACAAGCCAAGGATATTATTAGATTAAAGTGGTAATTTGAATGCAGTTTTTAACGAAAGTACTTGAAGTAATTGTAAAACAAGCGGCATAGACATACGAGCCTGTAATCCATTGTGCAGGCGGCCTCTGCGCGCGCCGAATAACATATTAATTATATTTTAACTGCTGCCATTGGTAATCGATATGCGTTTGCGCAGGGTAGTGTAGGAGCTAGCGATTGGTTTTGTTTATCGATCGGAAAATTAAGATTCGTCCCTTTTCCAATATTTCTCCAATTTGATTCGAAAAAGTACGCCTAGGGAGGCCCCTTCTAACCCTTCTACTCAATTCCGCTCTTTCTTTCCAAATGACCATTGCACCAACCACCAAAACCAATGAACCAATAAACCATCAAAGTACTTATGCCCTTTTCAATCTTAGTCACTACATCTTCTTTTAGTCCGAATTAAAATTATCATCATCAAATAATGATAATTTTTGCTAAGTGGTCCTTTTTTTTTTGTCCCGGTGGAAATACCTGTGCATACCCGCCCCGACGGGGGCCAGGATGGGTTATGTCCGACTTGCACGGACTAAAACCCCCGGGGTGTTGCGCCAATCGCTTTAGGAGGGGGCTACGGGACCGCTATAGCGCCAAAACGTAGCCCCCCAGTAGCGGATGCCCTTTGGGGTCGCCTTCCGGCGGGGGCCTTTATAAGGGTCCTCGCCTACTCCGCTGAGGGCACCCTGGAACACAGCAGGGGCCTTCCAGCTCAGGACCTTTTACTGCAGGTGGTTACGGTGGCATGCGGTTGACGTAAGCTTGCTAAGCGGTCCTAACTTAAGCAAGAAGCCAGCGCTGGTCTTTTTTAGGATTTGTATGTTTGTATAACTGATAAATACCTCTTAGCTTGTTGTCAGCCTCTTAGCCTACGGTACACACCTATAAAGCCAGCTATTCCAGCCACGGCCGCGTGACGTCGCGGCGATGTAAACAAACCATTGGTATTCCACGCGCCGCGCCGCGGCCATACTTGTATTCCGATGCCATTAGAAAAGGTTTAAAACGCTTGGTTTTGACACCACGGTGGCGCAGCGGTGTTGGCATGTGTGAGTTGAAAGCCTGTGAGATTAGTGGGGAGCGGGACGGCAGTGGGAGCAGTTTCTTGAGTTCCATATCAAAAGGGTGTCTACGGAACTCTATTACCAAGACTCCGCTGTCCCTCCGTCTGTCTGTGTGTGTTGCGTATTTCTATTGTCGCTTAAAAACAATATAAATAAAAAAAATGAAATGGGATACCCCTCTATCTTAATTTTGTACGGTGGAACAGAAGTCGGAACCCTTCGTGTGTTAGTATGACTCGTACTTGGCCGGTGTTTTTTTAGGGAACAGCTTAAAATTCCGAATTAGTTTTTTCCGAATAATCATTTGTCCTAAAAACCACGCCATATTTCGGAAACTATATGAACTAGGTATCATTTCTATTGTAATTCACGAATAACAGATGAAGGTTTTACATTTGCTGGTATGGATATCACGAAAACAAGCTCAGCAAGCCGGTTATAAAATATAAATATATACTAGAGGACTTTCGCTACTATACTACCCCAATTCGTTTTTGAGTAATGATCACCTACTTACTAACTTAATTATAATTTTTGTCTTCATTTAAGGTACTTACAGCATTTAACTACCTTTCTACGGTTTAACTTCGGGTTCAAAAAATTGTTTATCCAATAAATTAGATCCTTTTACGGTTTCGAGTTAAGAGTGTTTAAACGAGTCTTTAAATACTTAGCACGCGTTTAGCCTTTAGTGGTCTAATAAGACGGCGACACAAATAGATTATCCGTTTTAGACGCAAGTCACGAGTGTTAGTAGTTACTCGTCAGCACGGCTAGCACATGTTGTCCGCGACTTGTTTCTCGCTCGGATCTTCCTTTCTTTCTAGTCTGTAACGATAGAGACGCACTGAGCGACAAGCGAGAAAATACAACTTGTGCTACCCGTGCAGATTAGCTTTAAGACATCTCAGTCGAGAAACGCAACGCCTTTTAGAGAGAGAAATACGTCTAAATACAATTATTTGGATAATATAGGTTGATATAGTTGTATAGTGTCATACAGACAGACTGACAGACAGTTACCGAAGTTTCACCAGAAGGGTTTTCCAAAGGGAGGAAGGGTAAAGGAGATGGTAATTTGGTAGAGAAACTAAAAATCAAACATAATTATAGTTATTTTGGATCTATATTGGAATCCATAATATCGTTTGTCCTAATCATCATTTATCCTAATTCATAGTTTGTCATAAAAGCTATTTCCGCCTGATGTTTAAAACTTTTTAGTGTTGTTATAACACAACTCTAACCTAACCTAACCGCAGAAATCTTGAAAAGTTGTCTGAAACCCAGTTTAGGACAAACGATAAATTAGGACAAATGACGATTAGGACAAACGATATTATGGATGGATTTTTTTTAGCCTGCAGAAGACAATCTAGCAAACAGGCCACGATGGTAAGTGGGACCTGTGAACCATAGACATGTGCATCAAGACTGCAATCTTAAAACCGTAAATGCATTGCCCACTCTGAAGACTAAGTTCAAACGCCTCTATGCTAGTAATGTCACCGGCTGTCTCATCCCCACATTGGAAAACAACAATTTACCGCTTGGCGGTAAGTTTTATAGGATATGATGGTGGTAGCGATCCGGACGGACCTGCACTAGGACCAATAAAAAGGTACCAAATCTATCAGCCGTTTGAATGAACGGGCATATTGCTTCAACCTCGTTACATCGACTGTATCGCTAGAAACCTATCTGTATCGAGAGGTTATGGCAAGTAACGGTGCCTCATACGTGTCAATTGTACTGGTTTTAGGAGGAGTCTCTCTACTACGATCAAACTCGTATTAATAAAATATTTTTCTGCAAAAACTTAATTTTTGTGACTGTGTTTTTTTACCGGCTGTAGGTTTTTGTACACTCATTAACTGTGTAGTAGGTCGAGCGGTGACTGAATGATTGAGATTTTCAGGTTCGAGTAAAGGGTCTGCCAAACAGACGCGGCCTGCGGTAGCGGCCTGATTTTTCTAAAATTTAAGCCCATACCAATAACAAGTAGGTAGGTAATGGTTCAAAATAATAACATCAGCGACCATCAGACTCAAATGAACCTAACTAGCTCCAAACTAAGCTCTACACCTTGTGCTATGGGCTCAAGAGTTAAATCCAATGTCAGTCCGTACTTATAATTTATCGATAAGTCATAATACCAATCCAGTCACATAAGGTGTTAGTCGCATCAACGGAACTCCCCTCACTAACCTGTCACATTATCATGGTAATAGTTACAGACTCGTTCTCGTCTAGCGCCGGGTCCCGCATTCGACGCCGGCCGTAAACACAGCCCACGGATTTAGGGTTCCGTTGATTTTTTAAACATTAATTAAAATCATGGGATATTAAAAAATTGCACAAATTGCTCAAACATAAATATTGGCTTGCAGTATGAGTACTTTCTAAGTATTTAATTGGAGGATGATAAGAAAAAACAAACAACTACCGGAGAGCTTATTGTCTACCGCACTCGCAATCACGATCGTTTCCTTTTTGAAAATCCAAGGCTGCATACAAAATGAAAACAATTGCTCCACTTTGAAGCCGGTTGCAATTGCGAGTGCGTTAGACAATAAGCCCTCACCGTATTATGGTCGCCTTTATTGCTATGAATAAAGAATCTGTCACTCTCACACTTACATATTGGTCAGAAAGTGACAGATGCTTTATCCACGTTTACCCACATCGGTAAACACGACCTTAATAGGCCTGCAGGGGCTCTATTCCACTCGGTAAATCCTATTGCTTTTGACATGTTATCGTACACAGAAAATTACATAGCATTCATTTTTCATAACAATAATTTGCTTGTTGTGATGTATTTTATTTCTTTTTCTTCTTACTAGGTTAGGTTAGGTTAGAACTGAGACCAAATAAGTAGTAGCCAAAACTTTAGAATTATAATACACTATTATGTTCCAATAAATTATTAATATCTTTGTAATAAGTACATTAAGGTTGTCATATAATTAGTTTATTATAGAGATCGAAATTATGCAATACGTTTTATGCAATGTAAAATTTAGAATAAGTTGTTATGCAAATACACTCCCAAATTTCAGGCCAAACAATATATGTAGACCCGTATACGGAACCATTATCTTCTAAAGGTAATCAAGCGGATTCGGAGCCGTTTGTATGTTAATCAGTTGAGTTACCTTGGCGCCGTCTCTTTGGGCCCAAATTATTTTTATTTCCAACATAACTATTATTTATGTAAATCTTCTAACAATGTGTTTTGCTTAAATTGTTGTCGTAATAAATTACGGATCTCGTTTTAAATAGTGGAATGAAAATAGTGGTAGTTGCAGTTCAGTGGACAATTTAGTGGCGTGAGAATGACAGGCTATCCCAATTTAAGTAGCAAACAGTTTTCTATTAACTGTTTGTTTGGATGTTTTGTTAATATAATGTCTTTGATCTTCTCATGAAAACCCTATTTTTTAGTTAATCGTATGCTTCTGTATATAAAAAAACCCTCTTATTTTTATTCTACCAACGAAGCTAGCAAGCACAAGTTTGATTCCGGGTAAGGGCCAATATTTGTGTTACAAGTAGTAGCACGAGTATATGTTACTGCGTTTTGGATGTTTTCTATGCATAAGTATTTATGTGCAATTGTGAAGGGTACACGGAAAGAATCATATCTAAGTCTCCTTAGTAATTTTTTGAGTTATCAGTCAGTAGGTACCTATTTGAAAGTTAGGAACACATCATTTCGTATATGATTTCCATGAAAGGTGCTTAGGTAGGTAGTATTTTGAAAGTGTGAAAATAAAAGTCATATCAAGATTTATATATGTAACGAGTGGTCAGTAATAGTTCATTGCGAACTCAGTTTTGAGAATGAAATCTCTTTCGTTTTATTGTTTTATTTTACCAATAATACAATCCTAGAGCTTAATTTAGGACTAGATTACCCCCTTTTCGAACGACTTGACAAGCAAACTGACTGTATTTTATCTACATAGATACATACATACATTAAATCACCTGTTTCCCAGAGGGGTAGGCAGAGACCACTTCTTTCCACCTGATACGATCTTGACTAATCTCTTTCGCTTCTTCCACATTCATACATCGAGTCATGCACGCACGTCGGTTTCGAATGTATTTTATCTAGTGTACATTAATACAGTTTCCCAGTACCTACTCTAGCCGTTAATCCAAATCGCGATGCCCTAATTCCGGCATATTCCGCACTACGCGTAATATCCTAATGCACTGAGAAATCTCCTTTATTTCAGCCCTTCGCATATGTGAGGTGTCAGCAGTAGGGACATGAGCAGATTATCATATAGTAGCTTAGCGCTTACAGCTTGCCTTCGCGATGAATATCATTAGAAATAACGAGCTCGTACGAAACCTCGCTAGCGATCGCGAGGGCAACCTGTGAAACCACTAAAAACTTTTGTACGAATTTCACTTGTCCGAAAACTTTTCGAATTGTTTGGTTTATTGATGAGATCTTTGGTCAATTTTTCACTTTACCATTTGATGTTATAACAACATATGTATCGTTTGTCCGAAAAACATTTCCCAGCAGAGTTATTTGTCATATGACATGTTATTGAAGAATTGACCATTTTTTACTTACTCTATGATACATACATTTGACATTTGATACGCTACAACATTTTTTTATTTTACCGTTTTGACGCTATCGCTCTCTTAACCAAATCCCGACTTATCATTTGTCCGATAGGTTTCATTTCAACACATCGCGTGACTTTTGTATCCGTTGCAGAGTTAATAAACAATAGATTATGAATCAGTAATACGGTTTACTATTCAGTACAGCAAAAACTATTTCAATTCTCGTCTCATACATATCCTCGCCACTCCATTCTCGCTAAAGATGCAATATAAGTATAGAAGAGAACAGAATTTTAGCCATTACAAAAAAAATTGCGCACTCCACTTTGACCATCTGCATGAACTCGCCGATGGAAAAGCATCTTTAAAACGTAGCGTCTTAACGTCTATACATTTTTAACAAGAGATCAGAGGCCCAAGACAAAATACATTCGGCGTTATTTAGTTATCGTTATCCAAAAAGTATAGGACTGACGTAAGCTGTCAGAGGGTCACGTCGAGCGCCAACGTCAATTCCATACATTTTGTCAGTTTTCGAAAATCGATTACGTTAACGTTATGCAACTTGTCTAGCCTAGGGCCTAGTCAAGATGCATAACACTAAGTAAGCAATTTTCGAAAATCGATAAAATGTATACGATTAACTCCACTCCATACATTTCGTTAGAAAACAGAATCGTTACCAGCGTTTGCATCTTGGCTACACTTGGCTATCTGTCCTTACTGCTCCAACTTAGAATGTCAGTTAACCGACGTAACGAAATTATACAAATTACTGCATAGAATTTTACGAGTCCCGTTATTGCATCGTGAGGGAAATCCTGGATCCCCAATGGCTTCGGATGGCTTTATTACGAGCGTGTTTGCTTCCAACTTTGGATATTAAACGCATAAACATCACTTAATAACGTTATTGTTTATTTGAGGAAAGTTTTGGGGTCGAATAACGTTGAAAGAAAGGAATAATAGTCGAATTATTCGATGAGTTAGTCACGAAGTAGCTAAGGAAAACGACATTGAAAGGATTAAGAGTTTTCATGTGTGAAAATGGCGTTAACCTTACCTACCATTAACCTACGAATCAAGGTGCTTTTCCACCGGCGGCGCGAGACGAGACGAGGCGGCGCGAGAATTTTTATTTGTAAACACCCATAACCACCGCGCGCGCGGGGGGGAGGTTGCGAGATTCTTAATACAAATTTCAATTCTCGTCCCACCTCGTCTCGCCTCGCGCCACCGGTGGAAAAGCACCTTGAGTCTTTCACTGCGGCAAAATGGTGGCGAAAGGACCTTATGCAGGTCGGTTTGTATCGCTCGTTATCAATCTTAATGTGACACGCAATAAACTATTCCTATTTCAATTTCTTATCCTTGGATTTGCCACCACAACACGACAATGCAAACATAATGTTTGCGTCGGGGGCTAAAAGTTATATTCATCATAATGAATAAAACGTTCTAAAATATGGTTAGAAGGGTGCGGCTGCACTCAGGTGGAGACGAGCGGAGCGGAGCGGAGCGGAGCTGTGCCAATATCAACCAATAGAAGGCGCATGCGGTCACGTCGAGCGGCCCTTCCGCACGTTAGTTTGATTGAATTGGTTAATATTGGCACAGCTCCGCTCCACTCCGCTCGTCTCCGCCTCAGTGGAGCCGCACCCTAAACCAGCTAAAAGTATTTTCCCCATGAAAAAATCTCATTAGGGACTTAATTCTTCAATAAACCAAACATGTTTTGGGTCTACCAAACAAAGGGAGAGTTTGTCATTAACCATAATTTTTCCGTTGTAAATACAGGGTGATTAACTTTCAACTGGTTTTATAAAAGGGTTGTCCGTTTGATCATCGGGCTGTCCCGGAAACGCAAAGGTTGCCAGGGGAAACCGGAAACGGACTAACCATAAACGACTTATGGACTTACCCTTTGTTTTGGGCAGATCTAAGTGATTTTTAAATCAGCATAAGTCACCATAATGCCAAGAAAGGTGCAGACCGCATTTTTGGACTTAAATCTCAGTGTGTTAAGCGTCACATTTGATAAGTTTTCTCTGGAAATAAGACTGTTTAGTTGTAAGTGTGGTGGAGATGTATTTACTTAAAATATAAGGTTTGTTTTGGTCCGTAGTTTTTATTTATTTACGCTTATGCTCTTTGTGAGCGATAAGCTTTATCTCCTTGGGAACGTTATATATTATTTTTAGATAACTAGTTGGCCTTGATGCGAAAACTGCGGACTCGATGTCAATTTTAATTTAATATTATTTTGCTCATGTTTGATAGCATTATGTGGCAATAGAGTTCAACTTTTTTTTATTACAATAAAGGATAAAAAAAGATAAAAAACACACAAACATTGTCCTTAGGCTTGGCAACGCATTCGCGGTCTTAGGATTGTAATCTTGAGAATGCAAATGCACTTACTATCAGGTGGCTTGTGTGCACATTCGCCTTCTTCATGCTATTAAAAAAAGTAAAGATCTGCCTAAGGCCTTATTTAAAAGAAACTAGCGTAATGGAACCAGTAATGGACACGGACCTATGATGGACACTTGATTCTTATTTTACAGAATAGGTTTTCAATAATCAATTTATGAACGTATGAGCTATGAATAAAGAATTAAGTGTCCATAATTGGTGCCTGTCAGCTAAAAGTGTCAAACTCTAGTGCCTGAAAAACCCCAGACCTATCGACGCGGAATCAACTTGAGCCGGTAAGAAAAAGTTTTATGTCAATGCAATAAGAGCGAAAACGACGTCGTTCCGTTCGCAATGCCGAATCGAGCCGAGCCGAGCCGAGCGACACGCCTTTTTCACTCTTACTGCACGGACATAAAACTTTTTCTTACCGGCTCAAGCGGATTCCGCGTCGATAGGTCTGGGAAGACCCTTAGAAATTTATCTTGTCTTCGAGCAGCTATAAAGTAACCAACTAAGCTCCAACATCACCCCCAACCCCCCAAACCTAAAGTTTTAATTACACTGGTTAGCGGCGTTGATAAAAATTAAAGTTGATCAAGTTCCTTTGTGCTTGACTGAGTTCTAATTAACCGGGCTTGCGAGTTATGCCGAAAGCGACGAAATGACTCGGGGTTTGTGAAATTGGAACCCTGGCTGCGCTTTTTCACGTCCGTTTAGTATTAGAGACATATTATTTCGGTACGGTGGCATCGTGATACAGGATGATGGCACCATGTTGGCCGCTATAAACTGAAAGGCATCAATAATTGACCACTCCTATAAACTAACCCCCTTACTTATAAACGTGGAATAAGCTTGGAATAGTTTATGCCATGCTGGGTCACTTTTTGTCAGATGCAAATGTCACAATTACAGGGACAAAGCATGGCATAAACTATTCCAAGCTTATTCCACGTTTATAAGTAAGGGGGTAAAGGTTCAGCTTTTTCACATGGTCATAATAATATGGCAAAATAATGTGTTAAATTAATAATTTCATGACCGAGAATTTGTCATAGGAAAGTTTCACAATTTGATAAGTTTTAATTTCTCCTTAAAACAAAAAAGGAACCTACACTATTAATTAGTCTGTGGCGGGCTGAAGTTTACATAGCCAGGAGTAACAACGGGAAGAAAGTAGCTCGCTTACATCATAAAAGTTTACTGCGCCGACGCACTAGTAATGACAATGCCAGGTTTACAACGTCACGTAGATCGTCGCTGTGTACTTTCAGTCGTAAACGTTATCAGAGCCATCGCCGCGTTGTCTTGGGTGGCTTTCACGATGCGATTATTATGGTGCTAGCTTTTGCCGATGACTTCGGCTGCGGAGTTATTTATCGGTGCTTTCACGGGAAGATTAAAGATATAGTCTTTGTCACTTTTGTCCCTTTTGCTGTCATGATTCTCCTGACATTGCGTGGAGTAGCACCACATGTCTTCTTCTTCCACTCTCCTCTATACGCTGTTACCTCTTCAGTACTCACACACACATTTCATACGCTAGTATACAGATTTATGTGCGTGCTTTGTATTTTGTTTGATCAGGTCTTGTAAAGCTACCAGCACCGCCACGATCAGCACAGATAAACACAGTGTTGCCAGTGGTACCTTCGCACATTTTTAAACGCCACATCAATAATAAATATCAATATTTATATATCAATACTTATACAGAGAAATACTTAAATTCATAGAAAACATTCAAAACGGAGTAAAAAAATATTCGCGCTCATCACACAAATCTCTCCTCTTACCGGGATTTCAACCCAGGACCGCTAGCTTCGTAGGCAGGGTCACTACCAACTAGGCCAACGCGTCGTCAACATGACACGTGACATACAAATATCATTCTTAACACAATCGATCCACACCTTTTTCGGTCTTCCTTACCCATGACCTTTATAGTTGCGTCCTTCGTCCCTCTTTATTACATGTCCATGGTACCCATCAGCTTTTCTATTATTGGTGCTTTTAGCTATTATCTATGCAATAAATTGCGACGTTCTGTTGGTTTGTTGCCACATGAAGGATGAGAATAAACCAAAAACATCAGTTGCGTTAATATTAGTAGGGTAGGGATTAAAGGTAGACCAACAACGGTCTGGTGAAGATATACCTATTAATAGTGGGAAAGCGATGGACGAGTAGCATAAAACCGACTGTTCGTGGAGATCTTTAGGGAGGGCCTGATGGTGATGAGACTGATGAAATTTAATAATAATTATTATCATAATAATAATATTACGATCCAACCCAAGAAATCCGTAGACATTTGCAATTATCATGATTTAAAATCAGTTGGCTACTCTGGTGAACGAAGGGAACACAGTTGTTTCGCAGAAAGCTAAAGAATAAGGTGTTGGTAGCCATTCGGACAAACCCTGTACAAGCCTACTACCATCAGTTAGCGTTTAATATAAACGTTTGCTTTTTTAATACGTCCCTAAATACTGTACTAGTAATATTTAAAGAGTCATTCATCTGGCCGCTATTATCAATTTAAAAATAATATCATACTTAATTGCTGATTTTCGTCCAAAATTACGCAAGCTGTTTATCGCATCGAATTCAACTCTGTTCAAATAATGCCTTCCTTGTTTTCGCACAAAACATTTTCACCACCACTTATGCAACACGTTAATATAGGTCACACCACCACAGCAAAGACATCTGTTTATCCAACTACTGATATCGGCTGACCTTGATACTAACTCATCCTGTCAAACGCACCACACTTATGACAGCGAAATAAAGTTTAAAGTTGCACAAACGGAATGTAAAGCTAAATTGGTAATGATAAGGTCAATGAGGGCATTTCCGTCATACTTTTTGATAAGTTCACTTTGGCTGATCATAACTAAGAGGATATTTACTTTTTAATAAACCTGATCACTGTAATAGATTGGGCATTTATTTAACTATATAAATGTACTCATATTAAATTGCTAGTACTGCTGGTTATTTAAATAAGTTTCTTTTTTTAAAACATGTTAGTTGACGGATTTTCCCGACGCTTTGGGGTTATTCCGTCAACCAAGGATTTTTCTTGTATCGTGACGTATTACAAACATATACGTCAAATGAACAAATAACGCTGAACTCTTAATCGAAACTAAACTCTAGCGAACTCAATTGAAGGTTTATTTTAGATTGTATTGCCAAATACATTTTTTTGGGGCAATTCCGGCCTATTTTTATGATCAGGAGTGGTAAACCTTTTAAAACAAATTAACAAACCCTAGGGAAAATCCGTCAACTGACATCATGTTTTTAAAATATTGGGCTACTGTTTTTGTGCTCATCAGTTGGCGCCACTGTTGAGTAAGCTCCGAAGTACAGAGTCAAAGTCATTGTTATTATGGGCGCGACAATATTTTCAATTTCAAATCACATTTAATAAGTAAATTGGACATTTTATAGCTTAAGTATTGAACGACTAATTTAGCTAAGGCCCTAAATGCTCAACAATCGAAGAGCGGGACTACCATCATACTGCTATTTTGCCTTTAAAGACCAAAATTAATCATTTATCTTTGGAACAGTGCTTAACATTCTCAAATAAAAATACAGAGTAAAAAGTCAACAATTTTAATATTGAAATCTTATAAAGATATAAGTAGACCAATTAACAGACGCTAAGACGCGTATACGTGCAGCTTTATTACCACTCGTTATTCCACTTCGAACTGCCCCTACCGCTGCTTGTAAGTCATCATAGTTATTTATTAAAAGTTAGTCAAATCAAAAAGGTTGGCAATGTATGAAATAGGGAAATTCCAGCACATGACGGTTTTGCCCGTATCACAATTGACGGATTTGTCTGCTCGATCATTTCGTTAATACCAATATTTAACCACCCATATTTTCTCACAAACAGATTATAATTGAAAATTAATAGAAATACCATCAAACATGCATATCGATCTATATAATAAACATAATTACTAAGCCGTAAACTTACATTTTCTCATCGCACCGTCACGAAACACAGCAGCACACTACACTCGTGTTCGAGTGCGCAGCGCAAGAAAACTTTGAAAGCGAGGTTTTTCCGTTCATTGGCTAGACAGGGCCATCTGTTTTTGACTGCGGGTATAAAATGTTCTCTCTGTTTTACCTATCGAGTCAGTAAGCGTGTATTGTTGTTTGCATAGCCGCAAATGTCGTTTGACGGAAATGCCCCGCTGACGGATTTGGCCACCCTGACCTTACACGTGCTGGCTGGTTGTAAATTGTAAGCGAGCGTAGAAAAAAAAACGAATTCCTATTTTAAATGGTACTAGTAACGTTTATTTTTCTTTGGGTAACCGTCCAATTGAAGACCAAATCTAACATTCAACCTTATTTTGGTACAGTTTGAGTTAGTTTGGGTTTGTGAGCTTGAGGTAAACAACTGCAAATGTGAGGTCGCTTCCGGGTACCAATGGCAGCTCGCTAATTAGAATAAACAATAGTATTGTATGACCTAATTACGATCAATTTAAACCACACTGTGCTGATAAAAGTATCACGTTGTGTCAATACATTTGGCACCGGTGACACGACGGGGTGTTTAATTTTTATATGTTTTTTAATTGGTGGTAGTGAATGTGTGGATGTAATTCTATAGGATTGACAGTTATTCTCTATGATATAGGTTAATTGATAATTACATATGATTACACTGGACAGATACAAATGGCTAAAGGAAGGAAAGTAGCTCTTTACAACAGGCAGGGGCTCTGTTTAGATGACTTGTCTTGTTAAAAACATGTCAATTACCGTAATTGAAAACCAAAATATTTATACGGTTTTTTGGTAACGTTTTGATTGACTTGGGTTAAAAGTTTATTTGGGCTGTCTCATACAATATTTGTCAGTGTTTTTTTTAATCATTATCTAGGAAAATGTTTCGGTACTATTACCAACTGGCAAGTTTAAACTTTTAAAATCTTGTATTCTCTATATAATTAAATTATAAACAAAGTCCCCCGCCGCGTTTATTGGTATGTATGTTGTATGAACGATGATCTCAAAAAGTACTGAACGGATTTTGATGCGGTTTTCCCCATCAGTTAGATAATTTTTCACGATTTTTTTTTATGTTTGTATACATAATAAATTCTGGTTTAATGTACGAGTGTTACAGAAAACACACTTAAACCTATGCAAAGCCGCGTCCGCTGGTAAGAAATAAACTCATTTAAAACCACTTTGGGTTCCATACAGAATGTTTGAAGAAATATTTACTCTTGACTTGACTTCATACAAAAATAAATACATGCATTCTCACACATGTCTTCGGATACAAGTGCGTCAACAAACTGACAACCAACGTGCGTGTTGTTTATGTTTATGGTGATTTGTTTACTTATTAATCTGTGGAAAACTAAACAGCTTTACATAAATATACATTGAACTAAAAACCGGTCAAGTGCGAGTTGGACCGAGGTTTCCATACCGCTGCACAGTAGGTATATTATTATATTTCGATTTGAATTCGATTTTCAATCGATCAGTGCAAGATTTGAATCAAGATCAACTCACACTTGGACCACTAGTCTAAAAAGGGGGTATCAAACGCTGATAATATTAAATTTTATTTTCTAAGTAAATAACATATCAAACAATGAAAAAAAATGCCTTTGAGACAAACCTTTATAAGGATGGATTAAAAAAAAACCTGTTGTCAATTCTCTTGACGCATTCACTGCCAGCAACGCATTAAGCGTTCTCCTGACTTCCACCCAGTGCCCTCAACGCATATGTGCGTTCTTACAGTAGGCAAATTCCTTGTAAGACTAAAAATGTGGCACCCGGCTAAAGTTCGAAAAACTACTGGCAGTGAATGCGTTAACACTAACAAAACTAACCTGGAGCCTGTTTTATAAAGCTACAAATTACAATTTACAGGTTACAAGTTTCCATTTGACGCAACCTCGACCAATGACGACCAGCCATTTGAGCAGTGTTGCCAGTTTAGACCTGTAAAATTGTAACTTGTAGCTTTATAAAACGTGCCCCTGTTACTCATGTTAACTAATTCAACTTGTTTGTTGAGCACTCCATGTCAACAATATCCATTTTGGATTTCTAATTGCTTAGGACGTCATAGTTTTTGAATAATAATCTTTAGTTTAGCATTAATATACATAAATACATTTGCATTTAATTCATTCAGCTATTAGTCATATACTCATAAGTATAAACACGTGATTTTTGTCATGTTTCTTATAAGACTAGGGGACGCCCGCGACTTCGTACAATGGGGGAGTAGCGGGAAACTAATTCTACGCGGACGAAGTCGCGGGCGTCCTCTAATTGGTTCATAATATCCTAGATTAAGTATTATCATTGTCATAAGCAATATTTTAAAAATGACTGAATGTTGAGTTTCTTGCCGCGTTTCTATTCAGCAGTGATGGTCTCCTCATGGGAAGCGCTGGTAGATTTTTAACGTACTCAATCACTCATAAACAGTCTTTATGCCTATCCAAGCTTCTTCCAATTTGCACTATTATGAATACATTCATAATATTAGGAGGGAAGTATAGATTAATTTGATTTTTTTAACCTCTGACACACAACCCTATCCAAGGAAAACATTGCGTCATAATAAAGCAACTCCATTAAAGAATGAACAAACAGATAAATCTTCGGCAGGTGCATATTGAATAGAATAACATGTTGTTAACAGAATCGCAGTAAACAATGGAATCATGGGCATGGTGTGGCGTTATAAGTTTTATAATTATAAGAGTTGTGTTAAAGGTCTAAATATAATTATGACCAAACAAAAAAAACTAACATTAATATTCTAGACACATCTTTTATATCTTTATTTAGAGGCTACATATCGGACTGATATATCAAAACAGTAGTAACTCAAAATACAGCTGTATTTTAAAATCAACATTAATACCACTTCTATGAACTTGAAACAAGACTATCAAGTATTATGAGTTGATACTGTTTTGATCTAGCAGTGCGAATGCTAAAGTCGGTAGGTACTAGTCCGAGATCTGGATCTCAATTAACATAACGCCTATATCTCTGTCCTTTGGATATATTTAATTTTGATAATTTATTCATGACACACACTCAACACGTTTAACGTTAAAAGATAACAAAGAGGTCGATTAAGTAATTTATTTTTAAAACATGACACATTTTTAACAATTTTTGTGTTGAATCTTCCAAGCACTGCACTTGTGTTATATATGTTTTTTGATTTATAAAGAAAAAAGAAAAGAAAAAATATTTATTTACAATAATAACAGACATAAAAATAACAGTTAAAAAAAGGAAAAGAAACGACAGATCGTGAATTTTGCGAAACGGGCCGGGCATCTCAGCATGTGCTGGCTGTGAAGCCGACGCTGGTCTCCCGTTGGGCACGCTGGGTGCCGTAAATTAAAAAAAACAAAAGCAAGAAAAAAAAACGAGTGTATCCGGTTCAAAAGAAAAAGCAGATTGAGTACTTAGCTTCTTAATTTATTGAAACAAATCTTGCATAAACTGTCAGTTTATTTCATTTAATAAATAATATAACATCTAGCTTGAGCCTATTGTGTATATTTCACAGGGCAGTGACACATTATCACGATAGCAATAATCACTCTGCAGTTGGGTCCTCGTTGTTTATGTAACTAGTAATAAAGTTTAACATCTGTAACGATATTATTAATATAATTCATAGTTAACAAAGATTAACGCGCAATGCGTCTGGCCACGAGGCTATGAGTAGCACAGACACACTCGTAGACCGATAGACATAGATATATTATATATAGACTAGCCTTTGCCTTGGGACTCGTTTAACTTTATTGCCTAGAATTATATATTATTATAAAAAAAATCACCGATAGAAAGTACTCAATGTAAATTTACGCTATGCACTGTGCCAAATTTAAATCAAATCGTTTGATCCGTTTATGCGCAATAAAAGGACAAACATTTAACATCCTGTTTTTTTTTTCATATATTTATAATATTAGATTTCTTAGCAGAGAGTAAGATTTATGATAGAAACCAAAACCGTAACCGTAAGTCTATTTTCGGTAATGTTTATGCGGGAAAAACAAATAAGTAAAGTCAACGTTACCATAAAAATTAAAATGTCTTTACTTTTAAATCAAATAATTATACTGCTTTTCTACCATTTTAAATAATTATCAACTTATCAAATAATTATTAAAATGCCCGATCGCAGCACGAAATCTCCCGAACATAACCGAACGTTTCGGCTGAATACAGCCGAAACCGAAACTCAGCCGAAACTTGTTTTTAGCCGAAACCGTAACTAAAAGTTCGCCAGTCTACTTGTAGTTTGTTACTATTAAACAATTGCGCCGATTAAACAAGTGCACTTAGCAAATGCATGCATTATTTCATCATCAATTACCATGATATCATTAGATCATTACTATAACAATGCATTTATCGCGATGTCTCAAGAGTCCTGTTGCTTTATACCAGCGCGTGCGCATTACATAACACGCGCGACCTTGTATGTATTTATGTATGTACAGATCTTTATTGTGTATACACCGGCTATTTGTGCGTATGACTATAGTGCACGTGGATTTGTATTGATAGTGGATACAATGCTTAGCCAACTGCGCATAGCCAAAAGAAACGTTATGAGTTTAAAAGATTGGTTTTTTGTTGTAATTAAACATTAAAATGAAAAAAAATCAGCAAAAACCGTTGACCAAAATGTTTATTTACTTAAAACTTTAAGCATTTTGGGACGGGTGTGAAATTTAAACGAAACGTCACCTGAAAGAAAAGCAGCTGTAACATCATATTTTGCCAATATTAGGGAGGCAGTATCTCTACTTGTTGCACAATTTTTGAATTTTGTATCCTAATGCATTTTTTGACGCTTTCTTATGTTAACCACCCTGTATAATATACAGTAAAAGCATAATATAGATTGCTGTACATTAGCGCGTGCGCGTTACATATAAACACGTAATCTATATTATATGAACAGATTAATTGTTTACAAGCTTCCATATCTTCGATTTTTTCTGCGTGAAATGAGTAACTTGCCATCCCAGAACAGATTTTTGTTGGGATAAAAGGTACGTAGTTGTTAATTTTAATTAAAATCCGTACAGCCGTTTCAGCCTGAAGGAATAACAAACATACTAACTCTCTCACACACACAATTACAAACATTTAATTAAACAAATGGGGGGACAATCTCACATACTCATACTCATACTCATACTCATTTATTTATAATATTATAAAATATTACATTAAATTGATTAAGTCCCAAACTAAACTCAAAGACTAGGACTTGTACTATTGGTACTAGGCAGCGATAAACCTACTTACTGGAAGAGATCCCACATGGAATAAGTTCGCCTATGTACATTAACTATATTGATGGAAAAATGTCTTGTAATTGTTTATGTGCAATAAAGAGTTTACATACATACATATACGTTTAGATAAATAAATACTTAGGGCCGATTCGACCAAACTGGAATAAGACTTAATTCGAGATTAGTCCATACAAATTCGGCGTTTAATCGAGGTATAAGACCTTACTCCAGTTTGGTCGAATCCGCCCTTAGATAAGTATTATTATTTTTCAATAATTGATGAATACTACTTACATACAAACCGAAAGACTCAGAAACATGTACTCGCACTCACACAAATCCTGCCGAAGAATCGAACCCCGGACTACTAGCTTCGTAGGCAGGGTCAGTAGGTACCTACTAGGCTAGCTGCGTCGTCATGTATTATTATATGATTAGTGTGAAACCCTGGCTAGTTGTATGTATGACGACTCTTATAGTTACACGTGGATCTGTGTTGATAGTGGGTGCATGATTTACACCCGACGCGCATTAACCGACGGGTATGAAATTAACACTCTGTGTAAATATGTATGTTATTGAATTATTGCACTCTAGCTTCTGAACACGTAGATCGATTTTTATAATATTAGCTGTATGTATAAAAATAAAACCGGTCAAATGCGAGTCGGGCTCGCCCACGAAGGGTTCCGTACCATTATCAATACAACATTAGCCAAAAACGGCAAAAAAAATCACGTTTATATTATGGGAGCCCCCCTTAAATATTTATTTTATTCTATTTTTAGTATTTGTTGTTATAACAGCAACATAAATACATCATCTGTGAAAATTTCAACTGTCTAGCTATCACGGTTCATGAGATACAGCCTGGTGACAGACAGACAGACGGACAGCGGAGTCTTAGTAATAGGGTCCCGTTTTTACCCTTTGGGTACGGAACCCCAAAAAACGACACGTTAGCCTAGTTGGTAGTGACTCTGCCTATGAAGTTAACGGTCCCGGGTTCAAATCCTGGTAAGGGCAGATTGGGTGATGAACGCGAGTATTTGTTCCTAATTTGGATGTTTTCTATACTTATCATTAAGTACCTTTATATAAGTAAGTTTACCGTTGTCTCGTAACTATAAATAGTACAAGCCTAGAGCTTAGTTTGCGACTAGGGCAATTTGTGTGAAATTGTCACCTTTTTTTTAAACGAATTTTCCCGAAGATGATGAATTATTACCAAAGATCGATTTTTGCCCCCGTAAAACGTTTAAATTACAAATATTGCTCGTTTAATAACATAGGATAGGATATGGGAGCGTCATAACTACTCCAGTCGCAGGCCTGCGTTTTTTTTTAACTATCTAGCCCTGTAAGGTAGTCCACTTTATCCCGGACACCCTGTATATTATTAGTGATCGGTTCAAATTCAAACTCACTTTATGGAGCTTGATGGCTTTCTGGGCTACACCAGCTGAGCATTTCTTTTTTTTGCCACTGTGAGTGACATCTCCAGAATTAAAAAAAGAAATATTCTAATGTGTCTCAAAATATTTTTATGGAAAGTTCCTTTTGTGTTACCGATATTAATAAGTTTTTGGTAACACAAAAGGAACTTTCCATACAAATATTTTGGGACACATTAGAATATTATTTAATTATTACATAGTTTGATGTTCTCTACCTACCTGCCTTTTTTTTTCAAATCATGGTGATGTCACTCATATTGGCAAAAAAGAGAAATGCTCAGCTAACAAGGTTGTTTGACTATCCTAAGCTCTATGGCTCATTGACAACTCTACATTTAAGGCAGTTTAATCAAATCTTCTTCTATTTTTATTTTATACATAAAAAAACCATTTCGTGACTAACTGATTAACAGTTAACGCTCAGCCTAAACCGCTGGAGCTAGGGACTTTAAATTTGGAGAAATTATTCCTTGGATAGCGTAGGGGTCCACTAGGAAAGGATTTTTGGAAAATCGCCCCCCAACGTGAAGAAACAGGGGGAGTAGCGGAGAACTAATTTATATACTATATATTATTGAATAAAGCAGTTCGGCAGGCGGTTATAAATCTTGTTGCAAGGAACCCTTATAGTTTCGCCATATCCTACCCGTCTGTCCGCCTGTCCGCGGTTTATATCAAAGATCTTATACAGGGTGTTAGGCAAAAGGTTGGAAAAACTTCAGGGACTAACTTTGTAGGTCATACTCATCAACTTTTATTATGGGACCAACATACAAATCGCGAAAAAAAAATCAGCTGCTCCATACAAACTTTGAGAACTAAACAGCCGAAATGTATGGAGTAGCTGCTTTTTTTTTTTCGCGATTTGTATATTCGTCCTATATTAAAAGTTGATGAGTATGACTTACAGAGTTAGTCCCTGAAGTTTGTCCAACCTTCTGCCGAACACCCTGTATATAGCGGTTTATATTAAAAACTGTAATTTGGTAAAGTTATACATATAAATTATGCCGACAAAGTTGTAAAATAAAATCATCAAAATGTTTTTTTCCTTCGTCATCTACATACATGTAAAGGTAAAAATACTAGAATTTTAGACACTATAACAACGAGTTATGATTTTTATGATAAATAAATAAATATCACGCGACAATGTCACACGTCACACCAATAATTGATCTAGTTCCAAACTAAGCAATAGGGTTGGATAGGAACGATATTAATACCAATATAGAGAAAAATATACTTTAATAAGAGTACATAGAAAACAGTCAAGACTCAGGAACAAATATTCATGCTCATCACACAAACATCTGCCCTTACCAGGATTTGAACCCAGTACCGCTAGCTTCGTAGGCAGGGTCACTACCAACTAGGCCAACGTGTCGTCGATGTCGATATGAACATGTTAATAATTATTGCCAATGAAAAAAGTGTCACTTTCGCTCGACGCCAGCTCTTGACACATGTCAATCAGCTGGCGTCGAGACTGGAAGGTGAAGGAAGTGTGAGGCACACCAGACTCAGAAGACACAGTATCTGCTCCCTAACAAGCAGATTTAACTAAATTGGAGAGCAAACACAAATAGGAGCGGTCAATGGAGCTCATAGTGATAAAATAATAATAATTTATAGTGACAGTATGAGTGTACAACACCTGATTGGCCTATGTCAAACACAGATTGCCATGTTGCAGAAAAAAAAAACTCTCACTTGGGTGTTTGTAAGTAACTTAAAACTTATAGGAAACGAGACCCGACAACTTCTTGTCCTACATACCCTACCAGACGTGCTAGGCTGACAGCCACACGTGCCTGCTATCATTATCAGCAGCAGACAGACGCGCTCTCAGCCCTTATCTCTTATCAGGGTGTCTGGGGGCTCAGCTGAGAACATTCGTCATTGTAAGTTATCATTGTTTTATCGAAACGAGCACATGTGCCACTCTTCACGTGACTGGCGGATTAGCAGAGCACGCGCAGCCAAAACCGCTGAACCTAGGGAATTTAAATTTGGATGGAATATTCCTGGGGTAGGTACCTTAGGAGTTGACTGAGAAAGGATTTCTTAAATTTTACCCCCAATGGGAAGAAACAGGAGGAGTAGCGGGAAAGTATTTTTGCGAGTACGAAAGCGCAAGCGACCTTTAGTTTATTAGTATAACATGCATTGGTATTGTTGTATTGCGATGGAAATATTGTCAATTTGTTTTAGTCCTTAGGAAAGCATTTGCTCTCTGCCTACCCCTATGGGAAAGAGGCGTGATTGTATGTATGTATATAAGTAGATAACTAATATAGTAACAACAATACGCAGCACTATAATAGCGTGTGGGATACTTCGACGTCATGCAATAAGGACTAATAAGTAGAGCAGTAGACTGCTTACCTCTGACCTCTTGCCTTAGGTAGGTTTTAACTAGTGCTCAATTTGTATTAACCAAATACATATAATAATTATTATTAAGTACTTCCTGAAATTTGATTTATTAAGGAGAGACAATTGTATTATGAATTTCATTAAAAAATGGAATTGATTTCCCGCAACATTTTTCAATAGGGTGTCAAAACTTTTATGCATTTTTATTTTAAGCATTCTAAGGGAGAGTTAACAGCAATCATAAAGATTTATCCTTTTTACTGCCTCGATTTATTTGTAACAATTAATTACAGATGTAGCGCATAATCATTATGACACCGTATTTTGTAGGATAAAATGTATATTTGTCTTGCTATGTCAATAAGCTTATCAATGGGTACTAAAGCAGACTGGGATAGTAAGATAATTTAGTCTCTACTAGCGACCCGCCCTCGCTTCGCTTCAGTTTATGCGAGTTTTCTGTAACACACATACACAACGTAAAACAGAACTTATTATAACTACATAAATACCTTCATTGAGAAATCATCTAGCTGATGATGAAAACCACACCAAAAACCGTTGCTTGGTTTAAGGGGAGTAGAACAGACAGAAAGACGCGGAAAGCGACTTTGTTTCATACTATACTAGAGGACGCCCGCGACTTCGTACGCGTAGAATTAGTTTCCCGCTACTCCCCCCATTTCTTCCCGTTGGGGGTCGATTTTCGGAAAATCCTTTCTTAGTGCTCACTTACATCATAAAAGGAACCTCTGTACCAAATTTCAAGTTTCTAGGTACAGTAGTTTCGGCTGTTTGTTGATATATAAGTCAGTCAGGTTTGCCTTTTATATATACCTACCTACCTACCTATACCTATAATAATAATACCTAAAGAAGATGAAAAAAAAGGAAAGATATGTATACTCATACGATTCCAGATACCCTGATGTATCGCATCCATATGTTTATGTTTGGGAGCGCCCGGGAAGCCATCAACCGAGCCAATCAGCGGGCAGAATGATTCATTGTTCGCTGCTCTCGGTCTGAAGGCTACACGTGTCGGGGTCTTGTTTACCACCTGTGGGGTTATTCAGACAACAACATACAATTCTTCGTCGACATGATAGAAACCTTACATAAATATTGGAAGATATTACACAAATTGACCTAGTCCAAAACTAAGCTCAAGGCTTGTATATAATCTGGGTACTAGATAACGATGAACACACTTTTATAGAGAAATACATATTTAAATACATAGAAGACATCCAAGATTCAGTAACAAATTACTTGTACAGTCAACAGCATAAATAAGTGATCATTTATGTACCTTGTCACTTTAACGTCGTGTTTGAAATGTTATACAAAATTGTGAAACGATTGAAAGCGACAAGGTACATAAATGATCACTTATATATGCTGTTGACTGTACCTATCACTTATACAGTATCATATAATAATATTAGAGACTATTTAGCTTCTGCCTGCAACTCCGAACGCGTGGATTTTGATCATAGTTATTTCCTCGAGAAAATTTTATTTTTTTCGGTATGAGAAGAAGCCTCAATGTGCCTTGATGTGTAAATCCAGGGTAAAAGCTATCTCCAAAATATTAGGTACCTATCAACAATACCTTAAATAATTGATATGTTAAGTTTTGGATTCAAATGTGTTGAGAATCTTGTATTTTAAAATTCTGGTATTTCGGCAATGATGGAACCGCGTCGTCTTTTTAAGGGACTGTATACCTTTCATTGCAATGTTACCTAACAGTTATCATTTATGGGCCTTCAAGAAGCTATCATATCCGTAAAAGGCCAGCATTAACTGAAATTTTGTGCATTGCTAGTGTTCAAAGACATTTAAAGAATTAACTGGGCAATCAGCTTGCTTGATCTCACATAATTAATCAGCTACTTATGACCTTAGGTTATCTGCACTTTTTTATATATGGGGGCCAATGACTTATGTTTTAAAAAGAAAATATTTGTAATTAATAAACTCAAAAACAACATGACCGATTTTGAAAATCCTTTTACCATAGAATGCTATATTATACAGAGTAACAAAGGCTATGTTTTATTTTTTTAAGCGGATAAAATCACGGGCAACAGCGAGTAAATTACAACGACAGGAAATCAACGTCGATTTTAATACGTTTCGTTAAAGAATAACGGTTGTGTATTGAAATAAGAGTGCGGAAGTAACAAACGATGGCGTTCGATACCGTTTGTAATCGCGCCTGTATTTGAGAAGTGTAACTTTCGGATGTTTAGTAAACAGTACAAAGTTCGCCACGATTTAAACTGGGAAAAACTTTTCCATTGGAAATTAAGGAGAAACGCCGTTTTATATTTGGTTCTCAATATGCATACGTAACTGACTAATAAACAGACAACGCACAGCCGAAATCGCTAAACGAATGTAGAGAGTTTAGGAAAAATATTCCTGGGGTACCTTAAGGATACACTAAGATAGGATTTTTCGAAATCCCCCAAGGCTGGGTCCACATTTGTATCATTTTGGCGATCACGATCATGCGTATCTTATCGAGCCCAGACGCCCTAGCCAAGATGCAAAGGTTACTAAGGTTTATCTTTTCTATCACTCTCAATGTATGGGATGACCTTCTCGTGAGTAGCGATACACCACGTGGTCAACTGTCATCCCATACATTAAGTAAAAGAAAAGAAAAGCGTTTGCATCTTGATTACGGCCCCAGCTCAATATAACGTAAAACGAATCCTACGAGTATGAAATTTAAATATTAATCAACATACAGTTCTAAGAGCGATATACAGAGCGAAAGTGAGTGGAAGGGTCGAAAGGAGCCACCCTAGGCGTACTTTTTCGAATCAAATCGCAGAAATACTGGAAAAGGGCCGAATCTTAAGTACCCGAAACCGACGTGCATGCATGACTCGATGTATGAATGTAAAAGAAGCGAAACAGATTGTCAGGATCGTAGCAGGTGAAAAGAAGTGGTCTCTGCCTACCCCTCTGGGAAACAGGCATTTTTTTTTAATATATAGGTATGTATGTATGTATACAGTTCTGTTTGACTGTTTATTAATTTGCTTATCCGTCTGTTTTTAACAAAAAAACAAGGCATGAAATCGATTTTGTAGTACATTTTTTTTTTATTCGGAGGCGTGCAAAAAATACCTTATCTACAACACACTAAAATCATACGCATATAGCAAACGATATTTTTGGTTTATCAGGTCAAAATTAACAGCGGATCATGAGTGTCTATCGTGATCTGTCTATTCGCATCTGTTGTGAGGCTTGTAAACAGTAAACGATGCGCGGGAGTGGGCGCGGCCACGTGGCCGGCCGAGCTGTACATTCGCTGGCAAAACTCTACGTAGATAGATAGATAAAAACAAAACAACATGAAAACAAATTTAAAAAAAAACAATAAATGTAAATGGTCGTGTTAAGCAGGCAGCGCTGAAAACTGCAGCGCTGGTATTATGCCAGAACCAACGAACCAGCCAATTTATTTGGGCTTCGCACCCGAACGGTGTCAAACTATACCTTAAGCGTACGCTGTCCGTCTGTCTGTCTGTCTGTCGGAAAGAATAAACTTTAAAAGTTGTATCTTTTGAAACGTTACATACAGATAGTGGATTGATTTTTGTTTCAAAATATGTGTTTATACAGCGGCATTTCTAACAAGTGCCTAACACAAGTTTCTAACGTTACATTTTTTTTTTATGAAAGTTTAAAGTATTAAACAAAAAAGAAAGTTATTTTCAATGTAAGTATATTTTTTTTATATGTGGCTCTCCAATTGTGTGGCTAACCCACTCTTAGGAAGAAGCACAAGAAGATATTAATTCTGCATGTAGGAGGTGCTCGCTTGCGCGCTGAACGTTTTGTTCCACAGGATTTTTTACTTAGTTTTTAACTATAGTATTGATGCTAAGCCGATGACCGTCGAAATAAATATCAATTAAATTACCACCAAAATTAATGCCCCCTTAACATGACAATGAGCAAAGTTTATCTCGTACTCTCCAGAGAGCTTATTGTCTAACGCACTCGCAATCAGGATCGTTTTCAATTTGAAAATCGAAGGCTTGTCTGCATACAAAATGAAAACAATTGCTCCACTTTGAAGCCGGTTGCGATTGCGAGTGCGTTAGACAATAAGCCCTCTGATGCCAAAAAACTACATTTCTATAAACTACGCTTGTAGATCCCAAAAAATATATTTATGTAGTTATGATTTAATTTATATTAAGAAATCACTTTTCTCCCCACCCGTCCTCCAAGTTGGTCGAAAGACACGTCTATGGAAATCTTTTTATGGCGGCGATAAATAAATAAACTAGCGTCCGTACGAAGGCAGCCCCGCGCAACGCAGGCTGCCATACAAACGTATTTATTTTATAACTATTCTCACTCTTTATTTAATCACCAACCGCTCCGATCCTCTGTCAATTGCTTGACTTTCTGGTACGGCCCAACCTTAACCTTCTATTTTATATGCTTAAAGTTTTTTTTTTTTTTTATAAGAGTGTGAGGCAAACGAGCAAGTAGGTTACCTGATGGGAAGTAATCGCCACCGCCCATAAACACCAACAGCTCAAGAAGAGTTGTTTCTTGTTGGTCTTCCTCTGCCTCTCTTTCCTTCTATCTTTCGGAAAAGATTGTTTCGTAGCAAGTGTCCTATTATTGTCCCGGGATAGAAAAAACCCGCGATGTAACGGCGACTCCTTCTTTCGGAGCTGATATCTCTTAAACGGCCCAACCGATTTTTATGAAACTTAGCTAAGAACTACCGCTAGAAAACCTGCTTTCAAATAAAAAAGTCGCATCCAAATCGGTTCACCCGTTTAAGAACTACGGTGCCACAGACCAACACACACACACACACACACACATAGCGGTCAAACTTACTAACACCCCTCTTTTTGCGACGGGGAGTTCTGAAAACGTCCACGTGGTAATCTATGTTAACACATGGTAAGCTCTTATTAACTTGTTAATAAAGGCGCCCGTATCAAAGAAAAAAGGCCGGATCCCCGGTCTTGAACTTTAAGGGTTGTGAAATGTATTAAAATTGACTTCTTATCTGTTTAATACTATAGTTCAAAGTACTTGTTCAATTTATTATTGTATTTGTATGATCCAGTGGCGTCAGTAATTCAAGCTTTAAGCTTTTTAGCCATTTCCCGCTTTCGAAAAGCTCCCGTATCGTATTATAATTAATGGCCGGTTCAGAACTGCAGAGCTTTTATTTTTGGAGAGATAAAAATAAAGTTATAACCGTATTATAAAGTTGACGTGTAATAATGTATGAACTCAATAATATAATAAAAGAAGAGGAGAAAATCGATCTTCTCTTAGTTCTATCTATGTTCATTGTTCCATTTTGTTTGTGCAAATGACATACATATTTGATTAGCTCTTTGGTTCTATTCTAGTCGGCGAAACCATATTGCTTTTGACATTATTATCGTGTTGTTTTTAATTCGGCCGCCATTACTTTCGAGTGAAATACGATAACATGTCAAAAGCAATGTGTTTTAGGTACTTAGTAGAATAGAGCCCCAACTGTATTTTATTTTAGGAAAATTAAAGGTTAGTGCTCAGCAAAACAGCATTATTATGATCAAATACTACGATTCGCGAATATATTCAACATTATACAGGGTGGTACTGGATAAACTAATAAATTTTAGGTTAATTTATCGGTAAAACATTTTTTTTTTACCCACTGTTTTTTTTTACAGAGTTTTAAACTGTTTTAGTAAAGCTTGGGTAGTATACTTACTTGTGACGGTGTAACTTTTGATCTAACAGCCCAAAAAAGATAAAGAAAATGCATAGTATTGACATTAGTTAGGTTTATAATAATTGATAACAATATTAAACCAATTAAAAAAAATTGCTGAGTAACTGCTTTTTTTATTGAAAATTACTTCAAAAAGGTCATTTTGTTTTCATAAAAACACGATTTTCTCAATATTTCGCAGATATTTTACCACTTATTTTTTTCTTATTATTATTCTTCATTTAATTAGGAATAATAATAAGAAAAAATAAGTGGGTAAAATATCTGGAAAATATTGAGAAAATCGAGTACCATCCTGTAAATTGTTAAAACCAGGGCCGGTATTAATTCTAGGCGGTAAAAACCATATCGTCGCTAGAAATCAATAATGCTGTAACCCTCAAAAATCAAATTTTACACTAGAGCCAAATTACTGAAGCAAAAAATTTAAAAAAATCATAACTTCTAAACGGTAGAAGGTTTTTTGACCCCCTTTTGAAAAAATAATTAAAATAAATGCTTTTATTTAACTGAATAGTCAAATTTCATGTAAACTAGGTTTAAAGGTACTTTTTGCGGGTTACAGCATTTTTTTATTATTTTTTTACCAGAAAGAATGCTGTAACCTATAAGGAAAATGTATGAAGGTGTTATTTAAAAACCAAATGAAAAGCAGTTTTAAATTGCTGTAAATAAATCATAACCGTTTAAAACGTTTCTGGTCAAAAAACATTTACAAATCAAAAAAAAATTGACTACAGTCTTGCTGTAACAGGATTTAGGAAAAAAAACAAGGTATAATAAAATGTCGTTCGTACAATATTAAGCTGTTTGCAAGGCGTTTAAAAGAAACACGTTTAAGAAAACCATACCTTTATTCAAGAAATTGTAATCTCTATAATACATAAAAAACACTCGCACGTACTTATTTATTTATCTATTTATTTATTAAAATACGAAGCGTCGGTATGATTCATAGGTATTATGTGACAGATTTTCGTTGTTATGTAATAAAATACAAATATAATTCGATGTAATCTGCCAAATTACCATGTAGCGTAACACCCGCAAGAGAATTATCATTATCACTATCTAGGCGAATGGACTATAGTTTATGCGCCTCCTCGGGGCTAAAACAATCTCAATACAAAATTTCATCAATTTAGCAGTTTGTGCGTGAAAAGCTAACAAGCAGACATTTTATTTGTGCACCATAGAGCACCTATAGATTAACGAATCACAAATAAACAATAAAATCGATGTATTACAGGGAAGCTCTGTAAGGCCGGACGGCACCTAGCTGCGCCTAACACTTCTCCACAAAAGTTGTGATTCGTTGAGATAATATTACGTGTGTCCGGCATTAGACTCCGTCCGGCCTTACGGGACTTCCCTCTAGTAGTATACCTACTACTCGGCTGTCTTTGTATTTCAATGGAACACGAGTATCAAATACCTATTATTGTCATAGCGAGTCAGAGCGGGACAACGATGACAGCCGAGCACTAATTAATACTCTAGAATTACTAAAAATGGACATTCAATAAGTTAATATATTGATAAATAATTCAAATGAATCAACTTGCTTAAATGCCATGCCTAAACACCTTTTCATGTTAGTTAAATTACTTCGTGGAAGAAAACCTACATTAAAAATATAATAATTGTTATTCAAAACCCACTTTCTCATTTATAAATTATTAATTTGTTAAATAATACAAAATTTATTCACGATTCTGCGGAGTCCAAAATATGCACTGCACTTCAAACCGACCGCCGTATGCCGCGTGCTTCACAAGGTGAGGGAGGGGGGAAATGTCGTAACGACATCCAGTGCTTGTGAAGTCTGTGACTTTAAAATGTCATAACTGCTATAAAATAGGAAAAATAACACGTTTGAATTGCTGTATGTAGCTGTGCAATTTTAAATTAAACCCAAAGAAATGCTGTAAATAACATAATTCAAAAAAATTGGAAAGCAAAAACGCTGTATAATGTTAAAGAGAGGAAGTTTCTTACCTTGTTTTGCTGTAAGTCCCATATTGACAAAATACACCGGATTTTAAGCGGGTTACAACACTTATTTCTTCTTCAATAATCCAAATATCACAAAAAACGTATGCTGTTTATTTTTTATTTATCATCGTAGAAACACGAGACCCAGACCAATCGACGCAGAAAAAAAAATGCTGTAGGAATATGTAAAAAAACGATTTTGGTAGTTGGACCGGGTTACAGCATTATTGCTTTCTAGCGACGATATCATCTTTGATCTGTTATCCTTGTCGTTGTCAACGTTTTGATAGCTCTTATTTAGTTGACAGTAAAGGCGGCTGACGTCAAAACAATACCATAACAGAGGGCCCTGCCAAGGTGCACTACGGTAACTAGCGTTTCTATTCGTTTCATTTTTAAACCAATCGCGTCACTGATAGATCACGTGACTTTTCGTATCACGTCATCTACCAGTGAAGCGATTGGTTTAAAAACGAATTGAATAGAAACTCTAGTTAGCGCAATGCATCTTGGCAGGGCCTCCAGGTCAAATACGATACCTATGGTTTTTACTGCCGGAAATAGAGGCCCAACATGTTCCACGCAGCGAAAGGGACACGGCTATACTGCCCTTCTAAATAGAGCGGACATATGCGCAATTTGATAGTCAAAGCAAATTTAACCCCCTACGTTTAGAAATAAGGTCACAAATAAACACGCGGTTCTATGAACCAACGCCCTTCTTTCTAAGGAGGGCAGTATAGCTCTGCCCCTTATCTGCATGATAATAAACAAGTTTGAAGAACAACACCACAACCTTTGAACTTCCCTAAGTGTTTACGTTTCCCAGTATTTTTTTAACGAAAACGAACGAAATAATAACTTGTCAATCCGCAACAGAGCTGAGTTCTTACGATCTATTATTTATGGATTAGCTACTAGCTACTGGTTTTAACAGAAAAAATACGAGCACATTACTTTGTTATACTGGCGTCATTCAACACAATGTTTGGTTCAAAGAAATAGTTCACAATAAATTTCTGTTTTTAGTATTTATTGTTATAGCGGCAACGGAAAAACAGCATCTGTGAAAATTTCAACTGTCTAGCTATCACGGTTCATTAGATACAGCCTGGAGACAAACAGACAGGCGGACAGTGGAGTCTTATTAATAGGGTCCCGTTTTTAACCTTTGGGTACGGAACCCTATAAACGTAAAACCCTGATCACTTGATGCTAAAGTGACTTCCTACCTGTTTTGTTATCAACGGGTGATAGAATTGCCAAGTGAATTTTGAAACAAACAACTTTATAACAATAATATTTACTTGTTTGCATCTTTGATCTCGAATTCCGAATCTCATTTCAAGTTTAGTTTTGTTCCATTCGTGTTAGCAACGTCTGAAATAACTGGAATACAAAACTTTTCGTCAATAGAATAATTTATTTCAATTCAAATTATAATTAAAGGGTTAATTCAAATTCAAATTATAATTAAAGATAAATTAGTTCGTTCGTTTATAGGTATGATAAGTAAATTCCTTTTTACTGATTAAAGTGATTAAATATTAAAAATAAAGCCAAAAAATAATAATGATAAATCAAATATAGTTAAAAATAAATGCAAAATACTGCTTAAAACTAGATATATTTTCACAAAATTACTTCAAAGTTAGCTAAGTGCAAGCAAGAAACATAGTCTAAATTAACGGGCTTCTCTTTGCTTTTACAACAAACGCCGTAGATATGGCTGGATGAAAGCAACCAAGATACTGCCAAAGTTAACCAACAAAGGTGCCAGAGTTTTACAAACTTATGCGTACAACTAAAAACATCGCCACCATCAGATCGTTCATAGAACTTTGTACGTGCAAGAATTAATTCCGGTCTCGCAAAACGGAAGAGATAAGTTTGCGCACTTTGTTTTCCCCCTAACTACCCTAATAGGGGACGGAAAGGTAAGTTTCGGGAAAACAACTAATAAATAATATTCATAGAGTAAACACCGGAGGAAGTTTTTGCGAAGCTTGTTGTTTTACCTTACGGGTAACCGGAATTAGCAACGTTACCGGGATGTAGGATGCGATGTAAAAACGGATCCGGAAATGTTTTCGTTTCCGACATCAAAGATGTTTTATGGTATGTTTTATTATAATTTTAGATGAGGCTGTTCAAACGAATGCTCATTTCAAATTATAAAATAAAGGGGGAGGAAAAAAAGGCAGTGTTTTTCCGGGTGTGATTTTAAAAACGTAAATTTTATTGAAACGCGTGTTTTTATACTCGTCAAAGAAACACGTGTTACATTTTATCGTATTTTCAAAGTTATGATAACTCTTATTAATGGGTACCTATTATTTTATCGAAAAACTTTTCAACGAACGTATCATTATGCAGAATTTTCATTTCATCGAAAGGCAATTCTCGCCGCTTGAGTTTTTTTTTTATTTTAACAATTTTAACCAAACCTAACCTAGTTAATTAATGTTTAAGATATCCTGAAAACATCTTGGTTTCAGCAGAATCTACCGTTCGACAAAATGAAATTCGATGAAATGATACAATCGATGAAGTGAAATTCGATAAAATGATGGGTTACCATTATTAATTTGACAGTATTGGCGACCGAGTCGATAACAATACAAATACAATAGAGGAAAAGTAAAGTAACTTGCCTGCTAGCTTACTTACTTGTTTTCGTAGTAAACGCACTGGTAACATGGCCAGTGAAAAATTTATAACTAACTAGAGGACACCCGCGACTTCGTACGCCTAGAATTAGTTTCCCGCTACTCCGCCCATTTCTTCCCGTTGGGGGTCGATTTTCGGAAAATCCTTTCTTAGTGCTCACTTAGATCATGAAAGGAACCCCTGTACCAAATTTCAAGGTTCTAGGTACAGTAGTTTCGGCTGTGTGTTGATATATAAGTCAGTCAGTTTTGCCTTTTATATATATAGATTTCTGAACTTGTTTCTCTTTTCACTTGGTTTTATGACCAGTTTCTAATGAAAATAAAATGTTAATTATGTACACAACGACCAGATACTTCAAGAAAGAGCAGCGTTGTAGAGGAAAAAGGCCATTGAAATTACCGACATAGAGAAGAATTATTTTCGAGTCTTAGGATTGCAGTCTTGGGAATGTAAATCTCTATGGGTCTCAGATCATTCTGTGGATCAGGGCTCCATTTTGACGACGACTCTACACAGCATAGTAACATGTATCTTTATCACCAAGCCCGATCTCTTCTAGCCAACCTTCGAGCATTAGAGTTGTGGGAAAAAAACTACTAATATAATAGCACATTTAATCTATCAGTCCGTCTATCCATTAGCCTTACCTCGGTAACTGTTATCTCGGCGCACTTAGCAGACAATAGCGGGTTCGGATCCCGGCAATTTACTTAGATACACTTATCTTTATGGGTAAAAGAAAGCGAGATACGCGTTAAGATTTGCGGAGAAACAAAAAGATGATGTTAACAGGCAGATTACGAGTACTTTACGTAAGTAATAAGACTAATAGGTACAAAACAATGATTGTTTAATACAAGTTAATGACTTACTAGCTTTTGCCTGCGACTCCGTCCTCTCAGAAATTTAATTTGTTTTTCCGGAACAACAAGCTCCATGTCGAAAACTGAACTTTCCCTGTTCTAAATTTTTCATCGATTGGTTGTGACGTTTAACCGAAAACATGGAATTAACGAAAAAAAACTTTCTTTTTAAGTACCGTAAAACTATACAACTACGTTCCTGGCCTACATCAAGAGTCCAATTTTACTTATCACATTATTCTAAAAATGTGGTAGCTATAGCTAGAGTTTAGAGGAACCGATTTTAGGCCAAACTGTACATATACCCAGCAATAATAGCAGTAAGGTATCATATTTTAGAATAATGTGAGGAAAATTGGACTATTGTTGAAGGCTAGGACCATAGTTGTGTAGTTTTACGGTACTGTTCCGCTGCACTGAAATCCTCCCGGGGGAATACTTTCATGAGCCTAGGTCAACGGGAAGTACCTTAGGTTTTGATTCAGTGTCAAAATATGCGACATATGCGGCAAAATCGGCCGTATCTTTAGATAGCGTTTATTTAGAAGTTTGATTTTTTCATAGCTCCAAGTGATTGCAGACCTAAGTATTTGATATGAATTTCAACTTGATACCTGCACGCGTTCCTGAGAAAAAGGGTATTGACAGATGGACAGTCGGACAACGAAGTGATCCTATAATGGTTCCTTTTTTCATTTTGGGGTACGGCACGCTAAAAAAATGCGCTGCACGGGTGCGTCAACGTATGTAAAATCAAGTAAGCTAAATAGCATCAAAACTTGAAGTAGTGGTTTGTATCTACATTGTTTTCACAGACGTCTATGTAACGATTCAAAATTGAGGTTAAAATACGTCGATTGTATACAACAAGCAAGCTTAGCAAATATGACAGCTTACTAGGATTATCATTTATATTACAATTTCTTTTTTTTGGGTATTTGTAACACGTTGTATAAACATATCAAACGATTTCATAGTGAGGTTTTGATAAAGTTTTATTTGAAATTTATCTTATGTTATAGAATTGCAACAATAACATTAAAGTTAATCATGATAGAGCTGATTTGTAAGCATGGTCTAATCTAACTAAACATGATACAAGATTAATTTGTATTTCTGAACCAAAAACTTTCAAACAGATTCATATGTCGTATTGAACACAAACGACTAACGCTCAAAAAATCCTAACAAGCGATATATTAATGAGCAACAAAACTCTGTAAGTAACAAAGGCCGCCATTTTGTTTCCACACAATCGCGCTGATCGGGATCGAGCAAAGGGCAGCGCCGCGGGCGCACCTGATCTATTGCTTGATCTTGCGCATAGGGTAACGGTACACTAGGCAACTGTAAAGCAACTTTTAACAAGAAAACAGCAGTATTTACGAGGATTGTGAAGCTAAAAATGTTCATACAAAATGCGATAACGTTTCTCTCCCCTTGAACCTAGTCCGATTTTAACGATTTTTTGATAAGTTTTTTATTCCATTTATCATTTTAATTTGAACCGCCTGCCTTTTTTTTATTCTATAGAGGACAAACGAGCTGTCGGCTCACCTGATGTGAAGTGATCACCGCTGCCCATGGCAGAAACACCAGGAGAGGTATTGCAGCTGCGTTGCCGGCCTATAAGGAAAGAGTGTGTATAACTACAGAGTACAATAATATTAACTTATCTTCTTTGTAAATTTGTCTCGAAGAGATGACTATTTAGCGATAACACCGCTCTTTTTGTATTTATGTACTTTCCATGCTGTTATTTTATGTGGTGTTCAATAAATAATATTTGTATTGTTTGTATTTTCTATTTTAGCTAAGCGATCTCGCGTCGCTCTCATGCGCAGGCGCCCTTACCGAAGCGCGGCCGGTCGGCGGCGGCGCCGGCGCCGGGGAAAGGTCGCACCACACCAGAACGTGAATATCACCGTCCATTGTAGGTACCATTAGTATACTTTTCAAACTGTATCGTTATTTTTTCTATCTTTTTTAACTATTCAATAGACTGGCAGACGGTATCCTTTGTTCTCACGGAATAGAAAAAACAGTGGAAGTGGCATGAGCTTCGCTTAGTATCAGAACTTTTTCCGACAATATTCAAACTATCATAAAAACAACACACCACCATGGAAAATGTTTTTGGTGCAGTTATCGCACTTTGCATGTAAGCCCTTTGACAAAAAAACTTATTTGATTATTGGTCCTTCGAGCCGGATAGCCCGACAACGCAACTGCGTTACGCCCCGCGACTTTCTTCGCGGCGCCGGCGCCGGCGCGTCATTAGAAAGGCGCCCGCGCAGATTTATGATCCAGCGCAGAATGGAATATTAGTGAAAAGAAACTTGTAACCGTTGTAACCTGTTGGTCGAGAACTCGACTCGAGTTCTACCACAGAGTTGAGAGCAGACCATAACGGTATGAAAAATATCGATACCAAAACGTTACATTTCGTTAGTGTTTTAAATTTCGTTTCAATATACCTAAAGATATTTTTCATAACGTTATTATAACGGCACATGAGAACTTGGCCATTTTTTAACGTTTACTATGTTGGTGGGTTCCATTTTACTGAAAGAAACTAGGCAAGTGTGAATAGCTTATAATACAACCTTTGAAACCTTTTTGGGATGTCGTCGAGACTTTTTATTGTTCAATTTAATAAGTAATTAATTGATTACGTGGACTAACTTACTGCCGCACACAGAGACGTCAATTTAATTTAATGCTTGATTAAAGTTGCTGTAGTCACCTTTCTTTACCACAACAATAGAATAAGACAACACGTCACTAAAAAAGTATTAAATTTAATTGACGTCTCTGAGTGCGGCAGTTAAAGTGACTTCAAAAAGTCACCCCTTTTCAAAATAACCCCACAAAATACTCTCCAAAGCTTATAATGGCATTCAGTTAAACCGGTGTGTCGCAGTCGCAGGAAATGCTAATATCACGACGCGCATCCATCTTGTCATGAATAATATACTTCAAAAAGTTTGGCCGCACCGGCCGCATTCACACTGTTGGGAGTGGGGCATGTCTATACTTGTTCAAATATTCAAATCTTATCAATATCGCATATCTTTCACTGTGTAAGAACACGCTCACAATGTTTTTGTAAACTTTTATTTAACTTGCAATGTTTGTATGCAAGTACACGCAAGGAAATTGATTCTTAGACCACTTTGGACTATGTCATAGTGATACTGTAAATAAAATCATAAGAAGTCTCTTACGTTTTGATTGATTACGTCACTTTGATACAGTCCAAAATTATAAACCAGTTCCTGTAAGGGCCTTTTTCACAATCGTTAAGTAAAGCATATCTGACACATAAATTTAGCCCTTTTCTTTTCTTACACTTGAACATAGACAAGGAGAGAGCTAACTTTAACTGGCACATAAGTAAATTTACTTGTCGATTGTGAAACAGGCCCTAAATGGAAATGGCAAAAATTTGGACCACATTTGCAAACTCGATGAAAATGCAATATTATGGAACCATGCAATGAGCTGGAGTGGATGCAGTTTAAAGGTGGCGTCAGGATCTCCGCTATACAACGTTGGGACTCATTAATTTGGTCTTGATAAGCAGATAATGACTGCAAAATGTGCAGTCTGCAGCAAAAACCTGCCCCAAAAATATTATTTTTACTCAACCTTATTTTAAATAATTTTAGGATTGCTGTTTTGGGATTGAATTACCATTATAAAAATCAGGCGGCCTATATGCTCTTTCTCTATGCCATGACAAAACATACAAGTGGTTTTAGTTGTACACTCAAAGCATACAAACAACATTTAGGGTGTGAATTGTCAATTAGATAGCTTAAAAGTCGCTTGTATTAGCTCGCTCGCTCGATTAACCAATTGACAAGAAAACATTTTTAGAGTTGCATACCTACCCAAAAAAGGGACATTAGCGGACTCCGGTCCGTCCCTCAGTCTGTCGTAGACTATATCTCATGACCGTAAGTAGTAGACAGTTGAAATTTTCACAGAGTGTTTATTTATAACAACAAATTATAATTTTAAATAAATGTGCGAGTCGGACTGTCACTTGGCCGGTTTTTAACAGAATAACACCTCTTCCATTTCTATCGCATAAACGTTCGCACGTTTGTATTCGCTCGTACACAAGCCAGCCCATTCAAAAGTGATACCCAGAGATACAAGCCGATATACTTGTCGCTCGCGCCTAAAGGTACTTTTCCAGCGGTGAGGCGAGGCGAGACGAAGCGAGACGAGTTTTTTTATGTTATGGAGAACGAAAACGAGCACACAGGCGACCTGATGGTAAGTGGGATCTGTCATATTTGCATCCTCAAGACAACAATCTTAAAAGCGCAAATGCGTTGCCAACTTTGAGGACTAAGATGGAATGCCTCTATGCAGTCTTTGCTAGGTAGTAATTTCATTGGTTATCTTATACCCAAAACATAAAAATGCGCACACTGCCGCTTAGAGGCAGTTTAAAGGATAAGATGGTGGTAGCAATCCGGACGGACACTGCACCACTTAAATTTAAAATATAAAAACACACCAAAGATGCTCGAAGAAATTCTCGTCTCGCGTCGTCGCCTCGCTTCACCAGTGGAAAAGCACCTTAAAGTGCGGAGTTCGCCAGCCCTGCTCCCGGGCACAATGGACCGGGTGACACGGTAAACATCTGTGTTACGGACACCTGTGTTTACGTTCACTTACCCAGTATTTACCTCTCGCGGTGGAAAGGTAGGGGTTTGCGAGCTTGGTTACACGAGAGCAAAACAACGGGGAAAACAGCAAGGTCTTTTTGAAACCTGAGTGTTGTTCTCACAGGTCTTACTAAAGTTGGGTCCACATTTGTATCATTTCGTCGTATCGTATGTCCGTCGCGTTGCACCGACGCGTATCGAGATCGCTAGTGTGGACGCACAATCAGCGCGATCATGCGGCGCGCCGCATCTGATCGCTCGGGATCGATGTTGATACGCGTTTATTATATACCCCGCCCACTCGCGATCGGATACGAGTATCAAGATCGGTAAGTATGGACGTGTTTTGATACTGTATTACGATACGAAGTTATGATTTGATACGCGATACGCCGTGATCGCTCGCTCTCGAGGCGGTTTTTCCCCGATCATCAAAGGGGATACGGATAGCGTCCACACTTAATGCGGCGTTATGAATTTATGATACGATACGCTGCTACGCTACGGTTAGTATGGACGCATTTTTTCACGCGACGATTGTAGTGATACGATGTGCCCAAAGTGAGCGTCCATACTTAGGATACGCGAGCTCGATACGATACGAGTGATCGTGATCGGCAAAATGATACAAATGTGGACCCAGCTTTAGACTTTACAGTTAGAGCTGTCTTAACAATACATCAAGAATATGTTTAAGATGTCGAGGCAAGATGGGCTAAACGAAACTAAAGTAAGGGCTCAATACCCTTACCATGACTAAACTACCGTTCTCGGTAGCGAATCGAATGCTCTGTCCCTCACTGTATTCATAAGCGGCCTGCACACGTAAAGTTCGGACCGCGGGAAACGCCACGTGCCGTTCCAATCTTCGTTCCGAACCGTACGTGTAAATGCAACTGTAATAGTAAAATAGTAAAAAATGTACGGTTCGGAACGAAGACTGGAACGGCGCGTGGCGTTTCCCGCGGTCCGAACTTTACCTGTAAAGGCCGCTTAGAGTGCGAGGCTGGAGTAAAATATACAGCTACTTCTCAGACTGACCGTGCTAAAGGTACACAATTTTCGGGATCCCTTTGAATTCCCGACACTCATTTGACTGAATATATCATATCATCGAAAGCTAATTTCTGCTGAAACCTTATTACGTAGGTTAGGTTAGACCTGTGACAACCAAAAAATTTTAACTCCTGCACGCGTAACGCCTGTCGATTGAAATGAAAATTCCTCAAAGTAAAACATTCTGTAAAATCAGTGTTGATGATTCAAGGGTGAACCACAATTTTTACCTTAACCCGACCTAACTGAATAATTGCGCGTTCTGAATATTGGATTGGAAATGAGTTGAGTTGAAGTCTGTTGAAGTGTTCATAGTGGCCCAGAAATTAATTACATACACTGTACTTAGTATTGTGTTGAACCCTGTTCGTGGGAACTATGACCTAGGCCCAGCAGTGGGACTGTACTGTGATGCAAGCTGATTATGGTGATGTTAAGTGGAATGTGGGCTTAATCGGTAGCTACGGGATTACAAACTGCGCCTGCATAAATTTGAATAGCAACGACTTAATTAGTCAGATTAATTAAATCAGAAGGCGCTTTTAACATTTTGTTTATGTTGTTGTTTCAGTTATATTTGATCCTTACAAAAAACTGAATCGAGTGGCGGCATATTTTTTTTTGTCGAATACCCTATTGTGATGATATGATAATGCTAATCACCAGCCAAAAAATATCGGACACTGGTCTATTACCTAGCCATAAGAGCGTGTCAGATATTTTTAAGCCCAATATATACGAGTCTAACTCTATATCTATCTAAACTATACTATAATTATTATTTATAAAGAGGTAAAATTATGTATCTCTGTGTTTGTATGTTAGGGAAAATCTCTGAAACTATTGTACCGATGTAAAAATTAATTCACCAATAGAAAGTTACATTACTGAATATATTTATATTGTTTAAAGTTTAAAATCATCACAAAGTGGATGCGTATTGAATAATTTACTGGTAATTGTTAATCAAAACTTTACAATGAATACACGGTTTCAATACCGATTTGTCGAGCACCTGTCGTTATCAAATCGTACCTTTTGTTCTATTAATAGGTCCATTGTCGATCCCCTAAGAGTACCCCAGGGACCTATTCTAAGTTGTGTAATGTTCCTTTGTAGTATTTAATAGGGCTGGTTGTTCATTGTTTGGTTAAAGGAAACTTTAGTTACATAATGTGACGTTTAAGTGTTGTATAACCTGAATTATTTTATGTTCCTAAGCTGATTACATATTTTTTTTAAATTTTGAACTTCAGTTCTGATGCAAGTGTTTTTTTTTTATTGAGACTAAATAATCTTTAATCCTAACCTAGAAATAAAGCCACACAACATTAGTGACTGTTTTTCTTTGCCTATAAGTAAGAAAATAATCAAGGTTACGATTAACACATAAGAAAGTTTACAACCTTTGAAAATTACCGACACCTAGTCGTGTATGCAATAGCTGGTTTCTTTAAAAACCATATCTTCCACAATCCAATTCACAAATTATTTTGTAACTTAGATAGAAAATATAGTAAAAGGATAGGACCTGATGAAATAACTATTAGGTAGATATAGATAGATACAAGCCCCCGATAAAAGGTGACCCCTTCTTTCAGAGCTGATATCTCTAATAAGGCCCGACCAATTTTCATGAAACCTAGCTAAAAACTACCGCTAAAAAACCTGCTTTCAAATAAAAAATACCTCACTCAAATCGGCACACCCATTTTAAAGTTTACCTGTTGTGTCATAGTTGTGTATATTTCATATACTTGCATTGAACTAGGGTGGTTGAACCAGTAATGGACAAGAACCCAATGATGGACACTTGATTCTTATTTTACAGAAGATAAGGGTTATTCGTTTGTTTTGCAACAATGGACCGTGTAAAATTTGAATTAAGAGTGATGTGTCCATTACTGGTGCCTGACAGTTAAAAGTGTCCATCGTTGGTGCCATCACCGTAATAATTATTAAATTAAAATCTGACCCATAAAAACAAGAGTCAGTTTAAGAAGAAAAAGTCGTCTAAACATCTTCACGCTTCCACAAATCTTCAGTTTATCCCCGAAATCCATAAATAAATTAAATCTCCCAACAATACCCAAGCGGCGAACAAGAAATTAAACCTTAGTTAACAGAACTCGTGCCACCGGCGCTTAACTAGCGGGCGATTAAGGTGAAACTTGGCCGATGAATTAAAACTAGAGCGAAGTTTCCCCATTTGTTTATGAATGGCTTTCTGGAGAGACGAGGGTGAACGTTATTTAAGCTCGAAATCGTCGCTAGTTATTTTCGTGTGGTGCTTATTAAATATCCTCAGAAAAAGTGAAAAAGGGTATAAGTCGACTTAACTCGTAATGAAAAAGGGTATACACATAAACGGAGTATAATAGACTTAAACCCTTTTTCACTTGTTGTTCAGAAGACTTATACCCTTCTTCACTAGGAACCCTAAATATCAGTAGCTCCTCCTGCAAACGACTACAATAATCCCAATCTATCCCAATCAGAGGCATATTTAGCACTCTGGCATAGAAATTGCGACTTATCGTGACACTGGACTCTATTCCAATTTGTTAAAACCAATCTCGCTTGTATATCGTAGTTATGCTGACGTCATGACCGTCCTTATTAACTTGACAGTAAAAGTCGTGATGTCAATAAAATAATTACAAAAAAAAAACATGAAGGGCTACAACAAATAGAGCCCCCTGTATAATGCCTTTTTCAGCCTTGCACCTGAACGGTAAGTTTACTTAATACCCTTTGTCGCCATTTTGCCATCCCTCGCCTTATCCGCCTTTGAATTATTAACGAGTGCTGAGATGTTTTAATGGTTTTCAGAGCAGGGGCTTATTCTTAACGCGCTTCAAGTAAACCTTTATACAGGGTGGTTGGAAAATCGACGTTTTTTGTAAGTCATGTGGTCATTTAAATAGGTTTTATGCGAGCAAATTATTGTAATAACGTTTTTGACATACCCTGTCGAATGAGGTATAAAAACAAGGACAGTATCAAATCATTGCAAAATAATAAATCCAGAAGCATGCCTTATTGTACTATTTTGGAGTGTAAAAACGATAGCCACACCAAAAACATATTCCATGGTGGCGTGCTGTTTTTATGATAGTTTGAGTATTGGCGACAACAGGTCTGATACTAAGCGAAGCTCATGCCACTTCCACTGTTTTTTCTATTCCGTGATAATAACGGTGTCGATCAAGAATACTCCAACACCTCGGATTAAACAGAAGAATGAGCGATCCTCCTGTTGTGCGGGCGAGCGCGAGCGCTTCCGGAGAGAATTAATTAAACGTGGCGTCACAAGAACTCCGCTAAAGACGCTTTGGAAATAAATACGTGTTGTCCTTGCTGTTTTGTAATTACTCGAAACCGTGTTCAACAATTAACTTTATTTATTTTATTTTAATTGCATATACAGGGTGCAGGCGATGGGCGGCTGTAAAGTGAAACTGTAGATGACACCATTTTCCAGAAAAGAAATTATTTAGTTCGTGTTTTTTCCTACAAATGCAGGTAAATAGACAAAAAAAATAAAAAACGAGCTTTTGAAAATCATCAAAAAAGATAATTGCGTCGCTAAAAGAAGTATTAGGTGCGTAGGTATATAGGTAAGTATATTGCCGCATAGGGAGAATTATAGCGCCGTTTTTACATTATTAGCTTTAGCTTGCTAAATACTTACGTTCTGATGATGATGATCTGATGATGGAGTCGGAAGGTGACGACAGGACCTTCGATAAAGTTAACGTAGACCCACCGTGGTAGGAGACTTGGGACTCATTCGTTTGTTTTAAATACGCTGAAAATGAGCTTTCAAAAAAAAGTACAGTCGTCAACAAAAGCTTGTCCTGAAAATGATATTTTCGATAGAAACTTTTTCTAAGGTCTTGGTATAAAAAGGCATAAGTAACATACCCATCCTTGCGCTCGTATCAATAAATACCGATTCCCATTCAACGCTGTCACTCCAAAACACTTATCAGCGCCGACCATCACTTTCCATGCGTTTTCTTCAGCTTTTCCATAAATAACTACACATCACACACTAGCGAGAAAAATAACATATGACTCGTATCACAGCAACTTTAAGTCGCATATCAAATGGCAGTTCGTGCAGCAAGTGATTGCGTAAGTTTGTTATGTTAGGGTTGGCACGTATCGTATTGGTTACGTGTCACGTCAGGCGCAGTTTTAGGCGAACAATGAGGGATAGGCCATTGTGACAGCCCTGACTTGTATGGGAATCGGTTCTTTATGAGAAAGGCGGGTTCATTAGGCCTGTCTTATACTTTGTAGGGCAGCTATTCTCAAAGTGAAATATCAGGCCAATTAACAATGTTATGCGAAGTATCAATATGTTTTTAATTAACTTCTCATCGCTGGATGTTCTTTAGAACGTTTCTGGCGCGTACTTACTATTAAGAAATTGTTTTTAACTCGGCCGCCATTACTGTCAACTAAGTCAAAGTCAAAGTTCTTTATTCTTCAATTTAGGCATAATATCATGCACCTATGAATGTCAAAAAGCATTACCACCGGTTCGAAAAATAAAAGCTTGGCCCCGAGAAGAACCGGCGTAAGAAACGCGGCAAGGCATATTTTTTTCAAAAAAAGTTTACATCATTCATAAGTTTACAATATCACAATGTTTTTGCACAGTAGGTGGCACTTTTTTTAAGCGTAAGTAGATTTAAGCGTAGAGCTATTGCACCGTTGAGAATACGTTAACATATCGAACGCAATATAATTTTACCGAGTAGAATACCTAGAAGCCAAGTGTTATTTATTTTTATGCTCCGTAAATTCTTTGGAACTAGTGAAAAAGGGTATAAGTCGACGTAACTTGTTCTACAAAAGAAATACATAAACGGGTATTCACGACTTAAACCCATTTTCACTTGATCTACAGGAGACTTACACCCTTTTTCACTAGTGCCCCAGAATTGGGATTGTTCATATTTCTACAATTACTCTAATTCGAAAACCATTTCGAGGAATAGGGTTTTAAAGCGGTTCTGCATTTTTTTTTTAAATATTTATCTATTTCGGATATTTCGATAAAAGTATATTTAACCTTTCTTTGCATGACTTTCGTTTTCGGCTTGAAGCCCTCCTAGGTGTATCTTACAATCAACACGATCAACAATCACTTTTTATCATTAGATATCATTTAATTGTTGTAATTTATTAGAAAATGCCAAATCAAATCTAAAATAATCAGGTCATCTATAAAATGTCTGCTAATAAATAAAGATTTTAAAACAAAACTGTTAGGTCAAATACAAAATTAATGAAATTGTTCTCTTGAAATTACCGATTCATTCGAATTAGAATGTAATAACCGTGAATAACTTTTTTGGGTCTATCCTAATTAAGGTTCAAAAGATATAGCCCTCTGGCAGACTGACTAACAGACGGAGTCTTAGTAATGGTAACCCATCATTTTATAGAATTTCACTTACTTAATTTCATTTCATTGAACGCTAATTTTGTGATGAACCAGGATCTTTTCAGATCTTAAATAATAATTATGTAGGTTAGGTTAGGCATTGTGACTACCAAAAATAAAAACTTATGCGGCGTGAAATGCCTATCAATTAAATGAAAATTAAAAGTACCCCTTAGTAATAGGATCCCGTTCGAACCCTTTGGGTACGGAACCCTAAGAACGACGCTTCGAGATAGCTTTGTTGTACAGTCGAGTTCATAAAATATGTGTACACTTTAGTACCTTGTCACTTTAATCGCTGTGAAAATTCATATAATGGCAATTTAAACATGACGAGGTACTAAAGTGTACATGTATTTATAAACTCGACTTTACGTTTGTCTGTTTAGCAACTCTCGTCCCTCTGGCTGGCTGTTTTAAATAGAAGTTAAGTCTAAGTTAAGATGTCTCCTAAGCCAGAACATCCAATATTTTTGTTAATAACGTTCATGCACCGGCTCGAGCCGCAATTACGGCCGGAAGCGGCGCCGGCGCCGTTAACTTTTACGATGTTGCCAACCGCACGGCGCCTAATGACTGCAACTCTTGCGCAGCACACAGACAAATATCAGTACGGAAGTTGCTATATACATTGACGATGAGTTAAGCCTAGATGGTAGTGACTAGTGACCCTGCTTACCAAGCTAGCGATCCCGGGTTCGATTCCCAATATGGGTAATTTTTTTGGTGTTAAGCGCGTGTTGCTGTGCTTTAGATATTTAGTAATATTGTGTGTTACGTGTATACAGCATTAAAGTTTGAAATGTTAATTCAGAACTAATTTAACGTTTAAATATTTTTTCTTCAATGGTTATATTGTGGAACTATGAAAATCAAATAAATACTCGCTTGTCATTCTTACTAGTTACTTTATTGTATGAGTAAAGAGTAATTTCGTGATTTCCGTAGTTCCACAATATAAAAAGTTAAGATAGTTCTAATTAGGATTCAATAAATATTTTAAGCTTTAATTCTTTATACATTACGTTACACGCAATATTACTAAAGCACCGACACAAAACTTTTTTTTTTTAAATGGCTCCCAATCTACTGTAAAATCTAATCAATCTATTCACATAGCAAAAATAAAAAAAAACGAATTGTCAAAACATTTTCTTTAATTTTAATGTCCCTCGACGCGACTAATATCCTAATTGATCTAATGAATGAGGTATTGAAGTAAGCTGGACTAATAACCTAACAAAACTGTCATTTAAAGTTGGCTTACTCCTTGTCTATTTTCAAGTATAAGACAGAGAAAGGGCTGATTTTATCTGTCAAATATGCTTTACTTGTCGGTTGTGAAACAGGTGGTAAGTATATATAATTTTGTACTTTCCTTACCTCTCAGTTGGTTACAATCTAATTTAATTGCAGTTAAAACTGACATAACTTATTTATAACTTAACACAAACACATTTGTTTGTCTTAAGTTATAAATAATACTAGACTTAATCAAAATGGGATACTTTATAAATGAAACGTATCGACATTCAACCTTTATTCAGCACATTTTGCATCAGTCTATTCTACTGTTTTATGATTGTCCACTGTCGCCAAGATGTCTTCCGTGCCGGCGTGGAACGTCGCTAGATACACGCAAATTAACTTCGCGACTCGAGACCGAGGCGAACACAATCTGCTAAAAACTTTCCGGAGATTTTGGAGCGTAATAGGGATTTATGCTTCATTATACGGAGATAATAGGGGAACACACGTGGAAGATAATGTTTCCGGAATAATAGCTGTTCCTTAAAACCTTATCATGTTTATCTGACTGATGTATGTGTGAGGAGTGATGGGCGGCGGATTTAAGATGAAAGTTTCAAAAGTGAAACTTTCATCTTAAATTCCATCAATATTCTGAAAGATATAAAAGTTAAGTAAGGTACTTAAATTTCTGAAAATTGCATAGTTTTGACATGTAATGTAATTAATGGAAACTTTCCATGGAATTTACTTTATTTGAAGTTTACTTGTGTCAGAATCATTTCCTTATAATTATGTAACTTTCAGAAACTGTAATTTTCGCAGTTAATGAAAGTTTTGCAATGTTTCAGAAATCGAACATCATCTATGTATGAGGCGTGCCAACAAGGAATTTGAATGTGTTGAAGCTACATTTCCTGACGTGACATAACTGATGACATGTGGAAAGTGAATAAAAAATCTACCACACCGCGGTGCACCGGTGCTCAAACTATGGTGACGCAGCGTAAACGCAGTAATGTGAAAAATTATGTCCACACCAGGTCTCATTTAGGCGAAAGTTGCGACGCATTAGTCTAGTACTCCGACTGACTCCCGTTAAATCTTCCGAAATGTAACGGAGTTAGTACCAATTTCACCAAACGATGTTAAATTTAATCAATGTTAATCGACTGTTAGTTCATACATTTTGACAGCTGTTAACGCTCTAATCGTCTGTTAAGTGGTTAACATCGTATGGTGAAATTGGTACTTAACTTATTAAGTAGGTAACGGATTAGCGACTAACTAAGTTAACTATACCTTAAGTAACCTTACCTTACTTTTTTGACATATTTCCGTATTGTCAACGTTTTGGTAGGTAACAGATGTTAACCACTTAACAGACGATTAGAGTGTTAACAGCTGTCAAAATGTATGAACTAACAGTCGATTAACATTGATTAAATTAAACATCGTTTGGTGAAATTGGTACTTAAAATTCTAACCTCAATTCAACAAATACTGGCTACACATGAAATTATAAGTTTGCTCAATAATTCGTAACAATACATTACTGGCGCCGGAAACAAAATGGCGGCAGGATATTGCGCCGCGTCCCTCAACTGTCTCATATCTGACAAATGTACAGAAACTCGACAAGCGTAGATACAGCACTGGCAGATAATTCTACAACGTTTTTACTTTTACAGTAAAAACCAATCGATAAAGAGATAATACAAAATCATAACTTATTTTTCGATATTTTATGTCTGGCTAAAAAGACCAAACATAGATAGGAAACAATCTAAAGCAATTACTTTTACGGGAGGTACTTACCTAAAACTTTAATAAAAAATAGGTACCTACCAATCACCGCCTATTCTTGGCGGTAAAATCCTAATCGTATTTTGACCTGTTATGATATTGTTTTTAACTCGTCCGGCATTACTGTCACGTAATAGACAGCCCATGTAAGAGCACCGTCAGGTAACAGGCGAACCCGGATCGGAAGCATCCCTTATAAAAGTAATGCAACGCATCTGTCATGCACGCCATCTAGTGGAATGCGTAGGGCGCATATTGCTCGGTTTTACGGCGACTCGAGCGTCTGCCGTGAGAGGAATAACTCAGTGTGTGTACGTCATGCGATCAAGACATGCCACCGGAATAAAAGAGCCGAGGGCACAAGTCTTGGGACGACACACACCTTGAAATACCTTAGATTTTAGTAAAAATAATTGAAAATTATACAATACAAGTCAACAAACTAATATACTTACTTCAATCAATCAATCATAAACTCACGCCTTCATTCCCAGAGTGGGGTAGGCAGAGCCACAGACTCACCAACAACTCCAAAAACTTGTTGATAATTATGTGACCACATTTTGCACAATATACTTACTTAACGTCAAAAAATGAAGTTAATGAAGTGAAGTACACTTTATGGCCGAAACCTATATTCAAACCGCGGACAGATAAGGCTTACTTCGGGTTCAAATTTGACATTTGCCCATACAAAATGTGTCAAATTTTAATCCGAAGTAAGCCTATCTATCCGCGGTTTGAATATTGGGTTCGGCCATTAGACGATAGTTAACCTAATGATTTTCTATTATTTACGCAAGAGCTAATATTAAATACCTTCTCCAATTACTGAAGGTTGGCCATCAACTATAAACATTAATCCTTTTTTTGGGAGACGGAACAACTCTGCAGCACTTGTGACTCCTCATTTGCGGATATTCCTTAACCAGGATTCGGCCGACACCGCGCTTTCCCGCTTATTTTTCCATCATTATAAGTTACAATAAGTCGTAGGTACCTTACAAAACGTGCCCCAAGGCTACCCTCCTTTACTTGACAATTTTCATAATCATGCGGTCCTGGTCAACTGGCCTCAAGACCTTGATATTGGAGACTCTGGTTCCAGCTAATAAATAAGTAGCATACGCTGGTCGCAATAGGACACCCATATTACAAAAGCCTCCACACCCTTTCTCAGATCTTCCTTGATGGTCCAAGTCTAGCATTCGTATAGTCAAAGAAATAGATTGTTTAGCAGTTTGACATAATGCTCGAAATAGCTGAGTTATAGCTACATCTATCGGCGTGACACGAGCACGACTAATGACACGTGGAAAATCTATAACCCGGCAAATTGAAGTGTTACGTCAAACTTGTTAACAATGAAATTCCTCTACTATATAGCATACACATACTAAAATATTATAAATTATAACACTTCTCTTAGTTTAACACAATAAACAAGCCATGCGGGGTTGTCCCACATCTGGGTCACGAAGTGTCAACCCTGCGCGAGTACCAACTGCAATTTGCCGCGAAACTACTTATTTACAAAATGGCCGACGCGTAGCGTAGCGCCGAGCTACAGTGCTTCACTCTGTAGAGGCTGCTACGGCGTAGTGCCTCGACTCGTAGCTGAATTCATTTAATTATGCAATGCATGGCCGCCATCACTGTTAAGTTAAGTGATGGCGGCCAAGTTAAAAACAATACGATAACATGTCAAATGCAATATTGTTTTACAGAGTAGAATACGGCCTTCCACTTTGTTTCAGCAAATTTACTTTTATTACATTGTTGACGTCATGGTAGTTCTTATTCGCTTGAGCTACTATAACGTCATCAACGTAATAATATCGAAGTGAGTAAAATGGGCTAAAGACATTCACTTTGTATTCATCACAATATCATTATTGTATTTGCTAATAATGTGATAAGTCTTATTCAAAATTATTCCTGAACGTTATGAATATCGTTTACTCTTGTTATATTCTAGTTTTGCAAACAACAGGAATGGAAAAAAACCGGACCAGGTGAGTCGGACTCGCCCACCGAGGGTTCCGCACATGACACGGTTAACTCAATCCAAAATGTGCACCGCCGCCGTTTCTTGCATAAAGACCCTGTTTTTTGTGATTTAATTAAAAATGTACAGATTTCAAATTTTTTCCTATACTTGTAGTAAAAGACGGTGCTACTTGCCAAATTTCATAGGTCAGTGGGAAATACTCTATACATTTTGATTCCCTCGAGAGTGTCGAAATACTCGTTCTTGGCGACATAAACGGCCATATCTTTTTTTACGTAAATATAGAAGTGTCAATTCTTATCTTCTAGAGTATGCCACAATGTACAGTAGACTACAAAGAGATGTATCCACTTTTGGACCATATTACAATGCAATAACGACCACGCGTTAGCTTAATTGGAATAGTGGCTCTGCCTACGAAGCTAGCGGTCCTGGGTTCAAATCCCGGTAAGAGCAGATATTTGTGTGATGAGCGTGAAGTTCCTGCGTCTTGGATGTTTTCTATGTATGTATTTCTCTATATAAGTAAGTTTATCGTTGTTTTGTACAAATAGTACAGTCAGCAGCAGAAGTAGCAACCGAAGAGATCAAAATGTCTGAACTCGACTCTATTGTCTAGAGAATAGGTACGTCGTGTCTAGATCATTTTGAGCATGTGCTTCTGCTTAGCTACTTTTGATGCTGACTATACAAGCCTAGAGCTTAGTTTGGGACTAGGTCATTTTGTGTGACATTGTCCTTTGATATTTATGTTTTTTATTTTTTTATTTAATAAGGTAAAGATGTGGATAAATTTCTTTGTAGTCGATTTCATAAATATGTGTACACTTTAGTACCTTGTCTATTTAATGCCATGTATATACTGCGAATATGAATTATCAGAGGCATTAAAGTGACAAGGTACAGTCAAGGACTTCAATTGTTATGCCACTATCGAACCCTGTCGCATAACGTTAATCATTAATTTTGGCGTAATTTCTTTCATGTGCTTTGACGCTATCGTATGACAGGGTTCCATAGTGTACCACTGAACGGAGCCACTAGCTGTGGTAATATTACATGGTGCGCATTACCCCACCCTCGGGACGACCTCATATTTCTATTTATGAATGAATTCCAGAGTTAATACCACCATTAGGACACTCTAATTATTTCGCCGGAACTCGCTTAAGGACAACTATTATAATTTTACGCAAGGAATTTAGTTATACGGGCACCTTAGAGACGGGCAGAGAAATTAATTATGAGCTTTGTTGTTCAGCATTTCATTAGCGACTAACTTTTAAATGTGACTTACAACTAGCTAGTTAAGGGGCTTCTAAACGGGCCATATTTTCACTGCAATATGTGGCCGGCAACTATTGGTGTCCCTCTCTTACTCGTTTGTTAGAGAAAGACACCAATAGTTGCCGGCCACATATTGAAGTGAAAATATGGCCCGTTTAGAAGCCCCATTAGGTACATAAACGTTCATTAGCACTTAAGTCCTATTAGGACTTCCGTCACTTTCTTATTCGTTAAGGTAAAAAGTGACAACACGCGACATGTAACGACATAATTAATGAACGTTTGTACGGTCATGAGCTCTTACTATTCTGTTAAGAACAACCAAATTTTCCTGTTGGCCTTTTATCTGAGTTTCAAGTATTTAATCTTAGACAAGTCATACAGCGGCTCTATTCTACCCAGTATAGCCATTGTGCTTTTGATATGTTATCGTATTTGTTTGTTGCCGCCATTACTGTCAAATAATAGAGAACATTCGTGACTTTTTTCACAGCTTCAATAAAAGCTGATTCATGTAACAAACAGTTGGGAAAAATCATTTTTTGAATAGTTATAAAAATAACTAAGATATAAGCTAACAAAGTTTTTCTAGCAAAACAGAATTTAACATGAAGTTTATATGGCCGACCTGTTACCTGACGTCACAGTGCATATCGGATCTCTGTATCTAATCGCTAATTAGCAGTTTAAAATCCTTATTATCATCCACATTTCGTAACCAATTTTAATTTAAAATGCGATTTAAAAATCCCTGCATATTCCCCATTAAGAGCTATCATAACGTTGACAATGTCAAAAGCAATATGGTTTTACAGAATAGAACAGAGCTTCTACATCTCGAATGAAAACGCAAAGGAAATATTTCACAAAGCACAAGTAAGGTGCCGCCTTAAAATTAAGTAGTGAAGCGATTTAGAACACTATAGGTATAATGAAAGAGGGCGAGTGATGCCCGATTTGGGTCCGAAATATATTTTTATCCTTGGAAATTCTATATCCGCCGGGGTCTCTACCCCCTTTTAGAGATCCTCATCAATCGGGGTCTAACGAGGCGCACTTGAGGGTTCTCAGGACCCGAGAGATCACGAAATACGAATAGACAAACACCCTGATCAAATATTATTGCAACGAATCGAAAAAATGTATTTTTAACGTTTTTAGGTTGCAATAACTGCGCCGTGTTTTGAAAATGACGGGCTTCGATAACATCGTGTGTATTTCTGCGATATGCGAGGAAATGGCAATGTTTTAGCAATAGCAGAGTGAAGTGGAGTGCTTATAATAACATTGTTTTGTTATGGCCACAATCCAGTTTAGTTATGCCAAAACATAATATAAATTTTAAAATAAACTTTGAGAAAATAATCATATCTGCCCGATTTTTGTTTCTATCTTTTTTGTTATACTATGATTTAGGCAATATTTCTATTAACATCATATTTATATATTTTTGTGTTATCTGGGGATCTTATTCTGAGTTGGATCCATTTCGTGACAACAGGTATTTTGTCTATGTCAGTATTTTGTTGAGTTTTGTTGTCACAAATAAATGTTTTTTCTTTCTTTTCTTTTATTTTAATTCTATTTTTATCAATAGCTTTCACTCCTGTTAAGGTGTATTTCGCTAATGTCGAGTTATTTATAGACGCTCCTATGGACTTATGAGAGATATAAGGCCAATGGATATCACACGCGAGGACAATTGTTCGGTTAAAGAGTATTTAGTCTGATGGCCTAACTAAACAGAAGCACATATGGGGTTGGCTCCATGGCCTTCTGTCAACTGCGTAATATTGTTCTTAAAAATCAACTGCTTAAAAAATGGGATAAAATAATCATTCTAATGAAAAAAAAAGTATTTTAGCTTTTCATACCTAATTTTAAAAGTAGAACAGAACACGTTTTAGTATGAAAAGTTACAATAGCCCCGCAGATGCAATAGCCCCGCCTCACCTCGAGAGGGTTCTTCCATAAATCGTCATTAACTGACGAGTGCCACAGTCTTAAAAGGACGATAAACGTTTCTATACAATCCTCTCTATTTATGTTTTTCACACACAATCATTCCAGTCCGCATATTGAATATTTTCATCCCAAGATGGTTTCCCGAAGCCAAGCTAATCTCAAGCACGATACATTTCAATCTCAAACACGTACATCACAGAGCGGAAAATAATTCCATATTTTCTTTCAATTTCAAAGGGCAATGAATAGAAATCGTGCCTTTTAAAAGGCCCCATCAAAGTGAATGCTGGATTTGGGTCTAATATTTTTTCCCCATTGTGCGGGGCAATAATTTGTGCGGGACCCTCACGGGTTACAAACACAAAGGGCGACTATTTATTATGACTCCATTGCCGAGGAGGTTTTGACATACTTCGCTCATGTAAAACCGAATTTCATGGGGAATCAATGGGCCTTTGTGAGAAAGGTTCGGTTTAATAAATTGATAGGAAGTCGGAAAGAAGCTAATACGTTCGCGGAAAGACGAGCTTTTATAAAAGTAGGATGAGACGTCGAAAATGATTTTAATAAACTGCGACGTGTTCTTTGTACGCTGACAGAAAAGTGCGTCTGAAAAATGAGGCTTTTGATTATGTTGTGGTATAGTTATATACATAGTTAGAGTTCCGTACCCAAAGGGTGCCAGCGGGACTCTATTACTAGGTATCTGTTATCCGTCTATCTGTCCGACCGTGGTAGGCAGTTAAAATTGTCTGAAGATAAAAAACCGGTTAAATGAAAGTCGGATTCAAAGACCAAGTGTTTCGCACCTACACTTCGTATTTATATAAAATACTAGCTGTTCCCGTGCCCACTTCGTTGGGCAATAAACAATTTTTTTGGGTTAATATATACCCTATGACACTCACAAATAACGTGGCTTCAAAATTGGTTCAGTGGATTCAGAGAAAACCCCCTACAACGTCACAAACTTTAACTCTTTATAATATTAATCATAGAGTATAGATTAGAAATCCAATAAAGTCCTGCTGCTGCTTGTTGTCTTCATAGTTTAGACGACCCATCATATAGGACATATCTCTTTAAAGTAAATAGAGCCGTGGTATATACTAAGCTCACCCTGTGACAGTTTTAATCTTCTTTGTAATAAACATTAAGTGTTGTTTCAATTTCAACCCAATACCGGCGATAACATGATTTTAGAGACAGACAGACAGACGGACTCTAAGGGTTCCATTTTATAGGTTTAAATACAGAACCCTAAAAATTAAAGCGTTAGACAAACTTTTTTAAAAATCTTTTTCGTACCTTTGTGACGCATTTTAACGCGTGTTGTAATTTCGCACGTAATAGCAATGACGTGTAGTTCGACCCGTGCTGTATGAGAACCCTTTCAGATCGCCCAGTTTGCCGAGACAGAGCTATCACACAAGACGGATGGTGTTTGTCTGCTATGATGGATGGCAACCAGGGGCACCTTCGTCCCGACGTACAGTCGGACAACAATAATGTAGAACATTGTCATTATGGTTGCTGTGCTTATCATTTTATGATAAGTTAAAAAAAAAAAACAAAAAGCACTAGCCAACATTTTTGTTTGATAACCGTACAGTCACCATTCATACTTATTAATCAAAGGTTAACTGGAAGAGATCCCTTAATGGGTTAAGTTCGTCTTTGTACAGTCAAAGACTTAAATTTGCCACCCAATTTAGATCCAAAGTCAATCTGACACTCTACAGCAATATAGTTGAGTTTTCTATTAGTTTCAGATTGCTTGGCCGAGCTAATAACATTGAAGACTAACACATAGCACATTTAAAGAAGGTCCTAAATTGAAGTTCGTGACCGTAAATGCCTGCAAAAAATGTATCTATTTCAAGCGGTACAATAAATTATTTACATACATGTATAAATATTTTATATTATTTATGTGAAAGTTACTGTCTGTCTATTACCTTTTCACGCTTAAAACGGTAAATCAATTTCTATGAAATTTTGAATGGAGACAGCTTAGAGCACGAGGAAGGACATAGGGTATTTTGACCCGCGACAAGCGACTTCTACGCGGATGGAGTCGTGAGCAAAAGCTAGTTAACATATCATTTAACATGTGGCTTATAAATGCCTGACACGATGCCCGAGGCCGTAGCGTACCGGGGTTTCAACCTCCCTCGAATTATTAATACCGTGGATATCAAATTTATTCGCTACGACGAGACTAGACGATTAAATTTACTTTTGTAATAAATATCTATTAAACCCCCGCGCCCAAATCTGGCTATGACTTCGTTTATGCCATCGAAGAACTATATATGTTGATGCTTATGCCTATGAGGATAATAATTAAAAGTATTAAAAGACAAAATATTTTATTTTACATTATGCTCTAATTGATTATTACACGAACATTAAAGAAGATTTAGGTAAACAATAGTTGCAAAAAAATAGAAAATATACTACTATATCGATCTTAAATTAACAAAAATAGGAGGCACTAATAATAACTTTACAGCAGGGCCTCTACATATTCTACAGAGTAAAATCATGTTTCTTTTCAGATGCTGTCGTATTGCCATTAGTCATTACGATGGCTCTTATTTACTTGACAGTAACGGCAGCTGAGTTAAAAAAACAATACCATAACATTAAAAGTAATATTGTTTTACCGCGTAGAATAGAGAATGTTCAGTCGTCATTAAATATATCTGATCATGAAACAAAGTGCTCAAAAATACCTGGATTCACGGTTTGTTGCCAATTTGAACTTTACTCGTCTGTAATAAGGATCGGACAAGTTGGCATCATTACTCGCAATAACGTGGACATGACTACACATATATTTTAATTAAATTAAAGTATTTTTTTAAAACGTGAACCCGAACGTAGTGGAGATGGAATGATGAATGCGAAACACTACTGGCAGATGTTGGATGCGAGAGGCCAAGGACAGGGTGAAATGGCGCACATTAGGGGAGGCCTACGTCCAGCAATGGACTGATATAGGCCGATGATGATAATGATGAAATTTCTTACCGGAAAGTGAATGTTGATAATTTCAAGAAAAATACAAGAAGTTATAAGTCATATATTTGGCCAACTTGTCCAATATTTGGTAATAAGCCAGCAAATTTAAAAGCGGGTATCACAAATGGGAAAAACGTGATTCAACTCTGCGCGAAATGCGATAGAGCGTGTTACATATTTTTAACCGCAGATGCATAAAATTGTTATAAATTGAACGCGTGTATCAACACAAGGTGGACCGACTACGTGGCTAAGGAGGTGGGGAACCGATGGCTGCAAACGACGCAGGACCGGCCTTGTGGCAGACCTTGGGGGATCTATGTAGAGGTGGACGTCTTTTGGGTGAAATGATGATCTATGTGTGTATTGTCTTTATGTGGCATCGTAGTCCCTCAACGAATGGACAGATTCGGATGCGTTTTTTTTAAATTAAGCTAGTTTAATCGGGACGGTTCCTAGCCAGGTTTCATGTAAATCGGTTTAGCCGTTTAAGAGATATCAAGGAGGTTATGGTGACCACTGTGGTCACGATAACCTCTCCATTACGCTGAGAGAAAAAGACATAGCTCTTAGGGTGCCACTGACCTTGGGGCTTTAAATGCATGGATTCGTTTCTACTGCTGAAACCGAACTTTTTTTGTTCCGTTAGTTGTTAAAAACATGGCTAACTTAAGTTTTATTATTTTCATACAAGTTAAATCTAATTTTCAATGTACGCGATCCAATTTTGAGATACTGATTATATAATAATATGGCCATGTTTTAATACACTGATTTTACAATTAGACTTTAACATCAATTAGTTATCTAAACTTAAGTTATTCTTTAATGTTGTAGACCAAAAGTATTTCATTTTAGCGAGTAGAATCGATCGTTGGATTTAAAGCCTCAAGTTCTGTGGCACACTGTATAAAAATAATAATATAGGTAGGTAAGTCATATTTTACGCTCGCCGTAAAATTAACTGCAGGTTCGAAAGTAGGGGTCGCATTATATCGGGGGTTTTTATTTACTGAATATTTATTGAGCACCTTGTATGATTCAATATATTTGATGGCGACTGTACCTTAGACTTAGACCATTTAGCAGATTATACAATATTTATCAAAGATTTACGCTGATAGCGTGTATGCCAGTTTGACAATATTTATAATTAAATTAATTGATGAATTAAAAAGCAAAAGAAATGTTCAAAATTAAAAAAAAATAAGATTAATCATTAATTATTATCTAATATATAAAATTCTCGTGTCACAGTGTAACAAAACTCCTCCGAAACGGCTTGACCGATTCTTATGAAATTTTGTGTGTATATTCAGTAGGTCTGAGAATAGGACGTAAAGTATATTTGATAAGGTTTGTATGAAAAAATAATATACCCGGGCAGCGCCGGGCACGGACAGCTAGTATCATTATATTATTACTTTGTGATAGCTTATTTTTACCATCAAGCATGCATGATTCTAATACGATTAGCAAATAACTTTTATTAATAAATCATCTGTATTAATATTATATAAAGAGGTCTATACTACGTATAATACTTATATTTATACTACGTAGGTATACTAATATTATAAAGAGGGATATATTATATAGTAAACACAAATGTAAGTGGTACATAAACTAATATTCTAATGTGTGAAATATATTAAAGAAAGATTAATTCTTAGACCACTTTGGACTATGTCAAAGTGACACTGTAAATAAAATCAATAATCAATACTCAATTATTTATTGCATATGGTACTTAAATCATAATAAGTCTCTTACATTTTGATTGATTGCGTCACTTTGACATATCGGTAGTCCAAAGTGGTCTAGAGATCAATTTCGTTCAATTTGAATTATTCTTCGATTATGAGCCAATTTTAATGAAACGCGAATGTTTTTCATTTTACAAAACAGTGAGTTCAGTCAAAATTATGAAACGGTCTTATTACTTAAGTATTTTGTTTTCTTGTAAATTATTTTCGACATGTAATATAAAATTTATGAATAAATATGATAATGATTGTTTTTTTTTGTAATTTTGGGTTGTTTATATTATACATAATATTATTTTTTCTTCGACGTTTCTCCAAGGGGCGTGTCCAACCTTTCTGTAGAAATCTCGTATTGCGTTTCCACCCTGAAAAGGAAACTCGAATTAAATCAGCTTGAATATACATACAATTCTTCTCAAATAGCATGCCCAATGTTTTTGAAAAGACGGAGTTTAAGTTTATCTGACAGATATTGTTATTTGGAAATTGAAAAATCAGCTTTTAGTTTTTTTTATGTCGCGGAGAAGACGAACAAACACACAGGTCGCCTGATGGTAAGTGGGGTCCATGACCCATAGACATTTGCATTCTCAAGACTACAATCTGAAGACTGCAATCAAGACTTCAAAAGCGTTGCAAACCCGAGGACTAGGTGGAATGCCTCTATCTATGCTATCTACCGGTTGTCTTATACCCATACCAAAACACAACAATGCTGCCGCCCTACCAAAGAAGGCGGCTAATTCTACCCTCCTACGAAGAAAGGCACAAGTGCAATTAATTAAACGGAAGCACATTAAACTCTCAAAGGTTATAAGGTTGGATGTGCAATACAATTCATAAGTAGATGCGCCTTTTTAGGGTTCCGTACCAAAATGGTACAAAAGGAACCCTTATGGTGAGACTTCGTTGTCTGTCTGTCTGTATGTCACAGCAGGTTTTCTCAGCAACTACAAATGCTATCAACTTGAAATTTGGCATAGTTGTACAACTTGCTTGCCCGCATCTATTTGTAGTAAAAAAATATGAAATTAATTTTATTAATTATTGAAAAGGGGTCTAGAATGGGGGGTTCAAAAATGAAAGTGGTTCGATTACCTATAGCAAATGTGGTGTCATATGAAAGGTCTTCAAATCTCAAAAGTATTTTTATGAAAAAAAATTGTTATGTACTTTTTGATTTATGGCCAAAAATGTACAAAAAATTACCGTTCCCAACCCTTATCTCCGAAGTTTATTAATAAAAAATTCTGAAAAAAATCCTGACGTATAGATAATTACTTATATTTTCTGGGAAAAATAAAATAAAGTGTTCATTATTTACAGTTTTTGAGAAATAACAAAAAACTAAGAAAATCTGTATTATAATTTAGGCTAGTCAAAATCGACCTTATTGCCTGGAAAATAAAGCTTATAACAAAATGAGTATTTTCTTTTGCGGTTACCAAGCATATTATCTTCAATACGGAACCCTCGGTGCGCGAGTCCGACTCGCACTTGACCGGTTTTTTTCCATAGGGTAGTATACTTACATACATACATACTTTCACGCCTATAATACCAAAGTGGGGTACGCAGAGCTACAGAATTACCAACTACTTGAAAAACTTGTTGATAATTCTGTAACCACATTTTGCACAAATCTTTGATAATATATCCTTCTAGTTATGTGTTAGAATCGTTGACCCTACCTCCAACTTCCTTCATAACAACCAACAATAATACACCAAATATAGAAATATCCAAACTCAAATTAAATCGGTAAACTTTTCTTTCATATTACATCCGTAATAAAGGTGAACTTGCTCAAACTTCCGTTTCCGTCCGGGAAAAATCAAACAACAAAATCATAAACAACCATTTTGTTACGGAAAACTTTTGATAGGAAAAATCAAGTCGGCCGTGAAAAGAGCATGGCTGGGCCGGAAATTTGATGGAGTAAGTCGTTCGGCAGTGAGAAATCACCGCTTATTGTAAGAAATAACGCAATTCATTTTTATGTGACTCTTTTTATATTATTTCCAGCGCCTTTACTATATAATTTGTCACCTTTGCGTCTATGTACCATCACGAACGTTAATTTGTGACCCATTTCAAGACAAATATGCTTGAAGACGTCAATGTCATTAGAGATGTTATTGTTGTAGAATGTCAGTTTGACTTTGGACCTAAGGTGGGTAGGTACCAAATTAAAGTTCGCGACTGTACAGTCTGCCAAAAATGTGGTCTACCTCATTATATACGGTTGAAGTTCATTTGCGCTTCATGTTACAAAAAGTTCGATTTTACCTTGCAATAATGTTATGACCTGAGGGCTTATTGCCTAACGCACTCGCAATCACGATCGTTTTCATTTTGAAAATCGAAGGCTTGTATGCATACAAAATGAAAACAATTGCTCCACTTTAAAGCTGGTTGCGATTGCGAGTGCGTTAGACAAAACAACCAATTTGTCAAAACATGTATGTATGTAAAAACTATTGGACACTTTGTTGTATTGTTAATATGATTGATATATTGGTGCGAGGGAACAGAAGAACAAGTGCGCGTGTAACGTGTGGCATGGTTATGCGGAGTTCCGCGCAACCTACCATTTTTTTGCCGCGATCGCTTATTTCGATATTTCGATATTTCTAAAATAGGAAATAAATCCAGAAGCATGCCTTATTGTGCTATTTTGGAGTGTAAAAATGATAGCCGCACCAAAAACCATGTGCACCATTTCCAATAGTGGCGTGTTGTTTTTATGATAGTTTGAGTATTAGCGACAACAGGTCTGATACTAAGCGAAGCTCATGCCACTTCCACTGTTTTTTAGGGTTCCGTACCCAAAGGGTAAAAACGGGACCCTATTACTAAGACTCCGCTGTCCGTCTGTCTGTCTGTCACCAGGCTGTATCTCATGAACCGTGATAGCTAGACAGTTGAAATTTTCACAGAAGATGTATTTCTGTTGCCGCTATAACGACAAATACTAAAAACAGAATAAAGTTAATATTTAGGGGGGCATATAATAAACGTGATTTTTTTGCCGTTTTTTGCTAATGTTGTATAGATAATGGTACGGAACCCTCCGTGTTCGAGTCCGACTCGCACTTGGCCGGTTTTTTTCTATTCCGTGGTCATAACCATCCTTTTTGCTTCGCCGGAGTCGGCTAATAAAAGTAGTCGCCCAGTAACACTTCGAAATAACCAATATTAAGTTCTCGAATACATTTAAATGATCCATACACTTTATCGGGGATCGACACCGCTGATCCTTGGAAGCGTTTTAACTTGTAAATGTGCTTAGAACATTGTCAACAATGTTGCTGTGCTGGCTTGGGGATTGTAGTCTGTAAGGACTTGAGATATGGGTGGTATTTGCTGTTACAGCTAGTTCATGTTTTTAGGGTTCCTTTGTTGATGCCTAGATTAGGAGTGGGAATGTTGCCTTTTAAAGCCGTTTTAGAAGCTAATCAAAAGTAAAGTGAAATAATTTAAATTTAAAAAACTACTAGTTTTGATTAAAAAATCTGTCAATTTAAGTAGATAACGAAAATAGATAACGAATGAAGTTTAAGAGTAATTTTAAACAATTAATTGAAGGGTAAAATGTTTAAATATACTACAGCAATGGCTCAGATATAAACATTTGACACACTATGCCATACTCTAACCAATAATATTATTATTTTAACCTAAAATAGTATAAGTACACAGTCGTCGATGTCGTCCTCTTTTCTTCTTTCTCTTGTTTACATACTAAAAAACAAAGTCTCTTTCCGGTTCTGTCCGTCCGTCTGTATATCCGCTAACTCCTCCTAAACCACGCAACGGACTTTGATGCGGTTTTCACCATCAGTTAGATAATTTTTAACAAAAAGTTTTTATGAATAATAAATTTTGCTTTTTGTACAGGTGTTACAGAAAACTCACAGGTGTTTTAATAAAACTTAAGAACTACAGAAACATAATCCGACTCACGCTTGGCCAGTTTTAGTAAGTAGGTATTTCTCTATTCCTAAACAAATCCGTCCCGGCGGCGCCAAGGTCTCACATAATGAGGTGTACTGACCCGATGAAGGTTACATGGAAATCGAGAGCAAAAATTCCACCAGAGGACAAAATATAATAATAGCCTCCTGCGGCCCACGTCAAATTTCATTAGTTAGAAAAAGAATCTTGAATCAGTCAACTAAAGTCAAAAGTCACTTTGATTAATGTCCTAAATTTAGGACATTGGGCCGCAGGAGGATATGATAGTTTATTTTCCTGGTTTTTTTTTTAAAACGGCGTTCGTTCGGTCGGACGAGTGAACGCGGCAAACCGGCGAGTTTAAGTAGTCCCGTATGAGCGTACAATACACATTTTAGCGCGTGCATTCTCAATTAGGCAGCCTTATACGTTTGATCTAATCGACAGAAGCCCTGCTGCCTAATTGACGCTAACAACATTTTTGTTGTTAGAGTTTGTGGAAAGCATTGAAAACCCGATTACCACTACAGCATCAGGACAGAGGAAGTTCTATAACCCGTGACGCTCCTTGGGTACATACCAAGCCAATGGTATCTACACTATTAAATCCGTCAAGGCGCTGAGCCTACCGACGATCACGAAGAAACATAAATACACACATACATGCGCCCGAAAAACATTTATTTATTACAAGGCGTAGGTACTTTTTCGAATCAAATCGGAGAAATACTGGAAAAGGCCCAAATTTTAAGTACTTACCCGAAACCGACGTGCGTGCATGACTCGATGTATGAATGTGGAAGAAGCGAAAGAGATTTGTCAAGATCGTACGTAGCAGGTGGAAAGAAGTGGTCTTTGCCTACCCCTCTGGGAAACAGGCGTGATTTAATGTATGTAGGTATGTATTTATTATTCAAAGAACATATCTGACTAACAGCTTGATGCCAAAGCGTCAGACACGACAACGAGTACCTAAAAATAATCAACACAATATTAATCTAACATTCCATATGATCTTATTGGATAGTCGGCCAAAACAATTATAACCCACGTTCTACTTCCACCGATTTACTGTCATTAGGTACAAATGGAAAATCGACCACGTGAAATAACCATTCTGAAAATGGGTCAAAAGTAATAGTGTCCAAAGTGAATTTAGTCCAAATGTAATTGTGCTCAAAAGTATTTACAACCAAATTTATTTTCGTTCTAAATTAATTAAGTCCCAATGGAATTTTGTCCATTATAAATTATGACCAAAATGAAATACGCACAAGTGAATGTAGTGTAATATGAATTAAGACCATATAATATAATATAAATTGTACAAATTTCAGGTAGGACGTATTTACAATTGGTCATATTTCTGAGTGTACGTAAATACAAATAGACATATTTTTTTCGACCAATGTCATATTGGACAATTTTACCATGGGACATGATTCCATTTTAGACGTTTTTCAAGATGGACAATTTTCCTTTTTGTTGTATTTCAAATGGTCATTTTTCTGAACTGACGTATAATTTTAAGTGGACGATTTTCCATTTGAACCTAATGACAGTAAATCCTTCCACCCTATACTCGTAATCGTGTAAAAACAAATGACTCACTAATGAATTGATGTGTTTTCGTAACAAGTTTTTTCACCTTCTCGAGTTGTTATGACAGCGGCAACGCCCCACTCACACACACACACACACACATTTCGGGAAAACGAAAGAAGCAGGTTAATGGCTAGTTAATCCAATAACAAGGGAGACTTATTCCGACGACTAGTCGAGAGATATGAAAACTATATCGTAACTAGAGGACGCCCGCGACTTTGTACGCGTAGAATAGGTTTCACGCTACTCCCCCTATTTTATCCCCTTAGGGGATGAATTTCTTAAAATACTTTAGTGCACCCTTAGGATATCCAAGCAATATTCCCTCCAAATTTCAAGTCTCTAGTCGATTTCTTCTTTTACATAATATAACAGACTAGAGGACGCCCGCGACTTCGTACGCGTAGAATTAGTTTCCCGCTATTCCCCCCATTTCTTCCCGTCGGGGGTCGATTTTCGGAAAATCCTTTGTTTGTGTCTCCATACTAGGTATCCCAGTGTTCGCTTTTCACTTTGTATGGAAAAAACCACTTTACGTGATAACTCAAAAAAAATACTGAAAAGAAACGGGCAAATAGTTTTAAAAACTTCGCTGATTCATAATGATTCTAATTATGTAAGATACCGCTGAAAAACTTATAAAATAAAACATGAAATTAATGATTTTTCGAAACATGGACATAAGGGAAAATTACAAAAATTCAGATTAAAATGATCAATACCTCCGAAACTATCAAAAATCGCTTAACATACATAGGGGTTAAATCGATACATTTTTAGCCGCTCTATCAGTCCTAGGCGGATTGACGTCGGTTTCTGGGACACCCTGTATAAGTCAGTCAGGTTTGCCTTTTATATAGGTATATAGATAGACAAAAACATGGGACAATCTCACACAAATCGACCTAGTTAAGCTCTAGGATTGTATAATCGAGGGCAACGATAATAATATGTACTTATTCAATTTTGCACCTTATTTCAATGAGATAAATCGACTGTACTGTAGGTACCTACTAGACGCCGAAAACCATAGAAAACATCACAGAAAAAAGATTCAGAAATATTATGTAGGTAGGTACAGTAAAGGAAAATGATTCCTTGACCTTTGGACTATGTCAAAGTGACGTAATCAATTAAAACGTGAGAGATTTCTTATGATTTTATTTAGTGTCACTTTGACATAGTTCAAAGTGTGTCGATATTGGGCCAACTGTCCAGCAAAGTACAAGGGAGCAAATAACCATACATACATACATACAGGTCAAAAACATTGCTCTCCTACAGCGCTAAAACCAAAAAACATTGGCACACAATCCAGAATACGCCTGCGTCCACTCCCTTCGTAAAAAAACACTTGTCATTTATCTTAATTCCGTGTTAGAGGCCATAACACTCCGGCAGTGTTGCCCGCACATTAAACAGACGTCGCTCATTTACGGACGATGTTGCCACATTAATGATGCTCTGACACGGACCAATTGTTTTTTGTTAACACGCCTTTATTGGCTCCGCCTGTGGCTCACATATCAGACTTAACGTTTCGTTGTATCGATTTTTGACAAAGTAAGGATAGGTATCCGGCCGCACCTAGAGTCAGTTAATGACGATTAAATAAGTCGTTCCTAACTGCCGCACTCAGAGACGTCAATTAAATTTAATGCTTGTTTAGTGACGTGTTGTCTTATTCTATTGCTGTAGCAAAGAAAGTGACAGCAGCAACTTTAATCTCAACGTTACTCTGTGAGTGCGACAGTTAGTGACATTTTAAAAGCTTTTATTTAACTTGCAATGTATGTATGTATGTATGTTAGGGTCAAATCTTGCAAGTTAAATTTGACCCACTTCCCGTCAACGGAATGGACCACATATATAAACCCGATAACAATGCAATATTATAGTATCTCTGAGCTGGTCTGATGATGGAGTCGGAAGGTGGTGACAGGATCTCCGCTATTCTTACCGTAGACCCATCGTGTTAGGACTCAATAGTCTGGTCTTGATAAGCGGATAATGATTATGCAAAAAAGATTACAGTCAGCAATAAAAGCTTGTTCAAAAAATGAAATTTTTGACAGAAAATTATTTCATAGACAGGTTTGAATAGGGTGCTAAAAAGCAAGCTTTGAAAAACCGACGGCATCTTTTCATATTATCTATATCTATATATATAAAAGGCTAAACTGACTGACTTATATATCAACGCACAGCCGAAACTACTGTACCTAGAAACTTGAAATGTGGTACAGGGGTTCCTTTCATGATGTAAGTGAGCACTAAGAAAGGATCAAACTCGTTTAGGAAAACCGTTTAGGCTGCAGAGCGTGCCTAAGAAATCGACACACACATACATACACTAGAAAAACATAACCCTGCTTCAGACGCAGGTGGGTAAAACGGAACGTGTTAATTATCTCTATGATTCTGAGTGCGGAGGTTAGCCGATATAATAATATAGTATAATAAACAAGATTCATAATGCTAACTTTAGTGATTTTCGATAATATTTAGTATGGATGAACAAACAGAGCCGAAATTCTAGGCGGTAAAACCATATCGTCTTTGACCTGTTATCGTACGTCAACGTTTTGACAGCTGTTATTTACTTGAAAGTAAACCGAGATAAAAACAATACCGTAACAGATCAGATACGATATGGTTTTTTACCGCCTAAGAATAGAGACCCTAGTTCTAGGTTTAAAAGATTTTGTAAAATACAAGAAAAATTGCATAGATAAAGTGTTACCGGCCCGATAAATACCTCTAGATAACCTCAGATCGAAAACATATACGGCACTGGATAAATCCGGTTTACAATTTTACATTATGTATGTGATCGCGGGAATCGATTATTAATTGTATGCCCCAGTCTGCGCATAATCAGGGCATTATACGGGCGGGAGCGATCGAGCCATCTGCGAGGGAAGAATCTTTGAGATTCTTTAATATTTTTTGGTTTAACCCTAGACAGGATCTTGAGTTTTTAAGGGGCGTTGTATTCAAGGCTGGTGCAGACCACGGAATAGAAAAAAAAATGGAAGTAGCATAAGCTTCACTTAGTATCAGACCTGTTGTCGCTAATACTCAAACTATCATAAAAACAACACGCCACCATGGAAAATGTTTTCAGGCTTCCGTTTTTACATTCCAAAATAGCACAATAAGGCATGCTTCTGGATTTATTTCCTATTTTAGGAATATCGAAATATTGAAATATCGAAATAAGCGATCGCGGCAAAAGTATGGTAGGTTGCGCGGAACTCCGCTTAACTGAGCCACACGTTACACGCCCACTTGACACTTCTACCGTTTTTTCTGTTCTGTGGTGCAGACCAGACATAACCGCTACGCACCGGATCGGCTCAAAGTGAGACATTAAAAAGTGAGATTTGATTTGTGTTAGTACTACAAAGCCGACTTCCTACGCCGAGGTACCTACCATTTTAAAAGAGGTTATGTTTCGCGTTCCCGAAGGCGTTTTTTTGTTTTTTAAATAAATACTGAAGAATATTTTTATTCATATCAAGTTAAGTTAGCATTTGATGTATAGATCGCTGCTTAATACAAAAGCGCCACAAATCAAAACCAAATATAGCTTGATTTAAAACTTAAACTAAATAGCATTCTAATTTTAAATGCAACACAAACACATTTTGGTCTGTGTCACTTTTGTATTTAAGCAACGAGATGTTTATTAACTCGACCCTAATATTTGATTTGCAGTCCGACATTAACTTTGACATGTCTTGAGACAGATCTTACTCAAGACCAGTTTATTATTAATACTGCTAAGTGCTTGCGCTTGTAATCGTGGATTGAAAACTATTCCAACTGATCTAACCGCATCGTCGAATATTATACCTATCGAGTGACGCAATCGGAATCGACTGAAGCCAACAATACGCAGAGATAATTCCGATGAAGAACCACACTTGAAAGGGCATACTCCAAACACCCTAAATCACTCATTCTTTAGGTCGAACTTTAAACCTAATTTGCAAAGCTTAAAGGTTACTTTCCAACGTTACCTGAAAGTGAGATAAGCTTTTGAGGAAACGTGTAGTTGTGGGAAGAGGGGTTGGGGACAAAGCACCAGGAAATTGGAACGCTATTCAGTTGACGAGCTTTATAGAGTCCGGAGGAGGCGAAATGATTCGTAATAGACGGCCCTGGGATCAGCTGGGCTATTATTAAACGTAGCATTGATTTAAAGTCGATTTTCTAAGTACGAAATAACCCACCATTGGTAATGGGTTTTTTATGATGTACCTAACATGTCAATGGAAATAGATATCTACTTATATGATCTCGAAGGTCGAGACGAACAAATGCATTAAAAAACCGGCGAAGTGCGAGTCGGACTCGCACACGAAGGGTTTTCGTACATTGATTTATACATAGTTCCGTATTATCTATACAACAATAGAAAAAACGGCAAAAAAAATCACTTTATTTGTATGGGAGAGAGAGAGGTTCATGAGGTACAACCTGGTGACAGACGGACGGACAGACGGACAGCGGAGTCTTAGTAATAGGGTCCCGTTTTGACCCTTTGGGTACGGAACCCTAAAAATGCATAATTTCAAAAATAGTGGAGGTATGTGAAAAAAAGCAATTTAGAGATCCGTTGGCAAAAAAAAACTTTAAAGTGCTCGTATTTGTTAGCGTATTTTTTGTTAGGTAATAAAAAAACTTATCAATGATTACGTGATAAAGTGTAAGTTGGGTAAATATTTAAAGATAAAGATTAAAGATAAAAGATAAAAGACATTTATTCAGTTAGTAGGCCGCACGGGCACTTTTACACGTCAGGAGTCTACCAGCGCTTCCCAAGAGGAGACCACTGCCGAGAAGAAACGCCGCAAGAAACTCAGCAGTCAGTCATTTTTTAACCATATTTCTTACTACAATGATACTACTTAGTCTAGTATTATATAAAGCTATAAATATTAAATTAAATATAATATCAAATATCATGCGTAGTTCAGCAGGAAGCTTTTCCATTCGAAAACTACTACTTAGGTATTAACCCACTATTAACTACATATAACTATTTTGCCAGTCGAAAACATGCCTTTCCCTCATTTATTTCTTCCTACATATACTCTTGATGCATTGCTAAAAACACAAGCGGTTTTCGCTGAAGCATAAATAACTTTCTCCTGGAGGGCGCTCTCATCCGCAGGTGCTAATATATTATTTTCGCTGACGCCGCAGCGAGCGCTAACGCTGACAGCTGCCAAGATGAATTGACGCCAAAAAAATGGCGTTTTCATAACAATAGCGCACAATGGAATAAGTCAAAAGCAAATGCTGTAAAGGGAATACAGGTTTGAAAAACCGAAGAGTGCAGAAAATTCTCAGATACTTTGACTTTATTAACGCATTTTTATTAGGTTAACTAGTGTACCGCCGTTTGGCCAAATTATTTTTCGTCAAATGTATCATTTCGCCAAATGTTTCATTTGGTCAAACGCTATTTTTTCCGAAACTGTAAATATTTCAGGATTTATTTCAGAACCATTGTGTAGAACCCTATAGGTTAGGTTAGGTTAGTTTTATAAAAATCCTGAAATATTTACAGTTTCGGAAAAAGTAGCGTTTGACCAAATGAAACATTTGGCGAAATGATACATTTGACGAAATGATACATTTAACGAAAACTAATTTGGCCAAACATAGGTAAACCTTAACTAGTACCTAACGTAGTTAAATTCAGTTGAAATACGCTCTTTGCGTAGTATGTGTGGTTTGAAACTGATTGATAGAGTAAGGAATGAAAAGATCAGAAAGAACTGTGGACTAAAAGAAATGTTTGTTTGACTACGCGCTGGCCTAGTTGGTAGTGACGCTGCCTACGAAGCTCGCGGTCCTGGGTTCAAATCCCGGTAAGGACAGATATTTGTGTGATGAGCGCAAATATTTGTTCCTGAGTCATGGATGTTTTCTATGTATTTAAGTATAGATTTCTCTATATAAGTATTTATATCGTTGTCTAGAGCTTAGTTTGGGACTAGGTCAATTGGTTTGACATTGTCCCCTGATATTTATTATTTATTTATTATGTAGTGACTAAGATGGAAAAGGGCATGCTTCGATGGTCAGTTTTTTGGAAAGGATGGATGAAGAAGATTGACGAAAGACATACACAGAGAAAAAGCGAGTGGAAGGGTCGGAAGTGGCCGCCCTAGGCGTACTTTTTCGATTAAAATCGGAGAAATACAGGAAAAGGGCCGAATCTTAAGTACCCGAAACCGACGTACATGCATGACTCGATGTATGAATGTGGAAGAAGCGAAAGAGATCTGTCAGGATCGTTGCAGGTGGAAAGAAGTGGTCTCTGCCTACCCCTCTGGGAAACAGACGTGACGTATTTACCTATGTATGTAACCAGTACCTAACGTAAGTATGAGCACAGCCACAGGTAAGGTAATCCTATACAATTAAACGAGCAATATATATAATATATAACCTCCCAAGATATTAAATTGACAAGGTACTAAAATGTACACATTTATGAACTCGACTGTACACAGCCAAACTTATTTGATTTTCATCAAACATCCGGATCCGTCCACCCGGTTAGGAACTGCCACAGACATACACACAGCCACAGATACATACATAAACTTATAATATAACTCTTATGTTTGCGTCAGGGAAAGAGACGGATTAAACAAGGCTAAAGCCGCGCTTCAGGTACATTTTCTTGAAACCGAGATCACAGTTCAACGGTCCGGAATAAACTCGGTTAGCATAATCCCGGTCGATCCGAGTTGGGGACGGTCAGGAGCCTGCACCGTGACGTCATCGCGGGCGACGACCTGGCCGGCGTACCAGGGGTGGCAACATTCAGAAATAACTATTAGGGCGATTGTGCACTACAAGCAATTTTACTGTCCGGTAGTCCTATTTTGCACAAACTAGTGCTTATGGGCGTAGTGTGCAATGCCCTTTCGCTCGCAGACCTCGCAGTATTGTTATAGAGTGCGAGGGACAGAGCATTCGACTCGCTAGCGAGTACGGTAATTGTAAGTCATGGTAGGGATGCAGGTGGCATGGGTGCTCGTTTCCCTTCTCAATGCCATGAAAAAGAAGTCGCGTAGTTGGCCGTAAGGCAGTACTTTACCCTTAAAAGGGCAAGTTTAAAATCTGGTACTAAAAATTACGACTTACAACGTATACTTTTCCTATTAATATATTTTGAATAGATGAAACCTAATGAGGCTAGAATTCAGTTCCAAATTTATTTTCGCTTTACACTCCTATCCTATCCACTGCTCTCCGGTATCTCGGGCAGGTGCGCTGCTGCCTGCGGCGGGCGGAGATGGTTGGTGCAGCAAAGGCGACGAAGCTCGCCTGCCCTAATCGGTTTAGTATTGGTAGCTGGTCTGCCGGCTATACGCTACTCCTACCGGACCGAGTGGGGCGGGCGTGCTATTCCCCGCTAGCCTAATCTAACATCTCCTCTCCGTCCCTGTCAGCGCGTACGGGTCCTTGCAGCAGAACTGCTGGCTGGAGATGTCACCAGAACAGAACAGAACAGATATAAAGGTTTAAAAATCGAAGCCACGTTATCTCGATTCCTTTCTCTCGAATTAGCCACGAACAATGAGTAAAAAGAATATGGCATCAGTTTTGAATTTAGAGGTTCATGTTACCATCCTGAACAGTATTTGATTGGTGCCAGGTTAGTGGGTTAGACGGTGAACCGTAGCGGAAAGCTAATAATACTTAAATGAACTAACCTGTACTTGATTCCCAACCCTACAAGAATGGTTTATGCACGTGGTGGACACGTGCATAATTCACTGGGAAAAAAAGCGCTTTATGGTATTCAAATCGGCCCCAGAATGCCGCCGCTCATGTATAAAAGAAAGCTTTTATTTATAATTTCTTTTGTTTGCACGTGTGGTAAAATCCGCGGGTAACGACCTCGTAGAGAGGTAACCGGAGGGGTCACGGCACCCGGATTACGTACATAACAAGATTCTATTGAGACCAGTCGGAACACGGCAGTATCACCCTCTGAGAGAATGCACACTTTATAAGTCAGAGGGAATCAGGGAATATATAGGGTGAGAGGAAGTTCGATACAATCCTTTTGTTGAATTGAAACAAATTAGGTCATGTAGTACCCTGGCCGAAAATTCTTAGTTTCTGAGATATTCATATTTTTAATCTTAATTTTAGTGATTTTTCCTTATGTCCATGTCACAAAAATCCTTAATGGCATATTTGGAAATTTGTTTGTTTGTATTGCTTTGCTTTCACAGCGGAGATACTCTCTTTGCCAAAATTCGTCAAAATCAAGGTGGCGTGATTATAATAATTAAAAAACTGCGACTCCATGGATTCTACCTCTAGAACCACGTTATGCCACTAAAAGTCCCTAATCCTAAATTCATTACACTTCAAAATAATCCTAAATGCACAATCTACAGACGCAAAGCTACAAGAGAACCGCGCGATTCGTCCGGACCATTGAACCGGCATTCGATTCCCAGGCACATCACTCAAAACCCCTCTCTAATGGCCTACCCTTGTCTGTGGAGGTTGTACAAAGGTTATTGGGTACGTTAAAAATTGATGAGCCTGTGTGAATAGATAATTGAAACCAATTATATCGGTTTGAAATAAACAAGAACAGTGGCATCAAAGTCGGATTGGGCTTAGACAACATGGGCTCTATTGTACTCTTTTCCCTATTCTTTTTCCACTTATAATCTCTATAAACTTCGACCCTATGGGATCTTTTGCGTAATTACCCCTCAAGGCTGCGGCTCCACTGAGGCGGAGATGCGCGGAGTGGAGCGGAGCTGTGCCAATATTAACCAATAGCATCTAAACTAACGTGCGCAAGGTGCGCTATACGTGACCACATGCGCCTTCTATTGGTTAATATTGCCACAGCTCCGCTCCGCGCCGCTCTTCTCCGCCTTGGTGGAGCCGCAGCCTTGAGGGGTAATTACGCAAAAGATCCCATAGGGTCGAAGTTTATCTGTAAGGACCCCACCAACAAGATAAGATAAGGAGCCGCAGCCTTAAGTCGAAATAGATAAGTAGGTTCAGGTTATGTTAGTTTTGAAGCTGGACCGGGGGCCCAAAGGACCCAGAAATACCTCCTCGGTGATACGTGCAAAATGTAAGAAACGTAGAGCTGCTAAATGACAATTTAGACTTATTTTAAGCTAAAAGTCTTTGAAAGTGCGCTGACGTGTCTTATTATGAACTAGAGTGTTCAAAGGGTTAGTTTAATTATCATGATTCTTATAGATTTAAGTGAAATCGTCGCGTTACTTACTTCGTAAAAGAAAATAAAATACTTTCCTCGATATTTAGATATTGGAAACCGATTTATGGCCGAACCCTATATTCAAACCGCGGATAGATAAGCTTACTTCGGATTAAAATTTGACACATTTTGTATGGACAAATGTCAAATTTTAACCTGAGGTAAGCCTTATCTATCCGCGGTTTGAATATAGGGTTTGGCCGTTAAAGTACTCGTACCTAATGACAACTTATTGTTCAAGATTGTTCTTAAATTAGAGTGGGACTATGCATATTTTATGTAGGCACTTACAGGTTTTAGAAGATCTAAGCTGGATTACCGGTACCGGCGACGTCTATATGCAGCTTGATGGCACGTTTACATAATGCGATTTAGCCGATATCGTCTGCAGCCTGATTTTGGTCACCGACTAGGTAGTGTAAACGGTTTTTTATAGCAAATAACGAATCCGGTTAAACCGAATGCGGCCGACGCGTGCACTCACCGACCGTAAACGCACCATCATAGTCGATGAGTGAACTCATTTGTTGGAGAGCCTTGACAGAATTAGATACATGGCCGCCTAGTAGAGGACTACCCATGATGCACCTTACAGTAAGCAGTACCTGGTAACCTTTTTTTATCGTTGGAAAAATGCATTAACTCCATTTCTAGTCGGTGATTAAGGTGTATGACGGACTCCAGAGCAGAAGGTTCAGACTACCGTCTAGAAAACCAACGAGACGCCGGCGCCGTCTCCTCGTGTTGATACGCCACAGGATCACTTCGCAGCCCTCGACGCTGGTGCCCTGGCGCACGTTTTATAAAGCTACAAGTTACAATTTTACAGGTCTAAACTGGTAACACTGCCCAAATGGCTGGGGCACGTTTTATAAAGCTACAAGTAAAAATTTACTGGTCTAAACTGGCAACACAGCTCAAATGGCTGGTCGTCATTGGCTGAGGTTGTGTCAAATGGAAACTTGTAGCCTGTAAATTGTAGCTTGATAAAACGTGCCCCTGTGGCCCGTTTCAGGAAGCTACAAGTTACAAATTACAAGCGGAACCCTCTTTCAAGCAAAAGGAGTTAGAAAGAGTCTTCCGCTTGTAATTTGTAACTTGTAGCTTCGTGAAACGGGCCTCTGGTCGTCATTGGTCGGGGTTGTGTCAAATGGAAACTTGTAACCTGTAAATTTTAATTTGTAGCTTTATAAAGGCCACTGATGGTGTTATCGGCTTGTGAATGCCTCGGCGTCCTCTGAAAAAAGGTCCATTGGAGAGAGCGCAGGGTTCCCCTGTGGATCTATCCTGACTGATGATGGCATACCTCAGGTTCCTCAGCCGACAGTCGGAGATGTTGCTGATGCGCGAGCGAGACTCGCCGATTTTCAGCGGAGCCAGCATCACCCGGGAACGGATCGTGCTGCAAGAGGAAATACCGTAAGAGGGATGCCACAGGAGTGTTGTCTGTACATTGCGTCGTCGCTGCTTTAGAGAATATTTATATTTTTTCACAGCTTCATTAAAAGCTGATTCATGTAACAATCAGTTAAGAAACATATATTTTTTAATTAACTATAAAAATAACCAAGATTTCTTCCTATCTCTTTCTAGCAAAACAGCTAAAAAACAATGTAATCAAATCTGGAATGCCGATTACAACCTACTTTTAATTGTCGGTGTATCTTTTAAGTTTGGTTACCTTGATGATAATACAATATAATGGTACCATCGAGCTGGTATGATGACGGAAACCAAAGTTGGCTGTCGGAACTCCTCAATGGGAAATAGTAGGTCCGTCTAGGTACACGAGCATGCGCTCACGCACTCACACGCACCTGCTCCTGGACATGGCCTGCTTGATGCGGGTTATGGAGATCCGCTTCTTGCGCGTGAGCGTGGAGTCCCCGGCGCCTTGCAGAGAGCCCTCCACCGGCGTGGTCGTCTTCAGGGCGCTGATCCCGGACGCCTGCGCAAGGCACAAGGGAACATTGATCTAAACAACTATAATGTTTGGCCAAGCGATAAGAGCGCGAGCATCTCTCAGATCTCTTAAGCTGCCACATCACGTGCGGCAAACCCTCAAATATTGGCGGCCGGGCGGCTATAGCTTTTAGTTACACTGACAGTAATGGCGGCCTAGTTAAGCCCATTGCAGACGATCTGCAGTAGGTTGCGCAGGTACTTCCGCAAGTACTTGCCTTCAAGAGTGAAGCGACTATTACATTATCCTAAATCTAGCATCCTAAATGAGTTAGGATCCTAATTTAGGAAGGTGTAATAACACTTAGCAAATGCGCATCCTAGTTAGTATCCTAATTAGGAAGCAAGGACGGCTTCTGCCGTCCTAAAGCGGCTATTACATTATCCTAAATCTAGCATCCTAAATGAGTTAGGATCCTAATTTAGGAAGGTGTAATAACATTTAGCAATTGCGCATCCTAGTTAGTATCCTAATTAGGAAGCAAGGACGGCTTCTGCCGTCCTAACTGAGTTAGTATCCTAGTTAGGAAAGGAGTTAGGAAGGTGTAATAACATTTAGCAAAGCCAGTCGTCGCGCACGTGTGACTGCGGAAGGACGTGTATTCTATACTTAAGCCGCCGTTGCAAACTGATTTAGTGACTGAATTTAGTGTAGTGTGATCAGGAACTTCCTAACTATCCCCTGTACTTTTTTGGCCATTTAATAATTTTTGTACATTTTTGGCTATAAATCAAAAAGCGCATCACAGAAAATTAATAAAAAAATAGTTTTGAAATGTGCAGATTAAGACTCTTCATGTGACACCCCATTTGCAATAATAAAAACGTTTAGATAATTACTCATATTTTATAGGAAAAATAAAATGAAATGTTCATTATTTACAGTTTTTGAGAAATAACAAAAAAAACTAAGAAAATCTGTATTAAAAATTAGTCTCGTCCAAATGAACGTTATTGCGTAAAAAATAAAGCTCATAACAAAATGAGTATTTTCTTTTGCGGTTATCTTCAATACGGAACCGTTTTTAGTACTTGTTGTTTTTCTTCAGGGTTTCTCGGGCGTGCGTACCTTGACTGACAGCTCCTCGGCGCTGTAGTCCGTGACCTTCTGCAGCAGCTCGCTCTCGGCCATCAAGTCGTCGGAGATGGAAGTTACTTGGCTGTCAGAATCTATTTTACACACTCCATCCGTGTCAACCAGCGGGTCGAAGCGTTTGCGCCTGTAAGCCCGTTGCTACGACAAAACAAACATATATTTTCTTTGTTAATTTATCTATTTTACATGATTAATTTAAGTCTTTATTCAATTTAAACATAACCGCATAACCTACCATACTTTTGCCGCGATCGCTTATTTCGATATTTCTAAAATAGGAAATAAATCCAGAAGCATGTCTTATTGTGCTATTTTTAACCGACTTCAAAAAAGGAGGAGGTTCTCAATTCAACTGTATGTTTTTTTTTTTATTAATGTTTGTTACCTCAGAACTTTAGACTGGGTGAACCGATTTTGAAGATTCTTTTTTTGTTTGAAAGCTGGTGCTTCCCATTTGGTCCCATTCTGATCATAATGAAGATTTGATGATGGAGTCTATGAGGAATCGACGGAACTCTTCAAAATTTATAGGCACACCTATAGCGATTTTGGTATTTTTCATTGTAACTCGTGTATTTGCTCTTGGAAAACACTATTTGGTAAAGTGGAACTGATGATGAAAACCACAGATGGCCACCGGAACTCCTAAACGGTATATATTTCAAGGGTGGCGACAAGATATTTCGATTAAGATAGTTGAGCGACTATGACGAAGCATATGTATGTTTAAGTATTTGACTATGACTTTCCCACGGCGTTGCTTGCGGCGAGATTGAATTTCAATGTTCTATAGTTTCTTATTAATTCTTATTAATTAAAGTGGGACTACATAACATAACAGTATAATTATGATCACTAAAAAGTTTTTTTGTTTTTTTATGGAGTGTAAAAACGATAGCCGCACCAAAAACATTTTCCATGTTGTTTGTGGCGTGTTGTTTTTATGATAGTTTGAGTATTGGCGACAACAGGGCCTCTATTCAACACGGTAAAAACAATATCGTTTTTGATCTGTTATCGTATTATCACCGTTTTGATAGCTCTTATTTACTTGACAGTAATGGCGTCTGACGTAGCGTTGAAAAAGTCCGGAAAAAAACCCGTTTTATTCCAATCAACTCGTTTTTTTTGGATTTTTATAGAAAAAAACCAATGAAATTTTCTGCTGTTATTTTAATCTATATTCGGTCTTATTTGCACCTACAAAAGGGCGACATCGACGACATGAAGGCAGAAGCAATTGAAATAGGTGGCGAGAGTGACAGTGATTGACTATGAATAAATTGTCATTATTCATTTGTTATTTTCCTAAAAAACCCGAAAAAAACGTAAAAAAGCGAAATATTCATAAATTCTCGAAAAAATCATTTGTTTTTTTCCGACATTTTCAACGCTAGTCTGACGTCATAACAATACCATAATAGGTCAACCTCGATATCGTTTTACCGTCGGGAATAGAGGCGCAGGTCATGTGGCTCATGCCACTTCCACTGTTTTTTCTATTCCGTCGCTAGCCACGGAATCTAGTTGTGCCATCGACTCACGGAGGTCCACCTTGTGTAGTCTTGAGATTACCGTCTTAAGATTGCAAATGTCTATGGGTCTCAGAGCCAACTTATTACCAGACCTGTGTATTCGTTTGCCTTCTCCATGTCATAAAAATATGTATAGGTAGATAATTCACTTACGCGCCGAGTGTAGGTATCCGTTGAATATGTGTCATCAGAAAGATCTGGATCTGGAGGAGGTAAATTAACTTTTCCAGGGAACCTACAACCAATACACAATGAAATAAACGAAAGATATAAAAGACATCTGTACCTAATGATCAGAGATCGGAATAGGCAGAGCTAATTTGCCTAAACTTGACGCATATTCATTCATGCGTGAGTGAGAAGGGAATTAATACATTATTGAATGAACATGCATCAAGTTTAGGCAAATTAGCTCTGCCTATTCCGATCTCTGCTAATGATACAAAATGACACAATTCACAATGAACAAGTCTAACAATGAGAAAGTTAAAAAAAAACTTATCAAGATGCGTCTAAGACGTCATTGCAGTTTCCTATGACTTCACGTTTTTCACATTTTTACGTCTTAAGACCGACATTTTACTCAAGATCAAAGTTATTAATCCTAAGCAGAGCAGAGCATTCAGCTTACCGTAACGTAATTTGTCAGCCAAACGAGCCACACTCATGCCAAAAAATAAACTAACCAGTATTCCGATGGTATTGGTTCGATAACTGGCATGTCTAAAGAGGTGCTACTGGGCCACTTCTGCATCCTCTCCTCGACGCTTTCGTCGACCACTTGCAGGTTCTGCTGGCCCCAGGTGTCCTTGGGGGAAGGCTCTGGAAGCTCGTCCGGAATCCAGGACTCCAGCCGTTTTGGGATGTGGCAACGGGGGTACGCGCTTGGGTCCTCACCAGGGTCGTGGCGATAGAAGGACCTACAGAGCAGACCGTTTTTGGTGAAACCGATAAAATCATGTCACAGTTCCGTGAGTCATGACATGATGTTACGAATATAAGGGTCTCCCCACACCTATCGACGCGGAATCTGCGTTAGCTGATCAAAAAAATCTTTATGTCTACGCAATAATTTTTACAATAGAAAACGTTTTATTTTAACTATTTTAAAAATCTAACCTAAACTAACCTAACCAAATCTACACAATAGACGTTTATTAAATTTTGAAATGTAAGCCTAAAGGGTGTTTATGCGAAAAAAATATATGCGTAAAGATACGTTATGCGTAAAAAGTTTATGCGTTTCAAAGGGATCCCTAAAATAACTCCATAGCTAAGGCGAGAATGGGCATACGCATAATACGCGGAAAGAGATGTTTTTAAATCTGTACATCTTTTTAACTGGCTTAGTGCACTGACAATTTTACCGTCAATTTATCGACGTGGTTATATTTATCTTACCCTTAGATAAGCCTAATGCCAAACCGCAGAGTTCACATTGTAGTGCATATTTGCAGTCTTAGGATTGCAGTCTGAGAATACAAATGATCCCACTAACCGCTCAGCTGTGGAGACAAAATATGGCCGCCTGTGGAGGTCCCGCGAGCCTTAACCACATTTTCTTTAGTTTTTTACGGATCTATAGTCTAGAGTTGGTAAGATACCTTCTCTGTTTTAAATTATCTAATTAAACTGTTAAAAACACAATAACCCTTATAAAAAATAAAAGATTAAGTGCTTGTTTATTACCTAAACTTCAGTTTTGCTGCTAACTCGCGACGTTTTTTGCCGCAGTTTTTTGACTAACGTCCCAACAAATTGTTTTCACCGTTGAACATTCAAACGATCGCTTGTCTGCCTTGCTTTATTAACAATACGTTTCAGTAGTTTCAAGCGAGACGAACATACATTCCACCGTTATTTCACTATATATACATATAAGTACCTAAGGCTAAAAACTCGACACCGCCGGGGGCCCACTCCACTGTTGAGAGGCCTCAGAGCCCCGAGACAAGATGTATTACGCCAACTACCGACCGTTTCTATTCGTTTCGTTTTTAAACCAATCGCGTCACTGCTAGGTAGTTCACGTGACTTTTCTTATCACGTCATATACGTGATACGATTGGTTTAAAAACGCTAGTTAGCGTAATGTATCTTGTCTAGGGCGTCTGGTCGCCTGTGTGCTGGTTTGCCTAACTCTATAGGTACCTACCATAAAAAATGCATTGCCTGGGGCTCTACTTTGATATCTGTAATTCGAACTTCGGATCGCCCCGTCACTTTCTTGCGAATTAGTGACGCGTCGAGAGCAAAAGGGATAGCAATAGACGAAGTTCGAATTACGGATTTCAAAGCAGAGCCCTGATCTCATGTATTACCCACCAGTCGATCAGCTTAAGCCAGGCCTGCGCAACGCAGTAAACAGTGAACAGCGAGTTCTGCCGATTCATGTACTCCTCGTAGACGATACCTAACACCTCGTCCAGGAGTTCTTCGCGGACTTCCAGCACCACCAGCTCGTTCTCCTCCTTTTGCAGAATTTCAGCCCTGAGGACAAGATAGCTCGCGAAGCTCTTAAGGCTCAGTATCATTGCGCGATTGCCTGCGCTTTTCGTGATACATTGCGTCGCTGCAATAACACTCAGCTCAAAAATGTTAAAACTATCCGTCAATGGATTGGAAAATGAGCCTTTAGGCCCTGATCTGACTAGCGTGTGCGTACAGGGCGTGCGAGTCACTTGCCTCATAAACGCGTTTTTTGTCGGATATTATGAGAAACCCCGCGCAGCGTTTATCAGATAAGCGACGTGCGCGCTACGCACAGAACAGGAAAAACAGTAGAAGTGTCAAGTGGGTGAAGTGGGCGTGTAACGTGTGGCATGGTTATGCGGAGTTCTGCGCAACCTACCATACTTTTGCCACGATCGCTTATTTCGATATTTCAATATTTCTAAAATAGGAAATAAATCCAGAAGCATGCCTTATTGTGCTATTTTAGAATGTAAAAACGATAGCCGCACCAAAAACATTTTCCATGGTGGCGTGTTGTTTTTATGATAGTTTGAGTATTGGCGACAACAGGTCTGATACTAAGCGAAACTCATACCTCTTCCACTCTTTTTTATATTCCGTGGCGCTACGTTTGGCTGGGCGCTGGTAGATAATAAAGAAGTTGGCAGATATTTTTGTTAATCTAAAAGCGCTTTTATTACTAAGAAGTGCTTTACATACTCATGTATCTAATGTACACTACCACTCATAACTATTAAGGCACTCATTATTTAGTCCGTACTATTGCCTACAATGGCTTTCAACATCATACCTACTGTCGAATCAGAACCAATGGACTCTTTGATGCTGGTTACATTTTTATTTAGATAATATCCTTTTTAAATCTCCAGTTTTCTTATTGCGACGATTTGAAAAACCATTATATGCTATTTCATAGAAATAGGTTTATAGATTTTTTAATGACTAAGTAAGTATCTGCCGTCCTACCAAAAAAGGCAGCTAACTGCATAGTAATAGTATAAGCATTTTAATTTTAAGGTAGTTACTAATAGAGTATAGAATGATTCAACTGCTACATAGCAGTTAGGTGCCTTCTTGGGATATTCACAAAAATATCTTGGATACCATTTTGAAAATTGATAAGTCAGCTAAATAAATAATTCAAAGTGCACGCAAAATTATCAAGTGACTTCGACTTAGCAGTATAATTCTAAAAGTAGTTTTTGTATACAATTGAATGGAAATAATAACGACTGCCTAAATACTTATGAGCGTAGTGTATCCTATACCTTAACAATATGGAGTTGTATGTCTAATGTTTGTTCCGGAAATGTTTACATGCATATTTTTTGCGCTTTAGAATTTGCTGTTAGATCTTAATGTATACTTCTAATCGGTATTTACCAAGTTCGCTCTGGAAGATCCTTTGGCATTGCCAACAACGTCCGCTGGTCATCGGAAATCTGTAGCTTGCGACCCCGCCGCGAAAGTTTGTACTTGTTAAGGTCCGAACTTGGCCCACGATCCATATTTATTGTTGTCAGCGCAGTGTAAGTGTAACGCAACAAATCGTAATGTAGCCAAGCGAAGCGTAGCCGATCGTAGCCAAGCCAATGGTAATGGAGCTAGCGTAGCGTAGCCAATGGTAATGGAGCTAGCGTAGCGTAGCCAATGGTAGCAGAGCCAAGCGCAGCCTAAATTAGCTTAGCTAGGCGAAGCTTAACATCTATTACGTAAAGCTAGCGACTCTTGCTAGCGCGTCCTTGCTACATACAAAATTAGATGTCACAATTTATTTCGCAATTCCGCGGCTTACTTATGCCAAACCCCGCTTTAGTGATTTATAAAAATTTCATTGCCTAACTCAAAAATATTATTTTTCTTTTAGTTAAATAGTCATACGAAAATAACAACAGGAGTAAATGACAGCGAGGTTGATTTTTTTTTTATGCTGTGTTTTAACCGACTCACTCAATCTCCATACAGGTATGTAGGCTTAAACCTTTTTTTGTTACACCGTGCTCAGACGTCTACGCTACAGATTATAAGTATGTCTGTCTGTCTGTCTACACGGTTGGGTGGCACACCCACGCTGTCGCGAATAACCGCGAATCTATGGTAAGTTGATGATTTATATCTTGGTTATGTTTATACCTAGCCATTCAAAAAATATTTTTTCCCAACTGTTTGTTACATGAATCAGCTTTTATTGAAGCTGTAAAAAAATATTCCCTATTCATTCAATTGGGTTGTTCAATTTATTTCTATTCCCAGCGATTCCTAGTGTGTTCCGCAATCCGTGGAACCTAAAGCGCGAAAGACTGACAATAATAATTGCAGAAGATGATTGCTGTAGTCTTACTTTAACTTCAGTTCTAGAGCGAGAATCCCAATTTTGCAGTCTTTTTCTAACTCTTAGAGCAAGACAGCAGTCAACTTCTGCAATTTTCATTGCTAGTGTGAATCTCGCTTAAGGGCTACTTAGAAAAGTCACCAGGGTTCCGCAAAATGAACAACTATGGTAAAAATACTCACATGTACCTAGATGAATGTAAGTACACCTCCTTAAAAACCGCTGAGTAAAATATCGTCGACGGTGATCCAACATGTCTGAATTTTGCTCGTAGCCCGCCTTGGCTCGTACGTCTGTCATCGCCGTGAGTAGCGAGCCACGAATTTGTTTCGGCAGTCTGTAAGTGAGGTGTTTGACATTTGTGCTAACGTTTGTTTATTTTGGTTCACAAAATCTAGTTAAAATCTAAAATAAGTGATTTTTAAAATATAATATAATTCCTAAATAACACAAAGCTTCCTCTGTCGACGACATTTTGCGTTTGAAGTGTGAGCAAGCTTCAACGTCACCGAACGCGAGCCCAGTAAGTTCGCCTACTTTAAAATTGCGATATTTTAAGCCGGGGCACGTTTTATAAAGCTAGAAGTTACAATTTTACAGGCCTAAACTGGCAACACTGCTCAAATGGCTGGTCGTCATTGGTCGAGGATGTGTCAAATGGAAACTTGTAACCTGTAAACATTGATTTAATATATACTAGATACACAATCAGCAGGAAAAAATGGCAAGTCAAAACTACTGCCTAATCGACTTGGGCAGTAGTTTTGCTTTTAGTCTTGTTTCGACCACAGACAGTGGCAGTTGTCAATCATTACGAAATGTGCAGTGAAAAACTGCAAAAATAATAACAAGAAAACGAAAAAAAAGGATGGAATGTCTTATTTTACGTAAGTTCTATTTATTTATAAACAGATTCTTGTTAAACATATAATGCTTTCATGATTTTTTTTGTAATTTATATTGTACGTACAAATGATGACTTATCACGAAACAAAAATATATGGAGTAGCTATTACTTTTAAAAATTTAATTAATCGAGTTTGTTTGTTTTGACTTATGACCAAAAAAGTGTTTATAGAGGTAATAATATTTCTTATATTTTTAAATTAAAGCTTTCCACGAAATCCTCTACGACGTGCAAAATGGGTCGCAATATTAGCACGAGATAGGCGTGATCAACTGTTCAAGCCATAGATATTTTTAATGCGACTACCGAAGAAGGCCACAATAATTCTCATAGAATTCTGTTAATTAAATCTATAACCGATCGATATTTAACCGTCCGTTTACATTACATTGCAAAAAAAGAAAGCATCCAAAGTAAATGTAGGTCTAAAAGACAATTATATACCTAATAAATTAAACTTATTTCAAGGAAATTAGGTTTTACTTTACGTTTTGTTAGTTAGGATAAGATCTTGTTTTGTTTGGAGTAAAGGAGTGTAATATTTTCAGGGTTCATGTATGTATGTATGTACGATTCTTTATTCCACCATAATTTCTTAACGCCTGAGCCGATTTAGATGTGTGTCGCTAGAAGCCTGTCACCATTCCGGGTGACAAACGATACCTAAACTGTTAAAATTGAAATAACAACAATCGACGGGGCGGGTTTTTATAGCTTGTTTTCCCTTTATTTATTTATTATTATTGTTGTATATATAGCTTAAGTTGTGTAATACAATAACATTTATAAAACATCTCATAAGCGTTTTTTTTAATTTGTCATTTCGTTATAATTAATACAATATAAAAATGAGAATTGCGACTCCATTCGTCCGATGTTCACTTTTGTCGTAAATATTGTGATAATGGCCGTTTCACTAAAAAGTTGCAAATACTTTGAAACGTTAGTTTGCAGATTTGACACTTGACGTCTATACTTGACGAGTATATTGAGTTCTTTTTTGCATGAATGTTTAAGGTAAAAAATAGCGATGTTAGCATGTATCTGAATACAGCTGTCAATGTCATTTGGGACAGTATATAACAACATTTTTGTAGCGGATTGTGTATCTTGTATATATTAAATCAATGCCTGTAAATTGTAATTTGTAGCTATATAAAACAGGTGCTCTACTTTGAAATCCGTAATTCGAACTTCGTCTATTGCTATCCCTTTTGATCTCGACGCGTAATTAATTCGCAAGAAAGTGACAGGGCGATCCGAAGTTCGAATTAAGGAATTCAAAGTAGACCCCATGGCCCCAGGGGCTCTACTTTGAAATCAGTAATTCGAACTTCGGATCACTGTCACCTTCTTCCGAATTAGTGACGCGTCGAGAGCATAAGGGACAGCAATAGACGAAGTTCGAATTACGGATTTCAAAGTAGAGCCTCTGGTGTGCGTCTGTCACCGACGCGAGCCGAGCAAGGTCGCGATTTTATACCTCGTACGTCCATCGGCCCTTTTTAGGGTTTTGGACAACCCCGCCCCGCCAAAAGATGCTGAACGAAAATGCACGAGCGACATACTCGGACACGCTTGACTCGCGATATCGCAGAAGACGCGGTCGGCGTGGGGTTGGCCCAACGTGACTAGAACAAATAATTAATAGTAGGGTAGGCAAGTCTCAAATGAATGTGTAAACTAATTGATAGTAATAAATACATAAATAAAACCTTTTTCCAGTGTGTCAGGCTTTCAGAGCAATATGTCCGGTTAAGAACGGATCTGTGTCCGGCATTTCTACTGTGTGCGACCTGGCCCTACTTTGAAAATCGAAGTTTGAAGTTACGTTAGCTCCATCCCTGTCACTCGTAATTCGAGACTAGATCAAGAGAAAGGGATGGAGCTAACGTAACTTCGAACTTCGATTTTCAAAGTAGGGCCTCTGGCAACCCTAGTTGCGTTATTATTCCGACCGCGTAGAATAGGTTTTATTCAAAATTTGCATAATTATTGAGTATACACTTTTTTTTCATTGATTTAAAATCTTAATTAGCATTAAGTATCAGGCTAAAATTCATACAAAATCACGAAACACGGAGCCTCGTTGTCGTTGTCGTTGTCGTTGACATTTTAAAGTGTAGATGTGGCCTTAATGTATAAAATACTTTTTTTGTCACGTAATGCAAACTCTTTACTACGTTAAAAGAATGATGAATTCATGGACTTGGATGAATTATATGACAGAATCTTTTCAACAGCATTGTCGACCAGTCGAACCAAGTCGAACACAATCAAAATCCAATGACTAATTTTCATTGCGTTATCTAAAAATAGACCAACTTAAATAGGATTATTCACCTTGGTGATCATTTTCTCGCAATAGCAGCCTACGCTCTTTATCTGATAAATCATTAAAACTCTGAATGTATAGTATAATTTATTTTTGCTCAAATGCCCGTGTGATGTATTCCTTAGTGACCATAAACTACATTTGTTAACAAACAACAGCACAAGTGGCCAGAAATAATTACTGACCATAAACTAACGGCTGACAGCTGTTTGAAAAACTTTACGGGTGACAAAAACCGAGCGTAAATTTTCTCAAAATCCCCTGAAATTATAATCCCAGTAATATTAAACAGTGTAAAATATGAACATTTCTACATATTAGAAAGTGTACGGCGTACAATGGACGTTAAATAATGAGTGTGTATTTTGTATTCTCAGCTTTCGTTATTGCTGCATAAGTGCATTAAAATGTATACTCTAAAAGGAATATTTCCAGAGCCAAGTAAGTATAGTAAGTAGTTCTTGTATTAGCTTGATTAATTCACAGTTTAACGAAAAACTATCGAAAATGCTATGCGTGAAGAATAATCAAATTTACTGTCAGCCTTTGGCATCATCTTTTTGATTTTAAACGTCAGTACCTAATGTGTAATGAGTCGTTTGTTAAAGGATTATACTATACTGCACTTTTGGGTCGCTAAATGGCTGACGTTTCTGAAATGTTTCAGAGAAAGAGCAGAAAAAAAACTTCATCAGGGAAAATATGAAACAGCTGAAGTGTATTCAAGGCAAGCCGTCGCCCAAAGAGCCAAAATATGAGCTAAAGGCGGTGCATCCGCCGCGGCTGACTAAACCGATGGCCTCTGGGGGAGCCCTCGGCAAAGTGAAGTCCTCGCCTTCTAACAAAAGCACAAAAGTCTCACTTCCTGTTGGCAAGATCAGCTCAACCACATCGCGCAAAAAACTAGCAGATGTTAGATTTAAAAAAGGTGATATGGCAGAGTTCTTGAGACGAAAAGAGCTTATGCATGCCAAGGAAATTAAAGATGAGGAAACAGAGGATGATGATGACATTAAGTCGTCCTCATCCTCGGGACGGTTACGAGATATTGCCTGTCAGACTATTGAGTCCAACTTGGCTCAGAAACTAGCCGAGAGTACTAAGCTTACAATGCTGTATCCCAAAAAAGATGAGGATGAAGCCAAATTAAAAGCTAGTGGGGACTCAAGTAACTACCATAGTGGAATCTCTCCGAGAAAGCTTCCCCCTCGCAGGGCTGGCGATGAAACCATTGATTCTGAGAGAAATCACAGCCGCCTTAATGCTATCTTGGAACGCAAGGACCACAAGGATCCATACTTACCATCAGGTATGTTTGCTATTGTTCTTCTGGTTTTATTAAATTATAGCCGTTGCCTGAGACTCCATCTGTGAAGAAAAATAAAACATAGCCTATGGTAGTCAGTCGGGAAAATGTAGCATTAGTTGTTTTTGAGTTTATTCATTATATACATATGAAAATACAGATCTATTCTCTTTATAATATTAGTGTAGATAAACAACATGGAAAAACTAGAATCAAAATGTTATTGTAATTTAAAAACAAGTACATACATATACAACCTGGTAAAATAGTTACTAAAAAAGAAATTGTCTTAGATTTCTCATACAATGAGATCAAGTTAATGAAACAAGTGTTTGTTAATGCAGTGTAGGGCTTACTGGCAAGATCGCGCATAATGAGGGAAGCTGAGAATTGCCATCCATTATTTATAGGCTGATGATGAAGCATGAGTGAATAGTAAAATGTTGGGTTATTCTGCAATAGTAAGGGCCCTTTCCCACAGCAACATCCCGTCTTTTGTAAACCGGATACTGTAAACAGGATGCTTGTGTGACTGCTTGTATTAAAACACGTACACTACTAAACGGGATCCTGCAAAAAACGGGATGTTCTCATGGGAAAGGGCCCTAAGTCTACAGTCTTGTTCCTAAGCTGGCTGTAAACAAAGCCGTATAAAACTATGAAGCATATGATTTGAAGTTTATTTTGTAATTAGGTCGAACAGGCAACAAGTCAGAGCCTACCAGTGTTTCCCAAGAGGATATTAAAGATTTTTTTCCCTTGTTACTATTGTAATAAAAAAAACTCCACTATTTATTTAACAATATTATTGTAATACTAATGCTGATAACCAATTTTATATAAATTATGATAGCATGGTGAAAAGTATTCATGCTTACCCTTTTCTTCCTGCCTTGACAAGATAAAAAAAACCGGCCAAGTGCGAGTCGGACTCGCGCACGTAAGGTTCCGTACCACTATACATCTAAATAAATGTTTTTCTTTATTCTTTATTATATTGGAGTTGATTGAATGAAAGGTAAAATGCGGTTTAGGATTTATAACGTATTAAAAAAAAACTAATTATCAGATCTCGTTCAAACCAATTTTCGGTGGGAGTTTGCATGGTAATGTACATCATATATTATTTTTACATTTATCATTCCCTTATTTTATAAGTTACGGGGGGGGGGGACACACATTTTTCCACTTTGGAAGCGTCTCTCGCGCAAACTATTCAGTTTAGAAAAAATATATATTAGATACCTCAATAACATTTTTGAAGACCTATCCATAGATACCCCACACGTATGGGTTTGATGAAAAAAATAAATGAGTTTCAGTTCTAAGTATGGGGAACCCCAAAAATTTATTGTTTTTTTTCTATTTTTGTATGAAAATCTTAATGCGGTTCACCGAATACATCTACTTACAAAGTTTCCATAGTATAGCTCTTATAGTTACGGAAAAAAGTGGCTGTGACATACGGACGGACAGACGGACGGACGGACGGACGGACAGACATGACGAATCTATAAGGGTTCCGTATTTTGCCATTTGGCTACGGAACCCTAATTAACTTTGTTTGTGTTGCTCTAATTCATTCCTGAAATGCCTGAAGAAATTCCTGAAAATATGGTTTTCTAGATTTATTTTGGGAACATATTTTTTCAAAAAGGTTCTGTTGCTAAACTAGATACAAGCGTAGGGTGCCATTAATTTTGGTTAAGTCTTAAATTGTAAATAAAAAATAACTTTTGGATTTCCGATATATTTGGAACTAGTATTTTGGGAATGAGCTCCAAAATCCGCCGGCGGACGGTTTGTATGTCGCGGTGTCGCCAATTAATCATTGAGGCATTCCTTCTCAGTCCTCACCTCAAGGTTCCCAACGCATTTGCTGTCTTGAGCTTGCCAATGTTCTCGAACTTCAGAGCCTTAGGTACTATCAGCCCAGCCAGTGCAAATAGTAACATTTTTCGAGTGTCAGGGTACCAAAAGGGCGTGGTGCCGAAGTACTTGCGCGAGCGCCGCGAGCTGCCCGAGGCGGCCAAGGACGAGGGCGCCTGCCCGCCAGGACACGTCACACTGCCCGACACCGAGCGGAAAGAGACGCTCCGGATGCTTAGGAATAGTATGTATCCACTTGATAATTATTTCCAATCCACTAAGTAGGTACGGTTTTACCTTCAATCAACGATACTAATTTCATAAAATGTTTTACTTGGTCGAATTTTCACTTCACCGACACGTGCAGGAGTAATAATTTTTTTAAAAGTGGTGACAATCCTAACCTACCCTAAGCATTCGACGCTTAAGATAAGGTTTCAGCAGAAATTAGCTTTCCATGAAATATGCACTCGATCAAATAAATGAGTGTCGGTTATTCAAAGGGGATCCCAAGTACCTACTATTTTTTTTTAATGTATTTATTTATGTTCCAACCACAAATACACGAAACGCATACATTTTTCATTTTGTTTTATATATTCATGCAAACGTGCAAAGTCAATTTGGCATTGCGGCGTTCGTGGATTGAAAACATAATTATTATAAATACTACCATGACTATAAACTTTAAATTAGATTAGAACACAAAACTTTTGGACAGGTGTGTCGACTTGCAATCTCCAAGGTACGGAGTTCGAGCCCCAGTGGTCGCTACATTAGCCGATGCTTTTATGGTGAAGGAAAAACATCGTGAAGAAACCTGCACTTTAAAACAGAGAGAGGGTTGCAAAAGGGTCGAAGTTTATCCGAAGGGGCCCATCTGTTCAAACTAGCCATCTTGCTCCAAGTTAGGAGTTAGAGAAAGACAGCAGTTTCCCTTCATAGTCTCTATCTAATAGCCCACGACAGTAAACCTAGTTCGATAAGACTACCAGATGAGATATATTTAATTCGTCACGTCATTAATGGGGGAACACGAAATGGCGATGCTGCAATGCAAAAAACCTGAGGCTCGTTTCACGAAACTAAAAGTTACAAATTACAAGCGAAAGTCCCTTTCTAACTCCTTTTAGCTAGAAAGATAGTTCCGCTTTTAATTTGTAACTTGTAGCTTCGTGAAACGGGCTCTGGCCGCGCAATATTTTTTTTAAGAAAAAATAAAGAGTTCGAAAAGTTGTCTTATCGAACTAGGTTCAGTGTCGTACAAATGGAAAATCGTACACTTTCATTGACCATTTTGTATATCGACCAAAAAAATACTATCCAAAGTGAATTTTCACAAATGTAATAAAATTGTGCTGGATTTTTTTTATTAACATATTTATTTTCGTTGTAAATTAATTAAGCCCGAATTGAATTTTGGCCATTATAAATTAGGAGCAAAATAAAATACGCACAAAGTGAATGTAGTCTAACATGAATTAAGACCAAAATGTAATATGTAGGTAGGGTAAAAACGAATTATAAGCAAATAGATTATGCAATGTACATTACATAGGCATTTCAGGTTGGACGTAATGGTCATTTTTCAGAGTCTACGTAAATACAAATGGTCATTATTTCTTTCGGCCTGCGACATGATTCCATTTTCGATGATATTCAGCATGGACAATTTTCCTTGTTGGTGTATTTCAAATTGGTATTTTTCTGATTTGACGTATAATTTCGAGTTGTCGTTTTTCCATTTGTACTCAATGACAGTAAATTTGTGCGCCGCACACTAAGACTGATCCTATCAGGTGATCAGCTTCTTCTATCGACGGTGCTGTCGCCCGCTGTGTCACCTTTTTGTATTTTACACAATTTATAAGAGCCTGCGATTTTGCGTAGAACTCTTGTAGGTACTGCTTGTGTCAATCCAAGATGAACGATCCTATTTTAGCTGTGTGCTAACTTTTATTCTGATCTGTCCAGCCATTTTAGCATGAATATGGTATAGTAAATCAACTCACACATACAATTAATATAATAATAAAACTCCAAAAATTTACCCCCAGGTTTTGCAGAGTTAGTAAGTGAACTGAACAAAATGCCGGTAAGGACTGACACGCTACGGATGCGTAATAGGAAAATAGAGCTTGAGAAACAGCTGTCCAAGCTCGAAGAAGGGATCAAAGTGTTCTCCCGGCCCAAGGTGTTCGTGAAGATTGGAGAGTAAGTTAGCTAGCCCTGGGGAAGCACCGTACCCTAGTAATCGATTTCAACTCCATAATCTAATATAGAAATAAGCAGTGCTCGGGAGAGACACGTCAGGGTTTAATTTAGGAAGGATTGTTTATAGAGCTTCTGCAGGAAAAACAAATTTAGCAGTAAAGAAATATCTTTTTATTATGTGCTGTGTGATCCCCAGACTTTACCGTCATAATGTAAAATCCAAAATTTTAGTGTATTTAAACTTTATTGGAGCAGACGCTAAATTACAGTGATGTCCATACTAAAAATAATTGATGTATTGTATTAGTATAATTGTTATGTATTTGTTTGTTGTAATTAATATAAATGTGATTTGTTTGTACGGTTTACAGTGTTTCTATAACAGTTTTGGTGAATTGAATACAATTATATTTTATCTACCCTACACCTGTTGAATTTCTTTGGTAAACGAAAGTATTGGCTGCTTCTCACTTTCGTGTCCATTATCACAGAAGAGATTCCTTTTCTCATAATTTTAACGAATAGTTAGATCGGTTACCCGAACTGACTAATTCCGCGTAGCAAACTTTCCATTCGCATTTTTCCCCATTTTATTTTTTCCCCAATCGCATTTCTTTCCACCGCCCCTTTTTTAGCAATCGCATATTTTCCATTTAGTATTTTCCCCACTCGCAAAATTTTCCATTGTAATTAAGTCGAAATAGATCGAAATAGGTAGATAGGTTTAGGTTATGTTAGTTTTACAGAAGGCCCGAAGGGCCATAGCACGCAGAAAAAGGAGCTCCGCGGGAGCGGAGCTCCTTCGACTTAGTGAAATTGATTTTGAATTGAGAAAACATGCAAGTGGGGAAAATCCAAAATGGAAAATATGCTATTGGTAAAAAAAAGCAATGGAAAGAAATGCGATTAAAGAAAAAATAAAATGGGGAAAAATGGCGAATGGAAAGTTTGCTACGCGGAATTAACGAGTTTGGGGAAACGATCTAATTACTCGTTTTAACAGAACTTTAAAAACTATTTTACTACTGTAACTCTCCTCTTCTTATGCAGTGATTACACCAATGCAAAGTGAGAGTATAATCGTTATCGTTTTAGATCGTCCCATTCGTTTTTTGTCAAGTTCTTACCTCGTCTCATTCTGCTTACATCATCCATTCTTTATTCGTCACTTCCGTTGGTAGACTTTGACATGTAAAAATCAATTTTATTATGAAAAAGATACAAAAACATCAAAAACATTTTCAAAATAACAAACTCAGTAGGTAGTGTCAGCAGTGTGGCAAGGGCGCGCCATCGTCAAAGCCAAATAATTTGGCTAGTGGTCTGAATTTAAATCGTGTCCCACGAAAGCACATGCTTAGGCACGGAATCTATATTAATAATTTCGTACCGGTCAACGGTAGACTCGAACGAAATGCACATCAAATTGAAGAGAGTAAAAAATTAGTCGATCCGAGTCGACAACTTCTAGGCGGAAAATTCGTATTACCTACTTATTGAGTATTTTCAATATAAACATTAATAAATTGCTATATAATGGCGTTGCGTCATTAATGTGGCGTTGATGTCAAGTCATCACGTGTCACAGGTGTCACAAGTTCGTCTTCAGTTCTCCATTGTGACCTCTAAGATCTAATTTCTTTGATTGTGAGACAGACATCATAGTAATTTGGGTAAACAAGATTTAGGAGACCTATCTACTAGTGAAATGCCCTTCTTCCACGTGATCAAACTTTTTAGTCCAACTGGTTTGACCACGAGGAATAATGTTTCCTCGTGGTCAAACTTCATTGGCATTGCAACTTTTCAGCACACATGCATGCAGTTTATGTAAGTACAGTCAGGGAGATTTCTCCACGTAGTCAAACTTTTTAGTCCAACTGCTTAAAACTAGTCGAATGATCCTCCATGTATACTTGGTTTAGTTGGTCTCAAAGAGTGTTTTAATCCCTGATAGAAATGGAATCGATTGGCATTTAAAAAAAAATACTCAAGTCTGACGATTTGCTCGCTGACTGTACATTTTATAAAAAATCTGTGAATGTCGATTTTCATTACTTAAAAAGTTAGTAAAGGTCTCCTAAGAGCATTTTCGCGTAGCAGCAAGGGATCTATATAATTAAAATAAAAAAACGCTTAACTTATTTGTTCGAAGTTATAATACCTAGTGCTTACTGTTAGGTGAAAATGATTTCACTTTCTGAAACCAGCACCAAATTTTAGTATGTTGTTAGAAACGTTATTCTATCTTAAAAACTGTCGGGACCCCACCTGTAAAGTACCTGGATCCGGAAATATGACGTCATCAAAATGGCGGCCGCGTATTCAGAAAATTACAAATAATTCTGAGGCCGTAAATAAATCGAAATATTGATTACGAATATGGATCTATTTAAATATATCAAGGATGAATTCATTTTGTTATGCACGTTCCAATTACTTAGTTTATTTTAATTAAGATTGACTGTACACATTATCAACTTGACATTGATACAGGGAGGATCATTCGACTAGTTCGACCACGGGGAAACTTAATTCCTCGTGGTCAAACCAGTTGGACTAAAAAGTTTGACCACGTGGAAGAAGGGGCCATATTAGACCCGCAGGTCTGTGACAAAACAAGACATACGAAGGGATAAGTGGAAAAGAAAACCGTGACCACATACTAAATAACCAAATTAAGAAGTGCGACCACGCGGTTTTTATGTTATTTACAAAGAAAAATTCAACACGGATTTTAACTGAAACTCATTCGAACTTTTATAAATTATAATAAACAGTGGGTTAGTGTAGATGACGACAAAAACTATTATCTTAACTACATAATTTATTGAAACTTAATGTTGACTACAACTAGTTTTAGTTTTAATTAAATATCTACCTACTTATGAGGTATTTTGGTAACAAAACGTTTTTAAAAGCTAGTTAAACCTTACAATTTGTACCCCTCGCTCTGCCTGCTAACGCTTTTCATCGCCTGGCAGGAACCTAAGCCAGTATTCGAAACTCAACCAGAGAGAGATGGATAAGTAGTGTCAATGAGCCAGTCACTGCATGTGATCAAAATGTATAACTAAACTATTTTCTTTTTCTAACTGATATATCACCCCAACTTCATTTTAAATAAAATAAGTCAGCAACATGATGTTATGTATGTGCATGTGTGCGGGTGCACCCGCCGTGTGTGTAACTTAGGATAATAAATCATTGATGGTAGGCAAAGGGTACTGATCTACTAGTAACTGTTTGTTAATTGTAACAGAATAATCGGCGCATATACGGATACTGCCGTCCTTTTTTAGCACTGGCACTATTGGTGATGCGTATTCTGAGTGCTGGACGGGTTCTAAAATACCTAACGTTATAAGTCTGTCCAATTCTATATCGATTTTTTCCTTTAAAGAATATGGAACTGGTCTCGCTTTAATAAAAACGGGTTTTGAGCCTGGCTTTAAATGTAACTTAACCTTGTATTTATTAAAAGTACCGAGAGTGCCCGAAAATACTTGAGGGAATGTTATAGATAATTGTTTAACAATATCGCATTCATTTTGTTCGTGTGTGTATACGGAGTTGACGGCGCGCGCGCCGCCAGCCGGCTGCGCTGGCGCCAGCTCCAAGTCGAATGCGCGAATGAAGTCGCGGCCCAGCAGCGGCGGCCCGCCATTTCGAACTAAGTACACACTTAAATAATGCGTTTCCCCGCTATACGAAATTATTATCCTAAGTTACACACACAGCGGGTGCACCCGCACACATGCACATACATAACACATAACTATAATTTTAAACCCAAATTAATAAACGCTGAAGTGCCTATAACTTTTTAATGTGAGTGTGCGGGCCTACAGTTTCCTAACGTGCTCGAAAAGATGGTCGTTGAAGATGATTGGGCCTTTTCTGTACAAGACTTCCTGACTGGTGTGCCAGTTGTAGAAGGAGAACTCTGGGAAAAAGAACTTTATTTCTCTCTCTGCTGATGGTGTTGAATCTGGAAACAGTAATGTTTCTTCTTTAGACATGTTTTTCCATTTTCTAAAGAGATTAATGAAAAGCCTAAAAAACAGAAACAAAAGATATTCCCACTAGATTAAGACAGGTTTAGACGGAGACTATTTTGAGACGCCTAAATTACGGCACCTAAAAAGGCAACATTTATTTCGCGGAATGCCAGCGCTGGCACGGAATAGAACTCGCGCGCCATTTTTTTGGCGCCTGTGACCCCGCCCGCGTCTTTCGCTGCCCTCGCGCCTATTTTTCGGACTTTGGTAGTGAAAATGTAAACGACTAGGTGTCGTCTGGCTGACCCTCTATTCTAGGCGGTAAAAATCACATCGTCTTTGACCTGTTATCGTATTGTCGACATTTTAATAGCTCTTATTTACTCAACAGTAATGGTGGCCGAGCTGGAAACAATACCATAACCGCTCAGAGACGATATGGTTTTTACTGCCCTGGTCACTGGAGGCGAGATTTAGGCGACTGAAAATAGACATTTTCTATCCGGTCTGAAGTGTCTGTGGTCACTGGCGCCGTAATTTAGGCGTCTCCAAACAGTCTCCGTCTAAATCAGCGTTTATTTAAAAAAAAAATGCCAAGTGAGATTCAGAATCGGCTAATGGGAAATAAAACTATAGTATTTTAGTGATGGCAGGGCCTTATGGTCTGTCTGGATTGCTACTACCACTTACCCTTAAACCTGCCCCCCAAGCAGTAGTGTTCGCATTTTGTGACCCGGTATGGTGGTAAACCAACCAGTACAATGACTAGGATGGAGCTACACATTTGGTCGTGAGATTTCAAATGGGTTACCTCTCAATAAGTTACCTTTCAAATGGCTATGGGCAAACACGAAAATATGAAGACAACTAATATTTTTTATTTTTAAAGCCGTATACGCACTGATGGCGGAGGCGGTGCGTTCCCATATAAAAAACGCCTCCACTACGCTATGGAAAGCTTTTTAATATGGGCACACGCCGCACCGCCCCACCCCCGATTCCAGAGCACATGCGGCTTTTTAAATTAAGAGTATGGTATAATTGAAAACCACACTTATGACATCATAATGTAAGTAATCTCCATACAAGCTATTGTTTTGAAGTTTCATAAAAAGTAACCTCTTTGACCAGTTTGACCTGTTATTCAGTATCATAATATTGTTGACATTAAAAACAAACAAAAAAAAAAACGATTTAGACTAAAAGGAAAATCATTCACTTTCAATTTATTGACCATTCTGATGTTAAATCAAAAGTAATAGTATCCAAAGCGAATTTAGTCAAAATGCAATTGTGCTTAAAAACATTAGCTAAGTTTCTATTTGTTTTATATTAAATAAGCCCGAATGGAATATTTTCCATTATAAATTATGTGCAAATTTAAATAAGTGCTAAGTGAATGTAGTCTATTATGAATTAATTACCCAGATTAACCCTTAAATATATTTTTTTTAGGAATAAATCGAAAATTTGAAGCATTAAATCATGTCAGAGTTCCAAATAAATAGTTAATCCAAACTATTCTTTCATTGAATAAATCTTAAACACTTCACGAATAGTGACATATATATTGCCATTTTGATTTAATTATTGAATTTCTAAATATTGGATTTTTTTTCAAAACCTAATACCGCCAAAATGATCTCTAAAGTATGAGTGTTATGATTATCAGAAAAAATCGAAAAGCAAATTTTCATTTAAGTATAGTCTTTTTTGTTTACTTTACGGGGCATCACAAAAAACCCCAAATAAGGGGGGACTTTAACTACTTCTATTTTTTTATTGGATGAGTAGGTTTATTATTTAGGTCTTTAATTCCTAAAAATACAAAAGGTAATGGTGCTTTTCTGTTAAAAATTAAAATGTATGACGGCAAATATATATCCGGTAACCACTAATACAATCAAATATTGGGAAACTATTTCCACTTAATTTTATACTTTTCACTTATTTTTCTGTGTCTTAATAAAGTTTATATTCCTTTATCTTCTAAAAATCAACCCGTTTGATTACGGATTAGAATTGGTATCCACCTTAGGTCCTAAGTCAACCTGACATTCTACAACAACAAGGTTGAGTTTTCTGTTAGTTACAAATGACTTGGCATCTCTAATGGCATTGACGACTTCAAGCATATTTTTATTGAAATGGGTCACCACAAATTTATGTTTGTGACCATACCTATAGGTACAGCTTCAAAGTGCGTTTTTTACGAATGGACACAATATTTCTTTCAACCTATTTTGGACATATCCATTTGAGACATTGTTTGGATTGGACAATTTTTCTTGTCAATGTAGTTTTTGCAGTTTGACATAATTTCGAGTCATCTATTTTCCTTTCAATCCAAATGACAGTAAATCAAAAAACCAACAGTGGAACTTGTAACCTACCTGAACCATGTGCTACATTCCTAGTGTCAGAGATGCCAAACATCGACCGCAGGCAGTAGGGCTCTTGGTACTGTCCCCGGTAGAAACTGGTGGGTCCCAGCATGCGTCGCCACAGGGATATTGCATCTGTGTGTCCGATTATGTGCAGATCCACACTGCCACTGAATATAAAATAAATACTTTTTATTGAACGCAAGAAAGTTAAAATAGTTAAGGTCCACCAGCATTGAACCTCTTCGAACAGAATCATGCCTTTATTTAAGTAAACTTTATGCATGGTAACACAGTTTGGGCCTGCTAGTTAGTAATCTAAATCACAGTGACTTGAGGATTCTTAAGAAAGGGTTAATGAACATAATTACAAATTTATAATGCAATAAGTAAATACCTAAAATGTTGAGTTCAATTAGGTTGGCAACAGCAGCAGTTTGTAATAGCGAATACAGCTATGCAATACAATAGTAAAAGCATTAATACCCATATTCCAAAAGACATTCGAGTGTTCACTTTCAATGAGTGTTATACTCTGATTTTTCATTTTTACAATAGATATACATATCTTCTGCAACACCTAAATTGCATATTTCAATAGTTTGGGTATTGTAGTGTATTTCAAAAATAAAACTTAACTTCGTAACTAAATGGCTAAAGTTGGATATGACAGTATGCCAACAAGATTATATAATTAGTAAACAAAAAAAATGGTAACAAAAACTTTGACCTTGGCCAAAGAATTCTATTGGCACTTACTCAAGTACAAGGCATTCAAGTAAAGTTTACAGCAGTGCCAATTATTTTAGGTTATGATGAGTTATAACCTAGGATATAAAGCCTTTATTACCTGGTCATGAACGTCACTAGACGGTTAAAGAAGAACTTTCCAACGTGTTCGTAATAAAATTTAGACGCGAGTTCTCTGTCCAAGCAGACCCGCTTGGTTTTAACAACTATGAACCTGGTTTTTAGTACGTTCCTGATGAATGACAAGGCCACCGGGTTCTTCACAGCGTGTGGCTTTATTATGGCCAGAGTCAGTTGTAGTTTCTGCATGGTGGGGTGCTATCTGGGTTTCATTTTGGTCATTTTTCTGTGATATGATTTTGAAATCAGGAAATTTAAAATTTTGACACTCAATGTCAAAAATATGGTTGCCACATGAAGGGTTTTTTTTGAAAATTGGTGTATCGAATGCATTCCGATACAAAATCGATGATTGACATTCCAACACCTCTTTCTTTAAATTTTGTCTCGAATGAATAGTGAATGAATAGGTAGGGTAGGGCATACAATGAAAAGAATATTGTGCTTCGTAATTATCAACTTCATTCTCCTTGTTCTCACCTATTGTCAATCTGTAGCAAAAAAAAAAATACGTAGAAAAAAATTTAAATACCATATAAATACAACATTTTCTATAGTAAATCCTTGAGCAAAATCTGTGGCATAAACTAACACATATCCTACAATCTGTGAAACTAACAGCCACAGCTTATTTATAGCTAATAGCTAATTCTGTGATTATCTTATCTGTAATATTGTCAAGCTGTCATAACAAGAGTTAACAAGACGCGTTAGGTTATGCGAGGGCAGAAATTAAAAACTATTTTGAATTTGTTTAGCGGTAATTATGCCTGAATTGGAAAAAAGGAAAGCGGACGACTTATCAGTCGTCCCAACTAAGAAAACTCGCCATGAAATATCAGTGGTTGGAAGCAGGGAAAAAGCAGTGGTAACCTCATCGGTAAGACATCAATTTATTTGTAAATTTCGATTTAATTTAAAATAACAAGACTCATGGTCCCTTAGGCCTTAATTTCTTCTCTTCTAAGTTATTTAATCACCCTTTAAAACGTTTTGTTTTATGTGTTTCTCGTTAAAAGGTTTATTCTTTACTTTTGTGCCAAAGCTTTGTTTTTTCCCATACTTTAATCTAAAAAAATTGCTAATTAATTTTACAGGTACCACGCACGTCCAACCTATATGCTCCTATCATGCTGCTAGAGGGTCACCTAGGAGAAGTATTTTCAGCCAGATTCCACCCTGAAGGGAAACACTTGGCCTCGGGTGGTTTTGACAGACAGATATGTAAGTTGAATTAAATTGATACTTCTAATCTCTGCTGGATCACTATTAATGGCTACCTACAAGTTGTAAACAAGTGCATTTATTTATGTACAGGAAGGTACCTTAAGACACTATATTTTACTACCCAAGTTGGTTTTCACTGTATTACTTTAGTTAGTTAGTACTTTCATGATACTGCAAACTGCAACAAGGTATTTAAATGTACAGCTACTTCTGAGTTCAACTACTTTGATACAGATTTTCATGTAAAAATTTAGTATTTTTTTGCAATTGTAATGGTACTGGAACTATTGAAGTTCCAAAATTAAAAATGGTCGTGTATTCTAATCTAAATCCTTTCCCAACACCCTCATATCTTGTTATATTGTAGGACGAACACCCAAAGTATCCAAACATCCTCACAGCATATTGTATTGTATTTTCCAGTCGTATGGAATGTCTATGGCCAATGCGAGAATGTGATGGTGATGAAAGGGCACACCGGTGCCATAATGGAGCTAAACTTTTCTACGGATGGTGCTCACCTATACTCCTGCGCAACAGATAACACCGTAGCAGTGTGGGACGTACCAACAGGAACTAGGATCAAAAAGCTCAAAGGACATGCTAACTTTGTTAACTCTGTAGGAGGTAATGCTCAGTTTCACTTTTATGTTCCTATAACTTGTATATTATCTGTGGGTTAGTCTAAGATATATCACAAGCTACCAACTGTATCGTGATCTAAAAATGCTGACAGTCAACCAAGAAGTCAGAAACAGGCTGATTACCTGTTCAAAAAGAAAACAGTATCACCCTAACCATCTTGCCAATAAACTAATGGACAAATCTAATAAGACTTTCAAGGGGATAAAAAGAATGGCACCGCAGGACCTAATTTGATGCTAAAATATGAAAAATTGGTTTTGCCATTGAGTATTAAAACTACCATCACTTAATGTCGTTTAATAATGTTTACAGGAGCGCGACGTGGTCCAGAGCTGCTTGTATCAGCATCAGACGACAACACCATCAAGCTGTGGGATGCCAGGAAGCGAAACCCCATAGCTTCCTTTGACAGCGAGTATCCTGTCACCGCAGTGCTGTTTAACGATACAGCAGAGAAGGTGATCTCTGGAGGAGTGGATAATGTGGTGAAGGTCTGGGACATACGCAACAACAAGATTGCGTACAAAATTAAAGGCCATACGGATACTATTACAGGTGAGTGGTAAGAATGGGAAGAAAAGGGTTATCTATGATGGTTACTATGAGCTTTATATTACGAAAGCTATTGCCAGTAGAAAAATAAAATAAAACCTATATTGCTCAGTAATAAAATAATATACCATTCTACTGTTGAAAGAATTTTATTAATTTATTATATTCGTTTATTTAGTTATTATATTAGTGTAGATGGTGACTATTAAATACTTATTTATCCACTTGACTGCTTTAAACAAAAGATGATCAATTTAAAAAAACCACACCTTGCAACTAGTATTGCTGAGAGAATACTTTACGTTACTATATATTGAACATTTGGCAACTCTAGTTGCCAAAAGCATGTGAATTGCTAGCATAAAAGCATTCCACCTTAATCCTAAGTGTTAATTACTTTAAATGAACTTGCAAATGAGTATGGGTTTCAGAGCTAACTTACCATCGTGTGGCCTATGTACTCGTTATACAGTCTTTATACTATAAAAAACATTTCTTTATTAATCAGAGAGAAGGGAGAAGGGTAGCATTAAGAGGGTTTGCCGCCTCATTCTTCAAAAATAGATAATCTTAACCTGTAACTTGGTCGTCCTCGCAGGGCTCGCACTATCCTACGACGGGTCATACCTCCTCTCCAACTCGATGGACAGCTCGCTGCGCATCTGGGACGTGCGGCCGTTCGCGCCGCCCGAGCGCTGCGTCAAACTGCTCGCCGGTCACCACCACAACTTCGAGCGGAACCTGCTGCGCTGCGCCTGGGCGCCCGACGGCTCCAAGGTACCGTGTTCATCATCATCATCAGCACCTGGAACGAGCGCCCGAGCGCTGGGTCAAACTGACCGTGGCTGCCTTAAATGAAAGTCATTGGACTGATGTGAATTATGGTGACCATCTCATTGCTTGACTAAGATAGGTCCATTTGTAGCGTAGTCTGTGCCGCAATGGTATTTATAGCTTAAATGTCCCGCTTTAGGAAGAGCGCTATCTGCACTGTATACAGTGGGGAGTTCCCAAACTTTTGAGGTAACGGAACACTTGCCGAATTCATTTTATTGTATGGAACACAACCACAAATGACTATAAATGAATTTAAATAAGAATCATTTTTTTATTAGTAATATTGTAATATATTTTTTAAATGTGAAGAATTTTCGGCTACATGTTAATATTTTTATCTTACCCGTAGTTCTTTAAGTTCATTTCGCAGAAACCTGATTTAACCCCTTAAATTTATAAGTTCACCTATTGTTTCCGTGTCTTTTTTTCTTACTTATTTTCTGCATGTGCAATTTACTTACTTCTCCTTGGAACCACCCTGGGAATCGCTGCTATACTATCACCCGTATTCACAAACGTCACTATGAGGCCTCACAGTGCTCACGAACGCACAAGGTGGTTCAAATGGTCTCATAAACAAAAGGTCGGTCAAAAAGGACCAATCACAAAGCTGTATTGAACGCAGTGCGTTTACTCAGTGAATGATCCCTTAAGTATTGTTTGTGAATACGGGTGTATATATGATTGTCTGGGTGTCAGGTGACGGCGGGCTCGGCGGACCGCGCTGTGTTCGTGTGGGACACGACGTCGCGGCGCGTGCTGTACAAGCTGCCCGGCCACCGCGGCGCCGTCACCGACGCGCGCTTCCACCCGCGCGAGCCCGTGCTGCTGTCCTGCTCCAGCGACAAGCTGCTCTACCTCGGCGAGATCGAACCTTGATCCATTACTAAATTATACATTAAGGAATAAATTAATTTTACGCAAAAAGAAACATTTTTTATTAAATTCCTCATAGGTTAGCTGGGCTGGGGTCTGGGGTTATTCTCACCTGTTACCACCAATTTGTTACCACTGGTAACAGCTGGGAATTTTTTTCTCATCTTTTACCAGTGGTAACTAATGGGAATAAAAATTCCCAACTGTTACCACTAATTACTGCGTTTTTTTTATTGAAATATTTTAGTGGTAACAAACAATGGGAAAAAAATACATAATAAAATACCAACGAGTACTTCAGTGGTAAAATATGGGAAAGATATTCCCAGCTGTTACCAGTGGTAACAAGTTGGTGGTAACAGGTGAGAATAAACCGTTAGCTCGAGGCTTTCGTCAAAAATTAAAAAACTATGTTATGCAAATTACAACTTAATTCATACGAAATCTTTTGAAATCTTTAACTTGTGTCGGCTGTGACCGACGGCAGTGTTAGTGGCACAACTTTCAGTTGACAGCCAGAGCTTTCGGTGACGTTTAAAGGGTTAAAGGGATAGATAAGGGGAGGTGAATAAATTCGCCTGTTTACTATTATTGTAAATATTTTATTTGTTGTGTTCTGTCATACATAACCAGTAATGGATAACAACCAATGATGGACACTTGATTCTTATTTTACAGAATAAGGATGATTTATTTGTTTTGCATAAATTTATAACCATATGCGAGCCTAGTATGGTTGCGTTTATCGCGTGACAAAATGTGGATATAGCATCCGTCACTCTCGCACTTATACACGTGTCAAAAAGTGAAAGATTTTTAATAAACAGAATTTTAGATAAACGCAGCCATATTAGGCCCGATGATCTTTGAATTGTGTCCATTATTGGTACCTTCACCCAAGTGTCCCAACATTGGTGCCATTACCCTACATTAGGGTGTTTCAATTTTGTCAAATTGCAATTTTGTATGAATTCGATGGAATTCTTGGTTTGACTTGTCTAAAAGACTAGTATTCAAAATAATAATACAATTAGTTGGTATTTAAGGGTTGCACACTTTGACAACTTTTTGAATCAATTTTCATGATTATGTTCTCTCCAAAGCCGCAACAGGCGGAAAAAACCGGTCAAATGCGAGTCGGACTCGCGCACCGAGGGTTCCGTATGTAAGATAATATGGTTGGAAAACGCAATAGTACTTTTTCATTTTGTTATGTACTTTATTATCTATGCAATAAGGTCCATTTTGATTAGCCTAAATTTCAACACAGATTTTTAACTCTCTGCGACTGACGTATCAGACACCGCCAATAAAAAAAACTCCGTATAGCGTGTTAATTGGCTGAATGGTGAAGGCCTTAAATTTACTATACAACTTAAAATAATATAAATTTGAAAATTAGAGCAAATAACGCCCTTTTTACAACGTCATACAAAAACCAGTTTAAGCTGACCTCACATTTTAGGGGAAATCAGCGTACAGGGAGATCAAATTATACTGGATATTAAATTACAACATTAAACTTAGGAAAGGTCTAGGTCTAGGTACTTACTTAAGTATATTTTTAATCTTAAATGTGGTTTTTAACTTTTTCGGTGCATTTGGATTGCTCACTCTGTATTTTTGTTTCACGATACAACATGAGATAGATCCGAATCTCGAACAGACGCGCAATAGTAAGTAAGAAACACGGAATCTTCGAAAATTAATTAAGTTATCAACCACCATGTTGTACAGTTCTATATATAATAATAATTTATCACAGTTCAATAAATAACAATAAATTCTAACATGTCTACTCTTGCTTACTTAAGGTAAATAGTACATTATTTAACAAGGGCTGTAAAAGAAAGAAAGCCCGAAATCGCAGGTATTTGAGACCCGAGCCGTAGGCGAGGGTTGTAAATATGCGATAGAGGGCTTTCTTTTTTACTGCCCGTGATGAGTACACAATTTTACGTCTTCACCTGGCCACAATGCGAGTTTTACCGTGCGCGCAGCGTGCGATAAAACTCACATTATGGCCAGGTGTTACGTAAACTTTATTATCAACTGACTATCAACTGAACACATGAAAAAGTATCTAAGCCGGCGTCAAGTTAAGTTTTACGCACATGGCTATGGTCATCCTACTAATATTTTAAATGCTCAAGTTAGTGTGTGTGTTAGTTTGTTACTCCTTTACGCTGCAACGGCTTGTCGGATTTGGATGAAATTTGGAATGGAGATAGCTTATTATATTACACTGGATTAACACATAGGCTACTTTTTATCCCGGAAAATTTTAAAGTTCCCGAGGGAATAACGATAGTCGAAATCTACGCGGACGAAGTCGCGCGCAGAAGCTAGAGATTTCTATTTCACGTCACAATCACAACTCACATGGACGTAAGCGTCATCTTGAACTGGGAATCAGGTCCCCTTGTCACTCAAAGTACCTACTCAAACACACAAGGAATGGGGTGGCGGTACGTCAGGAATAAAACCTAATTTGAAATTATCAGCTTTGAACATCTCCATATCTTCAGTAGATACATCATTCGCGTTGCTATACACCCCAGGGTCATCAGAAGGCGTTTGCTGGAAAACGTTTGAAGCTGCACCGAAGATGTTTCCTTGATTTGGCACATTATTCTGTGCAAATGGCGATGGCTGTTCGAATGGACTTTTGAAAGCCTGCGAGGCAGGCTGAGGCGCTGTTTCAAACTGGCTTTTATTGGCTTGCGCAAAGATAGACTTCGCTGTGTCCGTAGTGTTGAAGAAACCTTGGTTCTGTTGAGTGTGTTGCGGCTGTGCACCAAAAACATTTCGAGTAGCTTGGGAGAAGATTGCCTGAGCTTGATTCTGGGCAAATGGCTGATTGAACGTGTTCGAATTTGCATTAGCTTGGGCAAAAATTGACTGTGCGCTACTAGAAATTCCGAAAGGTTGTTGAGCAAATGGTGAGGTGCTTTGGACGGCTTGGTTTGCGCTGCGGAATAATGAAGACGCGTCTGTTTGGGAAGCAAAGACGTTTTGAGGAGCCTGTCCGCTTGTGAAAGGTGATGGAGGATGTTCACCATTGTACAGGCTTCGGAGGACCTTCACGATGTTTGGTGTCGGTGTCAACAGCTGTTCGTATTTGCTCCTTGCTTCCTTAGTTAGGTAATTCATGTGATTCACCTACAAATGAGAGTTTGACATGTAAATATTTGTTTTTCATTTGTCTTTAAACAATCAAAGCCTAAAATACTTTAATTCCTTAGTTGATCCAGAAATAAAAAAATAGAACTATAAGATTAACAATAATTTACAGGATATCTGATTCTCATAGACCATTATAAAAAACCCCATTGTCTTATCCCTCTTTTGATGATAGGCAAGTTTAGAATTGATAACACATATTGTATTGTGTGTACAAAATCACTTGTATCATTATTATACTGTGTCAGAATAGTCTGTATTTCCAACTATTGGTATGCATATTAGATATGAGCTTATAATTTCATACGTAGAGTCTAAGATACCTAACGTGATACATAGACAACATAATTTTTTTTAAAAGGCGTTCTGGAATAAAATTATGTTTATAAAAGTCTCAAAAGCATACTATATTTTTTTTAAATTATTAACTGAGAAAATTTATAAACAAATTTCTAAAGAGCTTAAATGAGAGTTTTTTCTACATCACAGCTAGTACTATGTAACTTGGGTAAGTACAATTTGTCAATTGATGTCTATCGTACAAAAAGCAATATAAAAACATGACTAAAACATACTTACAGCTTGCTCCACATTGTTATTAGCCTTGGCTTCATAAATAAATAGCCGGGCTTCTTCGGGGGACAAGTCTGACAACCCAGGGAAATTAGGTTTCTCTTTGTGAGGAGCGTAGCAAGAGAGCAGCCATTGCTTCCCACGTAGTGCTGACTGAATGTCAGTCTGCATCTGAAGTTATAATTAATCAATAAATATTTGGCAGAGCTTTAAAGCTAGGACAGACGGACAATGAAGCTTTGGTAACTGTAATAGGGTCCGGTTTGACACTGTATGGGTGCGGAATGCAAGTTTAGTAAGAGGCCTCTTAACTTTAACTTCGCTGTTCTCCTTTGTGTTAACAAGTATAGCCATGTCCTTTATCCTCCCCTATTATCTCTCTTGCTTTTCCATTAAACCAAGAATTATTTTACTACAGATTTTAAAGTATAATGTGATATGGACATGGTCTGACCTGCTGCTCGTCTGTGACACCGCTTAAGGCTTGCGGCGCTGCCTGTGCAGGCGCATTTGCTGTAAACACAAATAAAAATAACTGTTAAATAACTCTTTAATATACAACACAACACAACGTACGATTACTACAAGTAAACATACCATGGTAGCTATATTTGGACCCGTAGATGTGCTCGAAGCGGCAGTTCTGGCCATATCGACAATTTCCCTCTTGAAAAAATTTGCACACAACCATCGTAGCTGAGCTAAAAGTTAGAAATAGAGAAATTAAAATCTTTATAACCTAAAGTTTGAAAGACGGACGGTAAACAACTTTTTTTTTAAATAAGTACGAAAACATTTCTGTACTTCATAGCCCATACAGCCCGATTTTTTGGTAATCGATTCCGTTATTGAAATAAAAGAAACTGTTGCGGAAAACGTATACGGAAAACGAATGTATGCGGCCGGCCTTACTCGGTACTAATAAATAAAACAAATTAACATAACATAGCATAACACACCAGAAAATAACATAAGCATTTAAAAACAACAAAACAAGTTTAATAAATGAAATTAAAAGTAATTAACCCCGAAAATGACATAGGTAATACGTATTTTATTTTACTGAGGAGAAAGTAAAGAAACACGTTCATTTTAAACTAACTACTGAAGAAGAGAAGACAGGTTATATTATAAGGGTATGTCTAAAGGAAGAGAAACGAAATTAACGATTAAAAATGAAAATACGGATAACTAGGCGGTATGGTCAATAGATTCTTTGCCCACTTTTTGCTTACCCATAGACATTAGACATCCCTCCCCCCATGTCCCTCCCTTCCTTATTTATAATATTTATATAAATTATAATCTGTGTCATTTATGACTACAATCTACATGTTACATTTTCTGCGTTTTTTTATTGTAAATAAATAGACAGACCTACCTAAATTTCAATTCAAGTTACAAAAAATATTTGCTATTAATGTTTAAATAATCTAGTAATCTGTAGGAAACTTACAATGGACCCCGAGCACGTTTTAGTAATCCAAGCTTTGTTTCTTGGCGGTATCACAATAGGATATCGTAAGTTACTTTTATCAAATTACTTGCAGTGCTCTATTTTTGACTGAAAGGTTTATATTAAAGTTGGTATCGTACCATACCATAAACTTTAAATATCGCTTCATAAATAAATCATTTGGTTCTCCATAATAAAATAACCTCTAACCGGTCTCTAGTCTAGGGCAGAAATTGTATTTAAAAAAAGTGTATGTATGTTCTGGCGAAACTTGGAAGAAAGAACGCGAGGAAGCCTATGTCCGACATTAAAAGTTTCTCAGCTGATATGTTGGAAGTCAATGATGCCATATTTGTTGGGAGATAACAATATTAAAAAATAGTACAAATTTTTACCTTTCTGCCATGAAATTATATAGGGCTCTAATTACTTACATAAGAATACAGAAATATGTTTAACTCACTTAAACCACAAAAGTAATACACAAACATAGGCATTACGAAATGCATGTTAAATTTTAAAGTTTTTGAACACAATTTATTACCAGATTGACTAAAGAGAGTATTATATACCAAAGTTTTGACGAGTATTATGTACCACAACATGCATTTAGACTTTGAAAGCTTGCTATTTGTTGTTGTTAAGCTTGTCTTGTTCATTGTTTCATAGCGAGCACTTGAGCCTCTTGATTGTATGATGTTGTGTAGGTATGTATGTATGTATGAGCACCATTGTTTTCACAATGAGGGCATTGTACCCTTTGGTATGAATAGCAGACTTGTTCTATTTTTGGCCCTTGTGTGTTAAGCCTGTTTAATAGTAACTGTTTTGTAAACTTTTGGGTAATCAGTTAAACATCATTCAAGACCAAGTCCACAGGGAAGAATGTGTATTGAAGTGACCATTTGAATTAAAAATCAATTACTTAATTGACTGTGTACTTACATATTTAGAATTGACTTATTTGTTAATGTGTTGATTTGTTTGAGTAATTATCACTCTGTAATCAATTAATTATTGATTAGTCTTGGGCTTGGTATTTCAATGCTTTGGTGCAGTTTAATCTTGGGAAGTTAAAACTATTTACACAAAGGAATTGTGAGTAAGCAGATTAGTTATGTTAAGTAAATAATCGTTGTAAATTTATGATACTTAAGTGACTGACTGACCTGACTCTTAACTTATTTGGTTTTTGTTCCAGATTCCGGCACAATGGACTCTAATATAATACAGAGATATATCATTACAGTGGGTAAGTGTTCCTTTAAGTAAAAAGGTCTATTTCACGATTTTATTTAAAACTATATTAAAACAATTTTATTTATAACTAAGGTGAAGTCTTGTAATTGCAACTATCTGGTTATTGCAACTAATCTAAATAACTCCTTCTAGGATAACTGTTTAGAAGAACGACAGGCGTGATATTGTATTTCTTAGTATGGAAGAACGATATCACGCCTGTCGTTGTTCAAAACAGTGATCCTAGAAGGAGTTATTTAAGTTAGTTGCAATAACCAGATAGTTGCAATTACAAGACTTCACCTTATAAACAAATTAAAAACAACGATTTTATTTTAAACTATACATAGCCATTGAATTCCTACCTAAGAAGCTGATTCGGTAGTTTGTGTGATGAGCGTGACAATTTTGTTCATGACTCTGATATGTAATTTAATTCAAAAATTGTATTTATCTACAGAAACTTTTTTTTTTATAAGTATAATAGCATAAGCCTAGATTTTATGCAGGAACTCCATTTGGCTGATGTTTGTCAAATATTTTCCTTTATTTTCATTTTGTATGCCTAATATGAGTCGTTTTCAAAAATATTGTACATAATTAAAGGCTTAATGAAAACAAAATCACGATCGCATCCGTTAGTCATACAAACTATATGGGTAAATTTCGTTACACAATGGAATCAGCAGTTTTGTTTTAATTAAAGCCCTTAACTAAGTATTTTTTTTTTGAAAATGACTCATATGAGTAATGTAAGATCGATATTTGTCAAATGAGTGAATTGCTTTCTTTAGTTTGACAATAAGTTAATCATAATTTTAATTTTGCCATCCTTTAGAAGAACCTTCAAAATACAATTGTGTTGATAAATATTAAACTCCAATATGTCCTTGAAATTTGGTATAGGAATTTAAAACTTAATTCAAACAAATTAAGTTTTAAAACTTAATTCAAACAAATTAACTTATTGTCAAACTAAAGGAAGCAATTCACTCATTTAACAAATAATTATCTTACATTAGGTACTCATATGAGGCATGATCTGATCTTACATGATACATATTTATCTTCTTCTATCTATTTATCAACTAAATTACAATCAGCAAACTTGGGACAAAAAATCATTTTTTTTTCCTTTATAATGTTTTGTAATCTAATCTTTTCACAATCTCCAGATATCTAACACTCTAGCAGATAAATTGTTGCTCTGTAATATTTTCTTTCTTTCGTAATGACAAAGAAAAGGACAACTTTAACTTGTAGATAGTACAAATCTGGAGATTGTAAAATAGGCCTTAAATTATTTTATTCTTAAAGTTTGCAATCAGCATTCTTAATCAGCCTTTGTATCCATATTGAGTTTTTTTAGTTTTTAAGAAGTTTGAGGGATTTTCTAGCAAATAGTCTCTCCCTTTGTCTTTTGTAGAGGTCACTAACTCTGTTGTTTCTGGTCAAGCTGCGATATTTGCCATTTCAACCTTAAGGAGACATTCTTACTGTGGACCAAGATAGCTAGCACAAGTTGTCAAGAGACGCCTTTCTAACTGGTCTGTAACAATAGAGGTGCACTGAGCAAAGTGCAAGGAAATACATGTGCTCCTCTCAGGCCCCTTGGCAACTGTGTTTGTGTGCTGTTTATTGAAGCCTTTTTTTGTCTTTATTAACCGATTTCGGTGTTAACTAATAAAAAAATGCAATAATATTTAAGTTATGTCTCTAGTTCTCTACTAACATATCATTTCAGCTCGATATGCCGTCTGCCTGCTGATCAGTCAAGCCCTGGAGCTGACTTACTTGATGGTGTATGATTGTGTGCTCAAAAGAGAACTCCCCAAACTGGAGTTGAAGGAGAAGTTTAAGAAATCGCTGTATATCCTGGTCATCTCAGTTGGCTACCAGATGTACTGCAGCTCCTCGCTGCTGGGAGAAGAGTTTGTCATGCTGCTGATGGCCAGTGCCGGTGTCCGGTATTTGGAATCTGTGAGTGTTATTATTGTTGATATCCTTTGTGGCGAATTATAGAATACTAACTGCTGCCCTCGACTCTGTCCGCGTAAAGTTGGTTTATCATAGGTAAAAAGCCCCTTCACACTTAACCCGCGGATCGCGCGCGAAATCTGCGAACGGCGCGAACCGTAAGTGTGCAACCGTTTTACTAATGCTTCGCGGTTTCGCGTTTTGTTTCCCGTTCTTTGTCTCGTGTCAAAGTGACCCCAACATCACCATGAAATCACCATGAACTACTGCGAGTGTGGAGTCAACGTTCATCCATCACGATTCACGCCGCAAGTTAATGTGAGAACAATAGCCGGGCGCGGGCCAAAGCTCACTTTGAGCTGATCCGGTGCCGAGCGGATGTGTCTGCGCCAGCCAACCTTAAGTTTAGGGCTTAAAGCCTACTTGGATTATCCAACAATATACCTACCAACTTAAAATAAAAGCGTTTTAACCCTTAATAAGGCAATGGATCCATGTGGACCACATAAAATCTACTCAATAGTACCTTGTACGTTAGAACTTAGTACCTAAGGCTGAATCTCCACTGTGACGTGTGATCTGTCAGCCTGGTTAAGGGTTAATAAACTACAATTCGCTTACATATTTCAGAAACGCCAATCAGCCACAATAACCTATGGTGAAGGCATGGCGTGCAGTTACGCTGAGGGCTACCTCTACTTGGTCATCCCGCCAGACGGAGCCGAGTCTCCAGGGCTCGAGGGGCTCATCCAGAGATCCGAGGCCGCGAACCAGGTGGTGTTCCCAGTCCGGAGACTGCTGATCGTGATCACCAAGTCGCTGTTCTGCCCGCCCAACCTTGAGGCGTTCAATAAAAATGATGAGGAACTGCCTAAAGTGGAAGCTTTGAGAGGGGTTTGTTCTATTTATATATTTTATTTTCAACACTAGCGACCCGCCCCCGCCTCGCTTCGCTTTATGTGAGTTTTCTGTAACACCAGTCCATATTTGAGATTTTTTTTATACATAAAAACCTTCCTCTTGAATCACTCTATCTATTGATGAAAACTGCATTATTTGATGCGTACTTTGAAAGATGTAAGCGTCCGGAAAGTGGGACAGACGGCGGGAAGCGACTTTGTTTTATTTATACTATGCAAAGACTTAAGATGTAAATAGATCCTTGGTTTCGAACTTGGGGGTTACTATCTCTGTGGGGTTATTCACTATTCTAGGGGGGTAACAAAGAAGACAAACAAGACATTTGTATTAAAAGGCATTGTTTGCTATGATAACATTTTAAAAGTTGGGGTACAATCAGTTTTCATTGTAGCTCATAGGGGTAACAATTGAATATTGAAAAGGTATAAATGGGTATAATTATATCTTTTATAACTCTGGGCCTGCACCACAGGCTTTTCAATATTGGGTTAGTAGTAGAATGGCTAGGTCGCTAAATATCTTAATAATGACCACATCTCAAAAAGTCTGAGGCCCAAAACGGCCACATTGTTTTTTTTTTTAATGTCTCTCTTAGCAAAGTTGACGGGGCTCCTGTTCCTAGCGTTTTGCCCTTCGGGCATTTGAAGTTACCTAACGAATCTATCCTACCTATAGTAACACAAACGAAGTGACCATTTTGCAACTTGGGTTTTGCAGATGTAGTCTCAAAGCGATCTGGTTGTATTTGCTACTTATTCCTAACGAGATGTAGACCTAAAGCTTCAATATCGTCACTTTGATATTTTTAGACAGCTTATCACTTTGATTTCAAAAAGGAGTTTTTTTTGGGTATCAATTAACCGGTCAGCAAAATATTCTCATTTTGGTGAACAGAAATATGTATTTGGTCAGCCAAAATAGCTAGTTGGTAAGCAACTTATGGTTAGCAAACATTTATAAATCTGTCAGCAATTAATGACATATTGGGCTGCTCTAAATTATTTTGGTCAGCAAATTAAATATTTGAGCTGCATTGAACGACACACAGATAATTAAATTTTGGTAAGCAATCAGAAGGTAAGCAAAATAATTCATTTTGTCCAGCAGAAAAAAGGAAGCAATAAAATCAAATTGGTCATCAACAAAATGGGCGCAACTATTACAAAGTTCATTCAAATATACTCTCTTTTTTTGTAAATTATTCAATTTATATAGAATTATTCCTCTAGGGCACACTTTCCTCGCAGATACACCCTTGAAAAAAGTTCGGCTTTATTCCTTATAGATCCCCTTTTTAAATACCAATGCAGTGTTTCCTAATAGATACACTTTTGGGTACAGTTGTGTACACAAAGGTGTAATTAACAAATTTACTGCTGTGCCGGCAACACACACATCCCAAACCCAACATCAAATTTACAAATTTAACAGAGTCGACGGAGCTCCGCTCACGCGGATCTCCTATTTCTGGGTTGTTCTGGCCCTCCGGGCCTGATATAAAAACGAACCTAACCTAACCTACCTCATATTTATGATACAAATTTTGGTTAATCTAGGGTGTGATTGTGATAGAAAATTGTGTGACAAAACTTAACTTGTAAACACTGCTGACTTTTCAAACTAAACGCAATCCACTTCTATATTATAGATGACCATTATTTTAATATGCATACCTCTTAATTAAACTGCTTACAGACATGTTTTCTCTGCTGACCAATTGTAAAATCTTGCTGCCCAAATAATTATTTTGCAGCTCGACTGTTTATTAGGCAGACAAATGACAAAAAAAAGCTGATCGAAATTGTTTAAAATGTTACCCGTTTATAAATTGTTTGCTGAACAAAGAGTTGTAGCCCGATTTTTATTTATTGCCACCCAAATCTTTTTATGCTGCCCAAATGAATTAATTGCTGATTTTTTTTGCTGATCAATTTTAATAACGGCTGACCATTTAATTACTTCCCGTTTTTTTTTATGATTGCTCGCGGATAACTTCGTCGTTTATGAACCGATTTTGATGATTCTTTTTTTATTAGAAAAGAAGATATCCCAAGCGTGGTACCATGATAAGGAAACCAGGATCTGATGAGGGGATCAGTGAGGAATTGAGGGAACTCCTCAAATATTGTAGGCAAACTCCTGCAATATTTGAGGAGAAAACCTCAAATATAGCGACTTTAGTATTTTTAGTGACAACTCCAGCATTTACATTAAGAATGTAGCTGAAGCAGAACTGATGATGAAGACCACAGATAGCCAACGGTACTCCTCAACGGTACCGATTTCAAGGGTGGCGATAAGAAATCTCGATTAAGATAGTTGAGCGACTACAACGAAGAACATTTAATTGTTTAAAAATGACTATAATTTTCCCACGTTCGTGTAATTAAAGTCGGTGTCTCACAATATTTTCAAGCAAAAGCAGACTTCAGTCGGACTTACCTATTCTATCATTTTAATAGAAGTAATTTTTAGTGATTTTGAAGGCGGTGTTTTGTTTTTGAAAACATTTTATGATCGTGACGTTATCACCCGGCTGCAGCGCCTGGACGACCTGATGCTGGACGTGGCGGGCGTGCAGCGGCGCGTGTACCGCAACACGCCCTACAAGATCCGGCGCCGGCCCGACGACCCGCGCCCGGTGTACGTGGTGGCGGAGTGCGCCACGCCGCTGCACACGCTCTGGAAGGTGCTGCAGAAGCGCGCCGTCTACCAGAGTGAGTCCATCATCCTTGATAGTGTCGGGTTGTTGAACAAGATCCGGCGCCGGCCCGACGACCCGCGCCCGGTGTACGTGGTGGCGGAGTGCGCCACGCCGCTGCACACGCTCTGGAAGGTGCTGCAGAAGCGCGCCGTCTACCAGAGTGAGTCCATCATCCTTGATAGTGTCGGGTTGTTGAACAAGATCCGGCGCCGGCCCGACGACCCGCGCCCGGTGTACGTGGTGGCGGAGTGCGCCACGCCGCTGCACACGCTCTGGAAGGTGCTGCAGAAGCGCGCCGTCTACCAGAGTGAGTCCATCATCCTTGATAGTGTCGGGTTGTTGAACAAGATCCGGCGCCGGCCCGACGACCCGCGCCCGGTGTACGTGGTGGCGGAGTGCGCCACGCCGCTGCACACGCTCTGGAAGGTGCTGCAGAAGCGCGCCGTCTACCAGAGTGAGTCCATCATCCTTGATAGTGTCGGGTTGTTGAACAAGATCCGGCGCCGGCCCGACGACCCGCGCCCGGTGTACGTGGTGGCGGAGTGCGCCACGCCGCTGCACACGCTCTGGAAGGTGCTGCAGAAGCGCGCCGTCTACCAGAGTGAGTCCATCATCCTTGATAGTGTCGGGTTGTTGAACAAGATCCGGCGCCGGCCCGACGACCCGCGCCCGGTGTACGTGGTGGCGGAGTGCGCCACGCCGCTGCACACGCTCTGGAAGGTGCTGCAGAAGCGCGCCGTCTACCAGAGTGAGTCCATCATCCTTGATAGTGTCGGGTTGTTGAACAAGATCCGGCGCCGGCCCGACGACCCGCGCCCGGTGTACGTGGTGGCGGAGTGCGCCACGCCGCTGCACACGCTCTGGAAGGTGCTGCAGAAGCGCGCCGTCTACCAGAGTGAGTCCATCATCCTTGATAGTGTCGGGTTGTTGAACAAGATCCGGCGCCGGCCCGACGACCCGCGCCCGGTGTACGTGGTGGCGGAGTGCGCCACGCCGCTGCACACGCTCTGGAAGGTGCTGCAGAAGCGCGCCGTCTACCAGAGTGAGTCCATCATCCTTGATAGTGTCGGGTTGTTGAACAAGATCCGGCGCCGGCCCGACGACCCGCGCCCGGTGTACGTGGTGGCGGAGTGCGCCACGCCGCTGCACACGCTCTGGAAGGTGCTGCAGAAGCGCGCCGTCTACCAGAGTGAGTCCATCATCCTTGATAGTGTCGGGTTGTTGAACAAGATCCGGCGCCGGCCCGACGACCCGCGCCCGGTGTACGTGGTGGCGGAGTGCGCCACGCCGCTGCACACGCTCTGGAAGGTGCTGCAGAAGCGCGCCGTCTACCAGAGTGAGTCCATCATCCTTGATAGTGTCGGGTTGTTGAACAAGATCCGGCGCCGGCCCGACGACCCGCGCCCGGTGTACGTGGTGGCGGAGTGCGCCACGCCGCTGCACACGCTCTGGAAGGTGCTGCAGAAGCGCGCCGTCTACCAGAGTGAGTCCATCATCCTTGATAGTGTCGGGTTGTTGAACAAGATCCGGCGCCGGCCCGACGACCCGCGCCCGGTGTACGTGGTGGCGGAGTGCGCCACGCCGCTGCACACGCTCTGGAAGGTGCTGCAGAAGCGCGCCGTCTACCAGAGTGAGTCCATCATCCTTGATAGTGTCGGGTTGTTGAACAAGATCCGGCGCCGGCCCGACGACCCGCGCCCGGTGTACGTGGTGGCGGAGTGCGCCACGCCGCTGCACACGCTCTGGAAGGTGCTGCAGAAGCGCGCCGTCTACCAGAGTGAGTCCATCATCCTTGATAGTGTCGGGTTGTTGAACAAGATCCGGCGCCGGCCCGACGACCCGCGCCCGGTGTACGTGGTGGCGGAGTGCGCCACGCCGCTGCACACGCTCTGGAAGGTGCTGCAGAAGCGCGCCGTCTACCAGAGTGAGTCCATCATCCTTGATAGTGTCGGGTTGTTGAACAAGATCCGGCGCCGGCCCGACGACCCGCGCCCGGTGTACGTGGTGGCGGAGTGCGCCACGCCGCTGCACACGCTCTGGAAGGTGCTGCAGAAGCGCGCCGTCTACCAGAGTGAGTCCATCATCCTTGATAGTGTCGGGTTGTTGAACAAGATCCGGCGCCGGCCCGACGACCCGCGCCCGGTGTACGTGGTGGCGGAGTGCGCCACGCCGCTGCACACGCTCTGGAAGGTGCTGCAGAAGCGCGCCGTCTACCAGAGTGAGTCCATCATCCTTGATAGTGTCGGGTTGTTGAACAAGATCCGGCGCCGGCCCGACGACCCGCGCCCGGTGTACGTGGTGGCGGAGTGCGCCACGCCGCTGCACACGCTCTGGAAGGTGCTGCAGAAGCGCGCCGTCTACCAGAGTGAGTCCATCATCCTTGATAGTGTCGGGTTGTTGAACAAGATCCGGCGCCGGCCCGACGACCCGCGCCCGGTGTACGTGGTGGCGGAGTGCGCCACGCCGCTGCACACGCTCTGGAAGGTGCTGCAGAAGCGCGCCGTCTACCAGAGTGAGTCCACCATCCTTTGTAATTAAGATAGGTTACGACAGGGTCAATTACTGTCTCCAAATTCGAGGGAAGTCAGTGCTGACTTGATACTGACATTGTGTAAATTGATTTGGAGTCTGACGCGCGTCAGACTCTAAATTAATTTGCACAATGTCAGTATCGGGATCGGGTCAGCACTGAAATGCCTCGAATTTGGAGTCAGTAAATGACCCTGTCTAAACTTGCCTTTAGTTTTATTTAAAAAGGTTCCATGACAGTGTAAAATAGTTAGGTATTTTTCTACTCGCGTACTATAAACCGCTAGTATTACGATATCAGAATACCATCTATAGCGTAACCGAAGCGTGAAACCAAGTCTATAATGAGCGTTGCCATGGTAATAACAGTTCTATAATAATTATTAAATAACTCTATGGTAATGATTAAAGTTACCTTCGTAATGATTAAAAAGGAACAAAATTATATAATTTTATTTCTAATAAATCTACAGCTTAAAATTAAACATATAATTAAATAATTATAAGTTGCCCACTCCTCTGAATCTGATGCAAATGCGTCCTTTACTAATACAGGGTGGGCCAAAAATTTTTGTACTTTCGAAACATCGATAAAAATTAAACTGTACATGTTTTTCTATATTTTATTTATTTAACCTAGTGACAGATAATTGCAATTTATTTTTTAAAAATTACATCATCCAGATGTCCTCCGTCTCGTCGTTGGCACTCCTGCAATCGACTACGCAAACTTTGGAAAACTCGCTGACACGTGCTGCGAGGGATCGCGGCTATCTCATTTTGAATGTTTTGTTTTAACTGGGGTATTGTCATCGGTTTATTAAGGTACACTCGACTCTTTAAATATCCCCACAGAAAAAAATCGCAAGGTGTTAGGTCCGGGCTCCTTGGCGGCCATGGGATGTCACCTCTGCGAGAAATCAACTTTTTCGGAAACATTTCTTTAACTACCGGTAAACTCATGTTTGACGTATGGCATGTTGCTCCATCTTGTTGCATCCATGTTCTGCTGTTGTAACCTTCAAATTCATGCAACTTTGGTGCCAAAAATTCTCGCAGCATCTTCACGTATTCCACTGAATCCACCGTTACGTTATTTCCTCGGTTATTTTCAAAGAAATACGGACCAATTATGCCCTTTGCTGATATGGCAGCCCAAACTGTGGTTTTAGGTGAATGAAGTGGCTTTTGGTGTTTAAAGCGAGGGTTTTCTCTGCTCCAAAATCGACAATTGTGTTTATTAACGTGCCCATTGATATGAAAATGGGCCTCATCCGTAAACAATACATTCTCAAGGCTAGAGAATCGCTCCAGTATAGTGTCAGCCAATAACTTACGATGAATGTAATCGTTTGGTTTCATTTCCTGCACAATTTGAAGCTTGTATGGGTGCAGTTTCAGATCCAGATGTAAAATTCGCCGTAGACTAGTTCTTGGTATTGCTAGAGCTGCTGAACGTTTACGCGTAGATGATTCTGGATCGTTCCCTACAGAAACTTCAACCTGCCGTATGTTCTCATCATTTCTTGTTGAACGTGGCCGCCCTGTTTGTTTTATATTCAGTGTCGAACCAGTTTGCTCGAACTTTTTGACCCAAGATTGAATTAAACTAACACTTGGACACTCACTTACTCGGCGTAATCCGTATTCAATTCTAAATAGGCGTCGTACAGAAACGTAAGAATCGTTGTTTTTATAAAACTGTTTAACACAAAAAGCCCGTTGTTTTCCCGTGAAACGCTCCATTATAAATAAAATTGCACGAAGTGACCTATAGTTTCCCACCAATTTCCCGCCACCCACTCTGACAGTTTCCGAAAAATTCAGTGTTGCTATTTGCAAAAATTTATGGCCCACCCTGTATAAGAAATCTATCCTCGAAAGAAAGCTATCCTTGAATCACCCTGTAACTAACACTTTCAATTTCAATAAGTACTATCTCGAATGCATTGCCATTACAATTTAAACCTTCTCTAGGTGGTAAAGTTGCTATTTATATAAAAAATCTTTTGTTACTTATGCGTTTTGCCCTGCTTATTATATTATAATATAACAATACCATTCGTTAGTAATTAAACTGTCAAGTGGATTCCGTCATTTTAAAAAAACTACTGTACAGAGTGTGTGAAAAATATTAAAATTTAAATTCATTTTAAAATTAAAGGGATACCGGTGTTTTACTGACGCTACATAAAGCCAGTTGCACATGTTTTTGCACTCTCTACTCCCCTGTATATTTTTTAAATATTATGGTCAATATGCTCTTCAGGGTTGGCGGCGGCAGACGGCGACGAGATCACGGCGGCGTTCTGCGCCACGCTGCCGCGCATCGTCGAGAGCAGCCCCGAGCTGCGCGGCAAGTGCGACCTGGTCTACTACGACGGTGAGTCTCATCTCAACCCCCAGCCGTAAAAAGTAGGATATCTGTTATCATTTACTATACAATATTATTATTATTATTATTATTATTATGAGCCCATAATGTCCCACTGCTGGGCAAAGGCCTCCCTCCCCCTCTTCCACTCTATCTGATCTTGAGCGGTTTCCCTCCAGTTCTTGTCCCATGATCCCAACTCGTCACTCCATCTCTTCCTGGGGCGGCCCTATACTATACAATAAGTAGAAGAAAATCGTTTATTTGGTGAAAAATACAAAACTATAATATTAAAATGAAATACAGTGAGAAATTAATTTCAGAATAAAAATTTAAAACTATTTGATAATGCACCAAATTGGGTGCCACTCACCATGAAGTCAAACATAAGTGCGCCGTGACGCTGAGTATTACTATAATAATATAAAGAGCATTGCATTGTGCATTGTGTGCTTGTTTGTATGTTTTTAAGTTGTGGATTCCTTATCTCTGTAACTATGCAAACGATTTTTAAAATGCTTTCACTAATAGAAAGTTACCATTATCCCTGAGTAAAATAAGCTATTTTGTTTTTTTTTTCAACCAGGTTTCGCGAGCGCGAGTCACAAGTAATAACTATAATTTTCTCATTTCAGATACAAACCCCAATGAAAATTTAGCAGAAGTGCTGATAGCTAAAGTACGTGAACTGGAACCGAACTTTGAAAACATTACCAGAAGCTAAACTGTTACTTGAGCAAGTGAGTTCCGCGAGTTTGTCTGGGCTGACATTTATCTGAGGTTTTATTAAGTCTTCAACAGCGTAATACTGTACCTACATTCACTGCTTAAACAAATATAAAAGTCACAGACAGACAGACATAATGGTAATGGTAAGTCACATTTTATAATATTGTCTTTTTCTTTACTAATCCTTAGTTCTAATAATTGGCTAAATAAGCTGCTCAAAATATAAATATCCAAATAAAAAGCAAGCCATTGAATAAAACCATACATGTATGGATATAATATAAACTATGTGGCTATTTAATATTAAATATGAGTTAGGTATCTTAAAATGTGAATCGAGTACACCACTTTTTCTATGTGGTCTTCAAAATGTAGGGTGCGATTTCACTCTGGCAGAGCAAAGTGAAGCAACAGCGAAACGGAAAAACTATCAAAAAGATTGTATAGATATCCATTTGAAACAATCTGTAGTCGTTTACTCAGCTCCGCTCAGCTTCGATAAGCTCCATAATCATACCCTTATACCCAAAACTTAAAGCCCGGATATTTTAGTGGACTTCACTTGCAAGCTAAAGTTAACGCATTTGCTGCCGTGCCTTTGCCAAAGTCTCTTGTTTTATACAAAACTCGCGTATCGTTTAAACGCACGTACGCGAGGAGGTTGCCGGTAGTAAATGTATTAATGACCTTATATGTCCAATTTGGATAATTATTATCTTGTAGAATTGTAACTTGTTAAAGGTACTACGTTAACATGTTCAAATGGCATGTTAATTGTTAAAGTCGCCGTCAATAGAACTTGTGAACTATGTAAACAAATTAGTACTGTTTGACACATAACCTCAAATATTCACCAAGCGTGTTTTTATTGAAAATAACGTATAATGAATAGTTATTTCATCTTAAACTTAATATGAAAATAATTATTTAGGGTATAAATCGTTGCAAAGACCAAAGACCTCACTTGATCTTCAAAAGTACGTGATTATCGAGTAATCATGGTGAATTGGTTTTGTTTATATCTTTTGCAAGTTCTTTTGACGGCGACTTTACTTGCATTTGAATCTGTGAGTAGTCGGTCAGAAACGTCAGCGGTTAGGGCTTGTTGCTTATAGAAGTTATAGGTAACTGATTATCTATAAGGAAAAATATTCCTTTGCAGCTGACCCGGATATCAAATGGGATTTTGTTTTACTCATAGAAAACCGGGGTTTGTATTTGGTTTTCTGCTAGAAAGTAATATCTCCGTAGTATTCGGTTTTAAAATGGTACTAGCTACAAAATCAAATACTACACTACCGCTCTGTATTTAGGCAGTCGTTATTATTTCCATACAATTGTATACAAAAACTACTTTCAGAATTATACTGCTAAGTCAGTCACTTGATAATTTTGCGTGCACTTCGAATTTTTTTTTTAGCTTCCTTATCAAGTTTCGAAATGGTATCCAAGATATCCGAGAATATCCCATGTATCGGCAGACAGTCATTAAAAAAACCATAAATCTATTTCTAATACAAAATTGTTTAATTTTGTATGAAATAGCAAATAATGGTTTTTCAATATAAACAAATCATAGCAAATAAGAAAACTGGAGATTTAAAAAGGATGCCTCTGGCACAGATTTCAGGCTCTGTATATTACCTAAATAAAAATGTAACCAGCATATAAAGTTCTACAGTATGATGTTGAAAGTCATTTTTGTAGGCAATATATGGACTAAATAATGAGTGCCTAAATACTTATGAGCGGTAGTGTATTTCTATTTTCTATTAGAAAATAAAATTCCATTTAGCGAGGTGATATATTATGCCGTCCTCGAGTTTGTGGCACGTGGCAAATAATCAAAGATTCCATGTTTTTATGTACACAGCCAAAAAAAATATAAAAGAAAATAAAAGAAATAAGCAAATTATTGCTGTGGGTAATATAGTGTGATTAGTGCTTTTAGATGTAAGAAGAATCATTATGCTACGGATTTGAAACTACTTTTGTTACATATTAACACAGTTTTTCCATTTTACTTATAGCCCCGGTACTATTTTTATATAGTTATGTATGTACCCTTTGTTACGTATCAGGAATTTACGTATTAACGCAAACGCCGTCCGGCCAGTGGCGCCCTCATTACTGTTATTGTGTTTTCTAATAAAGTAAACTATTGTCTACATCGACATATCGAATCGCATAACGACATAATTCAATAACAATTTGACCTATGAGTGAGCAACTTAACGGAGAAAAGTCACCTTTATCCGTTGAATTGATATGTCATGTCATGAATGCTATAAATTGTGTATTTGCTCAACAAAAATTGCTCTTAGACTTCATGAAAATACTTAACTTTATTGGAAAGCAAAAAAATAGTAACGAGGGCGCCACTCGACGGTCGGCGTATGCTCGTCGCAGTCATATACTCACGTAATAAACCACAACAACATTCAAACAAATTAATACAAGCAGTTTATGTTATGATTATGAGTCTGTCAGTTTATGTTTTTGTCTTTGTGGTTGTATATTATATCAATAAAAGTTACATAACATTATTTTAATTGTTTTCAACGATGCGTAACTAATGACATATTTTTTGTATTTTTTGACATTTTAATTTTGTTAATGTGATTGTATGACAATAATTATAATTGTAAACTTTGTAACTATTTTAGATTTTGCAAAGTGCATTTTTTTGTCTAGATTTAAGCCCGTGCTATAAGCACTTATTTCTTTCTCTAATGTTTCTCTCTAAGTGCCTTACGAGATTTTAAAGTAACCAAAAAATTGTTTTCCAAAATAAAGCGGAACTCCAAGTTCAAATATTTTTAATGTGCCATTCGGTTTCTATTCGTCTTTAATTATTATTTTATTGTTCGTTACTTTATATTTGTAAGTCCCGTTAGTCCTAACGGTAAGGAAGGTAAATAATTAAACTATTATTGCATTTCAATTTTATATTTTAACTTTATTTTACAACACGGTTAACTTGACTGTTACCTTGTAAGTTATAACCATAAATAAGAGCCAGTTAATATGGCTGCGTTTATCGCGTGTCTAAATGTGGATAAGACATCCGTCACTTTTTAACACGTATTACAATAGTGACTGATGCTTTATCCACATTTTGTCACTCGGTAAACGCAGTCATACTAGGCCCGCAGAGTAAAATCGGCAACATTATTATTATTATTATTATTATTTTATTTTAGACAGGCAGTTGACACTGATATGCCTAAATCTTTGTTCACTACACTGAATATCACACTAATTTAGAATGTTTGTTAAAAGTATTTTTGAACAAGTTAATACTTTTAGAGTTCACAACATTTGAGGGTAATTTGTTCCACATTTTTATTATTCTATTACTTATAAAGTTGATCCAATTTGTAACAAAAACTCCTCAATGTGATGTTTACCACTTCACAATATTGTGTTCCCACCTGTAGCCACGTCATACTCTTTTGCCAAGTTATAGGAAGCTACAGTACGCGCGCGAGTTCATGTCCATCGGGTGCTCCCGCCTCGTCGCATTCGTCCGCAGTCTAGTTCGTTGGCATTTGACGTGACTACCGCATTCCTAAAGCGAGGTTTACTATAGACCAGCGATAAAAATTGCAGACGTTGAATTGAGTTTTACCAACCTTTAAGATAGAAAAAGACAGCAAAATTGTGCTTTTTGCACTAGAACCAAAGAAAGTAAGACCGCAATTAATTTCTGTAATTTTTAATGCCAGTCTAATTTGCGTTTCAAGATGGACATGAACTCGCGCGTTCTGTATTTGAATCCACCTTTTTAGAAAGGTTATTTTAAAGGGCATTTAAGTACTTTTGTTGTGTTTTTACCTGACATAGTTGCTTTTAGACTTAGGTTATTTTTATCTAGACTTAAGGTATAATTTCATCGGCGTTATTCGACTGATTAGCTATCTAGGATCTAAACCATTTAATAACGTTATAAAGACTACATTTTTTATAGAAATAATATGGATAGGTTATCAGTCATATCACTGTTAATCGAATGTGAACTTAAAATCCAGACAGTCACAGTTAATTATCATCAAACAATGGTTCTATTTTCTTTGTTTATTGTTCTTATTTGTAAGAAAAACGTACAAATTTTAATCTATTGTTGTTTTATGTTCGACCAACTAATCTTCCTAATGTAGACGTATTTAAAGTACAGGATACATTTGTTATAAATGAATGCGTAACATTGAATATTTTTGGAATAAATATAAGTTTGATTAAAGTATGTTTGTTTTATTACCCCACTACGGCGAAGCAGAAAGGAGGGTTATAATACCAAAGTTACTTGCCGACAATGCACGAAGTGAGAATGTGATACAGTCAGCATCAATAGATGTTAACAATCGATGTGGTCAAATGTTTATTCCCTCGACTTTATTCTCAAGGGTACTACTTACAGCGTGTCCAGAAGGGTTTATTGTTTATTTATTCTACAAAGTTAAAACGATTATCGTCTTTGATCTGTTAACGTATTGTCAACGTTATAGCTCTTACTTGACAGTACTGGCGGTCGAGTTTACAACAATACCATAACAGGTCAAAGACGATATGGTTTTTACCGCCTAGAATAGAGGCACTGATCATATTTAGCAACGACGACGTGTTAGCCTAGTTGGTAGAGAGAGACCCTGAAAGTACAAAGCATCCCAGGGACCCAATTCTCGTGATTTCGAGATGATTTTTCATGCGAGATTAACTGTCAACTGCATACATTTTTTCGACATATCTCGCATGAAAAATCATCTCGAAGTCACGAGAATTGAGTCCCAGGTTTTAATCACAATGCAAGCTGTAGGTAGCCATCTATTTGTATAACAAGCACGAGTATTTATTCTTCGAGTTTTGGATATTTTCTATGTATCGTTGGCTAGCAGTCAACTAGCTAGGCTAGCATAACAGTCGGCCTTATAAGTACAGTCGCGAACTTTAATTTGGTACCCACCTTGGATCCAAAGTCAATCTGACATTCTACAACAATAAGGTTGAGTTTTTTAAAAGTTACAAATGACTTGACATCTCTAATGACATTGATTGACGACTACAAGTATATTTTTCTTGAAATGGGTCACAAATTAACGTTTGTGATAGTGTCCGACCGAAACACGATTTTTAGCCGAAACCGAAACCGAAACCGAATATTCGGTTTTTATCTGATTTCGGCCGAAACCGAAACCGAAATTTTTGAAGACTTATGAAATTATTCAAAATTACTGTACAAATCGTAAGGAAAAGGTTATTGCAAGGATTTCTTATATGAGAACAGCTACTGTTTTAGTTAAACAAAATAAAAAGTTATAAGTTAAGTTATTCACTTGTTATTTAAAATAACATACCTACCTACATATGTAAGGGATAGTAATAGGGTTAATAAAGTATTATTTCAATTATTTTACTGCAGTTATCAAGACTTCACTAATTCGCGGCATAGGTATTATATTATTCAAAACAAACAACCTATTCTTATCACGTCTAAACTAAATTCACAATCCTAATATCAAACGTATCGTTCATTAATCACAGCATAAAATGCAGTAACAGATTCTAAAAAATAAATAATAATTTAATAAATAAACAACACTCACCATATTTTCTCGCGCGCCACGTGGTTCACAAACAAACGTCACAAACGGGATGAATATGAATACTGTCGGTGGTCCCGGCTGGGACGGCCGCCGATGCATTACCTATACCTACCCGGCCGAGCGCGCCCGAATTAAGCCGAGCGCTCCCGATGCGAGAGCCGCGAGAGGCCGCGAAGCAATTTCGGCCCGGCCGAAGGTTTCGGCCGGATTCTGGCCGAAACCGAAACTGCGGCCGAAATCACTTTTTTGGCCGAAATTGGCCGAAACCGAAACCGAAACCCGAAATTGTGATAGTACGTAGCTGAACACTTTGGTCCCTTGTCATTTTAACGCCTTAGAGTTTAACGCCTCTGACAGATGCAACAGTTTAATTTAAACAACGTTAAAGTGACGAAGCACTAAAGGTACTGACAGACGTGCTCATTACTAGCATACTAGATGTCTACCGCATCATCGCATCCCGTAAGATCGAGCAGCGCATGGTGAATTTCGCCTCGTAGAATAATCGCTTCAGTGTTCGAACGTTTTAAGCAAAACTCTCATTTATTTATGTTTTATTTTAATGCGGTAAAAATCACTTACCCGGCGAGGTCAAAAAAGTCCGTGCATTTACAGACTTATATTGACATTAGTTGGTTAACGAATCGTTTTTACAAATGTGTCGAACGGCAAAAAGCCGTAAATCAAACTCCTAAACGCCTTACCCCTTAACACAGGGAAAATAAAAAAAAAACTCTTAAACGTCAGATTATAAGTCAAAACATTACTCACGTGTTTCTCTCGCCAAAATAATGTTAAGAATAGAGATATTATAACTAAAAATGGGTAAACGGAAATATAATAATGATAGCGAAGAGTCTGCTAAGAAAAGCAGGACTGATGAGACAGTAGCTGAAGAAAATAACGATGTCACGGACACGATACAACCTCAAAATGACGACCCACTCGAAAGGGATGAGGGGAAAAGGTCTTCGAATAAACCCCTTGGGTTTGATGTCAAGCACTTCCGCAAAGAGCTGTCGTCCAAAACTGGGCAGACCATGGGTTAGTGGTTTACCGTATGCTTTAGGTCGGCTGCTCATTGTTATTTAATAGTAGGCCCCCACGTTTAAGTTTGCTAGACGTTTCAGGCTTATTCGAACGTATAAATCAGTAAAAGGCTCATGTTATAGAGTTCACAAATTACAAAGACAGAAGAATAAGATTATTATTCATTCGTTATTTAGGTAAACTATATTGGCACCCGAAATAATTGTTTTTAGCTTCAATATCTTTTTGAACTGTTAGCTTGGCACTTTTGTTTTTATGCGCGCCGTTTTTTAAAACCCACAGATGTAGTGAATAATCATTTCCCAATGTTTTTTGTTGGATAAGTTCGTATTTATCTTGCTTTCTCAGTTGGCTCATTGACGGGTACTGAAGCTAATTAAAAGCAAGATAAATGCGAACATGTCTGACAAAAACTATGGGAAAGGATTATCCACTAAATGCTTACCTACTTCATAAATATCACTTACCAAGCATGTGCACTTAGATAATTATTTTTTATAAAAATGCACATTGTTTTTAAAACACGTCATGTTAGTATTAGAAACTAAAATCTATATATAGGTTATAGATTCAACTCCACAACTTAATGTATGTGCCTTTTTTGCGTGACTAAAATCCATAATTAAACAGATAGAAATGTTCAATATTTAATAGTTATGATATGTGATGTTCCAGTATTGACTCGACCTACATGGCCTGTCTATGAGTTAAACAATACAATACTATTTTCATTTACCATTAGAAACATCAGATTATAACTTCTTCGCTATATCCTCTTGGCTAAGGCATGTGACTATTGTGAGCACACTTCTGCTGTAACATAGCGTTTCTCTGTTCAAAAAGGGAGGTAGGTTTAGGTTATGTTAGTCTTGGAGCACATAGGAGCTCCGCAATTAATTTCTGGAATGGAAAAAATCCATCACGGAAAAACAAAGCCAATGAAAAATTAAGATGGGAAAAAATGGGAATAGAAATTCTGCAACCAATAAAATTTGATTTTCGGAAATTATGAGCCACACTCTATTATTAGACTATTTAATACTTTTTAGAAATGAGCCCGTTAAGTACTATTTAAGAAAGTCAAATATTAACGCTATCCTACAAAAAAAAATACATTATATTTAAAGTTTTGTTTTGTCTTAAAGTCATTTGATTATGAAGAGATGAATTTTTATTTTTGGATAAGCAAATTCTGTATTATTTTAGTGGCAAATAAAGATATTTTAATTTCATTCCTGGTTGCTCTATCACCTAGATAGTTTTTTTTGTTTAATAATAACTATGCACAGTTGTTTGGCCAGTGGCATTGATTTTAGTACAACAATTCGTTATTCTAGGGTTCTATACCCAAAGGTGCCAACGGGACTCTATTACTAAGCCTCCGCTCTCCATCCTTCTGTCGTCCGTCTCTCCGTGCGTCTGTTCGCCCTTCGGTCTGTCTGTCCGTTCGTCCGTCTGTCGGCTCATCTATTCGTCCGTCCGCCCGTCTATCTGTCAGCGGGCTGTATCTCATTTTATTTTATTTATTTGGGGCATAAACAGAATTAGATGAGGAAAATAAAATTTAGCATAAGGATATGTTGAGTAGAGAGAGAGTGTGCTTGCGTGCTATTGAAATTTTCAAATCAAAAATAATAATAATATTAAATATTAAAATGGCTCCCCAAAGTCCCCATACAAAAAAAAAATGGTCGTACGGAACCCTTTAAGGGCTAGTTCGACTCGAAAATGGCCGGTTTTTTACAAATGCGAGTGAACAATTGATATAACCTGAGGTTGTTTTTCCTGGGTACAATTTAACATTTTCCAGAATCACCTGAAAGTTTGGGAACTATGATGCTACAGACAGTCACCCCTCTTTTTGCATCAGGGGTTAAAAATAACTGCACTACTAACTATTCCAATCTCTTAACTGAGTACCTGCAAGTTGCTCAAATTCAACTAGTTTTTTTTTCCATTTCAGCATTAACACAGTTCCTGCAAGTATGCTTAAATCCCGACAATGAGGTGGACTATATGGCAGAGTACCTGAATGCCGGTGGCAACTCCCACGAAATCCTACGACAAATTAATCAGGACAGCAAGAAAAACCTTACGATGGCCACCCCCGCGTTTCACCTCTTCCACCTAATCATCATGAAAGTCCAATCATCGCATCCCCAAATGCTAACAATCACTGAAGAAGCTTCCCGTTACTTTCTAAACACATTCATGTCAACAGTTGAGATTATGATAAGTGAAAGCTCAGGGCCTCGTCACAGGAAAATCATCCTAAAGCTCCTTACGTCTATTGTCACTTTGAATCCAGACTTGGGTGTAGAAGTCATCAACCAAGCACCATTGACTCCTAAGCATTTGCAGTATATATTGGAGAAGCCAAATTACAAAGAAAAAGATAATGTTAGAACGTCGTTCGTACATTTTATGACCTCTTTTCTCATTGATGGACATCTACCTCTGATAAAAGCTTTGCTTGAGAAGCAGGGACTTCTGCCTTTAGTGATTCCAGGGTTAATTCATGATGAAGCTGAAGCTGTGCTGATGTTCCTAAACATTTTGAAAAAGAATGTCATTGAGAACAACTTCATATCCAAGAGCTTAAAACTGAAGACATTCAGTCATCAAGTCATACATAATATATTTAAACTGTACTCTTGGAAAGGTCCTCCAGATCTAAGTCAAGAAGCAAGGAATGAGTTACGCCCCGACATTACTGCTCTCTTGTCAGAGATTATACTGACTTTGTTCACATCCCACAAGCTTGGATTATACTTCACTGATAATACATTGGGGACAGTTGATGCCAATAAGAACCAAAACTTATACAAAGCTCTACTTACTTTGAAAAGACCTTGGGAAATTGAAGAGGAATGTGAAGTGATTCTAAAAATTATACACAAGTGTCCAGATCTACATAGAGCTATAATCAATGTGGTGGAACAGAGTTTTGAGCCACAACACTCACCTATTTGGGAAAGGACTGTGCAGTTTGCAATTAAACTCTTAGACGAACTCAAGCCTGAGGATATGGTGCCCAGAATGGGTAATCTTTCTTCCATCCAAGTGGCAAATTTTGTCAGATTTGTCACCTTACCTATTCCATTGCTAAAGTTTATCCAGGCACATTTAGGTAAAGACCGTGATATATCTTTGTACTGTGTCAAGGTATTAGTGAAAATGTTAGACACGTTAAAAAGGTACATTAGGATTCTAGAGATGGAAGATACTCATGTTAATGTATCTGACCTCAAGAATAAAATGGAGTATTTCTTCCCTAAGCATATGCCGGTGCCTACGATTATCGTGTCACTCATTCAGGAGTTAATTAACGCAAAGGCAAACAACGCGAACGAACCCAGCGCAAAAGATTATAGGCTACCGAAAATAACAGACACAGACAGTTTGATACACTTATCGGATTTGCTATTGCTATATCATGACATCCACCCTGCATTTTTCGAATTGCTAGAGGGCTGTTTGGATATGAGGAAAATTTTAGATTTCTCCATGACTCTTACAACCGGCAGAGTGTCTCTGCTAAAGTTCAAAGTTGTCTCCCTGTGGCTAACTTTAGATAGCTCAGCTATATCGCTGAACAACCCTATGTTTAAAGACTTATTCCACATCATGTTGGAAGTTTACACAAACACGGAAGACAGTACTTGGATTGGTGCAAAAGATACAATTTGCAAATTTTTCAAAAATACTGGAATCTTTGAAGGCGATGAAGAAGAAATTCACTTGATGCTTTACGCTCTTCGCAACTCTAGCACCTGCCCGACCGCCCTCATAGGTGATGTCGTACAATACGTGCTGGAAAACAGTAAGGAGCTAATAGAAACTGTTCGAAATCAAGTGGTTCATTTTGAAATATCTGACCAAAATACTGAAGCTAGCTTAGACAAGTTATTTAATGATCTAATGAAAAATAGAAACACTGATAACACATCTTTCCTGGAAACCAAAGTCCCGTCCCCGTTTATCGTAGGCTGCATGCAGTATATTCACAATAACAAAGAGGCGAGGAAGAATTTAAAATATTTCCTGTCAGTATATGTTGCAAACTTACTTCATAATAATTACTCCCCAGAGTTGACTGAGGTGTTGATTGGAGATACAAAGATAGATGCTCGAAGCTATGTTGCAAGTTGGACCGGAGAACCAGTTACTTTATCTGAAGCTATATTTGGACGAGACACAACCATTAAGAATATTTCCGAATCGGTAATTGCCAACGAAAATCTATTGCTGAAAGATATTTTCCCTTGTTTAGAAGAGGTCCCTACTGAGGACAGTGACATTGTTATTGACGAAGTGCCCTACAAGGTAAACACAGCTGAAACAGTTGATGGTTCTAAATTACTTATTTGGGCGAAGTATCTTATTTTCTGCACCGTTAGATTGACTAATATGAACTCGCTGACCGAAGCTCAGCAGAAAAAGATAACCAATTACTTTGAATGCTTAATTTTGATTGGTAAGAAATACCACATGAGGGATGTTTGTCGAACTATAATATTAACGCTGTTCAAAAATCCACACTATCTTAAAGTTTATACGTCTTTGGATTTAAGCAAGAGTCCATGCAACACTTTGGCGACCAAATTCCTCCTAGAAGTAATGACTAAACATACAGACATGATGACTTCTCTGAATAAAGATCACAAGTTATTGAAACCTTGTCAACAAAAAAATTGCATTGAAATTGTAAAAGCTTTTATCAAAATCAATAAAAGGAAGAATGTCGACACTGGTCATACCATTAAGGTTCTAGAAATAATTGGCCTTTCAGAATCTGATGACCTGGTAGTACTGAAGAATATTTTTAACGCAGATGTTAATGCTTGTGTTAAAGATGACAAAGAGCCTAGTCTCATGATGGAAATACTTCGCGTGCTTGTAGAGAAATACTCAAAATCCATTTCTATTGAACTACCAAAGGAAGTTCTAAAGAACATTGTGAAAGTGTACACTAACCTTCTTACAAATAAAGATGTCATTCCAAATTTGACTAATATTGAAAAATCTCTAATAGAATATTTTGAAAACAAGCCGCATCAAGTTAAACACGTCAGCGAAGAACAATTCAGAGAGTTTTTCAAGGCCAACACTGTGCGAAAAACGACGTCCATCCTAGCAGAAACTTTACTGAAAGCCAATCCTAAGTTCTGCAAAGTTTTTAAGGATGAACTGGATAAACCTGAAACTTTAAGTCACAGGGAACTTACTCTGCCGTTAGGAAATGCTATTATTCACCACGAGTCTTTCCTGATCGCAAACAAAGATTTTCTACCGAAAGTGTACGAGGAATATAAATCGAATGTTTTAAAAGTCCTAGAAAAACCGCACAAAGCTGGTCAGATATACGTCTCTTGCTGGAAGTTTGTAAGGAAGATGATTTTAGAATGCATGCCTCAATCAGATTGCGAAAAGATATTCAATAAGATTCATAAATTTGAAACAGCGGAATTGAGCCACTTGCAACTACTACACGCTTGTTTCCTTAAGTTGTGTCTGTCTGAAAAGGAACCAAAAAGGGAGTTATTGAATAATTACTTGGTCTCGTCTCTGCATATAATAACTTTAGCACTACAGGATGGCAACGTTGAAGTTCTAAAAGAAATTGCTAAAAACGTTTACTGTGTAGTAAAACTAAGTGAATCAGTAAATGGATTTAAAACAGAACAGAAGGAGGGGTTCGTGAAAGTAACAGAAAGTTCTATATGGCAGAGCTTTTGCAAGTCCGTCTTGAAAAATTGTTTGAAAGTGAGGTCGATAGATGAAGGAAACGAATCAGGACCATTGCTGTTAGAGTTACTAACAACATTCATTAAGCTCTTCTATCCAATTGATCACGCGGATATTGAAACTGTCTTCGACATGGTGACGTCACATTCGGAGTTTCTAAACGTGATGCTAAGTTATCACAGTTTAGACATCAAATCAAGATTGGTGGAACTTCTCTTCGTTTTGATATCGAGGAAGCAATCTGTTATGAAAACCCAACAAATTCCTGTTTACTTGAGTGCGTACCGTGCTACGAGGAGCCCCAGCGATCGTCTTCTGCTGAGAATCCTTAATTTCTACGAGACACACGGACAGCCAGTCAACGAGTATAAACCATATCTGTGGGGTGATTCTGCGGCTAATTTCTACGCCGTCCGTAAAAACAGATCGGCTTCATTATGGAGCCATCCAACTCCTAATCAGGTTTTGAATCTTTTGGAAAGGGACATCGTCGAAAGAACCGTAAGAAACTTCCCAGTTACTGAAAAGTTGAGTTATGATTACGAGCTACCATCGGGGTTGAGCTCTTTTAACAACATCAAAGGTCTTCTTAGTTTTATGTCCAAAGATGTGTTGAAAAACTCAAAAGATAGCGAAGGGGATGTTAATCGTATGGTTGTGAAGCATCAGTTTGAGAGTGTGATGTCTCAGCTGCAAGACGTTGATTTCGTGGGTACGTCACATCTTGACGCTGACGAGGGGGTTTATGATCCTAGCTTCCTGTTTTCGCTGCTGAGCCACCTGCTGGCCCCAGGGTCGATGGCCTCCTGCTTCAAGGTTCTGCGCAGCAATCTGCTCTCGCTCCCCATAGTGGCGTTGAGTTCGCACTGCCCTTTGATGCGGGCGGCGGCATATCACGTGCTACACCGATTCTCGATGTTGCTGGAAACTGAGACGTAAGTCATAACTACATAATTACTATAGTGTTTTGTTTTCAATCCAGGATGGTGCGCCCCATCACCCAAATTGACGTTGCACGACTGCGACAATTTGCGTTGAGTCGCTATTTTCTGCTGAAACCATGATATTTTCTGGATATCTTGAGCATTAATTACGTAGGTTAGGTTAGGTTAAACTTTTGACTACCAAACAAAATTTACTCATGCGTCCAGAACTAATTTTCGATGAAATTGTTATACTTAATGAATACGTTCGTTGAAAGGTGTTTCAATAAAATAATAGATACCCGTTAATAACACTTATCACCACACCGCAGACAAAAAAAATCACTATGGTTCCTTGTTTCGGAAGGAATTCTATATTTGCCTTTAGGAATTCTATCAATTGGTAAGATTTCAAAGTTGGAACTTAAAGTCCACTTTACTCTATTGCTCAATTAATCATCATCGTCATTATAGCCGACAGACGTCCAGGGCGTAGTTCCACCAACGTCTACCTGTTTTCCGCAACCTTAGCCATATCGTCAAATATTTTTTTTAAATATTCCATAATCATTATGTATTTAATGCAATGAAAAGTGAGATCCCAGTAGACGAGAATTACACTATAAATATTATGATATTGTTTGCATTATTGTTTGTCACGTTATATTTTACTAGGGCTTCGTACAAAATAATAATAATTTAATAATTGGTTTTCAGGAGACACAAGAACGACAAGCTTCTACTCACAGATTTCATAGAAACCCTGCGTCACAGTCTGTCCACGGCTATCAATAATGCGCAAAACGACGGTGGTGACCTGAAGAATCCTCGACTACCCTCCGTTGACGCCATTTACCTAGCCAAAGCTCTCATGGTGTGCACAGCACCATTTGATCCTCTATACAAACCAGTGAACAATTTCCTCATAGCCAAACAATTCGTTGACTTAACCGTAGTTCCAGATTTTTTAAGTTTATTCCACGACAGCGACGTTGAGTCTTCTGACAGACGTCTTTGGATCTTGGATATTATTAAATACGGAACTAAAACTATGACAGACGTTAGTGTAATTTTTAAAACTATGTGTCTGAAGATGATAATGGACTTTTATTCTTCCGTGCTGAGTGATAGAAAGACGAAGGAGAAGATACTTGGTGCTATAGGGGCTGTTGTGGCTATTCCTAGGGCGTTTGAGATTTTGGTGGAAGGCTACGGGCTGGTGTCATGGCTGCACTTTGTTGTAAGACAGCTGCACAAAGATGAGAAATCGTTGGTAAAGGGAGTGTTAAACATTATAAAGAACATACTTCATAGCATGTGTATAATATCCCTCCCAAGAAGTAATGCACCTAAAGCGAATGTTGAAGGAAAGCCAGTAAATAATTTTGGTGAAATTAAAGTGAACAAAGAAGTTGAAAACGAAATGTTGGTGATTTTGTACGATCTACTATACTTCACGGAAAATTTGGAAATTGAGGAATTAATTTCTTATGTGGAGGCGTATAGTTTAGTATCGAAAAGGGCTATTAAGTTGTTGAGTAAAGAAAAAATACTGGCCTTAGTGGAACAATGTTGTTATTCCGTTCAAGGGAACGAGAAAGTCAGATTGATATCGAAAGCTTTGGTCAGAAATAATATAGATATGTTGAAGAGCAAGAATCTTAATGTTCGGGATAGTGTAGGATACAATGCCGAGTCTAAAGATTGTTTGATAAAAGAGTTAACGAATATTGTGCACGTTTATATAGCGTAATATGATAGAGTTCTATTTGATAAGTGGAATAAATCAATTGTTGCTTTACATCGGGTTTAATTTCAGAAACTGGTGTAATACACCTCTTTGCGAAGAAATCGGACGCTTTAAAATTTATCAAGTACAGTCAGCCCTATAACAGCTGCACATTTTTGTACCTTGTCGCTTTAACGCCTTTGACAGATTAGTGCAGTACGTCAAACACGAGTTAAAGTGACAAAGCACTAAAGTGTGCAGTTACTTATAAGGCCGCCCGTACCTAGTTTAAATAACTGTAAGAAAATGAGATTGTATGCTACAATACGAAGAAAGTAGTATAAAAGAAACCCAAAGGGCCGGAGACTAATTACTTTTTTATTTGGGTAAACTATTTTAAAGGCTTATAATAATAATAATAATATTCATTTACATATTTCAAACACAGGGTCCATATGTTATGACGTTGACCTTACCCATCCCTTTCACGGGGACAAGGCTAGGCTATTTAATATTTTTGTTTTCATATATTGTTTGTCTATAATGTCTATGTTTGCGGCTTAAAGGGACACGATGTTACCAGTAATTGTTGGCGCAGACAAAACAGCTCGGCGCCGGACCAGCTTAAAGTGAGACATTGAAAAGTGAGCTTCGACTTGTGTTACCACGATGCATTTTTCAGTGGACGACGCGAGGCTCGTGCCCGGATATTGTTTTAAAAATGATCAGAGCGTTAACAGCTGTCGAAATGTAATAACTAACAGTCGTTTAACATAGATTAAATTTAACATCGTTTGGTGAAATTGGTACTAAAGCCGATCCGGTGCCGAGCGGTTATGTCTGCTCCAACCTTAAGTTTGACGATAGTTTCGATAGCAAGGTTCGTACTGATGAAAATCTAAAACAAAGAACAAATCATACATTTACTGTTACACTTAGTTAATAATTACAGAAATAATCTGTTAAGTTTAATAAATCTACAAAGAACGTAGGTAGTATATAAAAAGGGAGTGAACTAAGTAATGTTAGAAGGAATTTGTTAGTGGTTCTTCGATTGCCGCCTCTTGGTTTCCTTCAGCTCCATGTCTATGTAACCGGTGACTACAGGTGTATCTCTGTAGGTTATGTTGGCGTAAATGCGTCCTTTGACGAAGGGGAACGCGGGCGGAATGACTTCGCTGGGGATCGTCATGTTGTAGAGGTGGTAGTCGTCCTACAAAACAAATGGTACTGCTATAAGGTGGAAGTACTAGTACTCGACATGTTAACAGAAAATATTTATTTGCGTCGTGATATTATGTTCAATTAATTCAATTATACATCTACACAAAACATTTCCATGTGATTTGGGAAATATGACTTTTACTTTTGTTAACTAGTTAGAATTTGTTTTATATGGTGACCATATATAAATTTATCAAAATGAAAAAAATAACTAGTCAATCGGATTGCATGAGTAAATGTCAGGTAGGTACTTTTGTGGGCAGTCCTTTTTTTATTTAAAAATTGGCGTATGAAATATCAAAGCCACAAACATTTCCCATCGCTAAAATGAGGTGGTGACAAAAGTAATGTTAATCTTATTTTATTTATCCCAAGTCAAAGTATGGCGACGAGTATTAGTACCACGTCGAGTACTAGTACTTCCACCTTAGTGTTTTATTAGAAAGACAAAAGGAACAAAAGATTGACATAGGTACTCTACACCCATTATTAAATAGAGAGTAAAAGTACCGGCGGAAAGGGACAGGGCCGCCGCAGCTTGCCCTGCCGCATGGCGGCGCCGAAGAACGGGTCCTTGTGGATCAGGTTGCACGCCTTGAAGTGCATCTCCACGAAACTGCGCTTGTACTCGTTGCTCAGGAACTGGTAGAAGTAGAAGTCTATCTGAAATGTAGGGAGATTTGAGTGTGGGGAAAAAAGAAAGACAAATTGAGATAAAAAAAACATTGATTTATTTCAGAGGGGTACACTACATAATCTCGAAGTATTTTTTTCCGAATTTGATAAACACGAATATCAGAATTCCGATTTTGAAATTTCCGAATCATCACTATTCCAAATTTTAGTTTCACGAAGTATCAGAAACACGATTTTTTTAAAATTCCGAATGTTCACATTTCCGAATTATTAAAATCCCGAAAAATATTTTTCCGAATATCACAATTCCGATTATTCCTATTCCGAATATTCATTATTCCGAAATTTTAGCAGCCCGAATTATCTAAGATTATTTATTTCAAATAAGCGCCTGATAAAATATTGTATAATGTTTAACACGCTTAATGCTCAAAAACTGTAAGAAGTGTCCGACAAAGTCGACGGAGCTCCGCTGCGCGGAGCTCCTATTCCGCCTAGCTGAGGCGCTTCGCGCCTTGATGCAACTCTAACCTAACCTATCAAGGTAAGATGACCTAATTTAGTTATGTGCTCATCATCTCACCTCACTTTTGTTTCAAGTAGAAGACTTCAATTCAATTCAAGTGAGTTCCAAATTTTTCATTATCGATCTGCGGGCCGATTATGGTCGTGTTTATCGACGTAGATAAGCGTGGATAAAGCATCTGTCACTTTCTGACCAGTACGTGAGTGCGAGAGTGACGGAAGCTTTATCCACCGCGATAAAGGCGACCATAATACGGGCCCTGATTTGTGAATTTTCGGAATTATAATTTTCGTAAAAAGAAAATTCGGAATTGTCAACATTCGTAAATATAATTATTCGGAAAAACGTTTTCGTGATTTTAATATTCAGTAATGTAAAATTCTAGATTTTGATATTCGGCCTTATATTTTTTCGGTAGGTATTCTAAAAATTCGGATTTATGAAATTCGGTTTTTTCAAATTCGGAATTAAATAATTCGAGATTTTAGGGTGTTCCCATTTCAGAGAGATACCTACTTAACGTAATGCTTTAAGACAAAGTTGAATAGAGCATAGAGGCGCTGTTTTAATTTAATCCATCATAGTTACTGCAAAAAAAGCCTTAGAAGGGGGAATTTAAAAACAAAACTTAAGTGTTAGTTTATATTTGATCTGGGGCACGTTGTATAAAGCTACAAGTTACAATTTTACAGGTCTAAACTGGCAACACTGCTCAAATGGCTCGTCGTCATTGGTCGAGGTTGTGTCAAATGGAAACTTGTAACTTGTAAATTGTAATTTTATAGCGCGGCAACCCCAAGAGTCAACCGCTGCCACTCGCCCTACGCGATCCGGTCGTTTCATTCAACGCCCGTCGCGCTATCGTTCTACTACTCACTCTGAGTAGTCTGTGACGTCAGTCAGTGTTCAGAGTATTCACGCGGCGTACGAGTCGCCTGCGCGCGCTTATCCGCGCGCCCCGTCGAACCTACTAGTTGTTTGTTTTTTTACTTGTGTTATTTGTGATACATAGAATTTGTGATCTCTCCTTTACCAAGCATCGTCAAGCCGATAAATAAACAATAGTCTCGCAAGTCGTTGTTTTCTTTACTTGCCCGGCTACAATTTGTAGCTTTATAAAACAGAACCTCTATAATTTCATTATATCTGGTTTTTTTATATATTGTATGTTAGAGCTAAATAATATACAATTGTTATATGAAGTGATATTAAGAGCAAATAAAATATGATCATAATAGTCTGTCTAATTAAAGCTGAACCTGAAAAAACGTCAAATTCAAAAAAACCTTCACATTTTATCACCGATCGAAGTAGGAATAGAATAGAAGTATGTACGCGTTTTCTCTTCCTTAGTGCCCACCAAAATAAATAAAATAAGAAAAGTATAAAAATCGTTTATTCCCACTTTGATCGGTAATAAAATATGAAGGTTTTTGAATTTGCCGCTTTTTCTCAGGTTAAGCTTTCATTAGACATTTGCTTTTAGATCATATTTGATTATAAATGTGAATTTAGAGCAAATGATTTTAGGCCAAATACCTACTTACTGTATAATTATTATCTATAAACTTTCTATTTTCGAAGTGTATGTCCACGTAGTACAAGGGGTTCCGTCGGCTGCGGCGTGAGGCGGAGATGTTCGCGAACTTGAAGTGGGTGTGGTCGATGTGGGTGATCGCTGGGTGCTCGGTGACGAAGTAGAACTTCTAGAATATATCAAAATTATTCCAAATCAGGGAAAGTTTCCATCAGATAAAGGAGCGTGCTAGCGGTGCAAGGTACTCAAAAATATCTGAACGCGCTGCAACGTATTTAACAATAGAGTTGACCTAACAGACCAGAGGGCCCTGCCAAGATGCATTACGTTAACTAGCGTTTCTATTCGATTCGTTTTTAAACCAATCGCGTCACTGGTACATGACGTGATACGGAAAGTCACGTGACCTACCAGTGACGCGATTGGTTTAAGAACGAAACGAATAGAAACTCTAATTATCGCAATGCATCTTGGCAGGGCCCTCTGAGAAATGTCGACATTATTTTTTGCGAATAAGACGGCAGTTTGCACGGTTTTCTGTTCCTACGAATATTATAAATGTGAAAGTTCGCGTGTTAGTTTGTTACTCCATCACGCAACGGCTAGTTGATTTGGATAAGTTCAATTGAGATAGCTTAAGTAGGTACTCGTATACTCTGGATTAACACAGAGGCTACTTTTTATTCCGAAAAAAAAAGGTTCCTAAGGGAATAACGATACATACTCAAAGATGGTTGAAATAAAACGATAAGTATTTACATATATACATACCTTCACGCCTGGGGCCTGTTTTATAAAGCTACAAATTACAAGTTTCCATTTGACACAACCTCGACCAATGACGAGTGACGACCAGCCATTTGAGCAGTGTTGCCAGTTTAGACCTGTAAAATTGTAACTTGTAGCTTTATAAAACGTGCCCCTGTAGTCCCAGAGTGGGGTAGGCAGAGCTACAGAATTACCTACAACTATAAAATTGCTTGTTGATAATTCAGTAAGTCAGATAGTTCACAAATAGGCTAAGGTGTTTGCCAGCGTGTTAGTGACAGGTTGCAAGCCCATCGCCTGAGTACTACAAGCCTATATTCCAATAGTCGCCTCTTACGACATCCACGGGAAGACATGGAGTGGCACTATTCTAAGAGCGGTTGCGCACTACGTCCGATCTGAATCCGATCCGAACCCGTGAAAATACGGTCCGGAGTAGTCGTAGAACTATTTCTATGGTAGTTTACGCATTAGATCCGGCTTCCGCCATCCGATTTTATTATGTATCCTATCTAGATCCGAATTTTCACGGGTTCGGATCGGATTCGGATCGGCGTAGTGCGCAACCGCTCTTACGGATTTAATTAAAATGAGTATTCGCACTTTTTCATAGCACGAACTAAACATTTTTGTCCCAATAAATATAGACTCAGCCTCTTTAACAGTGTTGTAATAAGTAAGTACAAGTGTTATAATAAGGGGAAGGTAGATAATCAATTAATTATGGATTTTACCGTGTCGCCGCACACCACGCATCGTAGAATCGAGAGCTCTAACACAAATAGTAAACAAAATGTATTTTTGGGGAACATAATCGACCCCATATCACTCAGATATTGACAAGAGTAACATGTATGTAGAAACTACAGCTAAAAATACTGTACAAAGCAGTTAATTATGTATTACATTTAGAATACATAAAGTTATTACGATGATGATGATTTTATCATGCATCGCCAAACACGTTTAATAAGTGGTACCTAATGTCATGTTTAATTTAGATTTAATGATGTTAGAACCATTTAAAGTCGCATTATCTTTTAATCTATTTTTATTAGGTACTCCATTGGTAGAGCCCAACATGGTTTTGCATCTTAATTTAAGTAGTTTTAAATCAGTCAAGTGAGAGTTGGACTCGAGCACCAAAGTTTTCCCCGCACCTGAGGCTCTACTTTGCAATCCGTAATTCGAACTTCGTCTATTGCTATCCCTTTTGCTCTCGACGCGCCACTAATTCGCAAGAAAGTGACGGGGCGATCCGAAGTTCGAATTACTGATTTCAAAGTAGAGCCCCTGTCTAGGCATAGTCATAGCTACAGGATTACCAACAAGTCTAACAACTCTAAAAAGTTGTTGTTAATTATGTAACCACTTTTTGCAAAAACAGCAGGCTAAGATGTTTACCAGAGTACTTTAGTGACAGGTTGCAAGCCCATATGGCCTTTATTCCCTTAGTCACCTCTTACGACTTCCACGGGTAGACATGGAGTGGCAACCACACGGCAGATTAGTCCTGCAGTTTAACGGTTAAAGTGACAAAGCACTAAGTAAAGTGTACAGTCGACCGTACGTCTTTATTTGAAAAATAAAAAGCTAATAAAATCTAGCTGCTATTTGGTGACGTTACTTTAAGAAGTCACACCACTTGTATCACAATTTATGTATTTTTATATTTAGGTGTATTTTGTGTGTTCATCGCACAGATTGCAATAATAATAAAAAAAGTAAAATTTGTTAGGAGCTATCTCTAAAAACGCGTTTAATACATGACAGACATACATGTTGGCCAACTACTTAATGTCAAACAGGATAAGTTGTAAACAAATGTATCTACGTGGTATATACTTGCATCTATTGACGTCGATGTTTTGTTTTGTTTAGCTTTTGATTAAGTCAATTTTTGTAAGAGAAGAAGTGAAAAAAGAAATTCATAGTTTAAGTGGCGTTAGAGTTTCTTAAAGATATAAATACAGATTGTTCAAATCAAGTTTTAAGTTGGTTTAGACAAAAAAGGAGTAGTACCTTACGAGTGAATTTTTTTACGAAGAATTCGACTGGTTTAGAAATCATGGATTTAGAAAATGGAAACAAGTTGGATGTACTATCGTCGGAGTTGTCGAGGGACCTGCAAATAGATGATCTTTTACGGGTAGGAAAAAATGTGACTAATAACGAGTGGAGTGAAGATCAACCGTGTAGCACGACGTCTGTTTTACCCAACGTTGCGCAATGTCCGGCACATAAGGAATGTAGTCGTGTCACTGCGGAATCTCAGATTGAACATGACGAAAATTCAGACGAAGAGTATTGGAAACAAACTAGGTTAGCACCAAAAAGAGAGAAGAACTTGAAAGAAAGACCACAAAGTCTTCCTAGAAAAAAGCAAAAAGATTACAATATTATTTCTAATAGGAACGCTACTTCAAGGCTTCCTTCTTATTTTAAATTTGATAAATCTACTACTAGTTTGTTAGAAAAGTTTATTGAACATAAGTTATTGAGTGAATATCACAGTCAGGTCGGCAAGGGAAATAACTCAGTTGTTATTCATGGTCATTGCTATGGGAAATACCATGTTTATTTTCCATCTGGGAATGCAGTTAAGGTGTACAAATTGAAAAATGATGTAGAAAAGAATAATAATATTTTTATGCGAGTCCTGAAGGAGCATAATAATTTAGATTTATTAAGAAATAAACATTTTGGGAACAAGTTCCCGCATCCAGTGCACAGGGATGGGAATATTACTATAATGAGTTTCATTGGGACGGATCAAGAAACTGCTCCGTCAATATCCTCAATTCCTGCTGAACTTTCTGAAGAGACATATCATTTGATTGTGAAGGAAATAGATTCATGGTATAAAAAACTGAATCTTGTACATGGGAATCTTTCTTCTAAAACTGTGTTGTATTATGATAACAGGCCCTTTTTCATTGGCTGGTCACACTCTGCAAGAACAGATCACCCTAAGGCTTTGAAAAAACTAATGATTCATTGCCATTTTGTTACTAAAGTAAGAAAAATATCCATAATATATGTTAAATTTCATGTGCATTACGTTAATATAAGTAATTTTTAATTCAGATTTTGCTAATGTGGATATTTTGTTAGTTTCCCGAAATTAAAAACTCTAAAGAACTAATATGTAAAAAAACACATTTTGTTTTAGTAATTATGTATTTGTTTCAGTTTTTTCAAAACAGAGATGTCCCTGTGAAATCTCCAGATATGCTTTTCAAAGATATCACAGGATTAGACAAAATAAACAGCAAGCTGATGGATGTGATATGCCACAGGGACCTTTGGAAAGACCGCCACCACACTAACCCTAACCGGAGCAAGGCTATGAGCAGACCAAGTGGGAAAGATCGATTCAAATGACTCTATAAAAGAACTGTACCTACTAATTAAGGATAATAAAGTATTTTTGTGTTGTACTTTGAATTTTTAATTAAGTAATATCTGGCATACCTAACTAGTTATACTTAAACATTTAAACCATAGTTGGAAAGTTACATAAAAAAATATTGATAGTCATATATTCCATTCTTTATTAAATATTGTATGTTCATAAATTGTAACAAGAAAGTCCTTTACTACTTTTGTATGTAAGCACCAAACAAATAGAGTAAAAAGTGCTAAAGAAGTTTCAATTCACAAGGTGGTGTTGTATACGGCTGTTACGGAAAAAAAACCCAGTGGTCCGCAGTGTGGACAACTGGGAATAAAAACGAATTTAAGTGTGGACAACGGAATAAAAATTCCCTAATAGATGAGACCTTGACAATATATTCCTATTTTCTATTAACATTGATTTTTCCACTTTTTATGACCCGCTTCTCAATGTGACACCGTGAGCGCATCCAATCGTCGACACTGACCAAATGGACACCTGAGGGCCCTGCCAAGATGCACTACGCTAACTATCGTTTCTATTCGTTTCGTTTTTAACCAATCGCGTCACTGGTAGATCACGTGACTTTTCGTACACGTCATCTCTCAGTGACGCGATTGGTTTAAAAACGAAACGAATAAAAACGCTAGTTAGCGTAGTGCATCTTGGCAGGGCCCTCAGAGGACCTAGCCAGGAAGCAAATACTGTTAACGTTTTTCTTTTCTATCACTCCAAACGATTGGGATGACATTCTCGTGCGTTGCGATAAACCACGTGGTCAACTGTCATCCCATCCATTTTGAGTAATAGAAAAGAAAAACGTTAGTAGCGTTTGCACCTTGGCTACGGCCCCAAGTGGGATAAGGCTGGCGTCTATCCCAAACGGTAAAACCATATTGCTTTTGACGTGTTCTCGTTTTGTTTTTAACTCGGCCGCCATTTCTATTAAGTAAATAAGAGCTATCAAAACGTTGACAATACAATAACATACCGTCACAGACAATATGGTTTTTACCCAGTAGAAACGAGGCCCTGTATACATTTTGTTGGTGGCGGCGTCTGGTTGCGCCCCGCCATGGTGTCCGGTGAGAATCGGGTTGTCGTTACTGTCTAAAATTGCTTCCTTTGTGCGCCTATATCGACAAATTGTACATGAATATTGTACACATATACACATATTGTCTTACTCTCTTATTCATAAACATACAATACATAGAATATGCTTAAAATCTGCTCGGTCCTTATCTATTATTATATTGACATTTGCATCTGAGAAAAAGAGACAAAGCATACTGTAATATAAGTAAAAATGGATTTTCACACTTCCTGATATGGCTGATTTACCTACATTGGGTCAGCAAAAGCATGCCAGTAGAAGTACATTGACGAGTTGGTTTTCATGTTTGAGGCGAGAGAGACCAATGTAAATCGGCCATAGCGTTGCTTAAATACAAAAGCGACACAAATCAAAATGTGTTTGTGTTGCATTTAAATTCGGAATGCCATTTACTTTAAGTTTTAAATCAAACTATATTTATTTTTGATTTGTAGCGCTTTTGTACGTAAGCAGCGATAGGTACAGTTAGCTCCTGCCACCGTTTACAGCTTGCTCCGGCGCTTGAGTTCGACGTCGATGTGGCCGCTGGCCACGGTGTCGGCGCGCGCGCTGAGGGTGGCCCGCAGGCGGCCCTTGGGGAACGCGCGCAGCAGCATCGGCATGCCGCTCATGCTGGCCGTCATGTTGAGGAAGTGGTACGAGCCCTGAGGAAGGCAATATAGGGCGTTGGTTTTCTTGAATGATTTGGTTAATGGTCTCGTTGACTGGTTATTCGTCGAACTTAAGTTGTTCCGCGTGCTTGTATAGGTATAAGGGTCCGTTCACATGACGTCCGGTTTTGTAGGATCTACTAACTATCGGTCCTGTAAAACCGGAGTCCGTGTGAATAACGAATGATATTGATAAATATAATATGTAGGTACATTTTGGCACCTTACTGTTTTAGACATCTTAAAACCGAGACAATTTAATCCCTATTAGGTACGGCCAGTAGGAGACTGTGCTAAGCCTCGGCATTCTTCCGATTTAAGAACCCTGAAAAGGCAGTGTTAGAATTCGGCCAATACAGAAAAAAACCGGTCAAGTGTGAGTCCTTTCATATGACACCCCATTTGCTATAATCAAAAAACTTTCATTTTTCAACTCGCCATTCTAGACCCCTTTTCAATTATTAATAAAATTAATTTCATATTTTTAGGGTTCCGTACCAAAATGGTAAAAAAGGAACCCTTATGGTGAGGCTTCGTTGTCTGTCTGTCTGTCTGTCTGTATGTCACAGCAGGTTTTTATGACCAAAAGTGCTTTAGAACAAAAAATATGTATGCAAAAAATCTTTATGGTAAAAAAGAAGTAAGTATGCCATTCAATATTATACTAAACATTTTTGACCAAAAAATTTAAGCACATGAAGTTTTAGACCATGCGAAGGGCACCCCAGGATTCCATTCTGCCGGTTGTACGTACCGGTTTGTGTGGACACGAGTCCGGCAGACTCTTCTTCAAGGCTGGCCCGAAGAACTTGTCCTTGTAGATGAGGTGGCACCACTTCAGCGTGATCTCCAGAAAGCTGCGCTGGTACTGCGAGTTGATGTACTCGTAGAAAACGAAGGTAATCTGGTGGTTCAATATTGGTCTCTAATAGTTTGTCTTCTTGAATACTAATAGAACAACTCAGGGGCATAGTCACGATGCATAACGCTGTCAGCGATTTTTGAAAATTGACAAAATGTATAGGATTGATGTAAGCGTCGACCGATTATGTCAACTCCATAAATTTCGACTCGATAGAAAACTAAATAACGTTTGAATGCATCTTGTTCGACGAAAAATTCAATCATTATTTGTAGGGTTAGCCACAGATATTGACTGAATTGTTCGCCATTTTTAACAATTATTCCGCCAGTCAAATTGACGTTGCTTTTTTTTACACACGAAGTACTATGTAATAATAATAATAGATAATTCATTTGTTTTCCAAAAACAGGCATGGTGCACAATCAGTTGGAGGCGAAAACTGGGTGAAAATACCATATCACCATATCTAACGAGTGCGTGCATTGCATATATCTTTAGACATATCTTATAATCTGTGGTGCATTGGTCGTTGCTGTGGAAATGTTGAAACACGTTGCTGGATCAATGGACCCACGTGGGCGACGTGTCTAGCGTGTGCGTGCATTGGTTGCTGTGGAAATGTTGAGACACGTTGCTGGATCGATGGACCCCGTGGCCGACGTGTCTAGCGTGTGCGTGCATTGGTTACTGTGGAAATGTTGAGACACGGTTGCTGTATCAATGCACCCACGTTGGCGACGTGTCTAGCGACTCTAGCGTATATGTGCATTGGTTGCTGTGAAAATGTTGAGACACAATACATGCGCTGCGGTGGGGTTCCGGCTTTAGTAAAACAGAACCCCAAAAATGAAAAAGTCGGGCGGGATGTCGTGGATTGAAAATAGAATAGCAACGCACAAACTCACTATCAAATTGTTGTCCATCGTGAAAAGAGTGTCTAGGTTAATGTCGACGTAGTAAATAGGGTTCCGCCGGCCGTAGCGCGTTGTGGTGAAGTTGCAGAATGACAGGTACTTCGGGTTGACATATGTCAATATCGGCCGCTCAAACGAGAAGAAAAGCGTCTGTGGAACACAAAGTTTAACCTTTCGCGTTTGGTTATAATTCAACTAGCGAACCGCCTTCGCTTCGCTTCAGTTTATGTGAGTGTTCTTTAGCACCCGTACATAAATTATACATAAATCTTCAGTGTAAGACTGTCTCAATCTAACTGATGGTGAAAACCGCGTGAAAATCCTTCAACCGTTTTTTGAGATTGTCTCGAAAATACACGGACGACAAGCAACCCTGAAAATTACACTTTTCGAGTTCAATATTTCCAAAACGGTGCCTAATCTATAAAAAAACTGTGAAACTTTTCCAGGGTCTGGTCCAGACCAAACTCAGTATCGAGGACAGTCTGCAACAACAGGCCCGGTATTCTAGGCGGTAAAAACCATATCGTCTTTGATCTGTTATCGTATTGTCAACGTTTTGATAGCTCTTATTTTCTTGAAAGTACCTAATGGCGGCTGACATCAAAAAAATTCCATAACAGAGGGCTCATTGTCTAACGCACTCGCAATCACGATCGTTTTCATTTTGAAAATCGAAGGCTTGTCTGCATACAAAATGAAAACAATTGCTCCACTTTGAAGCCGGTTGCGATTGCGAGTGCGTTAGTCAATAAGCCCTCTGGTCAAAGACGATGTGGTTTTTACCGCAGATAATAGAGGCCCAGGTCGAAAATATTTTTTTAAATCTTACTCACTTCACCTTGACTTCTCTCTACACCAAACAAATAAATTACGAGGAAATAAAGCAATTTTGTAAAAACCATGTTTACTATCCAACTGTGGTAGGTATTAAACATATATTGTATAGTTTAAGCACCGAACTCATTATTTCCTCGCTATAATAACATCATACTAAATAATGTGAAACGGTAATGGCACAGATTAAATAAGAGTAACGTGGTAATGGTCCATGACTGATGATCGATATTGAATGGATTAGTGGCATCCGGCTGGGGTTGATTAGTGGAATAATATGTTTGTCAAAGAGTTTTTGTGCAAATAGTTGGTACTAAATTGTAAATTAATTACTTCATCGTTTGATGCAAATCAATTTTTTTTGTTTAGTGTCTGGGAGTGGATCGCTTTTTAGCGATAAGGCCACGTTTTCTTCCGTGTTGTACGTAGAGAGTAAGACCTAAGTGTCTTACTTGAGGTTACCAAATAAATTTGCCTTTTTTTTTGCATGGAGAAGGCAATGCTAGGTGGACTCTGAAGCCCGAACACCATGCAAGATCTCGACTACAATCTTACGATGACAATCTCGACTGCAAATGCGTTGCCCACTCTAAGGACTTAGACGGAATGCTTTGAGTTGTAGTTACTTATTACGGTTAAAAAGATATAGCCCTGTAAACTTACTCAATCATATAAGGGCGCGTAAAGCGATGACGTCACTCCAGTAAGATGGCGCCCGCACCCTTTAATATTATTGACCAAAATTTTAAACGTTCGTAGAATCAAAACTACCTACTGGGTCTATTTGAATGAAACAAAAAGTAGTATGTTTGTTTATTTATAAGCTTTACTGTTACAGAGTTTCAAGCGATTTGGCGTACCTACTGACTAATGAAGAATTCATTGAGGGGACGCCTAAAATGTTATTGGCATGCTCATAGCGATTTTAGTATTTTTAGTAACAAGTCCAGCGTTTGCATTCAGAAAGTATCATTTTGGTGAAGTGGAACTGATGATGAAAACCACGGATGGCCACCGGAACAGACTCCTCATATTTAGACGTTTATCGCGTGACAAAGTTTGGATAAGGTATCCGTCACCTTCTGACAAGTAAAAAGGTACGAGAGTGACGGATAGAGACATACTAGGCTCGCTGTACCTACTTTTTTTCGAACTTTCGCCAGGTGCAAACAAACATTAAAAAGAAAAGAACAAAACAAAACAAATTAAAATACAAACCAAAAAAATAAAACAATGGAATTTTTTACAGGGTGAACTAAAACTAGGCGAACTTATCCCTTTTTCAGTTAACCTTTGAGCGATTGAGAAATAATTAATGACAACGATTATCCAAATAAGTAAGTGAATTTTTGCGTTTTTAGGCGTTTTTAGGGTTTTTTGTTCTTTAATTAGAATGGGAACGCGCCGCACCGCGCCGCCTCCTCCCGCAGTGCGTTTGCGGCTTAAAGGGACACGGTGTTACTCGTATCTAAGACATATCTTACTTTAACTTAGATTCTAAGTTTGAACAAAATTTCGATAGCAAGGTTCGCGAACAAATCGTACATTTACCGTTACACTTACTACTTACAGAAATAAATGTTAATTTTTATAATTCTACAAAGAACGTATACAAAAAGGTGGTGTACTAATGTTAGAAGGAATTTGATAGTTGTTCTTCGACTTCTGCCTTCTGGTTTCCTTCAGCTCCATGTCTATGTAACCGGCGAGTACAGATTTGTCTCCGTAGGTCACGCTGGCGTAAATGCGTCCTTTGACGAAGGGGAACGCGTGCGGAATGACTTCGCTTGGGATGGTCATATTGTAGAGGTGGTAGTCGTCCTGAAACACAAAAAGGTACTGGTGTTTTATTTGAAAGAAAGGAAGAAAGACAAAAAGGACAAAAGACTGACATAGGCTTAGGCCACGAAATGGTTCCAACTTAGTGTTAGGTATGTCTTCAAAAGCCAGCGCTCGGTTGAGACCATCCAGTGAAACCACGGCAGATAATGCACACGGTATTCCCTTGTTTCGCAGACAGGAATTTAATAGAATTTCGTTTAGCAGAAGATGTTTCATATAATATTTGGTCCTTGTATTTTTATTTACAATACTATTGTTTCAACGAGTGGCTTAGAGAACACGTACATGATGCGATGGTGCTGGTGGAGATGGACGGCATGACTGGGCAGAGGCTGTTGGATTATTTAGCACTCGTACATAAATTATCCATAAAACTTCCGTGAAAGACTATCTAAATGGTGAAAACTTCATGAAAACTCGTTCAGTAGTTTTTGAGATAAACCCGCAAATACACGGACGACACGCAACCCTGAAAAAAAAAGACGACTAGCAAATAGCTATCCAACGAGCATATGCAGCCAGCACTATGGGCACCATTCCCAGTAGCAGTGGCTTAGGGTACATTAATTGTACATATTATTATAGTTAAGTACTTAGAATAAGTTAATTTATTTTAGTACTTAGCTTTAGTTTTTTATTATTTTTCTGTTTTTTGTTTGTGTCTTTTGTATGAATAAAGGATTAACTATTTAAAAAAACCCTGAAAATTACACTTTTCGAGTTCAATACTTCATAAACGATGCTCCAAATCTAAAAAATATATTATAACATGTCCATAATGATTAAATCTTAAGAGGTATGAAATATGACTATTATACTAACTAAGGAACCCTTTAAAGTAATCACAGAACTTACAAGTATGTGACACTTTTCCAGGGTCCGGACAAGACCAAACTCAGTGTCTACAACGACAGCAACAGGTCGAAAATAAAATTTTATACCTAAAAATGACAAAAATCTTACTCACTTCGCCAAATTATTACTGCACAAAACAAATAAATTACGAGGAAATATAGCAATTTTGTAAAAACCATGTTAACTATTCAACTGTAGTAGGTATTAAACATACATTTTCTAGTTGTAGCACCGAACTCATTATTTCCTCGCTATAATAACATCATACTAAATAATGTGAAACGGTAATGGCACAGATTAAATAAGAGTAACGTGGTAATGGTCCATGACTAATGATCAGACTTTGGAATATACATACGGGACAAAATTAAATTACAGCTAGGGATCGCTATAAACTCAATTATCGATGCTTTTCCCATATACTAGTGATCGCTCCAAGATTTGTTTGTAAAAATACAATTTTATGGAAAGAATGTAAATGAAACAAAACAGCAACATTATTTTGGACCTTCACTCATCATCATCATATTTTTTTCCTCACTGTGTATTTCAGAATTACTGTACCATTTACTATTATTGTTAAAATAAACGATCAGAATTTGTTCCATTACAATCTTACGATGACAATCTCAAGGCTGCAAATGCGTTGCCCAATGTCCGAGTGTCCGAGTGTCTGGCCGAAAGGTATCGTGTTCCAGCGTTTTGGCAGCGACCACGCCAATTTTGGCAAAACAGGACCAAATTTTTAGAGTTGTTGGTAATTCTGTAACTCTGCCTACCCCACTCTGGGAATGAAGGTATGAGTTCATGTATGTATTCTTATTCTTATTCTAAGGACTTAGATGGAATGTTATTGCTAGTTATTTCACCGGTTGTCTTATCCCCGCACCAGAACACAACGATGCAACATTGCTGTTCTTCTCGGCATAGATGGTAAGATGGTGGTATAGATATAGACGGACCTTGCACAAGGTCGTATCTCCACTAGAATTTTGTCACAGGTTCATCCAATATAAGATTTTAAAAGCATGACGACGTGTTTAGCCCAGTGGGTAGTGATCCTGCGTGGGTGAATATTCGGGCGTTCAACCGCCGTCATTGTTATCTTCAATATATTGACGAAAATATTGATAACTTAGTACCAGCAACTTTTGCTGTCAAAATCAACGGACCCGGGTAGTATCCATTCCATTTAAAAGAACCAGAAATTACATTATGGCAATTGGCCACTTTCAGTGTTGTACAGTAACATAATAGTTTACTGTAATATTGTCCGCTGTTATTTTTTTAATAATAATTATAATATTTATTGATTGTGATATATTCGGTCCTTTTTTCACAACGCGACGCCGTCAGTTAATTTTGTTAAATTAATGTGAGTTACTTTATTGTGACGAAAAAAAAGGGGGGGGAGTGCATGAAAATGTTATTCATGCCCTAAAACCTGCACAGGCTTGTTTGCTTCCGTAGCATGAAAAAAATTGTTCAGGGTCTTTCATAATAATGCCATTTGGTCATAATTATTAGTTGAAACATACCGTATCAATAAGTAATGCCATAATTGTATTGTTTGACTCAAAGGCGTCACAAATAAAAACAAAGATTGTAAGGGTCGCCATTACGTGTTTCATAATAAATGTGTTATAATTGTTTAGGTCGTAGGTGCATGTTACGTGCTTATTGCAAGGTTTTATTAAACGTCAATTGTATACAGGGTAGAAAAAATATGGGCCCTGGAGTAGGGAATGCCATTTAACCGGTTATTAACCGTTTGAGTATGAAAATAACCGGTTAAAACCTTGGAGGGGAACTACCTTAATTCCTTAAGTTAGATCATTTTACTGAAAGTAATTATTCTTTTATTTTTTTTAAATACAAAACTACAGTCAAAGATTTTCTAAAATTCGCCAATGAAGAATGTCAGTAGGTACGCCAAATCGCTTGAAACTTTGTAACAGTAATGTTTATAAATAAACAAACATAATACTTTTTATTTCATTCAAATAGACCCAGTAGTTTTGATTCTACAAACGTTTGAAATTTGGGTCAATAATATTAAAGCGCGTGGACGCCATCTTGCTTGAGTGACGTCATCGTTCAACTGCGGTACGCGCCCTTATATGAACGAGTAAGTTTACAGGGCTATATATTTTTAGCCGTAATAAGGAGCCAGTTGAAATTTTCACAGAATACGTGTTATTATAAAATCTATCGTTTAAAACTATAAAATGAACAATAAATCAAATCCCAAGAGGGGTCCCCATACAAGAAACATGAAAAAAAATCTTTATTTTTAGCATTTTTATACGGATTGTATTTTTATAATGGCTTCCTATTTTGATGCTATTTTAAGCTTAAATTGTAGTCTAATTTTCATTGTTTACGACTAAATAGCAATCTTAAGTAAAACTTCGGCAAATATGTGACAAAACTGATTTTATCAACACGGTGGTTTAGGCGGTCACCCATCCTGTTTTAGACTACGCGTGTAGTTGCTTAACTTTGGAAGACGAAATACGGGTTGTATTTGTATGATAGTTTTTTATTTCGGTGTCACATTAAGGTTAAATGATAATCTAAACTCCATACTAACATATATAGTTTACGACCAAACAGTAGGTAAACTGTAGTAAATCTCTTACAAATATGTTTAAAAGTGCCTAGTTTAAATCAACACGATGTTTAGGTAAGCGGTGGTTGCTTAACTTTGGTGGTAGGCCTTTCTTTACAAATTTCGTGAGTAGTATATTATTGGGAGTTTCAAAACACATTTTACATGTTTTGTGTTTTGAAACTCCCAAGGCGTTTTTTGATGAAACGCTCATTTCGAGTTGATCGTTTTTTTAAACGCTAAAATAGGTGTTTTGAAACTCCCAATCGGTTTTGAGGTGTTTTGAAACTCCCAAGGCGTTTTTTGACGAAACGCTCATTTCGAGTTGATCGTTTTTTTAAACGCTAAAATAGGTGTTTTGAAACTCCCAATCGGTTTTGAGGTGTTTTGAAACTCCCAATCGGTTTTGAGGTGTTTTGAAACTCCCAATCGGTTTTGAGGTGTTTTAAAACTCTCAATCGGTTGTATGGTGTTCTGAAACTCCCAATCGGTTTTATGGTTGTAATTTATATCTTTGTACATTCCTGTTTGTAATACTTACTATATTAGAATTATTGTGTTTAGTACTCTATCTTCCAACTGCGCTTCCGTATACGCCCTGTCGAACTCCACCGATGTGGGTTCGAACTCCAACAGGGTTATGTCGGCCAACTCACCATTAATTTATTTTAACTTATCGCAACGTACTCGAGTTATATTCTTCGCATGTAGATTTTGTTACTTGATTATTTCACAGTTCATTTGAGCAAAACTGTTGCTTGTACACCCGACAATTGTCAGTTAATATTTGGTTTTTAATTTGTCAGGTGCACAAGCAACAGAACAAAAGATGTTTTTCATTTCATGTACACAACGCGTCACAGGTCGTCACCAGACACGCTATCGTCGCATAAGCGCCCCACACCGCTACATACGGACTTGGTTTGCTAAAGCGAGTCACATAGCGCACCACACCGTTCGACGGACTTGGTTTGCTATGGTGTTTTCACAACTTGCTGCGAGGTTGATCAAGCCCCACATCAAGAACGGGTCACCTGGGATGCGTTAAGTTCCCAGTGGTCTTATGACCGCATTTTACGTGTTGGTGATTTTAGTCCTCTCACCGAGGTGTGGATCATCCATGCCCACCACCGCATAGGCATAGAATCTCCCTATACATTTTGAGTTGATTTCAGCGGTTAGTAACAAGGGTGATCAGGCCGAGCCACAGGTTGCTGGTGAACCCTACCATTCCGCCGGTCGGTCACGGAAGGTGGGAGCACGCCGGTTACATATTTTATGTTGTATATATATGAACAAATCTTAAAAACTTCGTTAGCGCGATGTAGACCTGAGCCTGTGATTGGATGGTTTCTGTGACGTGCTCGTAACGCGTTGCAAGAAATTATAAATATAAACTAGTTGCAAGTCAATAAATACGCCGGTCTGATTTGTATTTTCACTAGCACAAATAAAGTCCGCAATTCGTTAAAGTTTAACTTCACATGCTACCTTATTAATATATGTGCATATGTACAATTTGCTGTCCCATCAGAATTAGACACGGCTATTAAGCAGGAATCATGACTACTACTGTAAGGGTTACATTATGTTAAAGATATACGATCAAGCGATTAATAAAATATAAAGCGCACGTAAATCCAACAGCGGCACTAAACTTCAGAGGAATTTACTTTAGTTTCTAAACTTGTTTTGCATAGTAACACTATTGGATTTAACATGGGTAGGGAATTGAATAATTATTGAGAAACAAAGTTGCAAAAACACAAAATTTTATTAAAAAATACAATCATGTAAAATAACGTATACTGTAAAATCTAATAGCTAACGTTACTGAGTCTTCTCACGATTCGGTCAACTAATGATTCCGTAGCACTTAACAATTCATCGTAGTTATCTTCGATGACAAATTGCACCGCCATGAGGTCATCAGCGTCCTGCTGCGATTCAAGGTTTGCAATACTGATCTTAATTAATCGCTTCCCTTTTTTCGCTTTTTTAATTACATGCGAGTTTAATCCAATATCAGTTTTTATTTGCACTGCTCTCTTCTTTATCTTGGGTTTTTTCGGTGAATTTTCTAAAGATGGATTTTGAATTTGATTTATACATCTATTCTGGTATTGCAAATAAGCATCCATATCTTGGGAGTAGCCAAATGGTTCGTCGAATGCCGCAAGGGTTTGAGACGAAAAAGACGGGAACTGTTCGTTGGTATCTTTCACGGAGTCAATGTGTTGAGAAGTCATCATACTCTGCACAATAAGAGAATATAATTAGATTTATATCTACTAGGAAAAAAAAAAAAAAAAAAAAAACGGTATCAGTATATTAGTAAATAAGTTAGGCACTCACCGTTTAATTCAAGAAGTTCAGTCAGTATTATTGTAGGTACGGGATACGAAATAAAACTGCGACTTTCTGAATTGGCGTCTAAAGAAGAACTGCGATATTAAACGTATGTATTTATATTTTTCCTTTGCTAAACACGTGCACAGCTCTAATACAGGTTTAAACATGTATTATTGAGCCCTACAAAATATAATATGCTAAACACGAACTTAACTCCAGTACAGGTTTATTCAAGTATTGTTGACAAGTCCTATAAAATAAATCAATCATCGCATTCAGTGTAAATTGAACCTAAATGAAGTCGGCTTCTTTGTTAAACGCCGGTTCCTTTCATTGATGCACCGATTACGACATATTTAACATGATACTTTTGTTTGTAACACAAATGCTTACTTTGCAAATCGACGTCTGAGGTATTAAACCTTTATAAAAACTTTGTTTTGTTCGCATTCCGTAGTACTGTTATTACAAATAGAATGTTATAAATATCTAAATGTTGAGAACTTCTGTGAGTGTTGTAAAGTGCTGAGCGGAAACTTTTTACGTTGTAACGCTTAATTACATTTATTTCTACAAGAAAGCCAGTGTCAATCAGTCGCAAGCTACAACTGCATTAAAATAATGTTCGTAAGTTTTTAATATTTATGTGTTCTGATATGGTTTTATTGATTATTAATTAAATAAATCGTATACAATATTCCATGTTCTTTTTTTTACAGGTCTGATACGGAATACTCTGAAGTGAAAGTCTCCAAGAAGACTCGTCCATATTCGGAGCTTCAAGATCCTGCTCCAATTTCAAGGTAATTAATTAATATCTAAGGTGCTGTGTGTTAGGAGTGCATTGTCGCGGTGTAATTATTATGTTTTGTGTTTTAAAGGTCTACGAAGCCGAAGGTGGTAAAAAAGAAAACCCCGCTGCCCGAATCAGGAGACGAAGTCTCAATACCTCGGTAATTCAATTTTAAACAAGTATTACCTGAATACATTTTAAAGTGCTTTATTATATTACGGAACTTCTGTTTTATAGGTCAAAGAAGTCGAAGCTGTCAAAAACGAAATTCCCGCCGACTGAATCTGAAGACGAAGCACCGACTCCACGGTAAGTAAAATATGTATTTATTTCAGTAAATGGTAATTTTAAAAATAAATTGAAATAGGTACTTAGCTCTGCACATGTTTGTTCCGTTTATTATTATTTATTTATTTTTGATCGATTTACAGCTCAAAAAAGTTGGCGCAGACAAGTCTGCTAGAGCAGCTCAACGGTCCTGCAGGCGGCTGGATAATCGACTCCGACAGTGAAGATGGTGACTGGCGTGCTCGCAAACCCGAACCACTGCTGCTGCCGTCAGTATTGATAAGGCAAGTTCCCGGGGGCAGGGTGCGTCGAACTGCACAATTATCAGGCGACCTTTTTCTTGAGTTAAAGTTATACAATGTGGCTGACATAAAAAGCATTTCGCCAAAAGATCGATGGGAGAAAGCTCTAGTTAATTTAAAAATACAGTTAGATGTTAATTCGTCAGAGGTGTCAGATATTAATAAAGTGCTTAAATTATGTAAGGACTATTTCGCTGAAGATGGAACGTTCTATCGCGATTTAAAATAATATTTCTAGTATTACTTACCTATGTTTGTAACATTTGCCAGTACTTTTAATCTACTATTCTTAAAAGTTAGTTGTAATTCTATGTCTTGTTGAGTTGAAATTAAATAATGCGGCTTACATAAAAAGCATTTCGCCAAAAGATTGATGAGAGAGATCTCTAGTTACTTTAAAAATACAGTTAGATGTTAATTCGTCAGAGGTGTCAGATATTAATAAAGTGCTAAAATTATGTACAAGGACTATTTCGCTGAAGATGGAACGTTCTATCACGATTTAAAATAATAATTCTAGTATTAGTTACCTCTGTTTGTAATATTTGCCAACACTTTTAAAATAGTATTCTTAAAAAAAAAAAAAAAAAAAAAAATTGTTGTAATTCTATGTTTTGTTCAGTTGAAATTAAATAATGTGGCTGACTTAAAACTATTGTGACAAAAGATCTATAGGAGAAAGCTGTAGTTAATTTAAAATTTCACCGAGCGTTATATTGTTACTAAAAATAATAATTCTCGCGATACTTTTGTTTATCTTAATTTCTAGCACTTTTCATCTACTATTCTTAAAAAAACAAATATGAGTTGTAAATCAATATTTTGTTCTGTTTGCGAAACATCTGTTCCTAGTCGAGCTTTTTCTGCCCATTTACGAAGTATTGTGCATAAAAATAATATTTCTATTGATAACGGTGAAGGCGTTGAAAAAATAGCTTCAGCTTTTAGAAGTAGGATAGCATCTTACCGTGTGCGGGGGCGTGAAGGCGGGCCAGACCAGGTTTGTGCACCAGCCGAGTTTATACGTAGCCTTCGCGACAGTGTTCGTAAAATTTTGGAAGCAAGACAATCAGTGTTTAATACTATCAAAGTCAATTTTGAATTATTTGCTGAATTTTCTTTACTTAAAAACGATACTTGCGACGTAAAATCTTTTGCAACGAAAAATATAGTTATACATCAGAACTATGATTTTAATGAAATATTTTTAAATCTTTTACAATGTATTTGTGGAAAAATTGATGAGTTTCAAGACAGAGATAGTGGTTGGGCTTTTATGCGCAATTTATACCTAGAGGTAAACATCAGTAAATATAACCCACTGAGAGCATCAGGATTCATTGATTTGCCTAAAAATATAAAACTAAAACGGGCGTGCATCAATATACAAAATAAAGATGTTTTTTGCTTTTTGTGGTGTGTGATGGCTGCTTTATTTCCAGCTAAAAATAATGTGCATAGGGTATCTTCATATCCCCATTATGAAGGTGTTCTTAATAGCAAGGACATGACTTTTCCTGTGGGATTATCTGACATAAAAATATTCGAAAAAAACAATCAACGTATTAGTATTAATGTGTACGCACTCAAAAATAAATCTGAAATCGTAGGTCCACTTTACAAAACCACATGTCGGAAGCAACATCATATTAACCTTTTAATGTTAGAAAACGGTCGTCAAACACATTACTGTCTTATAAAAGATTTAAGTCGCCTGCTTAAACTTCAATTTACAAAACATAACGGGAAAATATTTTTTTGCGATGAATGTATGATATTTTTTAATAGTCAAGACAAATTTAATGCTCACGTATGCGGGGGCGTAAAGACAATTTTACCTAATCGGGGTGCGCATATTGAATTTAAAAATTTTGAGCGGATGCAAAATATGCCTTTTATAATTTATGCAGACTTTGAATCCTTATTGCAACCAAATACGGATGAAAAACTTAGTTCGAAATGTACTACAACATTGCAGGAACACATACCAGCTGCATTTGCGTACTACATTGTTAGTTCATACGACAGCTCCCTAAACAAATTTGTGTCTTATCGTGGAAAAGACTGCGTAGAAAAATTTCTCGAATATCTGCAAAAAGATGTACATAGAATAAATAAAATATATTCTGACCCGAAGCCAATAACTATTACAGAGACAGAAGAAAATGATTTTTTGAACTCTCAATATTGTTTTCTTTGTCGCAAGTTATTACTCGGCGATTCCGTGAGAGATCATTGCCATTTGACAGGACGCTATAGAGGGGCAGCCCATTCTTATTGTAATATTCGGTACCGCCTACCAACATTTGTGCCAGTATTTTTTCACAACTTATCAGGGTACGACAGTCATTTGTTTATACGTCAATTGGGTGAACTTCCTGGTCAAGTCAAAGTTATTGCAAAAAACAAAGAAAATTACATATCATTTACGAAATTTTTCATTACAAGTCGAAATGAATATATGCCCGTTCGTTTTGTAGATTCATTCAAATTTTTAGGAGCAAGTTTGGAAGAACTTGTTAGCACCTTAAATGAAGAAGACTTTATTCATCTCTCACATTTTTTTCCTTTAAAAGAGCATTTCGATTTATTGAAACGAAAGGGCGTCTATCCATACGAGTATATGTCTAGTTGGAGTCGCTATGAAGAGCAATGTTTACCTCAGCCACATTATTTTTACAACTCATTAACAAATGAGATTATATCCAAATATGATTATGAACATGCCGAGCTTGTATGGAAATCATTCAATATTAATACTTTAGGAGAATACACCGATCTTTACCTTAAATCAGATGTATTATTACTAACTGACATATTTGAAAAGTTTCGTCAAACTTGTAAAGTCAATTATAGATTAGACCCTGCTTTTTATCTAACTTCCCCAAGTTTAAGTTTTGATGCCATGTTACTTATAACTGGTGTGAAGTTGCAACTCATTGATGACCTTGAAATAATTAGAATGATTCAAAAAGGTATTCGTGGGGGTGTATGTTTATGTTCTACTCGATATGCAAAGGCAAATAATAAATACATGCCAAACTTTGATTCCAGTAATCCAAGCAGTTTCTTATTCTACATAGACTGTAATAATCTATACGGTTATGCAATGTGTGGCAATTTACCTTATGATGATTTCAAATTATTACCACGGGATAAAATTAATGTACTCGATATCCTACAAACACCTGATGATTCGGATTATGGTTATATTTTGGAAGTGGATTTAGAATATCCAGAACATTTGCATGACTTGCATAATGACATTCCATTCTGTCCTCAAAAATTCACACCGCCTGGTTCAAAGCAACCTAAACTTATCCCAAATTTATATGATAAATACGAGTATGTCATCCATTATGTGCATTTAAAAACATGTATAAAGCATGGCTTGGTATTGAAAAACGTACATAGAGTAATCAAATTTAAACAAGGTCCATTTTTAAAACAATACATAGACTTAAATACAAAGTTAAGACAAAAAGCTAAATCCGTGTTTGAGCAAAATTCGTGCAAACTTGCAAACAATGCTATATTTGGAAAAACGTTGGAAGACGCTGAAAAAAGGTTAAATGTTCTGTTAGTTAATGCGTGGAGTGATAATAGAAATAAAACAAAAAAGAAATACACAGCAGAGCATCTAACAGGTAGACCTAATTTTCATAGTTCTACCGTTTTTAGTGAAAATTTTGTCGCCATACAAATGAAACCGGAATCGGTAACTCTTGACAGGCCAATTTACATTGGATTTACTGTTTTGGAAATATCGAAAACTCATATGTACGATTTTCACTATTCTGTCATGAAACCTTTTTATGGATCTAATTTAAGTTTATGTTATACCGATACAGATTCTTTTTTGTATTCCATAAATACAGAAGATTTGTATGTAGATATAAAACGAAATTTTCAACATTATTTTGATACAAGTAATTATTCTGTCAGTAACGCATACGGTATAACTCTTAAACATAAAAAAGTACCCGGTTTATTTAAAGATGAACTTGGTGGAGAAATAATAAACGAGTTCGTTGGCCTTAGGTCTAAATTATATTGTATAAAAACAGAAAACAAACAACTGAAAAAGGCTAAAGGCACAAAGAGACATGTATTGCGCGGTGTGGATTTTGAGGAATATAAAAAAGTACTATTAAATAAGGAGCGGATAAGAAAACGCAATATTGTATTTAAATCTTTAAAACATGTTATTTTTACTCAGTCCTTGAATAAAGTAGCACTGTCGTCAAATGATGACAAACGCGTTATACTAGATAATCAAGTCTCGACGTTGTCTTGGGGTCATCAATCTTTGTTTTAATATTAAAGTTAAAATTAGATTTAAGATGCTATGTTATAAACAAAGGTGTGGTAATTAATAAATAAATGTTATTTCCTATGAATCTGGTTTTATTTTACTTCTAAACCTTTTGTAACCCCATTGGGTCCAATTCGAACTTTAAAATTTAAGTGCCCATGAAATAACAAATAGTTGTCATTATCATTGTTATTTTAAACTTTTACAGGCACTTAAATTTGTAGTTTTCGGATCGGACACTCTATCTTATCATATGTAGGTAGGTATATAAAGGGAAATAATTATGAAATAAAAATATGCTTTACAGTTATAATATTTATTGTACTTTATTACAAATGAGAATACAATGATAAATTATTTTCAGAATACCATTTTTTAATACATAAAACATTTTTTAACGCACAAGATTTTTTATGCGTTGAACAACTATAACTACTCTGGTCCTTACAATATTTTTGATACATAGATTCAAATTTAGGCAAACCGTTACAACCCAAGTCAATTACGGTACAGTTACTACACAAATCTTTAATCCATTTAACTTTTTCTAACCCTTTTACATATATTTTCTTGTTTTCCAAAAAACAGCGTATCATTCTTTTAAATTCTCTATAATCAACAAAGCCCTCATGCCATGAAATACCTAGGTTTTTCTCTATCCATCTTACTTGTCTTTTTTCGCTTTCCATTAACGTCGAAAACTTATATGGAGGTTTTATTGAAAATACCTGTGTGTATTCATTTGTACTGTATGCAAATTCCTTAATAATAAATTCATTCTTATACGATTTAAATCCCTGAAGATCCACGAACAAACAATCTGAATTCATGATATTTTTCGTGTAATGTTGCTTAACGGTTTGTATTCTACAATACTATCATTCAGAATTAAACAGTACGCTGCAGTATTATCAGGTATATCCTGTTCACACTCTAATTCTACTCGTACGTCTATGGCGCCTGTTTTTAAGGTTTCGTTTTGACGGGAACAATCGATTACAAACAGAGCAGCTTTCTCTTTAAATTCTTGCGGACTCAACAATGGTGTTTGACCACGGTTATAATAAGACTGCTGGAATTTAGCGTACTGTTCGTATAATAAAGCATACTTTTCAGCTGCAAAACTAACATTTAAACTTTCATACGGAAAATAGTTTGAATTTAAAAAAACTTTGACGTCTCTCAAATGACAGTGATCAAACCGTGTTATATCTTTGTTAGCCATATTCTTTCTATCCGTTTTCAATCCAATTATAACGAATCGCGGTTTTTCAATTTGAGATGAAGTTTTGATTGACCAAGAATGTTTTGATGTTTTAGGTAAAAGTGGATACTCATAAAGATCCCAGTTCCTAAATGCCATTTGAATAGCGCGATCTTTTTCTAAGCATTTGAGTAAATTTAATCTTTCCCTATCAGAAACTTTAATATGTGGCATACGCCATACTATTTTAGATATAGTAATGTTATCTATGTATTCATTGGTGTTCAATTTAACACTATTTATATTACTATTGGATCGTAGAAGAATAAGTTCATGCCTACAGTTAATAATTATTTTCTTATAATCCTCTGCGAAACCAAGAATCTTATCTAAAGGAATAGATACAGAAAATGATCCATGTGTAATTTTAGTACCATTAACATTCCATCCCCATAACTGTGACATAGACGATTCGATTTCATTCATGGATACAAGAGATTTCATCGTTGTTGTAACTCCAGCGTTTTTAATTTTATCTATTTCGATCCCGTTCAGTTCATATCGAATATCTTGAAACAAGTGAAGTATAGGGTTATTCGTAAATTGTACACTGTTCACCGGCGTCTTTGTCTCTCTATTGAATACTGCAACATCGCCTTCTACATAGAGAGTACTCGCCGATGGCAATACGTAAAGATCTTGTTGGTTAATAGGTATACGAATTTCATCGTTCAAATTAAAACTTGTTATGTATGGTTTATATGAATGATATTCAAAACTTTCAATCGTGTTATCAAAGCTTAAAGAATCTGTTAAATTTAATATACTCATTTTAACAATCCAATGTTTTTTAAAAATTGTTTATTTTCTTCTGTTAGCTTTGTAATTGGTTCTTTAGGTCTTCTTTTCTTGATAGTACAATGAGTACTAGTACGTTTGTCGCGCGAGACTACACTTTTATTGAAATTTATCATTTTTTTCGAAGATGTAAATAAATTTGAATCTCTTCACCTCGCAAATTAACTAAATTATCGTTTACATCCAATATTCTTATTTTGAGAGAGCTTAAGCTGTTTTGTGTAACAGGAAAGTAGATTACGTTTTTAGGTATTTCTATAATTCGATAACCAGGTGGAACATTAGGTACAAACTCGTGAATTATATGGCTCGGTTTACCGTTAACAAATGATCCACTCACTATGTCACATTCAACCCGCACTATAGTTGTTGATAGAATGGAAACAGGAAAAGGGGAATCTGTTAATATATTAGCTTGAATAGTTTCTTCTCCAAAACCTAACAACTTTCCAATCGAATTTTCTTTATTGAAGTAGATGTTTTTAGAACACAATATAGACGTCTTCAATGTGTTATTGTTACATGTCAGTGAAAATGTACATCCTTGCAGGTGTCGTTTAAGGTAATCATCAAGGTCTTGAAGTTCATATGACCCCTCTGGAATTTCTACTTCTTCATTTTTACCATAATAAAATGTATTATTTCTGTAATCTATATTCGGTATCGAGTTAAAAGTTGACATGTACAGCAACCCACATTCATATTCACCATCGAGTTGAAAAGCTGGTGAATAATTAGTGATCAAGGCAGAAGAGGTTCCGGTTATAGACAAAGTGAAAGACATCATGAAAATGATATGGTTTTTATTGTACAGAGATATTTAAACGTTTACTCCAAAACTGTTTTAAATATTTCAAACATAAATGTCCGCAATTTACAGTGTTAAACTTTTGATAAGTGAGGTAATTGTATGAAATAACATGATTCTTTAAATAATTTATTAATTCTAACGGTGGTTTCAGATCACCAAAACTATTAAAATATTCACAGTAATTGTTGTCCTTGACATAGGCTACCCAGTGAGTCCCGCGGTTTTCAGAACTATCTAAATTTATGATTGCACATTCTACTCTTTTTGGTCGTTTTGGCAAACTATCTCTCATATAAACACCGCGAAAATAAGGTATATCTTTTGAATACTTTAAAATATCAATATTTGTAAGAGCTCGTCTAGGTAACCTTTTATTTAGTTTTTTGAACTTTTTAAACACAATCCTTTACCGTTCTTATACGGTTTTATATGTAAACCTTTTCCTAATGCTATAGATTCCATCATTTTGTTATGGCGTTCTGATTCGGCTAAGTTTTTCTTCGCAGCTTTGTAATCTCCAACAGCTTTAGCAATCCCAGCAGCTCCTCCTGCCAAAGATCCTAATGCAGAAAGTCCAGCAAAAATAGGTATCAGTGGTAAAATACCTCCAGTTTTTGGGATCGGTATTAAACGAGGAACTCGTAATTTACTCGTATTGTTATTACGGAATACTTTAATTGCAGCTGCAAAAGCTTGATTAATTGCAGTGCCTTTATTTTTAGATTTGTTTTTCTTTAATTCAGCACGTATCTTAGATACAAACTGTTTAAATGTTTTTATCCCCGCGCCGATTTTTATTTTAGATTTCATTAGTTTGCTAACTAGCCATGAAGCAAGTTTTTCCCCTTTACCAGCATCATTCGCTTTCAGTCTTTGTTTAGCCATTTTATAAAGTTCTAAATCTGCATGTTGACGATCTGCCAGGTTAGAATATTTATCATAGGCTATGTCGTGTTGCATACATGCGTTGTCTAGCTCATTAATTCCCTTATCACCTCTTAGCAAACGTTTATGCAACTTTGTGCCTGGTCCACAATAATTGTAGCCGGGTAAGTGTAGTTCAATTGGTAAGTGATTAATAGCACTGTTTAAAAGTCCTCTCCCTTTCATATCCAAAATATTAATGACGATTTTTAATACAATAAAGTTAATAAATATGCTCATACAATGGCATTTCTACCAATCCAGCTATTTTCGCTATCATTAAGCCCTAACCACTTTACATACAATTTTTCCCCCTTCTTTTTGATCACCTTTTCTATGAGGTAAACATCAGGATATTTCGTTTTCTGAAGTTCTTGTTCGTAAAATGACCCAAGTATTGTATTTTTTCGTTGATCTTCAATAAGGTAAGTAACTGGGCGAGTGCGATTTACATGTTTAATAGTAAATATTTCAGTTGACCAATTCGGTGTATAACCTTTGTGAAAGGCGCTTTTATACTTGCTTATGCGTACGCAATCTCCTATGTTAAATTTATTTGATTGATTACCTAGATTGGATTGCACGTTTTGGATGTTTTTCTTTACTTGCGACTCATTATCAAAATTTACATCAATTGGTTGAAATTTTGTTGTACGATGCATAGTTTGATTGTAGGATTTAACTATATCATTTAAAGGTTTTCCAACCCATTTATAATTTCCTATTAAACTAAAATGTTTGTAAAGTTTAGTTTTGAGCGTTTTTATTAACCTTTCAACAATAGATGCTTTTTTAATTGAATACGTAGAATAATGATTTATTTTTAATTTTTTTACATAGCAATCGAATTCATTATTATAAAACTCTTTCCCTAAGTCTGTCTGTAAGTTTATCGGTACTCGTTTAGATGCTTTAATAATTTGTTCGAAAGCATTTTTAATTTCTGTTTTCGTTTTAGATTTTGTTGGAATACACCACGCGTACTTTGAAAAGGCGTCAATTACAACCAAAATGTATTTATATCCTCTATTTATCTTATGCAAATTTTGTAAGTCAATCAAATCCGCTTGCCACAAATCATCAATTCCTTTTAATAAAACTGCTCGTCGCTTAAAGTTTTTTCGAGCTGATCTGTGTATCTCGTTCACGACTTGCTGCTTTGCCATCGTTTAATTTGGTGAAAATGTCGTCTGTTTCCTTTTTTGTATAAAAGTTCAATTTCAACTGATTTGCAAGCTGATGAATTTGTGAATTTATAGTGTCAAACAAAGAATCTAGATACTTCTTCTCATAAAGGTTCTGAACGAGCTGATCAACATACTGCTTATTAACGGCATCATTAGGCGACAATGGATGCGCAAGCCCCTTTAATCTCAATGACTGTAAATCGAAATGCCCATCATCTGATCTGAGTAAAGCATTATTTGTAAGTTCAGAAACTTCAGATACACGCAGGCGTTTATGAAGATGATGACCAAATTTATCTATATTCATTTTATGATATATTTGTACGTCAAAAGTTCTGCCTCGACTAACGATAATAGTACAGTAACTGATTTATATATTAGCATTGTTAACTAATCCCGCTTCTTGCAATTCTTCAATAATGGATATGATTTCATTATCTAATCCTGTATTACCAGCTTCACGGGAAGCTATAAGTAATTTTAATCTATCTACTAATTCGTTTGGGTCATCCCAATATACATAAGACACTTTATTTTTAACTCTTTTCATTGTTGGTAATCCATCACCACTTACTGTTCGTTCTTTAGCTAATTTAAAAAGCGGTCTTATTACATGTAAATATTTTATACCTTTGTTGCTTTTTATTGGTTTATTAGCATTAAAATCTCTTCTATGTGCATTAGTCTCTAATAATAAGATTTTGTAATTACGTTTATCGTCCTCAGTTACAATATCTAAATCCGGTATTTTCTTATATAGCAATTCGTTTAAACCTGGTGTTAAATTGTAAGTACGACCATTTACTTTGATTTTATTGTTACTGGTGTATACTGGATAAGTTCCTAGCATTAGCTTGTCCCGTTCCGTTCGTATACCAAATGGAATGTTTATGTTCGTGGTATATTGCTTTTGAAATGCAGGATCTTCGCGAGGAGATGCATAAGAATCAGATGTCTTAAATGAAATATCATTTGCTGAATCCTGATCAATCATATTTTCACTATCCACACCATCACTTACATCACTTTCATCGTCGTTTGATGTCTCATTCCCATCATCTTCATTATAAAGACTAGATTGAGAAGAGTTCCTCACAACAGTAAGATCATTAATAGTTTGCTTCTTCTCTTCACTAGGACTAAATTTAAATCTTTTTGCCAACTTTCTCCATTGTGGAACATTATTATCTACGTTCGTATCGTAAGTGTTTATGTAATTACTGTCGTCATTTTTTGCTATTTCATTAAGCGGATCTGTTATTGGTTTCAATACTGATTCCAACATCATATCATTATCAGTTTTCATATTACGAATCAGTCTAACCTTCTTTTTAACGGCTTCGACAGATTTGATTACTTTTTCTTTCAAAGTTTTCTCGTCATTCATTTCAAGGTTCATGTCTGATCATGATGGTTTCCTATGAAGCAATAAATGTTTCGTAACATTGCATTACGTATTATAGTTAATCCATAATGATAAATGTGTCAAAGCCCATTCTATAACATCCTGAATTACGCCTACAATCTTTATTTATAACCAAGTAATTATATGGTAGTTTCCATACTTTAGCACACATTTCTCGAAACTGTGACCAAGACATATCGCTTCCAACGTGTTCATCATAAACATGACGTAAATTCATATCATCCTGTTTAAATAGAATTATTAAGTTAGCATTGTCTCTTATTAATTGTTTAGGAATTTTACTATAAGTTTGATTAAGGTAGAAGCTATCAATATTTTTATGACGTCCCATTGCAAAGTAATCCCTTATGTTGTTTTGATTTTCACATGCAACATCATCAAATATAATAATTGAGTTAATCTTAGCTTCATGTGGACTGAGTATTTCTTCATTTTGTTGATATTTTTGAAATTTAACTGTGGGAACTAACGCTAATACTGTTTCCAAAAATCGATACATGGGTTGGAAAAGAGTTTTTGAGTAAACATAAAGGTTTTCAAAACGTAGCCCCCGTTCATGCAGTAAAAGACCAACAATTAAATTGGTTTTTCCACAGTTAGAAGGACCACAAATTATACTTCGAATTGTGTTCGGTAAAAGTTCTCCATGACGTGAATTGCAATCGTTGCGAACTGGACAAACGACTTCCAATTGTAAGTTTTGAGGTTGTCTCACAAACTTCATATTTTCTAAAAATAAACGTTATATCAAGTACTACGTGTTGTAAGCTTGAATGCTTTGTACCCAATGCGCCTACACCTTCAAGATATTAAGTAGTTATATGTGAATATGGAGTTTCAGAACAAGAATGTGTTTTTGAAACCGTATGAACTTCTTAAATAATGAGCGTTTAAAAAAACGTCTGAATGGAAATGAGCGTTTCGTCAAAAAACGCCTTGGGAGTTTCAAAACACCTCAAAACCGATTGGGAGTTTCAAAACACCTATTTTAGCGTTTAAAAAAACGATCAACTCGAAATGAGCGTTTCATCAAAAAACGCCTTGGGAGTTTCAAAACACAAAACATGTAAAATGTGTTTTGAAACTCCCAATAATATACTACTTTCGTGTTAAGTAATGTAGAATTAATATCGCTACCGTATAAAAGAACGAACTATAAAACATGTTTTTTTGATTGACCTAGTAGTAGTTCTGATACTTCGTGTATTCATTACATCGATTTCAAATTTCGCGCGCGGGCGCTACCAGGTTCCTCACTCAAGGTAGTGTGTGTTGGTTTTTTTTTGTGGGACCAACGCCCTTTGTTACACTTTGGTACAATAGAGGACAATCTTGACTTCTACGGCTCCGACATTTTAAACGAGTAAGATCACTTAAAACTACGGGTACGCTGTACAAGACCGCGTATATAGCGAACTGCGTGAATCATAATATTGTTGAATAGTACAGTCGAGTACAAAGATAATATGTATACACTTTTTCACCTTATTCCATTGAAATAAGGGCCACATGTATACATATCTTTGTACTCTACAGTACCTACCGCTGCAGGCTCGGCCGCCTGTGTCCCGCGTCTCGCACTTGGTTTTTAATTTTTGGCATGTTTCACCTTAGCTATCAACATACTTTATTGGTATTTTTATGTAAAAAACGGTGAACCCAAAATTAAAAGTGCCTATTTATTATTCTAATTTTATTTAACCAACTTACTCGAAAAACATTACAAACAGAAAAGCCGGTCAGTGACAGAAAGTTTGTTTAGTTAAACTGTATGTAATACAAAACAATAGATACCTAACCATAACTACCATAGTAACATCAAAACGAATTCGTAAAAATAATTACGAGTATTACTACTTACAAAGTTAAGCAACTACAAGCGTAGTCTAAAACAGGATGGGTGACCGCCTAAACCATCGTGTTGATAAAATCAGTTTTGTCACATATTTGTAGAAGTTTTACTCAAGATTGCTACTTAGTCGTAAACAATGAAAATTAGACCACAATTTAAGCTTAAAATAGCATCAAAATAAGAAGTCATTATAAAAATACAATCCGTATAAAGATGCTAAAACAAAAGATTTTTTTTCATGCTTCTTGTATGGGGACCCCTCTTGGGATTTGATTTATTGTTCATTTTATAGTTTTAAACGATAGATTTTATAATAACACGTATTCTGTGAAAATTTCAACTGGCTACTTATTACGGTTAAAAATATATAGCCCTGTAAACTTACTCGTTCATATAAGGGCGCGTACCGCAGTTGAACGATGACGTCATCATCCGTGAGCGCTAGCCGCCGAGTTTCGAGATTCGCATACGAAGTTTAAAATTCAATATCTCGAAAAGTATTTGACGTATCGACATGATTTTTTTAAAGCAATTTTTTGTTTTTAATGAAGAATACGATAAGCCAAAAATCTAAACTGGCTGACATTCTCTATTGCATCCGGGAATCGAAACAGCTAAAAATTAAAAAAAAAACACTCGCTTTAATTAATGTTACATTTCACGATCTTTTTTATTTCTAAGAACAAATATTTATTAGAGAGATTTTATCGTGAACAATAACCCTATCAATTAGTAGAATAGTATAGCGAGTGTTTATTTTTTTGAAGCTAATTTTAGAAAATCTTTGAATACAGTTTTGTCTCTATGTTAGTTTACCGGTTGTCTTATTCCCACATCGGAATACAACAATGCGAACTACTTGGCGGTAGGTTTAAAGGACAAATGGTGGTAGCGACGATCCGGATGGACCCCGCAAAAAAACTAATCATCGAGGTAAACTATTTGAGAAATATTCCTTAGGTAACTACCGTGGGGGAGCACTAAAAAAGGATATCGAGCCCCAACGGGAAAAAAGACATAATATAAGAACGAGTGAGTAAGTGAGTGAGTGATGTGTGTGTGAGTGAGTGAGGTTTCCTCTTGGAAAGCGCCCTCCTCTTGCCCGTTTAAGTTTTTGGACTAACACATATTAAAACTCATTTTTCAATGTCGGTTAAGTCTGCGACAACCTTAATAGTAGATTGTTCAACAAGGGACTAAAACAAGCCATAACGACACGAGATGTTTAGCCACCCAAGCGGAGTGAGGGTCAACACTCTTTGAATGCGACGACGTGTTATACAAAATTACAATATTGATTATAACCAAGTTTATTACTTTGTACCGCGGTATTTTTTTGTATAGTGACGCTTTAAATGCTTGCTTATTTAGCCAACAGATTCAAACTTGAAAACTATTTTAAAACTAGTTGGACCATGCATAATAAAATGAATTCATCCTTAATATAATTAAATAGATTCATATTCGTAATCATTTTAAAACTAATTGGACCATGCATAATAAAATAGATTCATATTCGTAATCATTAATCGTGTTTCCCGATATTAAATCGGTTTTTTATAATATTTTTGCACAGTTGTCATTTCGGGGTTATTTCCAAAAAATTGTCTATACACAATCACTGAAAATGGCGATAATCCTCCATTCAAAAACACCGTGATTGGATCTTTAGGGGTTTCCAAAGTAAATTAAATTAAAACTTTAATCCCTAGAGATTAATAAGGAGCTTTAGTCCCGATATGCAGAGACTAAAGTAAGATTTTAAGAGCATGAGAAGTGAAAAAGTGTTTTATCACTTTACCGTTTTCTTAGTTTTAACGCTAAAAAAGAGCGTCTTGAGCACAAAAAATCTGGAGACGTTATAATAGTTATAAATACTTTTCTTCAACTTTCCGCGGCAGGTTGATAACTTGGACAAGCGACAAGGAACCGATATAAAGGCTCAATCACATCATGGCGTGACGCCTCAGACTGCTGCCGGCCTTTAATTCAGTCTCTCCGTACTGATACTAATTAGGATTCGATCTCGGACGCTAATTAACATAAATATAAAAAGGTACTTTACAATTAAAATCGCAATTGGTGTTGTCTTGAATTCTGCGTGACTTGTGTGAGTTCGGCAATTGCGAACGAATAATAAAAATACAGTTGTTTTTATAAGTTATCATCAAACTTTAAATCGGTTCAATCACGCTTAAACAGCTAACGAAATTGAAAAAAATGGCATAGAAATAAATAGACTATCCAAAAATGATAAACAAGTCTTAGCAAAATTCGGTAGAATAGTCGTTTTCAAAAAAATTGTAAGTACATAATTAAGGGCTTTAATTAAAACAAAATTTAATTGATTCCTTTGTGTTACGAAAGTTACTCATATAGTTTGTATGACTAACTTTCGTTACACAAAGGATGCGATCGTGATTTTGTTTTCATTAAGCCTTTAATTATGTACAATATTTTTGAAAACGACTCTACGTTAATTGCTTAAAGTTCCACATGTGACGCGATGTTTGTCAAAATACAGGATGTTTGAAACGCTGGGCATGCTGACCCTGGGGCCCTGCGACCTCCCCACCATGGTCTGGAGTGTGGCCATCATGCTGCGCATCGCCGCACTGCGGGTCGACCGGCGGACTAAGTGTAATCATGATCACCATCATCCATCATTATCATTATAACAGCCGAAGGACGCCCACTGCCGGACAAAGCTACCCCTTCCCCAAGAATCTTCAAGATGGTTGCCTTGGTGCTACTCGCATCCGTCGGTTTCCTCCGATCTTCACCAGATCGTTGGTCCACCTTGTGGAAGGTCTGCCAACACTTCCAGTCCGCGATCGCCTCTTTAGAACCTTACCACCTCAACGCCCAGTGACCAAAGATTGCAAATATCCATGTGCAGTCGAGTTTAAAGATACGTACTCGTTTGCTTTCCTCAAGCCATAAAAAAGAAACAAAGCACTACATTATCATCAACGTGCTTAATATATATTTTATCAGGTATATGATCCTAAGTCGTGCGGTCTACCTGTCAAGCTATTTTACTAAATAACTCTCCAAGCGAGCTAAACTGCATAACACTGACGAGCGTAACGTCAGTACGTGTAAAATGAATGTATAGTGACACAATTCTGCTAGGTTGTAAGTAAGTATCTACTCCGCGTTATGTTTACGATTGCGCGGGTCAAATTATGATTGCTAGGCAAAATGAGGGATGCAATAATATGAAACCAATCTTCCAGCGTTTCGGACACCTTAAATATTGCTTATAAAGCTAAGAGTTTAAAGCCTAAGCGGGCGCACCACGGTATTCCATTTCGTGAAACCCGCAGAGTATGTATGCGTCTGTTTTTTCAAGGAACATGCCAAACCTTCATGGACACTTGGGAATGGACAACCCAGGTTTTGTCGAACTCTTACCAAAAAGTCGTTTCTTGAAAATGAACGAAAATGAAAATGAAAATTATTTAATTATCACACACATCACCATCACCAACGTAAACTTATAAATTCATTATTATTTAATTTTAACATTTAGGGCGCGGTAGTGTGACATCGATATCGGTCTTCACTCAGCATTATGTTGCTATACTTGTTAGTGCTGCAACACTGGTATTCTATGAAGCCCAGGGGCACGTTTTATAAAGCTACAAGTTACAATTTTACAGGTCTAAACTGGCAACACTGCTCAAATGGCTGGTCGTCATTGGTCAAGGTTGTGTCAAATGGAAACTTGTAACCTGTAAATTGTAATTTGTAGTTTTATAAAACAGGCCCCAGATCGTATGCGACAGCAACCGATATGTAACTCTTATTTCTAGAAGATACAATAGATATAAAATCTTACCACTATACTACAGTTTCTTTGCTTTTATGGCTGATTTACATTGGTCCAGCATAAGCATGCCAGTAGAAGTACATTGCTTCGTTACAGTATGTAGTTCTCGCCTCAAACGTGAAAACCAACTCGTCAATGTACTTCTACTGGCATGCTTTTGCTGGACCAATGTAAGTCAGCCATTAGTCTTAAGCCTTATGTTCCAGCGATCCCCATCATCGCCTACATGTACACCGTGGTCAGCGTCGGCTGCTACTTCCACAACTCCATCCTGTCCATGGTGTGGTTCGTGTTCGTGCGCAGCCAGGAGACCGGCGACGTGCTCGGGGCCGTCTTGGTGCTGACTCTCGCCACCACCAGCATGATCGGCATCACCAAGGTGTTCTTCATGTACTTTTACCAGTAAGTACTATCAAGAGTTTTAACGCCTTTGAATATCCTGCAACTTGCAGCATCAGGAGTTAATGTTTTTTTAGTCTTTGCTTGATGACTTTAACATGAAATTGAAATTAACAAATACCCCTGTTTAAGTTAAGGAGTATCTTTACAATATCAGAAAAAGGTCTTGACTTAACATATAACATTAAGTATCTTTCTTAGTCATCTAAATTTCAGTCCAGTCCGGTAATGGAAACAGTTTCAGAATTGGCTTGTAAGATTTGAAATCATAACATATTGTCAAATATGTGATAATTTAGTGTTAACCTTTAGCGTGGGCGCCAATCGATGGGGGGATGGTTTTTTTAAACTCATCTGTAAATTAATAAACTTCAGCTCTCGAGTAAATATTTTCGTCGCCGAGAAAAGTAATTGTTTAAGAGACACTGCCCTGATTGCAGAGGCAAGATCCAGTCGATGGTGGCGGACTACCTCGCGTACGACGCCGTCACCCCACCACACCCTGTCCTCACAGCCACCCTCCGGAACGTGAAGAAACGCGCGCTGCTGTTCGAGCTGGTCATGATCGGGAACGGGTTGGTGTACAACTTCAAGCCGATTCTAACTCCGGGCCGGCATTCGATGTACGAAGATCAGGTGCTGTTCGGTAAGAACATGGTCCATCATCCACTTAGATATATATACCATAGCATCCAAAGAAATGCAGTAAGTAAAATTCTAAGAAGTTTATAGTTTCTTCGCAATCTTTTGTTCAATTCACTTGCACACTTAGCAATCTAGGTCTCAATTTCACAATGTCTACTTGTTATCATATTGCTAACGTAATGATAGCTCTTGGTCACTTGATTGTAAAGGCAGCCGAGTCATATAATACGATAACAATAGAGGCTCCGATGATGTGCTGTGTGATAAACCACCAACGCATTTTTTTTTCTTGCGAAGTGTCACCATTATATTTTTACAGGTTTCGAGCCCATGTTTGAAACCCCAAACTACGAAATCACTTTAGCGGTCACCATAACCTCCGTGACGTTTGTCACCATAACCGCCTCCACCATCACCTGCTTGCTGATCACCACCACTGGGTACACCGAGGGCTGCATGCTGGCGCTTGGTCACGACTTACAGAACCTCTGGGCTGAGGCACAACAGTACTACAGAGAGAACTTCGACCTGAACTATGATGAGCGCAAACTAAACAAAAACGCAGCGACTGAACTAAACAAATACGTGAATCACCAGCTGCAGCTCATCGCTAGAAGCCACTCCACCAATATAGACTTAATAAAACGAACTGAGAATATATTTCGAGAAGCTATCGCTGTTGAATTCTTGCTTTTATCAGTATCGCTTATAGCCGATTTACTAGTTGGTCTAGAGAATACGTTAGTACTTATTCCTTTTGCTATGATGCAAGTGGGGATGGATTGTTACACTGGACAGAAGCTGATGGATGCTAGTGAGACCTTTGAGAGAGCCGTGTACGACTGCAAATGGGAGAATTTTGACACTTCTAATAAGAAAATGGTGAAGTTGATGCTGCAGGTGTCTCAGAGAACGCTGACTCTGTCCGCCGGAGGAGTCGCCACGCTTAGCTTTGGGTGCTTCATGTCTCTGATCAGGTGTATTTACTCTGCCTACACTACGTTGAGGTCAACTGTAGGATAATACTTTTACAATCTAGTCTACTTTTATTTCTAAAAGACGAGATAGAAAACAAACTTAAAAGACTAGTTAGTAAAATATAAAAATAGGTGGTGCACAATGTGCAAATATCTCGCAAGCTACGAGCAACACAAAAAATATTAGCGATTGAAATAGTTTAAAGTAAACGTGGATGATATTTTATTTCATTTCTCAAAAGTTCGCCGTATAAAAGTAAAAAAATACTAGATATTATAGATTTGACACATTTAAATCTATTCTCGGTGGCGTAACAAAACGATTATTTATACGATCTTTACTTAAGAATTCAGTTAAAAGTGCAATTATGCAACAATCACACTGTCACACGTCAATCACAGACACCTTAGCACGCCTTGTAATATTATATGCAATGTATTGACAATTTAAAGTAATATTTGTGTATGAAAATAGGAATCGCACTTGGATAAATTCACACAATGCACGGCTGAATATATCACCGGAAAGAAACTGCAATTGGGGCTTTTTTTTTTATTTGACCCGAAAATTAATGGTCACCTGTAGGGTTAGAAATAGGCCCCAGGTCTTAATGGCTACGACGCGGGTAATTTTTTAATTGCTAGTCGAAATTACAATGACCCCTTGCACTTAATGTTTATCAGTTCAATTGCAGATGTAATAGTTCCGTTAGTTCATTCACCTAAGAACCGCTACTGAGTTTCTTGCCGGTTCCTCTCAGTGGAATATTTCGGAACCGGTGATAGCCTTTCCTTCAATAGGCATAGGCTGGTAACAAAGTTTAATAAGATAAAGATATTTAGCGCCTATTTCACATGTGTACCTAAGGCGGGAAAAATATTAATTTCTCGGTGATAAGAATACATTATGAACTTGTCAACAAAAACAGTTTGTCAAAAAATTAAACTGACAAATAGGTAAATAAAATTGTTAATATATCGTTTTATTTCGTTTATTTAAGTTAGCAGGTGTCGTACCCTTGCCCGTTATCTCATGTTGGTAAGTGGGATCTGTGACCCACCCTCTATGCCAGGTATTTCACCTTACCGGATCACAACGATGCGAACACTGCTGCTTGGCGATAGGGTAAGGGATAAGATGGTGGTAGCGATCCGGACGGATCCTGCACAAAGTCCTGGTCATCACTAACCCAATAGGGTGTAGAAAATCAGGACAATATAAAGATCTCTCTCCAGCGGGCTTAGCACGCGAGGCGAGATTTACTGTCAGATTTGACGTTATCCATGAATTAGTGTCAATTAGCAATACCGAAAATAACATATAATCATGACATTAAATCCCACTTCAAAATGCTTAGTAATAAAAGGACTCAAGTCACACAAATTACACTTTTATTTAAAACCTTAAACGTTTACTCTTACGTTAGAATATGGAATAGACATATTTGACACTAAATCTCGTTTGACGAATTTTGACGTAAAATCCTCACCTCGCGTGCTAAGCCCGTAGGCGGTTGTTATGCCTGGGGAACGAAGTCCATTGGGATGAAGGTGGAAGTGGTATACAGTGGCGGTCACATAATTAGAGACATTTGTTTTTTTCCCATACAACTGCCTACAAATATGACTTTTCAATTTTGACCACGAATCAAAAAATTCTCGACCAATTTTATTGCTAAATACTATTTACTTTAGATAATTAACTAAGGTTTAAACTGATGTACAGTGAACTGCTGTTAAAAATGGACCTTACATTTTATAAGGATTTAAAAACTTTACAACTTTGTATGAACGCCAAATATTTATTTTTTCAAATCCTTATAAAATGAAAGATTCGTTTCCAACAGAGATAAATTGTACATACATTTAAACTTTAGTTTATTAGTAAACAATAATTGTAACTAAAGATAAAATGTATTAAGAACTTTTTGGCTGGTTGGCAAAATTGAAAAGTAATATTTGTAGGCAATTGTATGGGAAAAAAACAAGTGTCTCTAATTATGTGACCACCACTGTATATGTCAACCGACTGGAGAAACTTCGTTAGCGCGATGTAGAACGCTTTAGTTGCGCTGTCTGACGCTGGTGACGCTGGCACGTCGCTAGCTCGCCACAAGGGTTTATTAAATGATTTTCTAAAGGTCACGCCAAAGTTACTAACATCAACAATAGATTGCTTTTATGAATGAAGAGAGTTATTGTGTCCTTGGGTTGTATGATTGTCGACAAAAAAGTTGTAGGTATACTCTATTAGTTCAACCCGCTTTTTCCCATTGTTTCTTGTTAATATACTCATCACTTTGATCCAGCAACGTTCTAGGCTTAGTTGAGTGAATCGGGTGTGTAATGTTTAGCATAAAAACGAATGGTCTAATGATCATTTTACATAACACTAATTGCATAATTTCAATCTGTATAATGAACCATCGATATAATAGTCATGATGCATAAAACGAAATGCATAATTTCAAAAACTATAATGTTTATAAATTAAAAAATAAATATTTCTAACTGCTTTCATTACTATTAATGTGGTCATAGTTCTAACTTAACCTAACCTAGTTAGAAGAAATTGACTTAAAATGCATAATAACAAGAAAATTATAGTTACCTATACTAAATGAGTGTTATGTTATTCGATCGTATGCCAGATAAAATTATACAATTGGTTTTTATGCTTTTCGTGGTTAGTTAAATGAAATTATACAAAATGTTTTTATACTGATTGAAGCGCACCCGAGTGAATCAGTTTTTGCGATAGCCCAGTAGGTATACGTATAGCAAATAGTATAGTAACCACGCTGTCGGGACAATGTGAGATTCTTCTTTCTTTGGATTCGATATAACGAGCAGCGCTAAGCCCGGTCCGATAGGGTGACCATGCTTTCGTAAAAAATATAGGTTTTAGGCGTACTTTTTCGAATTAATACGGAGAAATACTGGAAAAAGTCCGAATCTTAGGTAGGTACCCGAAACCGACGTGCATGTATGACTCGATGTATGAATATGGAAGAACCGAAAGAGATTAATTGTCTGGATCGTAGCAGGTTGAAAGAAGTGGTCTCTGTCTACCCCTCTGGGAAACAGGTGTGATTTAATGCATGTATAATATGTATGTATGTATGTAAGAAGGGTCTTTAATATTTTATAGACAACTATTGACACTTTGGTGAGCCACGGTGATTAGATTTTGGATTGACCATTGAAGTAAGTAGCGCTTGGAAATGCTTTTTTGCTGGGCGAGGAATGATACTTTATTTCTGTATTTCCTTGAATAAACTAACTCAAACTTATGTTAGGTATTTTCAATGATCTGGAAGAAAGTAACCTATTAATCAAAAGTTATAATAAACTATTAGCTGTTACCCACCGGCTTCATCTCGAGGGCAAGAGCAAGCATGAGATGCCCACAACCCGCTGGGATGAGCGCGTGCGCGTGCCTATGTTAAAACGAGAGTATCTACTCGCAGAAAAAACGCTAGCCTAAGATTTGTCTCAAGTGGCTTACGGAGCTAAATCTCTGACATTCTATCCTAAGCCACTTAAAACTACACTGAATCATCTAAAACCGAGCCACAGTGAAATTTTCTACAATTAGTTGGCGTTTTATGGCAGTTGGTATGTAGAATGTGACGTCATTAACATCCGATAAATACAGAACAGCCGCAGAATATAGTTTACAAAGCACAAAAGTATGTAAGTACGTCCCACTGCTGAAACTTTCGCCGTCGGGGCGCGATACAAGTTTGTCGCGGTTCAGTGGGACTTATTTTAAGTTTTTACCCAGTTTTACCCTCCATGGAACGGGCGGTAGGTATAATGTGTTCTGGAAAAAAGTTTGTTTATCTATCAATTACAAAACAAAAGTAGTGACTCAATTCATCGCGTTCGTATTTTTAAATAATAAACCATCGATATAATAGTCATGATGCATAAAACGAAATGCATAATTTCAAAAATTATAATGTTTATAAATTGAAAGATAAATATTTCTAACTGATTTCATTACTATTAATGTGGTCACAGTTCTAACCTAACCTAACCTAGTTAGAAGAAATTGTCTTAAAATGCATAATAACAAGAAAATAACATTTATGCTAAATGAGTGTTATGTTATTCAATCGTATGCCAGTTAAAATTATACAATTGGTTTTTATGCTAAACGTTCATTATGCTTTTCTTGGTTAGTTAAATGAAATTATGCAAAACGTTTTTATACTGCTTGAAGCGCACCCATTGTAAGAGCTGGTAAGGTGGGCTACAGAATCTCCGCGCGGATGTAACTAACATACCTACAAACTGATTGGGATTCGTTAGTTTGGTCTTGATAAGCAGCCGATAGATAATGACTGTTAAAAAAAATCAGTCGACAACCAAAGCTTGCCTCAAGAATGACGATTTTTGACAGACAGAAACGTATATAAGTCTAAGACAGTCTTGACCAGAGGGTAAGACAAAGACGTAATATTGGAAATAAAAGGTCGTTACAGGCCTATTGTTCTTAAGTTAAACATTTCTGATCTGTGTGAGTTGCTAACTTACAAGTTACACAAACCAACTAACTTTTCAACACTCGTAAGTAACTTCAACATGGGCTTCCAAAATCCACCTTAAACGTTTAATAATAAAGAAACATATTCAAGTACAGAAGTCTTCGGCGTGCGAGCTTAAAAAAATTGGACGGAACGTCGAGTTCCAACCCCTAATCTGGTAAGAACCTTTCGTTCTGAAGTTACAATCTTTTTCCAACTTTGTCTGTATTTGAATTTCAATCAAAGTATTAGTACAATTATTCATTGGAATCCCAAAGTTTTGAAATAATCGTTGGAGAAATGCAAAGGTCATTTCCTTATTTTCTTTTGAAATTAAATATTTGATTCTACATCGAATAAGGGATGAAATTTAAATCACGATACAAGTCAGAATATTCGACAAAAGTGCGTTTAGCGTGCAAATTCTATTCATTTGGCCAAGTGAGTTTCAGTATGTCACACTTATAGGCATTATTTAAAACGAAAATACGCAAAACTATAAAATGAAAATCAATAACAATTTTTCCGGAAGAAATTCAACTTTATATCAACTCAGAATAGAGATAAGTTTTCAGTGCTTAAGCTATACTTTACACTTACACCCTGTATAATTAGATAGTAGTACTGGGCACCATAGTAGGCTGAACGCATCAAAGGAGCTGATCTGATGATGGAGACCGAAGATGGTAACAGGATCTCCGCCGTAATTAAAGTAAACCCAAAAGACCTGCCTACATATTTTTTTATTATTGTCTATTTAATGTTATGTAAAAAAATAACTCCCTCTCATTAATTTAATACTTATTATAGTCTATGTCACTCCCACAGACAAGACCAATCTAACGACAGTTCATAACATGATATTTATCAAAATCTATCGAGCCGTTTTGGTTGCAGAACGTGCTACAGAAATAGATATACATCGGTACATATTTGCATACACTCGAAAAATATAACCCTCATTCTAACGCAGTCAGGTAAAAAAGTTTAGCCAGCACAAAATATTGTCTCAAAAATTATTTCTTTGACATAAATTTGTCTATGTCGACGCATTTACTTCGACGTGTCTTGCAACTGACGTCACACCTTATAATCTGTGCTGACGTCTCACATACGGCAGCCATCTTTGTCGCGGCGGTTATTTCAGACAGTGTTTTGTTTCAGCGGACGGCCGAGTACTTTGGTCTCGTTAATCCGTCTTCGTTGTGTCCAGTAATTTTTAGAGTGGCTCTTTGCATTGAACAAAAAGTTCAAACTCAGTTACAAAGTTCCGAAATGAGTTAAGTGGATTATGATATTGTCTGTGGAATGCTTTCTGTCGTTTATTAAGAAATTGAAGATCAAAACTTGTCGTTTTTTTTGGATGTTTATTTAAAATTCGAGTTGTATTTTGCTCTTTATATGGTTTTGTAGCGAAAAAGCAAAAAAGAAACCCTTATTGTTTTGCCATTTGCGCTTGTCTGTCTATACCTATGTTATAGCCATTTTACTCAGAAAACTAGAATGATTTGTTGAACGAAAATTTAAATTGAACATTCTGACAGACATGATTAAATAGAAGCTGATATTAAGTAGCAAGCATCCTTGAAATTACTTACTATTTTTCCCAACAGAAGGATTTTAAATGTACTCGACTTTATATATTTTCACCAAAACATTAACTTTATTAAAGTCTCCGTGGAAAAATACTTTTTGTTTTCATAGGATAAGAATAATGGTTATATTATTTTTATTTCCGGGAGGCCGAACAAAAACATTCTTATTTTATACTCTTGCAATATTTTTCGTGTTAGTATTTTTGTTACGTAAATCAGTTTCTTTTCCTGTTCTCTGTGTCTTTTACTAAGAACAGTACAATCTGTAAAAATGAGGTTATAAATTAAATTGTAAGAAGTGTCAATGTCACAATGTAAATGTCACTGTGACACAGTACTATGGTGGGTCAGGGGTTCAAGTTGTCGAATGTATTTTTGCATTAAATGGTTCTGAATGTGATCGATGAGTTTTTGTTAAGTACCTAGAACTTTGTCAGTCGTTTACCAGGATTGGACTAATGAAGCCCTGAAGTAACGGTGTATTTATAAAACTGAAATAAACGTTTTCGTCTTGACTGGAGAAACAAGAAGAAGGAAAGCCCACACTGCGGGTTTTCCACAGTACTAAAACAATAGCCATCAATAAATTAAGAATCCAAATGTTAATGACATCGTTACTTCTACAAATAGATATCCTGTTTAGCGATACATTATTAATGAACCAAGCGTTATTATAAAATCTAATATAATTATACGGAGTGATTCTGAAGGCCTATTTCTCGAAATAGGTTTCGATTCACCATACATTAAATTACAATGACCCCCAATACAACGGCAACCCTTTCTTTCGGAGCTGATATCTCTTAAACGGCTCAGCTTTTCATAAAACCTACCTAGCCATTTCGAATAAGCGAGCTTTCTATTTAAAAAACAAACCTAAACAAGTGGTCCTTCGCACCGGAAAACACTAGACAACAATAATACTTACATAGAAAAAAAATTACTTTAATACATAAAAAACATCCATACTTAACTCAAAAAAAATATACTCGCGCTCATCACACAAATATTTGCCTTTAACGGGAATCGTACCCGGGAAAGTTAGTTTGTAGGCAGTGTTACTACCAATAAAGCTGACGCGTTGTCAAAGAGAAAAACTTACGTAAGACACTTTTTCTTTTGTCGGCTAAAAGATTTCAGTCCCATTCCACTTGAGTAAAAATCACAAAGTTTTTTAATTGTAATAATAAGTTTCTGACAAAAACAAACATTTTTGGGACAAGCTTGTGTTGCCTAATGTATTTTGTTTGCAAAATCTTTATCTGCATATGAAGACCAAACAATTGAGTCCTAAAACGGTGGTGGGTCTACGTTAAGAATAGCGGAGATGTCGCCACCTTCCGACTCCATCATCAGATCAGCTCTTAGATATCATTATGTTGCATTATCATAGGGTTTACACATGTGGTTCAAATTTCAACCGATTTCGTTACCGGGAAGTGGGACAAATTTAACTTGCAGGAGACATACATTGTAAGTTAAATAAAAGCTTGTGAAATCCAGCAGATTTAACCTTAAAATACTTACTCCAGTGAAGTGGCCATGATGCGGTCGGGAGGGGGGGGGGGGTGAAAGTTTACCCCACTTCTATCTTTTAGCTCTGACTGATGCGATGAACCGCAGGAAAGTTTCAGAGGGTTCTTTTACAATAGATTTATAAAGAAATTCACAGACACTTTTACTTTTACTTTATTTTATTTATTGGGGAAAAAATGGGTATCGAATTGAAATTAAAACCATATACTTCTAATTTGACGTAAAAAAAGATACGGCCGTTTATGCCGCAATAAACGTGTATTTTGAGATTCAAGGGAATCAAAATTTATAAATCCAAATTTTGCATTGAGTTAACCGTGTCATGTGTGGAACCCTCGGTGGGCGAGTCCGACTCGCACTTGTCCGGTTTTTTCTCTAACGTGTTTTTCTTTTTTTTTTGCTTTATTGCAAACGAAACGAGATCAGGGCCTGTATTCTAGGCAGTAAAAGGTCTAAGACGGTATTGTTTTTATCGCATAGAATTTAAGCCCAGGGCCGAGATTCTTCACGGTAAAACACCTTATTTCTTTTGACGCGTTATCCTATTGTCAACCTTACGATACCTTTTATTACATGGACAGTAATGGCGGCCGAGTTAGAAACAAAACCATACACGTCAAGGCATGGATTTACTGAGTCCAAGTCGCTCTGCGTGAGCGTATCAGATACAGAGCCGAGAAAGACCTATTCCAATTTTGAATTCAACTCGTCCTCAGAGCTATAGGTAAATGCTCAACTAAGTTAAAGCACTTTCGTATGAATACGACTCCAAAACTATGGCAAGGTTCAGGCTAGGTCCACTCGTCTATCAGGGACGGGAGCGAACTCGCATTACTTGGCCTTTGTGCAATTACGGTTCAAAAGGATAGCTGCGCGTGAGTGGGAGCCTATTCACTTACAGCGAAAAACTTCGCATTTTTTCATTTCACCTGATTAAAAAAAAAAATGTATATATTGATGACATTATCCAAACAGCAGTTGGGTTTTTAAAGTTTGCTTTTTGTTATTGATTTGCACGTACGAGTAAAGGGTAATCGGAAAGAGCATTGTCACTTTGGTAACTATTTCAGATGTCGCGATATGAAAGTTAGGAAGCATGTATAATTTGAACGTGAAAAAATAAAAGTTATATACCTATCATGATTTACATCTGTACCAATGGCACCGGTGTTGGACACTTTGAGCTGACAGGCACCAATAATGGACACTTAACTCTTAAGTAAATCATATCATAAGATTATAAATTGTTGGTTACAAAACAAATGAATAAACCTTATCTTCTGTAAAATAAGAATCAAGTGTCATTGGTCCTTTTTATTATTACTGGTTGTTACTTTTTATTACTGAGTGGGGCATTGTGGGAACAGTGGATCAATATTTTTAGACACGTCATTTCATACGAATACATACAAATGCATAGAAAACATCCAAGACTCAGGAACTATCATCACACAAATATTTGTGATCCGGGACGGCTAGCTTGCCAGGCAGGGTCACTACCAACTAGGCTACACGGGCATCAAAGCATTTTCTACTACAGTGAAGCTGTTGCCCTCCCTGTTCTTAAGCGTGGGGGCACCGCAGCCCCAGGGGGCTCCAGTCGAATTACTCAAAGAGGGGCAAATCAGTCGTCATTCCGCTGATCTTTCATCCCCTGCCTATTGAATGCATGCCGACAACCGTCGATTTGGATCTTGAGGGGATGACAAGCTTTAAGGTTAATTTAACTTCATAGGTACCGTACGAGTTTTAGCCACGATAATATGTAGGATCTGTTTTAGTTTACCCGCCTTATTCATGAACCTACAATAAATCTATTTTAGTTATAAATGACACAATAAATTAAAAGGACAAAGTATATTTGAAGAATATTTAGTTATTGTGCGTTTATGAATAAGCGGATAAGTTTTTAGTGATAACTCCAAAGGATAACATTATTATTATTTATTTAACAGTCTGTAATGCCCCCCTGCTGGGCTAAACCCTTTCCTCCTTCCTCCCACGTATCTCAGGATAAAGGATAACATAAATATTTCAAAAAAGTTTCCAATTGTACAACCTTCCTATCGTTTTTACCTTCGCGTAATTTAATTTATCACATTTCCTGTCTATTTTGGTATATTTACTGAATAAAACCGGCATATTAACCCTATGAGTTATGGGTTATGTAACCCTGTATATCCCTACACAAACTAAAATTGTTCTTGATACGGAATCGGGTCCTGTAACACAGGGATCCTAAGCTCAGGACCCACTGTATTGTTTCTACCTCTTGTAAGGTTTCATTTATGCAATAAACATTTTCATTTTCATTTTTCATTTTCATATTAAATTCACAAGCCGAGGTTTTAGTAGGCTTGATAATGCAAATGACTATAGATCTCAGGTCCCATCTTACCACCTGATGCCCTATTTAACTCGGAAAAACGTTACTAATAAATAATACATAAATGGTCAACTTTACGATAGTTCTTATTTGCTCGACAGTAGGTACCTAATGGCGGCCGAGTTAAAAACAATACGATAACATTTCAAAGGCAATATGGTTTTGGCGAGAAGAACGTCGGTAGATGACGTGATACGAAGAATCACGTGATCTACGAGTGACGCGATTGGTTTAAAAACGAAACGATTACAAACGCTGGTTAGCGTAATGCATCTTTACTAGCGCCTCTGTCAGCTTATGTTTTATCGATTTTCAAAAACCGCTAATTTAGTGTTATTTATCTTGACCAGGGTCCCTAGTATGACTGCGTTTATCGCGTGACAAAGTTTGGCTAAGGAATCCGTCACCTTCTGACACGTATATAAGTACGAGAGTGACGTGACGGATGCTTTATCCACATTTGACACGCGATATAGACACAGCAATACTAGGCCCGCAGGTCCCAATGTCTCGTATTTTAACCTGTTTAATTTACGAATCCAATAAAAGCCCATGTACCTATGTTTATTATGTAATGACAGTCATCCAAATCTAGCCAATTCGCAGCTCTCGCTCGCTGTTCCCAAACTTTAACTCCCTCGACACCACTTCTACGAAATACGAAACTACATTATCCCCATCTCTTTCCCGGCAACCTCTGATAGCTAAAGAGCGAAAGGGAGATCGAACTAAATTTTACATTGCTATACGGGTGTTTGCGAGGCGATGACTAGGCAATACTCGATGGATATTTGGCAATATGGCAATAGGCAATGCCTTTGGGACGCACTCGGATTGTGCCGAGTTTTCTAATCAAGTTATTACTGAATGCTATTGGTTTTGCCAGTGTAAACCGCCGCTGTTCGGCCCTTGTACCTTTTCTGCACTTTTGTGTAACATAAACCTAACATACATGGTAGTGATTACTGTTTATTTGAATGTTATTAGACAACATTCAAATAAACAGACAACAATCAACAACCGAACTACAAAATTAAAAACCGGGCAAGTGCGAGTCGGACTCGCGCACCGAGGGTTCCGTAAACACGGAACACGGAACTACTACTACACGGTACTTTGGTAAACATGGAATATTACATAAGTTTATACTCTCAAAGATAGAAAACCCTAAACTCAACACAACAATGACTCACTTATTGATGAAAATGTAGTAGGTTGTAGCAAACCGCCACCGCAGCCCGGGCGGAGTCCTAAGCTAACAGCCTGAATACTTCACAAGCGCGGGGGGGCGCATCCGGGGATGTTTAGGGTTCATTTTATATTAACGTTACCTATCTTTAGATGATTGTGAGGCTGAAAATTTCCATACAAAATGCGATAGCGTTTCTTTGCACTTAAACCTTGTAACGAGGTGTAAGCACATGTGTTATATACCTCGTTCAATTAAAGTCTTTCTGGCAATTTTTATCTGACTACGTATTTTTATTCTAATTTGAGTACATTTAAATTCTACGATACGCACACGACGACAGGTCAGTTGCTCACGAACTATAAACGCTATAAACAAGCTGTCAATCATATTAACATATGAAATCAAATGAAATAAATAATTATTTTCCAACTCAGTAAATGATGGAGATTCTATTAGAGTACTGGTTTTTGAAACAATGAAAGGTTCGCACTTTACTAAAATAATATTATGTTTCCGTAATTAATACTAAAATTATGGTCACCTAAAACATTTTTATGTTAAAACCTATTTAAAAGTCAACCGATCAGACGAGTAAGAAATACTCAATGTAGGGTGGCCATGATCCTGAACAAAAATATTTCATTTAATGTTTATTTAAATAAAAAGCAAAGTAATGGTCTTAACGCTTTTAAATCTATTTCGTCATGTTCCTAACGGCGAAGTGAGTTTAAGTTTACTTTGTTGCTACACGACCCCGCAGTCACCCTGTATACATATATTCTAAGTTTCTCCTTCTGTATTGTTCTCAGGTGCCTTATTTTAGTATAATTATACCTTATTACCTTTAAATAGATAATCCTGCCCTAGACTTCTGGTGTTCTTCATCATAATTATGACTTCCTGATCCTGATTCTGATCCGGTGGTACCGTGACATTGGCGCCCAACGTAGGGCCGCAACGCAAGTCCGAAATTTTCCGACTTTTTAATATGTTGTAGGTATTTATTATGAAAAATTATATGTCTGTGCGTTTTTATTTCCAAGAAAATATTTAAAAAACAAAATACAGAAACACATACCTGTATAATAACTACAATCGGACTTGATTTATGGGGTGACAAACGGGGAATCATTCATAATATCGTTTGTCCTAATCGTCATTATCGTTTGTCCTAAACTGGGTTTTAGACGACTTTTTAAGCTGTCCAAAAATACCTGCGGTTAGGTTTAAGTTGTGTTATAACAACAATAAAACGTTTTAAACATCAGGCGGAAATGGCTTTTAGGGCAAACGATGAATTATAACAAATAACGATTAGGACAAACGATATTATGGATTACAAAATAGACCCTGACAAACCCTGTAAGGAAATTTGACAGCTACGCGATTTATTAACCATCGCTTCACAATCCTCTGAAGACGGAATTTTCGGTTCCCAACTGTTTTATTTGTCAAATTCATTTAAGTTAGGTTCTTTAATGGAAGTAAAGTACAGCTTAATTAACAAGTTTTTTATTCAATTTAGAGAGAACTCTCTTACATTCCAATTATTATTGAATTAATGGTATAACTAAATCAATCAGTCACTGATACGCTCAAAATTGTTTCATCGCTTAAATCGTCAAGGATGACAGACAGATAAAGCCACGTTTCCAGTTATAATATTTGTGTTTAAACTTCGTGGTCCGAATTTTCTAGATTATTTTTATAAAAAGTGGTTCTGCGAAGTTTCTGCGATTTACGTGTCACCGGCGAGCTGTAAATTCATAAGTCGGCGTTGTTTACGCATATTGCGGGGGACGCTAACGAAGACTTGTGGACGTTATTAAATTTTATATTGCTTTCTTTGTTTGTTTTCTTTTGTAGCAGTCGTTTCCAGTGGTTTCTTGAGGAAAATTATCTTAATGATGTAATTTATAATTGTTTGCAGTTAGATTATGATGTTTTATAAGCATTTACGGTAAAAAGGAAGATAAGTAGTCTGCGATGACGGTATCAGAGGGTTTATTGTCTAACGCACTCGCAATCATGATCGTTTTCATTTTGAAAATCGAAGGCTTGTCTGCATACAAAATGAAATAAAAACAATTGCTCCACTTTGAAGCCGGTTGCGATTGCGAGTGCGTTAGACAATAAGCCCTCAAGATTGACATATTTTCTTTTTTTTTAAGGCATCGAGAAAGTGAACGAGCACACAGGCCACCTGATGGTGTGGGATCTGTGACCCATAGACACTACGTCTAAGGGTCAAATGACACCGAGACGCGACGCGACGCGACGCTGCGCGCACATTTTTAATAGAGCGACTCAAAATATACTTTATTTACTACACGAAAAGGTACACATTTCATTGTGAGAATTAAGAATACGGTATACCACGCAGCGCTGCGCCTCGAGACGCCTCGCGGCGCAGCGCGGCGCATCGCGATGCAGCGGTGCGTCGTCGGCACGCGCGGCGTGCGAGAGCGGCGCTGCGCCTCGCGAAGCCGCGCGGCGCAGCCTGAGGCCGCCGACGCGACTTGCCTCTTCTCTCTCTTGCAAATGGTAAGCGATTAGACACGTCTCGCTGCGCCGCGCGGCGTCTCGCTGCGCAGCGATTCGTCGTGCTGCCAGCGATTTTACGATGCGCTTACGCGGCGCCGCGCGAAGTCACTAGCCTCTTCTAGTATCGTTGCGTCGCGTCGCGTCTCGGTGTGAACTGACCCTAAGACTACAATCTTAAGACTGCATTCCTAAGACCGCAAATGCGTTGCCAAACCTGAGCACCTACTAACATGGAATGTTTCTATGCTAGTTATGAAATGTTCCCGGTGTCTCATCCCGAAGGAACACAACAATGCGAACACTGCAGCTTCGCGGTGAGTTAAAGGATAAGATGGTGGTGGTAATCTGGACCTTGGACATGTCATACCACCACTAAAAGTTTCTCACAATGCAGAAACCGAAGCAATGTGAGGGCGGGTCGCTAGTCAAACTAATCTTATCTTACTAATAATTATAAATGAGACAGTTTGGATGTTTGTTACCAAAACCAGCATAACATAACACGACACACTTGTTAACATAACTTTCTAATTTCAAAAAACTACTTACACATTTAGACTATTATTGTATGTTATAGTAATCTGTGGCAACTTTACTGGTTAATGTATTTTTGAATAATATGTAATATAAGTCTTGTTGTACTGTTTATGCCCAAATAAGCATTAAAACATTAAATCACGCTTCAACCACTAAACAGATGGGGATGAAACTTGGCACACTTTTAGGTTAGGTCCTAGGACATAGGATAGTTTTATCCTGGAAAATTGGACAGTTCCCCAGGAAATATGATTCGGCCGTACGACTTACCGGACCTAACCTTAACCTTAACCTTTCAACCCACTGTGCTGTTTGAAGAACGAAGGCAGTTTTAACATTACCTTTTGTTTGATATTAATAAAAGAACTTACTTAGTGAAGATTACAGACGGGCAATTCATATATCCTGAACTATACCTACATCGATTGGTTTAGTAGCTTTGAATTATGAAGACGAAACAAAGTTACAAACAGATTTCACTGTAAATGTACCTTATTGCACTATGGTCCATTCCAATTAACTTGTCTTATTTAGTAAACACTTTTACAACCTCAAATTGCATCATTTTTGGCTAAAACGGCCGTTATTCCGTTAAATAAAGCAACTACAGACCACATTTTGCACACCATTTTCCTGATTTTACATCATGGATGATTTTTTTCATGATAATATTGTTATTTTGAGGTTATAAAAGTGTTTTCACTTCTCATGCTCTTAAAATGTTACTTTAGTCTCTGCACATCGGGACTAAAGTTCCTTTTTAATCTCTAGGGATTAAAGTAAAATTGTTTTAATTTACTTTGGAATCCCCTAAACATCCAATCAAGGTGTTTGTGAATGGAGGATTATTGCCATTTTCAATGTTTTTGTATAGACCACAGAATAAAGACTAAAGGCATAGAAGTCGTGCAATAAGATGAACGTTGCACCAGCTACTTGTCTCTACTTTATAGATTACATTTTGATAAGAGGAAAAGAAACAAAAACTAGCTGTCTTTTCTTCTTTAATCTGTCATGATCAGAAAGTGAAGAAACGTCAAATCAACGACCGGACTTCTTTGGCGTTACTTCTTCTACACTGGTGCTTAAAGGTCCAAATCACGCCTTGTGACGATCTCTTTCCAACTCACTATGAAAACCATAAGTAAAAAGAAGGTAACCATAATGTATTTTCTGCTTATTTAGTACGTTTTCTATGCCTTTAGTCTTTATTCTGTGCTATAGACAATTTTTAGCGCGTGGAAATAACCTCAAAATGACAACTGTGAAAAAATAAAAATAAAAATGATTTAATTTTGTGAAACACGATTAATTATTACGAATATGAATCTATTTAATTATATTAAGGATGAATTCATTTTATTATGCTTGGTCCAATTAGTTTTAAAATAGTTTTCAAGTTTGAACCTGTTGGCTAAATATGCAAGCAATTAAAGCGGCACTTCCCAAAAAAAATATAACAAAAGAAAAAACCGCGGAACAAATTTGTAAGAAACTTTCTTATAATCAATATTGTAAATGTGTATAGAACTTCGTCAGTGCTGGATTGAGCAAGCACGGGGTCCGTAGCTAATTCTATAAAGAGACCCCTGGGTTTGTTTTAGGTTACAGGTTGAGGCGGGCTTTTTTCCGCAACTGAGCGACTTATATATGCACCTATTTTGCGTGGGTGTTTGTTTTAGGTTATTCTGCTGGAGAATATCGACTGGATTATTCATATGAGTACACGCATACGCATACTGATGTAAGTACTAGCATTTTAGAGGTTAGACGTGTATGCGCGGGGCCCGTAGCATTTTCTACTCTTGCTAGGTACGTGGCTAATCCGGCACTGAACGTTGTTTTTTTTCCTCGCATTCAAAGTGAAAAGTAGAGTGTTTAACGCGAGACTAAACAACCATAATGACACTCGAACTATAGCCACTCTCGCTCGCTGGCTCGCTCGCGTGGCTAAACATCTCGTGTCATTATGGCTTGTTTTAGTCCCTTGTTGAACAATCTACTATTACTAAATAAGAAAAGTCAATTGGAATGTACTTTACGTACATCATGTACGTACATCGTACAAGTAACAAAATGGTCCGTAAATACTTTTATTCTCCGAGACACGAACGGCCCGACCCATCGTAAATAAACCCATTGGCTGCAGTCGGACACAATTTCACGGGCGATCGGGCCGAGACCGGCCCGGCCCATTGTGACCACTAATAGGGTTAAAAATGGTTCGAATAGTTGCCGGATGGAAATGGTGAAGATCTAAAGTTACTTTTGTGATTACCTGCTCGAAGGTTAAAAGGGGAGAGAAAGGGTGCATTTACCCGACTGTCAAAGAGAGAGGATTATGATTTTACTTAAGTTATGCAAAGGTTTTTTTCAAAAAATTAATTAAATTGTACGATAATGTCAAAATGAGTTTATTCTTTTGATGACTGGGGTTTTAAGACAGTTTTTTCTTTGATCCTTATTCCTTACACAAAAATAAGTGTAAACTTAGCAGGACTGTTTTCAGTTTAAACGAACATGGGGCGCGGACTGTTTGTAATAAACAAAAATGACCATAAAGTGAAATATTTCTAGGTTTCCCACAAGGTAGACCGATGATCTATTGAAGATCACGGGAAACCGATAGAAGCGAGTAGCACCGACCGTCGTGGGGAGCCTTGAGGAACGCCTATGAAGCGGTGAGAATGAGAGAATGAGAGAATTATGATATCCAACTGCCTCTATCAGATATGTCTTCTTCAGTCTGACCGTCTGATGGCAGTGACTCGGCTTGTGCCGCTGACCACTTTCAACACGATGTCTACCTTCTGTCTGGGGAGAGAGCTCCAGGTCACGCACGCAGTACGCCATGACCGCGTACGCGTACGCTATGGCGTATCTTTGGTTTTGAAAAGAATAACCTTAGGATTAGGCCAGACTGAGAAGACGTAAGGGGCGGACACAGAGGAGATGCCTGAGGACTGCCTTGAATTAAAAAAAGGATTAAAATGTGAAAAATATTTAATTAGTACATAAAACTGCTCGTAAAACTAACGGCGGATTGTTAGATGTCTCTTTTAAGAAAGAGATCGCAAAAAATTGGCAATCTTTTGGGAAGGCCCATTTCTACGTTAGATGCCACTTCTTCAGTCTAACCGTCACTTGCAATGCTTCAGCGTGACCTAAAGCAGGTGGCCACTGACCACTTTCAACACGACGTCTACCTCCAATCGTAGCTGCTGGGTCTGCCGTATGCTATAACTGTCTTCGGTAGACCCATACCAGATCCTTGGTTTTGAGAAGGATAACCTTTGGATTAATCCAGACAGAAAAGATGCCCATAGAACTGGATTGTTTTCGATTAAAAGAAAGTAATAAAATTTGAAAAATATTTAATTAATAAGTACATAAAACTGCTGGTAGAACTGATGGCCACCGCGGACCGGTAAGCGAACTGTTAGGCTGTTTGTCCACCGCCGCTGTCAACGACACGACAACGATAACGAGATAACGGCGCCGAAGTAGCGACACATACATTTACTATGGCCGCCTGTCCACTGCACGCCCGTCGCCCGAGCACCGTCATCCCGGCCATCGATTTTTGAAGTAGATCGTCGCTACCGCAGAACTCGGCCCGAGATTGTGACGGGCGGATGTAAGTACCGGCAATTCAAAACACGTTTGAAGTTGTTCACCCATGCCGGCGTCGTGACATTGCACCGCGCTGGTTTTTGACAGCTACAACTACAACAAACCGACTAAATCACCAAGATCGTCGCTGTGGACAAACGATCGCCGTCACGACATATTGATCTCGGCCTGAAAAATCTCGTTAACGTTGTCGTGTCGTTGACGGCGTGCAGTGGACAAACGACCATAGATGTTTCTCATAAGGTAGACCGACGATCTGGTGAAGATCGCAAAAAATCGATGGACGTGAGTAGCAGAAAATCGACCATCGTGGTGATCTTTGGGGAAGGCCTATGTCTACGTCAGACGCCACTTCTTTAATCTGACCATCAGATATCACTGCCTCAGCTTGATCTGAACCAGGTGGCCGCTGACAGGCTTCAGCGCGAGGTCTACCTTGAACCGCAGCTGCTCGATATGGGAGGAGAACTCCAGGTCCCGCACACAATACGCCATGACCGTTTTCAGAATAGCCATGGCGTACCTTTTACCTGAAAAGGTACAAAGAAGATCTTCAGTATATTAATATACTTTGATAAATCTGTCGGCCCGCACAAGTTGCATTCTGCTATTGTAAAGATTCAAAATACTTTTAAAGAGTCATATTGCACTGTTCTTACTATCGGCATTTTTGAAAATATAAAACTACTACTACTACTACAACTACTACTTAGCAGAGGTACTTAATATGGTACCCTATTTAATAGGGCAGAATGACCAAAGCAACGATCAACCACTTGCACAGGCAAGGATCGTTGCGTTGGACAGCCCCACTTCATCATCTTAGTACCCTTGATGGTACAGACCTATGCAAGCCCTCTTCCCGTAGCTGAAGGGGATGAAGGTGGCCGGCCGGGGGGTGCCGAGGCCGATCCAGCGCTCGGGGCGGAACTCCAGCGCATCTGCGCCCCACGTGCGGCGCGAGCGCCCCGCGCCAAGCATGTTCACTGCGCACCCCGTTCCTTTCGGGATCGTCCATGACCCTGGGAGAAACACGGTTACATCCAATAGCCATAGTACATTTGTACAAAAGTGTGAATGAATCGATATTGAACCAGTCTTACGTAGTTGGATGTCGCGGTCCGCTTCCCGCATGATCATGGGTACCGGGGGGTAAAGCCGCAGGGTTTCGTAGATAATGGCTTCACAATATGTCATCTGAACGAGGTCTTCCTTCTCGACTGGCCGCTTGCTGTCGCCAAATATTGATTTCATCCTGAAAATAAATGATCTTACAAGTTTCAAAATATTTTTTTGTGAACATTTTATCTTAAGGCCATGTTTCCTCCGAAAAACGTCTTAATTTTTTGCAAACTTTTCTGCTAAGGATGATGTAAGAAGAAAAATCCAACGCTCGTTTACTGTATGGTATACACTTTATAAAGATACACATAAACCTTTATCAAGGATAGCATCAACACTTACTCAGCATACAGCTTGCCCTGCATCTCAGGCTTGCTGCCAATCACAAGGATGATGTAAAGCAGCGTGGTCGCTACAGTCTCCTGCCCGCCCACAATAATGGTGTCCACCTCAGCCCTGATCTGAGCTTCCGTCATCCAAGGATCGGCTTCACTCAGCTCGAGAAGTATGTCGAGGAACGAACAGAATTTAACCGGGCTATTTTCTGTAAAATTTTTGAACAGTTTTAAGCTATTCGTCAACTAGGAGCCATTATGTAAACAGTGCGTGGTATTTAAAGAAGGAGTCATCGACAAATATCTCAGTGATATCGATCATTGATACCGGTGTGGCATCAACCACTTCCTTACCCTTCTTTACTTGATATTTGGATAAGGTAAAATTCTCAAAAGTGAACTAAAATTTGAATATTATTTTCTTACCGGGTTTTTGTTCCTCAGGCATTTTATTTTGTTTTTCTTTATCGAAATCCTTTCTTCTCTTTGCTATAACCTACAAAATTTAAAGAAAATTAGCAAAATCCCTGAGTCTTACCATGTTCAAAACCTTTTAGAGAAAACATTTAACCAGTGCGTAGCGATACGTTTATTCACCACCAGCAAAGATCCCCTGTACCCAAGATCTGGTGAAGTACGAAAGCTTTAAGGATACGTGAGGCGCAAGAGCTAATACTGAGATCTTTCGGGAGGCCTAAGTCCAGTAGAACACTATTACAGCCCGTGAGCGTATAGAAAAGGTTTAAGGTCCTAGAGTAGGCTTTGGTTATTGCCTATACCGAACAATGTCAACAATCAAGAAATAAGTGTAACGCACTAGGGTAAGATTTATTTTGCATTACTGTTTAACTTTGCCTCAACTTTTGAAAGTTATAAAAGTTTATGCAGAGTAGTAGATCATTGAACTCATCCGAACTGACCTGGGTGCTCAAGCGTCTTCGTTGGTAAAATGAGTAGAAACACAAACAAAAATACAGACAGACAGACAGACAAAGGTACGGAACCCTAAAAAACGAAGGAGTTCGAAATACCTAGATATGGATGACTTTAAGCAAGAAATGAGAAACATGATTACTTCCTTATTTTCTGCACAAGAAAAAAAGCTCCAAAAAATAGTGACCAGCCAGAGACAAATACAACGAACAAACACTAATATTGAAAAGGCGATGGAATTTTTGGCGGCACAGAACGAAGAGTTTTTAAAAAGAACGCACAAAAGGCTACCACTAAACCCTTCCAACGTACATAAAAGAACGAATTTCTCTATTGCTCCTCTAAACACATTTAATACCTGCTTTGCTACACACACATACACACACATTTAAATTTTGTTTTGTTTTTAATTAATTAAGAAATTTGTAACTTGGTTTCATAAGAGTTAAAGTTCTTCTATTTTTTTTATTTTAGTTTCTAAAACTAATCATGGGAGAGCGGGATCTTCTGACACAGGTATTGTTATACTTAAAAGGAGACGTCAACCTTGTTTGTAGCTATGTAAGGCAGAAAAATACATTTTATATTTTTTATTTTATTTTGTAGATTTCTTTAGGACGCGCATTCTATATATATATATATATATTCTATATATTCTATGTGCCCACAGACTACACTGACTGATATGATATCGCCGAAATTTACCGTATCAGAAACATTATGAAGAACTCCCACACACTTGACCAGCTCGCGATAAGCCGGCGTGCAGCGGTAGACCCAGTCTGGATGCGTCAGGGGGTTCAGGCCGCGTTGTATCAGCAGCTCCAGGGTCCGGTTGAACGCCTGGTAGTACTCCACGCTGACCGGGCTTTCGGATATGCGCGCGACGCCGAGGGCGGTTTCTGGGACCAGGGGGGATACCATGCTGTACTAAAGCAGTTCAGTTTAGGTTGAGAGAAAGAGACAGAGCTGTATAACTTCTATAGCCTGTCCCTTTCTTTCAACCTAAACTGAACTGCTTAAGTACGTCATGGTGATCTCATGTCAAAAGTTTTGTCTGGACCTTAGCATTTTGGGAACAATACCCACCAGTGGGTAAAAAGATTAATAAGTACAGATTAATAGGTGGGTAGTAAATAATCATGGATGTAGTTTTTTTATAATTTGAATTATGTTTTTTATGACATAAAAAATAGGATCTGAGACTCATAACATTACATAATACACTCACGGCATATTGCTTCCAGCGTGGTGTAAGCCAGATGGTCCATGATGTCGAAGGGCGCGCGCCCCGCCTCGTCCCGCAGCTGCTCCGTCAGCTTCCGCGCCTGCGCGTTGAACATCTCCTGGTAGCCATCCACGATGGGTCCCGTGAATGTGCCTGCCAGCTTCTTGATGCTGCGTTTCCATATGCTACCTAGAATAATGGTTTAATAGGACTGGTTATTTTGTTATAGAATCAGACAAAATGTTCACTGGACGTTTTGTGGTTAAAAACCTATACGACAGTACAGATCCAACTCATAACATAACATAACATAACATATAGCATCAAGAGCAAACAAACAGATAGTAAAGACATGTCATGAGGAGGGACGAAGCACAAATAACTGGAAGAGTGATGAGTATGAATGAATGTAGATGGATATAAGGGTAGAGGAAAGAACGATAAAGAAGTACATGTTTTGTGTCAAATTTATATCATAGGTGCATTGCCGCCCTTGAGAAAAGATTGGTTGTAGCTTGTAAAAAAGTTTCTGTTTGAAACAGTCATAGGTACAAAATTTATTTTCACAAGCTATTCGGTTGATTTGAGTAGTTTAACAGTTGGCAAGAAAGACATGCAATTGAAACTCCAATATAAGACTAGACTTTCATTTTGAGGGGTATTCTTCAGGAATAATAAAGCTACATTATATCTGGCAGTAATTTAGCGAGGCATGTCCCCCCCTAAAGCCGCCACTGTTGTCATGCCAAGGGTTCGTTACCTGGAGCCGTGACCAGCCCGTTCCCCAGCCAGATGCGGCCGAAGCTGTAGTAGACCGGCTTCTCCACAAAAGCGTTGGTAACCACCTTCACGTCTTCTGGGTCACTCATTACTGGAAACAGAAAAGCAGCCTTCGAATCCTACTTTTTATGTATCTAAATATTTTTATCTACATACATAATTGATGTTTATGGTTTAGGATATAGAACGGATATCTGAAGTCTTCGTTACGTTACGTTATTTCGTAAATAGTATTACTTTTCAAAATTTCTTCATCGATTGGCGCCTTCTCTACTATATTATCTATTAAAGTATTCCTTAAGTTCAATACACACAATGGTTAAAGGTTATTAAACAATGAATATTATTAATTTCTATAGTAAAAAAAAAAACCAAACCGGTCGTTCAAACGCGAAAGGGGAAATAGCGCATGGTCACTATTGTTTTGGTGTGGGGGTTAGACAGCCGGTGAAATTACTATACTACAATTTTGAGATGGAAAATGTCTATGGATCTCAAAGCTTATTAACAATCAGGTTGCCTTCACTCTATCCAGAACATAGCACTATGACATGGTATATATGACTTTCTTTAAACGCGGCTTATAATGTGTATTCACTGAAAGGCAACAACTTGGCTGTGCCCCTAGTATTGCTGATGTTGGTGACTTTTTCCATCAGGGAGTCCGTCTACTGGTTTGCCTCTTTTTTTAGCCTGTGTTAGTGTTCCACTGCAGGGCAAAGGCCTCCCCTCTTTTTCGCCATTCTTCCCTACTCCATACTCCCGCCAGTCGCTTTGAAACACATCCAAATCATCCCACCACCTCCTTTTTGGTCTGCCTCTGCTCCGGTGGCTATCCTGTGGGGTCCATTCGGTGACCATTCGGGCCCACCGTTCTGGATACATACGACAAATTGTCGTTTGCTTTTTATGGCTATAAAAACACATAAAAGTAAGCTAGTGTGTAAATATACTTACTAACGATGGGCACAGGTCCCAGCCAAAACAGGAGCGGCTTCTGATGCTCTTCGATCTTGTCCGACATTTCCAGCACCAGTTGATAAATAGCTGTAAGCATAATAACATCAGAATCAGTTACCTTTGATTTATTTCTATCAAGCATTACATTTTTTAATCCTTACTAAACCGTTCTTTTATATGGTTTAGGTTAGTTGTTCTTAATCTCCCTGTTCTCCTTTTTCCTTCTATTTTTCCTTCAATTATCTCCTTCAGTTCTCGTCATGTCATGCCTTATCAGTATGTTAAAGAGAAGGCTCGGATGATAATTAATATTACTATTTAGTATTTAGTATTACAAGTATTAGTCGGACACAAAAAGTTAGGAATGAAACTGAGCTTCGGCGTGTCATTATGCCCCGAAAAATGATGCAATGTATCAACACAGGCAAGATTGAATGCCTCGGGGATGTGCTTCGGCATGATATACCTACCTATCATATTGAGTTGAAACATGCCGTACAAGATGCCTCGACTGATTATGATGAAGTGGGGAGTGCGCGCTGGCCGAAGAAGAAGGTCGTGGCTGCGGAATACTAGTAATAGGGAGTGGATCGGGGTCACCACTGTAGAGCATTTGTTCTGTCACGGAATTTGAAGAGAAAGTATGGCATGTTAACAGCCGAAATTTATGGTATAAAAAGCCACAAGAAGAAGAAGACTTCTCCGTAAAAGCTAACATTACCTATCTCAGAACACGAACATTTGAACATTTGCATTAAAAAATGACAGTCATATGGTAGAGTCGTCGCCGCGTTAAATAAATAGACCGACTCAGGTAAATTACATAATTTTGGTACTATGTTAAAGTATTAGATTAAAAACATTAATTTGATATTTAATCAATTCCATAGGAATATAAATCCATTTGATTCAAGGAACACTCTGCTGCACAGCTGCGTTTGAGAATACGTTTTAACCTAATTGGTTGGATTGGAACTTGCCGAGAAAACTAGCGATACCGGTTACTACAGCACAAATAATAATTATTAATAGTAGATTCACTCCATATTACCGACGTGTCAAAAGAGCCCTCATGTGGCCAATGTACTGTATAAATATTTTGAATTTTGATACATTATTCTGATCTTAAGTCTTAGTTATTTATTTGTCTTTATAAAAATGTTTACGGTCATTAATTATCTATATTTGAACATTCGGGACCGATTTACGTAACCTTATCCTTTGATATTTATTTGAATTAATTTTAATAAATAAAGTGGTACATACACTCTGTGTCGCCTAGGAGCGCGAGCGCGTCTCCGAGCAGTGGCAGGGGCCGGAGGCGCGCCATGCCGGCCAGCATCTTGCCCGCGCGCCGGGTGTACAGCCATGTGAGCGCCCACACGCAGATCGGTGCCGCGACCAGGATTATCAGGGTGTAGTACATTGCGCTATAGAGGATAAATTGATATTTACAACAGGGTGGAAACCTTAGCTTTAAATGGGTACACTAGATAATTCCGAAGTCATAATTCCGAATTGATCAAAATTCCGAATATTTATAATTCCGAACGCATTTTTTCCTATTGCTTATAAATTAAACCTAACCTAACCTTCGTATCACAATTAAATTATGCATTTAATCTAAAAAAAGCTCTAGGGTAACATAGATTTTGGAATAATGAAAATTCGGAAAATTGTTATTCGGAATTTTAACGGAACACCCGTTTTAGATAGCATAAAAATTGTAACTGTATCTTTAGTTGTAAATATTTTGTATTCTCTCTTTCAATATTTAAAGTAATGTGTTTTACTCCATAAAGGCATTGTATAATTTTTCAAAATTATAATCACTTATTTTAATATTGGTTTTGGCTTAAATACAACTGTTTAGTTATTAATATTAAAGAAATAAATACGAAAAAAGCTTTTCCCGATCTTCCTTTAGTTTAAACCAACATGTTATTCAGCCATTTACTCGTTTTCTCTAGCTGCACAATTTTATGCGCAGTTTTTAAGGTTCCGTACCAAAAAAACACAATTACTAAGCCTCCAAGTCCATCTGTCTGTCTGTCTGTAATCGGTACACAGTTGTAAATATCACAGAATGTGTATTTCTATTGCAGCTATAATAACAAATGATAAAAATAAATTAAGTTGACAATTAAATGGGGTCCCCATATAAGAAACGTGTTTTTCGTATGGTGGTATGGGCGGGGTTTTTCGTGTGCGACTCCAGGCCGGTATTTTTTCGTTTTGGAGGTCCGTTTATTGACCCAAAAGAATGTTGAGTTAAATTTTTATTTCGAAAAAATATTTGTGTGCTAAACTATTATTTCAAAAGTTAGGTTAGGTTAGTGCCTACAAACTAAGTGCTGTGGCAGAAAAAATCTCATTGCGAAATTAAAAGTATCTAAGTAAACCGTCGTATCATAATTACATAATTGTTAATTACAGAGGGCAATGATTATAATAAGGCAACAAGGAAAACTTCAGTGTAATTTATCCTGTAATATTGAGTAATCAAATCCGATTCTGAAAAATATAATTATAATCATAGATCTGTAAAAAAGGTTGTTTTTGTGCCTGCAAGATAATTATGTAAGTTTAATTAAGGAATAATGATATGCAGGAGGTAATCAAATCATAATAGAGTGCATGTGTTTTTTCGCGTAGGCATACTCGTTGTATGGTGAATGTAGGTAGGTACTCGTATATTGTATAGGTAGGTATGTTTCTACCAAACAAAACAGAAAAAAGCCGAGGTGGCTGCTAATAATACCAGCGTAAAGGTAAAGATAATAATACCAGAGCAATTAAATATTTAAATTATACAGTTCAATTAAATAAGAATACCGGTCTAGAAGTTTATGAATAGTCAGTCAAAGATGACGTGACGTGTTATAGTATTGTTTTTAAGTCGGCCGCCATTACTGACAAATAAATAAGAGCTAACATAACGTTGACATTACGGAAACACGTCAACAAGTACCGTAAAACGGGGTGAGTAAGAATTAAGGGGTGAGTAGGGACACACCCTAAAATAAGTCATAACTTGTTACAAATAAGATCAAGTATTAAATTGACAAAAACGTTACGTCTATTGGAAATAATTTCAGTCTTATAATTAGTAACATATGCTTCATTTTGGGTTGTTTATTAATGGCGGTCCAAGGCAGAGTCGTAATTCAATTCAATTCTTAAGAGGCCCTATATGAAATTGTGTCGATCGGTATGAAAAATTTACAAATTATTGCTGTGAAAGTCGTCTAAAAAATTTATGAATAATTTTTTACCACTTTCATATAAATTTTTCGAGTAAAAAATAAAATAAAGTTGGTAATTTTTTATAGAAAACAGGCAAAAATTATTTTTGATTTCGGCTACTCAGAACTCTCGTTTATAAAATTAAAACAACAGAGAAAAACTTTAATTCAAAATCAGTCCAGTACCTAAAAAAAATATCCAAAAAGTTCAAAAGAATTGGCAATTCATGAATCGTTTTGACGTCTTAACGGTATGAAAAATTAACAAATTATTGCTGTGAAAGTCGTCTAAAAAATGTATGAATTACTTTTTACCACTTTCATATAAATTTTTCGAGTAAAAAATAAAATAAAGTTGGTAATTTTTATAGAAAACAGGCAAAAATTATTTCTGATTTCGGCTACTCAGAACTCTCGTTCATAAAATTAAAACAACAGAGAAAAACTTTAGTTCAAAATCAGTCCAGTACCTAAAAAAAAATATCCAAAAAGTTCAAAAGAATTGGCAATAAATAATGTTTTAAAACAACCTAAATCTCCTACCAAAAACCAAAACCTAATACTCGACAAAATAAAAAAGTGGACTCTGATGGAAATAAAAAATTAAACCTTTCTTTGTAGTCGATTGTACATACCTACTTTTTATCCCGGATAATGTAAGAGTTGCTGAGGAAACAGGATTGTGATGACACGTTAGCCTAGGTGGTGGTGACCCCGCTTACGAAGCTGTAGCGGTCCCGGGTTCAAATCCCGGTTGTTGCAAATATTTGTGTGATGAGCGCGAGTATTGGTTTCTGAGACTTTGATAAATAAATAAATTATTAGGGGACAATCTTACACAAATTGACCTAGTCCCAAACTAAGCTCTAGGCTTGTACTATAGGTATAAGACAACGATATAAATACTAATACAGAGAAATAAATGCTTAAATACATAGAAAACATCCAAGACTCAGAAACAAATACTCGTGGTCATCACATAAATATTTGCTCATACCGGGAATCGAAGCCGGGACTGCTAGCTTCGTAGGCTGTGCACTACCATCTAGGCCAACGAGTCGTCGTGATGTTTTCTACGTATTCCTCTACTTATATATACGTATCGTTGTCTAGTACCCATAGTACAAGCCTAGAGCTTACCTTGGGCCTAGGTCAAATTGTGTAAGATTGTCCTCCGATATGAATTATTCATTATTATTCATTAATTACCGACAAACGTGGCTACGCAGTTAAAACCTCACAAATAGCCTTCCTATGTACAGTCAAAAGAAACTGATGAAATAGGGTCTCAAAATAGCCTCTAGTTTCATTATTTCGGTTGATTAGTCCGGGGCCGAACTACTGCCACACTTTTGTTCCCATTAGTTCGGTTATGACGTCAATTAATTGTTTTTAACCGTACTTTTGAGTCGTTTTAATTCTCAATAGTTCGGTTTGACGTCATAACCGAACTAATGGGAACAAAAGTGTGGCAGTAGTTCGGCCCCGGATCAACCGAGCTACTGAAACTAGAGGCAAAATAGTATATACAATAAACTAAGGGCCTGTTGTTTGATCAGTAGTTAAACTAACTAATCGTTAAAAATCGTAACTAACGGTTAAATCTCAAGGAAATGTGTCAAATTTTCTATTCCTTTTTCGAATTTTAACAATTGGTTGAGTTAACTACTGATCAAACAACAGGGCCTTAGTTTATTGTATATACTATTAGACGTCTTTGATTATTTGTAGTTTAGCATAAGTAAATAACTCATAATGTGTCAAAAGTAACATGCCAATCAAACATATGTAAGTAAATATCATATGTAAGAGATCATTTTTGGGATGTCATGACCTCTCAAGACCACCTCGGAATACAAGTCAGACGTTCACTTAATGTCGGTTATGTTCGTTGGACAAACACGCGAAACCACTATAACACCTCTCATTTCCGTCAAGGGTTGAAATAAGTTCCTATTACTTCGTTTTGTTTTTTTTTGGCAACATTTTAAATAAATCCGTTTTAACTGCCGTGATTACCCTAGTTTTCATTTGGAGATTTGGAAATTTTGATTTCCTATTGTTTACCACTTGACACTTAGGGCCTGTTTCACAATCGTCAAGTAAAGCATATCTGACACATAAATTTAGCCCTTTCCTTTTCTTACACTTGAACATAGACAAAGAGAGAGCAAACTTTAACTGCCACATAAATTTACTTGTTGATTGTGAAACAGGCCCATAGGCAAAAAAATTTTTCATCATTCCTTATTGAAATTTCCTGTAAAGAGACAGTTATGACATCGTTTATGATCATTTTCTTTTGAAAAATAACATATTCAGTTCAGAATGACACTTTGGTATAATCTGTTATATATAAAAAAAAAACATTTATTTCTGACCATACTAAGATCCATATGTGTTATATCTGGGTCGTGCATGCTAGAACATGTTTTGAAATGTTGATTTCGATCACTTACTTTTGACGTTGACTGTACCTATAGGTAGGTAAAGAAACATCGCCAGTATGTGATACTTAATTGACAGTGCCGCAGTTCTGGTATTTATATAATGAGATAGCATTACACATAGCGTGGATAGTTAGGTAGTAATGAACAGCATTCAGAACTAATGGGTACCTAACTGTCCAACAACTTATAAAGTATCATTTACCAGTTGGTACTTAACAAAAATAAATAAAATCCGAAATTGACACTAGGGTGGCATTTAGATCTCCCCATCTATTAACACAAAATCGACTTACCCCCTTACTAATAAATGTTGAGTAACGGTGGTATAGCTTTACAACGTTTTGTCCTTGACTGTCATTGTGACATTTGAATTTGACAGATAAGGACAAAACATTGTATAGCTATACCACCGTTACTCAACGTTTATTAGTAAGGGGGTTAAAGTTCAGTAGATCTGTATGACTAAGGGCCTGTTTCACAATCGACGAGTAAACTTATCTGCCGTTTAAAGTTGGCTCTCTCTTTGTCTATTTTTAAGTGTAAGAAAGAGAAAGGGCTAAATTTATCTGTTAAATATGTTTTACTTGTCGATTGTGAAACAGGCGGTTCGTAAAAAAACTTTAGAACTCAGCAAAACATGGCGGAAACACGACCTTTTGCAAGGAAAAATCTATGAAGTTGGACAGAAAAATAACCTTTCTGTAATAAAATAACCTTTCTGTAATAAAATAAAAGCTATTCTTATATTATATTCTCTGCAGCAATAAATATTCGGTCATTCCTTTTTATTTTAATGTTGCATTAATTGCTACGAGTAAATACACTTGTATTTGAATAAAACCTCGATGATTCCCTAGCCTCATGTTTGACACGCAGCGTGGGCAGACCTCCAACAAGGTCGACCGACGCCGGGGCTAAGGTTGCGGAAAACCGATGGACGCACGCGGCGCAATTCCCAAAAATCATAAATTTCATGTTTTATTTCATTAGTTTTTCAGTGGTATCTTACATAATTAGAATCATTACGAATCAGCGAAGTTTTTAAACCTAGTTGCCCGTTTTTTTGTTTAGTATTTTTTTAAGTAATCACATAAACATCACTGATTCGTAATGATTCTAATTATGTAAGATACCACTGAAACGAATGGAATAAAACATGAAATTAATGAGTTTTTGTGACATGGACGTAAGGGAAAATTACAAAAAATCAGATTTAAATGATCAATATCTCCGAAACTAGCAAAAATCGCTGAATATACATAGGGGTTAAATCGATAGCTTTTTAGCTGCTCTATCAGCCCTAGACGGGTTGACGTCGGTTTCTGGGACACCCTGTATATAAAAGGCAAACCTGACTTACAGACTTATATATCAATGCACAGCCGAGACTACTATAATAAGCTTGAAATGTGATACAGGGGTTCCTTTCATGATGTAAGTAAGCAATAAGAAAGGATTTTCCGAAAATCGACCCCCAACGGGAAGAAATAGGGGGAGTAGCGGGAAACTAATTCTACGCGTACAAAGTCGCGGTTGTCCTCTAGTATTGTATAATTTTATTTCGCATAATTTCGTTTGTAATACTTTAATTTAGCATAATGTTCAAACGCAGAATGTTGTTTTCGCAGAATATTATTAAGAATAATAGTCATTTGATCGAATATTAGTTTCAACGAATTTTTTTTCGCATAATAGTTAATTGGCATCCGGACCGGGCCTTGTGGCAAACCTTGGGGGAGGCCTAGTGGTCTAAGATCCGAATAGGAGACGATTTGCACCGGGCTGCTTATTCGATCAAAAGTATTTTATATCAAATTTGATACGCTAAATAATATGTTGCGAATAGGTTGGCTTAAAATTTCAGTCCAGTAATTATATCATTTTTTTTTTTTATAAAAATGAACTTTTTTTTAAAATTGCAAATGCTTGTTTAATAGACAAATTACATACTAATCGAAAGTTATGAGGCCTATAGAATATGCAAACGTTAGGTTTGGTGCAAATTATTAGTACCGACTTACCTGTTTATACCTGCCTATCCAATAGTATGACGGGAAAAAAATAGTCAACCTAACGTTTGCAAATTCTATAGGCTTCATACTTTCGATTGGTATGTAATTTGTCTATTAAACAAGCAATAGCATTTTTTTAAGCCAAAGTTATTTTTTATTTTTTTAATTAATTATATACTGGACTGAAATTTTTCAGCCAACCTATTCGCCACATATTATTTAGCGTATCAAATTTGATATAAAATACTTTTGATCGAATAAGCAGCCCGGTGCAAGTCGTCTCCTATTCGGATCTCCTACTATAGGTCCAGCAGTGGACGTCTTTCAGCTGACATGCTGATGATTATGACAACGTCATTATAGCACCCGTGCAAATCAACAGTACAACTAGAAACAAGTTGTAATTAAAAAAAAACATGACATGTGCGTTTTACGTGGGACTCGGTAATTAATCAAGGATATAAATGACGTGCATTAGGTAATTAGTTTAAGTATACGGTGCACTATACATACATACATGGTCTTTGGACAACGGTGACCGCTTTTCATTAGTTAGGTCATCTGATAGTTACCATTAAATGGTAATTAAAAACAATTGTCTCAAGTTTGCGTGAGAAGGGTTAACTACACTAGCATTTTAATACTTTAGACGCAACATCCTATTTAGGGTTCCGTACCCTAGGGGAGCCAACGGTACTCTATTATTACGTCCGCTGTACGTCTGTCTGTCTGTCAGCGGCCTGTATCTGAAATTGCCGCTATAACAACAAATAAAAATAAAGGAGGCCTCACACAAAAATGGCACGGAACCCTTCATGTGGGAGTCCGACTCGCACTTAGCCGGGTTTTAATCTTACTGGAGATGGTCACTAAATTGAGAGAAAGAGACAAACAGATAATTATAGGTAGTTGTACTTCAATTTTGAATAATAGTTAAACATAGACCTTATATATGTGTTATCATTGATTTAATAATGTAATTAATTAGGATTTATTTAAAATGTTTTTTTTAGGTATTAACTTTTTTAAAGTGGTTTTAATGTAAATTTATTCCAAATAGCTTTTGCCTGCGACTCCGTCCGTGTAGAAGTCGTTTATCGCTGCTCCCTCGGGATCTGTCTAATTTTCCGGGATAAAAAGTATGTCCTTCCCCGGGAATCGAGCTATCTCCATACCAAATTTCATCTAAATCGGTTCAGCGGTTTAAGCGTGAAGAGGTAACAGACAGACAGAAAGACAGACAGACAGACAGACACACTTTCACATTTTTAATATTAGTATGGATAGTATGGATCGGTGTGCATTCTAGTAAGTAGTAAGCACAAGTTAAGTTTTCGACGACACGGATATCGTGACCCTGCCTGCAAAGTTAGCCGTTCCAAGTTCGATTCCCGTAAGTGTAAATATTTGTGCTATAAGCACTAGTATTTCATCCTCAGTCTTCAATGTTTTTAAGTATTTAATAATAAAAGTATTTACTTATCACTAAGTATTACTACTAGTTGTAGTCTGCAACCATTACAAACCCAGAGATTTATTATTTACTTATAAATAGAACTAACCTTACCTAAACTTAAGTTAGATTGCGCAGGTTTATCCTCCTTTCGTCACACCAAGCAAAACGCAACAAGATGTAAGAAATACGTCAGTTAAAAAATATTTTATATCAAGTTCCTGTTCAAGCAAGTTGAAATCTATTTTATTATACTGGTAGTTAGATACACATTTTTAGGGTTCCATACCCATAGGGTAAAAACGGACTCTATTACTAAGACTCCACCGTCCGCCTGTCTGTGTGTCACCAGGCTGTATCTCATGAACCGTGATAGTTAGACAGTTGAAATTTTAACAGATGATGGTATTTCTGTTGCCGCTATAACAACAAATACTAAAAACAGAATAAAATAAATATTTAAGTACTCCCCATACAACAAATGTGTTTTTTTTGCCGTTTTTTATAACGTGGTGTCTGATGTTGTATATATATGGTACGGAACCCTTCGTGCGCGAGTCCAACTCGTACTTGGCCGGTTTTTTTTTACTTCAGCAGTAAGTACTTGTTTTAAGAGCATAAAGAAATGTTAGCTAGAATTTGTTAAAAAAAAAAACAAAAAACCCGACTGCAATAAAAAAACAACTGAAAAGCAAAAAAACAAGCTCTTTAATTTATAGAAAATTGTAAGAGCAATGTACTTATTGATATTTATACTAATTTAAATCTATCTATCTATAATCTGTAACCGTGTCACTTTTTGCTACCAACACACACACCAAGAGAAAATAATTTTCCGTTTCCCGTGCAAAATCGATTCAAAGTCGTTGTTTTTTTGGGCTATTGCAGTTTATTATCACGCTACGAGACATTTTCTAAATTTTCACGGCCGACCGGCTGCAACAACAGGCGCGCGGAACGTCAGTAGCGACGGCCATCCCCGACGTTTGGTCGGGGTTTAAGTGCGGGTTTGGACACGCGAAGTAGATGCATTTGCGTTATCCATGTGTATTTATATCTGTGGGTTTTACCGTGTACAATCTCAACCCAGATTCACCGACGAAGAAAATTTAGAACACCCCTCTTTTTGTCGGGCGTTATGATTTATGATCAAACGACCGAATAAACAACATACTGAAGTTTTATTAAATTCTTCCTAACACAATTTTCACTCCATTATTTTGACACTGTTTATTTCCTAAAACATTTTTCAAAAATCATGTTTATTATTTCGCTGACACTGTAAACTTCCCAGAACTTCTTAAAATTCTAAAACTAAATTATTTGGTATGTTTTCAAACCACTCTAAAACATTATCGGTTTCGTCAAATAATACTTTATGACTTGTTATGTTCATGTCTCAAGCACATTATGCTTAAAAACAATTATGTAAAACAATGTAGACCCGTTTCGTCCATCTAACCTCGTTATTTATTAACTAGTTAAGTCTTGACGATCTCTTAGCATCATTGGACCAAAATTTTAAACTCAGTACCGACTGAAATTAAAGACACCAAAAGTGATAGTATTTTTAAAAACAAGCTTAAGTCGCTTTTGATTTTGATTGACCGGGCATGTTACAATATTGATGGGTTCACTCAAAAGGATCTTTGCAACACACAAAACATTAAAAAAAACTATGATAGCATAAATTATCCATTATTCAATTAACTCATCTGTAATCTTAAATATATCTTAATATTTTATATTGTAACTAACTGACTATATTTTAAATATTTTAAATTGACTAGTAAAATTTTATTGTATACTCATATTTACCAATAAATTCTGTATTCTGTATTTTTGATTAATACTAATCTCTTGTTAGAAATGAGGGCTACTTACACGGCAATCCTGGGCTGTGCACACGCAGGTATTAGATCCAATGAGCGACTAAACAATCTAGCCGGCTATTGTCTAAGGTCGTAATGAGCCTAGGTTTTAGTCTGACGGACTTTACCTAGCTATGGTGTTATTCCGTTCGTTCCACAATCTAGTCACCTAAGCAATGACAATCGTAACTTAAGCAGGGTCTCTATTCTAGGCGGTATAAACTATACCGTCTTTGATCTGTTATGGTATCGCTTTTAACTCTGCCGCCATTACTGTCCAGTAAATAAGAGCTATCAAAACGTTGACAAATCGATAACAGGTCAAAGGCGATATGGTTTGTACCCTCTTGAATAGATGCCCAGTGCGCCTGGAAGGAATTTGTGGGGCTGGGTATCGATGGTTTTGGTCTGACGGACTTTACCGAGCTGCGTTGTTCTCTTTCTCGCTCGTTCAGTAGTCAAATAAAGCGGCAGTTGTAACTTACGAACGTAACAAATAAGTATTATGCGCCAGTAGTTATCTACAAATCTGGGCACAGCTACTTCAAGTCAATTGAATCAGGGATAATGACACGCGCAAAGTCGTAGTTTATATCTAGTCTTGTCAGTGACGTCGACGCTAGTTCTATGAACTATGAGGCGGTTAAGTCACTTATGGGCAGGGCTTGGAAACTTGGTTAATTTTTTTAACCAGCTCGTCAGAAAGCCATATATTTCAAATAGAGCATAATAATATTGATTTCGATTTAGCTCGAGCCGAATCGATATTTTCTCGTCTTTTCTACCCTATTAGCTAGCTCTTTAGTCACGTTTTCACTAGCTTAGCTTGAAGTCAAGCTGGCATTTTAGTCGCCACGCCATCCAACTGCAGGGAGAATAAAAAAAAAACAACGGGTTAATCCCAGCGATCATAACGCTCGCGAATCGATCCCGCTCCGAGCGAGCGTTTACGAAAAACCTGGTTAAGAAGCATAATTAACCGGTATTTTTTATACCGTTCCCAAGCCCTGCTTATATAATATGGGCTCCAAATATTGACAGTCGGACTGACAGGCCGAGAGGAACGCAGCTATTTGTTAGAATGAGAAAGTTATAAATGTTTCGCATGTAAAAGATTTTTGACGTGTAAAAGTTCCCGTGCGCCCTACTTACTGAATAAACATATTTTATCTTTTATCGTACTAACAGACAGCTGCGTACTTGTCGGCCTGTCAGTCCGACTGTTAGTCTGAGCCCATAAACGTTTACAGCGGTCAAGTTGTAGCCTTTTTAGGGTTCGTCTAAAGATCACCGTCGCGGCCTGTCTGGCCTGACATTATTTGTGTTTTCATAAGGCGTTTACACTAAAACGTGTACCCCAATTAAGGGCTGAAATTAAGGAACTTTAGCTTTGTCAGTTTTGTGACGAAAATTAGCTAAACGGGCGTTTTCACTAAAAAGTGTACCCAATTAAGGACTGAAATTAAAGTTTTAGTGAAAACGCCCGGAATATAGCTGTAATCCCAATGTTAATGGTGTGTAAGAATATCTGGTGATAGAGTCGGATTTGACAGCCGATACTATTGCTATAAGTCGCACTGCTGGATCAAAACAGCATCAAATCAAAATCCTTGCTAGCTTCGTTTCAAGTTCATAGAAGTTGTATTAAAGTTGATTTTAAAATACAGTTGTATTTTGAGTTAGTACTGTTTTGATCTAGCAGTGCGAAGTATCTTATCCTGTCTTATCTTACCAATATTATAAATGAGAAAGTTTGGATGCTTGAATGTTTGTTATTAAACGGATCGGGATGAAACTTTGCACATATATAGATTAGGTCCTGGAATAAGACATGGGATAGTTTTTATCCCGAATAAATAGAAAGTTCTTGAGGGAATATCGACAATCGAAATCTACGCGGACGAAGTCGCGTGCAGAAGCTAGTCGTTAATAACGTAGACGCTTTTGACTCAGTAAACAAAAGTTTTGCCAAAAAAAATGTAAAGCCGACATTAAAAATTTGTCTTTTAAATGTTTTTGTGATGTTATGTATTTGTTTTTTGTTGTGTTAAACTAGTCTTCCTTAATTTTCTTAGTAGAGAATAACAGTTGTGTTGTTGTTATTTCACTAACTCGTTTGACCGTGTTCTCCATGTAAGGTCCCGTACTTTGGAGGTCACTTGTCCTATAATCGGGGCATCTCTATTACGCCTTACACGACACGAGTCATCTCCTCCCTCCTATCATCGGCACCATCATATTGAACTTATGATAAACAGCTGACATTTGATTTAATGGCTGGTAGACCGAGAGTGCGCCTTTGATAACCCTACCTGATCGAATTCCAGCTTAACACAGGAAATATTTCTTTCCGCCTGGTTTTTTTTTTTTTTTTTTTTTAACCTTTATTTGACTGAAAGAAACACAAATAGCGGAGTTAATGCCCAATAGCATTCTCTACCAATCAACCAAATAATCATACATAAACTAACAAAAGTGGTGCACAGAAAAAGCGAGACAGAAAACAACGCAAAAAATACTAAAAAAAACAATAAATGTAAATAATATATATATACCAATAACACTAGAGACTAAAAAAAAACCATGATGTGCCTAGACTAAAATTTTACGCAACATCTTGTTCCAGCGAATGCTTACAAAGTATTCGCTTGAAAGAAAGGCTGCTAGGGGCTCGTCAAGTCTAAGGGTGGGTTTAGAGTTAGACCAAGCGAACGAACAAGAATTCTATGGCATTAACTCTTACGTTTACGTTATAAAAATAAAGACACAACATGTTCTAGAGCATTCGCTCGTTTGGTGTAATAAACCCACCCTAATATGAAGTGGGAGCGAATCCCAGAGACTGGTTGTTGTTTAATGTATGTATATATTGACGATTTTATAATAGAAAACGTAGCATTATTTGTCGGATATAAAATACTGCCGTTCTTAGAACCGGTAACCTAGGGAAATACAGAATAAGCTGGTCAAGGCCGCATAATATTTCCGTTTTGCTGGTAGGTACTCAATAACATAACGACGCGTTAGCCTAGTTGGTAGTAACCCTGCCCACGAACATAGCGGTTCCAGGTTCGATTCCCAGTTTGGGGAAATACTTGTGTGATGTCTTTGTTTTGAGAATTAGATGTTTTTGTGTATTTATGTATTTATTTCTCTATGTAAGTATTTATATCGTTGTCTTGTACCCATAGTACAAGCCTAGAGCTTAGTTTGGGACTAGGTAATTTAACGGTCTTTTGAATGTGTACCAGAAAATAGTGCGACTTTGTAAGTTTAATCATACTGAAAAAAGAGCAATGCTGGTGAAGTGTTGATGTATTCAATTATTATTTTCATGATTGTATACAACTTGCCAGGTTCGAGTAGAGCAACATCATGCGCAGCGGGCACCCCGCTTGCAGAACTGATGCCTGATGCGGTCGATGATTTCTCGATTGGCATCCACGTACCGGAAGATGGCGGCGTAGGTAGACCACCAACAAGGTGGACCGACGACGTGGTTAAACCGATGGATGCAAGTAGCGCAGGACCGGGCCTAGTGGCGAACCTTGGGGGAGGCCTAAGTCCAGCAGTGGAACTCTTTCGGTTCAAATGATGATGATAGTTATTATTAAACTTTCGTGTTTTACACTCATATTTAAAGTTAAACAGGTCTTAACATGACAAGATGTCGTCTATTTGTACAATCTCACACGTGCATATTCAAATGCCAGGCTGAAGCGATCCAGCGTTGACAGCGCTCCCTCGATGATGGTGGTTACTGGGGCGGAACCCGTCATTTTGCGCCGGCGCAGTGACCACGGTGTTTAGCCCGCGATATGATTACTGTCATTGACGAAGGAATCCCTCAAGCGTGCCGTGTTGGTTAGGAGATTATGCTTGACATTGTAAATGGAAGGATGCGCCAAAGGGTCTTTCAATGACGACCACGTGTAAACGCAGCTTGATTGCTCGTAAGTTCAAAAGGTTCCAACGGTCGACCAACGTTGGCTGCACAGCCAGCACAAGCTTCCGCATCAATTATTTAGTGAATTAATATATAGTGATATATTATCTCTTTTCCTTTTTTAATTGACTGTGTCAGAAGCATGATTGTGTTTTTCTAACAAAGGAATATAATATTCATACATAAATACACGTATGTATGTATATTATATTCCTTGGGCATGCTCTGCAGCCCAAACGGCTTGATGGATTTTAACATAGGTATGCCGTGCCGTTTGATTTGTCTTTGTTGTGGAAGTGACATAGTTTATATTTTTCAAATTTTTAATACCTATTTGTAGTTTTTGTAGGTACATAATGTTTTTATAAAAACTATTCAATGATAATATGTAAAAAAATACCTTTGCTTAAATAACAACTTTTTACATTTTTGTAGACAGATGAATAGACGGACATAGCGAAAATAAAAGGGAACCCTTTTGAAGTTGACTTCGGAACCCTAAAAGGGGTACAGTCAAGGACTTTAATTGTTATGCCACTACGGAACCCTGTCGCATACCGTTAATCATTAATTTTGGCGTAATTTCTTTCATGTGGTTTGACGCTGTCATTATGAAAGGGTTCTATAGTGGCATAACATTTTAAGTCCTTGACCGTACGAAGATCCATTGCGATATCGTACTTATTTCCCTTTTCCGTAATTAAATTGTAATAACTGCATCAAAAAGCACCTTAAAACATTTTATTTAATATGACTGGCAGTAGCAATTATGCTTAATGATGTCTCTTAGGTTTTAATGGTGGCTCTTCGCGGTAAATAACAGTTTCATAACTAGATGATTACGAGAATCCTCGCTATTCGGGGAGGACGTTTGATGGTATCTTACACGCGTGCATGATAAACTTTTATTAAGTGAACATTAGAGATAAATCATTAGAGATAAGGTAACAATGACGGCGCAACTAGACTCAAAATTGACAATATGGTGCTGCCGCTTGAAATGTTACGGTTGTAATAGAACAAAATAAATGTTAAAAAAAACAAAAAAACCACCTTAAAAAAGCAAAAAATAACTTCTTTTAAAGTGGTAGGTAATAGCTTAGGTTGTGTAAAATATTGCGAGTCGCCGACTTCAGTTGGACCTATTATTTTAATAGAAGTTATTTTTTGCGTTTTAAAAGGTGGTTCAATTATTTTGTTCTATACTTTTTAGAGATCACAATAAGCTGTTATGTAGTCCCACTTCTTAGTTGATAATATATGAAACTTTAAGACATTTTAATCTCGCCGCAAGCAACGCCGCGGGAAAGTCATAGTCTTATCTATCTTAATCGAGATATCTTATCGCCACCCTTGAAATAGGTACCGTTGAGGAGTTCCGTTGGCCGTCTGTGGTCTTCATCATCTGTTCCACTTCACCAAATGGTATCATTTCCTGAATGCAAATGCTGGACTTGTAACTAATATTTGAGGAATTCCCTCAATTCCTCGTGGATCCCCTCACCAGATTACAATTTGGTGACAATGGTCACACTTCGGAAGTATACTCTAACAAACAAAAAAAAATTGAAATCGGACCATAATTTACGGAGAAATCGGTGAACATACATAAAAAAAACACAGTGGGACGTATAACCCTTTTTAAGGTCGGTTAAAAATAAGCGAAGATTTAAGAGCTATTGAACTGTGTCTTCTTTTATCTATCAGACGTCAGTTTGACTGACCCATAGGATATACCACTTTAAAAGAAGTTATTTTTTGCGTTTTTGAAGGCGGGTTTTTGATTTTCAAAACATTTATTTTATTTTATACTTTTTAGTGATCATAATAAGGCTTATGTAGTCCCACTTCTTAGTTGATATATGAAACTTTAAGACATTTCAAGCTCGCCGCAAGCAACGCCGCGGGAAAATCATAGTCATTTTAAAACAATTAAATGTGCTTCGTTGTAGTCGCTCAACTATCTTAATCAAGATATCTTATCGCCACCCCTGAAAGTAAATATGTATATCTGCCATTTAAAGTTGGTTCTCTCCTGGTCTATTTTCAAGTGTCAGAAAGAGAAAGGGCTAAATTTATCTGTCAAAGATGCTTTACTTGTCGATTGTGAAACAGGCGGTTAGTATAAACTCATTACCTACGTACATTACTTAATATGCATAACCGCAATGTGCGTCCTAAACTTGTATAACTAGAATAACATCTGTCGATCCAACTTATTTTATGAACCATTTATGTGCGAAGGGCCAAGGCGGCGGTTGTTCACGGACATCTCACAACACAATCTGTAGAATATAATATCACATGTTATTACTAGGCCTTTTTGTACTCGGCCAGTCCAGTAAGTAAGTATGGGAATTCCATAACATATCATATTATTTGAATTTGGAACTATCCGTGCAGACCTGTGACAGCTTTCAAAAAGGCTACAGAGGTAAGCAAGAAAAGGTCACGTGACACAAAAAAATATATGAAAGTGAAAACTATTTTGACACCATTTTGATTAGCTTTTTTATTTATTTACACTAAATGAAAGCTGGACATTCAGCTCCAAAAGTACCAAGGCAACCAAAAGTGTTATCTCTTTTACGAGAACGTCGCTCGCACGGCTCGCACCTCCGTTTTATGCGCGCCTAGTACATCTCGACCGGTCTGACGAGTTGTGAATCGATTAAATTAATTAAAAAAACCTCTTTTTTAATTTCCATTCCACATAAATTTGTGGCACAGGCATCATAACATTCAGCCACTATGCGTATTAAACAAAAAGCAGGGTCACTACCAACTAGGCCAGGCGTCGCCAAATCTTTACAGATCTTTACTGACACTCACAGGATTAAGACAAATCGATTGACATAAGAATCATCAAAATCGGCTCACGCGTTTAGTTTCTAGAGCACCACTAAGGAACAAACATACATATTAGCTGATAAACACATTACTCTCCATTGCATCGCGCAGTCATCGTTAGGCTCGGCTAAGGGAACGATGTTGACTCATGGGCCCGAGGACCACCGCGTACGGGATAACAGATGTTATGATTCGGAGGTTTGCAGTTTCCTTAGCTGGGCATTCACGAACGCTCCAACTAGGCGAATAGAGCAGCGCCGCGCCAAAATCCATCCGTGAATATCAAAACTGTAGCGTTTAAAAGTACTTGGCGCGGTCCGTTGCATTTCCAAATGGACGGAAAGCCAGCGCGACGCGCCAACGCGCAATCCGAATGGAACTATCGTGAATGTCGAAACTCAACGTTGGAACACGCCAAATGCAAATGCGAATGTGTTGAATGCGTTCTCTGACTGTCATTTTCTAATCAGTTTGCTCCGTAATATCGCACCGTTGAGGTGTGGCGTGGCGCGAACGTGAATGTGGTCAAAATATGACGCCCATCCAGTTGTATACACTCCATCTGTCACCGAGATCAACGGCGCGTCCGTGAATCCCAAGCTTTATAGTTAGTTTTAAGATATAAATGCTGTCGCAGTAAAGTAGTGATCAAATTAGTACACCCTAACACTTAAAAGCTGCGCCGGCCACAAGAGCGCAGCCTTCAGTCAAGCTTTAAAAGCTCGAGTCATAACAACGGGACGTGATTTTCCAAAGCACCGCGAGCTTAAAAGATGGCCGATGTAAAAATTTAATTTGCTCCATTCCTCTCCTCAAATTACTCTGGTTTATAGTTTTATAAATGGATCGAAAATAGAAAAAGATTTTTTAACTTTACGCTTGTTATTTCAACTTCCATTAAAATTATTTAACTTTTGTGCTATGATGTTTTCGAAATATAGACAGAAAAATCGTAAAAATCTCTTATAGTTTTTATCTATCAGAAAGGATCCTTTCTTTGAATTTCCTGTGCTAGGTCAGGAGATCAAGTTGACAGAGAGATGTATTTTTACTTAACTACGAAATCGGAAAATTGCTTCGATAAAATAAATGTTGTTTTAAAAATTTCACCTTATTTCAATAAAATATAACAATTTAGCATTGTATATCTACATATTTTTGTTCCTGAAAAAATCAAACCAAATGAATGTGGATCTACATCTGAGTTTGAAATGTTGGCGCAGACATAACCGCATTTTACATTTTTCAGTGAACGACGCGAGGCCCGCGCCCGGCTATTGTTCTCACATTAAAAATATATCGTACTAGCACAAATCAAAGCTCATTTTTCAATGTGTCACTTTTAGCCGATCCGGTGCCGAGCGGTTATGGCAGCGCCAACCTTAATTCTATCGTGTTTATAGATTTCACTTCAATTTTTAATCCCCTTTTGAAATTTCGACTGCATGAAGTTGACACAATAAATAACATAATAGACAGGGTGCGTAAAAAAGTGCAATCATAGAAAATACACACCAAATTTCACCAACCACCCCGTAAACAAAATTGTCGCAAATGGTGAACTGCTTTGTTGGCTGTCGATTTTGCTTTTTCAAACACCTTCCAAAAACCAGGCATCAAAGTAAATACGGGGTGTAGCGTAGAGTGTTGAGCTCTTAAACAAAGTGGATGGAGGGCAGGGTGTTGCTCTACTGGGGAAAAATCCACGACGAGCGTGCCCACCAGCCTAGCTTGACCTGCGAGTGAGTTAGGACGGATGTATCAATCTGTTTCCCAAACTCAATTATTCCTCGTACCAATTTTTCCAGTAGCGATTTTTCCTATTCGTGAATTTACCGAATCGCATTTTTTCATATTTTAATTTTTCTGAATTTTTCCTAGTCGCTAATGTTCCCATTGTAGTTAATTAGGCCGAATAGGTGGGTCGGTTTAGGTTATTTTAGTTTTGCAGTAGGCCCGAAGGGCCAAACCACCCAGAATTAAGAGCTCCGCACTAGCGGAGTTTATTCAAATAAAAATACACATTGAGAAATTGTGATAGGTACTACAATTATTTCTGCTGAGAAAAAATCTTCGGCAAAATAAAGTCTAACTGTATAAAATAAAGTCTAAGTATATACTGAAACAAATAAAGTCTGGTAAATTTTGTGAATGGAAGTGTTGCTACCAGAAATAAATATTTTGGAAAAAGTATCGCCATAATCGAAACGCTAGTTTGTTGTTATAATAATAATATAATTTACGTATACACTTTATCGTACAAAAGAAAAGTAAAAACAATACAACTAATGTCAAAATAAGGATGTACAAACGCGACCTCATCCCTTTAAAGGATCTTTTAATGCAAACCCTTGAGATATCAAGCAAAATGAAAGGATATTCGTCGAGTAATCAAGCGCAATATCGGGGATGTTTGTTTAAGTATTTAAAGTATCTCAAATACACGTTTTGCAATTAAAATCCACAAAAACATGAAACTTCGTCCGCTTGTGTGAAATTAATGAGAGAAATAAAGTAAAAGCACCTGTCGTCAACCTTGTCTAAAGTTTTTATTATAAACAATATTTTCGCGCCAACTCCTAGATCTCACCGGCTCACAAAAGAGTGTCGACGTCTTTGTCTTGGTCTAGACCCGGCGTCCGTAAGACATCTAGTCATTATTTGGAACCATCGTAGCGCGAATCGCGAGCGCTTTACTAGGGGAAGTCAACATTTTTTCCTTTACAATATAATAATAATGAAATGTGCAAGTTGTTGCGGATTAAAACTTGGTACGCTTTTTTTTTTCGTTTTGTTTTGTTTCGTTCAACTTTATATACATTTTTAACAAGGTTGCATTTTTAATTTCGGGAGAATACAAATACTTACTAAAAAAGAACTAAATATTAATCGTTATAAACATTGCAATTGTAGTTCTTGACGATTTAAGAATAAAGAGTTTTTAAATACATATTACACTCCTTAAGTGATTGAGAGATACACTAAGAAAGGATTTACGTATTCAAAGTCACGAGTTTCCCCTAGTTTAAGTGTGAGGAGCTTAAATACAATGTATATAGCACGAGAAACGTTTAGGTAGTGTGCTCCTTTTTGCACCGGGGATGACTAATGGCGTATCCGTGTTACTCGGCGTCCAGGATTTCCCGCGGGAATAAGGATAATAGTAAAACCATTTATGGCGTGATAATTGTCTGCTAGTGTATACAGTGTATTAGTTACTGGGGTGAAATGAAAGGTGCATCGGTGATCAAGAATAAATGCGTTAAATATTTGCATTTAGTACAAACATGGGGATGTTGCTTTGTTTGATAAAAACCAATTGATTAGTTTTAGTAATAACCTTTAAAAAATAAACAGTATAAAGATTTTTCTTTAGTTATGGCAAATGATAAATAAATAAATAAAAAATAAACTACTTTTACAAACAAAAACTGTATCTCAAATTAAGTTTATTCAAGGAAGTAACATATTCTATCCGTTATTTTTGCTCGCACTTACCTACATGTTTTATTCAAAAATAAAGTAAAAAATTGCGAAGGTTGACGATCACTGTCGCCACGTGGGCGCGGCATGTCATACGTTTTTCGTTGCAATCAGCGCTGTGAAAGTATGCTCGGTGCATGTGCATGTTAACATGTCAACCTTTTCCTTTGCACATAATTATGTTAAAAACGTCTTTAGTTTTTTTACTTCTTGATAAATCCGTGAAACGAATTTTAAATCGGTTGTTAGAATCTCATTAAACTTATAGGGCTTTACATTACCGCCTAATCACCGTCCTTATAGACAGTTACAGTGTGTGAGCACTTAGAAGATGCTTCGGGTTTGTACTTCTCGAAAAAACGGAACACTTTGTTGTCCGTCCGTCCGTCTGTCTGTCAAACACCCACTATATCGGGAACGCGTGGAGGTATCGAGTTGAAATTAAAACCATATACTCAAGTCTACAGTCTCTTAAGGCTGTGAAACAAACAAACTTCTAAGTTAACGTAAAAAAAAGATATAGAAGTATGAAATAAAGTAATACTTACCGTCTTATATTACAAGTATAGGGAATAACTAAAAACAGTGTCTTTATGCAAGGAACGGCAGTCCAAATTTTGAATTGAGTTAACCTTGTCATGTGGGGTATCATATGAAAGGGCTTCATTGGCACAACCTTAAACAGATTTTTAATTATTTTAATGAATTTATGACGAAGAATGAAAAAAAAAATCTACATATTTGTACGGAACCCTCGGTGGGCGAGTCCAACTCCAAAATTAATAGCAAATAAATGTATGTTTGAGACCTCACTCTAGGCTGATGTTGTAGTCTTAAACCAGCGGCGCACTTACAACAAACTACTACTATTTGAGCAAAAATTACTCGTCAACAATAGCTGTCATACTCTAATTTGTTGTAATAGAATGAGACGTCCGTACGTATTGACGGGCAATTATTGCTCAAAAAATTCCCGTGTAAGTGCACCTTTAGGTTCGGCTTGTATGGGTACTAGACAACGATGAATCTACGTATATGTATAGAGAAATACATACTTGTATCCTATTCAGTAGAATAAATTGCAATAGTTCATCACACTAAACAAAAAACATCTCAGATAACACTAAAACTTAGTAGCTTACTTAAGTAGATTAATACAAGAAAAACTATTTCCGTTCAACGCCCAAACAAGACAAGAACAAGCCAAAAAATCAAAACTATCTCGAGGAAACTAAGCACCGCAAAAACGTGACAGCCCTAAGGCAACCACAGGAACTTGACAGACCGTTTCTGAACCATCAGTCACAACCACAACCTTAGATTAAGGGTCTAAGGTTGAGTTTAGTATGATAAAAGTAAATGAACATAGGGTTACCAAAGAAAGTGTAACTTATCATTTCTTGGTGCGATAAATCGGATGTTGTCGAGGAGACAGATGGCCTTTTGTTTTGCTATTTGTTTATGGCCGCTGATAAATAATCGCTGCGTCAAAAGTTGCCGGCAAAAAGTAGGGCGTGATCTATGGTCATGTCAATGGTGGAGGCGCTGGGATCATTTTAATAGGTTTTGGGAGCTGTCTTTATTTATTTGTACTTAATAAACAATATAAGAACGTACAAATAAAAGACATTACAAGTTCAAAGAATATTACTAAGTCTTTAAAATATGTTAATACTTAAGATTGTAAAATATGAATGTAGGTATGTTAGTAACTTGGTTTTCTCGTAGAGGCTGTAATAAAGATAGCGCGGCGAGTCTTTACGAGCGAGTGTAACTGGATACGTAAATTAAAATATATGTAAGATGGCGGATTTTTGTTAACACTATTGCTTAGTTATCTATATTATAAGGATTGTTCTAACTATTTAGTAAACAAATAAACTTGAAACTTAAAACTTTTGTCTCTCAGATCCCGTAATCTTACCGTAACGTGAAAATACACCATACACCCTTAGAAAACAACGTTAAAAGACAATATAGAACATGCAATCACTTTCGGGTTAGACTCAAACGCACCTTTTCCGTCTCGAAGATTGCTGTGTAAAACAATTTGCAGTCAAAGAGAGCGACCTCCGCCTCTTCCCGCCCATGAATACAGATTATATTTGTAAATTTTCAGACGAACGAGTAAATTGCATTCGACGTGTCTTTCGGTTAAGTGGGTATACTTGTAAACGACCTTTATTGGATATTCGTCTTGAATGAGCTTGGTATTGAGGTCGTGGAAAAAGGGGGGAAAGTAATTGAGATTATTTATTAGACATATATAATGACAAAAAACGTTTTTTTTTTGGAATGGATAAGGCATACAAGCACACAGGCAACCCGCCTATCTTAACATCCCGACAATGACAGGTGATATTTCAGTGTTCATGGCGCAGCTTATATGAAACCCAGTGATGTATCAGCTTGTTAAATTTGCAATGTATACCGAATTTTCACTTGTCCCGTATAATTGTAAGGTTAAAGGATTTTAGCTGGGATCGAGACATTTGCAAACCCAAGACTGTTGTCTGAAATCTGCATTCCTATTATGCAAAATGAGGACTAAGACGGAATTCCTTTATGCCAGTCATTTCACCGGTAGCCTTATGTGATGGCACCAGTAATAAACAAGGACCAAGGCCTTCAGCTAAAAGTGTCCAACATTGGTGCCGTCACCCTACTGAATCGTTGTTTGGTGTCGATGATGACTACAGAAAAAAAAATTAGGTAATAAAAGGGTATCCAAAAAATATATTAAATAATAACCCTCCAAGCTAGAAACTTAGTAGAAGGACTTTGTGTAGGGTCCCCGCCGGGATCGCTACCACATCCCTTATCGGGTCTCTATTGGATCGCATAATTTTTTTACGCATAACGTATCTTTACGCATAAAATCGTTTGACCTAAAACGGTTATACAATAGAAAACGTTTTAATTTAATTATTTTAAAAATCTAACCTAACCTAACCTAACCTAATCTACACAATAGACGTTTATTAAATTTTGAAATGTCAGCCTAAAGGGTGTTTATGCGAAAAAAATAATGTGTAAAGATATCCCTTATCACATTCACTGCCAGCCTACGAAACAAATTTCCAACCACACGCCAGCGTAGCGGCAAATCCTACTAATATTATAAATGCAGACGTTTGTGTGTGTGTGTGTGTGTGTGTGTGTGTGTGTCTGTGTGTTACTTTGTTACTACTTCACGCTGCAACGGCTGGACGGATTTGGATGAAATTTGAAATGGAGATAGCTTATACCCTAGATTGACATATAGGCTACTTTTCACCCCGCAAAATTTAAAAGTTTCCGAGCGAATAACCATAATCGGAATCTACGCGGACGAAGTCGCGAGCAGAAGCATGTCCTCAACGTTGGCAACCACATTTCGTCCCTTTACTTTCTCAACCTCTTATCTAATTGAATACTTTGATAGGAAAGAAGTCTTTATAGACTATTTATATATCTAACTATTCGATCAGATAAGAGGTTGAAAAGCAAAGGGACGATTTGAAGTCTTAAGACTGAAATCTTGAATTTGTACATGTTTCTGGGCTTTAGAATCCACTTACCATCAGATGGACGGTATGCTTGTTTGTTTTTTCTATTCAATAAAAATAGTTTCCGATTTGGGCAGTTCAGATAAGTTCGCGGCAAGTTTTATTGTGCCGCCCACGGGCCCGGCTCAACTAATCTCGTAAGTCGGCTAATCAAGTGACGGACGTGCCGGATCGGCTCGGGGCTGGTTTTGATCGCGATCGGCGAGAAACAAATCCTAATTGGACACACATAAAAGAAATGGTTGATTGATACGTCACGTGACCAAATTGGTAAAAAGGAATCGAAAGCTGAAAATGTATTTTATTTATTTGAGTCTATATTGAATCGTAAGTACAAATAAAAAATACGCAATGTTTATTACTAAAAGGGATTATTTGTCCCGTGACCAAAATGTACATATTAAAGTCCGTCTCAGAACTTTTTGGAGTTTCTGATACCTATTGCCGCTCGGGCGCTAGAGTTGCTTCGATGCGCGTCGCTTGATACTTAATACACACGCAACCAAACGCGGCGACGGCGCAGCTCCGACTTAACCGGCTCGGTCCGTCCTGGGTATTGATTCTCTCAAAAGCAAAGGTGAGCGAATGCAGGAGTGAAGTCCAAGCGGCGAGTTTAAGTAGTCCCGTCAGAGCGAGCAAAACGCATAATTAGCGCGTGCATTCTCAATTAGGCAGCCTTATACGTTCGAGAAGCCATACTGCCAAATTGAATACACGCGCTGAAATGTGTTTTGTTCGCTTTGACGGGACTACTTAAACTCGCCGCTTGGAAATCACTCCTGTGTTCGCTCACCTTTGCTTTTGAAAGAATCACTACCCTATTGTGCTTGCTTGTGGTGGCTTTCGGCGCGTACGGTCGAGGCACGCACACATGCAAGCAAGCGATATATCTTTGTTGGAAGATGAACTACTGTTTAAATACTGTGCCGTGGAGGAGATCGTACGGTTAATAAGCATGTCTAATGGCTTACGACAACAATATTTACGTAGATGATTGTTTTATTACAATGTGTAATTCTCTCTTATTCATAAACGCACAAAAACTTATTTTAGTTACAGTATTCTTTGCCCCTTTACGTTAAATTCAAATTTCATAATGACAGATAAAGACAGAGCATATTTAAACACACTTTAGCTATTGCGCGTTTATAAATAAGAAAATAACAATATTGAGCGGTGGTCCCTTGTCAATTTAGACAACCAATTGAAAAGTCTCCCTTTTATATAAAACTAGCGGCCCGCCAGCGGCTTCGCCCCGCTGCAAATTTCTGACTTTCCCGGTGGATTTTTCAATTATTTTCTGTCATACAAACCTTGTCCTGACAATGACGAACACAACAAAAAAGAAATCAGCCAAATTGGTCCAGTCTTTCGGATGTTATGCGATCACATACATTTTGGCGGTTCATTTTTATTTATATAGATAGATAAAGTAACCTTACTCTATCAGATCAGCTTGTGAATACCAAAATGTTACAGTTATTCGTACATCGGGTTAGCATAATGTCGTCCAAATCCAGCTTAAATCGAGTTTAACAAATAAAGAACTCTTGAAATCGGTTTACAAAGTTATTCATAAACGTAAATATAAAAAAGATTTCGATGAATTGAGAACCTCTTTCTTTATTCTGAGTTGGTTAGTAAAACTAGATTTATCTTATTACTACAAGTAGCTCTTAACCTAAAGGTCGGCATAGACATAACAGCTCGACACAAATCAGATAAAAGTAAGACATTAAAAAGTGAGCTTTGATCTGTGTGAGTACGATACAATTTTCAGTGCACGACTGCTAGCTTGTGCCGAGGCGAGGCGTTGCCGATTCGGTACCGATAAGTGTGCGTTACAGTATGGAGTTTCATTCAAAGAACGGAACGGCTCGAGTTGAGGTGGTGCCGATCCGTCGCCGAGCGGTTATGTGTGCGTCAACCTTAAAGGTGTTAATAGACGAACGCCGACAAAGTGGCGCACCGGGTATTCAACCTCAAACAGCGTTTTTGCGACCTGCCGAAAGTGCTGAAGTAGCTCAAAGCGGTTTATGACTGCGCTGCGCAGTTTTGTGACACTTACACGCTCTTTGCTGACGGAGTTCCGCTTTGATTTCTGGTTTTGTTACTTTTTGATACGTTACATATTCTTTTTATTGTTACTAAGCTAGAGAATTACTGAAGGAATTTTGATAAACGAGTCAGCCTATTTCTATTCTCAACGTTCATTCAATGGGGTAGGTACGTATCATAATAATATAGGTAGGTAATGTATAAAGTGCATAATGGGTCTTAATACACAGTGGTTCATAATGGTGTTTTTTCTGAAACCGTAAAGTTTTCAGAATTTTTTAAATGGCAATTACCTATTAGGTGAGGCTAGTTTTGTATTATAACTGTCATGAAATATTTACGGTTTCAGAAAAACTACTATTATTATATTTTGAACCAATACGAATTTTGACCCATGTGTTTGTGTATCGATCTGTTCCCTAAACTCGATTATTCGTCGTATCGTAATTTTCCCATTCTTATTTTTTCCTGGTCGCATATTTTTCATTCTGGATTTTTCCCAGTTGCAAATTTCCCCATTGTAATTACTAATTAGGCAAAATAGATAGGTAGGTTTAGGTTAAGTTTTGCACCAGGCTTAAAGGGCCAAACTACCCTGAAGTGGAGCTCTGTGGAAATGATATAACTATTCATATAAATACAGAATGGGAAATTATGATAAAGGAATTATTTCTGCCGAGAAAATATATTCGGCGAAATAAGCTACTGAATAAAATAAAGACTGCAAATTTTTGCCAATGGAAAGATTGCTACCAGTTGTTGAGATTGTTTCAGTGCGTATGTGGCTTTTTTAAACAGCATTGCCTTAGGACATTAAGACGAGACTAATCCAGTAAATAAAAATGTTATGCAAACTATTTGCAAGTAGAAAACTCAGGAAGAAAATACCCTTTAATCTAAGGTAAATAACAGAACAATAAATTATATGCGTATTCAATATATTTCTATGAGGTAGAAAAGTTAATTATTTTTTTCTATAAATGCGATATGAAGCATGAGAAGCGCATTTATAAAATGCGACTGACCCAGCATTTTTTTAAATGTAAAATTATAACTACTTACTTATAGGTACCTACTTATTTATATAAAATAAACTTATCTTATAATCTAACAGTATTTTAAGGCACATTATCTAGGCTAGACTTAAAATTGCTTATTTTAATTTATCTAAGTAGAGTTAGGCTGTGTGAGTTGTATACATTGTACATTGTATTGTACATAATATACTACCTACACAATAATGCAGTATTTACTCATTGCTTTAAAGCTGGCAGTACCTATAGTAAAACTAGTACCAATATTGCATTTTTTTTAATACTTAACTAAGTAAAAATCTTTCTTTGTTAGCATAAATTAAATAACATATTTTTTTATATTAATTATACATGCAAATCTGGTAGTAAAGACAGCAATGTCTTTTGTGATTCAACTATTTTATCTTATCTTATCTTATTGGTGCGGTGCTTACGGATACATCCTACATCGTATCGGAGGGATACATGCATTTAAGCTGCTAATTAGACAGTGATTAGACAGAAATATCCTATATACGTGAATCAAGATTTAAGGTATCCTTTTCTTTTGTGGCACTAAAACTTTCCTGGTGACTTATGATTAATAATAATGAATAAATATTAAAATCAGACCACACAATTTACAGACCAAGACGTTAAACACCTCTCTGATAAAACCTGGTAACTCATCTTCTTTCTTCTAACTAATCTTTTACGTTGCGGGTAAAAACGGGACCCTATTACTAAGACTCCGCTGTCCATCTGTCCGCCTGTCCGCCTGTCCGTCTGTCACCAGGCTGTATCTCATGAACCGTGATAGCTAGACAATTGAAATTCATAGAAGATGTAATTCTGTTGCCGCTATAACAATAAATACCTACTATTTAAGGGGGGCCCCCATACACAAAACGTGATTTTTTTGCCGTTTTTTGCTAATCTTACAACAGATGAATAATGCATAATAAATAATGCTACGGAACCCGTTGTGCGCGAGTCCAACTCGCACATGGCCGGATTTTTTTAAAATAATTTATTCACAAATTAGTCTAATATCCAATTCTTGAATTGCTCCTTGAAATACTTCGGTTCCAAGCCCTCCGGGATGATCGTCATATGAGCCTGTAAAACAAAAACAAATGTCTCAATACATTTGAATAGATGAAAATTGAAGGCATACTCCAATAAGTGTCAAATTTTAGTACCAAATATCGGAATAAATATGCGATGTTTTTGAATGGCGTCATAGTTTTTTTTGAGAACGGCGATGTATAAGCGTGTATGCAATTAATTGTCAATATACGCCTGTTATATCTCTAGCGTGTCTATATATTTGCATGTAATTTAAAAAAATGCTTACAGTTTCTGGCTTATAAATATAGTTAGCGTCTATTTATTTTTTATTACATATTTCAAACACGAATAGAGCGCTTACATATAGTCACCGCACAGTACGCAGTTTGCGGCTAAACAGTATCTCATTCGTAGTGAAACGTCGTCTCATCTGTTTGGTTAGCTACAAACGGCAGCTCACTCGATTGCGCATATAAGATTAGTTTTCAATTATGTGCCTCAAAGTGGGCCAGAGGGCGTACCGAAGATACAAACGTTACGAACATGTCTATTTTCTAAAATGTATGGAGTTGAGTTGAGTTGAGTTAAGCGGTCGAGTGATTAATCATCCATCAGCTATAACGTCAATCCTATACAGTCCGCGCGCGAGTTGAAAGCCGAGCCTAGGAATGTGCTAGTACGGGACGGCACTATACAATGTAGTGCACACTGCAGGCGGGCGAGGAGAGGCGTGGCGCCCTTCACCTCAGACCCCGTCTGCATTCAACTCGCGCGTGGACTGTACACATGTGTTGATTGTCGACGATCGCTAACTTAGTGTGCCGGTAGGCACGTTTCGTAATTATTATCGATTCACTTTTGAGGAATCGCATCTAGACATCTCCGGTTGGTGACGATGTCCATCGTGATGAGGGCGAGAGAAATAACCACTTTGTCAGTCAGTTACAATCTAATTTAATTACAATAACACTTAATTAATACGCGGCTAGATACACGTACAGATAATGCCTAATCTAGATGCGATTAATCAAAAAGTGAATCGATAATAATTACGAAACGTGCCTACTGGCACACTTAGCATTGTACATCTTGACTTGGCCCCATGGAAAAAGTGAAACACAAACTGTAAGCCTGAGCAAGTAATTACCTAACAATCTTATTTACGAGTCTAACCCTCGATATTACATTACATTAGTTTGATGTTACAGCAAGATTGCCGAGCAAGTTGTATGTTTTCGCTCTGTCGGGGTAGGCCCTTTTCCATCGCTAAAGACGCGATGTCGGCCATTAAGTCGCATCTATTTCTTTGTAAAGATGCTTACGTTCAAATGCTTGGCAATGTGTTGCGGAGTTGAATATCGTCGGCAATATTGCTGCAAGATTGCCTTCAATATGCTTTTTTGTACCCCGTTTACTCTGGCCTTTTCATATTCACATCATTATATTTGCTTGTTGCCGCCCTTGCCGATCGAAGTCGTGGCCAATACTTACCCTTACCATGAGTTACAATTACCTTACTCGCTACTAAGTCGAATCCTCTGTCCCCATAGAGTGCGAGGGACAGAGCATTCGACTCGCTAGCGAGTACGGTAATATTGTAACTCGTGGTAAGGGTACAAACCAACCGTAATGCGAATATTCACGGTTGTCAATGGTTTTGACTAACAGAGCGGTAAATTAATTGGTCAAATCTGACTGTCTACTGAATGTTAATTTTCATCGTCATTACTTGAATCATTGGGCTGTGAAATTGAATGATCTACGAGTATGCACTTACGCATGAGGGTAATTTGAAATGCGTCATGAACTCTTGAATTTTCGCCAAGCCATACATCTTTGCCTGTAACAGATTAACAAACATTTATGATTATTATCGTCATCATATCAGCCTAAGCACTTCTGCTTAAGGTATAACCCTCACCCCTAGAATCTCTAAAGTCTGTTCCCATTCAGACTGCCAATGACAATAACTAGTATACCAGTGGCCTGTTTTATAAAGCTACAATTAACAGGTTACAAGTTTCCATTTGACGCAACCTTGACCAATGACGACCAGCCATTTGAGCAGTGTTGCCAGTTTAGACCTGTAAAATTGTTACTTGTAGCTTTATAAAACGTGCCCCTGACTGTAATTTTCTTTAGATAGAGGATGAAATTGTGATGAGAATAATGTTACCTCTAATTAGTTTACTAATAAGGTTGAGTACCGATATATTTATCATCATCATGGCATTATTATGCTGGGTGCGACAGACACGAAAACCTCTCATCAATCAAATCTATCACAACATCACTACATTTTCAACGTCAAAAATAAATAGTTCGGAAAAAATCTTTATGACAAAAATCTGTCAGTCTAATTGTATTTTAAACTAATATGCTTTTCATCAAAAAATACGATATTAAATACAGATCTACTACCTACCTCCAAATGGACATGAAGATAATGACTAAGTATGACCGTGCTCAAACATCACAAGTAAGTGATTATGGAGTAACAATGGTAAATTTATTTGTTTATATGAGTGACGGAACGAAAAGGTCCCGAATATACAATGGTTGGTATTACCATAGTACAAATAGAACGGTAGTTCATCTTCAACCAAAGGTATATGCGGCTTGCGCATGTGTGCGTGTAAGTAGTGGTTAAGTTACTCTATATCTGCCAAGTTTAAATGCTTTTTACCTACCTATTTCCATGACCTTTAAATTTATTTATGGCAACATTTTGACCCAATCATAAAATGAAGTGGACTTCGTAAACGTAACTATATAAGAGTAGTTATTAGGTGAAATATTCAAATAGTGGTACCTTATTTCTGTCCTGATTATATTTTCCAACCCATAGATTAACGTCGTGTTGGCCGTCGCTCAAGATGAATAAACTCTAAAAAAAATAGAGAATAATATTGACGGGAATATTTAAAATAAAATAAATAAAGACACACAATTGACCTAGTCCCAAACTAAGCTCTAGGCTTGTACTATAGGTACTAGACAACGATATAAATACTAATGTAGATAAATATACCTACCTAAATACTTAAATACATAGAAAACATCCATGACTCAGGAGCAAATATTCACGTTCATCACACAAATATCTGCCCTTACCGGGATTTCAACCCAGGACCTCTAGCTTCGTAGGCAGGGTCACTACCAACTAGGCCATCGCGTCGTCAAATGCTACTATAAAGTTAAGAACTATTCTACAACGTACCCGTGAGTCTAGATCCTCTCTTCTCACTGGAAGCCGCATGTACTTGTAATATATGTCTCCCCTGCGGTTCCTTAATATTTCAAACAATTTGTAGTCAGGTCGGCTGGTCTGCACCTAAATACAATTATATCAAATTTAACTTATGACCTATGACTCATTGATAGAGCATTTTTAATTATGAAATAATTTTTCTCTAAATTTTAAACTTTTAAAGAAATGTTTTTAGACACCACCATCTTTTTACCCGACTGCAGTAAAATCCAAAAGGAGGGTTATGTGTTTGACCTGTTTGTATGTCTGACTCTATGTTCCCTCGTAACTACTAAACGGCTAAACCGATTTTAATCAATTATACGTGTTTAGATTAGTCTTAACCACTAGAGTGTCATAGGCCATTTTAAAATGATTGAAAATTAAAATTGCGGATTTTTCGCGCCAAATTGCGCGGCTTGAAAATTAACATTATGTTGACGACATTATTTAAACGGCAGTTGGGTTTCAAAGCAACTTTTACGCACAGGGGGGTTATTATGACATAGCTATGGGGTGGTCGATAAAAGGAGAGAGCTATATAAATGCTATAGCTCTGTCCTTTACTCTCACCGTAAAATGAACTGCATAGCTATGTCATAATAACCCCCCAGTTCGTCAGCTGTCTACCGATGGTCATATCATCAGGCAGTAGGTAGACAGTTAAGCACAGCCGGTGACCGCGTTGCCACCTTCCGACTCCATAATCAGATCCATTCTAAAGACATTTTTTGACTGTCATCGGGTTTACATTTGGATCAAAACTTGGGCCTATTTCAATAATGATTATTGGTTTAAAATGTACTTGCATGATTTCAACATAACTTTAAACCCATAAACAGTAATATTATCAGAATATTAATATTACAAGCTTTTTAATAAACTTGACGTTTTAGCATTTTAGCAATTATCACGTCATTCGTGTCATTATTAAAGACCCCGAATTTTTTGAATCTTTCGGGCGTATAAGTACTAGTAAGTGGTACTAGTAGTAGTAAGTGGTAGGCAGGTAGGTAGTGTAAGGTAGGTAGGTAGTGTAAGGTAGGTAGGTTGTAGTAGTATAAGGTCGTAATTTTACCAAATGAACCCGAACCCTAAACACTTTTTTAAAGATATCTTGCTCTGTAAAAACGATATTTTACACTAAGAGCCACCACTTCGACAACTTGCCTCCCTCCTCTCTCCCTCCGGTATTGTAGGGAAGGTGTCCGGGTCATCCCATCCTAAGACTTTGTAGAAGTCTTTCCAGTCCTCGAAGGTTGCATCGTTACCTGTTGCAAAAAAAACGTTTATTTTCTACTTCTGTGATAATAGCCCAAGAAGTTACTGTGAAAAGTTCAAAATAGTTACAAGGTCGTCAATAATATGATTACGGTAAAATACCAGTCAAGTAAGAGTCGAACTCGCGCACCGTAGGTGTTATTATATTCCAATTCGAATTCGATTCCGAATCGAATCAGCGCGAGCCCAATTCACACTTGACCATTTGTTGTTTTTCTTCAGGGTCTGTAGGTACCTACTTATAATCATACCCAAATTGCTTTTGTGTGTTTTACCGTTTTTACGACATGACAGAAATGAAAATACGTTAAAAAAACCTTTTCATGCATGGGGGATCCCCTTTTGTTATTTTCCTTTTTTATTATTTGTTAATAAATCCGCCGTAAAAACACATGTCCTGAAAAAACAACCCGCTGTCTAGTACGGTTCAAAAGATACAGCTCCTTAAAGTTAGGATAGACGGACAGCGTAGGCTTATTAACAGGGTCCCGTTGGGCTAGCGTTCGGGTACGGAACCCTTTAAAGCCAGATAGGCTAAAAAAAATCGTAACAAAGTGCCAGATCGTCAGTCCGACTTACCTAATTGGATGTGGTCGTGGTCTAAGGCCGAAGCCACGTTGTCGAGACTTCTGATCCACTCGTCGATTTGAAGGAAGGAGCCGATCCTTCCTACCACCCTATCGTTCCAGCTGAGCGGCAGCTCGTAGACCCTCAGCGCCTCCGTGATCAGCACCAGGGGGTCCAGCTGGTTCACCGAGGACACGGAGCACTTCACCTGGAACCAGTAATTCTCAATTTTAAAATTAAAAAGCATATGTTCGGCAAACTGATATATGATATTATAGGTCATTTGGTAAGGATGGATGAAAGAAGATTGACGAAATACAGAGCGAAAGTGAGTGGAAGGATCGGAAGGGGTCATTGGCGTAATTTTTCGAATCAAATCGGAGAAATACTGGAAAAGCGCCGAATCTTAAGTACCTACCCGAAACCGACGTGTATGCATGACTCGATGTATGAATGTGGAAGAAGCGAAAGAGATTTGTTAGGACCGTAGCAGGTGGAAAGAAGTGGTCTTTGCCTACCCTTCTGGGAAACAGGCGTGATTTAATGTATGTACGATAGGCTAAAATGTGCCACCCATTCTGTAAGGTCCATTGGGATCTTAAATAAATGTCTGAGGGCAATTTTACACATTATTGAACTAGTCCCTAACTAAGCACCTGGCTTTACTAAGGGTATAAAGCAACGTGTCGTACTTATTGAAGTGGGTCTATACCGTCTGCTATAATTATTTTTAGTCATAATGTGTCTTAGGTCATAATTGTTTCTTTTTTTGGGATTTTTATGAATCAAACCTAACCTAACCTAGCGTTGTCAACGTGTTAGATACAAGTAGACAAGTTTACGGTTCCGGCAATATAAAAAATAAAAATATGTCTATCAATAATTGTGTCAACAGTGACATTATGACCAAAAAAATATGGGAAACTACCGGCTCCCTATTTAAGTTTATAGAAAATCTTCCAGATTCAGAAACATAAAATAACACTGCACCGAGCAAACGCCATTCGTCCGTGGCGCAAATTAAATAGGTCTGTACTAACCTGTATCTCCTGCTCGTGCTTACCTGTTTTACTTCGGCAGCGTATTTTCCTCTGGAATAAATGGCGTAAAGCTTGTTTTCTCGTGGCAGGGGCCCGCTCCGATGTCTATCAGAACAGCGACGTGGTTCTGACGAGTACTCTATAACTGGGACCAAAGAAAGCTATTTAAAAATAGTCAAAAACCCCCCAATATATTACCTGTGGCCCTCTCTACACAAGACGCATTCTACAAACGTTTCGTTATCGAAAATGAGGATTGACGTAAGGTGCCACGGTCGCGTCGAGGGCTATTGCCAACTCTACATAATACATTTTGAAAGTTTTCGAGAATTGTTTACGTTGGCGTTAAGCATCTTTTCTCAGGCTCCTTATATCATTATCTTAAACGGCTTTATCGATTTTTATTGATCTTAGCTAAGAACCAACACATTAAACTTTTCGACCCACATATTTATCATTGAATATTTAGCGTTCAGTCCCTATCAGGCGCATTCGTAACATTTTCCCCAGTGAAGCTGTTTTTTTTACTCCGCTCTTACGAGTAAACCTATGACCTTTAATCCTAGTAAAAAAAATTAGGTCCTGTAACATAAAAAGTTGACGTCGAGTCGTATCAGGCCCTAAAAGAAAAGGCTCTAGAAATATAGTCATGGAAATTGCTCTACCGACAAGAGCCTAATTCTTAAAAAAAGAAGAAGAACATAAAAAGTTATTACTTTCTAAAAACGGCGTATTTCGTAGGTACGATACTCGTTATCAAAACCTATAGGGTATTTGTCGACGACCTAGGGCTTTGAAACTTGGCATCGAGGATTTCAATTGGCACTGACTATGCAAGTACGCACTTGTGATACTTTTGCCTCGTGGTTTAAAAAAGAAATAGCTTACATAGTGCGAAGTATGCCAGGAACGGTGGCCGCGTGCCGATGCGCGTGCGTCACGTCCTCGGCGCTGCTGGCGCGGCAGCTGACCCAGATGTGCAGGTCGTATAGTCAAGGACTTTAATTGTTATGCCACTATGGAACCCTGTCATAATGAAAGCGTCAAACTACATGAAAGAAATTACGCAAAAAAATAATGATTAACGTTATGCGACAGTGTTCCATAGTTGCATAACAATTAAAGTCCTTGACTGTACGTGTCCACGCCATATAGTGAGATTATAAAATAGCTTACATGGTGCGAAGTATGCCAGGAACTGGTCGCACTCCAGGTGCTGGCGCTCTAGGTGCAAGGTGACCCGGCGCCGCAGCAACAGGTCCATGGTGGCGGCGTGCCGCTGCGCGTGCGTCACGTCCTCGGCACTGGCGCGGGAGCCGACCCAGATGTGCAGGTGGTACGTGGCCACGCCGTATAGTGAGATTCTGGTCTGAAAGAATGAAGATTTTTAGTAGACTGCCGAAGGAGGGATGGTTTTTGACCTGTGATACTCTTTTCTTGATCTGAAATGAAATATTTTCAACTAAAATACTTTTAGGTTGAAATTACAGGATTACAGGTAACGGCGTGTCTTCCCGTAGAAGTCATAAAAGGCGACTAAGGGAATAAAGCCGTGTACGAGTAGTATTGTTAGGCGATGGGCTTGCAACCAGTCACTAATATAAGTACAATGGTAAACATCTTAGCCTGATTGTGCAAAATGTGGTTATAGAATTGTCAACAAGTTGTTAGAGTTGTTTGTTAATTCTGTAGCTCTGCCTACCCCACTCTGGGAATGAAGGCGAGAGTGTATGTAAATGTATGTGGGTAAGGTTAGTTAGTTTATAGTAATTCGATCGTTTGCCACTCGAAACAGACCCGTATGTATGGTTGTTTGTTCCCTCGCAGAGGCTGAACAAGCGAAGCATCGTTAGATTGTCTTCTCTCAGGCTGTATCTCATGAGCCGTAATAGGTAGAGTTAAATTTTTTACAGAGTGTATTCTATTGCCACCTTAACAAATAATAAAAACAATATAAATTTAGAAATTGACGACACGTTAGTCTAGTTGGTAGTGACCCGGCCTATGATGCTAATGGTCCCGGGTTCAAATCCCGGCAAGGGCAGGTATTTATGTGATGAACGCTAGTATTTGTTCCTGAGTTTTGCATGTTTTCTATGTATTTAAGTAAGTACTTCTCTATATTAAGTAAGTGTATCGTTTTTTGGTGCCCATTGTATAAGCCCAGAGCTTAGTTTAAGTGTCAGATTGTTCCCAGATATCAAATTTTAATTTAATTTAAGGTAAAGGCTCGATCTTAATGTTATACGACGGTACAGATCCTTGCATGTGAGAGTCCGATTCGTGCTTGGTTAGTGTTTCAAATCTTATTTTTTAATTAAGTATTGTTATTTACGATTACTTTTTGTTACATATTTAAATCGTCTTTATGTATCTGTATCCTTTATTCTTTTTTTTGTGAGGTGCTCAATAAAGTGTATTGTACTCGTCTTATGTTGTATTGTGTTGTATGAATACCTCTAGCACCAGGCACACCTCATCTTCGTGTAGGATTCTCGAGTTGACAGGACGAGAAGGCAAAGAATTCTGAAAAAAAGACATACATTATCAATACAAAAAAGTAAATATAAAGAAAAGTGACAGAAATAAATAAATGGGAAAATTACATAAAGTTGTTAAGTTGTATGAAGATATAGTTTGTCCATCATGGTAATCGAGTCTCAAAGATATTTTCCGGTTTATCGAGACGAGTTGAGACGCTTTGCTCAGCAGTGGGACACAAATCAGGGCTGAAATTCTAGGCCTTAAAAACGTTTTAATAGCTCGTATTTACTGGACAGTAATGGCGGCCGAGTTAAAACAATACCATAACAGGTCAAAGACGATATGGTTCTTACCCTTTAGAATAGAAGCCAGGCTAATAGAAAGAAGAAGCTTGGCTTAAAAACTGGTAGTCTAAAATCACATATCAAAAATAGAGTAATAAACTAAAACATTAAATCTAAGAATGGTCCCTGCGGCATTGTACCGAAGATGGTGGCAACATTTCCTCGTTGAATGGCTCAACTTATTCGTTGAGCGAGGAAACTGCCAGCTCTTCGGTCTCCAGTGACGTCAGTGAGTCTCTTTGACAAATCCTTAAAAAAATTATATTCTCGGCCGAGACCACTATATTTGCCAGTCTTAATGTTTTCGGCAGGGACCATTCTTAGATTTAATGTTTTAGTTTATTTTTCTATCTTTAATATTAGATTTAGTCTTATTTAATATTAGTTTTAATTTTCAGTTAAAATAGAGTACATGTTTTGCTTTTTGTTTCACCGGTTTATGTTAGGACATGGAGAAGGCAACGAGTATGTACAGTCAGTCAAAAATGTCGTCCACCACCCTTAAACGGTTCAATTAATCAATTTCGGACGTAATAATAGTTTAAAATAATTTTACAAAGTTACAGAGAAATATTCATTTAGATCATAAAAACTTTTGCTTAGTAACCATTCCTTAATTTTCCTTTTAAATTCCATTCCATTTAGTGAATTAATATATTCTGGCAATTGATTAAATATACTAATTCCAGAAACATCAGTGTTTTTTTTAAGTATATTGCTAGAAGAACAACAGTTAGTTAAGTTTAAGGTTAAGGTTGAGGTTGAGAAGCGCGTGAAACTAACCGCATGTGCTTCTGAGTCCACTAGAGAAAATACTCTTTTACCGAAAATTTTCCTTCGCGTGGAGTTACTTATTTATCTAATAAGTCCATGGGAGTGTCTATAAATAACTTAACAAGAGAGAAGCCATTAAAAAAAATGTTTGAGGTTAGGTATTATTTGTACTGGGTCAGGATTGAATTATTTCTTCCTATCCTCCACCACCACCACCAGCACCAGCTGAGTTCGCTCCTTCGCTGCAGTAATAGTACATTACTTAACAAGGGCTGTAAAAGAAAGAAAGCCCGAAATCGCAGGTATTTGAGACCCGAGCCGTAGGCGAGGGTTGTAAATATGCGATAGAGGTCTTTCTTTTTTACTGCCCGTGATGAGTACACAATTTTACGTCTTCACCTGGCCACAATGCGAGTTTTACCGTGCGCGCAGCGTGCGATAAAACTCACATTACGGCCAGGTGTTACGTGAAATGTTATTTTTGTTATAAAAGCTATAATAATTGTGTCCTGCAGCAATAAATACTTTTTCATTTCATTTTCATTTTATTTTCTATTGTTTTAAATATTAACTTAACTAGAATGCTTGTAGTTACTCTTATTTGTTAATAAATAAGTAAGTACCTACCTTTATTATCCAAAATTCGATGTCTTCTTTCGTACCGGGGGGTTCGAAAAACAAGAATCTGTCTATCTCCTTCATATTTATGCATTTACACTGCGATATAAATATAGTGATGGATGTAAACTCTTATATAGTGACTGCGGACCTGAAAAAATACAAAAATACAGCTTTAAATGCAAAGATACCTATCGAAAAATATATATGTATATTTGGGTCCCCTGACCCAAAATAAAAATCACTTAACACTAACTTAAACGATTTTTGAAAACTGTCAAAATGTATATAGATTTGACATAAGCGCTTGACGTGACCGTCCGGCAGCTTAGGTCTATAATATATGTAGATAACGACGAGGATTTCGATTTCGATAGAGATGATAAAGTTCGCCGAATGCGTCTTGTCTAGGGCCAAATGTTATATAGAAAAAACGGTCTGATAATAATACCACCTTCGGATATTTTTAGAATTCCGTACCAAAATCTAAAAATCCTGGTCTAAAGATAATTATTTATATTGTTCGCAAAAATAAAATGTAGTTGACAAATTTTAAAATTGCTGAAAAAATATCAAAAATCGTAAAAATGTGCATTAAAATTAAGGCTAGACAAAATGCACATTATTGCATAGAACGCTCTTGACCGGTTTTTGTAAATGGGCATGTTTTATATCGTAAGTAGCGACCCGAGGGCTTATTGTCTAACGCACTCGCAATTGCAACCGGCTTCAAAGTGGAGCAATTGTTTTTATTTTATATGCAGACAAGCCTTCGATTTTCAAAACGATCGTGATTGCGAGTGCGTTAGAAAATAAGCCCTCGGATCGGGCTAGGTAAGGGAGTATGTTTATCGTTGCCTAGTACCCATACTGCCCTGCTACGGAAAAAAGGCACATCTGCTATATGAACTGTCTTGCAATTCCAACCTTATTAACCCTTGAGAGTTTAATATGCTTCTATGAATTAATTGCACTTGTCTATTACCCATAATACGGTCGACCTAATAAGTAGTGGTACACTTTAGTGCTTTGTCATAGTGAGGTCATGTTTGAACTGCGGGACTAATATGTCAAGGGTGTTATAGCGACAAGGTACTAAATTGTGCAGCTACTTATAAGGCCCACAGTACAGTCAGCGGCAATAATAAGTATATGATCCAACATTGCGCTTAAAAATATCTGACACGCTCTTATGCCTCTAGTAAAAAAAACGTGCCAGATATTTTTGAGCCCAATGTTGTCTAATATATTATTGATGGTGACTGTACAAGCCTGCAGCTTTGTTATGGGATTTGGTCAACCTGTGTGAGATTGTCCTCTAATATTAACTTATCCTACTTTATATATAATATTATAAATGCGAGTGTTTGTGTGAGTGTTAGTTTGTTACTCCTTCACGCTGCAATGGCTGGACGGATTTAGATGAAGTTTGAAATGGAGATAGCTTATTCCCTGGATAAACATATAGACTACTTTTCATCCCGGAATATTGAAAGGATCTCGAGGGAATAACCATAATCGAAATCTACGCTGACGAAGTCGCGGACAGAAGCTAGTTTATTATAAACGCAGCTGTCTCGTGCATGTGCGTGTGTCGTCTCCTCTCGAGACGGTAACGGGTTCTTTCTGCATACTGCAGTGTTCAAAGGTTACTGCGCAGCAAACGCGACCAGACAGACGTCACCTACGTCACTAATATGCATCCGGTTCGGAGTTTATACCTGACTGCATTTTGGGGATATGTACGGTCAGCCTTATACGTAGCTAGCACTTTAGTGCTTCGTCACTTTAACGTCTTGTTTGAACACCTGCACTAATCTGTCACATAAGGTTTGCAATTCGGTGAGCTATATCAGTTACTTTAGTTTTCTTGCGGACACCTAGCATAGCTCTTTCCATCGCCCTTTGAGTGACCTTGAGCCTTCTTATGAGGCCTATTGGGAGCGACCACGTCTCAGATCCACCTTAAGTGGCAGTGGGCGGGACACATTGCTCGTAGAACCTATGGACGTTGGAGCGGGAAGGTTCTAGAGGAGCGACCGCGAACCCGCCTTCCATAAGCTGGACCGACGATCAATCAATCAATCAATCAATCAAACAATCACGATCTGATAAAGGTCGCGCGAAACCTCTGGATGACAGCAGCAGAGGAAAACCTTGGGAAAGGCCTTTGTCCAGCACTGGACGTCTTGCGGCTGATGATGATGATGATGATGATGACTAATCTGTCAAAGGCGTTAAAGCAAGAAGGTACAAACGTACCTACCTTATAAGGCCGACTGTAAGAATGTGTTTAGGGTTCTGCAGTCAATAAAGACACTATAAGTTTCGCCACGTCCGTTTGTCCGTCTTTCTGCGGTTCAGAGACTCTTGGTACTAAAAAGCTGTAAGTTACGCCGAAAATAAGGTAAAATAAACACTGAAAAAAAAATCGGTTGTCTCCTATATTATTAAAGGTAATTTCTGTTTTACATTATGGCATCGAGTGAGTTACATTAGATAGCTCTTAAAAAATGTTATTAGGGACAATTTTTTAGGTTTGGGTGACCGTAAGTTATTATTATTTAAGTTAAACTCTCGTCATTTAGAAATATACTAGATTCTACTGGTCTGACGTTAGGCAAAGTGAACCTAACATCTAGTCTTCTTAGCATTGAGTCGCAAATTGTTACTAGTAAACCAATTAAGTACTTTACCTAGCGTGGCGTTTATCCTATTTACTGTATTCGACGGATTTTAGGTCTACCTTGAAAAATAATGATGTATCGTCAGAACACAGCACAATATCACATAGGTTATCTACTGCAGCGTGGGCTGCATAATCTTGGGTACCTACAGCAAATAATTATGTCATTCCTGGACTTTGGACGAATTGGGATTATTCATATTTTTACAATTACTCTAATTCGAAAACCATTTCGAGAAATGGGGTTTTAAAGCCGTTCTTCATTATTAAGTTTTTGAAATATTTATCTATTTCGGATATTTGGACAAAAGTATGTTTAACCTTTGTTTGACTTTCGTTTTCGGCTTGAAGCCCTCCTAGGTGTATCTTACGGATTAGGCGAAAACCGCTTGAAATAGTATGTTTTAATACATTATTACAATCACTTTTTATCATTAGATATTATTTAATTGTTGTAATTTATTAGAAAATGCCAGCTCAAAATTAAAATCATCATGTCATCCATAAAATGTCTGCTAAATAAATAAAGGTATTCAAACAAAACTATTTGGTCAAATACAAAATTAATGAAAATGGTCTCTTAAAATTACCTATTCTTTCAAATTATAATATAAACACCGTGAGCTATTTTTTTGGTCTATCCCAATTGTAATAATAGTTTATTTTAAAACATATTGCTTTTATCATCAATATATAGGTACGAATAAGTGTTATATGATTCATGGAATTATTTATGACGTAACTTATCAGACTTATTTCAAGATTATACGGTTATCGCGGTCAGTGTCTCATTTATAACAAGTGTAATGTATTTCGTTAAGATATAGATTAGCAAAACAAATAACAAGAATCAATCACATACACATTAACCTAGTCTTGAACTAAGCAACGATAAATATACTTAAGGATCAAATTAAAACACAAATTACTTATTGCGTAAACATTTCAAAAATACTGGTGGCTTTTCAAGTAGGTATTACATGGTGTAGTTAGGAGGGCTTTCTAAAAACTGACTTAAATCACTTACTTATACCTAGAGTAACATACCTATATAAAAACTATTCAACAATACGCTTTTATATACTAGATTCTATCGGTGATTAAAATTAAAATATTCAATTAGTATTGACATTAAAAATTAGTTCAAATTATAAAAACATTTGCTTATGAGAATAGCACTAAGTACTAATACGATACTTAAGTAGAGAAATAAATATTTACATAGAAAGTTAGTTTTTTTAATTAAATAATGTAGAAAGAGTGGCAACAAAATGATTACTTGTAGAAGTGTGAAGGGGTTACTACTTATCTTGCGCAATAAAGACAATGGGTGCGTATCGATCGATATAACAACAAATGATATATTATTGGTTAATATAACTCTCAATTATATAAGACAGTACTGATATAAAAAATATGACATATTCTTGTAGTATATCAATTATTATTTGGTATAATAACATTACATCAGGTACAGCGTACATTTGATAAAGGTATAAATTTCTTATATTTATTTAAACACTATTTTGCACAAAATTAAAAAAGTATACAAAAGGCGGACTTAATGCTACAAGCATTCTCTTCCAGTCAACCTTAAGGTGAAACAGAAATCAAAAAGTAATTATGTGCAATAAATTGACAATCTTAATAATAATGTTTAAGTTCGTTTAATGTAATGTATTATAGTTATAGTCTTCAAATCAAATTTAGGTTTAAATCGTAGGGTTAGGTTAGGTTAGTGTTGCGTCAGAACCCGAAACCGCCGAGAAATAGGAGCCCTAAAACAGTAAATATATGAATTATTATATTTATCATAAGTTCATTATACCAATGGTTTATACACAATGAAATTACATCAACTGTTGTTATACTAATAGAGATCTTTATTTAAGTGTAAACATAAGTAGATACATATTTAATATAATACAATTAAAAGTTAAAACTAAACTTATTTAAATTAAAATAAAAACTAAGCTACTCAAATATAAAAGACGTATACTAATTAATATACACTTTGAGTGATATATCCCTTGACATTACACACCCGCTGGCGTTATATTTAATTAGTCAATAAAAAGGAACGTTCCACTTGAACGTACTCAATCATGACATTAAAAGTCATATTTATACATTCATTGAATTGACACTGAATACATACCGCAGTTAATTACTATTATTCTACTTTTCTCACTATCATTCGTCGCCTTTAATTTTAATTTCAATGTCAATGTCTTATTCAGAAAATATAAAGGTTACTGACCTTTCACTACAAGTATTCGAACACAATGCGATAATTGGAACTGCGAATAAACAAACTATGACCTTGAGACGTTCGGATCTACGCTACACATTTAAATTTAAAAAAAAAATGCACTGTCACTGTTAACTTCCACAGTAATATTAATAAACTGACTTTAATAATTAATTTGTTGACACTGTATTGTTTCAAGGTTATTTTGTTTGTGCACGCGTTGGCGCTGCGCGGGAGCCGATTCTATACTGACGGTGAGTCAACGTGAATTCGATAAAGTTTTCCTTGAACGGAATCGCAAAAAAACGTATCCAGGACAGGATATTACTGGTTTTGAGAGAATGCATAGTAAGTAACTGCGTAGTATTAAGGTTGCACTTTTAAAGTTAAGTATGTGATGACTTTAATGCCTAAGAAAACTTCTTCTTCTTCTTTTTTTGACGAGCTCTACAAATTAAGATGTCTAAAGTTGTTGGTACTATAAAATAAATGAATAATCAGGAGACTGTCTTACACAAATTGACCTAGTCCCAAACCAAGCTCTAGGCTTGTACTATGGGTAGGTACTAGACAACGAGAAACATGCTTATATAGACATACTAGCTATCCGCGCCCGGCGTCGTGTGTGTCGAGGGTGTGTTTTTTTTTTCATAAGAACTTTTTGCAATATACTTTCCTTCCTATTCTCAGACCTACTGAATATACAAACAAAATTTTATAAGAATCGGTCAAGCCATTTCGGAGGAGTTTTGTTACCAACACTGTGACACGAGATGTTTTATATGTATATTACATGCATTCTTAGATACAAACATCCAAGACTAAACCAATACTCAAGCTCATCAAACAAATATTGGCCCTTTACAGGATTTGAACCCGGGACCGCTAGCTTCGTAGGCTAGGCTGCCAACTACGCTAAACATGTCGTCTGTGTATATATTTTAATACTCCTAGAACTCTTTCATATTAAAAGTATCAGGCCCCGAGAGATTAATTACGTCTAAATTATTAATTGACTTTCTGCGACAGGGTTCCGTAGTGGGTATACCACTAGACCGTTCTCTTGAGCTGTAGTTATAGACCTTTACTTTTTACTAAGAATATTGTAATAATGTGACTCACAATTTCGAAATATTTTGAGTAATAAGTGAAAGTCAGGTTTTATGTCGTCATCGTTATAAAAAAAACCAATAATAAGGATAAAAACACAGAAAATTTGGTAAAAACCCTCGGTTTCCTCTAAATAGTCTTAGAATTATTGTAATATGCTCGCAACGTAAACAACCCATTCGAGGTCATTGGGACAGTCACCAGCAATATAACATCATCGCACGTTGTGCTAAAAACATCTGACAGGCTTTTATACGTGTAGTAAAAAAGTCCAGTCTAATTTATTGACGACGCGTGTAGCCTAGCTGGTACCCTGCCTTAGAAGCTAGCGGTCCCGGGTTCGAATCCCGGTATGTGGTATTCGTGTGATGAGCGAGAATATTGGCACATTGGTTCCTAGTAATGGTCGTATTTCTCTTCTTTCTCTATACAGGGTTAAGAGCTTAGGTTTTAGGGTTTAGAGTTTAAGGTTTAGGGTTTAGGGCTTAGGGTTTAGGGCTTAGGGTTTAGGGTTTAGGGTTTAGGGTTTAAGGTTTAGGGTTTAGGGTTAGAGTTTAGGGTTTAGGCGATTATTCCGTAAATACAAATACAAATACAAATTTATTTATTCTCTTATTAAATATACAGTCTTACAGTATTTATTCAACAGGAGTAAATACATAGCAATGTTGTAGGTGTAATATTTAACAAAGAGTTATGTGAGATAACAATACAGATAGTTCTGGCCCCTGTAATAGGCTTAGCCTGTCTCGTAGGTAACCAATACTTCACACGAAAAGTTTGAAAGATTCCTTATATATTTATGTAACATAACAGAAACAACAAATATAACAGACTAGAGGACGCCTGCGACTTCGTACGCGTTGAATTAGTTTCCCGCTACTCCCCACATTTCTTCCCGTTGGGGGTCGATTTTCGGAAAATCCTTTCTTAGTGCTCACTTACATCATGAAAGGAACCCCTGTACCGAATTTCAAGTTTCTAGGTAGGTACAGTAGTTTCAGCTGTGCGTTGATATATAAGTCAGTCAGGTTTGCCTTTTTCATTTATAGATATCAAAAAACCAAGGATTAAAATCACATTTTATCACATTAATAACTTTTTTTAAATAAAAGTAGTAATATTAAAAATATTAAGTTTAAACGCTCCCATACCCATATAGTGCGACGTTCCTTGCGGCTGTAATTTCCCTACCCTAAGAAATAAAACTGTTTAAGATTCATAATTTACACGAATAAACTGTAATAAATAAAACAATTCATGAATCATATGATAATGGTGAAATGACTAGGCCTTTTGAACTAAAGCCTCACAAGTCTCTCATCGAGCGGCCACTAAATATGGAGGGTTTGAAGTTAATATTCTTTCAGGTTTTATTTAAAAAAAGTTATTGATGTGATTTGACTCATTGGGTAACGTACTTTCGATAATCGCCTGGCTACAATTAACGATTACCCCCTGGGGTGTGATCATCTCAGCAACGACGAACGGACGGACGAACGAGTGAATGTCCAAGCAGCGAGTTTAAGTAATTCCGTCAGAGGGAACAAAACACATTTTAGCGCGTGTATTCAATTTGGCGGCTTGGCTTCTCGAACGTATAAGGCTGCCTAATTGAGAATGCACGCGCTAAAATGTGTTTTGTTCGCTCGGACGGGACTACTTAAACTCGCCGCTGGGCTATCGCTCGTTCGTTCGACCGACCGCCGTTTTAAGAGTATAAAACCCCTGTATAAGATGATTATAGTTTGGGACGACGTTAATTTGTGGGAGATTGTCCTCAGTCCTCTGGAATTTATTTTAGAGTCCTGTAATTAATACTATATTTTCTTATTGCAGGCGACTGTACAGAAAACCAAATGAATAGTGCTATTATGGAACTGTGGCAAAGTGACGTAATGAAACCAATTCCAAGTAGCTTGTAAATACTGTTATTCTGTTTACTTTACATAATCTTTTTCTTTTATACTTATATTATAAAACAAAGTCACTTTCCGCGTCTGTCTGTCTGTCTTAATATTCCATAACCCCTCCTAAACCACGCAAGGGATATTTTGCACAGATTATTTTTATATATAAAAAAATCTGGATTATTTACAGATGTTGCAGAAAACTCACATTAACAGAAGCAAAGCGAGGGTGGGTCGCTAGTTACTTAATATTTAAAATTATCTTTGTATTCGAAAACACGCAATACCATGAAGTTGTATGTATGTCTCTTTATCCTTCAGTTATCCTTAATTTGTAGCGAAACAAGGCTCCATTCACGATTCACTATCACATCATATACTGAATGAGTAACGACATAAACCGCAAACTTGTCAACGATTACGACTAAAACGAAATAACTCAACACGTGATCCATAGCAATTTAAAACTAAACACACGTCAATAAAGTTTCAAATAGGATAAACTGGTTGCTACTTTTTAAGTGTGTTGTTACCAAAGAACGATTTAATGAATACCTAAGTCATGACGCAATGTCTAGACGGCCTGTGGATTCCTTTAGAGTACTTAATTTTAGAAGCTGTCCCTTTTACCCTGCAGTTAATAACCGCCGGAAAGAAAGGGATAGCGTTAATGTTATTTCAACTTTCGACTTCGCGAGTAGAGAGGGTTCTGGTATGAGATAAATTAACTTCGAATTTGCATAGTAAGTGTAAACAAGTACAGTCACCAGCAATAATAAATAAGGTTAACTGGAAGAGATCCCTTAAAGGGAAAAAGTTCGCCTTTGTACGTTTTGTGTTTTTGTCTATTTTGTTGTTTGCTATTTCCCATTTTGTACAATAAAGTATTTTACATATAAACATAAGAAAAATCCACTTGCAAGGGAAACGGACACTATTTTTTTTCATTTAGATATAGATTAAAATTACACTGTCAGAAAATGAGAATGCAAGAAGTATTATTTAAAAGTTAAAATAAATGTTTTTGTATTAAAAAAACCTTATCTATTTTCTGACACAATATGTTTTTAAACTACATTTTCAAGACTAAAAATAAAAAAGGCACTAACCGGGAATCGAACCAAATAGTCTTTTTCCGAAAAAACACATAGTTTTATTGCTGTAACTTATATAGTGTAAGTTGTAAAGAACGATTGGTATTGCATATTAATAAACAAAAACCTAAGAATTCGCAAAAAAACCATTCCTGGGTTTGATTGTATTTATTCCAAAATAAGGCCTTTGTTCCTAACAACAGCTTAACCTCAGTCTTATTTATAGTTTCATAATTTCCCATACTGACCCATTTGGATTGCCCATCCAGGAACTCTATTCCAAACGGTAAAACCATATTAGTCATGATTACTATTGACGTGTTAGTATTGTTTTTAACTCAGCCGCCATTACTGTGACGTAAATGATGTATCAAAATGTTGAAATTACGGGAACACAAGATTTTACCGTGTTTCAGAGTTTAAGAAAATTGCATGAGACATTCGTGGCAAGCAAAAAAAAACATCAATCACTGTTTAACTTGGTAAGGCGTCATATCTACGGATCAACCTACTTTAGAAGTTAAGATTTAATTAAGTTCTTCTAGTCTTGTTAGTAAAATTTGTTATATCTACTGTTCGGTCTAATTCTATTATGAATATTGTTGCACTCCTGTTATTGAAGTACACGTTAGATGTGATCCCTATTCATTCAGTTACACAATGTATAAATAAAATAAATAAATATTAGGGGACAATGTCACATCTATTGACCTAGTCCCAAACTAAGCTCTAGGCTTGTACTATGGGTACTAGACAACGATATAAATACTTATATATAGAAATATATACTTAAATACCTACATAGAAAACATCCAAGACTCAGGAACAAATATTCGCGCCCTAATTGCCCTTACCGGGATTTGAACCCAGGACCGCTAGCTTCGTAGGCGGGGTCAATCAACTAGGCCAGCGCGTCGTCGTCGTAGCCTTGTAATTTGTTGGTGTGCCAATTATTAAATAAAGAAATATACAGGGTCTGTATTCTACGCGCGAAATAAGATTGCTTTTTACATTGTTATCGTATCGTCAACGTTATGATAAGTCCTATTTGCTTGACAGTAATGGTGGCCGAGTTAGAAACAATTCGATAACACTTCAAAGGGATAAAAGTTCGCTTTTGTACTTGTTTTATTTATTATATTGCCTGCGTTTTGTATTTCTTTTTTATTCTTGTACAATAAAGAGTATAGGTATATACATACATACTTTAAATGCGATATTGTTTAAGCCAATAGAATAAAAGCCCAGGTTAAAAGCAAGCCCATATCTACGATCTTGACTGCCTAACCTAAGATTGTCTTTTTTTCTACACGTGAAATGGAATTCCAATTCTCTAGAAAAGGGAAAATGTAAATGCAGAGTACGCACAAGGGAAGGGAGGGTTCCTAGCGTCGGAACCCCCTGTTATCCATCGCAGGGGTCTGTGTCAGCAGACCGCCCCCATCGTGAGGACAGGGACGATGTTGGGGACAATTTGTTTAGAACTTGCAGTAGGAAGATTGTTTATTTTAGGGAAAACACATTGATAATTAATCTATTTACCTGCTGCCAAGCAATAGTATTCGCATTGTTGTGTTCCGGTGAGGAGGTAAGACAGCCAAAATGATTAGTTTAAGGGCATTTTATTTATCTTAGTTGTCAGAGTTGGCAGCGTTTACAGTCTCCGGATTGCAGTCTGGAGATTGGAAATATCTTCTCGTCTCCTTGGCATAATCAAGAAAATATAAAGAAATCTGGTTTTCGCGCGAGACATCGATAGCCCCGCACAGTTTCAAATAAAAATAACTTATGAATTGCAAACTCCTGACTATTTCTGTGCAAAAATTAAGTCTATCTTAGGTTCCGTTGCTACCTGAGAAGGAAATACCTGCGAGCCAGTTTTACATGTGTAAGGATTAGACACACAAAAGTACCAAAAAAGGTCATACAAAACTGATGTCGACATTTTTTAATGTGAGCATTGTTGTTAGTCAAAATTAATAATTAGGATTACGACTATTAGGATTAATTCGTTATGTATGTATGTAATAAAAACAATATAATGAAGACAAGATTAGAATGTACAAAGGCGAACTTATCCCTTTAAGATATCTCTTACAGTTAACCCTTGAGAGATAGAGAAAAGTGAATGGCTGCGTACCGAGTAGGCAAGTCTACACATTTATTTGGGAAAAGAACATACAAATTTAACTGACTAATAAAACCTAACTATTAAAAATTAATACATCGTGATTGAGAGACATCTAAAATACCAGACCAATTAATGACCGAACTCTACTTAATGCTAGCGTAACCTGCATAACTTAAAACATAATTTATATCATCATAAACTCACGCCTTCATTCCCAGAGTGGGGTAGGCAGAGCCACAGACTCACCAACAACTCCAAAAACTTGTTGATAATTCTGTGACCACAGTTTTGATAATTCTGTGACCACAGTTTCAACATATTTATATCACGTTTAAATTAAGAAAAATATATATGGGACAATCTAACACAAATTGACCTAGTCTCAAACTAAGCTCTAGGCTTGTACTATGGGTTACCTACCCATAGTACAAGCCTAAATAAACAACGATAAACATACTTATATAGAGAAATACATACTTAAATACAAAGAAAATATCTAAGACTCAGGAACAAATACTCGCGTTCATCACACAAATACCTGCCCTTACCGGGATTTGAACCCGGGACCGCCAGCTTCGTAGGCAGCGTCACTACCACCTACGCTAACGTATCGTCGTATGTTCTTATTATATTAATTTTAACACAAAATTCTGTACTTATTTTACACATGTTTTTTAACTAGTAATATCCTAGATGCAATAATGACCCGAGCTAAACTTAAACCTCGATTTCCAATATCAGAAAATAAATAAAAGCTGCAATAGCGTCGCGCTCGGGTAGCTTTCTGAAAGCTCCACCGAAAGTGTGGGGTTAATGCGATTTTTTACGTCTGGGTGATTTTTCCGGCAGATTATTGAGTGGGACATAGTTAAGGGTAATACAGGGGTGATTATACTCACGAAAAACAAAAGAAATTCAGTTATTTCATTACATTTAGACATTTTCCTTCTTTTCCACAGCTGGCCTATTGCCTAACGCACTCGCAATCGCAACCGGCTTCAAAGTGGAGCAATTGTTTTCATTTTGTATGCAGACAAGCCTTCGATTTTCAAAATGAAAACGATCGTGATTGCGAATGCGTAAGACAATAAGCCCTCAGATCTCAAAGAAGGAGTCGCTTTAAATTGGGAATTTTCATCTTTAAATAGTTAGGTACTAGTTATTTTATATGGACCCCAATAGATGTGATATCGAATGAAAATATTGGTATATACTATATTTATAAAAGAAAAAATTGACTGTCTCATTGACCAACGCACTGCCTAAACAGCTGGACCTAGGGACTTGAAATTTGAGGGGATATTCCTTATGTACCGTAGGGGTGCACTAAGAGGGGATTCAAATAGGAAAGTAGGTTAAAAGTACCGGTTTCGGCCATCTTTACACCGTTTTTGGCCTCTCAAATTTTTAACTAATATGTAAAGCATTATGAATTTACAAACATATTTCTTTATTTTATCTTTAAAGTAATCTTAAGTCTTAACTATTTATGAATATTATTTTTAATTTTACAGTATTTTTGATGCTCATTGTAACCTTAATTGACCAAAAAGGGTACAATGGCAACAGACGCTACTTCTACCCTAAAAAAAAAAGATAAAGATAAAAGATCTTTATTCAGTAAGTAGGCCGCACGGGCACTTTATACACCTATATAGGGAAACTAATTCTACGCGTACGAAGTCGCGGGCGTTCTCTAGTTTAGTAATATAAATTTGGCTAGTGTACCTAACCTTCTAATAAGATCTAACAAAATATCGTCCCCAGCCTTATCCTAATGACACTTAAGGCAGGTTCGGCGTCCACTCGCGACGTAGAGCGCCTTATCTCAACGACTTCCACAAATCAGCGCAAACGATTCCCATTCGGCTATTATTACCAAATTTGCGAACATTACCGAGAAAAAGGGTTTATTGTCACCTATTCAGAGCTGACTGTGTTGATTTGTTATTCCATAAAGAAGAGATGTTGACGTCGAGTCGATGCTAGCCACGAGTTTTATATTCAAGCGAGAATGACACTTTACGTATTTAATATTTCCTAAACGGACCCTTAAATCTAAAAATTGATAATAACATGTAACTACATAATGATTTTTAAGTGCCATCGAATAATAGGTACTTCGCTAGATGTCCTATTGTAAAAAAAACTTTTGCTTTACAGATGTCTTCAATTTTCAAAATTTTATTTTACATCTTTGTCAGCGCCATTTTAATCTATAACTATGCCAAATTACAGCTTTTTACTATAAAGAGTCTCTGAGTAAAACCACCGAATCAAGGCCAGGCGGACAGTCGGACATGGCGAAACTATAAGGGTTCCTACGGACCGTTAGTGTGACTACGGAACCCTAATTACTAATTATGTAGTAAGACTATATATTTTTTGTAAATAGGATATGATTAGGAACCACAATATTTAATTACCTATTTGGTATGGTTGATAGTATAGTGGTGTCAATCCACGAAATACCGCTCCACTATATACATAATTTTATGCATATGAAAACGTGCAACGTCAATTTGAGTTGTCCCTTTCTGTCAAATGCAAATGTAACGATGACTGATAAGGACAAAGCATATTAAAGCACACTTTTGCTATAATGCGTTTATGAATAAGAGGGTATACATATATATATTAGTTTTATTAGTAGTCCACAATATAAAGATTAACGTAACGAGCTAAAGGTTCCCCTTTAAATAAAGATATCAGCTGAAGCTAAGCTGGTGCTAATCCCATAACTCAAAGGCCATTTACGGCTCCGGGTGCCTGACCCGGTTATCTCCGGTTAATGCGCCGTGAACGGTTATAGACGGGCGCGAACTAGATCGCAATTCGCAGGACGTTATCCTTAAAAGGCTTTATTCCATTTGGAATACACCTGACTATTACAACCTAAGGATATTAGAGGACCGTTTGGAAACGTTAGCTTTGTGTACTGTGATTTTTATATTTTTAATTATGTTTTATTATATTAGCTGTTATCATTACCACTTTTTTTGTACAAATATTGGCGTGATTTTACTTCAATTTCATGTATAAACTGGAGTTGGAACAATATGATATTATTGCGAAAATCGTTAGGAGGAAGACCGAAGGAGGTTTTCTGAACTTTAAATCATAAGATTTCATTAAAGCACTCTTTTAAAAGTTACTTATCGGCAAAATCAAATTATGTATAATGGCATCCATAAAACGCAGGATGATTCAAGTTATTTTAACCTGAGTGTTCATGCAAATTCACATGTTTTAAATTTATTTGTATGATTGTGTATGCAAATAGGTTGTGCTGTGTGAAGCCGCCTTATGACCATAGACATAGACCTAATCTAGTTAGTCATAGACTCAGAGCTGTCAACGCTTAGAGGTTAGATCACTTTCACTTCTACTCGACTTCTGTTCAAATCCTGTCAACGGATAACGTGCTTTTCATTCAGTCTAATTGTATTTCGTGTTTTACTGTTTAACTTGGATTAAATACTAGTTAGAAAAGCACCAGTGTTCACATTTCAACGTCATCACCACAATCCCTGGGAGCCTGCACGATTCGAACCCGCGCCAGACTCCGGGGACAGACCTTCATCATTTCATCAACCACCACGAGATCGGTAATACAACCCAGCCGCCAGGCGTCATCGCGGCTACTATTATCGTTCACTGAGAAATGCCTATTGTTTCGAATAAAAAAGTGTTTTTTCTAATTGGTTAAGCCTACCTTTTTTCTACATCATACATAATCATTATTGTTGAGGATATAATAACTCTTACTATCAAGGGAAATCTGAGCTTCCATAACGTCAACAATTTGATTACAATATAGAACCAAGGTGGGCTAACGTTGTGGCATCGAAAACCTATATTTCTGAATCAAATTGCGTATGTGCAATTGACAACAATTCATATGTGCTAAGGTAGTAAAATAAAATACCGTTTGTAGATTTTACACTGCTGATTAGTAAAAATATTTTTGTATATTTTTATGCAGTAGTTTTTTATATTTAGGAAAAACAGTAGAAAAAGTTGGTGTGTGAATGTTAGGAATACAGTTATAGTGCCCTTAGTCCATTTGTTACCATAGGAATTGAAAAAAATATACAACTGTCATGTCCATTGTTTATCCGTCTGACGGATTACTTGATTCTAACGACACGCTTTCGATTCTCGTTATACTATTGTTTTGATATACGCTATTTAAAATGATAGTGACTAACGGATTTGTAAAAACGGATAGCCGCAATCTGCCCAAAGTCGATAAATTTATGGTGTTACAGTTCATGCGGGAAAATGACAGTTTCAAGTGACATGACATAACAGTTAGTTCTATTTCTGTTTAAAGTTACTTTTTTCATTTTATTCCTAACTTTGTATGTATACGGTCTTTTTTAATGACTATTTCTTTAATAAATTATTGAACGACGAATTTAAGTTAAATAAAGAAAAACCGAGAAACACGGGTAGCCTAATTTTTAACCAGCGAAAAAACAAAAATGCTTTTTTTTAAATGTTGTTAATTCAGTAGCCAGTAGTAGTAGTTTTTTTTCTTGAATTATTAAGTCGAGAGTAGCTGCAGCTGCTGTTCAGCTACCTAAATCAAATAGTAACACTAAAACAAAACATTTGTAGAAAGTGCAGCAGCTCAATCCTAACGAGAGAAAATCGAATCTAGTCTGGTTTAGACAACGTATTTGAGATACCACCTTTTGGCTACCTTTGGAAACCTTGCTTTTTTTCACCGTTTTTGGTTTGCTGATCCACTGTGATAGGTATCTAATGACTAATCTGGAAAGTATTAAAAACATTTTAAGTAACCAATATTTTATCTAAAATGTGGTAAAAATCTCGTCAAAATAGCTTAAGGGTTCGGAAGAAGTGGAGCAAATCTTACGAAAATTACAGAAAACTCAGTGTTTTTTCTGTTTTAACAATATAATTTAATTAAAAAGTATTTAACACGGTACCACCTTTAAATAGGATAAAACGAAGTCGCTTCCCGCCGTCTGACCCTACATATAAGCTTAGATGCTTCAAACTACGCAACGGTTTTCATCAATAGATAGAGTGATTCAAGAAGGTTTTTTGTATAATAAATTCTGGACTGGTGTTACAGTAAACTCACATAAACCGAAGGTGAAGGCGGATCGCTCGTAGTATATATTTTTGAAATACTTATATACACTAGAGTAAGAAAGAAAAAACTAAAGAAGTAATTAATTGCCGATTTTGTTCAGAACTTTTGCGCCTTTTGGATGCAAGCAGCACGAATCCGACTATCGTGGAGATATTGCGCAAGACATTAGTGGACGTCTTTTGGATAATAATAATAATAATGATTAGACTCAAATGTTATTTTTAGTTTCACATAGTCGGTTAAATGAATCAAAGCATAAAGTACATACATACGCACATTGAATGAAGTCACGTAACGAACTGAATGACAAATGAAAATCAGACCACAATACCGCTCGTTGTCCGTTCTCCAACCGCACCGTTCACGCGTTAAAAACCGACGACGCCCACACAGCTTTGTAACCTACAAATTACTACCATTGGCACTGAATGTAACAATGCAAAACTTAATATTTACTATTCAGTTAGAGTTTAGAATGGTATGAACGCGACTTAGGTATATTTAAATCGGTAAAATTATTTGGTTATTTAGTACATGGTGGATATGTAAATGTGAATTGTAGACGTTGGAAATATAATAGTTGTCTGTTACCGCGCAGTAATGGCGATAGACGAGTACAACGGACGCGGGGATTGGATTAATAGGCTTAAATTAAATTATTACTCGTCTTATTCACATTAAATTAAAAAAAAACCGGACAAGGCGAATCGGACTCGTCCACCGAGGATTCCGCGCATGACACGGTTAACTCAATTCAAAATTTGCATCGCCGCCGTTCCTTGCATAAAGACCCTGATTTTCTTGTGATTTAATTAAAAATGTTGGGGTTTTCCGATTTTTCCCTATATTTGTAGTATGAGACGGTATTACTTGCCAAATTTCATAGTTGCCAGATTTCCTTAAGAGTGTCGAAATATACGTTTTTAGCGGCATAAACGGCCGTATCTTTTTTTACGTTAACTTAGAAGTTTGATTTTTTCACAGCTTCAAGGGACTGTAGACTTGAGTATATGGTTTATATTTCAACTCGATACCTCCACGCGTTCCCGATTTATAGGGTCTTGACAGACAGACAGACGGACAGACGGACAACAAAGTGATCCTATAAGGGTTCCGTTTTTTCCTTTTGAGGTACGGAACCCCTCGAAAACGACTGACTGTTGAGTATCTTGTGGCGTTTCTTCTCAGCTGTGGTCTCTTGCGAAGCGCTGGTAGTTTTTTGACGTGTAAAACTGCCCGTGCGGCCTACTTACTGAATCTTTTATCTTTTTTAACAGGGTAATTAGAAGGTGGAATGAATAATAAAATGGGGTAGGATTGGCATAGTTCGTGAAACTGTAAGGAGTCACAACAATATTCTAGCAACTGGCATGCAAAGGCTAGTTCATAAAGGTAAAGCTTTTATTATAATATGCTGACCTACGGTTTTTCTCTCAAAATACTTTTTGTGTGGTATCCAAGAAAATGTTTTGAATAGGTAGTCTAACAAATATAAACCTTAAATTATAAACCTTATATACACGTAGGTATTGTATAAAGTAGGATTGTATAGCGTTCCGCGAGTCACCGAGATGGTACTGGCTGAAAATCAGCGCTGTAGGAGTCTGACACCTCAGCATAATGCTGGACACACTCCGTGTAGTGCTGTTTCTGTCACATTGATTGTTTTTTGTTATTTATGTGTCCTGAGGGCTTATTGTCTAACGCACTCGCAATCACGATTGTTTTCATTTTGAAAATCGAAGGCTTGTCTGCATACAAAATGAAAACAATTGCTCCACTTTGAAGCTGGTTGCGATTGCGAGTGCGCTAGAAAATAAGCCCTCGGTTTAATGAATAAATGTCTTTCTTTTTTTCATGTCTTGATATTGTCATCTATATAATCGTATGTGTGTTAATATCCATTATATATCCTTACATTGTGTCTCGTGCTACTCGCGATGTAAAACGATTTAACGACACCTCGTTTGTTGAATTGGGGCTATCCGTTAAACCTCTACAAGGAAACAAAGAATCATGCATACCAACAAACATACAAACAAGTCAAAAACATTGCCTCCTTCTTGGGTAGACGGGTAGTTCGCGTATTGCCACCTGTTAGGCCCACTGCCCACTGCCCACTGCCCGGCTTTAGTTCGTTATTCGCTCTATCGTTTGTCCTTTGTCCTACATCGAATCTCAGTTTCCAGCAAGCCATTCAAAATGTATTAAAAAGAAGCATTGTACTCGTAGAATCCAATACCGACTGCAAATTAGGTTGGGTAAAGGTTTTATAAACAATTCATATTCTGGCTTGGGCGCGGTTTTAGGGCAGCTGTACATGGAGAACTTTAGGTACATTTGTTTGTTACTAAAAATGTACTTATTTTGACAGACAGGTTTAGAGTACAAGTCAGTTTTTAATTCTTATTTGGTTCAGCCAATTTGGCTATAAAGAAGTTTGTTCTAAGTTTTTATGCAACGTATCGTAACTGAACGTATAGTAAATATTACATCTTCATTATTGATGCCCCTTGTAATTTGATATGATTTTATTTGAAACGTCGTGACTTTACACAACGGGGCCTTAATTTTCACATACTGCAATCGTATTGTCAACGTTTACGACAGCTCTTACAGTCACGTCGTGTATATTAAAATTTATGAAAAAGTTTTGAGGATTCTAAAAGTTTTCGTTTTTGCTGTGTGAATAGTTCTATTTTTTAAATAGCTCACAATGCACTTTAATATCCACACAGCAAAAATGTAAACTTTTAGTATTGTCATAACTATATTTTCTCCGGGCTACGCGACTATTATTAAAATAATAGTAATGGGTATTTTTAATTAGTAATAATATCGGGGGACAATCCCACACGGGTACACTACATATCTACAACGAGTCTGAATAATTCCGAATTGATCAAAATTCCGAATGCAATGTTTTGATAGTTTAAGTTCAGTTCTAGTCTTTTAAGACTTAATTTTTTGGTATCGCTTATAAATCAAACCTAACCTACCCTACGTGTAGCAATTGAATTATGCATTTAATCTAAAATGGGTCCAGCATAATTAAGCCTTTGAAAAAATGTAAAATCGGTCAAATGAATGTTTGGAATAAAACATTTCAGAGTATTTGGGTGTTTCCCACACCAATTTTGTTGACCTGCTCCCAAACTAAGCTCTAGGCTTGTACTATGGGTACAACGAGGTGGGGACAACGATATAAATACTTAAGTACATAGAAAATATCTAAGACTCAGCACTGTAGATTTTTGAAAAGCAATTAAATGCTCGTGCGGCCTACTTACTTATCTTGTTTTTATTGTACAGACACACAGTTACAATTTGCATTGTCATTTGGTGTCAAAATGCTGCAATAAAAAGAACAGAGTTATGGCTTTCATATAGCTCTGTCCTTCTCCCTTCCTGGAACTTGGCTAGTTTGGCCACCACATAAAACGGTCCCGTGCCGTTCAAAAGGTTTTAAAGTGGCATTATCATCGCGCTGCCAGCCTAAGCTAAGCCACTCGCCATTCCTTTCAATAAGGTCCGGCGAGAAGCGACGGAGAACAAAAGCGGTTCAACTCAATAGACTGGTAATAGGATTGTAGCTGCATTGTTGTACTTGTTCTAGTTGATGGCGAACTTGATAATGAATCATCATTGCCTTTATCCCAATCATTTACGGTCCGCGCAGTACGTCTTTTTCTTCGAAACTTCTCTATCAGCCGTCATTTCGGTATTCATTCCCTTGTTTCTCATATCACTCTTCACACATTCCATCGATCTCTTCTCAGGTCTCCCCCTTCCACTATAGTCCTCCACATTCATATTTAAAACTCTTCTCGTCACATGACTTGCACTCCTCCTCATGACATGCCCATGGGTTCCCCTTGTTTCATCGACACTCATTTCGTAGCTCGTATCACTTGTGTTGACTTTAGCTTATCTTGGATAGATTTTTAATTTGGTTGCAGTTTTGACGGGTCCCGGTCCCGGGTTCGATCCTCGGTAATGGCAAACATTTGGCAGCTGAGCGAGAGGTTTGGAGTTACTTTACTTATCTTCTTTACATAGTATAAAAATGTCTGTCTGTGTATCCGCTAACTTATCCTAAGTCACGCAATGGATTTTGATGCGGATTGCACCATTTGTTAAAAATAAACCGAAGCAAAGCTAGGGCTGGTGGCTAGTTTCTCTGTATATTCATGGAACACCCCGGGTGAGCTCAAATTCAGCTTAGCTGTGCTCACGCCCCTTTTCATTACCGCAATCCGTGCAACCTATCTATGGAAAACGTCAAAATGTAATAAAAGAAACGAATTTGATTTGATTTGATGTTTATCGTTGTCTAGTACCACGGAATAGAAAAAGCAGTGGAAGTGGCATGAGATTCGCTTAGTATCAGACCTGTTGTCACCAATACTCAAACTATCATAAAAACAACACGCCGCCGCCATTGAAAATGTTTTTGGTGCGGCTATCTAGACACGCGGTAGCGTGTCAAGCCAAGTTCAAGTAACAGAACTGGCGAGCAGCACCGTGTGTAATATTACACGAACCATTTGGAGCCACTTTTGACCCCCTCATAACTCAAAAATTATTTCAGATAAACGCGTCAAATTTGGCTCATATATTAAGACTTGCGAGATACATAAGTGCTCCAAATTTCATAAACACATCTCAAACGGTTATTTAGATATTTACGTCCAAAAATCGTCATTTTTATCACTGACCTATAGATCAAAACTCTAACCCAGTTCCAGATGACCTAGAAAGTTCAAATTTGACATGCAGTTAGGTAATTAGGTAAATACAAAGGAATAAATCGGAAACTGGTAAATTTTTATCATTTTATTAAAATTTTCACTTAATCGATTCTATTAGGAACACTTAACTTATACTTAGTTGTAGGAAAATACAGTAGTTTAACAAAAACCATTTGGTATTAATGTTGTTATAAATAAGTACCTACTAATAATTTATGTACAAAAAGTAATGATATCCCATCAAAAACATAAATGTAAAATGAGAGCCAAGTTCAATATTATGACATATATGCCTTGGTTGTTGACTTCAACGACAAAAGAAGTGAGATCTAAATGGGTGCCAAGTTCAATGGTCAGTCCTCAAATTTATTTATAACAACATATAATATCATTTCTTCTTATAACTTAGGATAATATATTGTAGCCTAAGGTCTGACTTGGCTAGTTTTCATTATACGAATTATATTATAGCCTTCGCAAGTTCTAACCCTGTTACTTGTCGGTTCTTATTTTATTATTCCGAAAATTTGGCTTGCAGGTAGAAACTAGCCATCGAATATAATAATTCGTATATGAGAACTAGTCAAGTCAGACCTTAGGCTACAATATATTATCCTAAGTTATAAGAAGAAATGATATTATATCTTGTTATAAATAAATTTGAGGACTGACCATTGAACTTGGCACCCATTTAGATCTCACTTCTTTTGTCGTTGAAGTCAACAACCAAGGCATATATATCATAATATTGAACTTGGCTCTCATTTTACATTTATGTTTTTGATGGGATCGTTTTTACACTCAATAAGGCATGATTCTGGATTTATTTCCTATTTTAGAAATATCGAAATAAGCGATCGCGGCAAATGTACCTATGGTAGGTTATGCGGAACTCCGCATAACTATGCCACACGTTACACGCCCACTTGACACTTCTACTGATTTTTCTGTTCTGTGTCTAGTACCCATAGTAGGTATAGCTTAGATCGGGACTAGTCGAACCTGTGTGAGATTATCCCCCTTTTTTAGCGTGTATCCAGCCTAAGCTAAGTCCTAACGCTCTTTCAATGCGGACCGCTCCCGGCGAGCGATAGAATAAAGAACAAAGCGTTTCAAATCAATGCTCGTAATAGGATTGCATCGACAACGTTCGTGGATCTAGTTCTAGTGGTTACAATCGTAGCGAAGAAATCATTGAGCCTAAAGAAACGTTTTTTTGGATTTATGTCGGATTGTGGTGGCGTGAGGTGTAAGAGACGGTTTTCCGAAAACTAGCGTGGTTGAATCCGATTCGAGTATAATTATTCCGATCTAAAATTAAAGATAAAAAGAAAATCTTTCTTTCACGTTTACGCTAAAGCTCTTTTATTATAATACCAAAAAAATACAATTCGTGTTGTTGTTTGGGTTTTACTAGTTATAACAGCCATTTGAAAATAATTCAAAAATGGCGGATTTAAGACCGCGGATAAGTACCTGGAAGTACGAGTATCGCTCGGGTTGAAAACGAATTTTCCCGAAGACAACTTTACAGATCGATTTTTCCCCCGGAAACCCCTATACATATATTGCACATTTCATCGAAATCGCTAGAGCCGTTTTCGCGAACGTGACTATAAATATTTATATAAAAATATTGCTTGTTTATATAGTATATACCACGACGACAATAAAAAAAAGTGCTGTTGGGTTTTTGATTATTATCATAACAAAAATCATACCCTAAAAATCCAGCTGCACTTTTTTTTTAAATTGTCGTCCATATAGGTAAAAAATCATTTTAAAATCTGCTATTTTTGATTTATTTTTAAACAAAAGTACTTACAGTAGAAATAAATTAACAGTTTTCCGGGCAACACACCTGTTCCGCACGGGCGCGAACCAAAGCTATTAGTAATATAAACAATCAGAATGATGATGATTGCTATTAATATTAGCTAAAATGAGGGCTTGTGATATGCATCTGATTATTGTTTACTAAAATTGTTTCGGTTCATTTTAGTTTCCGTTAATGACTAATGCATCGTTGATAATTATATGGATCGTTAATAAATAATGCTACATTCGACCTTTATATTATTTTATACGCCACCAAGCAGTAGTGTTCGCATCGTTGTGTGTGAAGTTCACATACTTCACACTGTGAATAAGGCAACCGGTGAAACTACTAGCATAGAAGCATTCCATATTAATACTTAAGGATAGCGATGCATTTGCACACATCTTTAAGTTTTAACTATAGGTAGTTTATTTTATAAAAATGAATTAAACCGCTAGACTTAAATCAGGGTAACATATTAAATAAAATTTCAAGTTTGTAGGCAAGCAACCCTATCCCTAATACATACAGGGTGAGTAAAATTCGTAAAAACTACTACGATCTCTCGCGTTATTCGCGTAGCTGATAACACCGTGGCGTAGCGTGGTTCTACGAATACGTAGCACTTTTTTACACAGCCAGTGCCAAGCAACTAATCGAGTCCATTTTATATGAAAGTCAGTGGGCTCGGCGCTGACTATGGTCAGGTGCAGTCAAAGGCTGAAATTGCGACGGACGTTATTTTGATGTCGAAATGAAGATGAAAATGTACTGGACCGGATTTTTAACAAATATCACTCTTTAGCTTTAATCAGGTAAGGTAGTCGTAAGGTAATGCATGCTCGTTAATATAAGTTTAGGTTCAAATCCGGAACAGTGGCAAGTTGCTTAACGATCCCGTGTTGTGTACACGCTTAGGGCATAATTTGGGACCACATTGTTCCTTGAATATTTATTTATTTATTATCAGCGAGCACTAGACACTAGACTTTTACCCGACTGCTGGAGGACGAGGGTAATGTGTTTATAAGCCTATATATGTATGTTAGTTCCTTTGTGGCGCTTTAGAAACTAAACGCGTGGACAGATTTTAATGATTCTTTATGTCAATCGATTTGTCTTAATCTTGTAAGTGTCTATAAAAATATGTCAATGATAAAAAATCAATATGGCGGCAACCATATGGTACAAAAAAAAGTCGACGAATTATTACAGGTTATCGTTGAATAGGTATTTAAAAATTATCTTCAGGTTTCTTCCATCTTTTTTTTTTTAATGATCGTTTACGATTTATAAAGATTTAAAGTTGGTTAGAAACAGTCAGGTTTTTAAAGCTTATTGTCATGTTATTAACAGTGAATCCTCCGCCGAACCGAGGCGCCTTCGACAATATCCGCCGTTCGACAATTAACCCGCGGCAGGATATTGCCGCCGCGGACAAACCGACGAGCTCGCTTCAAACTCGTTACAACTTCGATTTCTGAGCGTAAACTACTTTTTTTCAGGGTTCTACTGGCATACTTAGAAACACTGAATCGGTTTACGTTTTATACTTAATTCTTAGAAAATAAAGTCACGAAAAAAGTATAATTATTATACTGTGAGTCTGTAACAAAGAAACGGTACCTACAGTTTTTCGTATTATGTATAAATAATACAAGTTCAGAATGTATGCACTAAAAACTTAAGATATCTGCTTGAATTTTGAAATATAATTGATCTCTTTTATTTATTATAGTATAAAACAAAGTCGCTTCCCGCCGTCTGTCCCTCTGTATGGACGCTTAGATCTTTCAAACTACGCACCAAAATTTTAAGCGGTTTTCATCAATAGATAGAGTGATTCTAGAGGAAGGTAAAGGTAATGTATAATACATTTTGGTTTATGTATGGGTGTAACAGAAAAGTCACGTAAACCGAAGCAAAGCGAGGGCAGGTCGCTAGTATTATAAAAAGGTAGTCTAGCTATAAGAGAACAGACATACCGAAAAACTAACATAAAAACATATTAATTATGTCCATAATGTTGAAAAATATCGTAACCTTTTTACTTAGTCAGTCAGTCAGGAAAAACTGCAGTTCAATCAAAAAATATTACGGAACCCACATACATCCCGCGTGCGTGACTCACCCCGACGGCGGAGTGTAATTTTTTGTCACACAAGCCAGCTGCTTTTTTCTGCAAAGTGCAATCTGATCCCTTTGCTGGACTTTATTTGATATTCGAACCTCTGGCGAAAACATTTTCGTTACTACATCACAACCTACAATCATTCTTTTTGTTCCTACTCAAATGACTTTTCCTGAATTCGTCAGCACTCAAACAGAGACAATCAAGAAATATTTTTTAACAAAGATTACATATAGTTATGATATTATGATTTAATGATATTGCATGTTATGTCAAAGTACAAGAAATTACATTGGAATCGTGAAAAATATACACAAACTTCAATATAATCAAAAATACATGAACAAATCAGAAATGATAAAAACAACAACACATACGATCACGAATAACATTTAATTTTTTTTTTAATGCCATTATAGGTTAAGGTCTATAAAGTCTTTGGCTAAGTATAATGGATTTTTCAATAAAAGGTTTTTTATCCGGCGTCCGAATTCTTCGTCGGATGGTTCGCTTTTAAGTTCGGAGGGCAGACGTTCGTAAAAGGTGGGATCAATCACGCGCGGGTTCTCCCTGCAAGTGCCACGCAACTAGAAACTGTTCTCAAACGCCCCGAGTGGCGGAGTTGCTTGCCGACTGCGTGCACGCGGGCGAACATGAAATGGTCTAAGATCCGAATAGGAGACGACCTTCACCCAGCTTCGATTAAAAGTATTTTATATCAAATTTAATATGGTACCTAAGTAATATATAGCGAATAGGTTGACTGAAAAATTTCAGTCCAGTGCAGTCCATAACTTAAAAAAAACTAAAATGAACTTTTTTTTTAAATTGTTATTGCTTGTTTAATAGACCAATTACATACTACTTAATCGAAAGTATGAAGCAGAATATGCAAACGTTAGGTTTAGTGCAAATTATTAGTAGGTACCTACCGACTTACCTACCTACCCATGGTTATGTAAGAAAAAATAGTCAACCTAACGTTTGCATATTCTATAGGCTTCATGAAACATGTAAGAATGTTCAAGTAAAAAAAGGAAATTACTTTATTTGACGCGTCTCAATACTCAATACCTACTCAAATGTTAATTGCATTCCATATTGATTGTTTACTTAACTTAATCGAAAGTATGAAGCCCATAGAATATGCAAACGTTAGGTTTAGTACAAATTATTAGTACCGACTTACCTCCCTACCCAATGGTTATGATGGGAAAAAATAGTCAACCTAACGTTTGCATATTCTATAGGCTTTATAAAACATGTAAGAATGTTCAAGTAAAAATAGATAATATTTTATTTGACGCGTCTCAATATTCAATACTCAAATGTTTATTGCATTCCACATTGATTGTTTGTTTTACTTATCTTCAACAATTAATAACTTAACTAAATAATAAACCAATAAATTAAAACAATTCAGTCTCCATTTCGTTTTTAATTTGTCCAAATTATCCCAAATTCTCTTAAGACATTTTGGACAAATTCAGCGGCTTAAATCAATCCTATTGAGTATTTAATGAAAACTCTGAATACCATTCAAATAGAATCGTATCGAAACAATTTATACTTTTTTTAATAGCGAGATTCCTCAAAGTGCCCGACGTCTAATCTGCATTTAAATTATGGATTTAAATAAGCGCGTAGTAAAATAAAAGCTGGGATGAATGAAGAGTGGGAATTAAATAGTGATGGGATACCATCAATTTTTTGTCAAATATCGATAAACAGCACATGTTCAATACGACTTCTTCGAATAATGTTCAACGGCAGTGGCGATTACAATCCAGGAAATTAACCACTTGTTGGTTTGTTTTATATAACAATACCAAAAAAAGCGAAAAATATCGATTTGTATTTGTATTCTTGTACAAATTAAGAAGAAATACGTTTTGTAACTTTCTCGCATCTCCTTATCTCGTATCGACTGCTATTGGGCCCTCCGACTATCTCTGTCCTAAAATAGAGTTGATATTTTGTTATGCGTTGTATCTGAGAATAGTCAGATTTATTTGTTCTTATTTCAAACCTGAATTGAAAAACAAATAATAACACAATTTCGCATTAATAAAGCTCTAAAATTTCACTACCTTTAATAATCCTATCGAAAACATGTTTTTGGTTTGAGTAAGCTAGGTAAGTAAATTTTGCCTGATTGGAGGTCACCATGATGAGACGATACGATCACAACATTATTATTTCATTACCAAAAAAAAACCAATGTTTTTAAGTATATCATAAAGCAAAATATGAAGGACATTTGTAATTAATTATGATTCATAATAAAAAATACTAAATTTTAAAAATGTCTTTATTTTTTTCTGTATCCTATTCATTCGTTTTTTTGGTCACAAAACTCATAAATCACGGGCAAAAAGCACCGTGAACAAAAGAACCGTCGAACTTTTAACCCGATAGGTCACGTGAAGCGCGTGTCAATTGTCACGTCGCTCGTTTGGCAAAAAACTACAGCTTTCAATGCCTGTCACTCGGGATTCGGCACAGTCTGATAACTTTGCCTATTGTCCTTTTTCCTGTCATGCGGGTAGGTATTATGAATAATAGATGTTGGCTCTGAACACTCGCACGTACCTGGTAAATATAGTTGAAAAACATTAATAGTTCTCGTACTTATTATTTACGTAAGTTTTAGGAAAACTTTGACAAACCCGTTAATTAAGAGGTAAACTTGGCCACCACCTGCCCTGCCTAGTGCAGCGCCACTGTGTAAATTGTATAGAGATAAGTTTTATTACTTACCTGCTAAATAAACATAATATTCATTAAAAAAAAATATATAATTAACCGCGATGACCAGAAAAATACAAAAAAATCTTTGATACTCGTATTTATAGCCATTTCATAAATTGTTGAAGGCTGTTTCGTGAAACAAACTACTGATTGGAAAATGACGTCCATATAACGTTGTCGAGCATGCGTTAACATGGAGGGTTCCAAGCCTCTTACACAAACACTGTTTTTAAAAAGCATGTTTTGTTACATCTTGATATGCATTTTACTGGCAAAAACTTATTTAAGTATTATCTTATTAATTAAATAAGTACCTACTCCCTTTTAAAAAGCGCTCGATACATTAAAAATATTTATAAAGGTACTGGTGAAAGGCGGTTTTATAATTAAACGGTAAAAACAGTTAAGTATTTATTGAACTACAATGTTAATAATTGCGGTTGCTTATTTATCAAAAGTCTTACGAGGCTTAGACTTTTTCACCTAACTGCTACTGCTATAGGATTAGGAACATGCGAAGAACTTCGTGTTCCTATTTTAAACACTGGATCATAGAGGAAACTTGGAGGTCTTATAACGTTCACACTACTTACCCATTTTTCTTGTATTTTTTTATCGATATCAATATTACAACATCATCCCCTCACTAGCAGAAAGGCTGAAGCTTGGGCGAAGCCTCTTTATAGCGCATCGGCGCGCCGCCCGGCTCTGCCTGTTAGCTTTAATTGTGGGCCAGCTGGACGTTAAACTCCCCTTCGCTATTAGAATCCCTTTTTATTATACTATTTGATTTAAATTAATGTTAAAAGTTAGGCAGTTACGTGAAAAAACATATTTTTAGCGATGTTACCTTCGAATGAAAGAAATAAGATAAAAAAATTGTTTTTTTTTTAGTTAATCTGCGATCAGTCGGTTTCGGCATGACTATGAGCAGATGAGTTAAGTGCAGTAATGATTTTCTTGGTAAATAGGGCCACTGTCCTGTTTCCCCTCAAATATGGAACATATCGTCTCATTTTTTTTTTTTTTTCAAATTCAAAATAGTTTATTGCGTGTCACATTACTTCTTTTGAGCCTCTTAATCGGGTTTGGGTTCAACAACTCTATCGATAGTGGGTTCGGGTGGATTTTTAGTCGGTCCTCGTAGTTTTGCTTCTTCATCAACAGTTGGAATCTCGAGGTATTCGTAGATTTCTAGGTTTCGTGCAAACCAGGGAGCAGCTGTCAGGACTCTCAGTATGTGGTTTAGATAGTAGATATAGCGCTGAAAAGTAGTACTGCGTGTAGTATACCTATCGTGCTGTCCCTATAATTAAAATAATTTTAAATATCGTATTATTTCTTTCTCTAATGACTCTTGTCTAGGGAATGCAAATAATCGGTTATAACCGGTTTTAACCGGTTATTTTCATACAAAAAAGGGTAAATAAGCAGTAAAATTGCATTCCCTACTCTTGTCGATGTCGCAATACCTATACATTTAGAATTAAATTGCGCAGCATAATGGGCCTTATCTATTATTGCGTGGGATATAATACTGTTTTCTAAGAAAAACACCTTTAATCATTTTAGGCACCCTTGGGATACTATTCATCATTATATGAAACAGGTGAAGGTCAGAAATCTGTACCGAAAACCGCAAAACCTGTGACGACACGGCCACAATGACACGCGCCCCCGCCCCGGGTGAAGAGCTAGATCAGACATTCCAGACGGTAAACTTCATACTAAACTAACGATGAATAGCAATGATTGTAGCCTGAAAAAGGCCAATAACAAAAAAGATATGCGTCTTTTTGCCTTAACATTTTGAGGTAAATTGCTACGTGAATGTGACGCACGTCCAACTTACGTCCATTTATGGTACAGGTGATGCAGCGCAGTCTTATTTACCGAAAATTGTTTAAATGTGAAATTTGTTTTAAGGACATGCGTCCTATTGATTTAGGACGGCAGAATTGATCAAGGTCGCCTCGCGTCTTGTCTACCCTACTTACTCCCCGCGAAAGGGCTACAATAGGGCAGTAATTCTGCGAGCCCATTCCGCAAGACGGGTGGCCGAGTGTCCCGCGATAAAATTGGATGTGTCCATGCCTTTATTTATGGCCACACGATCTGTTAAGAAGTGCCGAAAGAAAGTATAGCCGCAAACTTAACCTTACTGCCAATCGCAGCGCCACATGTGACTAAACCAAACAAAACTTGGTTGTGATTGTGTAAGTTCGAGATTTCGCCACCCGCAAATAATAAGTTGGTAACGGCGTAATGAAAGGCTCTGTTTCACTCCGAATTGACATTTAGGCCGGGATACAAATTATACTGCCGTTTGGAAATGTCGTTGAAGGAGTGCTATTTTGTATTTAATGACGCATCTTAATAGTATTAGACGATATTAAAACAGTGGAGTAACATTTTCATTCAGCCGCATTTTAGTTTTCGGTCGCAATTTTCACACCGTGAAAACGTATTACAAACGATTGTCTCAATTTTAAAGTCGTGTAGACAACAGATACGAAAGCAAAATATCTTTAATTACCTACATAATATTATATGTAAAACTGAAAGTGTGGTTGTTAAAATAATTATTTAGTAAGGCAAAACTTATTATTCTTCTTTTTTTTTTCTAATGGCAGTCCACCGCGGTATTCCGCAGTGATTTCGCCAATAACAAATAAAAGCCGGATATCTTTCAAGTAGCCATCTTTCCTTCACGAAGGTTAGGTATACGTTATGGCAAAACTATACATCTTTGTAGAAAATCGTTATCATACAAATAAAAAAAAACATTTGTAATTAGTATTTTATCTTTAGCACAAACACCATTCGGTTTTGTTCAATTATTAATACCTATACTTGTAACGGATACCCGTTTTGTGCCAACACAAATAAATCAGTCCTCACAAACAAATGCTCACTGCTCAAATATGAGCATAATTAGCTAAAACGCGTGTATTGGATCGTACGTACTTTCATCACATGTTGTGAATTAACTGGAACAGTTTGATATTAGCAGTGACGCACACGGAAACTTTCGTCAGTTATGGTAGTTGAAGTTATGTTTTCATCAAATTCAAGACTCTTTAATAACATACGAAAAGTAGAAGCAACTTGCTTATTATTATAACATTTATAACGCTTAAAATAGCAATACCAAGAAAAATAAACTTGTAAGCATAATAATAACCGTAGAAGACTTACTTAATAAACAAATTATTTTATTAAATATAGAAAAATGCTTGTAATTGCAAGCATTTTTCTCAATAACGAATCTTGATACACAAATTTGTATTTTAATTTATCTAAAGCTAGCTAATTTAAATTAAATTTTCTGAGGACAAAAAGTTGTATAATTTTCATTCGAGGAGCGTTTTTTCCAATCTCTTTGATATTATCTCATTTGCATCGAATTCTAATTCTTTTACAAATTCACAAAAGTTGAGACAAACTTATTGATCACAGAGCCTCGAATCTGCTTTGGATCATTAAAAAAATCAAGTATTTCTGCTAGTCTGTAGTTTAATTAATGTATCGAAGTAGGCACGTCGTGAAAATGTACGTGTTAATACTTGCAGCATTCCGCTTCGGTGAATTGTATTCATTATTTCAGACTCGTTAGTGTCACAAATTGGGACTCTGAAATACGAGTAATTAATTATATTATGCCAGAGGAAGCAAATGAGTCCGATGGTCACCTCGGGGATTACCATAACATAGTTATGTAGTTCAGTTTAAGTTCATTTTTAGTTTTTTTTATTATATGAACTGTATTGAATTGAATTTTTTCAGTCAACCTCTTCGCCATATATTACTTACCGTATTAAATTTGATATAAATTACTTTTAATCGAATAAACAGCTGCGTGAAGGTCGTCTCCTATTCGGATCCCCTACTAATATAACAATTTTTGTCACTATCTATCTATAACCAATTATACAATCGAGAACTCAGTTTGGAACAATGTCAAAAACTGTTATATAAACATGTTTTTTACTAATACCCAAATTTCCAAAGAAACAGCGAGAAACACATTTTACGAAAAGTCACGCTCAAAGTATAAATAGTCATACAATGGAACACGATTCTAAAATGTTGTAAAAACAGAAACATAAATCCAATTCCAACAAATTTTAACCGTCGGCTGGAAATGCTGAAATGAATCATTAAGAAAGTAATTAAAAGCGAAATCGTCGCTTTAATTCGCCCCGTAAAAACCTTTATCCTAAAATGAATGGAACAAGCGTATTTTCATAATAAAAAACCTCCCTTGTGTTTTGATCTTTTTGTTGTTCCACTGTAATTTGGGGCGGTTTGCATGAGGAATGGATCAGAAGTTATAATATATTACGAGTTGTGAAATCACATTTTAATGGATGACTTTTACTTTGTTTAAAAGGGTGATTCTATTGATTTTGGCTGTAAAACAGCCATTAAGCGATGTGGTATAGATAAATGGTACGATCTAACTGTTTTCTTATCCTATAATATTTCATAAGTTACTACTTAGATAGTAAATAAACTTAGCTCAATTTTAATTTACTACTAAATGACACTAATTAAACAATTTACTTTTTTTTTTACGAGATTTATGAATGAAAAGAATGTTTTAGTACTCGGTTTAAATATTTTATTAAAAATTCATAGATTTGGCATTTATTTTGTGCAATTACAAAAGAAGTCATAAATCACCAAAGTTCTTTTATTTATTTAATAATAGGCACATCAACAAAGTCCAAGGCATTATACATTTTGTAACTTAATGAATAGGGATCACATGTAACATGTACCTCAACAACATTCATAATAGAATTAGACCGAACAGCAGATATAACCAATTTTACTAAAAAGATATAGAACTTAATTAAATCTTAACTTTTAAAGTAGGTTTAAATTTAAACAGAGGCAATTTGGTAGAAAAAAGAAATAAATTAAAAATAATATCTAGCATAATAACAAGTTTATTGCACCGTTATTCTAGAAATATGTACTGTTGATGCGCATGAGCTTACTCGTACGTAAGTTATCGACAAATTAATAGCACAAGGAAGTCACAAGTTCATGTTCATGAGTAACACAGAATAATTTTTTTACTTTAATTAAGCTGACCAGTTAACAACCTAGAAATATACAAATGTTGCTACAGTACAGTTACAGTTCGATGGTTTTAAATAAAAATACAAATCCAATGCAAAGTTAAAGCTTAAATTGTACAAGAAGTCTGCACACGATTCTACTTGACAATGCCTCATTGTAAATTCAGTAGCCGATACAGCGGAAAATCTGTTCATGTCTCTTTGAAGACAGTATCGATAGGGTGGGTACACATCGCACTAAGGAAAGCTCGGGGCCAAAGCCACGCTTTCATCCGAACGCTGTTTACCAGTCTTTAGTCATTGTACGTCAGCAACAACAGCCACTATTGGTTCAAACTGAACTTAGTCTTTATTGGTCGTTACAAAAGAGGGTTGCTATGTTCACGTTTCAACAACGAAAAACGGCGGCATTTGTGTAACACAACCAAGTTAAGATGACAAGCTAGCGGCTCAACAATTTCGAGTTGTGACTGTACATGGTGACGGGGTTCGGTTTCCATACCTGTCACGAGTCGCTTCCCTAAGCAACTAGACCACTGGACGCTCTTCAGAGACACACGTATACCATCCTCTTTGCTTATAATCTAAGGTTAATAACTATTAGATAGATAAAAACCGCCGATGTAACGGCGACACCTTCTATCAGAGCTGATATCTCTTAAACTACCCGACCGATTTTCACGAAACCTAAGCAAGAACCACCGCTAAGAAACCTGCTTTCAATTACAAAAAAATATACAAATTGGTTGACAGTTTAAGAGCAACACACACACCACACAAAAACACACACATAGCTGTCAAAATAACAGCCCTCTTTTAGCGTCGGGGGTTGAAAGAAGAAGATAAACATTGATTTTAAATAAGACAAGTATCCTAAGAGATCTCGCCTTTTATTTGAAATATTCTCGTCTCTGTCCCCTTTCCCGACTACCTAACTTAACTCGCTGACATACTGTACGGTTATTTGCATTTCCTTCCGGAATCCGCATCGAGGACGTTTATTACGGCGCGCGGAGTCGGCGGAATCCAATAAAGTAAAGATTCGGAGACGGAATAAGGGTTGGCGACGCATGACACTTGATTGAGGATTTTCTTGGAATTTAACTTGCCTTGTTTGTGATTTCATTTAAAGAAAGAAAGGCAATACATTTGTCGCAGAGTAACAATAATAACAGAACTAACAACTAAAAGTAAATCATAACACATGACTCGATAGATATCTACCATGACAGTCTCACCACATTCAAATCCAAAATCATCGAATAAAACGTTTTCGTCTTTTATGGAAAAAAAGGGTTCTGGAGCCAAAAAATGTAACGACGACGACGTGTATAGCTTAGTTGGTAGTGATCCTGCCTACGCTACGCTATCGGTCCCGGGTTCGATTTCCGGTATGGACAAATATTTGTGTGATGGATGCGAGTATTTTTTCCTAAGTCTTAGATGTTTCCCATGTACATATTTATGAGTAAGTAAGTATTTATTTCTGTATACTATATATAATATTAAGTGTTTGTCGTTGTCAAGTACCTATAGTACAAACCTTGAGCTTAGTTTGGGACAAGGTGAATTTCTGTGAAACTGTCCCTTTTTGACTGCGTCTGTTCGATTTATATCACGTTCGTCTGTCTGTCTGTCTGTCTGTATGTAATTTTAGTTTAAGTAGCTCTATTATGGTGGTTTTGTCCTATAATTGTACTTTAATCATAATTGTTTGCTTAATTACTAATTTTAGTTAGGAAAGTCTAGTTTTAATTTTAAGTCCTAACGTTTTTACATATTTAACCACCCGCCTTTCCCCACCATTGCATAACAAAAAGCTTTTTGCTCGCAAATTAAAAAACGCGCCAAGTTCCCGCGAAATGAGACATTAATTGCGGCGGCGAAAGAATAAGTAATTGTCGAGGAACAAAGGCCCAGTCGTTACAACTTGTATAATTCTTCGCGGACCCTTCGAGGGACGTCGGGTGAGTTTACACGAGCATCTAAAACAATACGTTGACGTCTTATCATATCTTTTTATAGTTAGACGGGCCCTTTATACTTACCGACGGATTCAGAGAAATTTGAGACAATGAACTAGATCCTTTTTCAAAATTGTGTATGAAATATCGTCACGACTTAATTTAATCGACGTTAAGTCTTTCATTAGTGACAAATACGGCTGCACTCACAGTCAGTTTATTTCAGACTATAGAAATAGTAAGTAATACTGCGCGCGTTACCCTTTAACTTGCCGCCGAATTGTGTTTTTTTTGTTACATATACATATCAAAAAAACATAATTCGACGTTGTACGGTGATCCTTTAGCCTCCGTGAAGCGATGTAGGTAGAACTTTACGAAGACCACATGGGATTTTCTTGGAGGAATCCTTCCAAAGGCGATACGTGTTCAAACTTGAATTTTTCGTTATACTGCACATTTGAATGTTAATTTACTGCATATGAATACATCATTACTATCCATTAAACAACAAAATATGCAAAAAATTAAAAACAATTAAGAAAGCGACGCCATCTTGTAAAAAACCCAAAGAAAAAAAAAACTTTTTGCTGTTAATTGAATAAGAGCTAGTGGCTGTCCACCAAGCTTTGCTGGTGACTGTTACTGTAGTTTACCTTAAGATCACAAGCCGATACTAACGGTACCCATACGGCAAATGTTCTTCATGAGTGTTTTTAAACTTCGTCAATGAATGAGAACCTTTTATATCTATCTTGTCCGCACTTTTAGCAACAATAGGTAACTATTTTCATGCTCCTAGCTAGCACCAAACTGAACTGAAATTAGCATGAGAATTCTTTATGAGTATTTTATTTTATTCTTACTCTCTTAAACAGGTTTTTTCCAAGAGATGAAAAAATTAGGCCTAATTTATTAAGAAAATGGAAGTTAATTTCACTAATTAATGTCGTCTTATAATATAAATGTCGCCGACCCTGTACGTAATTTGTTTTTGTGCGGATATTTCGGTTCAGTTATCTTTAAAAAAAAACTTACGGCGCTTCTTTCCTTGTAGAACCACGGAATAGAAAAAACAGTGGAAGTGGCATCAGCTTCGCTTAGTATCAGACCTGAGGGCTTATTGTCTAACGCACTCGCAATCACGATCGTTTTCATTTTGAAAATCGAAGGCTTGTCTGCATACAAAATGAAAACAATTGCTCCACTTTGAGGCCGGTTGCCATTGCGAGCGCGTTAGACAATAGCCCCTCTGTTGTCGCCAATACTCAAACTATCATAAAAACAACACGCCACCATGGAAAATGTTTTTGGTGCGGGTATCGTTTTTACATTCCAAAATAGCACAATAAGGCATGCTTCTGGATTTGTTTCCTATTTTAGAAATATCAAAATATCGAAATAAGCGATCGCGGCAAAAGTATAGTAGGATGCGCGGAACTCCGCATAACCTTGCCACACGTACACGCCCACTTGACACTTCTACTGTTTTTTCTGTCCTATGGGTAGAACCAAGAATTGTAAAAGTTCCCGTGCCTTCTTACAAATCACAGAATAAATATTACTAAGAAACACATGGTATCTATTTTACTCGGTAAAAAAATATTAGTTTTGCCTCGTTATCGTATTGTTTTTTACTGGGCCGCCATTATTGTCAAGTAAATACCTAAACAACCCAAACGTTGAGAACTTGATGATAGCAATATGGTTTTACCTAGAAGTATAGAACCCCAAGTTTAGAGTTAAGTATGGTAGAGGTAAGTTTATTTTCATTCGACAGCTAAAATAAAAGTTCCTTTATTTATTTTAAATGCTAATGAAAATATACTGACTAAAAAGGATACTAAAGTGCTGAAAACAATGTATATACGACGATAGTGTTACGAGATGCAAATGACGCAAACTGCGAATAATTCGGTGATGAGCGAGATCAAAGAGCGCTTAGTCTCGGCTAAGAATTAGGGAGCTGGAAGAGAATCATAAAAAGATAAAAGATAAAAGATAAAAGACATTTATTCAGTAAGTAGGCCGCACGGGCACATTTACACGTCAGGAGTCTACCAGCGCTTCCCAAGAGGAGACCACTGCTGAGAAGAAACGCCGCAAGAAACTCAGCAGTCAGCAATTTTTTTTAACCATATTTCTTACTACAATGATACTACTTAGTCTAGTATTATATAAAGCTATAAGTTATATAGCATATTTTACTAAGCCCTCTAACATTAGCTAACTACTAGTTCACACCGAGCAGAGACGACACGCTCCCCTCCCCCCTGATCTCCGTAACAACATTGACAACCAACCAGAAAGATCCTACTCGTATTCAGATTTAAAAAAAAAGCCTCAAATATGATTCAACCAAATTTCATGTACAAATCGGATCAACAATACAATTTATCGTCTAATAAGCATTATGAATGCCACCCCAGATAAATCTTAGGCCGCAACTTGTTCGGTCTATCTATGTTCATGATATGGTGTGTCCTGTATATATATGTGACCTAATATAAGTGAAAGTTTATGCAGGTTGTAAAGGACGATCCACCAAAACTTGACTTAGCTGTTACAGATCATTATTCTTCAATGCAATTCCGGTAATCACGATTTTTTGAAATGTTTATGTATATTTTCTAATCTGAAAGGAGATTTCGACATTTAAAATTTCATTTTGTAAAACATATCAATCTTATAAGATAACATAGAGCTTTAATAAAAAGAAGCAGGGTTTGAAGTTCGTGCGATGTAATAACAGAAGTCAGGGGTTGGTAGTTGGATGGAGAGAGTCAAGTAAACACCACTAGCAGCTGTGCGATAGACATTTAATATTGTTCAACCTTACTTTACTTACAATGGGGTTGTCGCTGACACAAGCAATATTATGCGTTTATTGAGCAGTAAACTAATACGTTTCTGCACGGCTAGCACAAGTTGCCCACGACATGTTTGTCGCTCGGATCTCCCTTTATATCTAGTCAGTAACGATAGAGACGCACTGAGCGATAAGCGAGAAAATACAACTTGTGCTACCCGTGCTGCTAAACACTTAAAAAGTGGCCAGTAGCCACACTACAGCGGCGTAGCGGTACGTTGGTACTATAAAGCCAGCCATCCACGTTACGGTCCACCGGAGAGGTTACCTGCGCAGGCGACTGGAGGACACGGCACACACGCACAGGTTCACCGTACGGTGTCACTCGAAAGAATTGATTTTTGGTTTTGCTCCGGTCGCCTGCACAGGTAGACCTCTCCGGTAACCGTAACGTGTATGGCCGGCTTAATGCGTTATACTTATATTTGCCATCGTTGTTGATGAGGATCGCGAAAAGCCGATGAATGCGAGTACCACAACGCCGACCACTGTGGAGGTCTCGGAGAGGGCCATGTCCAGCAATGGCTGAGATACGCGGCATACTCGTGAACGGGTGCTGTCTGTGGGATCTGTGGACCCTGCCAAGATGCATTACGCTAACTAGCGTTTCTATTCGATTCGTTTTTAAACCAATCGCGCCACTGGTAGATGACTTGATACGAAAAGTCACGTGATCTAGCAGTGACGCGATTGGTTTAAGAACGAAACGAATAGAAACGCTAGTTAGCGCAATGCATCTTGGCAGGGCCCTCTGTTCAAGTTTGCAAGGATTTGTTTTCTAGTTAGTTATTTTAGATATCGTTTCTGTCATAGAGACCTCCTAGTGATGTTTAGGTTAGGTTAGGTTTGATTTGGTTGTATTTTACTATACAAAAACTGGCTGGAGTTTCTTGCGACGCTTCTTCTCCGCAATGGTCTTGTTTGAAGCGCTAGTAAATAGATTGACATGTAAAATGTGGCTTATAAGTATACCAAATTTTAAGAGGACGCCCTTCGGTTGACATTATGATGATATGTTTACTTACATACGAGTACATGCCACGATAAAGATAGTTTTTAGTATTTCAATTATTTAAGTTGTCCCTGGATACTATTTAATTGACTTTATAATAATATTATTATGAGTCGGTGAGTCCCCATCCAGCGTCCCAAACTACACACATCTTTGTTTTATTATTCCCTCGAAACTTTTCTAATAATATGAAACTCGGCTCTTTGTTCCGTGTATTAGCCTCTTAATCGTCGATTAAACGCCGGTTAATCTCCGGGTAACGTTAAACCGAGCTTAAGGCGTGTTTACGACGTACGTTTATTGCGTCTAGCCTTTAGGTTAAAAGCTATTGAAAGCTTTTGCCTAGCGTTGGTAGTGAAGCTTTGTTTATTTTGAACAATTATTGTTGGATGAAATCGGGAAAGTGCGGGACTGTTGGTGATAGCTCTGTACACGTACTGTTTTTCCCCTTAACTCAGTTCTATTTAACTGTTTAAAAATATATAATTTGTAATGTTTCACAACTGATTTCAATTTTTTAATTTAGGTAGTAAATAGTTATGGTGTAAAAAAAATTGGTTTTATTTTAACTTATAAATTAAGCTACCAAACTAGGTAGGTAGACTTGAAATAAGGTATCACATACAGCAAATAGGATAAAACAGTCATAACTATAGCTACTTTTTTACAAGCCTTGCGCTTACACGTAATATCAAACGTGCATGTATCGACATACTTAATACTTTAAGCCCAAAGAGTGCATATTATAATAAAATGAAAAAAAAACTGTCACGTACGATCTCTTCAAATGCCGGTTTTTTTTAATTAAAGGCAACATTTCCCGTCAAATCGCCATCTGCCTTTTATGACAAACGTTGAAAAGGCAATTACAGATTGAAGTCACACCGACCCATTAGGGTTATGATTTATGGCGTTTGACAAATGGCGTCATCCGAGGGGGGGGGGGGACGGTCGAAAATGTATTTACATTATAGCACCTGGGGGACCGTTGGACACTCGGGATGATGGATCTACTCCACTAAATCATTTAGTATTTAACTTGACTAAATTTTAGTTGCTCAGACACATTTCGTGACTAAAAACTTGCGTCAATCCTATTTTTATAAACCCCCGACGCAAAAAGAGGGTGCTATAAATTTGACTGCTTTGTGTGTATGTGTGTGTGTTTGTCTGTCCGTGGTACCGTAGCTTTTAAACGGGTGAATGAATTTAAATGCGTTTTTTATTTATTTGAAAGCTGGTTTTCTAGTCCCCCCCAGTGTGGTTGCCGGGTTAGAATAGTGCCACTCCATGTCTTTCCGTGGATGTCGTAAGAGGCGACTTAGGGAATATAGCCTTGTAGTACTGTTAGGCGATGAGCTTGCAATCTGTCACTAATACGCTGGTAAACGTCTTGCGAGGCGTGAAGATAGGTATGTATGTATGTATGTATGGTTTTCTAGCGGTGGTTCTTAGCTAGCTTTCATGAAAATTGGTTGTGGGCCGCTTAAGAGAGAGAAGAGACCATTATGTTGGTGATATTTATCTATTTAATAATTATAGATAACGGATAACGGTAAGGTTCAATTCATCTGGAGTGTTATTCTCTTAAAAACGGCGGTCGGTCGAACGAACGAGCGAAAGCGCCGCGGCGATTTTAAGTAGTCCCGTCCGAGCGAACAAAACACATTTTAGCGCGTGCATTCTCAATTAGGTAGCCTTGTACGTTCGAGAAGCCATGCTGCCATTTTTGAAAACACGTGCTAAAATGTGTTTTGTTCGCTCTGAATGGACTACTTAAACTCGCCCCTTGGACATTCACTCGTACGTCCGTCCGTTCGTCGTTGTTGAGAGAATCACACCCCTGGTCTTGGGCCACAGGTCGATCTGTGTGATATTGTCTCCTGATATTAATTATTTATTATTATCTTCAGTAGATCTTCTAAACGTGCATAATGGTTGCTTGGAGGAAACCTCGGTCAGTTAAGCCATCGTTAATATTCATAGCGGGCCGCGGTTGACGCCGTTTCAGATTTTAACTGTTATTGTTGTTCACAACATGTCGTTAAGTCACGTTATGGTGCGATATGGCTGGCTGTAGTTTGCGCGTTTACTACATAGTTAAATGATATTGTAAATATGAGTTAGAATACTATAAGATTAAGAGAAAGTCGCAAACAAATATTTTGTCAAAGGACAAACAAACGAATCGAATTTATCGAATCTTAACTCGGTACTCTCTCGTAACTCTCAACACATAGACTACGTTGAGTTCAAACATCCTGTTGCCACTTTCCGGTGCAATCGTCAGATCAGCTTTTAGATACCATTAAATTTGCTTTGCCAATGGGTTTAACTATTCAAAATATTCTATTCTAATGCTCTATTCAAGTACCAAGTTCAAATAAATGTGAAATTAAACGAATAGGTAATGGTTCAAAATAGACTTGCAAATTGTACCGGAATGACATACACCAGAGCGATAATGTAGCTATTTATTATAATAGTCCGAAACTAACGTTGTAGGTACGCCTAGATTTTCAGGTTATAACTTCCGTCCAGTTCCCAGACGTAACCGTTGAAATCCCACTATATACTTATCTCGTGGCTTCCGAGGGCTGTGGGTGACGCGTCCGGCCTCTTCGCAACACTTACCCTGGAATCTTTATAAAATGCGGAAATTGTGGAAGTTTAAAATACTTGTGGCTATTTACCGAGGTTTCTTGTTTTGTTGAGTATCTAATAGTGCGGATTGTTTTATTCTTCTGAGTTATATAATTCCAAAGTTATAAACTAAAACCCGACTGGCGAATGACGCTTACTTATTTGTGCGTATTGTCTGTGACACTTACGCCTTTTGACGAAGCTTACTACACTGAACAAAAATATTAATCGTTTCTAAGAACATTGTGGTTATTGACGTCTTGATTCCATACGAGCCTGACAAGACGTTAGATACAGCAACCAAGATGTTAGTTGAATTACTAACATCTTAGTAGTTCTTCGCAGTTGTTACTATCAGCTTTGCTTGAATATAACTAATATCATAAACAGTGATCGGGAAAAACGGTGCAAAACTAACAAAACTTGTAAAGCTGACCATAAAGGAGAACTTGCAACCAAGAAAAATAAGAATATTATAGATAAATAAGAATATTATTGGCAGATTATAATATAAGTAGTGTTCAATTTAACTCTAGTTGAAAGTCTCGGATTTGGTATAAGGATATTAATAGTTTCATGGCTGTAACGTAAGTTTAGTTAAGTTTTATTAAAGTTTTGCATCGTTTTCCCCGATCACTGATCATTAATAATGTTTTTTTTTTGGCAGCTAAGACAAAATCTCTCATGGTTGGCTCACAATTTTTTGAGTGTAAAATCGCAAAAGTCCTAGTCAAGAATGCAAACGTTATCGTATTACAAATAAATATTACTGTTTCCCGCGACTATAACAATTACAATTCACTCTTGAACTTTACAACTTTCTGTATTAAAAGTATCTTTTGTCCTTCCCCGGGACTCAAGCTATCTTCATACCAAATTTCATCGAAATCGGTTCTGCGGCTTAGCCGTGAAAGCATAACAAACAGACAGAGCTACTATCACATTTATAATATCAGTATGGATTTACGTAAGCTGTCAGACGGTCGCTTCGAGCGCTTGTGTCAATTCTATACAATATGTCAGTTTTCGAATATCGTTTATGTTAGCGCTTGGTATGTTATGCATCTCGTTCAGGCCCTCTATTCTATTGGGTAAAACACAACCTGACGTGACATGTTATCGTATTGTTATTAACTTGGCTGCCGTTACTCGCAAGTAAATAAGAGCTATCGTATCATTGGCAATACAATAACATTTCAAAAGCAATATTGTTTTACCGAGTGAAATAGAGGCCCTGTTTAGGAGTATCCAGTAGTCTAGAGTGAAACATCAGATTCTTGATTACATACATGCAAACACAGACCGCAAAACTTTGTCTTTACGCAGTCGGATAAAGAGGGCTAATAAAATACCTATTTACTCAAAGCAAACATTGGTCCTACTTTAGTTTACTGCCGCCGTCTACTGGCTAAACTCCGATTAACTGCCCTAACGGCGGGTAAACTGCCCCGTCCTGAACACACACTGGGTAGGGAGCCCGGCGATTACATCGGCGTTGGAACTGCCGTAAAACAGCTGTATTAAAGTTTGCTTTTGCGGATTAAATAAATAAACTGGAAATATAGTAAAGTTACAGTAAAATCGCCAAAACAATGAACTAATAACAAAGATCGAGCGATCTTTTAAGGTATGGACACACAATTTTAGTGTCCATACCTTAAAATTTGCCCAAATATCAGTTATAAGTCTAAAACAGAACTTAACACAGACAGTACCTATGTGTGAACATCGTGAAAGTTAAAAACAAACAATCAGCAGACAATCTTTTACAAGGTGATCAAGTCCCAAACCAAGCTCTAGGCCTATTTTACGAGTATAGACACTAGACAATGATAAACGTTTTCATGAAGAGAAAAACAAAAACATCCAAAACAATTCTTAAGGGATCCTTCACTGAGTAAACGCACTGCGTTCAATACAGCTTTCTGATTGGTCCTTTTACACCGACCTTTTGTTTATGAGACGATTTGAACCACCCTGTGCGTTCGTGAGCACTGTGAGATCTCATAGTGACGTTTGTGAATACGGGTGCTCATTGAAGGATCCCTTAAGTATTGTTTGTGTATACGGGTGTTAGAATCTATTACCTACTCTCGTTCATCACAGAAATATTTGTCCATCGAACTCTCTCGCTTCCTCCATAGTATCTATCCTCATTACTATCTAGGTCTATCTATAAAAACCTTATATTTATAAAACCATGACATTAGTGGTAACTTCGCTCTGACGAGACCTTGGCCGGCCTGCTCCATAATTCAAAGTAACCCAGCAGCGGAAGCTCGAGCCGGACCATCAAAAATTAACGCATAAAAACAAGAAATATGGATTAGCCTCTAATAATATAAACGGATACCCCTGCCGCCGCTTTAAAAATATTATATTTTGTTAGGTGTAACCCAAATGCTATACGTATGGAGTATCATAATGTAAGTGTATGAATTTAGATATTATTTAAGTATATTTCATAATTGTTTAATGGTGCGTGAGTATAGAACCACGAATATAGAAAAAAAGGGCCTCAATCAAATTTATCTTCTCTTTACCTCGATCGACGTCGAGCGATTCGACGAGTCCTTGTCTGAGTGGCACTTCCATTCCGTAATCAATTCTCTTTGTAATTGAATTTCGTTCGTCATCAAACAGAATATTTTTATGGATTTGCCCGCACTCTCCCATAGCTGTTGATAGTCGAATAGGAATTATTGAAAATGTATAGGAGTGATGTAAGCTGCCGTTACTGTAAGTGATCGATCGCGTCGGGCACTTATGCAATTCCATACTTAACATTTTGTCAATTTTCGACAGAAGTTTACGTTAGCGTTAAATCTCGTCTAGGTCCCTACATCTTTAGACGTGGCAGAAGTCGTAGACACAATTGACTTCGTTATACGTAGGTCAAGTTAGGAAAAAATTATCGAATTGCTTTTACTTCTGGTTCATACGAGAATATTGAGCCCTTGTTTGTAGACATTTATTATTAAAAAGGCCTCTACGTTCGTGAAGGTTTCCTTTGGCATTAATAACCAATTTATTTTACATTAGGTTTTGTATTGCTTTCCGAATATTGCTTAAAAATTCATCGACACGGGCCTTATGACTTCACATATCACAAGTTATATGAGAAGCAAATCGAGTGTGGAGTAATGAGGGAAGGGGAAGGATAGTGAAGGTAGAACGCGTCATTTTTTGCGTTCAGTCGGTCTTTGCTCACAATCTTTTTTTTTATGTCGTTGAGAAAGCAAGGCGCTGGTAAATTATAGAAGTGTAAAAGTGCCCTTATTATTGTTTTTATTTTCAAGATATAGAGAAATCGAGCAAACGCACAGACCACCTGATAGTGTGGTATATGTGACCCATAGAAATTTGCATTCTCGAAGCTACAATCATAAGACTGCAATCCTAAGACCGCAAATGCGTTGCCGACCCTGAGACTAAGATGGAATGCCTCTAAGCTAGTTATTTCACCAGTTGTCTTATCCACGCACCGGGAAACAACAACGCGAACACGCTACTTGGCGGTAGGTTAATTAATAAGAAGGTGACCTTGCGCAAGATCCTACCACCACTAAAATAAATATCTTTTATCTTTTCAAAGTAGGTATGCTTTAACCCACATAATAATATGTTCCCTGATTCTAAAACGCTCCCAAAATGGTACAGTATCTAAATGGCGTTGTATTTTCGCCTAAAACCCCGTGACTGTCATGGCGGCTGTAAAGGGCGGTTGATTGAAGCACAACGGTTTTTTTGGACGCGCGGGAAATGGCGCCGCGACAAAATATTCACGCGCTGTTACACCGAGTCCGGGATTGTAGAGGCGGTACACATTAGAAACAGTTTTAAAAGGAAACGTGGTCTCGTAGGTAGGTTGCTCAGGGGTGTTATTCTCTTAGCAACGGCGTTCGCTCGGTCGAAGTATTGAACGCGGCGCAGCTAAAATAAACCGGCGAGTTTAAGTAGTCCCGTCAGAGCGCACAACACATTTTAGCGCGTGCATCTCAAATCTCAATTAGGCGATAGGGTAGTGATTCTTTCAATAGCAAAGGTGAGCGAATGCAGGAGTGAAGTCCAAGCGGCGAGTTTAAGTAGTCCCGTCAAAGCGAACAAAACACATTTCAGCGCGTGTATTCAATTTGGCAGCATGGCTTCTCGAACGTATAAGGCTGCCTAATTGAGAATGCACGCGCTAATATGTGTTTTGATCGCTCTGTCAGGACTACTTAAACTCGCCGCTTGCACTTCACTCCTGCATTCGCTCACCTTTGCTATTGAGAGAATCAATATACCCAGGGTGTCTGTCGAACGTTCGAACGTATAAATGCCTTATTGAGAATGCACGCGGTAACATGTGTTTTGTACGCTCTGACGGAACTACTTAAACCTGCGGGTTTATATAAGCTGCCCCGCGTTCACTCGTTCCCTTGTTCGGCCGACCAAAACCGTTTTTAAAAGAATAACGCCCCAGAGGCCTTTGCCAAGATGCATTACGCTAACTAGCGTCTCTATTCGTTTCGTTTTTAAATCAATCGCGTCACTGGTAGATGACGTGATACGAAAAGTCACGCGATCTACCAGTGACGCGATTGGTTCTTCTTGTCTTGTCTCGTGCCCCAGGGCCGGCATTTGCAGCCTGAGGCTTGTGGTCTTGAGAAATGCAATCGTCTTTGGGTTTTAGATCTCATGTACCATCAGGTCGCATGTGTGCTTATTTGTCTTCTAAATAAAAATATACATAAAAAAGCAAAGTTCCGTACGAAGCAAAGACGCTTAAGAAGGCCTGCGGGCGACGTCTACTCCGTATCTATAAACGTAAACAGTGCGACCACTTTCTTGATAGCGATCGGCAATCTTCATTTTTCTATGGCACACGAGTGACAAATTATACTGTCAGTTGCGAGTGCAAGCGTGATAATGATAGCTAGCCGAAACCTATTAAGAAGCTGGGAATACTGCACCGGTAATAAATTACCAACTCAACGTTAGCATATCCACCGGTTGTCTTACACTCATGTCTTTTACTCGTAAGATGATTAATGAATAAATAATAATACACCTATTTATTTTCTACCTTTTAATGGCGCAGTCATGTAATAACATTACAACAGTTGGCTCGGCACCCGCTTCGCTCCGGGCGGGCCGATATTCCATTGGACGCCTTAATTCTTCGCTCCAATTTCATATCACACGTGAGCGTGAGTCGATTTGACTTATTTTCTTAAGCCTGATATGATAAAAAAGCAAAAAAAGAATCGGATTTGTAAGTAGGACTGTGCCTAGGTTTGTACTGATGATTCTGACATAATCGGATTTAATTCTACAGGACAAAAAATCTGAAGTATAATTATAACATGGCAAATAATTAATATAAGAAAATCAAAACACAAATCTGTCTCATCTAGAACGCTACGTATTTGAAAGTTTTAACAGCATTCGTTTTTCTATTTTGTTTGGGCTTGCGTTGAAACGGACACCGGACACGCTGAATACGGGATGCGCGCAGAGCCGCGGGAAACTCGTTTACTGTTGCTATTGAATATAAAATACAGACGAATTTGGTATTGCTCTATGAGGGGTTTTGATATAAAAATATTAGAATTTTAGTTCCAAGTGGAAAATCGTCAAGTTGAAATTAAAGGTGTATAAGTAGGTACTTAATCAAAAAAACGTCACATCTACACAGAAAAAGGTTTAACCTGAATAACGCTTTAAACGGTAAAATGCCCATCATTAAACTATACTCGTAGCCTCGGGGCAGTAGCGGCTCTAAATTTAATTTCCATTACATTCATCGCATTTTCTCTGAGCCAATACTGACATGTCATATTTAGGTCTCCTATCAAACAGTACCTATTCTTTTATCGAAACACCCATGAAGGAACTTCTTACTTAGAATTTGCATTTAGGCATTTCTCGCGCTACGCGCTACGCTCGTAACCAAATCTAGAGTTTTTCCACTTCGCAGCGAAATCTGCGTGAGTGAGTTGCTGATGAAAGTTATTAAAAAAACGGTCTTGAACCATGGAACCTTGGTCGGCTGATATGAAAAGCTTTATTAAGGCCCTGTCATCCCGGCTCATAGACACCTCCGGAGATTCTAGAGCTGGTGCTTACCTCTCCCAAAGGATTGGGCTAGCTATCCAGAGAGGTAACGCAGCCAGTGTCATAGGGACCATGCCGCGAGCGGACCTGCTAGAGGGGGTGTTCTTTTTATAGTGGTGATTATTATTTACGTCTTTAATATTTGAGTAGCTTAGTTTTTATTTTAATTTAAATAAGTTTAGTTTTAACTTTTAATTGTATTATATTAAATATGTGTCTTACCTGCCACCAATCATCATTAATATTGTTATTATCCGATGTACGTATAAGACAGTCGGTGAAATAGCTAACATAGAGGCATTCTATTTGTATTCCTCGGGGTTGGCAACGCAATTGCAATCTTGCGATTGCATCTGTCCATGTCCCTAGAGAGCAATTCACTTACCAATAACCATCAGCAGGCGTATTATGGTCGTTTTTCTCGGTGTGGATAAGCGTGGATAAAACATCTATTACTTTCGGACCAGTATGTGAGTGCGAGAGTGACGGACGCTTTACCCATCGCGATAAAGGAGACCATTATTGAGTAATTTCGTTACAACTTGCCTTTCCTACTATGTAAAAAAAATCTGACCTCTACCCCCCCATAAACGATCACATGAATTCTGGACGAGCTCTTATTTACTAGAGATGGCGGCCGAGTTAAAATCAATGTGATAACAAGTCAAAACAATTAGGTTTAACAGAGTACAATAGAGACCCAGGTGGCGTGTGTGCTCGTCAAAATTGGATCAGTTCAAATCCCGATTCGGATCAGACTCGGTATGAAAACGCCTTACGCCCAAACTACTAAACCTGTCTTAGCTTTTATTAAACGGTATAAACTAACTTATAAAACAAAAACCTAATTAATAACATTTTAAACTTAATTACAGCTTAAAATAAAACCCAGGCAATTAGAACCCCATCGGATCATACGTTAAGGGGGCCGTAAATTTGAGGACCCCTAGCAGGGGTTTAAATTACGAAGGATAAGTTAAAGTCCGCTTTAGTAGCTCAATTACACGAAAGTATTTACGTTGGTTATAAAAGTATTTGTAGTATTTGTACTAGGTAAAAATACTAACTACTTTACATGTAAACAAATACTGATGGTAATATTATGGTTCAATAAGAAACGCATTAATAATAAATAAACGAGCGATTCAAGATCGAGCAATCAAAGAAGAAAAACTATTTTAAGTACAACCATGTAAGACGTAAACATAATAATTTCCGTGACTTGAGTATTTTTTATTTGGCTATCAGCATTCACTCTTTACTAATTGACTTTAACTATTGGCGACAGTACCCTACCAAATACGTAAACATTTCACAGTTAATTGAAAATCAACGGCTTAGACAAGATAAACTAAAACGGCTGATATGTTTCGTTTGACTTAGGTAGAGTTATAAAGTTAGCCAAAGTTAGTTCATTCTCTCGGGCTCCTATTTGCTTTATTTTTTAATATAATGTTGAAATATTTTTCTTCATTACACAGTTCTTCGATATATAAAATGGTCGTCTTTAGATCCACTATTAGGCCGGCGAAGTATAAAGTATTTATACTTGTTATAATTCCTTCTCTCGTATTTGTCGTTCGTTTGTTATTTTCCCCGTGCCCTGTAATAAAACCCTGATCCGCAATTTAACAGGTAATGTAACAGGAATAAACAACTATAAACACAGTAACTGAATACCTACTCGCGGGATGTGCTGGTCGTTCTACTTCTTACGACTTCTTACGAATGTACGTTATTGGTGCTACTGGACTTTTCCAGGGCATTTGACTGTCTAAACATAAATTTATTACTATCTAAACTAAATTATTATGGCTTTGAAAACGAAACACTTAGCTGGTTCGACAGTTATCTCAACAATCGCTACCAATACGTAAAGCTGAGTCTTAATGATGGTTCTTCGAAGATCTCGGAACAAGTGCGAGTTACCAGAGGAGTCCCTCAGGGATCAATTCTCGGTCCAATACTGTTTATTTTATATTCTGCTGATATAAAGACACAAATCACACATTGCAATTACCATATTTATGCCGATGACATACAAGTATACATCTCATGTAAACCATCCGAGATTGATAGTGCTATAGAAAAGCTTAATATGGACCTCTCGGGAATAGCTACTTGGGCCACAAACAATTGCTTATTGCTTAACCCTAATAAAACAAAATACCTGATTTTTGGCAGTAGGCAACAGTTAGCTGGTCTCAGTCCAACAAAACCAGTCATGCTGAAGGATGAACCCATTGAGAGAGTGTACGAAGCACGAAACTTGGGCCTGTTAATGGATACAGAACTTCGATACGAGAAGCATGTTTCCAATTCTGTTAGGAGTTGTTTTTACAAACTCAAAGTGTTATACAAGATTAGGCCATTCATAAATGAAAAATTGCGCATTCAACTTGTAGAGTCACTTGTTTTATCAAAATTAAATTATATGGATTCTGTGTTTGGCTCACGTATTCTTGCAAAAACAAAAAGACTCATTCAACGCGTTCAAAATGCCTGTGCTCGCTTCTGTTTCAGCATTCCGTTAAGGGCTCATGTCACTCCATTTTTAAATAAACATGCGATTCTCAAAATGCAACACCGTCGCAAGCTGCACTTGGCTTGTCTGCTTTTTGGAGTACTACGCCACAAAGCACCATTATATCTCTTTGAGAAGCTGTCTAGTCAAAGGTTGCGTGGGACTCGTCAATGTGGAATCCAGTTGTTGACACCTCGACATGCTTCAGCTGCTTTTCGCGGAAGTTTCCGTTATATAGCAACCAAATGCTGGAATAACATCCCACCTCCAATTAGGAACCTGCAAAATATACATAGTTTCAGAATAAAAATTAAAAAATATATATATGAGCACCAAGTAGCACAGGAAACTTTAAGACTCGATACTAGTTGCATTTAAAAATACCCTTCAATAATAGTAAATTCAACAAAAATAATAGTAGTTTACAATTATTATATTATTATGTATTATTTTATTATGGATATTATTAGCTTTCTTTTTCCAACATTGACCACTTGTCTTACTCTTCTTCTTTGTATGTAACTTAATAGATACCAAATTAATCCCATTTCTTGTTTACCAAGTTTGTTTTATATCTTAACACCATATTATTAACCCTAAAACAAATATTGGGAAACAAATGTCACTACCATTGCAAGCTTTGAGCAAAGTACATACCTATGGTTTATGTCCCATCTGCCTGCATTGCCATGCATATTTGATAATGATAAGTAGAAGCAGGTTTTTCTAATTTCTTACTTTTGTAATTTTTTGTTTTTTTATTTATTTCTGTCTCCGACAAATAAGATCGTGTTCCGCATTGTTACACCTCACTTCGTCGCAATCTGTAGTAAATTTCCTGTACCTATAAAACATTATTCACTCTTTCAAATGTATTAAGAAACGGAATTAATAAGTAAGTGACAGTTTTTTGCTGTCGCACGCGGCTCGGCGGCATGCATTTTTTCCGGGGTTTTCATATCGTCTCCCACCATGCTCCCACCCACGGTTTATAGGATAAACTGGATAAGTCAGGACGACCTTAGTGTATAGGTACATACATTAGTATTTGTGTAAGAAATCCATTTATTTAACTTACCACTGTTGCCTACTCCGAAAACCACGTACTTCACTAAAGTCATACTAAAGTTGAGCACGGCACGGTCAGTTTGTATTTGGATTTTATTATTATTATTTTCATGGTCGATTCGTTTATGAGTTTACTTAAAACAGTAAAACAAAACAAACCCCACCCACCATACCATTATTCCATAGATTGTATAAAATAGGTCATGTCTGTTTTCTTTGTTTGCTCCATAGGGCTAAGGGACTGTTGCCCATTCCGCCATATAAGGACGGGCATGGAAGGTTTTCCTAATCTATGAGTTTTACGTTTATTATTTTTTTATTTTTTTATTTTTACCTTTTTCTCATGTTATTAATTATGTTTTGTTTACAAATAATTATGTGTGTGTAACCTTCCGTGGTTTCACCTGATGGTCCCACCGGAAGACCAGCGCTGACTTTAAAGCCAGCATTACGCTGAGTTGGGACCATTTCGTGGCTATTTTCTTTTTGTACGTTTTTATCTGTTCTTGCTTATGTTTGTCACGAATAAATGATTTTCTTTCTTTCTTTCTTTCTTTCTTTCTTATTGTCGTACTAGCTTCTGCCCGCAACGTCGTCCGCGTAGAATTAGATTATCGTAAATCCCTCGGAAAAATTAAAAAAATCCGGGATGAAAAGTAGACTATGTGTTAATCCAGGGTATAAGCTATCTCCATCTATTCCAATTTTCATCCAAATCCGTCCAGCCATTGCAGCGTGAAAGAGTAACAAACAACCATACATCCATATATACAAACTTTCGCGTTTATAATACTAGTAAGGATTAGTTGTCCCATTCACAGGGCATTTCGTCTTTGAACCAGGGCCTCTATTCCACGACGTTACACCATATTGCGTTTGACGTGTTATGGCATTGTTTTTAACTGGGCCGCCATTACTGTCTAGTAAATTAGACCTATCAAAACGTTGACAATGCCATAACAGGGCCTCTATTCAACACGTTAAAAACAATATCGTTTTTGTCCTGTTATCGTATTGTCAACGTTTTGATAGCTCTTATTTTCTTGACAGTAATGACGGCTGACGTCATAACAATACCTTGACTGGTAAACTACGATATCTGGCTAAGCCCTCGCTATCAAAGTCCTGGAATGACATCGGGTCCTCTTCCAGTGTTCAGAAAGGTCGTCATTATGCGTCTATTCAACCAAACATCCCAATTAAGCCTTGGTTTTTCCGTTATCGTCATGCTGATAGATTTGTGACCACCACCCTTTGTCGCCTTCGCTTTGGTCATGCTTGTACCCCAGTCCACTTAGCTAAGATCAGGATCAAGGATAGCTCTCTTTGTGAGTGCGGTTTGGACGAAGGCTCTCCTGATCATATTTTCTTTTCTTGTCCTAAGCTACCATGCTCACTTTACGACTTAATCCCTTTGGAATTTCCTCGTCCTGTAAATATGAAAAACTTTTTAACTCTTGTAAATAGTCCTCTCATTAAACATTTAGTTAGTTTCATTCATAAAAATAGAATTAAGTTGTAAACATGTAAATATTTGTTTTGTTGGTAAGTACCTATATGAAACCGAAACATTCATTATTTATTTATTTCCCTCTTCAAAATTTGTTTACTCTCTCCGTTAGAACGTGTGCCTTCCTTAACCTGACATTGGCGGAATCATAGTGGCAACACAAATGACATATGCCACAAAACAAAGATCTATCTAAACTACGATATCGTTTATACCGCCTAGAATAGAGGCGCTGGTCAAAGGTAATATTGTTTTACGTCATAAAATAGAGGACCTGCTCGGCCGAAGCGGGTACCTAATTTAGCTGTGTTCCTCCACTAACTTTAGAAACAAAGAGCATTATCATAATGCCATGCGGATTTCTAACTACTAAACGGCTTTCGAACTCATCGTCAATCCTCACTCAGTCAGTTTTCGAAAATCGCCAACGTTGAGCATTTGTCTATTCCCCCATGTAGCCCTAGACATTAAGCTTTGCGAGAACGTTAAAGTTATCGAAAATGTAAGATTGACGAAAAACTGCCGGACGGTCGCGTCGAGCGCTTATGTCAATTCCAAACGATTTGACGGTTTTCGACAATCGTTTACGTTAGACGGGTTATGATTCGACCAAATACATTATGGTTAATATTTTTCACTGCATCTGTAGTCTCGGCTTCTCGAGCAGATTTTCGGTTTCAACATCGATATTTTACAGACAATGATGGGAAAATATATGCCGCCGAGTAGCATTTTTATATTTTAAAAAAACTTGTATGCTATCTATGTAGTTGACCCCTATATAGGGTAAATCCTATGCCCGTCTCTATCTAACAGACAACAAACATGGCCATTTTCATAGAAATCTGTTCACCCGTTTGACAGTAAAATGGAACAAACGAACAAACACGCTTTCGCTTTAAATTATTAATAGGAATGCTTATGCAAATACACACAAGCTATACAAAAGCAAGGTTTGAGAAAAAGCTTGTTCAGTAATATTTGTATTGGTTCTATCGCTGAGTGAATTAATCCAAGCTCCCTTCGCAGTGTTTACCCTGCAGGGAGGAAATCAAAACAAATAAAACATTGCAATTGTTTGATATCCTCTGCTAACCCTGCTCGATAATTGCCCGACTGGGATTGAACCCTTAAAACAGGCTCACGATTTCATAGATAATTTCTACTTATACTTTTACCTTTACTGCTCGATGACGAGACATAATGACAAGTTAATCAAAAAAATTTAGCACTATATATTTATTTATTTATTTATTTATTTATTTATTCATTGTTTCATGTACAATACAGTATTACAGGACGTTGAGGTTGCAATGTGTAGGCAGGTACATGGCACCCTGTAAGGGTATTACAATGTCACAAAATATTAGTGATTAAGTATGATTAGTTATAGAAGTAGGTACATTGCATTTTGTCAATAATATTAATTCGATACAATTGCTATTTTAATATTTTCTTATACTTAAGTTAGTACTTGTTAATTTGGTGACTTAAAATCTATACTTAATATTTATATTTACACATGGTCAATCCTATTAGGTATTATAGTTATTTAAGCTATTATCATTGAAAAAATCTTCTATACTATAGTAACATTTGTCAATTAAAATATTTTTGAGTAGTCGTTTAAATTTATTGTCATTTTCTTCTTTAACTAAATCCTTAGGCAGCTTATTGTATACTTTTATTGCTCTGACGTATGGACCGTCTCTGTACATGGCTAATTTGGACCGCGGCAGGGCTAGCCGAAAGTTTGATCGCGTGTTAAAATTAAACGTATCTTTATTAGTTTTGAATAGGTTTATGTGTTTACGGACGAAAAGTGCAATTTCTAGGATATAAAGACAAGGTAGTGTAAGGATCTTGAATTTTATAAAGTGGGGACGACAGCTGTTCGGCACGCGTATGTTGGCCAGGATGCGCACGCACTTCTTCTGCATGACGAACAGGTCGTACGGATGTAAAGGTCATGTCATATCAAAACATCAAGGAGGCGGCCTGGGGTCGAGCAAAATGGAGAGCTTGCTTTGAGCTACACCGACAACATCATAGCTCTTAAATAAGAAGAAGAGAAGAGATACTTACGGACATGGGGGCGCTGTTTCAATCGCCATACATATTTTCTTGAAGAAGATACGTTAAAGTTAGTTACTGATAGCATAATGGGGCCTAGAAATGGACATAAGCAGCCGATGCGATAAATATTTGACGACGCGCTTAGCGTAGTTTGGTAGTGACCCTGCCTACGAAGCTAGCAGGTCCCGGGTTCGATTACCGGTATGGGCAAATATTTGTGTGAAATCCCAAGTTACTAACACTGTAATAGCATCATTCACACATAAATATTCCGATACATTATATCACAAAACCCCCGCACGCAATTCATTTGGAAAGATCAACTTGCGATCTTGTTTCCCGTCAACCAGATAACGTCTGTCACCGATGTAAATAGCGGCCAGTGTACAGTCCACAGAAGAAGCAGCGGACATTACATATTTATGAGGCCATAAATAGTGCAACGCCCACACAAGAATGAAAAGAGATAGCTTGCTTGGCTGAGATGGAGAATGTTTCAAAAAACGAAAACCCGCCGTCAAAAACGCAAAAAAAAGGCTTCGTCATAGTCGCTCAACTTTCGAGATATCTTATCGCCACGCTTGAAATAGGTACCGTTAAGGAGTTCCGATGGCCATCTGTGGTCTTTGTCATCAGTTTTACTTCACCAAATAGTGCTTTTCAACAGCAAATGCATAAGTTACGATGAAAAATACCTAAATCGCTTTAGGAGTGCCTAATTTATGCTATAGGAGGCAAACGAGTAGACGGATCGCCTGATGGTAAACGATCACCGTCACCCATAGATACCTGCAGCACCAGAGGAGTCACAGGAAGTGTATTTGAAAGGGCCCATCCGTAAGATAAGATAAGATAAGATATATTAAATCTTTATAATTTTGTTAATTTATTCTTACGAGGGTGCGTAAGTATATATTTTTTTACTTAACTACTTAAGGCGCTGACTGTACAAAAGAGAGATGGATGACATTGCACTGTCATGCACGACGTCGTGGAGGGGTCATAATGGCTAACAGGGGGTTGAATACTTTGAGAAAAGGGGTGTATTTATGTTTTACGTTGGATAAAAATAACCCTGGGCTCCCTCCATTCCAATTTATTTAAACCCGTAGCCCCTTATCGTATTTTTGACATTATGGTAGCTCTTATTTTCTTGATATTCAGAGCTACGTCAACAATATGATGACGTTATAGAAGCAACATGTGTAAAACAAAATTAGAAAACCACCTTAGATCTTAAACCAAAATAAACTCTTTCCATCCTTAAAAAAAATGTAATTACTATTGAATACAACAGAATACGAATTTTCAAAGGTATAACAGATAATAAATTTAGCTTTTGCTTGCGATTTTGTTAGCGTATTCCCTCAGAAACTATAATAAAATAATAATAATAATTTATTTCATAAATGCGAATCACGAAATTGACAACAGGTTTGGGTCTTCCTAGCAGGTAAGAAATACTTGTATCATGTAGTCCCCACTCCTCCATAACAAAAAAATGTTGTTTGTTAGTATAGGTACTAACTATAACTTACAAACTAGAAAAATCTACAAGAAACTATCCAAGTTTTTTGAATAAAAAGTACCCTATTTATAAATGGTATCCTGGGATAGGCTTAGGATACAATATATTTCCTTGCTAACAAACAAAATATTATATAGGTATGGATTAGTATTGATTTATGTCTGCTATTTTAAAACGAAAGCAAAGAGACGCAACGCAAAACCTAACTAAATCTCAACGAACACAATCGTATCAACTCCTGTCTTCAAGCGCAAGAAATCGGAAAAACCTCAACTTCTTTAACCCCGTAAAGCATTTTCCTAAAGAATTGCTGCTATTTGGCAAACAATAGATTGCCTATTTGTTCGCTGCAGCGTTCGGAAATGAGCTGTTGTGAATCGGAGGCTCCCCAGGAAATTGTAGGCTTTATTAGCCCTGCGGAGCTCCATCGAAGGCCGGATTCGGTGTGATTTTGTGGTGAGTTTACCAGTAAATGGTTAGATAAATATATAAATAATAAACAAATAAATATCAACAATCCCATACAAGTTGACCTAGTCCGAAACTAAGCTCTAGGCTTGCACGTTAATTTCGGACCCATTTCAAGATAAGTAGGCTTGTATAACGTTCAGTTTTGTGAGCCAATAAAATAAAAAAACGAATGAAATAAAACATGAAATTAATGATTTTTCGTGACAAAGACATAAGGGAAAATTACAAAAATTCAGATTTAAATGATCAATATCTCCGAAACTAGCAAAAATCGCTGAATATACAAAGGGGTTAAATCGATAGCTTTTTAGCTGTTCTATCAGCCCTAGACGGGTTGACGTCGGTTTCTGGGACACCCTGTATGTAACGAAAATTCTGCATTTCTACGTTCTATGAAATGAGTGTCAGTGAAACATGGTAACACCACCCTTACAGGGATGTGAACCCAGGACCACTAGCTTCATAGGCAGAGTCACTACCAACTTTTAAACCCCAACGCAAACAGAGGGGTATAAGTTTATCATGTTTCTGTTTATCAGTCAGTGGCATCATAGCTCCAAAACGGTCGGTACGATATAGACGTTTTTTTAAAGCTATTTTTAACTGCGTTGGTTCTTAACCATGGTTTCAATTCTGCTCGGTAAAACCATATTGCTTTTGACGTGTTATTGTATTGTTTTAACTCAAGGGAGTACGCATGGATTTTTTAAATCGCATTACTCATCAAAATATGAAAATAACGTAAAAGAGATCACCAAAAGTGAAATTAAAATTAAAATCGGCCAAGAAATACGAATGATACAAGCATTTTAAACTAATAATTAGACAGCGATTAGACAGAGAAATCCGATATGCACTGTGAAGTCATTTAACGGGTCGTCCATATAAACTTCATGTTAAATTCTGTTTTGATAGAAATAGGAACAAATCTGTTGACTCAATACCTTGGTTATTTCTCTAGCTAAGTATTCAAAAAATTATTTTTCTCAACTGTTTGTTTACTGACTCAGCTTTTATTGAAGCTGTGAAAAAAAGTCATAAATATTCCCTATTGAATGTTGACAATTCATATCAAAAGCAATATGTTTTTACCTAGTAGAATACAGCTTCTGTATCATAATTCAAAAAGACCAGTTGAGGCCTTGACCTGTCATGAGTTGGTTCATTTATAAGCTTGCAGGGTCTAAACCTCTAAGTTTTAGTTAGGTTAAAGTTCTATCACCATTTAAACCCACAGAATCGGTCTAAAACGTTGGAATTTGAATTTTGGGCGGTATTTGGCGGGAATTCATGGCGTCACTGGTTCGTGTAAACCATTCATCCCGGTCTGATGGAAATTACAGGCCATTGGTAACGAACTAAGCGATTATCGCTAAATTCCATACGTACGTGAGGTTAAATCAGTGTCATAATCAGTCATCAGTAGCTGCATCAGCTGTACACTTTAGTACCCTACCGCTTTGAGTCCTGTGACGATTTCATGTGGCAGTTCATACATGACGTTATAGCGAGAAGGTGCCATGAATTTCAATAACTGACCAGCTACATCATAAGTACCTAGGTATAACTAATATAAATGATACATGTTATTTGCGATATTATTATACAGGCAATTAATTATTTGACATATTTATTTAATTTTAGGGCGGGCCCTTTGTACAATTAAACTGCGTAATTCTTTAGAGATAAATTTTCTATTAGCATACTAATTAAAAAACTAGTTTATGAGTGCATGTGTAAGACACCTTCACGCTGCAATGGCTGGAAATATTTGGGAACACAAGTTTGAAAATGGAGATAGCTTATACCTATGTTTATACCGTGAATAGGAATTATGCTACCCTTTATCCCGGAAAAACACAGTTGTCATAAGATGGTCAATGCAGTCAAAGTCGCGGGCAGCTCCTCGAATAAGTATTTTCAATCTGCGACGTCCCCCTACACAATCGTGCGACGTCAATTTGCCTGACGTGTCGTGCCGTCGTGGATTGAAAGCACTGTACACGTCGGTTTGCACAAACTACCCAATATCTTAAACGGCGTTTCCCTAACGCGAGTTCTTAATACCATCCTCATTTGTTTGGCCCCGTCAGGATGACGAATGGGTGTCAACTCGGTCCTGCCGCAGCGCAAGTTATGAGCTGAAAGCCTCTTATTCTTCAGGTCTCCTTCTTATTCTTCTAAAAGAAAGCAATTAATAAAATAAATAATATCAGCGGACCATCTCACATACATTGACTTAGTCCCAAGCTAAGCTCGAGGCTTGTACTATGGGTTCTAGACAACGATATAAATACCACTGACAGAGAGGAATAAATACTTAAAATAAATCACCCAATGCTCAGAAAAAAATACTCGTGCAAATGGAACCCGGGATCGCTAGCTTACGAGCACTACCAACTAGGCTAACGCGTCGTTAAGCCTATTTAGTCTAGTTTAGTTTCAAAGCAAACCGCCTTACTCCTGTGCCTTGTTCTTCCCGATGTCAGTTGACGTTAAAATTCTCGTCTCGAGTCGCCGCCGCCGGCCCGGTGCGTAATTTATGGAGCCTGCTGGTTAATGGTCTCAGCTAGGCAAGGCTGAACACCAGGGTTTGACAATATCTACAATGTATTTGCAATGGAAACTGAATTCAAATTAACTTGTCCCACTGCCGGTGAGAAAGCGGCTATTTTGTCGCTGAAGAAACGAAGAAAATATATAGATCCAGTGTCAATAAAAGAGACGTAATATTAATAGTACTCGTGGATCTACTCGCTTCCCGGTCATCGTTACCGATAGAACAAGTGCCTAAACCAACTCTATCATGCTTGGCTTAACAACTGATGTCAGTTTAACAACACTTGCTTTAGTGGGCAGACAAATGTTACGGCTGTAAGTTTTCAAGATATCTGAAAGTGCCTCTTTTTTCAGAGCCGATGTCTCTTCAATGGCCCAACCGATTTTCATGAAACCTGGCTGAGAACCATCTCAATTAAACCCTCAATCAGCTTTCTTTAAAAAAATCGCCTGATTTGGCCATTGGCTTTGAAACCACCTGCCGCCGCTTAAAATCAAGCAAGCTCTCAACAAATATGCCTTTAAACTACACAGGAATTAAGAACCTCCTCCTTTTTCTTAAAGTGGGTTAGAAAGAGAGTTTGCGAATTTCTTTGCAGGTAGAATTGACATCATCTTGATTTTCTGATTGCGTTATCTGTATTGTTTTATGCTTATCTTCAGATATCTTATGTAGGTATGTATTTTTTTATTACTGCAATTTATGCATTTACATGAATATAATAATGTAAGTGAATGCGTATAGTAATACCATACGCACCGCCATAGTGGCGTCTGCTTTTTCCAAAGGTTAACTGGTAGAGAATGCCTTTTAGCTTTAAGTTCGCCTTTAGTAGGTTTACGCCTTAATATTAAGTGATTTTTTTTGTACAATACAGATTAAATAAATAAATCATCATCGACCAATGATTGCTAGACAGAACTATGATCCAGACGGCATTAGCAATTTAATAATCATGATACGTGATTTTTCATTATTTTGTTAGATTAGTTCATTTCACTCATGCTCATCAGTGCTTAATGACGCCCGTCTGACATGGAACGGTATTTTGTCTATATTTTGTGGCTAGCTTCGTTACTGAATGCTGCCAGTATTTAATTTTTTGAAAGGTATTACAATACCGTTCTTTGGTGATACAGTTAGTTTAGATGGTAGTTATGGTGCCTACAAAGCTAGTGGCCCCTGGTTTGATTCCTGGTAAAGGCTAATATTTGCGTGATGAGCGCGAGTCTTGGGTATTTTCTATGTCAGGATAATATCACGGTATCTATACTGCAAACGTTCTTCTTCTTCTTTCAGTGCCTCTCCAACTTGAAAACATCACTTATTACTGGAATCTGTCTCTTAGGGAAGGAATAGTTCGGATGCGCTTGTGTCGACTCTACGAACAGTTAGAGAAATGTATTTTTTTTATCCAGATCGACGTATACTTCAACGAGTTCGTCTAGAACCAGTACCGGCGCAGCTTTCTGGAGATGCACTTCAAGTGGTGCAACCTGTTCCTGAAGGACGCCTTCTTCGGACCGGCGCTCCGGAAGACCTTAATACTCTTAATACTCAGAAATAAATACTTGCACTCATCACACAAATATTTTTATCTCAAGAATAGAATTTAGCAGGCCTAGTTTCGTAGGTTACTAAACCAACTTGCGTCGTCAATACAAATTTCATTGCATTTAATTTTACCACACAGCTTGCAACTGACCGACAACCCGTTTTGAATTACTGGCTCCACGGACACTTAGATTTCTGAAATTGCTAAAGTAACAAAAAATCGAAGGTCTTCATCTAAGCTTTGTGCCAGTTCAAAAGTCACAATAGAAGATGTTTTCCACCTCGACTAATGATCTAAAGATGTCAGAATAATACGAGACAATGAAACAAATTGACCAGTCTTCGTCCGATGACAGCTCTCAACTAATGGTCGACGGACGAACCTTGGAAAATTTAACTGACCGACGCATGGTTGGCAATAATTAGGATCCATCTATTTGCGAATGGGATTGTTGCAGAATGATGTTGACTGATTTGATGCTGATCGCAGCCGGATCATAATGATTGTGGAATTGCTTCATCGTGCATGAGTACATCATGGCACCCGTCATCATGGAACGGCTTTGTTATTTTTTGATATTGCTTCCTTTATTACTGAACGCTGTAAGTTATTTTAACCTTTTTCTGTTGTTTGAATTATAAGACGTGAAAAAAATTGGCGGGTAAAAGGTCTGTTGATTTATTTAATCTTTATAGCATAAAAGAATACACTTAATTTACAATATGCGAAGGAGGCAAAGGAGGTTTATTGAGTTGTTTGTGAAAGAACGTAGGCATTTCTTTGTTATTTGTTGGTCAACTGGTTCACTGAAATAAACTACTATTTTTTCTCTTAAATATTAGTTAACTAGTTCCGTATTTGTGGAATAAAATTATAGAATTATAATAATACCACTGTGTATTAGCACCACGTCGGGATAATAACCATTTAGCGAGATCTCTCTCCAGGCGGGTTTTGCGCCTGCGGACTCAAGTTAAAATAAGTTTTAAACGTGGATGGCTGATAAGTCGGTTCATGCGCAACATTTAGAAATTTTGACCAGTTCTTTTTAAATAACTTTTCTCATATATAACGACACCAAGCAGCAGCTGGATTTAATTAAGCTTCCAAATTTTCTTAAAAATAAAACGTATGTGCGACACCGTCGATTATCCTCCATCCTCGAGTATCACTTGCACTCTACCGGTTTTTAAAACGAGCTAAGTCAACTTATATCCGTTTTTAGGTCACCCTTAATTTTATCGAATTTAACTTTATCGATTGTATCATTTCATCGATCGCTATTTTCTACCGAAACCATGACGTTGTAACTACCAAAAATTGCGGCAAGAAATGGCGTTCGATGAAATGAAAATGCTGCGCAGTGATACGTTGGTTGACAGGTGTTTCGATAAAATAATAGGTACAGTCAACGTCAAAAGTAAGTGATCAAAATCAACATTTCAAAACATGTTCTAGCATGACGCCCCAGATATAACAGATTATACTAAAGTGTCATTTTCAACTGAATATTTAATTAGTCAAAAGAAAATGATTATAAAGGATGTCATAACTGTCTCTTTATAGAAAATTTCAATAAAGAATGATGAAATAAAAAAAATACCCAAGTGTCAAGTGTCAAACAAAAGAACGTCAAGATTTCAAAATCTCCAAATGATTAGGGTAATCACGGCAGTTAAAAAGGATTTATTTAAAATGTTGCAAAAAAAAACAAAGCGAAGTAATAGGAACTTATTTCAACCCTTGACGGAAATGAGAGGTGTAATAGTTGCTTCGCGTGTTTGTCAAACGAATATAACCGACATTAACCGAACGTCTGACTTGTATTCCGAGGTGGTCTCGAGAGGTCAAAAAGCCCCAAAAATTCATAATCACTTACATATGATAGTTTGGCAGTATTACTGACTATTGCTATATTAGAGAATCAGTTTAATTTGAAACGCTTAGTAATGACTTTAACTGTTTGAATGGCATGTCACTTACTTATGACACATTACGAGTTAATTTACTTATGCTAAACTACAATAATCAGTGACATCTGACTTAATTTATTGTATACACTATTTTGAGACCCTATTTTATCAGTTTCTTTTGCTGTTGACTGTACTGTTTTTACTGAAGCAAAATCTATAGGTAAAATATTCTGTGTTTCATTACTTCCCAGTCCTTCTACTTCGTGACGGAGCGGCCGGTGGTCACGTACGCCAACCCCAAGTACATCGGCTTCCTCAACGTCACCGCGCAGAGGCTCGGCCGGCGGAACCCTCTCTACTACGTCAATATACACGTACTGACCAAAGCAGTTGCTGATAACAATCTAACGGTAAGTATACTGCGTAACCTTTTTGCTTTATCTAGTCTAGTTTAGGTTAGCAAAAGAATAAAGAATAGAAGAAGTTGAAATACACAGTGAGTGAATATTTGCATGTACATGTATCTATGTGTCAGTTTGTGGCGTCGTAACTCCCGAATCAACCAATTAGAACACTTTTTTTAAAGAAAGGATGATTAATCGGAAAAGTATTTTGGGCCGTTTAAGAGATATCAGCTCTGGAAAAAGGGGATTGCCATTTCATCGCTGGTTTTATCTTTTTGATAGCTGTTATTGTATGTATACCCCATAGGAACTTAACACATGTCTTGAGAATGGTTGTCTTAAGTTTTGTATCATTATTTATGTCAAATTGTCTCAAATCACTTTTCACATTGATTTATAATTGCTTACTTACTGCCGCACTCAGAGACGTCTTATTCTATTGCTATAGCAAAGAAACACTAAACAGATAGCAGCAACTTTAATCAGGCATTAAATTTAATTGACGTCTCTGAGTGCGGCAGTTAGATTACAATTTCGGTTTGTAACATTATATTTCTGGTAGATCCAAAATCATTGGAATCAAAGATAAATAAGGCAGTCCAGCAGAACTAAATACTAACTAAAACGATGAGTAGCCCTTGTGTTATATTATGGATCTGGGTCCATACTACTATTTTCAAACAGGTTTAATGCATCCAGTTTTTCTACCTAACTATCTTTTTAATTCTTTTCATACTGCCTTTAATACGTAATATACTAATCAGCATCATTCAGCCTCAAAACTACCACAGGCCTCCCCCAAGGTTTGCCACAAGGATCGGTCCTAGGCCGCTTACATCCATCGGTTCCTCGCAACCTTAGCCACGTCGACCTTGTTCGAGGCAATACACTATCATTAACCAAACGAATACTTCCCGTTTTAGTTCGACGTGTACTTCTACGAGTTCGTCCAGAACCAGTACCGGAGCAGCTTCCTGGAGATGCACTTCAAGTGGTGCAACTTGTTCCTGAAGGACGCGTTCTTCGGACCGGCGCTCCGGAAGACCTTGCCCTGGAAATGTCCTCATCCTATAGTAAATGTTACTTTGTCACCATTGTATACAATTATTCCCACATCGCACTATCTCGCGTTTTCACTCCGGTGTGCATAATAATCATACCTCTAGAGTCGCCGTCAATAGAACTTGTGAACGATGTACAAACAAATTAGTTCTGTTTGACACATAACCTCAAATATTCACCAAGCGTGTTTTTATTAAAATGAATCTTAAACTTAATATGAAAATAATGATCTACTGTATAAATCGTTGCAAAGACCTCACTTGATCTTTAAATTACGTGATTATAGAGTAATCATGGTGAATTGCTTCGTTTGGCTTTGTTTACATCTTTTGCAAGTTCTATTGACGGTGACTTTAGGTATTCTACTGGCTAAAACCATACTACCTTTGACCTGCTATCGTATAGTTTTTAATTCAGCCGCCATTACTGTCAATAAGAGCTATCAAAATGTTCACTATTCGATAACCCGTCAAAAGCAATCAGTAGCCCTAGACAAGATGCATTCCGAGAACGTTATCGTTATCCAAAATGTATAGGATTGACTCAAGCAAGCTGCCAGATAGTCAGGTCGAGCGTTAATGTCAATTCCATACATTTTGTCAGTTATCGAACATCGTGTCTAGCCGCACAGGTTTTTTATCGCGTAGAATTTCAGCTCTGACAGATAGTAGATCCTAACACAAGTTATTAATATTCGCAACCATCACACTAATATCTGCCCTTCCCGCGATTTGATCCCGCAGGACCGCTGGTTTTTTAGACAGGGTCACCAATCTTATAGCTCAGTTTACGACTAGGTCATGATATTCAATAGTTTGTTGCTTCCCAGGGCTCGTACCACCTGTACAACCTGACGATCAACGGGGAGGCCATCCCGGAGAGCTTCCCGTTCACGAAGGGCCGCCTCCTGGTCAACTCCTCGTACAGCCGCGAGCCCGTGTTCAGCGGGTACATCGGCCTGGAGCTGAAGGTTCACAGGCAGAAGAGAGTGTGATGCTGTAATCCAGCAGATAATCAATATATATATAATATATTTGCCCTATTTGCACAAGAAGATGATAACCGATGTCAAATTAACCTCAAGAAACGAAATAGGTTATTAATAATAGTGGTAGCAATTTTTCGACGAAAGTAATAACATGGATGCACTTTTACTATTGATGTTTTAACATGTCTTAAACGATAAAATATCGGTTTACAACTATGCACCTCTCACATCTGCTGATGTAAAAGGGTCATTCTCTTGATATAAATGGATCCTCAATGTTATAAGGAATCGATTAACAAACAAACATGGAAAAAGTAAAGAAAAATTAGGATTTTATTTTTAATAACACAGACTTGTCCATATTAATCATAACGGTTGACGTTAGACTGACATAAAATGCTACCGGTTGCCGATCATTAGTTATTATTGTTATTAAAATCTTTTACCAATTTGAAAAATTGTTAGCACTGGGACACATCATAATTCAGGCTGTGAAAATTTACAATAAAAAAACCTTATAGAATTAAAAATATAACAAAAGAGTCTATATTTTGTAGTAAGTTTAGGAGTTTTATAATATCAAAATGTTTTTGTAATTTGGAAGAGTTTGTTTAAATGTGATTTTCTAAATAGATACCTATATGTAACATTGTGTTTATATTGACAGGGAAGCTACCTACTGTATTTTTAAGACCAAATGTACAACATAAAGCAATAAATGAATATGGCGATGACATCTCTTACAGTAGTATAAAACAAAGTCGCTTCCCGCCGTCTGTCTCTCTGTATGTACGCTTAGATCTTCCATACTACGCAACGGATTTTAATGCGGTTTTCTTTAACAGTGATTTAAGAGGAAGGAAGAAAGTATTTTGTAAAAAAACTGGATTATGTATGTATGTATGTATGTAAACTCTTTATTGCACAAAAAAAAAAACAATTTCAAATCATTTCGTACATAAACTTAAGATTAACATGTACAATGGCGATGGCGATTATCTACGGGTGCTACAGAAGACTCACATAAACCGAAGCGAAGCGAGGGCGAGTCGCTATTATAAAATTCGAAATTTGGTGTGTTAGTAAAACATACAAGCGTCAAATTCGGTATGTATACAAACGTTGAAGAAAAACAACAAATACTAAAAGGGGTCAAGTGTGAGTTAAATCGAATTCAAATCAGAATATAATAAAACACCTACTGTGCAGCGGTACGGAACCCTCGGTGCGCGAGTCCGAGTCACACTTGACCACCGACAGTGACATGAAAAATGTTTTATTCAGTAATTTAAACTATGTAACAATATTATCTGTGCTTATTACTCTTTTTAATTATACTCGATACCTGTATTAAGAGACCCCGCTCTTCCATAAGTGGTGACTTAAGTTAATGAACCGTGGCTACACAAGTGTATTACTTATAAGAATATTATACAAAAGTAACAAACAATAAACAGTCATTGTAAAGTAAAGTACGTGGGCGTGTGAGTGTGCGTGAACGTGTGCGTGTGTGTATGCGTGTGCGTGTGCGTGTGCGTGTGCGTCTGCGTGTGCGTGGGCGTGTGCGTTTGCATGGGAGTGTGCGTATGCGTGGGCGTGTGCATGTGCGTGTAATATGTGGCACGTCTCTATTATTGTAGGCACAAGAGTGTGACAGATATTTTTGAGAGCAATGTTTGATAATATTATATTGTCGGTGACTGTACTCAATTATCTCAGCAAGCAGATATCTGATCAACTATTATTATTGCCTGTTTTTGTCCTAATGCAATTTAGCCTAATTTAGATGCTTAATTATAGATTAGGAGATTCGCTGATGTTTGTTTATTTATTTATCAAACGAATACATTGGCAGTAAGCCACAATAAATATTAAAGATTCTCCTGCTTGTGCAAAAATTACAGGTGTGGAACATCATTAGTACCTACTGTCAGAAATCGATAAAATGAAAACTATATATTTATCACATTACAAAACATTTCCAACGGAAATAAAATTAGCAAATATTTTATATGTTTAAGTTAATTTAACCCCCGACGCAAAAAGAGGGGTGCTATAAGTTAGACCGCTAAGTGTGTATGTGTGTCTGTCTGTGGCACCGTAGCTCTTAAACAGGTTAACCGATTTGGATGCGGTTTTTTGTTTGAAAGCAGGTTTTCTAGCGGTGGTTCTTAGCTAGGTTTCATGGTAATCGGTTGGGCCGTTTAAGTGTTTTTATCTACCTAATAGTTATATTTATTAAAAAAATATTTTCTGCATCACAGTGGTTGTATTACTTAGGGTCAAAACCATCCAAATTCCAAGCAAAAGCGTGGAGATATTCAACTCTCATGCCTTTGTATTTGGTTACCTGTCTTCTATCCAAATTTACGTTTCCTGTTTCATTTAGCTAATCAATTTAAGTTTTTTTTTTTATTATACCATTTTTAACTTTTCAGAATAGTTATACGACAACAAACCTAACCTAAACTGTAGGTTCTATTGGTAGTTATTAATTATTATTATACAGGATATTTCTTCTATTGTTTTAGTACAAGATTTCTTACAAATGAACATTAATAAAAATACATTAAAAATCTTTCTTGTTTAAAATTAACCTAGCCTATTATGAATGTCCCACGGCTAGGCAAAATATTTCTTACAAAAATAAAAACAATTGAAAAACTAACGGGGCTTCCGACACAAGATAGCTTAAAAATATTGCATTCATACAGGCTGTATTTCCATCTTTGTGGATGAAATTACTTACTATAGCTGGCAGTTTATGCTTAGCAAACCCAATAAAATTTCGTTTAAGTTAGTTACAAAAGTTATGATTAGTCGAAAAGTAACTTAGTTTTAATTTTAATTTGCTTTGGGAGTAGAGTATGTATACACTACAGGGTGACAAGTTATTCGATAAATTCCCTTAATTATAGCGCAGACCATCCTAGTTTGTGACAATGTCCCAAGATATTATATTAAATTTTCGTAATTACTCGGTGTAATAATGTTCCTGTTACGTTCTAGGAACGGTCAAAGAAGGTCTTTGACAAGACTTAGGTCGTACTTACGTGCAGGCGACTAACACGTCCTAAGTTCAGTTCGACGAAATTAAAGCATTTTGTGATATTCTAACGTCGGTTTAAGTTGTAAGTTACTGAGTAGTTTGGCGACATATTGTGCTAATTAACATTACACCTGGTTTACATTATTAAGATTGACCAAATACTTAGGCAAAATTAAGTTTAAAACCTTCGTTTACAGTTTGAAGTTTAGTTTATACCTACAAGTGTATTTGTGTATAGCTTTATTTATTTGTTGGTTTCATTGTTTTTTTAACACGTTAGTAAATAAAATGGACTTTATCACTAGAATACATGCAATTTACAAAAAAAACACTTATTAATTTTGTATTATGCTTCAAATTAAGGTTTTTAAATAAGTAATATATACTATCACCGTACAAAATCTAAAATATACAGGGTGCAGGGCAGCTGCTGGAACCCACGCAAAAATTATTATTAAGTTTCTTCCGACGCTTCTTCTCAACAGCGGTCTCCTCTTGAAGAAGCACTATTAGATTATATTTATATATTTGTCACGAATCGAAAATAAACGTTTTCGATATGTATAATTTTATTTGACGAAAAAAAATTAAAACACTTTCTATCAGGACCTTTTTATTACGTCAGTTTCGTTATGTTTAACTATGATTTAACTGGATACTCATGGGTTCAACGATTAAAATAGTAGTATATCACTTTGTGTACCTACATTGATATAAGTTCAGAAATGGCTAGAATATCATACGCGTTTTTTTGCTTTTTAATTATTTATTCCTTATCACAAAACGATTTAATTCTTCCTCCTCCTCAGCTCAAGGTCTGCGTACCCTTTGACTACGACCTTCTTCTTGTAAAACCACATGGTGCCGATGCGTCCCTTCGAGAAGGGCATGGGAGGCAGGTGGTCCGCTGACGCCGTCATGTTGTAGAAGTGATATGTTCCCTGTGAAACCATCATCGTCTTATATATAGTTGTTGTCGTCGTCGTCATTATTCCCGCCGTCATCGTCGTCATTGATTTCAAGCTCATTTGGAACACAAAATTCAAATGTTGAAAACTAAACCCTGACTGACGTGGCCTGGATTACATTGTTTATATTGCTAAAATATATAAAATGAATTTATTTGTTTAACATGAGCCAATTACTAGTACGTTTCTGACAAGTCATAAAACACCCTGTTTATTAACATCGGTCCAAAAGCTCAGGAGCTATAGTGGAATAAATAAGTGGAATATTATGTGATTTAGGATCGCATTAAAAATCGCTAAGAAAATCTGCGAAATATGACGTAAAAAAAAACATGTTTTAAATAGGTGTTATTAAATATTCGTTTCAAGCAAGGGGAATAATCGTTAAGCAATTGACGTATTACGGCTCATAAAAATATGATGATGGTGGCAATATTGATATAGTAAGGAGAATAGTGCTTTTGGAATTGCATCGATACTTATATTATTATTATTATTATTATTGTATTTCGATACTTTTGCTGGTTCGACGATTATTCAACAATAATTTAAGAAGGTTTTAACAGACTACAACTTTTATGGCTGTAGGTATTATGAGGTGCGCAGCGGCGAGTTTAAGTAGTCCCGTCCAAGCGAACAAAACACATTTTAGCGCTTGCATTCTCAATTAAATAGGCAGCCTTATACGTTCGAGAAGCCATGCTGCCAAATTGAATACACGCGCTAAAATGTGTTTTGTTCGCTCTAACGGGACTACTTAAACTCGCCGCTTGGATATTCGATCGTTCGTCCGTCCATCCGTCGTTGTTGAGAGAGTCACACCCCTGCTAAGTTCCAGGCAATGAACGGGACAAAGATATGGGTCCTATAGCTCTATCTATTTTATTAACTGGAACATGGTAGTTTTAATAACTTAATAATGCGACCTTGAAAACTGTAGCTCTTTTAACCCTTAACCAGGCTGACAGATCACACGTCACAGTGGAGATTCAGCCTTAGGTACTAACATACAAGGTACTATTGAGTAGATCTTATGTGGGACATATGGATCCCTTGCCTGGTTAAGGGTTAAACCGTTGAGGTCAATAAAATTTAACAGAGCGTAATACGAAGTCTGATCTAAGAATGAAAACGTACCTTCGGAACAGGGCATGACTCGATCTTCGTTTGCTTTAGAAGGGCGGCTCCGAAGATAGGATCCTTGAAGAGGAAGTTGCAGAATTTGAATTGCATTTCTATGAAGCTGCGCCGGTATTGTTGATTCACCGCCTCGTAGAAGACCACTTCCAGCTATAAATTAGTTTTTTTTATTAATAATTTATATGAATCTTTAGATGATGTTTTGTTATAAATCTCGATAAATCAGGTCTGTTTAGCATAACGTCCTCTTAGCCTATTGCAGGTCGCTTCCTTCCTGACAACGGTTTAGCTTCTATAAAGGAATCTCCTTAATATACCAATGATACGTACGTGAACAGCTTTATACATACAAGGTAACACATAAGTCATGATACAACTTATCACCAGGGTGTTCTATCCACAAATATGAACAACTTTCAATATAAGGCCAACTCTGAAATAACGAAAAAAAAATCAGCTGTTTCATACATTTTGGTCGCGGACGTATTGAAATTTTCTATGAAACAGCTAATTTTTTTCGTGATTTCAGGGTTGGTCCCATAGTGAAAGTTATTCATATTTGTGGGTAGAACACCCTGGTGAAAAGTTGTATCACGACTTATGTGTCACCCAGGCGTGAAGGTACGTATGTATATAATAATTTAATAAGTACATGAAAACCATTCAGGACTAAGAATCGAATATTCGTGCTCATCACAGAAATACATTTTCTTACAGTAGTTTTTTCATGGCTTGGAGAAGGCAAACGAGCACACATGCCACCTATTGGTAACTGGACTCTGAAGCCCAGAGACACTTTCAATCTCAAGATTGCAATATTACAATGACACTCTCTAAACTGTTAATGCGTTAGTTACAAAAAAAAAAACAATTTCCTTTTCCGATGTAGAACAAGACATAGTGGTACGAACCGTGAAGTTGTTGTCCATCGCAACAGCCACGTCCAAGTGGAGAGTGGAGTAGTACACGTCGTTTTTGCGGCCGAAGCGGAGCGACGTGAAGTTGAGGAAGGGGAAGATATTTGTGTCCGAGAAGGAGATCACCGGCTTCTGCACAACCATGTAGAAGGACTGAAACAAGATATTTGACCTTAGGAGTTTAGGACATCGTACCTTGCATGTTCTTGACATAAGGTTGTTCTACCTTGTTCTACACATGCAGGAGTTATAATTTTTTGGTGGTCACACGTCTAACCTAACGTACGTAATCCATGCTTTAGATAACCTAAAAACAATAAGGTTTCGGCAGAAATTAGCTTTCAATGAAATGAGTGTCGATGATTCAAGGGGATCCCGTCGCCTCGAGTTGTCACCTTCAGGATAAATTGTTTTTAACCCGAGCGACGCTTGGTTTTCCAGGTCCTACTGCTAACCAACTTTAAATCTTTATAGATCCTAAATGATCGTTCAAAATGAAAAATGATTAATAAACGTAAAGATGATTTTTAAATACCTATTCAATGATACCCCATTTGTCATAGTTCGTCGACTTTTTTTTTTAAATATGGCGTCTAGTTGCCGCCATATTGAATTTTAATTACGTTCATATATTTATTTAGTGACACTCACAAGATTAAGACAAATCGATTGACATAAGAATCATCAAAATCGGTCCACGCGTTTTGTTTCTCTCAATCTATTTTTTTCAGTAACCATGAAAGTAATTTGTGATTATAATACCTTGTTTGAAAGCTAGATATACGCTACAGTTTTTGAAATAATCTCCCTGTCTGATGTACAATCCTTTTTTTGTTGTGTTTGAATCATTTCTTCCGAACTAATTGTAAAAAAATACTTGAAATGATAACCTTTATGTCACTTATTCTTAAACGTGTACTTTTATTGCTGAGAATTAATAACTGCTTTGTTGTGTAAATAAAACTAAAAAAATGTATTTAAGTAATTACTTTTTTTTAAATAAATTTTAAAAGTTGCTTATCTGACTTGACTCGAAAAAAACTTAAAATAGAATTATCTCGAAAATAGTTCACTTTTGAATAATGCATTATAGGGTCAAAATGATTGCAAATAACCTCCACTATAACCTACCTATTAATGGGAATGTTTGCAATTACCAATAACCCTGTATATAGGCTGTTAAACACAATACCCTCCTCCTTCGGCAATCGGGTAAACAGAACTCATCCACCTACCTACCATAGAATTACAGAATAGAGTAAATCCTACAATGATAGAAATGCGGATTAAGATATTTTTTAAATTTAAATTACTTGAAAAAGAAGATGAAGTAAAAGCAGAAGTTGCAATTAATCTTACCCCTGCCATTGATCCAGACAAACACGAAACCGACACCAATAATGTTAAACTAATCATGGTAGGACTAGCACACGCGACGCCACGACATAAAATGGAAGGGACCATTTTTCGAATAATTGGTGCCGTGGGTTAGTATGGAAAATTATATTTAATACCGCAATCACTCTCATTAAATCTCATAAAATAAAATAGCACCATAATACAAAAACACCGTTCATGCAGCGAAGGACGACAAACATTTTGATGAACAATGAACATCTATTTAAAAGATCAGTTATCGCTCCTCTTACCTCTTCGGACTCTCTCTAATGACTCTTCATTTAAAGTGTAAAGTCACGTAGATACTAGGGAATGGAAATTAACCGGTTATTAACCGTTTTTGTATGAAAATAAGCGGTTAAATCCGGTTATAACCGGTTATTTGCATTTTCTAGTAGATACTGACAACCGTATATTTTTTAGTGAATTATTGTATGTTTCAATTTACCTTTGCTCTTGCACTACTGTTTTGAAATCATTATGGAATATTAGAGTTGAAAAATAATAGCCCGTGGCCGGGAAAATAAACCTAAAGGCTGCGATGTTTTTCGACATGTTTTTTAAAGCTTTAATCGCGTTTGGTATGACGACTGGTGAACAGAGATCCCGCATTAACTTTCAATTTTTTTTACATTTTCGGTATAGTCTGCATTACTAATTTATAATTCACATTTAATTATCACATTGAGCAATAAGGAGCTTTTTTTTCAGCACGAAAAGTCAAAGTTGTTTAATAAAAACGAGAAATGCCTGTGGCTTAGAAAGTATAGATTTTTGAATGCTTTAATATTTTGGCATTAAAGTGTATTTCAATACATTGCTACGTTATTAAGGATTGGATATCAACCTATACAGTCACAAAATTATAGCTATTTTAAGCCAAGGGAAGCAAAGAGGTACCGCAAGGCAGTGTTTTTTGCCAGTATTTATCATTAAAACCTTAATAACTGCAGCTAAACTAATTAACAGATTGAAAAGTATAAACTATCTATATTCTGAACTGGTTGGTACCTTTGTCATTCATTAAAATTTACGACAAATTCTGGAACACCCTGTATACAAGCAGTATACAGGCGGCGGTGTTAAAGTTTAAGTGTACTCGTGCTTATCATAAAAATACAAACTTATTACACACTTTAAATTAACTTCACTGGTAACTAACAAACTAATAATGTAATCAAATCTTGGAAGTCAATTTTAACTGACTTCTAATCGCCGAATTGACTTGAACTTTGGGACACTTATGCGATTCCAATGACATTACAATAATGTGGAACTTATATAATGCTATGGTATGGTATGATGATGGAGACGGAAGGTGGCCATAGGAACTCCTCAATGGCTCATAGAAAATCCGCCGAGTTTGACTCATTTGACTCGTATTTTGATAGTCATTTTTTCTACTCGCGTACTGTAAACCGCTAATATTGATATCGCTAACGGTATCAGAATACCACCTATAGCGTAACCGAAGCGGGAAAACAATTATATAATGAGAGTTGCCATGGTAATAACAGTTCTATAATAATTATTATAATCAATCGGTAATATCTAAAGGGTGTCTAAAAAATCAAATTTTTAGTAAAGGATATTTTTATTCCTGTTGTTGCGTATAAAAGTATTGAACCTCAAAAACGGCAAATATCCATAAAATTCAGAGTTAGAGGGCATAACAAATTTAAATGCCAGTGGACAAACATAGAACGGAGCCAAAAAACTTACCAAGTGTTAGAAATAGTCAGACAGTGACGCCATCAGCAACGGTAGAGATAACTTGGTTTTTGGCTTACCCACTATTTCATAGGGTAACCGTAATAATTTTTGTCCTCGCTTTAAGTAGATTTGGTGCCCACATTTATTTAATGTTAATATTTTATTCCGAAGCAGTAGTAACGTGAAATAGATGCTTCGGAGATTTGTATAATAATGTGTGCAGACGCGTACACCCTTACGTATTTATTTCCTGCAGAAAGTTTATAAAGTTTCACCGTTTTTGGGGATGTTCGAAGTTTAATATCTTGGTAGTAGTCCGACCCTCACTTGGCCGATTTTTTAAACGTGTATCTAGGATCGCGATAGTTTCAGAAACTATAGTGTGTGGATTTTTATGTGGTTTTCACCATCATTCGTTACAACCTATTTTGGAATTCTGGCCGAGGGGTGTCATATTTCGGCGATTCCGTGGCTGCCGGCTAACTAATTAAAGGCTTAATGAAAACAAAATTACGATCGCATCCTTTGTGTAACGAAAGTTACCCATATAGTTTGTATGACTAACAAAGGAATCAATTAAGTTTTGTTTTAATTCAAGCCCTTAACTATGTATTTTTTTTTTGAAAACGACTCATTTAGTCATGTTAATTTTAAGTTATACCTTGTTATGTATGTTAGTCTGTAAGTTATTTGCAAATATAAGCCTTGTTGCCTGAAATAAAGTTATTCTATTCTATTCTATTCTATTCTATTCTAATACATTGATAATCTATCTATGCTAAGCCTACGCGATAGAATAACGATATACTCGTAATTTAAGGATTTTTGATAACGGATAACGCTTTCTATTTTATATCTATCCTGTTTTTTTTCTGTTAATAAACAGGACGCATCTAAACCGTATTTATTTGGTCAACCTTTTCGTATGAATGATGGGTATGAGCCCTCATACACCGCTTTGTGTAGTCCAATGATTGGCATGGAACCGGGAAAGTGCCAGAAAAACCGGCATCTGAAATATTTAATGTTAACACGCCGAGGCGGAAATAATCGGCATCGTAGATGGACGGGGGCCTCCAGCATTCACTAGAAAAACATATGAAAATACTAGTTATTGCCCGCAATTCCGTCTGCGTAGAAGTCATTTATCGCGAGTAAAAATTCGGTGCGCCAAAGTTCATCTAAAATTGCAACTCAGATTATTGGAAACCCTATAAGATAAAAAAGTAATACCGCTGGAACCGTAAACTTTTCAGAAGTTTTGAAATAGTCAATGTGTAGATAAGACTAGGTTAGGTTAGGTTTGATTTATAAAAATCCTGAAAAAGTAACAGTTGCTGAAAAAAATACGTTAGGAGTTGCGATGATTATGACTTACAATACGTTATGAGTAAAAATAATTAGATGAGCCAATATGGACCCCTTTTTAGTGTTGTTGTTTTAATACAACACTAACCTAACCGAACCGCAGATATAATTGGAAAACTTAAAAAGTTGCCTGACGCAGCTGAAAACCAGTTTAGGGAAAATGGAAATTCGGACAAACGATGTGTTAGAATGACTGTTGTTAGGGATTTTGAGGGGCACCCCCTAAACCCCGAGAAATTACTTAGGGTGCTTTAAACAACAACACAACACTAAAAAGTTTTAAAATTTAAGGAGAAATGGCTTTAGGATAAACGAAAATTCAGACAAACGATGCATTAGGACAAATGACGATTAGGGATTACATAGGGGAACCGGGTTTAGGCTATCTCTATACCAAATTTGACTGAAATCGGTTCAACAGTTTAGTCGTGAAAGCGTAACAGACCCACAGATTAATTATTCTGACGTGAGAAGTGGGACGTGAAGAAATTACAAGAGTTCTGCTATTGCCATTTCGACTACGATTTACAGTAAAAGGAGAAACAACCCAAAAATAAAAAAGAGACAAAACACATTCATAATATTAGTTATTTATGCTTTACCATATTACTCGGCATATTTAACCGTGTCGCCGCCCGGGCCGGATAACACCCGGATCAGCCGTCCCGGAGCCGGCACACGCGGTAAAAATAACATAAAGCATGCCGAACGTCATCCGGTTTACAAGGGTTTACACGTTCGAGGGAGTAAACATTTTACGGGCGAAATATGAAGAATACAACATAGTAAGACATTTGCGTTGTGTTATTCTGTGTTCAGCACATTGGTATACGAGAGGGCCGTATTAAGTTACGCCCACACCGGTGCTTAAAATACGGTGACGGTACGGAATCGCAGTGACGCGTCGTATCAGCACCGTTTTTGACGCAAGCTCCACACACCAATGCTTAAAAAACGGTGACGGTACGGAATCGCAGTGACGCGTCGTATCAGCACCGTTTATGACGCACGCTCCCCACACCGCTGCTTAAAAAACGGTGTCATTGGTTAAACAAACGACGGGGTCATAGTAACAACATGGCGCCGTTTTTGACGTACCATAATATACGCACCGTTAAGCATTGGTGTGGAGAGCATGCGTCAAAAACGGTACGGATACGACGCGTCACTGCGATTCCGTACCGTCACCGTTTTTTAAGCATTGGTGTGTGGAGCTTGCGTCAAAAACGGTGCTAATACGACGCGTCACTGCGATTCCGTACCGTCATCGTATTTTAAGCACCGGTGTGGTCGCAGCTTAAAAAACACATGTTGGTTGAGATGCCCGTCTCAAGACGCGTCAGAAATGACAGTACTCTTTGGGTCGACGTTCTGACGTAGGTATCTGGAGACGGGCATGTATCTAAGCCGAGATGAATTTAATAGGCTTATTGCCTAAAGCACTAGCAATCGCAATCGGTTTCATTTTGACAGTCCGAAGGCGAGTCTGCATTCAGAATGAAAATAATTGTTCCACTTTAAAGTCGATTGCGATTGCGAGTGCGTTAGTGCTATAGGCCCGCGGGTTCCTTCTTCAAACTTGTGTAAGGGTGTTACCAGACCAATCGATCGATCGTCGATCGACGGCATCGAATGATGGTAGAATTGATTAGTCGACGTCGATCGATAGTTCCTACCAGACCAATCGATCGATCGTCGATCGATGGCAGAATGGATTAGTCGATCGATAGTTCCTTGATCAATTCAAGCTATCAGACCAGTCGATCAACGTCAACCGGCAATCGATCGATTGGTTAGTCGAGCGATATCCGTCGATCGATAGTTCCTACCAGACCAATCGATCGACTTCGATCGACGTCAATCGATGCCGTCAATTGCGATCGATCGATTAGTCTGGTAACACCCTAATAAAAATCGTCGCTAAGGAACGGCTTCGTCATTAACTGACCCTGAATGCGGCCGTTTCTCCTCAGGGCTTGCAACGCATTTGCAGTACTTAATGTCCAAATTCCTAAGAGTATTTTGTCCTTCGTATATCAATTACAAGATTTAAAAATGTTTTGTACTTACTTTGAAATCTTTTTTCGCATGTATTTTACCCAGCCCTGCTTAAAACCCAGTGACCACCAGGTCTTTGTGCTCGTAAGTCTTTTCCGTGCCATTGATTCACAGCTTCAGAAACTTAACTAATATGGGTTTTGCTCACAGAACAGAAAAAAACAGTAGAAGTGTCAAGTGGGCGTTTAACGTGTGGCATAATTATGCGGAGTTCCGCATAACCTACCATACTTTTGCCGCGATCGCTTAGTTATTTCGATATTTCTAAAATAGGAAATAAATCCAGAAGCATGCCTTATTGTGCTATTTTGGAGTGTAAAAACGATAGCCGCACCAAAAACGTTTTCCATGGTGGCTTGTCGTTTTTATGATAGTTTGAGTATTGGCGACAACAGGTCTGATACTAAGCGAAGCTCATGCCACTTCCACTGTTTTTTCTATTCCGTGGTTTTGCTAATAATGATGCCTAGCATGGTTGCAATTAGCAAAATCATTCGGGTTTAAACATTGCTGTTAGTTATTGATAGGCGCTTTTTTCTTAGTAGGTACCGATTGTTATTGTATTGACTGTAAAATTCACGTCAAATAAAATATTAAAATTGTTACGTTTTAAGCCAATATTTTATTGCAATGGTTTACTTGTACTATTCAAGTATTATGTCTCCAAACTTTCTTTTGTAGTGTTACGAAACAAACACCTGCATTCCTAATTGGAATGCAGGTGTTTGGTGTACTGTTAATCTTTAGAGATCATAATAATAATATTGCCCACCAATAAGAGCTAAAAAACTAATTATTCGATACTGAGCTCCGCTCTGTTTTCCGGGCATCGAACGGATTACGCGTCGATGCCAAACGCGGGCTACCGTACGTGCCGATTCTGTTGACCAAATAATTTCCCGTTTCCGGTAGAGTAGGGAACGGGCAGAGAATGCTGAACAAATACTATACAGAGTATTTACATAGTTTCAAGCGGGACTTTATATCTTCTTCAAAGATTAAGTATATAGACTTGACTTTATAATTATGCAATCACCACTTTATCCTTCAACCTGCCGCCAAACAGCAGTGTTCGCCTTGTTGAGTTCCGGTGCGAGGGTAAGACAATCGATGAATGACCAGCATAGAGGCAGTCCATCTGAGTAAGTAAGGGTTGACGGCGTATTTGCAGTCTTGAGATTACCATGGTTGTCTACTCTACATGTCATTAAAAAAAAACTGTTGTTCTACATGTCATTAAAAAAAAACAATAAAACCGATAATTAATTGCTTTAATATTTCAATATCGTAAAAACCTAAACTACTGTAAAGTTAAGTAAAAATATAATATTAATAAATAAATTAATAAGGCATTATTATTTACTATCCGTCCCAAGTGGGTTTGCATTGTTTTTCGTTTCAAAAGCATAGAAATAATATATGAACCACAGATTTCCCGTTACTCTACCATGTAATTGTTTGTCGATGAGAGCATTCTATCCGCAGAAGCGTTCGCCGGACACGTCACAAACAAACAATCAAACAAACAAACAAATGGGGGTTTATCCCGCTGTCCCAACACTCCATGTTTCCGGTTTTAATTGTTACAGCGTTAACGAGATAAAAATAACAAATAAAAGTACCTATGCCGAATAAAACTTGTATTGATTTTGTTATTCGCTAAGCTTTGGATATTCAACACTATTAATAGGTAATATGCAATAGCAATGTTGAAACCTTCAAAGCCTTAGTTAATAAGAAATTAAGTCATTCGCCTACCTACTACTTACTATGTAAATCTAAGAATATTTTTGTTGTCGTTTTCAAAAATGTTTTAAATATAACTTTTTGTAACCGCTTTGTGAGCACCATAAGACTGGCGAGTAAGGGAATAAAGGCTTAAGGCAGGGGTTGCAACCTGTCACGAATATACACTTGTAAAAATCTCTGTTTGTGCAAATTGTGGTTATAGAATTAACAATAAGTTTTTTAAGTTGTTGGTAATTCTACAGCTTTCCCTCTTGCTCTGGGAATGAAGGCGTGAAGGTGCGTGCGTGCGTGCGTGCGTGTGTGTCTGCGTCTATGTCTGTGTCTGTGTGTGTGTGTGTGTGTGTGTGTGTGTGTGTTTTGTTTGTACTTTAAAATCATACCATTGAAAAAAAAACGGTTTAGCAGGATTAAGGAATTATAAGTTCTTAACCTATTGAATCAAAAATCATCGTTTTAGATCGCAGGGTTTCGAAGATTCAACCAAAAACATGCGAAAAAAGTGTAATTTTGGAAAAATAATACTATAGAGGATTTTGTCTATAAGTAATCGTGTTTTAACAGTCTCAAGGAAATTTGACCAAGTTTAATATGTCCAAAGAACCGAGACATATGCGTTATGGTTATTGAGATCCAGACCGCGGAACACTACCATAATGTGGCCTTATAGGATGAATATTTACCCAAAAATATAAAAACACTGGCAGTAAGGTTTTTAACCGCTGGCTTTTTGCTAGATTTGTTTTTGTAGTTATTGCCAATTCCCAATAAAAACAACGGATACCTTGCCTTGCAGAGCTCCTTAGTTGTTTGTTTACACAGGCTCTTTGGGAAAACGGAACGTCTGCGTCGATGCATCCGGTTTCCGGAGCTGGCCCTTGCGAGGGGGGGTTAGCTGAAGGGTCGAATTACGAGGTCCAACAGAAAGCTGACACCGTGAAAGTGCTCGCATGGCCGCCATTTTGAAAACGTTATTGGTTGTGATACTACCTTTTATTTAACTTAAGTTGTTCATTGTTTATTAATATGTTTAGTTTTTGACCGACTTAAAAAAGGAGGAGGTTCTCAATTTATTTGTTTTTGGGAACACCCTATAATACTGTTTTTTTTTCCGAATATTTTATAACAAGATAGGCAGCCAAACGAGGATGTTACGGGTTACCTGATGGGAAGTAATCACCACCGCCCTTAAACACCAGCAACTCAAGAAGAGTTGTCCGAATTTTCTTTTAGCGAAAACTGCGTTATGCTAGAGCTGTTTTATATTAAATGCATAATTTAATTGCCATACGTAGGTTAGGTTAGGTTTGATTTATAAGCCATATCATAAAATAAAGTCTATAAAATATTTAGATAAATAAGCAACCACAATTATATTCTAAAATAAATGTATTAATTAATTAAATGTTTCTAATATGAAAAACACTCCACCAGTACAGCCAGCCTAAACACTTATCAAAAAGCAGAAAGTTTTGATTTAATTAAATGCTGAGATGTTTGTCTTGCAATTACGCTTTACAAGCCTTAAAAGACTCTTGGATAATTCGGCACACATCAGGTCATGAGGTCCATCGTCTGGGATAAGACCAAGAAACGGATGTACAGGTAGATACTTACTATCCCTGAAAGTCCAGGATGAACAGCGACCCTTGAGAAACAGTTTTCTTGTGTGCCAAATGCAATTTAAAATATTAACACTGATACAGCTCTTGAAATAACCGAATATCGAACCCGAGCCCGCTAGTTCCGTGAGCAGTAAACTAGCTAACCGCATCGTCTCTATATCGTTTCTGCGGTTACTTACGCTAGAATATAACGTTTCTGTATACAGGGTGAGTGGTAATGCAATTACTTTCCTTTTGCGGGGGCTTGTAGAGATCTTTTACAGCAAAAAGTACACATTTTGCCAAAAACAAAGTAGTTTCTATACGATGTAAAACTTTCATTCTAATTAGGTAAGACTGTGTTGTATAATTTTGGGTATAACTAATGGTTATACAATATAGACCGTAAATAATTCATGCAAGAAATTAATTCATTTACCAGCTGTCGAATGCTGTATCATACAAATACGCACAACAAAATAGTAAAAAGTAAAGAAATAATAGCGAATGCTTCAGTAATTAATTTCAGTCCAACGTTCATTTCGGGCGTTGTACTAAATACACTTTGTAACTGCAAATCAGCGGTAGCGGTTTTATGGGTTCTAAAAATGATGTAGGTATCAAATTATTACTCACCAATCACCCTGTATGTATCGTAATGTCTCCAAAGTTTTGTCCAAACATTTGCCAAGCTCGGCCAACGCCGGCCGGTCAGCACAGCCTACTTTGGACAATTGTTTACTCGCCGGTAACCATGGCAACCGGTGACCCCTTCTAACCCCCATCGATTCGACTGCATCTGCATTGCCCAAAGGATTTATAAATAAACTCGAGAGTGGCCGCGACTTCATACTTGAAGCATGCTTGAAGAATTAGGATTGAATTAAAAAAAAGCTCATAAATGCACCTCTACGTCATACAAATATAGTTATATTCCCACGTATAATTATATTTCTACGTTGAGTCCATACTAATATTAAAAAAAAAACAAGGAAAATTTGATGGTTTCTCAGGGAATAGTGATAAACGAGTTCTATGCGGACAGAGTCGCGGGCAACAGCTAGTAAAATATAATTTAGGCTGTGCTTCGTCTAGCAGCGTCAGTAAAGAAATAGTTTTAGAAGTGTGGATGAGCTATGCAAGAAATTATAATTCCTGAGAGTAAAGAGGTTAACCTAGTAGGTACTTAATAGATTGCCAATTAATAATAATCTATATAGCGTCTACTGGAATTAAAAACACTATAATATACATACTTATCAGGCATCTTTAGGTACTCAAGTACAAACTAAATCTAGGTCGTGATTATATGATAATAGTTAAGTTAACGGCGTATCCACACGCCACATCTGCGGACTCGGCAATACTCGGCATGCGATATTTTATGTTAATTATAAAACTCTAAATAATACCACATGCAATTCGGGGCTCGGGCGATCTCTCCGACCTTCAGCCCGTCATCACGAACTGCATCTAGATGTACAGTCAACCAACTTGATTTCTAGGCCACTATGGACTATGTTAAAGTGACGTGGACAACCAAAACGTAAGAAACTTTCTATGATTTTGTTTACAACGTTACGTTGACAAAGTCCATAGTGGCCTAGGAATCAAATTGGTTGACTGTACATGATTGATGGTAGATTAAAGTATTTTTGGGATTATAGGCCGCGGCTGGCTGGATTGTGGCGGCCACATACATTCGGAATTCCGTTTCGGAGTTTCGATACGGAATTCCGAACGCAGCTAATCCATACAAAATCTATGACCCTACCACACACGTCCGTTCGATTTTTTTTTCCGTTTCAGTATTCCAAAACGGAATTCCGAATGTTTGTGGCTGCACTTAGCTGCCTTCCGAATTACGAAACGGAATTCCGTAAGTATTTGGCCGCCCTTATCAGTCCGATATCGAAAAACATTCGGCACAGCAAATGCGAAATGATTCTCTTAAGCGCATCACTCATTCACTCGGCGCAGCTTACATAAACCGGCGATTTTAAGTAGTCCTGTCAGAGCGTCCAAAACACATTGTAGCGCGTGCATTCTCAATTAGGCAGCCTTATACGTTCGATCATTCTACAGAAGCCCTGCTGCCTAATTGAGAATGCACGCGCTACAATGTGTTTTGTACGCTCTGACGGGACAACTTAAACTCGCCGGTTAATGTGAGTTGCGCCGAATGACCGAGTGATGCGCTTAAGAAAATCACACCCTAGCTAGGGGTGATATTCTCTTAAAAACGGTGGTCGGTCGAACGCGAAAGTGAAAGAGCAGCGGCGAGTTGAAGTAGTCCCGTCCGAGCGAACAAAACACATTGTAGCGCGTGCGAAGTTTTTAAACCTATTTGCCCGTTTTTTTTCAGTAAGTAATTTTTTAAAGTAATCACCTAAAGTTGTTTTTTTCCATATAAAGTGAAAAACAAACACTTGGACACCTAGTATGGAGAAACAAACTTTATGTGATTACTTAAAAAAAATACTGAACCAAAAAAACGGGCGAATAGGTTTAAAAACTTCGCTGATTCGTAATGATTCTAATTATGTAACATATCACTGAAAAACTTATGAAATAAAACATGAAATTAATGATTTTTCGAGACATGAACATAAGGGAAAATTACAAAAAATCCGTTTATAATGCTCAATATCTCCGAAACTAGCAAAAATCGCGTTAAATACATGGGGTATTTTCGGATACAACTTGGTGTGAGGATTCTATAAAAAAAATGGACGTCACTATTTTGGACCACCCTGTATAGAAACCAGTAAGGTTTTTCCAAATAGCTGATGTAGTCTAGGACTCTTTTGTTAAAAGGGGTAAGAGCGTGTGGTAATATTTTTGAGCACCTTGTATGTTCCAATATATCCGATGCCGACTGTTCACTTTTTACGTTTCCGGATTACCCGTGATCTAATGTTGAAACCAAACCTAAAATATAAAACCATTAGAACTAATGATTTTCAACAAAAAAAAACTACATACAATTGTAACAATAACCTATAATTTATAATTTCAACTTATCTCGCTAGATCGGTGTTGGTAAACAAACAGAGAGCAACCAGATAACAACCATATGTTTTAAGCGTTAGAGTTCAGTTTGAGTTGGTCTTTGTAGTTAGTTGTGTTGTTTCGTTGCTAGACTGTTCGTTGATCGTGATGCCTTTGCGCATAGTTTCTGCTGACCTTCCGCGCCGCACGCTTGGGGTACTGTCGGCAACTAAAGACACACTGAATAATCTATCCATACGCAATACTTAACAATACATTGAGTTCCATGTATACATATACAGGATAGAAGAAACGAATGCCAGCCACATATGAAGACAGCAACTACCTTAAATGTTGAAAATGGCAAATTATACGAAAAAGAGACTACATTTATATTTGATAACAATAAACAGGTACTGCATTTATGGATTTCTGAAAATTCATCCTTAACGGGGAATCGAAATAGTCGACTATGACAACTGAATGAGTCCATTTTTGGCTAAGGAGGACCAGAAGTGTACTTAAACAAATTCAATACTTTTATCTGAGAAAAATCTTAACGATTCTTCAAAGTTAAGCAATAAGCGAATTTTGTGCAAACGGAGTCTCAAACAATAAAACGAAGGACTGGAGTTTATTTGTATCATCTCTGTCACACTTATTGAATTCCAGTAAGAGGTTAACTTTGCCGTTAAGTTTCGCTAAGACTATGTAAATAAGAACTTTGAAACACTTGGACTATTTATACTATGACTCATATGCCTGCGATTGTGGCGTCCGATAAAAGAAAGAATTTTCGTTCCCAACTGGTTCATTTACCCGAACATGTATTAGTTAGAATTTCCTTTTTTTCTGTATCCAATAACTTTTCAAAATGTTTCAAGAGATACCTATAGAAACCATAGGTTAGGTAAGGTTTGTATTAACCATCCTGGAAAGTTAAACGATTTCAGAAATAAATGCTATCGTAACTTTCGGACAAGAGAAAAAGTTTCTAATGGAAAATTGGACCTTGTGATACAAAGAAACCTTTTAAATGGTGGCAATATAAAAATAATCTAAGTTAGGCAGTTGTCTCCGCGCCAGTACCCGTTCATCAACTAACTTAGAAGTCAAGTACAGTTCTTATGTAATCAGGATGACGAGTTGCACCGGGCATTTATCTGCATGCCCCACGCAACACCCGACCGTACCACCCACAGCATAGAGCCTTAATTACATAACATAGAATCCATCTTTAATTGGTTACTAAGTAATATCAACAGCTAAATAAAGATTGAGCTTTATAACGGCTGAGATAACATTTGAATTGCATTGAGCACCTTTGAAGTACGACAGGTTAGCACTAAGAGTTAATGAAGAATTGGAAGTTGTTGATACTGTGTGTCTTGACGTGTGGGAAGAAGGGTGTTTTTGCTTTGTTGGGGGTGTACGGGTGAGGTTGTATCGCTAACAAAGGTGGGGTGACGTCAGCAGGTTTTTGCACGACAATGTGCCTGGCGGTGCCATCACACAGGTACAGGATAGAGATATCCAGTGCTTTTTATATATCGTTTTTTGTTACATTTCCATGTCACTTTTTTGTGTGATATTTAAGGCACAGAGTTGCTGAAATCTAGAATTTGCATGGAGGTTTACTTCTCCTAGATGGACTTCTCTAGTCAAAATACTGAAAAACGTCATGTTTCGTGTAATAACACTTATGAATACATACATACATTAAATCACGCCTGTTGTAAAAAACTAGGTTCCAACTACTTTAGGTTACATTGCCGTCCTACTGCAGATATTTCGTAGGAGATGGAGCTATTTATAGTTTAGCAGAGTTTTGGTGTCAGTTTTTATCGAATTAACAATAGTGCCTGATGAACCATCATCATGATCATCTTCGTTTACCTGTTACGTCCGTGTCAGTCGATAACTGCCACTATCAGCAAAATGTTAAAGACACTTACTTTAGTGGCTACACAAACCAATACGGGACCGGCAGGTTCGTCCACATCGTGTGCAGATAAAAGCATGCAAGCAGCAAGCATTGCAAGCAAGCAAGCAAAGCAGCATTTCTGTGTATCTAACTGGCACAGTATTCTGAAAATCTAAGTTCAAAGTTACATCATTCCCAATTTCCTCCGATGTGAAAGGGAGGGTCATCTAAAGTCTCTCGTTTAGTGCTTCGTAGTAACTACCCAGGCCTTCAGTCACGACAAAGTATCTCTCATTTACCTTGACGTTTTGGTAGCGTTACGACAGTCACGAGTCGACATTCTAACACAGTGCAAGTTCCGTTTAGCTACGTTGACAGCTGACAAAACATCTCGACAGCAATCATAACAATGTAAAGTTCTTAGGAGTATATTAATATCATAACCAATCATTTGTGGTGTACTGAGTACTGTTCGTTTGTCTTCTTCTTTCTTAATGCGTACTGCTAATTGAATCCGTATCTTTCTCGCATAACTTGGGTACTTATATTGAAGACAAGAGTGAATGGCTTCTTCCGAGCCAGCGAACTCCACCACCTCCAGACCAACTAGAGATAACCAGAGATTAACCTCTATCTCACCTTCGGCTTCGTCGTTATTTACCATCAGGGGCGTATTTCACGAATCTACAAGTCTACGGATTTACTTGTTACCAGTAACCAGTGTTACAAATACAAGTGCTAGTAAATCCTGTTTCACTGTTACCTCTTGTTAGACTTGTGGAATCCTGTTTCTCAAATGTTATCAGACTAGTATTACTATTCTATGGACTATTATTGTTCACTAGCTTGTTAGTATACGTTTCACAAATTACAATAGTAAATTACCAGTTACTAGTCGCCAACCAGTAAATACTGGCTAATTTCAACATGGTAAACTGGTTTTTGTTTCATGAAAGTTAAAAACTTTAAACACACTTGTATTCTACAAGCCTAAACCTACCAAGATCGGAAGCTTTGTAAAAGTTACAAGCTATAGATACTTGTGTCGAATTAACTCAATATTAATGTGAAAAATACATATTTAAGATAACCAAACATTAGATATTTAAAAAAATTTGGACTGATTCCGATAGCGATGAAGAAATCATCATTATTCGTCGACGTAGAGTATTTCTACCAAGGAATGGATTCAAGGGCCTGATCACTACTTTCGAATTTAACGAAAGATTTCCCACAGCGGCAAAGGGTTTAAGACATACAGCCAAATCTCGTTTCGACGAACATTAAAATCGCAACAAGTTTTAACACGCTTAATAATTAATACAATTATAAGTAATAATTAATTTATACTATTTAGACACGGGACCTCAGAATAATGTTTGTCCAACACGCACTTGAATGGTACCTACTTAAAATAAATAATATAATACAGCCATGATAATAACGTATACAGCCAAATCTTAACCAGTATTTTTAGTCTGTTTACCGATACTAGCTACAAGTCTTGTAAAAAAAATAATGAAACGTGATTTACCAAGACTTGTACATATTAACTAGTAACTACTTACTGGTAAAGCCGTATATTTGTAGATTCGAGAAACGGACACTAGTAATCCCAGTATTTACTATTTTACAAACAAGTACCTAGTAACTTACAATGGTAGCTTGGTGAAACGTACACTTGTAAACTTGTACAAAATATTAGTCCATGGACGGGTATTACTAGACTAGTAGCTTTCGTGAAATACGCCCCTGAGATCCGTTTCACGAAGCTACAAGTTACAAATTACAAGCGGAAGTCTCTTTCTAACTCGTACTGCTAGAAAGAGAGTTCCGCTTGTAATTTGTAACTTGTAGCTTCGTGAAACGGGCCACAGGTGAGATAGAGGTTGATCTCCGGTTAATCTGTAATTAAAAAGAATACGTAGGTAAAAAACTGCTCTGACATTCAATGTGTGTATGCATCTTTTTTGTTCTGAATTATTGTTTTCTTGGTTTTTCCACCACACTTTAATAACACATCCATTGCCTTTTCACACTTCGACCCTAAAGGATATTGTGTGTTAATATTAATAACTCCAATTAAATATTCTGTTGTTCGAATGAGCAGAATCACTCACGATGTTTTTTCTTTACTGTAAGAGCATCGGATAATGTACTAAAAAGGTAGAAAACTCATTGGTACTACCAGCCCAATGGATCTCTGACCCACCATAGTACTGTGTCATAGTGAGGTTATGATTCAAGTGGTAAGAATCCGGGATAATTGTTTTATAACGACACTGTGACACCGTTCTATGGTGGGTCAAGGTCCCTACATCGTAACAGCTTTAGTCTTCGAACTTGGTACCTTTCGATCACGATTGTCACCGCCACCACCTTATCCTTTCAACTTTCTTCTATTAAAGGATGTTTTCATCATAACACCGGTAATGGCATGAAGTGAGATGACTGTTTTATAAATACTCTAGCGTTGGTAATAGATATATCCTCTATAAGGCAGTTTTAATAACAGATTATATCCGATGACGCTTGATCACTTCATAGATGTGAGATTAGTGTCTGCGCATGACACGTTTCACTGAGGAGACAATGGGCTGTACTTAGCAGGAGTACACTCCTTTGATTCTTCCTCGTAAGTACCTAACTATAGATCGGGTGCGCTTCAATATGTGACAGTGCTGCAGTAGCCTGATCAGGCACTGGACCTCTCTTTATTTAACTTTAGGTACTAACACCCGTATTCACAAACTACGTACAAACAAAATGTGTTTTCAATTAGGTAGCTCGATCGACCGTTCGAAAACAGTCTGTGTTTAACACCTCTGGTTTGCACGATACGGTGGACTCTACAAAGGTAAGGTCCCACGAATCAGGAAAGTTCGATCCACATCGCCACCTGACCGGAACGGACGGTGGTGGTAAAAACTGGACGTCCTCGCAATATTTTTTGTTACCACTATGTTTTTGTTACTAGGCGAGCATAATGGGCTTGGAGGTTTATATCGATGATTTTACTATGAGCTGTCTTTGGTTTGGGACGTGCAACTATTCATTTGGTTCTTGGTGGTGTGTGTTTTTCCTTATTTTTAATATCTGTAAACCTAAATTAATAAACATCAAATTCTATTTCGTTAGACTAGAATCGAGTATCTTAAACACAAATCCGAATTGGCCCCAATATAAACGGAGTGTATAATGTTTTCAATGATATCAAACAATATAAACAGAAACAATGATGTAACCGTGTTCTTATTCTGATCACTGCTTCTCAGCAAATAAAACTTTTTATCCGAGCCCAATCCCAATCCCAATTATAATTCCTACATTATTTCAAACATTATTGTTTTTTTTTTTAAAGTAACTCATGCTTTGGCATTTTAATGTTTTTTGGCAAGTCCCTTACCCACATGGGGCCCTCTGGCTGAAATCTCTCATCATGCGAGGAGGCCCGTAAAATACTACAGCTTCTAATCCACTTTTTGAAATAATCGGTTTTAATTTGTAACACTAAACGGGTTCCACGGTTTCTTTCAAGTGAGTTCTGGTAGTAGCGAGTGTTGAGAACAAACAAACGAGAAAGAGGGTAGGTAGGTACATCGATACGGCTATCCTTGACTATCAATCTACCCGCAGATTTCAGCTATCCTGTGATCATGACGATAGCAAAATCGCCGAAACCTCAAAACCTCATCAATTATATTTACCGCGGTAAAAACCTGTTTTTTGTTACAACTGTCTCGATTGTATCCTTCGAACCTCGGGTCGGAACTTTATGCCGTCGTTAATTCAACTTCCTCATTCGGCGAGTTGCGCCACTCCTGCGCATGATAGGAAGATCGCCGTTGGGCAACGCGCGGGCTTGCCCGGAGGCGCCCGCGGCGATTCGACTAAGGTTCCACATTGAATTATTGTCTAAGGGCCTGTTGTTTGATCAGTAGTAAAACTAATTAATCGTTAAAAACAGTAACTAATGATTAAATTTCGTGGAAATGTGTCAAATTTTCGATTCCTTCTTCGAATTTTAATAATTAGTTGAGTTAACTACTGATCAAACAACAGGCCCTTAGTGAATCTGTCAGTCTAATATAAAGGATGGAATGGAAGTCATCGCGTCGAGCGCCGACGTCAATTCCATACATTTTGTCAGTTTTCGAAAATCGTTTACGTTAGCCTTAAGAAACTTGTCTAGCCTCACAGTTATTGTACGTGTCACTTCCTAACTTTACTATTTTGCTAATCAACTTCCTTTCAAAACCGTTTCGTGAAAGAAGAACCAACAAGCATGTTTTCACATCTAATTTAATAGTCACATAAGAAAAGAAATAAGGAGTTAGAAAAAATATATGTTGAAACGCACTTACTTACGGACCATTCTCGATAAAACGTCAACTATTCGCCTAGCATTTAACGTAGCGAAAGCGATAGCCTATTGCTAAGTTCCCGGGTATGCCCACGTTTTGGGCCGAGCGTGTCTAGCATACGAGCGCCATCGAAAGTGACGGAGGCGCATACTTAACCCAATCCAAACTTGACGAGGTGACATAATCCTTTCGCTGCTTTCATTCGTTTACATGACTGCGTGTTTGTTTATCTAGAAGTACAATCAATGCATTGAAATCATTCGGAGATTGTCCACAATATACCTACCTAAATGGATGATCTGTTTATTTGGTTTAAGGCGGAACGAAAACTATTACATACTTTAGTTAGTTTAGGTTATTTATTAATCAATGTAATCACAATATAAATTGCATTGGGCTTATGTTTAGCGGATCATGTTTAGTGGAAATAGTAAATGATCACCAAAAACTAACCTAACCTAGCCTAACCTAACTTAATTTGGTGATCGTTTACTAATTTTGGTGCTCATTATGTTTGTTGCCATTGCATTTTATATATATTAAATATTTATCTGTATGCCGATGACACCCAAGTGTACTTGTCATTGAACCCTCAAGATACAGAACAAGTTATCGAAATAATTAATGGTGACATAATGTTGACATTAAAATTATATATAAGGTACAAATTTTCCGGGTGTCATTCGCGATCCATAATATCGTTTGTCCTAAAGTTATATCGCATAGCACGTTTGCCCTAAGTAATGTTTGGCATAACATACATTTGCCATAATGACTGTTTAGCATAACGTTATTTTATCCTAAACATCATTAACCATAATTTTACATTACCTAAGCGTCTAAATATACCTAATCTTATTTGCCCTAATTGTGAAAGTCATAATGCACGTTTATTATAATAAATAAATAAGTAAATAGGCAGAGCTTGGTCTCATCTAATCTATAGGTTAAGTTAGGTTAGAATTGTGTCAAGGCGCGAAGCGCCACAACTACTCGGAATAGGAGCGAGAGGAGAAGTACGAACGAGAGTGACGGATGCTTTATCCACATTTGACACACGATATAAAGGCAACCATACTAGGCCCACAGATATCAACTCTCATAGAACATAGCAACAACCAAGAGACAAATAAAAAAAAAATGGCACTTTTATTCGTGTCTTTAAGTAGGTACATTATTTTATTGTAAATAATGAACTCTGCCATTTTTTTTAACTAGCAAAAAAGTTTTTTTTTATATATGGGGCTCGTTATTATGCCTGAATACATCGTTATTAGTACATGGCACCACTTATTCGCCATTTTTTTTCGTCCATGCGCCTAACACCCTGCATAACACTTTTTTACTAGGTTTTATCGTCATGTCAAGTCAAACTAACCGATAAAAATCTGGTTTCCTTGCTTTTCGAGACAATAGTTTTCTCTCCTGTTTCTCTAACATTAGCTAGCCTAGTTAAGATCCATAACGCTAAGTAAGTTTCGAAAATCGACAAATTGTATACGATCGACGTAAGCTGATGACAGCGCTCATGTAAACCCCATCCATACATTTCCAGTCGATAGAAAACAGAAATGTTAGCAGCATCTGCATCTTGGCTATTCCTAGTCCTTATAACAAAAGAACGTTAATTAATGTAGTATTCTTGTTTCTTTTTCAAAATTTTCAATTGTCAAAGTTTTTCGTTTACTGTCTTTTATTAGCGAAACAGTAAAAAACGTAATCGTAACCGACTCGACTTTGACATTGCCGCCAGAATTGGCTAATCACCACTAACCGATTCGACCGTGGCATCCGCGACCTCAGGGCACACTAACATAGTCTAATAACAAATGGCAAATTTACCGTTTCGTAACTTTATTTACAATGGCGAAGAATCAAAGGTTTGTTTGGAACTCTTAGTACATGTTTCGCCGTCAACATTATCAACTACTACGACCATTGACGAGCGTTATATAATGTGTATCGCAGACAATTAATTAATAGTAGGTAATGTCATTAAATTAATATCAGGGGATAAAACACCCAAAACCTACCTTTCGGACCCATTCGAACCATTCATTCATTCATTTCGAACCTAGTCCCAAACGAAGTAAGCTCAAGGCTTGTACTATGAGTATTAAATAGACAACGAAAAAAATACTTATGAAGAGAACTGCTGTCTATCCTCCAGTGGTTTAGCACTAGCAATGTGTAAGTTGCAAAACAATCTCAGAAGTTTAGAATAAAAGATAAAATTCACGTTAACAACTAATAAGGAGGGATAAGTTCGCCTTTGTAATACTTTTCTTTTAGTAATTTAATTATTTGTGTAACGTAATTGTTTTAGCACAATAAAGTGTTTACAGACATACATACATAGAACTGTTTCTGAAGGTATCAGCATTGAGGATTTTCTTAAATTACGAGTATTCTTTTAAGTTACCGAAAATTTCCCATAAGAAACTTTCACAATTTTTTTGAGAATTTTCTCGTTGGCACAATGCTATTCCGGGCACAGGCGCAGTTAAAAGACGTACAAGATCCACATACGCGGTTGTACATACCTACCACTGCTTAGTTTGAGGGTCAAAATAAAGCTAACAATATGTTAGTTAAAATCGTTGATGTAACGTGTTCTACGTGATTTCGTTACAGAACAAACATGTCTTACAGAATTAGTAAAAGATTTGAAACCACGTAGAATCAATTCCACCAAAAACAACCAAAAGGGCTAAAGGGGGTTCGATATAGGGTAATAATAATTGATAGGTATCTACATGGGTGCCAATTAAGTTACATGAAGGTACTTTAAAGCATAACGCCAGGAATTAAAACAACATTATTTGCTAATTAAAAAAGGAGTATATTAGATTCCTAACTACTAAATTTGAAACTTGTCATGTTTTCACAGCTAAACTTTTGTAGGTTACGCAAACAATTAATTATGAAAACTTTAGGCAATTAGGGAAACATAAATAGGCATGTGAAATTTGAGCTTCGTAGATTAAATAGATTCGAAGCCAGTACAAACAAAACTAAACTAGCCCTTAATTCTAAAAAAGCTGGACCAATGAATTTACTCGGAGAGCAGTCCCGTGTCTAACATAGATATATAACATTGGATGAAGTGAAATTCTATATAAAATAATGAGAAACTTTGTATACAGTTAAACGCGATATGGAAATATACACAAAAGGCATCGTTATCCGATCTTGACACACTGCCATGTGTCAAACATAGGGCCGTTTCACAAAATGTAGGCTGCCGTCGTAAAACTATCTCCTAGATAAGTTTCCCTGTGACCTAGAGAACGGATCGAAGAGAAATCGCCGTCACGCCGATCGCGCGCGACGGTTCACGGCGCACGCGCTGGTTTTTATTCACCGCGATCGACACTTGGCGTATCGCGTGAACTTCGTTAGGACCGTCGCGTTCAATCGTTGACATTATAGAATCTGATCGCAAAGAGCTGGCGACTAATTTTGAGGTAATTTATATCTCGTGACTTGACGCTTGAAAATGCAAATCTTTACATAGTATAAAACAAAGTCACTTCCGCCGTCTGTGCGCTTAGATCTTCTAAACTGCGCAACGGACTTTAAGGCGGTTTTCATAAATAGATAGAGTGATTTAAGAGGAAGGTTTCATTTTTAATAAATTCTACATGATACAGATAACTCACTTAAGTAAACCGAAGCGAAGCGAAGGCGGGTCGCTAGTGTCTAATACAATCTGAAAATTCCTAGGTCCGCAAATGCGTTGCCAGCCCTGAGGACTAAGATGGAGCGCCTTTATGCTATTTATTTCTCCGGTTATCTTTTCCCCACACCAAAACAACGACAGGACGAGAACATTGCTTCGAAAGCGAATTGGCACCAACTCGAGCTGTGCACAGAATTGAGACACGCGGCCAAATTTTCTTGTTCACTCCGCGTCTGTATAACTGAACATTAGATCAAACATCCATCTGGCTGCTCCAAACACAGTCGCGTTACGCATCTCTGCGCGGAACCTCAGCTTCTTATAATTATGAAATTCCACCCATTGTTTTACAAACATTCCGACGGGGCGCGGAATAACACGGGTTATTTAAATACACAACCAAATGTTTTGAACTCCCGTGAGACCGGTCAATATGTTCTCAGCAGTGGACGATTATATGAGAAGAAGGAGAAGAAGAGGCCGGTCATCTCTTGAGATTTTGTAGTTTGCGAATAGTTATAGCCACGGAATAGAAAAAACAGTGGAAGTGGCATGAGCTTCGCTTAGCATCAGACCTGTTGTCGCCAATACTCAAACTATCATAAAAACAACACGCCACCAAGAATATTTTTTTGGTGCGGCTATCGTTTTTACAATGCAAAATAGCACAATAAGGCATGCTTCTGGATTTATTTCCTATTTTAGAAATATCGAAATATCGAAGTATCGAAATAAGCGATCGTGGCAAAAGTATGGTAGGTTATGCGGAACTCCGCATAACTATGCCACACGATACACGCCCACTTGACACTTCTGCTGTTTTTTCTGTTCTGTGGTTATAGCCATGGATAAACTACTACCAGAGGCAATAGCCAAGATGCAAACGCTACTAACGTTTTTCTTTCAATTCACTCAAAATGTTTGGGGTGACATTCTCGTACGTTGCGATAACCCACCTGAGCAACTGACATCTTATACAAGGTGCTTACTAAAAAATATCTAATTGCAGTTGACTTGTTTAACATTTAGATACATATTGTTTTGAAATTTAACCACCGTTTTAAATAACAGGTTCAATTATTAATCTTTATTCAATTGTCAAAACTATCTGTTTTTTTTTTGGGTTATGTTGATGGAACCAGTTATGAACAAGGGCCACTGATGGACACTTGATTCTTATTTTACAGAATATAAGGGTTGTTTATTTATTTAGTAACCTTTCATTTATAACGTTATGATCTTTGAATTAAGAGTTAAGTGACGATTATTGGTGGCGTCAGCTAACAGTGTCAACATTAGCGCCTTCACCAGCCATCACCCTGTGAAGTCTTTGAAATTTTATTGACCTGTAGATTTATTTTACGAAGGACATCATCGAACTTTGCCAAATAGGTATTTATATTAAAAATTATACAAAAAAAACGGTAAATTTATTTTTTAATTATTATATTAATGTTATGAATAATTATTATAGTTGTATGTAAACGGGTTGAGTAATTAAAAATTGATTTTTGAATTAATTTAAAACCAAACGTTTTATTGTAAGCGCCGCCGCCGTCTCGATTGTTTATTGCCATAATTATGTTTCGGCAGCATGCCACTCAGTATAATAATCAACAGGTTTTCTTTATTCAAAAAACACCTTTTCAAAATAAAGAACAAGACTAATTTACACCCATATCGCTTATTTACCTCAAATGTCGATGTAACATTATCATTGACTAATATAATGTCGTTCTTGCGAAGGCCCGTCACGGCTCACGTGCCATCCACTTCTCACCTATCCGACCTAGCAAGGCTACATCAAAGGCAAACAAAATGAAGATCACACGGAAAAAAATTGCAAATTGATTGTAAATAGCCACTTAGGACGGCATCGACGATGGACACTTTTTACTGACAGGCACCAGTAATGGACACTTCACTCTTAAATCAAATTTCATACGGTCCTAAATTGATTGTTTCAAAACAAATGAATAACCTTATCTTCTGAAAAATAAGAATCAAATGTCCATTATTGGTGCCTTTCCATTACTGGTTCCATCACCTTAGTATACATACAGTCAAAGACTTAAAGTGACCCATCTAAGGTCCAAAGTCAATCTGACATTCTACAACAATAAGGTTGAGTTTCCTATGAGTTATAAATGACTTGTCATCCCTAATGCTATCGACGACTGAAAGCATATTTTGAAATGGGTCTCATATTAACGTTCGTGACCGTACCGTATATATATATTTTGAACCCTCGCCGAAAATAGAAGGGTGATATAACTTTAACGTGTTTCTGTATGTCTTATGTGGCGTCGTAGCTCCCAAATGAATAGACCGATTCGAACGCGGTTTTTTTAAATAGAAAGCTAGTTTAATTGAGACGGTTTTAAGCTTAATGTGATGAAAATCGGTTGGGCCGTTTAAGAGATATCAGCTCTGAAAGTAGGGGTCGCCATTACATGAAAGGTTTTTATTTATTTAATTATTCAATGGCTTGTATCTAATTGACTAACTAGATTTCGCCCACGACTTTGCGTAGATTTCGATTATCATTATTCTCTCGGGAACTTAAAAAAAATCCGGGATGAAAAGTAACGTGTGTTAATTCAGGGTATGAGCTATCATCATTTCAAATTTCATCCAAATCCGTCCAGCCATTGCAGCGTGAAGCAGTAACAAACTACCTAACACTTTTATTTTTAATTTCTCCTCCGGCCTTTACTGGCTGGGGTAGTATCCGCGGGAGTCTAAATTCTAGTTGGTAATAAGGGGCATTGGAGTTTTTAGCCGGTGCGAGCCCGGCAGTACCTGGGCCCTCCATTCCCAGGTCTCCGGAAGGGATTTTCATCTGCGCCCCTCTTTTACTAAAAGTAATTAATTAAGAACAGTAAACAAAAGCAAGGACTTTTTGGCCCATCAGGCGATTACCAAAAAAAAACACTTTCATTTACTCGTATGATCTTAGGAGATTCGATAATGAATAGAAATAAAGACTAGCAATAAAAAAAAGTGACTTATGTCATTACCTACTTTCTGCGATCTTTAAATTTTACCTATCCATTTGAAAGCGAACCTCGTCGTTACCGACGCGTAAAGTTTCCACACGATTTCCGACCTTACCCTGCCCTAATCAGGCACAATTAATGGTTATAGTTGCTTGAAGTTACGGGATCATTTAAGGTGCACGATCTCTCAGGGTAGTGGTGAACCCAACCCTGCCATAATGCTTACTCATTTTTGCTCCAGTACCGAAGTAAAGAAGAAAAGTCATGTTTTACATCTGTATGTATGTGTGTACCTTTTGCATGCATGGTTCTTTGTTATCGAAGAGGGTGAACGAATGGCACTTTTTTTTAGCTTTGCGGGTGTAACTGTGTACTTTGTTAAACATGCCAATATGGCGGATTTACAAATTGAAACGACATTATGGCTATCTTCTCGAGATTATATCCTTATAGAATCTTCTTCTTCTTATAGTGGCTCTCCAACTAGTGAAGGTTGGCAGTCAGCTCCGCATATTTCTCTCAGTCTTTGGCGAGGTTGAAGCTCCGCTCCAGTCCATTCCCGAATGTTTCGCAGCCACGATTTCTTCCTGCGCCCGACAGCTCTTCCTGCAGCCACTTTGCCCATGATAATTAATTGAAGTTCGTATCTTGAGTGCCTAAGCATAAGACCTAGATAGGCCACTCTTCTCCTTATAAAATAATATAAATAAATCAACCTAGATAGGCCACTCTTCTCCTTATAAAATAATATAAATAAATTAAATAAATGTCAGAGGAAAATCTTCTACAAGTTGACCCAGTCCCAAGCTAAGCTCTGGACTTGTACTATGGGTACTAGACAACAATAAACATACAAACATATAGAGAAATACATACTTAAATATATAGAAAACATGCAAGACTCAGAACTGCAAATATTTGCCTTTACGGGGAATCGAACCCGGGATTGCTTCGTGCGGATCACTACCAACTACGAATACCTACGCTAATGCGTCGTCGTCAATTATCGCTTCCAGTCTGTGCGCTTAGATCTTCTAAACTGCGCAACGGATTTTAATGCGGTTTTCATCAATAGGTACAATGATTCGATAGGAAGGTTTTTATGTATAGTAAATTTCCTCTAGTACCTTCAATATATATATGAGGATGACGAAATCAGACTGGTTTTAAAATGTTACCTTTAAGATTAGCATATTATTTTCTTTTCTGATACTTAACACATTTTTTTTTCATGTTATATAAAAAAAATATGTTTGTTGGTAAACTTTGGTACGGGGATAGTTTGTAGCTCCAAAACGGACATGGTGTACTTTATACCCCGGATATTTGGAGAGTCCCCTAGCAAGAGGATAGCGATCAACGACTTCTACGCTGATAGAGCTGCGAGAAAACTCTAGTCTACACTATCTACATCTACACTAATAATATTATAAAGAGGAAAGATTTGATTGTTTGTTTGTTTGCATTGAATATGCTCCGAAACTACTGGACCGATTTGAAAAACACATTCACCATTAGAATGCTTAATTATCCCTGATAACAAAGGCTATGTTTCATTTTTCTGCGCGGGCGGAGTCACGGCATCAGCTAGTTCATAATAAATGCAAAAGTATGTTTGTTTGTTTGTATGATTCTCTGTAGTAAAACGCCATTACCGATCGACGTGTAATTTGGAACAGAATTAGCTTACAGTCAGAGGGCTTATTGTCTAACGCACTCGCAATCACGATCGTTTTCATTTTGAAAATCGAAGGCATGTCTGAATATAAAATGAAAACAATTGCCTCACTTTGAAGCCGGTTGCCATTGCGAGTGCGTTAGACAATAGCGACGCTGAGATGGGCAAAGTATGCTTTTCAACTCGAAAAATCGGACAATTCTCAAGGGAATAGCGATGAATAGTGCGGAGTCGTGGGCAGTAGATACCAAGTTCCGAACAAAGATGACACACACACGTCGTCTCGTCTCGTTGCTAGTGTGTGAATAAATGGCAGGTGAGCTTGATTGACTTTGTGCATACGCATTTGTATGGAGCCGCAAGGTTGGAGTGATTTAGCTGGGTTAATCACGAAGGTATAATACGAAACGATTCATTGTTTTCAGGTTGTAGAGACGGAAAACCGTTTCCGAACGCGCGAGCCAGCCCAGTGCTATCGCGTCTGCCGGGCGGCGTGCACGTCGCGCTCCCGTATTCCGAACGCACCGCGAGTGTACATTCCATTTTCAAAATTTGAATTCGAAATAGTGCTTTTGTTTTTTTCCTGTGTGCAGTGCCAGGATTTTATCTCATACAGCTAACAGGTTGGTTAAACAGTGAGCAATACTTACGTAAAAAATAGTAATAGTTAATTGATTGTGTAAGTAAAAGTGAGGAAAAGAAAATCGTGCACGCAAAAGGTGTTTTTTTGCTCTTTTGATGTGGACCGGCAGGAATTATATTAAATTCTTTTTTTGTTAGTACTTAATGATTTTCTTAGAGCGTTTGAAAAGAAAATTACGCGCGTAGACTTCGCGAAATAATAAAACCGAAATATTCCACACCAATTTAATTAAGATTGCTTATTTACTGAAGTAAAATATTACTCAGAAATGTCGTAGACGGAATGAAATCGTTCTCAAACAAATCAAATTTTATTGACAATAAGATTTTCTCGTTTTCTCGGTGGGAAAATTGTAAGTAAAAAACATTGACCTAAGAGAAATCGGTCGTATTGTATTGTTTACATATTGGAGCCAACGTTTGGCAAACACGTCTAGTTTACAAACACTTGCCTAAATGATTGTGATTGTTCTATACAATTCAATCTTCGTAACGGCTTATATGGTTATTTTAAATTGCAGATAAGTAATTTATAAATTAATAGGAAAATTAGGAAAGAGTTTGAGTGTTTGTTTGTTACTCTTTCACGCTACAACGGCTGGACGGATTCGGATGGAATTTGAAATAGAAATTGCTTATGTCCAGGATTAATGCATAGGCCATTTTTCATCCCGGAAAAACTAGCGGTTTTCGAGGGAATAACGATAATCGAAATCTACGCGGACAAAGTCGCGGGCTTAATCTACCTGTTAAAAATAAATAACAAGATTTAGTAAAAATAAATTTGGAAATGCTATATTAATTTAGAACTTATACCCACTATCTAGAAATGTTTGGTTAATTACATTAATTAAGGAGGAAAATAAATCATCTTACTATTTTATACTTGCCATTCTGAACTATACTAACTAAAGAAGTCTGCGACGAAAACCTTTTGAAATGTATTTTTTGAAGAAAGAAGTCCGTAAGGAAAAAGTTTTTATTATCTTTTCATTTCCTTAAATTATTATATTTCAAGAAAATAATTTCTTTCATTTGATAATAAAGGTTTAATAAATAATGTACATTTTTAAAACATAGGTACTGTAGGTTTATACCTATATTTTATAAGATTAAATTTATTAAAAACAAACAATGATCCATATCTCAACACCGAATAAACATCACACCTATCTACCTACTATCAAAAAAAGTATTGATAAACAAAAACATTTCAAAACCATGGATTTCATAACAAAGAGTAGGTAACTAAGTATTCGCGTTGGCATTATTTATGAATTACAATGCAATCATCTTCGACGTCATTCTCAAAGTCGGTTTCGCTCCCTGTGGTTCCTAAGGCCTTGTTGGCAACGTAGTCTCTATGGTTTAGTTAATAGCGGCCTGCACACGTAAAGTTCGGACCGCGGGAAACGCCACGCGCCGTTCCAATCTTCGTTCCGAACAGTACGTGTAAATGCAACTATAATAGTAAAATAGTAAAAAAATTACGGTTCGGAACGAAGATTGGAACGGCGCGTGGCGTTTCCCGCGGTCCGAACTTTACGTGTAAAGGCCGCTATTATGTTGGTAAAGTCATTCCTTCTGACGGTTAACATGTATTTACTTTCATTCCTCAAAGAAAGAAAAAAGTTTAAGTCAGAGAGAAATTTGGACTAAAAGAAGATGTGGCGACTAAGATTGAAACGGGCATGCTTCGATGGTTCGGTCATTTGGAAAGGATGGATGAAAGAAGATTGACGAAAGAGATATACAGAGCGAAAGTGAGTGTTAGGGTCGGAAGGAGCCGTCCTAGGCGTACTTTTTCAAATCAAATCGGAGAAATACTGGAAAAGGGTCGAATTTTAGGTACCTGAAACCGACGTGTCCGTGCATCGATGTATGAATGTGAAAGAAGCGAAAGAGGTTTGTAAAGATCATAGCAGGTGGAAAGAAGTGGTCTCTGCCTACCCCTCTGGGAAACAGGCGTGATTTAATGTATGTATGTATGTAGGTACTTTCATTCCTTCCGGTAAAGTCTTTCTTTTCATTACATTCTCCATGTGACCACCGCAACGGCGGTTTTATTTATTGCTGCTGAGACACCTGCCTTCCACCCAAGAACTGCCTATGAGCTCACTTCGCTGCATAAATGTGGTCCTTCGAGCCGGACCGTAACCGTAAGGGTTTAGTTATTAAATTAATAACTAATAGGTTATTTCAGTGAAGTAGTTAAAAATAAAACAAAAGGGTTCCGTAACTAAAGTTTGTGTACCGTAGATCTAGGAAGTTGACCTTGATTATAATTCCCTTGTCGGAGATTATTTGCGGTGTGATTTAATAGAATAAATGGATGAAGAATAGTTTCAATCTTTGTGATTATATATTATTCAATATGTGTGACTATCACACACTTTTTGACCTAGGGGGCTAATGTCTAACGCACTCGCAATCGCAACCGGCTTCAAAGTGGAGCAATTGTTTTCATTTTGTATGCAGACAAGCCTTCGATTTTCAAAATGAAAACGATCGTGATTGCGAGTGCGTTAGACAATAAGCGCTCTAGACCGTAACTAAGCTTTAGGCTTGTACAGTCACCAGCAATAATATATTATCACACATTGGGCTCAAAAATATCTGACACGTCATATACACGCTGGTGACTGTACTGTGGGTACAAGACAACGATAAACATACTTCTAAAGAGAAATACATAACATACATACATTAAGAGGATTGGGAAGCTAAACGTTTCCATACAAAATGCGATAACGTTTTTCTCCCCTTAAACCTTGTCTGATTTTTACGATTTTTGAATATGTTGTAGATATCATGAATAACTATGTCTGTACGTTTTCCTTTCCAAGAAAATATTTCTTATAATGAAACAAAATTAAAAAACCAAAAACGGAAACGTACAGACCTAGTTTTTATAGTTCCGTGCCAAAATAGTAAAAAAGGAACCCTTATGGTGAGACTTCGTTGTCTGTCTGTCTGTCTGTCTATATGTCAGTATTTACTATCATTTTTTTACCCCGGAAACCCGAATTAAAATGCAAATTTCATCAAAATTATTAAGAGATGTAACCCATATTGCTAGAGTAATGTGCCGAGTGTGACGCAGCTATTGGTTAGAATGAGTAAGTTACATACATTTCTCATTGTAACCCATCATTTTATCAAACTTCTCTTCATCGATTGTATCGTTTCATCCAATTTCATTTCATCCCTCGTGGTAGTTGCCAGGTTAGAATAGTGCCACTCCATGTCTTCCCGCGTGGACGTCGTAAGAGGCTACTAAGGGAATATAGGCTTGTAGTCCTGTTAGGCGATGGGCTTGCAACCTGTCACTAATACGCTGACATCTTAGCCTATTTGTGCAATATGTGGTTACTGAATTCTCACTAAATTTTAAAAGTTGTAGGTAATTCTGTAGGAGCTCTGCCAACCTCACTCTTGGATTACTGGCGTGTATGTATGTATGTAGGAATATATGTAATTACGTAGGTTAGGTTAGGAGAGACTGGAGACCACCAAAAAAAATTAACTTGATGAAATGAAAATTCTGCGTAATACGTCCGTTGGAAAGGTGTTTCGATAGAATAATACGTACCCGTTACGCCCCTATCGGCCTGTCAGTCCGACTGTTAGTCTGTAGTTTTACCCCTAACCGATCGTTCACAAGTTTCCTCGATACGTAGGCACAATGACCAATCAATTTATTAAAGTAGATAAGGGTGGGCAGGGATACTAATGAAAATTGATTCGAGCAGTAATCCCCCCTCCTCGCGAAGATAAGCGGACAGGTTGGAGAAAAGAGGCTCTTTGTAAGAAATGTGCACTTAGGGCCGATTAAACTGGGGCCTTATTCACCACTGTTTCTTCACGTATTGCTGTCGTATTGTTTTCAACTTCGCCGCCTTTATTGTCACGTTAATAAGAGCTGTCATTGCGTGGACTATATGACAACAAGAGGATATAATTATTTAATAAATAAAAACCTTCGATATAATAGGGACCAGGGGGTTATTATGACGTAGCTAAGCAGTTCAGTTTTCGCTGTGAGAAAAGGACAGAGCTATATAGCGGCTAAAGCTCTGTTAAATGAAGTTCATAGTTGTATCGTAATAACCCCCCAGTTCTTTCATAGCTGATATTGATTTAAGTATTTGTATTATTTTAATATATTGATATGTACATTATTAATATTATTGTATAAAAATAGTTAGACCCTATACGTTGCACCGCCACCACAAGTAAGCTCTGCTTTGCCCAAAGGTTAACTGATAGAGAATGCCTTACGGCATTAAGTTTGCCTTTTAAGGATTAGAAGACAAGTAAAACATATTCGATAGATAAACTTAGCGTTTTCTCTTTCTTACACTTGAAAATAGACAATGAGAGAGCTAACTTTAAATGGCAGATAAATTTACTCGTCGATTGTGAAACAGACCGATTTTCATGAAACCTAAATAAGTAGGTACCATTAAAATAGCTTTCTTTGAGTTGAGTTGATAAATATCAATCTCCAACATGTCCTTGAAATTTGGTAAGTACTTATACGAATTTAAAACTTAAATAAATTAAGTTAAATATTGAGTTTGATATTCATACTATCAACTCAATTATGGTGGTAGAGATCCGAACGTTAAAATTAAAATTGAAGTTAAAATTTGAAGGGAATTTAGTATTCCTTAGGTATCCTAGGGGTGCACTAACAAAATTAAATGTTTTTCCAAATTTCAGGATTAGGCTGTGCGTTATGTAAGCCTGTTAAAAAAAATAGCATTAGTGGGAATGAAATTCGGTGAAATGATACATTCTATGAAGCGTTTGTTGGTAATCCAAGAAGTCCCCTTAAGGCGACTAGGGGCCGTATTTGAACTGATCTTACCTGAGATGCCCATCTTCATACGTCACGTCAAGACATACAAAACTGACATTTCTGACAAGTCTAACAACCGGCTTCCAGGAGCTCTATTCCACTGGGTAAACTATATGGTATTGGTTTAACTCGGCCGACATTAGTGTCAAGTACATAAGAGCTACCGTAACATTGAACATACTGTAACATGCTAAAGGCAATATGGTATTACCGTGTAGAATATAGGCCCAGGGCCTTATTCGACACAGTATTTTTAACATCATACAAAAAAGAGGAGTGTTATAAGTATAACGTCTGTGTCTGTGTGTCCATGTATCTGTGTGTTTGTCTGTTGGTGCGTAGCTCCCAAACGGATTTTTTTTATCCCTTTACCGCCCGTCAAATAGCAGTGTTCGCATGGTTCTGTTCCGGTATGCATAGATGCATTCCATGTTAGTATGGATTGCAGTTTTGAGAGTGTATAGTCTTCAGAATTCAAATGTCCCACGTACCATCAAGTGGCCTTTGTGCTCGTGTGCCATATAAAAAACCTCCTTCGGGGAAAGTCGGGTAAATCAGCCTTGTTTCAATAATAATACGCATATATTTCAGCATAGTACACAAGAAAATAATTAATTTATCATATTATATCAGCAACAGGCTTCGTCAAGAGGTTCTACATAGAAATGTTGATCGGCGACACGCTTCGTCAAATTCTCTTAACACTAACAAAACCAATTTGGTAACACAGACCCTAACACCCTAATGGTCCCTGGTGGTCCTAATTACCTTACCCTGCATCTTGGCTGGCTCAAACGTTCCCATTCAATAATATTGAACTTTTCAATGTCCTACTCAACGCTTTTTATTTATATTAACTTAAACATAACATGCTTCATTATAATTGTTAAACTGTTTTGATATAACAGATTCTATTTTATACTATATTATATTATAAAACCGTATACATCCGCCGTCCTACATTATAATATAACTACACTACTACTCCCTACTATCTCTAGGAGCGTTTTAGTTATTTTAATTCTGTGCGTTGCTCGGAAAAATATACCTATCTTAACTGTTCCATCTTCTTCCTCTACATTTTACAATAACTCCTTTAAATTTCAGGCTGTTAGGTTGTGGAACTCTCTTCCTTTGGAACTGAGACAGGCTAAATCATTTCCTGTTTTTAAGAATCTTTTAAAAGAACGCCTTTTGTCACTTCATTAGTTGTTTTCACCATTTATTTTGTATTTATTTATATATGTATTCTTTATTTATGTACCTTTAGGTATGTAGTTATTTAAGGACATTTACGTTTTTTTAAAATTGTTTAATTCAGTTTGCAGCGCCTGCCTATTTCAATTGTATATTTTTAACCATCTCTTCTTTGTAAGGTTGTCTGGAAGAAATCGCTGTTTAGCGATAAGACGGCCTGTTGACTCACTTTGTAGTCTTTATTTTATTTTCCTGTATATCTGTTACTTGGTGTATGTGGTGTGTCAATAAAGTGTATTGTATTGTATTGTATTGTACAGATGTGCATCTAATACGAGTAGGTATAACATGGAACCGAGTAAGTACTAATAAAAAGGCCCGCGTATGTCGCCGACTATTTAGGTTAATGAGTTCTCCTTAGGGAGCCGACGAACCTAGGTCTTACAAGAGTTACAAGTACAGTCAACTTTAATTCTTGGGCCACTATGAAATCATGTTGCATGGTGCCAAATGCCATTATTTTTAGAGTTCCATACCCAAAGTGTAAAAACGGGGCCCTATTACTAAGACTCTACTGTCCGTCTGTCTGTCTTCAGGCTGTATCTCATGAACCGTAATAGCTAGACAATTGAAATTTTCACAGATGATGTATTACTGTTGTCTCTATAAAAACAAATAGTAAAAACAGAATTAAATAAGTATTTAAGGGGGCTCCCATACAACAAAGGTGTTTTTTTTGTTTTTTTGCTAGAGTTTCGTGAGTAAACCCTATAAGGGTTCTGTTTTTTGATTTTTTTGTACGGAATCCTAAAAACGTTGAAAATGACAGTTTTCTATGACTTTGACATCTCTTGAGACGAGCATCTCAGCCAAGACCAGATAACTGATACAGCTCCGAAGATGACGGTCTCAAGCAATATGTATATTACGTCATGTTACCTTTGTGTAAGATATACCAACAATAACGAGACCATTCTGTTTGAATCAACATCAATCCCTTTCATACGTCACGTTGATAATTCTATTCAGTCGTGTTCATGCGCCGAATCTTGGGTCTAATTCTATGATTAAGTTTACGGGCTTGGAAATTGAGATATAGACCTGACGAGCTGACTGGATAAAATAATATTATCAGGCCTGAAGTTAGCGTTAAATTTGGTTTTTCAAAGGTTATTGTTACACAAATCACCCTGTTCCAAACTAAGCTCTAGGCTTATAATAGGGCAATAGACTAGAACTGGTTAAGGGTCTCGAATCGTGATAGTAAGGTACCCAGTTTGAATCTCAGTGGTGGCCATTTACCAATAAGTTTTTCCAACTGGAAATCTCAGTGTGTACTTAATTATACAAATGGTCCTGGAGGGTCTCAGTGTATCCGGAAGGGCCCATCTGTATAAGTTAACATAATATGGACACTAGATAATAATATAAGTACATACTTTTATAAATAATAAAATACATAGAAAAACCAAACCCTGAAAAGAATTCGTGGTCAATTTTTTATCACAAAAATAAAGTTAGTCTTGGGATTGATTCCTTGTTAGAGGAAATATTTGTGTATTTAAAAAAAATATATCATAGGAAAATGTCACACCAACTGACCTAGTCTCAAACTAAGCTCTAGGCTTGTACTATGGGTACTAGACAACGATATAAATACGTATATAGAGAAATATATACTTAAATAGAAAGGATCCATGACTCAGGAACAGAAAATATTCGCGCTCATCACACAAATATCTGCCCTTACCGGGATTTGAACCCGTTAGCTGCGTAGGCAGGGTCACTACCAACTAGGCCAGTGCGTGTTGTATTTCTAAGTCTTGGAAATTTCCATGTAATTTTAGTATGCATTTCTCTATATCATAATGTTGGTCATTATCCAGTAGCCAAGCGTTGAGCTTGGTTTGGGACTAGATCGATTTGTGTGAGATTGTCCCCTGATGTTTGTTTATTGGTACGGCCCTATGTCATAAACACAATGTGGATGTGCAGCAGGTTTGCCGGCGCCCATTAAAGGCGACCCTCGCGCGAAGGTCAGCGCAACTTGCGCGACACGCACCGATTCACAGTGTCGTAAATATTGCCAATATGGCCGCCTAAGGACCAGTTTGTAGTGTTAGAGAGGATGTTAGAAGCGGTAAGGTACTTTGGGGTTTTATTTAACTGTCTAGAATTGTATGTATGTGAACACTTTAGTGTAAAAAGTGCCAACGGAAAACCAGCGCTGGCTTAACAGCCGGCATATGCTGAGTTCGGACCGTTTCACAACAACTGTCCAAATTTCTGTAGTTCTATTTATCTATTTTTAACTTCATTTGTGTTTTGTTGTAGTCTGCCTACGATTGTTGGGAATAAAATTATTTTCTTCTTCTTTCTAAAACAAAATGTCGTCTATATATTAATGTGTTAAATTCTTATGTTACATTCTTTTAAATCTGCAGTTTTGGCTCTAATTTAAATTACCCAGTGACAATCGCGATACTAAGGAAAATCTAACGACATCTGGTCTCTCAAAGTCTGTGCAGCCGTTCAGCATCCACGAGGGAACAAAAAACTATACAGACATAGGTACAAACATATATACATACAGGCTAAACACATAACCTTTCTTTGGCAGTAGGGTAAAAATAGATGTTTATAACTGGCGGTCTTTAGCGCTACATAACGATGTCTTCCAGGTAACCTTGCGATACCTACTACTAGCGATATTGACTAAATCACGAGGCATCGAACCTTAGGACTGCGCAAGATCAGTGAAAGAATACGATTTACCGCACGATACGCGTACTGCTCGCAATCCAGTATTACCTATAATTACGCCGCTCGATCGGATGTCAAATTACATCCGTTTAGTTGAAACATAATGAGTATAGATCGTGCGTACGGAACCCTAAAATCATTAACTATGTTAATTAACATTTACTAATTGTGTTGGTTTGTCTTCATGTTAATCTCGAACGAATGAATGTTTCTTAGTCCATGTTGTTGTTTTTTTCTTTTTCTTTTTTTGTTGTTTCGTGTTAAGTGTGTCACTTTCCGTCTCTTCACCAAGCGGTTCCAACGGAAGACCAGTGCTGGCTTTACGGCTAGCGAATGCTGAGTTGGGATCGTTTCGCAACAATTTTTCTGTTTCTTGCTCTTTTTGTATCATGTAATTTTGTATTGTTGTGAATAAATGTCTCTTTATTTCTTTATCTCTTTATCTCTCTCTTTATGTTCTAAAGCTTCAACCGATCGATGAGAAAGATGCAGGGATAGTTTATAAGGGGGCCCTCGAAATCCTAACAACGTTTGTAATAACGCACGTTTATCCTAAACTGGTTTTCAGCTGAGTCAGACCACTTTTTGAGTTTTCCAAAAATACAAATAGACAGAGGCAAGAACATCCTACTAATAGGTAGGTATAATGGGTAAGGTCCAAAAAGTTGGACACGCTAACTCACGCAATTAAATTTTCTATGAAAAACTTTTCCGTTGTGACACGAAAATTTGCCATGCAATTGTAAGGATAGTTTTTGCCGCACAACGAAACTTTTTTCGCCTTCCTGTTTGTATGGTTAACTACGCTTAACTATGATCCAACCAACGATATATGTATTAAAAGTTTATACAGATGTTTGTGTTTCAGTCCCGAATAAACGACTAAACGAATTTGAATGACATTTAACAGCGAAGATGGCCGATTGAAAGATGTTCGGTTTTTACGTTTGATTTATTCTGATAAGTGATTTACTCTACTCACTTGGTATTGGCGAAATCGCTGCGGAATATCGAGGTGGATCGCCATTAATAAAAAAAGTAGCACAAGAAGACATTTAGATAGATAGATAGATAGATAGATAGATAGATTCATTTATTCGGCTATTAAATAAAAAACAAAAACACATTTGGCACATGGATAGCTATTATCCTAAATTGACATGTAGATACTTTTCATCCCGAATATTGAATAGTTCCCAAGAGATAGCGATAAACGGTTTTGACGCTGACAAAGGCGTTGGCAAATGTATTATTTAACATGAATGAAGAAATGCGTGAAGAGGTCCAATGCGACAACGTACTGCTGATGAGAGCCGAGGTGATTGACCCGAGATAAGATAGGACCGGTGTTTCATATAAGTAGTTTTTCATTATTTCTGTTTGATAAGATATACATATCACGGGATATACATGATGTTAGAACCTTGTACGTCTGGACCGCTACCATCTTAACCCCCTTACTAATAAACGCTGAGTAACGGTGATAGCTAAACAATGCTTTGTCCTTATCTGTCAAATTCAAATGTCACAATGACAGATAAGGACAAAGCATGGTTTAACCACACCACGGTTACTCAAAACGTTTATTAGTAAGGGGATAATAGTATAAATAGAAAAGTAGTTCATCTCCAGCTCTTTAGGAGTTTCTGTTACCTATTGCCGCTAGAGTTATTTCAACGCGCGTCGCTCGATACCTAATAAGAACGCAATCAAACTGGATGACGGCGCGGCCCCGACTAAACCGTCTTGGTCCGTCCCGTTTAGTTTTGTTGTGGTGGCGCGCGGCGCGTACAATCGAGGCACGCACACATGCAAGCCGCGTATTATACCTTTTTTGAAGATGAACTACTGTTTTTACTGTGATCTTACGCTTTAAACTGCCGCTAAGTAGTATTCTGGTGTTCCGGTATGACTAGCATATAGGCATGCTATCTAAGTTGAATTACCAACGCATTTGTAGTCTTAGGATTGCGGTTTTAAGATTGCTAAACTCATTGGTTCGAAATTTGGAACAGAGATAGGTTATGTAACCAGGCAAATTGGAGAGTTCCCGAAAAACTACTACAGGTATACTATAGGCGGTACTATAGGAATCCTCCGGCGTTGCAAATGTCCATAGACGGCGGTGACCCCTTTCCATCAGTACGGGTAGCACAAGTTGTATTTTCTTGCTTGTCGCTCAGTGCGTGTCGCTATCTCTACACACTAGAAAGAAAGGGAGATCCGAGCGACAACCAAGTCGCGGACAACATGTGCTAGCCATTCAGGTGGGCTGTCTGCTTGTTTGCCCGACGACGGCAATAATAATAAAAAAAACCCGGCAAAAGCTAGCACAAACTAACAGAGAGTAGAAACAATACGAGTGATGATAAGACTAATTGAAATCCGCCCGGGTTTTTTTACTCACCTTATTAAACTAACTTATTATAACTGTTTACTTGTGACAGACTCGTTTGTTTTACAAGAGAAAGATTTCCTTTGTATTTAATTAATTTGCGAGAATTCCTGTTGGAATTCACTGCAGCATAAAAAGTATTGTCAGTGCCTCGGGAGCTGTCGTTAGTAATTCTTCACGTACAAGTGACGAGATCAGGGCGATCATCAAAACAACTAGCGCGTCAGCTCATCAGCGAGTTATTAATGCACGCGCTTGTTGGCAACTGCAGGGTTAGGCTCAGTCGAACTTGGAAGAAGCTGCTTTGTCGTAGTAACGTATTCAAGTAAGAATATATTAATAGCAGCGACAAGGTACTAAAATATAATTAGCTACTTCGACCTACTTCGACCTACTGACATTAGAACTTTTAAAAGACGAAACCTGCGAGCTGATAAGATATTGACCCTTATAAGTTTATACGACGGGGCAAGAATAAAGTGGTTCAGTTTCTCTTTGGCATGTCAATCAATTTATCTTACACGTTACTTTTTCTCCTAGTTACTTGCCCTGATACAATGTGCCGTTTAATTGTCAATTATCTTTCCTTCTTAGCTGCTCAAAGAAATCAAGCCTAGATCTTCTTACGGTTAACCGTTTTCCTTCATTTTTGTCATTTAGAATGACAGCTTTATACTGGTACTTAAACATTTTATGTCGCTTTCGCTTATAAACTGTACCAAAACCAACTTAAGGGGAAAAAAACCTTATTCATTTTAATTTGTCGTGAGGATTTGTGTCCTTTTTAATGTCTGCGTGATTTATGGCCTCGTTTGTCGGTTTTTGTGCGCAAGATTACGCAAAATGGCTTCCCTCTCGGCGATGCCAATTAGTAGCTTATTTTCTAATTAAAATGACAACTTAATTGCGGCAATGAAAATTGCTAGTGATTGAAAATTATGCACGGCAAAATGATTACCTACCTACTGGATTCTTGTATGGAGTGTAACGTGGAACCAATTCATCGTTTTTAATTTAAAAAATAGTTATTTATCGGTGATAAAAAGTACCTATGCCTGTAACCTTTCCAGTAGCTCAAGTGAATTTCTACACGAAGTAACATCAAAAAAAGTGAAAGCGTAACAAGCAGGTAGATAGACGAAATCATTTATTGCATTTATCAATTCAGTAGTTAGAGATTGTAGAAACAATTGTGTATATATTTGGTATTTTTATAAGTATAATATGTGTATACCAATATGTTTTATGTTTTCCCAAGAGTAACATACACATGAGCGAGCAGGATGAAATAGAAAATAAATCATAACAACATTGCTAAAGCAAGATCGAATATGACTCCGACCTGCGAAAACCAACTGTAAAAATAACCTCGAACCCTTCCGAACCAATATCACATTACCGCCATTATTAGCAGCAACCTTCAAATTCCTTTCAGACCCTTGAATAATTAGGGCAAATATTTTAAGGGGCTTCAGGGGTTATTCTATCAAACGGAACTTGCGATAGAGACCTCATCGTGTTGTTGTCTTAGTGATTATTTAAGTAAGTACAGATGTGTTTTAATATAAATGCACCTACATCTCTGTTGATTTAGCAAACCTTTTATTTAGTATTTTTTCGTTAATGTATATACTTAAGTAATAATTATTGATAACTTTATGGCCTTCTGCTAGTGTTTCTTGCGGCGCTTTTTCTCTGCGAATACGATCTTGTCCGAAGCGTTTGCAGGTTCACTCCTTATTATTACTCACGTGTAGAAGAGGGGTAACTATTATTTTATCAAAACACATTTCAACGGACGTATCACGCAGAATTTTCATTTCATCCAAAGGCATTTCCCGCTGCATGAGTTTTCTGGTAGTCACAAGTCTAACCTAACCTACAAATATCCTGAAAACATCATAGTTTCAGAAAAAAATGGCGTTAGATGAAATTAAATTAGATGAAATTAATATTATATTATAATCAATGAAGTGAAATTCAATAAAATTATTGGGTACCCTTTGATCAGCCATCTCTCTGTTGATTGAAGCTATTGTCCAGAAGTGGGCTGACGATGATGAAATTGATGAACTCTGTTGATGCTTCAGCAGACATTTTATTTATTATAAAATTATAATTAGGAGACATCACACCATAATAGTTAAAGTAATCTTACTACGAGTATATATTACATGTCTTACTAATCCTACTAATATTATAAATGCGAACGTTTGAGTGTGTGTGTGTGTGTGTGTGTGTGTGTGTGTGTGTGTGTGTGTGTGTTGGTTTGTTACTTCTTCATAATGCAACGGCTGGACGCATTTGGATGAAACTCGAAATGGAGATTATATAGCTTATACCCTGGATTAACAAATAGGTAAGCTACTTTTCATCCCGGAAAATATAAAAGTTCCCAAGGGCATAACGATAATCTAAATCTGCGCGGACGAAGTCGCAGGTAGAAGCTAGTAATATTATACCTGCGAAAGTTTGGATGTTTGTTACACAATCTCGCTAGAACGGATCTGGATAAATGGCACAGAGATAGATTATGATCTGGAATAGCACATAACATACTATTAATCCCGGAAAGAATTACGGGGCCCGTGGGATGACAAATTTACGAATTCTACGCAGACAAAGTCGCAAGAAAAAGCTAGTAGTAAATAGAATAAAAGTTCTGCTTTCTCAACGGAACCTGTGACAATACTTAATAATTCACGCAGTAAAATGTTAATAATGCTCTGAAGGAACAATCATTCTTCGACGAGTTAAAAAATGAGTTGTTTAAGAGTAATGGTATTACCTAACAGTAATATTTCCCAAAAAAAGCGACAAATAACACCCTATTCCGTTATATTAATATTAGGGGCGGTAAAGGGAACCATCATTTAAGAAAGCCCCGCGGAAGTCGATGGGAAATGAAAAAGAACCCAATACTTTTAAAAGCACTTCATTATGGGGGGTAAATTATTATGTTAAGCTCGTCGTTGTAAGGCTGCATTATTTGTTAAGAGAAGCGACGAGCGTTTAAAAAGATAGTGAGGTAAAAGTTAAACATAAAGTGCGTATCGATTTTTTTACATTATTTGCTTGATTATGTTTTAATTTATGGTTATTGTCAAAATAACTTCATTTCGTTTTATATAACTATTAAACGCTTGTCAAATGTAAACGCGATAAACGAGAGTCCCTATGACAGCTCAAAAGTGCTACGAAAATTCCGGCCTCTGGTTGTTACCTTAGTAAAAAAAGTCCTTTACTATTAGAATTTTATATTAAGTAGGTATGTTTTTTTTATTTTTTTTTTATTGAACAGCAGCTGCAATTATTACGGTGGCATTGTTTGAAGTTTTGATTAATTCTGGCTATTATTTTTTATTGACCCTGTGAAAATACATTCATGTACATACATATAAATGTATAAGCGTCCTTAGTTTATATTGATGTGTCAATAAGCGTTGTTAATTAATACACCAAATCGTAAATTTTCATTATGCTAAGCAATTTCCATGAAAAGAGCGCTATAGGTACCAGAAATCCAACCTCTCAATCACGAAAATAACTAGACATCTATAGAAACAAAAGTAGATAATAAGCGCTGTTTTTTTTTATAATGTTCGTCTATGCGATCTTATCAACATTCTTCATCCCAAAAAAACGCATGCCCTTTATTCCATGATTGGTATGTGACATGGATATGGTACTGTGTCCACCTTTTTTCGATTCGGGTCTACGATGCGTCGCTACGCTAGTTCCAAGGCGTGTCCTGCCGCATGGTACTAAACATCCTTCACCTTATCCGCAGGGCAGGCTTTGTGTAGACAGGCCCCGCATAAATTTGCGAAATGATCGATTGGAGCCGGCGTTTTTCCGCCGGGACCGGGGGACTCCTTGAGGAACGCAACATTGACGAACTTACCAACCAGATTAACCGAACCGTTACCGCGTAAAAAACACGTGTTCGTGCGGGTCTTTAACGTCATTCGATAGTCACTTCAAAGCAGAGATTCGGTCAAACTTTTCTTGAGGCGGTGTTTATGGTGGTGATTACTTCCTATCAGGTTACCCGCATGCTCGTATGCCTCCCTCTCTTATATTAAAGGTGATGGTATGTTTGTGCGTTATTTAAGAGAATAAAAGCATAACTAACTAAGCCAAGTTTACGTTATTGGAATAAAATATTTTCATTAATAGAATCCCGCCCTTGAATGTATTCTAACTTAAGGGATTGGTGAATTACCTTTTGTCTTGGCTAATAATGACTAATTAAATAATATCTAATACCTCATCTAATAATATCTAATCTTCGGAATAAAATATATATTCAAAAGAAAGGTTATAAAGTAATTTTGAAACAATTATTATTTTAAAGAGATTAAAGCTTTAAAAACAATAAATAGGTTACAAGTTCCAAATTAAACTCAACAAGTTGTAATCTCGTTAAATTTTAACGATCATTTACATAAATAATCGGGGATCACACGAAAACTCGGCATTATTCACGTCTATTTGGCCTAAAACATTAGTGCGATAAAGGTTGCGCTACACGCACATAGCTATAATATTATATCAATAGCTTTAGTCGCTCGCCTACGAAGGGGAAATGGACGAGTGTCTTCTACATCCGAAGTCCATGAACGTAACATAATGCCAAAACAAAAATGATTCAAAACAAACCTGTATTACTTGTCAAATAATCTTGTTGTTTCTGTTTCATTCGGATGTTAAAAGTAAAAGATATACTTAAGCCACCACGAGATAAAATGGCAAAGACGATAACGGACCTACGAGTAAGTATATCTAAATGGGTAGGTAAAGGGCGTGTGGTTGTCTTAGGATTGCAGTCTTTAGATTGTAGTCTTGAGAATTCAAATGTCATTGGGCTCAGATCCCTCTTACAATCGGGTGGCCTATGTGGTCGTGTTCCTTCTCTTATTACGTATCCATCTTAGTACGTATTTATGTGAGAAACCGGTCGCGGCCGCACTGGTAAGGCGACGGCGACGCGACAGCGACGTTAGTAAAACAAACACCTTTCAAGCTATGTTGGCGGCCGCATTGATTAAGCGACTTGCGTCAAGATTTTGATTATGTCTCTTATAGTATTCAAATGTTTAGTAATACAGTAATGAATCCGTATCACATGTTTAAGAACAACGACAAGCGGCCATATTTTGATTTTCGTGTACTTCAAGGCGTCAGAAGTGACTTGCCATTGACTCCTCAATTTACTTGACTAATATTATCGCTCGTACTCGCTGGCTGTGGACGCCCGGCCTCAGGTGGCGTGCCGCGCATTATCAAACTAAGCCCTTAAGTGGGGATAAATCGCGAGGTGCCTAGAAATGCGCCGCGTTACCGTGCCGTTCACCCCGCTTCCCGAAGCTCATACGAAACTCGGATGAGAACGTCACATAGGACGTCATAGAAATCTCTTTTTTCCCAGGAAACATTCCTAGGTACAGTCACGAGATTTAATTTGGTACCCACCTTAGGTCCAAAGTCAATCTGACATTCTATAATCAGGTTGAGTTTCCTAAAAGCTATAGGTAAATGACTTGACATCTCTAATGACATATTTTTCTTGAAATGGGTCCTAAAATAACGCTCGTGACCGTACTAAACTACGAACAGTCAGTGAATCAGTCAGTCAGTCATTGTTATTGTTGTTTTAATTTATGTCATAATATTTTTATGAGTGTAAAAAAAATATGCCATTGTTTTCATTGACAAAAAAACTGAATAAATTTCAAGAAAATACCAATATTTAAAATCTATGTGGTCAATAAGGTGTATGAGCACTGAATTGTTTTGATACCATCTCAAAATATTAAAAACGAAGGACAGCTTTTGACCTAAAATTCCTATTTTTATCCAAAATCCGGTTATCTCTCCTAATTGCTTTTAACAAGTCACGGGCCCATTATAATCCCATTATAACACCATCAATCATTTTAGAGTCTGGAAGTAAACCGGTGAATTTTATAGGTTATGTGCTTAAGCACTATACCTACTCGTACAGTAAGCTACAAAAGTTACTAGTACACGTTTTCAACAATGTATATACGATTTAGACCGTATGAGCGTACCTACTTATGCAAAAAATACAGTAGAATAACAAATATGGTCTTTTTTCTGCAAACATTTAACGAAATTGATTAGCTAACGGAGGAAATAATTTCAGTAGGAACGTTGTAAAAAATACTTCAACCTTTTAAAGAGCTTTTAGAAAAGGTTGCCTTAGGGCAAACTCTTCAAAGTTTCCTTAGTCTTTCTCTTTCTTGAGAAGATCTCGTCGTTCAAATGTACATTTATGGAACTAGTGATTTGTAAGATCAATAACCCAAAATGGTTATTTCTCCAATACATAATTTCCTTTTACTTTGTTCCTTAATTATGTTTACAGTATTTTGTCCCCGACGCGTTTTAGCCTTTAGTAAGTATTTCTCCCCGTCCACAGATCATCCCTGCACATTAAAAGCAAGCTCAGTGAGTGAATAAAAGATTCTGCGTAGTGTATAAAAGACCGCCCTTCGATATCGGACCTCGCTTCTGTTGGTGACAGTACCTAAACAAATGGCACAATTGCATGTGCAATAATGTGCATCAGTGTCAATGTCGACGAGTCGGTGGTATTTCGCGCATAATGCATTATAATTATAGGCTTGAACTACAACTTTAGCATCTCAATCGTGGCTTGTTTGGGTCCCGCAGCTTCTAACCTGGGGAGATCAAAATGGATGAAAATCCTTTCAATAAGTATCAAAAGAATGGCCGTTGCCAATAAAAATGACATACTAGCTTCATCATCATCATCATCATCATCATTATCAGCCGCAAGACTCCACTGCTGGACAAAGGCCTTCCCCAAGGTATTCCACAACGATCATACAGCCTGCAGCTCCAGCTTACAGCCTGACATTTGAAATGTTATTGGTTAAAATGGTTAGCTTAGTTGGTAGAGACCCGATCCTGCCAAGGAAACTAGTGGTTAGTCTGAACCTTGGAGGTTTTCTAAGTATAATAAGTATTTATAGTACCTATGATCAACGTTGTCTAGTATTCAAAATACCAGCCTATAGCTTAGTAAGAAACTTGGTCAATTTGTGTGATATTCACCCCTTAAACTTCGTCCACGTAGATCTTGATTATTGCTATTCCCTTGGGAACTTTTAAAATTTCCGGGACGAATAGGATATAGGCATGTGTTAAGTAGTTTGTTATAAACTGTCATTTAATCCCTCCAGCCGTTGCAGCGTAAAAGAGTAACAACCTAACGCATAACTTTCGTATTTATATTTTTTGGAAGTAGGATTAAATATCTACATACAGAAGTAAAAACCACTGTTATTCTTTAAAGAGAACTGCTCAGTTGTTATTTCTCCGGTCCATGTGTGGCGGCGGTCCTCGTTCTAGCCGCGTCCTTGACATTCGCACGCCGAGTCGAAACTAGCGATGTAGGTCACACGCTGTTCCATGTTCCACGTAACAGCTGGATTGTTTTCAAAGGGTCGTAACATACATTAGGTATGTATATAGTATAGCTAAAGCCGGGATATAAAAACCACTATGTAAGTAATTCGGCAGATTTGCCATTCAGCCTTTTGGTTGTACAATTTTTGTACATAAGTGCCTGGAATACTGAGCGTTGCTCGGGTTAAAATCGAAATTTCCCGAAGGTGAAAACTAGACAGATCGATTTTTTGGCCCAGTAAACCCTTATATTGCAAATTTAATCGGAATCGTTAGAGTCGTTTTCGAGAACGTGATAACAAATACATAATTACATGTATGGACAAATATTGCTCGTTTAACAGTACAGGATAGGATTTTACTTGCTTCGTTGGTATGATGTTCCGGTGCACATGTTGCAAGAATTTTTAACTAGAGATCGGATTCCGATGTAATTTGGGTCTTTAAGGGCTGATTTTTCAATCCCCAGATAAAGCTATCCGGAAGGTAAATTTTAGCTCTGTCCTTTTCTTTCATATGACTTCAGAAAAGGATAGTAATACATTTAACTGACGGATAGTTTTATCAGGGGATTGAAAAATCAGCCCTTAATTTATTAACTTTACCCTGCAGTGGGACACTTAACTTGTAAAAATAAACTAAACCTTACGACAAAGCAACTTAATGGTGTCGTAAAACAATTATTGCTTTTGAAGTGTTATCGTATTGCTTTTAACTCCGCCGCCATTACTGTCAAGTTAATAAGAGCTATCGTAACGATGACAATATGATAACACCGCAAAGGCAATATGGATTTACCAAATGGAATAGAGCCCCAGATCTGGTGATAGAGTCGAAAGGTGGTGACCTCAGCAGCACATTTTTTTTATCCAGCTTGTTATATTACTTATTTATTTATTTAATCTTTATTGCACAAAAATAAGTACAAATGGCGGACCCAATGCCTTATAGCATTCTCTACCAGTAGACCAAATAACTAATCAGAACTTTACATAGTGGGTGCACAGAAAGAGAACTCAGACAGAGATAAAAACTAAATCTTAAATACCTATAAGAAGTTTGTGACTGAGTTCCCCTATGAAATCCCTAATCGTCATTTGTCCTATGCATCGTTTGTCCGAATTTTCGTTTATCATAAAGCCATTTCCGCTTAAATTTTAAAACTTTTTAGTGTTCTTATAATACAACCCCAACATAACCGAACCGCAGATATAATTGGAAAACTTAAAAGTTGCCTGACTCATCTGAAAACCAGTTTAGGGCAAATGAAAATTCGGACAAAAGATGTCGAGGACACTCGTTGTGAGGGATTCCGAGGGACACCCGAGTTAAACATTTATATTCGGAAGAAAGTGTACCTAACATTAGGCCTAAGATTTCATTTTTTTGTTTTTTTTTTTGACTTGACTAAAAAACATGACCGGAGGGGTTTCACAGATTAACTTCCACAATAATTATTAATCACTGTACATTATACACGCTACGGTTTATTGTATTGATCGCATTAGATTGTCTTCTTAATACTAACACTTAAATAACCTATTTATAACATTCAAACCAGTCAACGAACTAAATATGTGTCATACATTTCTGAATTAACCAAAGTCATATGCAGAAAATGCGGGGCGCATTACAAATGCATATGAATATGCATTCGCGTAATAAGTTAACGATTTAATGCGATTCTTCCATTTAACTAATGAAATTCGAATATAACTGTGAAGCTGGTACTTAAATACTAGTTCTACTAGTATTTTTATTCTTAGTGTAAAATACTTTGGCAGAATACTTGCCCATTTGGTGAACCTATTTACTAGTTCCTTGTTTCATTTTGTATTTCCTGGTAATGCTAAATAAATACTGATACATGTTTCTATTTTGCAGGTAAATTCAACATAGTACCAAGAAGGCCGTGCGAATTCCTCATGCAAGTATACTATTTAAGTTATAATATACGAGTATTTGGACGACTCGGTTAGCATAGTTGATAGTGGTAGTTGTCTACTAAGCTAGCGGTCCCGGGTTGTCTCCCTGTCCTGTGATATTTGCTCGCTAAACACTAGCTACACAATTACTTACGTGCTTTAATCAAATTTCTTCTTACAAACTTTATTATTATATTATAGTGCCCGGCCGTTAGGAAGTCAATCCTGTCAGCTGTCATCGCAGTACAATTTATAACCTATTCTTGGGTTTGAGCTTATAATTTGTACTGAAATGACAGGTGTCAGGATTGACTTCTTATAGGCCGGGCACTATAGGTGCGAATTACTCAAAAGCGACGTAAGGCGAGGATACGGCGTGGTGTAGGCGTGACTTTCTTGTGTGAGCGGACGGCGTCGCTTGAAAACTTGCCCGTAAGCCCGATTTACATTCGTCAAGGATAGTGGACAGTGGACAGTACAGTAGTGTATACCAGTCGGTCAGTAGCGAGTCAAGTTGCCTTGCCAGTGGATCCAAATCGAGTCGCTTTCTATTTTTTCACTTAACTGTCCTTGGCACTGTATGGCCACTGTCCTTGATCAACATAAATCGGGCTAATCAAAAAGTCGCGCCTGCGCCGCATCCTCGTCTTACGTCGTTTCTGTGTAATTCGCGCCATAAGGTATAAAATGTTTAATTTTTATTCATACACTTCAAACAAGTACCTGCGCGCGAAAATAACCCAGTCACTTTGTACCAAAATTCTCCACAAAGTGACCCGTTATCATTGCTCGCAGTGCACGTAGCTAATAAAATATGAAGTAGGCATGCAGCTAGCGACCGATTGTGCTGTCATGTGCAATCATGCAGCAGTCGCATCGCTAGTGCAGCGATACGTTAAACGGGTATGATACGGCTCCGATCCCGGGAGAGGCTACAGTGACACTACCCTCATATTAACCCGCTTAGGGTGAAGCCAGACGAGCGTAATTTTTTGAGTTGTGGTTCGCGTTATTTCTGCAGCATAAAAAAGTCTAACCGATTTTGCGTCGTCGCCGTGTGCAAACAGAAGTTTTGTGTGAAACCGAATGTAGCGGATATAACGCGACCAAAATTACGCGACTCACAACTCACAAAATTACGCTCGTCTGTGTTTACCGTATACATAAACGCACAACAAACTTATTTTAGTTAAAATATGCTTTTACACTATCTGTCAGATGCAAATGTCATAATGACAGATAAGGAGAAAACATATTTTAAGCATACTTTAACTATTGTGCTTTTTTATGAATAAAAGGGTGTCTACGATATATTATTCTAACCAGACAAATACAGACAAACACATAACTACATACGTAAAATTTATAACACTGTTTGGTTTACGTCGGGGGTAGAAAAAAACAATTTTGATTTCATAATATTCGTAAGAATAAGTATACGTAACAACTTCAATACATAAACTGAGCAAGTTCATAAACGCTTCCGTCTTAGCACCAAGCTCGTAGCCTTACGGAACAGTTTCAAAATTGACATGAGCGGGCGACGGAACCAATCCCGGGCCTCATCTCCATGTGTAACTAATCAACCGCTTTGTTGGCTGCAGCTGGTTATCTGAGATTCTGATTTAATGATCGATTTCAGTCAGCAGTCGCAAAGTTTCAAGTCCGTATTAGTAAACTTTTGTCAGTCTCAAGATCTTCAGAGATCACAGTTCTCTAAGGGCTGTATTATAAAACTGATCTTGAGAGCTGGGTGAGGACCAAAAAGTTGGACCATACTTAAGCGTAGTTAACCATACAAACAACGAAGGCGAAAAAAGATCCGTTGTGCGACGATAACTATCCTCACAACTGTATGGCTAATTTTTGTCACGCAACGGAAAAGTTTCATAGAAAATTTAATTGCGTGAGTAGGCATACCCAACTTTTTGGATCTTGCTCAGTTATACCCGTCTCAAGACACGTTATAAATTATAGTTTTTTTTATGATTAGAGCATTCTATCACTACGTAATGACGACTCGGTTAACTTAGTTGGTGGCAACCCTACCCACGAAGCTCGCGGTCGGGGATTCGATTCCCGGTAAAGGCAAATGTGTGTGTGATGAGTGTGAGTATTTGTTCCTGAGTATTGGATATTTTCTTTAGTCGTAATCAGGGCTTGAATACCGGTATTATTTTCATACAAAAATACCGGTATTCAATTTTGGTATCTCGCTTATTATTGAATATTTTTGCTATTCAATGAATTTATATAATAAAATAGTGTTATTACTTAGGTACCTAAATTATAGTCGAAAATATCAAGGAAATAATGCAAATTAAGGAAGGTGTTTCAATTTTAATTAATACCGGTATTAAGCCCTGGTCGTAATTCTCTATATTAAAATGTTTATCGTTGTCTACCCATAGTAAGACTAGAACTTAGTTTGGGGCTAGATCAATTTGAGGTGCCTTGAGACGATCATTTCACTCGAGATCAATTTAGTAATACGGCCCTTAGCAGAATAACAAACGCAATTATCCGCAAGCCTTAAGCTGAGAGGCTCTAGGTAAACGAAAAACACGTGGCAATGACGTCGCCCACCTTGGTTGGCCAGACGCTCGTAGGACCTTGTGCAGGGTTCAAACCTGCCACCATGGAGATGATTGTAACTAACTAAGAAACAACGTGATAACTTCTTGGAAGTTGACTTTATGCTATATCTAACTGTCGGCCTCACTTGAAACTTTGCATACTTAGGCAATTTCAATAACATAAATATGGTATTATCGAGCTCGAGCTGGTAGAAAGGTAGCCATAGGAATACCTCCATGGTTCATAATAGTGTTTTAATAGTGAGTTTATTATCAGTGGTCAGTGCTAGTAGGAGGTACAGTCGGCAATAAAATATGACTACAAATTATTATTTTTAAACTAATTTTTTCTATATGCGACAGCTTTATTTCGTGGTTTGACCGATTTTTTTTATAATCAATATCCCTATTCTTAAAATGGGGTCAGGTTAAGCTCGTCTCGACCGCTACCTATTTTATACCGGTGTAGGTATAACGACGTGGGTAGGTATATGATGTATGTATGTATCTATAGGTAATGACGTAGGGCGGCAAATACGACAGAACAGATTAGTGTACAACTTGACGTAGGCACTCTAATGAGAGCCTAATGAGTCCCGTCGTTTGAGTTGGCTCGTGGTTAAGCGGTTTTTTTAACGTTATACGCAGTAAATAGCCATCTACGTTACATTTATTCTAAGTAAAGCATCTTTACATAGTAGGTATAAAACAATGTCGCTTCCCACCGTCTGTACCTCTGTATGTACACTTAGATCTTTCAAACTACGCACGGATTTTAATGCGGTATGCAACCTTTCATCAAAAGATAGAATGATTCAAGAGGAAGGTTTTAATGTATAATATGTATGTGGATTATGTACGAGTGTAACAGAAAACTCACATAAATGGAGGTGAAGCGAGGGCGGGTCGCTAGTAATATATAATTAAAGATAGGGGACACACGTCCGATAGAATAAGTTTACATGTTTAATTAGTTTTTTACTCAAAAAAAATCCCAAAGAATATTAATAAGATTATAAATTTATAAAACACTGTGACCACTATTTTCAGAGCTGATAACCCATGAAGCAACTAATTTTCATCAAACCTACCTAAAACAATCTCAGTAAATTATTTTCCTGTGGCACACACCGCGTCCGAATGATGTTTATTAAGTAACTAATATGCCTCAGACAGATAAATACACTGACACACACACAGAGGTACATAACATCTGTTTGCGCCGAGGGTTAAATAGCCACGGATAAGATACAAACGCAGTAAAGTTTCTAAATCATATTTTTATGTGCGGACATGTTTCCAATATCGGAATTACGCAGCAAAGGTGCGACTGGGACGCCGTAGCAATACAAAACGCGGCGTGGGCGCGGAGTAACGAGCACTATACAGCTGTGCTGTACAAATACATCGTTTTTATTTCTCGTGCTTTGAAAGTTCTTTAAAAATAAGAACTTTTGAAGCTTGGTGTAAGCGGACTGAATCTGCTTTTTACGAGTACCTATGCTCTCGTGCATATTGATTACTTCTCCCACCTTCCTCTTTTGGGTTAGTAAGTAAATCTCGACGTAAACATCCATCCATGTTGCCTTTAGTTCGGGCTCGGATAAAATGGCTAGTTTTATAGCTCGAGTTCTGATAGCTCGATGGTCGATGGAGTGCCTTGTCCTACCTCATTGCTTTTTGATCAAGGGTTATAAGCTCATAAATATTTGAATTGACTAAACCACAGTACGTTTAAGTACAAAAGACAAACGTGTTTGGTTTCAAGTGCTACCTACAAAGAACCTTGCACAAGTTACCAACTTCTAGTTTAAATTCAGTCAGTAGTTACTTTTATTGGGACCACGTTTGTACGAGCACCTTGCTCTTAAATAGTGCTCGGCGCAGATGCGGGCATTAAGCCGGCCTTAATATCGCGTAGTGGGTGTCGTATCAAACTCTCGTTTCCCCGCAATCCCCCACAATTTCCCCGGAATTCCCATAATACCCCAAAATTCGGGGGACGTTTCATTTAATATCAAGATCATAATTCCACGTCGTTCGTTACGTGTGTTTGCGGATCGTTTGGGCAATGTAATTAGGAGTTTGGTTTTGGATAAATACAGCTTTTATTAAATTTGTGAAGGGATGCGGTTCTTCATTACGAGCACGCGGCTTTCTACGAGCACGTTTATTTCTAACTACAGCTTCTGCCCGTCTCTGCGTCTGCGTAGATTTCTTTTATCGTTATTCCTTCGGGAACTTTTACATTTCTCGGGACAAAAGTAGCGTATGTGTTAATCCACGGTATAAGCTATCGTCAATTCAAATTTCATCGAACTCCGTCCGGCAGTTGCAGCGTGATGAAGTAACAAAGCAACACACAAACTTTCGCATTTATAATATTACAAGGATTTATTCGTCCTAGCGATGTTAAAACCCATAAAAGACGATATGAGTATTTCGAGTTAGTATCATCTCATCCAAAACGTAACTGGTCTAATTATTCAACTCTGTTCATTTCGCAGCCTGGCCCTTATCAGGTATCAACAGTTTACTCCGAAAAAAGCATTGTCTCAGTTATTTTTCTTCATGACATAATAAAGTTCAATTATAGTCCTATTTTGCCATATTCCTGATAGGTGTGATTCTTGTTTCGGCAGGTTCCCTTTAGACCAGGTCCTTGTTTTGTTTGGACGCATTCCTTGTCACGTTCATGTGGCACTATTTATTTCCACCCTGTAGTTACTATAAATGTTTCATCATCATCATACATCAGAAAGTGATACTGTGAACATGACTAGAACAATACCACTTTCTCATAGCATTAAATTTGATCAGAGATTTTTTTATGGCATTTAGATGGGAAACTAGCACGCTGGCCACTTGGTAGTGAGAGAGATCTGAGATTCTTCCCATTTCAAGATTGAAAATGTGTAGCCAACCCTGGGGTGTGATTCTCTCAAAAACGCGGTCGGACGAACGAACGAGTGAATGTCGCAGAGCGGCGGGTTTAAGTAGTCCCGTCAGAGCGAACAAAACACATTTTAGTGTGTGCATTCTCAATTAGGCAGCCTTATACGTTCGATCTTATCGACAGAAGCCATGCTGCCAAATTGAAAATGCACGCGCTAAAATGTATTTTATTCGCTCTGACAGGACTACTTACACTCGCCGCTGCGACATTCACTCGTTCGTTCGTCCGACAGCGATTTTGAGAGAATCACACCCCTGAGGACTAAGATGGAAGCCTCATTTCACCGGTTTTCTTATCCCAACAACGTTGACTTGATTTCCTCTTTCAAAATTTTTAAACTAGCGGTAGCCATTCTTCCGGCGTCGAACATGACAGCTGCAAAGGTTAGTTAAACAATATTACAATAACATTATGATACGCACAAAGATACTGATAGACTTGATCATTTACTTGAGCATTCTAGCGAACGTGCTCAAGCTTAGGACGACATGGTACAATAAGTCTAAACGTATAATAACACAAATCCTTAAACTTAAACGCACTAATATACTCTGACAATACAACGTAACTATGCTCGCTAGTTAAAATTCCATTTGGAGTTTCATGCAGTGCTTCTTTTCCGCAATTATAGTTTTGTCCAAAGCGCTTGTAGATTCGCTTCATATTACCGATGTGTAAAAGAGCCTTTAAATGGCCAATTTGCTGAATAAATACTTTGATTTTGATCGATGAATTAATAAGCTGTTAATAGGCTGCACTGATGCCAGCCCTGCAGCCCCATCGGAATGAGACGCAGTTGCGGTCGCGGGTGACGTCAACCAGTAATGGGTGTCGTAAACATAGCTAGTAATGGCTCCGGCTCTTCCAATGAGCTGGTTCGAGATAACGTGACCGCCAGCAGTGGCTTGTGTTATTTAAGGGTTCCGTAGGCTAACTAACCCTTAGAGTTGCACAATAAAATATATGTGTTTAGTATCCGCAGTGCGCTTATTGACCTAGACCCAACCTAAACACTAGCCTTGTACTATGGGTACTAGGGAACGATGAACATACTTTCATACCGAAAAAAATACTTATATTCAAAGGAAACACCCAAGAGTCAGAAACAAATACTCGAGCTTATCATACAAATATTTGGCTTGACCGGGAATCGAACCCGGGACCGCTAGCTTCGTAGGCAGGGTCACTACCAACTAGGCCAACTCGATCTCAATGAATCTATTCCCGTCTGTCATCATTCGTTTCATTATCGATTGCACTTTTAACTGTTAATATAGATAAAAGTAAAATCGACAATGAAATAATTTCAAAAATAATAATTGATTAGTGCATAGGCACGACATGGTCTTGACCTCTTCATTTTTCTCAACCTTAGAAGCAGTCCATGTGTTTGGGAGACTTTACATACAAACACCACACGTGACTTTGTCTGCATTTTATTTATTGATCATAAATAGTCCTCGGCTACCTACGTACCTACCTACGGCAAAGCTCCGACATCAAAGACCGCCGCCGACAGCCGCTGTAAGCGCCGACTCCACTTTTCAGTTCGCTCGTCAGAAACTTCCCAACTCCACTTGAAAGGGAAGTTCCCGTCAACTCCTTTAAAGTAGGCAATTTAAATAGAGTTATTGGCAAACATAAAGTGCGCCTTTTGTTGTCGCACGTAGAGTCTCAGTTTGGGTGACTATGAGAATAAAATTTTTGGGGGTAATGAAACGTAGTGTAATTTTCAGTTGGACGCTTGTGACTGTCAATTATTTATTTTAAATTACGTTAAAGTTGAAAAACAACAACTGAATAGATGTATAAACATATTATATTTCTGTATCTATTTATGTAGAAAATGTACCTATTTAACTTCTTTTTAAGTTAGGTTTTAAAGGTTAGTTTAATTTTTATGTTTTTTTCCTAAATAAAGTTGTAGGCTTGCCTACTCGATGCACAACCTTTTCGGGTACCTTTTTAGGTTTAGTGCCAATTATTAGTACCGACTTACCTGCCTACCAAATGGTTATGATGGGAAAAAATAGTCAACCTAACGTTTGCATATTCTATAGGCTTCATACTTTCGATTAGTATGTAATTGGTCTATCAAACAAGCAATAGCAATTTTAAAAAAAGTTTTTTTTTTTTATTATGGACTGTACTGGACTGAAATTTTTCAGTCAACCTATTCGCCATATATTACTTACCATATTAAATTTGATATAAAATACTGTTTATCGAATAAACAGCTGAGTGAAGGTCGTCTCCTATTCGGATCTTAGACCAATTCGTAGTACGAGTAGGTTGGGTAGTTGAACGGGCACTGTGCAATCACACGAACAACGACGATTGTGCGGCATAAAGGACCGGCCAATGAGCACATCCTGTGAATGTAAGACGCTGGCTCGCTCGGGAATAATTAAGGAAGTTTGTCGGCCACGACTGTACCTACAGGGTATCCTAGAATTCAACGTCGAACAGCACAAGAGAGCCCTTTATGACGAGACTGTGTTTAACTTTTTAATACCTGTATTTCAAGGTTTAGGAATATTATATCACACTGGTAAAAGTAGCCGTGGTCTTGGTTGAATTGGCTAAAAATAGTTTTTATCTACCTATACACTCAAATCATAAGTTCTCTATAATGCGTTCAGAATCCGTAGACAATGACCAGCATTACAAGATAAAATTTTACTATGATATTTCTTATCTGTAGCTGTAATGAAATGTTAAAATTACGATACAACTTTTACGAACCGAACGTCACAATATAACCGCGTACCTACCTAAATGGTAAAGCTTACTTTAGACTACGACACTACACTATACACCGTACACTCATTTTACTTCATTAGTGTGAATAGACCTTATCTACTACTAAATCTACTCCTTCTTTTCATCTTGTTAATCCCAACGATATAGGTACATATAATCAAGACAATACTGAAATATCCTCCCTTACAGAAAGGGGGTTAACTTTGAGCACCAGGGTCTCGGCATTCTTGAGAGTAATTAAACTCCCCTTAACACTGAAATAAGCGAAGAATTTTATTATTAAACAGCTGGCTGAAGCAAGGTTACTCGTGATATACAGGGTGGGGGGGAAAGCTGGTCATAAATTACATGGTTTTTTAAAAATATGTTATAATAAATAGGTAAGTAAACTTTTCATTGTAAAGACATTTATAAAATATTTTATCATTAAATACCTACTTTGTTACAGTGTAATTTTTAATATTAAATATTTCTTTGCTTTTTAGTAAGTGTGCAGCGACTTTTATTATTGCTTTGCTCAATAACGAAACAGTTTAATATGTATTATAAAATTCTGTTTAATAAAGTACAGCAGCATTTCCTGTTTTTTGGAAATGCCAAAGTAGACAATAAATAAATTACCTGCAACAGTTAGATAGGTATCGATTAAATGACTTTCATTTCATGAAAACTTACGATAAATAATTTTACGGGTTAATTTACTTTGATTAATATCTAAAAGCGATAATGTAGCTATCTGTCTTATTCCAACTTGGTTCACTAGAGCGAAACGCTCATAGTTTCCGGTTGTAAACTAACGTGAAAACGTTTCCCGGCTAGAAACCTATTTAGATAACATTGTTTTTTTCTAAACTAATTATAAATAAATCTATAAAGTCATTTTTTTTAAGTTGGTTCCGGTTACTTGTGTTTAAAAATAATCCACGTTATTTTAGCAAATATACTACAATTATCGGTTTAAACGCGTTTAGGTCGGTTCTCCATTTTAAACGCAGTCTGCGGTTCTGCGGTGACTCGGGACCACTTTCCGACGTTTAGGAGTATGACTCATCAAATTGTGTCTTTGAGATTACAATATACAAACGATCTGTCTCTATTAGAGCAGTAGACGCGGCAACCACAAGGTAACAACAATATGAAACATTAGGGAAAGAGACCAACACTAGGAAAAATAGAGCGCCCTATATAGCCTTCCTGCACGGGTAGCACAAGTTGTATTTTTTCCCTTGTGCGTCTCTATCGTTACTGACTTGATAGAAAGGGAGATCCGAGCGACAACCAAGTCGCGGGCAACTTGTGCTAGCCGTGCTGGCTAAATAAAACAAAAATGTCTAGCTGTTTATCTATTATGAAGTTTTTTATAGTTCTCAACATAAACGCAATAAACAAGCTCTACGCAGAGGAAGTCGGGAGTAATCTCTAGTGAACTGTGAATCTAAAAATATCAGAGAAACCGGTAATTGATCAATTTAATTTTATGGGCGACGTGTTATTACTGTTACGTAACGATCGTCGGAGCTCCAGTTTTGGTGGGAAAGCCGATGGGAAGCGAGGCGTTTGGTGGAACCAATTGACGCGTTAGCTTCAAACTTACTAAACTGACACTGGTACTGAGTAAACGCACTGCGTTCAATGCAGCTTTATGATTGGTCCTTTTTGACCGACCTTTTGTTTATGAGACGATTTATACCACCCGACCCTGTGCGTTCGTGAGCACTGTGAGACCCCATAGTGACGTTTGTGAATACGGGTGTGAGTGAGGCAGTTCTTGGAATATCGGAGTGCTGGACGAGTACTCCTTGACAAGAGCATGGCTCTTAAATATTGAGATAGAGAGAACTAAGGTACTCTAGATATATGTATAAAACGAACCAAATAATAATGTAAGACAAAGCTGGTGAAATTACTAGCATAGAGGCATTTCATTTTTGGGTCTTAAGATTGTAGTCTTGAGAATTCAAATGTGTATGGGTCACAGATCCCACTCACCATCATGGTCAGTGCGCTGATTTGCCCTCCCAATGCTAGAAAGAAAAAATATAGCCAATAATGATGTCTGTAGACGACGCGAAGCTCTGACCTGAAACATAAAAAAAGGAAATAAGGGCTTATACTTAAGTTTAATTTGTGTGTCCGTTTGTGGCAACGCAACTTCCAAACGGATAGTGGTTTAATCGGGGTAGTTCTTAGGTAGGTTTCACGAAAACCGGTTAAGTTGCTGGAAAGTTATCAGGTTTAAAAATAGAGGTCGCCATTACACCGGGGTTTTTATCTATATACCTATAGTTATTCACTGACGCCGCGTCAATTTGACCAAGCTCTAGACACACCTGAACAGGCAATGTTCACACGCTGACAGGTCAACCAGTGTAATATCGACGAGCTCACCAGTCAGTGACTGTAGTTATAGATCTACTCAATTCTAGAAAATTCCTCTCGACCTCAATTAAATTGTAACTCAAGTGGCGGTGGCAGCGGTCAGAACAATTGAGGAAGCGCTAATCTTCGAGCAACCACGCGGGGGCGGGCTCTGTTCGGCTGCATGCCCTCTCCAGAACTTTGGAGACAACATTCGACCATTGAGGTGGGAGCTCGCAGAAGCCCCTTGATATATATATATATATGAGACTATCTGTACATTTACAACCCGCCCCGGGTATGCACTGGTGAACGGTGAAATATTTATTGAAATAGATACACTTGGACCATTCGCAGAAAAAAATATACAGGATTTTGTATGGGCGTTTAACTATTTAACAGCCTAACCAAATTCCATAAATTTTAGCTGAGACCATCCCAATTAAAATAGCTTTCTTTAAGAAAACCGAGTTCGAATCGGTCCATCATTTTGTTAGCTACGATGCTACAAACAGGCAATACAGACACAGATAAACAGATACCCTGATACACACGTTAAACTTATAGCACCCCTCTTTTTGCGCCGGGGATTAAAATTAAACTATACTTTTAGATCTCGTTACTTATTGTAACAAGATCTAATACTCAAGTGTCATCTAAACCTAAACAATTACCTCATGATACGAGTAGAATGCCTTTGTCTCAAGACAAATTATTGTCTCCCACCTTCTGATACACCATGAAACAAAAGCAAAAAAAACAACATTGACAGCCACAAGCAGAGCATACCACCTTACCGATCGAATCACACGGTCCCATGTGAAACATACCGGAGCATCAATGGTTGCTCAACTTGCCTCACAACCACTAATCCGATCTCATAACATTGGGCGAGTCGATGACCGCTCAAATGTCAATCTTGCGCATTTTACGACCGATCGATGAATGTTAAGTGTATTAATTATGTTCGGATGTTTATATCGGATGCAATTTAGATTTATAGCCAAGTAAAGAAATCTTGCTTTTGACGTTGTAGTAAGATCGCCGCTAGAACTGGTGATGTAAGAAAAATTATTTCGCTTTGGTTTGTGTGAGTTTTCTGTTACACCCGTACATAAACCAGAATTATACATAAAAACCTTCCTCTTGAACCATTTTATCTATTGGTGAAAACCGTTGCGTAGTTTGAAAGATCTAAGCGTTCATACAGATGGACAGACGGCGGGAAGCGACTTTGTTTTATACTAAGAAGAGATAAGTTTACATACAGACATAGTATATGATTTTGTTTTTTTTGTTACTGCATCTTTACGAGTAGTATTGTATATTTTAAAACACAATGGACTGGCAATAAAACATTTGATACACAATGGCAAGCAAAAGTGAATTGCTACCAAGAGTCTGATTGAAGCCGAGGTTTCTAATAATTCAAGCACCTTTCAAAATAATTCAGTACCTTATGCAAGGAAATAAATATTATTAAGGCACGATAACTACATTTAGTTATTCTCTTTGCGAGATATTATATTGTATTTGGGATGAAGCTCTATATATATAACAAAAGACAATTACATTTGAATGACAGTGTTTGTGATGTTGTTCTTGATTTTTGCGATGTGTAATCAAGCTATTATGAACAAAAGGACGTTAAGAGGTCAAAAAACTTCATATTTTTTTCTATATTGCCCAATAACCAAAGTAAGTATGAAATGCAGACCAGAAATGATTAACTAAGTGTAAGTTCTATTTTTAGTTTAATATGTTCTGTGGTAAACTCACACTCATGTTATCGGTATCCGAGAAACCACAATGTTTTCGAACTCAGGCGCGCTTAAAAATACCCATTCAAAGTTAATTAAAAAGGAATCCAGCAGTCGTTCCAACGGGCTATTAAGATAACGTCGTGTTTGTACTAATAACACTTATTTTGTCGTTAACGGATCGATTTATGTGCTGGGTTCTTTCAATATTGATCTAAGTGATATGATCCCATCACAGTAACTGAGCTTAATAAATATCAGAAGATTTTTTATGGCACTAGGAAGGCAAACAAGCACACAGGTTAGTGGGATCTGAGAGTAGAGATTTGCATTCTCAAGACTACAGTCTCAAAACTGCAATCCTAGGACACAACAACAACAGCTGATCATTTATTTACTAAACAATTAAGGAAATTACTGAGTGTAAAATGCTACTACACCATCAAGGAATATTTAGAGGATAAGATGGCTTAGTAAATACTTTTATTTTATATATTAATTTATATTTGTATCACCATTAAAATTTAAAATAAAAAAGTAATTGTTGTATTGTTAATAATTGTTTATTAACAATACAACAATGGGCTTGTGCCCCTCACTAGTTAGTAAGTTGCTGTGCCCTACCAGGGTCCATTAAGATCTCATACCTTATACCTAAGTAGTTATAAGATATCTAACACCTGTATATTATGTATAACTTATGGAAGTAATAAAGAATTGAGAATTGAGAATTGCCCAATGTGTTGCCAACCCTGAGGACTAAGATGGAATCCCACTATTCTAGTAATTTCAACGATTGTCTAACAACACGGTAGTTAAACATAATCGTAAATATATTGTAAATCGTTATAAAAGTGGACAACTTGCGCCTTTATTCTAGGCAGTAAAATCCAAATCGTATTTGACCTGTTACGGTATTTTTAACTCGGCCGCCATTACTGTCAAAGCGTCAAAACGTTGCCAATACGATAACAGATCAAAAATGATATTGTTTTTACCGTGTTGAATAAAGGCTCTATGCACTGAGAAAAACGGGCTACTTACGGTGACCAAATTTGTAATGTACTCGCGCCAGATACTTACCACGTGCTTTTCACACGTAAATTATAAGAGGCATACTTATAATTAAGCGGCATGCAGTATTTGGCGGTGTGCGGCATACGCGTAATGGAGCCGGTTACACACGTAAAATGGTAGATTGTACGTGTATTTTACGTAGCGCGGCTACGGGAATTTTTCTCACTGTGTTTATGTATAAATATAATATATATGCTCGCGTAGGTTTGCAAATGTTATTTTCCATTGATGGATGACTACGAACATAAGTGACTGCACAGTACTGCATGACCTCTATTCTCCACGGTAAAACAATATAGCTTTTGTTTTGACGTGTTATGGTAGGTATTGTTCGCAGCTCGGCCGCCATTACTGTCAAGTAAATAAGAGCTATTTGTAACGTTGACGGTACGATAACACGCCAAAAGCAATATTGCTTTACCATCTTATTTTTTTAATTGATAAATGGGTTTGCTCTTCCCTAACTCTTGTCTTGAATAGAGGCCCTGTTCATTGCCTGACTGAATTCACGTGTAGTTTATATTTATTATGTAGTCAATATTATCAATTAATGTTGTGCACACAAGAAATTAAATTTTTTTTTGTTTGTTTTCAGGTAAAAAACCCACGTCTAGAGTGTTGGCTGCATGAGTAAGATAGATTGTTCATTTTATGTTTATGTATTTATTATTGTAAATGTTATTTTCCTTTACCAAAAACTATGTCTGGATTTCAAATATAACTACCGACCACGTGGTTGATATTAAGTAAGAACAATTTATATAAAATCAGGTTCAACAAATTCATTATTTTTGAACATTATTACTTAAATATGTTTAAAAGGGCGAGTAAAATATTTACAATTACGCTTTTATATGATCCCGTAATAATTTGCCTTAAGACGGCTTTAAAACAATTTAAGGCTGTATATGTTACGTTTTATAACATTGTAATCGTTGATTTAAGCTATATAAAGATATTATTACTTACATGACCATCCACACACGCTGGGTATAGGTCACACTTCTAAGTATAGGCCATGACCTTGACCTAGGCTACTTAGCATCGGCTATTCTCGAGAGGGCCTTATAGAGCCCGAGCAATAATAAATGTCTGACAAGGAAAAAAAAACAATTCAATTGCTTCTACTATAGGCACTTTATTCCTCCCATGTATTTATCACTAAGTATTATAAAAGACACGAATTCAACCGCTTTAACTACAGTATTTTCCAATTGTGCAGTCCAGAAATCTCCCAAAATTGGGATAGACCAAGAGAACTTGCACTTTTTCATTTTGATCCGAAGTAAAAGACAACTTTAAGCTACTACTGAACCATTTTTTTCCTTTTTAATACATTAATTTATTCGTTTAGCATGCTGTTTTGGATGACCACACTATAATACATTATGTACGGCGTTAACTCACGGATAAAATTAATACCTTTGGCCTTTTTTATCAAACTCACAGTTTTCGATATTGTACCAAAACAAGCTCTCAGACTACAATATCCCACAAGTAAAAAAAGTATTTTCAAAATTGGTCCATATTGACGGAGAAATCAGTGAACATACGTAAAAAACAAAAGTACATACGGCCGAATATAGAACCTCTTTCGTTTTTGAAGTCGTCTAAAAACCGTGTAAGTATAGGTAATTCACGACCGAATCAAACCGCATTCAAAAACATGAACAAGAACGAACTAATTCGAGATCAAACGTTTGATTTTAATTCGAATATTCTTGCCCCGGATCAAAGCGCTGCCGCGGCGCAGCACTTTTGCTACCTTGAACACTTCTCACTCAACTCCGAATTTGTCCCGCGTTTTGCCAAAGCCAGTACCCCTGCCATGAGTTACAATTACCGTACTCGCTAGCGAGTCGAATGCTCTGTCCCTCGCACTCTATAAGAATACTGCGAGGTCTACGAGGGACAGAGCATTTACTCGCTAGCGAGTACACTAATTGTAACTCATGGTAAGGGTACAGAGGCTAGCTGGATGGCTCCAACTTTGCGTTAGTCATTTATCTTTACACAAAGATAAATAACAGTCGCAGTTGACATTCAGTCTGAAAAGGGCCTTATTTTATTGACTTTACACCTATTGTTGTCCTATTGTGGACGGACGTTATGATAGGTTTTATTTACTTGAGTAAAAACCATACGATAACAATAAGGCCTAGAGGTCTTATTCTTCTTTGTCTCTAGACTTATTGTTATTAACGATATTGCAATTGTATTGCTAACGACTCGGCCGCATTAGGTACTGTTAAGATAATAAGCTTGAATTGCAATTTGTTTCAGCCCATCTTGCTTCAATTTAGTAGTCGTCGTTTAGTAGTAGTTATGGCAACTCTTGTTCACTTTACAGTAGCGGCTACTATTAATAAAACGATACTAATCTGGTTAAGGACAAAGTGGAATAAAGGCCGCGTATTTGTCGCTCAATTTTGCCCCATCATCCTCGGGCAAAGAAAGTTTCCGCGGAAGCACAACAATTATGACCTCTTAATGGGCAAAAGAAACTGAATATAAAAATGATATTGTGGGAAAGCAAATTTGCAAGACGGCCAACCTCCAGTAATGGCGGGACACTTTGAGAAAAAGAAGGGCATTTCCGTAGGACGCTGTGAAAATTAGCCTTGCCTGACTTTTAAAGCGAAGAACGAAGTTTATTTTCAGTGAATTGAATGGAAGTACCATGTCAAGATTGCAGTTTATGTGTTGACGACTTTATGACACTAAAATGAGTAGTACTCACATAATATGATACTAAATTCAGTATACACAGACTAAACTGCCAAAAATGAAGAAGAAATTTTCTTAAACTTGGTTTGAATGATTTGGCCACTCAAGGGTATAGAAAATCCGTTTACAACGTAGTAAATGAAAAAAATATAATTTTATTATTAAAGGTATTTAATAAGCAGTGAAATGTAATTTCCTGGTATGAAACGGGTAAAGTGACGGCGTTGTTGGTTAAAATATAATTAGAAAACGTTAACAAAAAGACCGCGAAGTTGAGCGTCCCCGGTGAATGTTTGTATTACATTTGTCATAAATTTCCCGGCGCTCGCAAAAAGCGGTATCTAACAAATCGTGGTTAATTTGTTTATGAACACTTGAATAATTTCGTTTAATTAGGGATGGATGGCACACAGTGGGAAAACAGTAGGGCACTCAAATATATTTGAAAGATGATATTGGATTTAATGCATTTCTCATAGGACTTATGGCCATTAGGGCGGGAAGGATCTATGAGCGACCACGGACTGGAAAGCGAAGTGTTGTCATGTGTTTTTTTTAAACGTTTGAGAAATACACTTACGTATCCCACTAGGGAATGGGAATGATGGGTTCCTGAGCAGAAGGCTCGGGCTGCCGTCTAAAATACCAACGAGCTGCCGTCTCCGTCGTGTTGGGGCGCCACAGAATCGCTTCGCAGCACTCGACGCTGTAGTCCTGAAAATGTTGGCAGGCCTCTCTCACGGTGGACTGATGACCTGTTAAAGGTCGCAGGAAACCGTTGCATGCAAGTGACATAAAATACGCTTAACAAAACAAAAAACACCTGTCTAAGGGCCTATTTTTAATCAGTAGTTAATTAAACTAATTGTTAAAATTCAAAAAAATAATGAAAAATTTGACACATTTCCTTGAGATTTAACAATGAGTTATGACTTTTAACGATTACTTAGTTTAAACTACTGATCAAACAACAGGCCCTAAAGTATCTACGTAAATGAGTGTAAAATTTGAGCGTCATTGCCATAAATCAAGATTTAGTATTTATTCTACACGGTAAAACCTTATTGTTTTTGACGTGTTTCCGTATCGTCAACGTTTTGATACGTTTTATTTACTTGACAGTAATGCCGGCCGAGTTAAAAACAATACGATAACAATTCAAAAGCAATGGTGGTTTACCGTGTTGAATAGAGGCCTTGAATGCTGTTCCACTCTCTAGATAACTGATTTTCTTTATCGTAAACATCGCCAAGAAAGTAATTACTTACTTCGTGGCTACTGTTTCCAAGACAACTCCTGCGCTGCGGTGTCAGCCATGACGCTCATTTTCTCGCGCGGGGCTCCCTACCCTTTGTCTACGGTTCGGGTGTCGGGGAAACCTCAACCCCTTTTTTACTAAACAAAATTGCTTTTTGCATTTTTTTAATGGATCTTTCCGAGGTCGTGAACTGCAATTGATTGGTTTAGGTTTCGATTTCGTTAAGTTAAATTGTGCCTTTGCAAATTATGTTTCAAAACAACATTGGATTTTTAATTGTATTTTAGAGTACCTAGTGAGCTGTATTAAGTAGATTTTTAAATCATTGACAGTTCAAAATAATGAAAATGAGTCACGTGGCGAACTCGTGAGCATAATGGAAATTGCACTTATCTGTAAGAATCAAAAATATAAACTTACAGAAATATAAAATAAAAATATTTGTATACTTGTCTCATTTTAAATTAATTTATTAGTAGAGCACTAATAGACTATTGTCAAATGGACGAAAACATGGACGTGTAAAACCATAATCATGGCCGTTGCGGCGGACGGGTTCACGAGTATTAAAAATTTCCCAAAGTAAAAAGTATGTTTGTTTCTCATCTTTCTCGATGTTTAAGCTATAAATATGGTCAAAATTTCAAGGATATAGTCGTGAACGCGCAATAAACAGGGACTCTCTTGCACGTAAAATATTAATATAAATGTATGGAAGCGGAAGTTACAGGTAAAAGTCGATGTTCCAAAAACTGGAAGATCCATTTTGCCGCGTGTCAGGATGATGGATATCATTTAACGCGCACGCTTTTACCGCGCATGTTCCGTTAAAAGGTTCGTTTATGACGTGGCAGACGCCATACTGCCTTTTTTTTAATCGTGTTACGGTGCTGGCTTCGTCGCACAGTTGCGCTTTGCCTGATATTGAATATATAAATATTTTTTTGGGGACAATCTTGCACTATTTGACCCTAGTCCCAAACTAAGCTCTAGGCTTGTACTATGGGTAAGAGGCAACGATCAAAGGACAACACTTACATACATAGAGAACACCCAAGGCCCAGAAACAATCGCGCTCATCACACAAATATTTACCCGGACCGGGAATCGAACCCAGGACCTCTAGCTTCGTAGGCGGGGTACCATCTCGATTAACGTTTTATTGAAATTCTCAAATGTTAACTCAGCATTTCGGCGTGTTGAAACGTGTTGTGATTGGAGACCTATTTTTAAAACGTATACAATTACAAGCCACATCAAAAAAAATATATAACAGGTGCGTAAAAAAAAGTGTCGACGGTGCCAGCACTGCTTTGGTAAAACGGTTTAAGCAAATTGACGTCGTCATCTACTAGGTAGCATAGACGAGGTCGCACTTGTAATAGAAGTAAGTTGAAGTTCACTGGGATAAAGTGTTCATATTGGGAGCTCATAGTTTCCCGTTTTTTTTGGTCATTATGTTAACAATGACATGGAAACAATGATTTTTTTTTCTGAAATTTTAATCTAACATTTAGAAAATACTAGGTTACGTTAGGTTTAATATATAAAAACCGTGAAAAAAAATACATTATGACTTGCGATAAATAAGACCTAAAAGACCGTTCATAGTGCATTTTTCGTAAACATGATCACAGAAATAATGTCACCGATAGCTTTTTTCATTTTAACGTTCCTCGCGTGTTTAGAGTAATCCATTAAATGTGTACGCGCGTCTGCGCATTGCGGGCCGCAGTGCATCGACGCGTGCGCCTGTCAGAACCGGGGCCACGTGCGGAGCGGACATATCGCTTGAAACACTTTCTTCATAACGCATTGTGCTGCGCCACAAGTTACAAGATACCGCGTGTTAACTTTTATGTGGCACAGGGCTAAGGTCCCGGGTCTAATTCCTTAAATGAGCCGATACTTGTGTGAATATCACGTAAGTAATATGTGTTTTTCTACTCGCGTATTAAAAACCGCTAATATTGACATCGTTAACAATATCAGAATACCATCTATAGTGTAACCGAAGCGTGAAAACAGTTATATAATGCACGTTGCCTGGGTAATAACAATTCTTTTATAAATATTATAGTATTCTTATTTTATTACCATGTTACGCGTATGAATAATGTCAGCGATGGTGTTTGGTGATAAACTGCCATCTCAATTTTTGTATTATACTTGTCAAAATCTGTTTTAAAAACAATTTAAATGTGTAAAAATACGAAAAATTATTCATTAGTTGTTTCCCTTTTATTTTTTGGTCATAATGTCACTTTTGACGTAATTACCTATTGATAGTCATAATTTTTATATCGCTTGAACCGTAAACTTTTCAGAATTTCTTAAATATCTAACGTCTAGACAAGGCTTGGTTAGGTTAGGTTTCATTTTTAGAAATCCTGAAATGTCATGACCTTTGATAATTATAAAATAATTATGGCAGACGATATAGACCCATTGCGAGCTTAGCCTAATAGCTTCGTTATGTACCTACCAGTTAAACCATAAACCATTATGTATTCCTGAGTCTTGGACGTGTTTAGGTGGCCAAGGATTTAAATTTATCAATTTTGCCACTCTAGCACCTCAAACAGTTAAAAAAAACACCTCAAAATAAATTTGTCATACTGGCCAGTAATTGCCGTCACAAAAAAAACTCAAGTTTACTTTCCTTGACTACCAGCCAGTAATTAACCTTCGCCATCTTGAAAAAAAGTAAGCCTGTCACTTGCACGTCAAAGATTACCGTATCGCTAACTCGGTCGAGTCACGCAATTGCGTAAGGAGAAAGAATGTGTTTCACGCTACACCAACGGGCGCCGATTCCGAATAAATTGGATCTTCCGTTGTGAAGTTGTCTATGCCAAATTGAGCCGTCATGTTGGTCGCCCTGGAGCGCTCGGAGATTCGAGGTTTGAATGTGAATGAGTTTGTGTAAAGGGTTGTTATATCGTTTGATGTTGTGTCTGTGGTTCATAGAGAAGAAACATGACAAGTTATTCTACTTTACTGATGTAACTAACAGTAGGTATTGAGCATACTTGAAACTTAATTTTTCTACAACGGGCAATTGCTTTTTAGTTTAAGTGAAATCAATAGGAGAACTTGATCAAAACCGAAGCCGCGCCGGCGCGGTCGATGGAAAATGGTTCTTTAATTGTTATTCTTAATTAAATCCAAATTATTTCCGGAATGGCGTGTCAAAGACATGTTAGACTTTCGCCGGGCACTTCCGAACGATATAATTGATTTGAATATAACATGTGCGAAGCAATAAAATCGTATCAGTGTAGATCGACAGAAATACATAATACGTAACGCTACTGTTTTAGTCCTAAAATAATCCATTCTACAAGTTTTTATTTGATAAGTACTAAAAACAACTTTTTGATTTTTATTTTTTATTGCCGACGGCCCACCTGATGGGAAGTGGTCACCGCCACCAATGCGTTGCCGGTCTAGAAGAAGTTTAATGACACTCGCATGCCACAATAGGCATTTATGTAACGATTACAATCTTCTTAAGGTACATAACATGAACAATCAAGAACAAAGTATCCCGATATATTATAATTGTACGTACATTATAATAACAAAAAAAAAATGCCCTTATCCTGAAAGAGAAAGTTTTAAGGCTTATCATAATAATAGCATTGGCATTATTACAAATACTAAACATAACTTACTAAATGCTACGTCTTAGATTAATATTTTAAACCAAACATTGTCATTAGCGGCTTATAGCGCTGTTATAGAGCTTACCCAGTTAGAGCTATGTAATAGTCATATAACGGTTCTAGACCTCATCGTTCGAGGTCCATAAAACGTTATTACCGCGTCGTCCTTAACTGCTGTTAGTGTTCAACTAGTGGTAGTGATCTCTAATTGCAACAGACTTCGACGACCCGCTCTATCTTGACCCCTACACACGTAAGGAAGTTAAGATGATTTTTAAATACCTATTCAACGATACCCCGCTTGTCATAGTTAGACGACTTTTTTTTTAATAATATTGTTTAGGTGAAAACTTTTAAATGGCCTAGGTTATAAAAAATTGTTAAATTTATTTAGTGACAAGAAGGCTGTTAGTTTTCCGAATATAAATAAAATAAAATAAAATAAAATGAAATAAAATATGGCGTCTGGTTGCCGTCATATTGAAGTTTTATAATTTTATAACGCCATCTATCGCCATCTATTACTTAACATATTAAATTTGATATAAAATACTTTTTATCGAATAAACAGCTGGGTGAAGGTGGTCTCCTATTCGGATCTTAGACCAGGACAAACTCACGCAAATCCACCAAGTCCAAACTTACATACACATCCAAAACTAAGGAAACGAAGCAAGCTTTAAAACCTCGGCCGCATTTTTTGATATTTGTCGTCGATATACAAAACATTAAAACCGGATCCAGCATTTTTTAGGAACTGTACCTATGTATCCAGTGACACTCGCGCCATCATGACGAATCTAATGACGTATCATTTACCAAAATTGATTGAACCGTTAAATAGTTACGAGCGGGATAAAGGAACAGACATACATACATACCTACATCGCATAACCCTCCTTTTGGGCTTTTGCCGTAATCGGATAAAATATACTCGCGCTCATCAAAAAAATATTTGCTCTTACCGGGAATCAAACCCGGGGCCGGTAGATCATAGATAAACAGCTTGCTATTAAAATCATTCAGATCTTTTTCCTGTTCTTTCCGTATAACCAATTACTAAAAGGTTAAGGTTTCCCCTACTGCCCTAGTATTTAAGGTCACATTGTGTCGGCGGGTAAACGGGGCTTGAACGGAGTTGCCCAAGTACCGCCGGTACATAGCGCCGGTTGTTTCGCGACCCATTTGGTCGCCGACCGGCCGGTAAACACGGTACCATGTGCTATGTTACATGTTACTCGTGCTTAGTTCGATGTTTGCGGTGATTATGTGCAGTTACTTGAAGTGGTACAAGTATGTATGTTAACTCATTATTGTACAGTCGCGAACTTTAATTTGGTTCCCACCTTAGGTCCAAAGACAATCTGACATTCTACAAAAATAAGGTTGAGTTTCCTAAAAGTTACAAATGACTTGACATCTCTAATGACATTGACGACTTCAAGCATATTTTTCTTGAAATGGGTCACAAATTAACGTTCGTGATAGTACATAAATAATAGAAATAATGTACATTGACGAACTTATTCCAAATGGGATTTCTTCCAGTTAACCTTGGAGTAGAATAAGCAAAATCAATGCAGGAGGATAAATCAATTAACAAAATTACAGAAAATAACAAATTTTACATGTCGGTTGAATGAAATACATACATAGATATTCAAATAATAATAAACAGCAGGTAAAACTTACAAAAGAGCTAGAGATCAACACTCAGACTCATCTTATTGATTTAGCCACCACTTCTTCACAAGTATGGGTGACGTTTATTTATGTCGTTGCGCATTACTATTCAGTGGTGGTAGGTATTGCGGAGTTATAGAGATCGACTCACTTCTCATAGAACGCTATTCTGGTCCTGACACTACACAAGGTCCATGGCCTTAGAGCTCACTCGCCGTCAGGGGGACTGCCTGCTCTATTTCTTCTCCGCGCCGTAAAAAAACGTACAAATGCCTATCGTAATACCATAAGCCTGTGAAGTAAGTAACTATTATTCTCACAACAAAAATTGATTTCAAATGTTGTTTTGCATTGACTGTAAAATATCATTGACCCTTCAAATTGCTATCATCGAATCTAAGCACCGGACATAAAAATCAATGCCCGCAAAAACAATGTTCGAAAAAACTTTGATTGTGAACACACCTTTACTGGCAGTAAACGTCCCCAGTCCGGACCCGTAAACCAACTGATAAGGCGCGTCCACACGGCCTATAAAATATTTTTATATCGGGTCTGTTTACGACTTATTCCTCGGAAATTGGTGGCCACAATAACTTTTGGCTCGCAAAACCCGATATTGTATTTTACACGTTTCCAGTATTTATTTACGTGAGTTTTTATACTGGAATTCGGTTAAAACGTAATTTCGTTTGTTTATGAAAGGCTTTCCGATTTTTGCTCTTTGTTGGAAAATGGAAATTCAAGTACGTGTTATCTGTATCAATGTATCAGATGGTATCAGCTTTAAGCTCTGACATAACAATAGGTCGCACTCAGGTCGTAAGTAGCAAACTTTCCTGACACTTTTTCCAATGTTCCCTTAAATATTTTATTTTAAATTCCTCAATGCTTCTCAAGAATCCTTTAAGGTAATAAATAAGCGTTACACGCGAAGTATTAAAAATGTCTTTATGTCTCGCGCGGGACGTGACGAAACTTACAACGCGGATCCGGACGTTTGGCACTTAAGCTTTAATAAAAGCTCTTTCCTGCTAAAATGTATTTTCTTAGTTTAAAATGCGTTTAAAAATATTTTTGCTTTTAATAGTTACTTTACATCTTAATTGGCAATGTCTTACAAACAACATGCATGCTGAGTTGGGGCTGTTTCGCAATCATTTCTATCTGTCTTGTTCTTATTTGTATCTATGTAATGTAATTTTGTATTGTTGCGAAAAAATTTCTCTTTATCTTTATCTTTATCTTTAACATGGTTTTTAAACATAAAAATACATTTATTAGCTAATAATGATTTGATTTTTATAAAGGTGTCATACATCAGTTGCGATGATGAAAATAAAAGGTGTTTCCCTGAAGCTGTTTTCATTACTCTGGACCTTCCCTCGTCTTTCGCTCCAATGTAAGATTGAGAGGCATACAAATATTGATACTAATCTATTACGACACAATTTTAAAAACATCGAATATAGACCCTACACTTTTTCGTAACCCTTGATGCTGATTCTATTGTCTAGGTCATGTTTTCACAAAATGTAGTTACTTGTTTTCCCCATGTTAAATTTAAATAAACATTGAGGTCAACACAATGAAAATTGACTGTGGTACGATTTTGTAAAGTTTAATATTAAATAATAATACAACGCTCTCCTCCTCTTTAAGTGAAACACATACGGAAGTTCTCCCGTCTCCTTCCTGTACAGCATCCGTGCGTGATTAACGTCACCTTATATACTATGAAGTTAAAAAAAAACAAGGCCGTTTATATTACACGCGATTACAATGTTATTCCTCTAATAGACTCATTTATAGGTATACGTTGGTATTTAGGTTTAACTGTTCATTAAGTTCCCACTGCTGGGTTCTCTCCTTTGGATTTAGAATTAGCTAATTCTTGCCAGCATGAAACAAATTAAAAAACAGCAACAATTTCACACAAATTAACCGAGTCCCAAAGTAAGTTTTAAATATGTTTGTTGAAAAAATAAGCCTTTTATTTATTCACAGTGAATTGACAGATATTACTCGAAAGTTTTAAAGTCTATGTTAGTTTCTATTTATATTTTTTGTAAGTAATTAGTTTAAGTATTATTACAAAAGTTTGACTTATATACTATTATTATTTATTTAGTTATCTGCAAGAACCCCTCTACAGGTAAAGGCCTCCTCCAAAGATGGCCAGTCTTCTCTGGATTAAACTATTTGAATCCAGTCGGAGCCAACTGTTTTTTCGAGTTCGTCTTTCCATCTCTATCTCTCTTCCTTTTGCCTTGATGTATATTTAGTCGAGTATAATGATATTTGAATGATGCTTTTTTTTTTAACCCCCGACGCAAAAAAGAAGGGTGTTATAAGTTTGACGTGTAAGTGTGTGTGTGTGTGTGTGTGTCTGTGGCACCGTAGCTCTAAAACGGATGAACCGATTTGGATGCGGTTTTTTTATTTGAAAGCAGGTTTTCTAGCGGTGGTTCTTAGACATTTTATATTGAAATCGGTTCAGCCGTTTTTGAAGTATTGAACTTTGAAATGTCAATGTCGGGGGTTTTCCAACTTTTTGTTGGTTAGGTTATTACATATTTTGTATTACGGATACCTACTATTCATGGAACCATCTAAGACTCTCCATATTTGACCTTACAGGGAATCGAACCCAGAACGGCTAGCTTCGTAGGCAGGGAGGGTAACTATCAACAAGACTATCATATTCAAAATATTCCGCATCATTTCCTTTTGACTAGGTCTACCGCCAAAATCAAAATACATTCTCCAAACAATTGAAAAATGTTACACTGTTCGTATAAACGTGAGTTTTCAACGTGAATCACCTCACGTTTCTATAGCAATGAGATTGAGATAATTATGTATCGATTTATCTATTAGCCTATCTGCGCCGGAGTCACCTTGGTCCGTCAGCGATCTGATGCCCATTGTTGGACTTCCGGTGGATCGCTTCCATAATGTCACGGTCATAATGGCCTGTTATTATATTATCATTACATTATTATATGTTATTATAGGCATGAAATATCCGTTAGTTGGTAGCATGGGGGTCGGGGGTGCTCTATTGCATTCATTACTTAAACGACTGTATGTTCTTTAAATAAATTAAAAAAAATACAGAACTCGGTTGCTTATTTATTACATTTATATCCAAATGCTACGACCACGGAATAGAAAAAACAGTGGAAGTGGCATGAGCTTCGCTTAGTATCAGACCTGTTGTCGCCAATACTCAAACTATCATAAAAACAACACGCCACCATGGAAAATGTTTTTGGTGCGGCTATCATTTTTGCACTCCAAGATAGCACAATAAGGCATGTTTCTGGATTTATTTCCTATTTTAGAAATATCGAAATATCTAAATATTGAAATAAGCGATCGCGGCAAATGTATGGTAGGTTATGCGGAACTCCACATAACTATTCCACACGTTACACGCCCACTTGACACTTCTACTGTTTTTTCTGTTCTGTGGCTACGACGTTCTGTCCATGGCAGCTATTTGTTATCTCCATAGAGGAACACCCCGTGTTCCTGTTTTATATATTAGCCCACGGAGAAACCGTGCAGGTTTTACCACCTTCACAATAGATAAATTTAGCGTCTAAACTACGAAAACAGCAAAATTAAAATAATCCTTATCTTCATTCGATTGCAAGCAGTTGTTTACACAAAGTGCTTTGTGTGTTTTTGTATCAATTGTTCGGTAATGTACGTTATTTTGGCATTATTATATATACATAATGTTGTCGAAATTAAAATAAGTACCCCCATTATATTTTTATGCAATTAATGTACATTCAAAAACCATTTCTAGTAATAAACTTACTAAAAGTTATAATTGTTACACAAATAATTGTTAATTACACTTTATAAAGGTTTTAAAGCTTTAAATAAACGGCATACTAATTAGTATTCAATATTTCTCACCTAAAATGTAGAAGTTGAATAAAACAATGTTTACTAAATAAATAATAATTAAAGCCTCTCTTACTCTTCTACAAATGTAAAATGTTTGATAAATTTTGACTCACACTCCTAAAGGCTTCCACAGACAGTGTGTTAGTTACTTTAGCTGCATTGCTAAGACTGATAACCCGCCTGATCCAAAATCTTAACAGGATTGTACAGCTGACGATTTTTATACAATTTGCGATAACGTTTCAACACTTTCAACCCCCAAAGCAAGTTCGACTTCCAAGATTTTTAATATGCTGTTAGTCTGTGCTGCCCTTAGGCACTGGTATGGCTGATGATGAGCGGGAAGCGAGTACAGTCGGCCTTATAATAAGCTGCACACTTTTGTACCTTGTCGCTTTAACGCCTTTGACAGATTAGTGCAGCAGTTCAAACCAGACGTTAAAGTGACAAAACACTAAAGTGTGCAGCTTCTTATAAGGCTGATCGTACAGCCAGCGATCAACTACTAATATTTGTGTCTCTTTTATTAACACGCGATCTATTTTATTTTTTTCGATAATCTATTGGAAAGAGTTCTCGCCGGCAGTGTGAACAGCCAGCGATCTACTATTAATATACGTGTCTCTTTTAGTGACACGGGATCTTTATCTTTTGTCCGTTTCTTGAGCGAGAAAATAGTCGATAGCTAATCGCTTCCTCGCCTTTGGTGAGACCAGTGCCTCGACAAATTTTAACTTGTAGACTACCATGGAACTCTTACAAATTAACGTACTAAATAAAATCGTTATGCACTTCCGACTTTGTCTATAACGTCACTTTGACATAGTTCCACGGTGTTCTAAGAATCACGTATCTGAGTGTACTTATGAAATAACAATTCTTATCACAATACAATTTAAATTCTCAATTTTATTAATAAAACCAATGGTGCGTGTCACAACCCACTGCCGATTTGAGGTTATGTTAACAAAGTGCTCGTTTCTAGTAAACCCTGTACCCTCACCATGAGTTACAATTATCGTACTCGCTAGCGAGTCGAATGCTCTGTCCTTAGCACTCTATAAGAATACAGTGAGGAGTGTGAGGGACCGAGCATTCGACTTGCTAGCGAATACTGTAATTGTAACTCATGGTAAAGGTACTGCTGTCTGTTTACGGCGGCCAGCTGTTCGTAACCGGACCACTTTTGTTAATGTTAACAGATTTAAAATACCTACATTAGAATTTGTAACGCAGCATGTTATTAATGTATAACAATTTACGAAACTTACATTATTAAAAACGATAAATTTTAATCACGGCTATTATTCGTTTAAGCTTTCTTTATTAGGATAACGGCAGTTTATAAAAGGCTTTCTTTATTAACAAGATATTTAATGAATTGTGGAGACTAAACAAAATAATAACTCTATAACATTTAGTATAGCGCGCCTTAGAGCCTATTAGCTTGTTTGTTTGATTTTTCCATGCGATAAAAATATTGACTCTTACGTACAGTCAACAGCATAAATAAGTGATTATTTCTGTACCTTGTCGCTTTCAATCGTTTCACAATTTTGTATAACACTTCAAACACGACGTTAAAGTAACAAGGTACATAAATGATCACTTAACTATGCTGTTGACTGTATTACAACATGAAACAAGTTTTTTTTCTTATGAAAACTGAGCTACGTAAACAACTAATTATTATAAATGTTTATTTATCTGAGTTAATTCCTTGAACAATCATCATTCATTGACTACACGTTAGCCTAGTTGGCAGTACCTAACCCTACCTACGAAGCTAGCCATCCCGGGTTCGATTCCCGGCATGGCCAATTAATTGTGTCATGAGCGCTAGTATTTGTTACCGAGTCTTAAATGTTTTCTTTGTATTTAAATATTTATATCTTTATATAAATAGTAAAAGCCTAGAGCTTAGTTTTAAGTCAAGTTGTGTGGGATTGTCCTCTGATTTTTATTTATTATTTATTAATTAGGGTGACGGCACCAATGGGGGACACTTTTGGCTGACAGGCACCAGTAATGGACACTTCACTCTTAATTCAAATTTCATACGGTCCTACATTGATTGCAAATCAAATGAATAACCCTTATCTTCTGTAAATTAAGAATCTAGTGTCCATTATTGGTGCCTTATCCATTACTGGTTCCATCACTCTATCTTAGTATGTTTTGTTACGCCGTATTCCAACTTAGATAGTTTTAAAACTATCGAACTTGTTGGCGAGTTCGGTATAGACAGTGACTGGCAAGTACCTACCGGTTTTTTGTCGAAACGGAACATCTCCCGAAGTTGTCACTCGGCGGCGTGACGAGACGAGATATTAATCACTTCGAGCGTAATTAGTTTTCGTTTACGTTATTAAAAGTTTTGACGCCTGTCCGTCGCTGACGACGGCTTATTTGTGACAAAGTAGGTTTTATGTATTATCTTGAATATTTTAATATTAAATTTTGGTGCCTTATTCGAGAAAGGTTATATGAAGATATTTGGTAATAAAGAAAAGTAAGTAGGTTATAAATCTGAAAGTTTGCAAGGATATAAAGATATAGTGCGCATAAGCACATGCTTAACAAATAAAGTTATTACTACCCTGTAATTCTAGTAAAAATATTAAAAGTTTTTATGGACTATATGTTTTCAAGTATCCATTATTTTTGTTCTCCGGTGATGTAGGTAGCACCTGACATCACAGATCAACACAAACCCACACTACCTACCCTTATAAACAAAACTTATTGAATTTTACAGTCAACCAGCCTCCGTCACCTCCGTCCGCATATCCAATTAACTCCCACACAAAGGTTTGAATTACGGACGAACAACTAATTGGAAATTGTTTGCGGATGGATTCGGCTAAGGTTTTTCTAGCAGTTCTTGTGACAAAATAGCGGATTTCCTGACAAAATCCAATCGGTTTCAAATGTTTTTTCTTACAAAAGTAATGCGTTTTGTATTGTCCGGCGTTATTTTATTTCAAAACGTCATCGTCGATAGATTGAGAAACGAACAAAAGACATGTATTCCTTGTCAAGAGACACAAAATATTAGTACAATTAATACTGACAGCGAGAACTATCTCCAATAGTTTATGGAAACGAAAGATATAGATCCCGTGTCAATAAAAAAGACACATATATTAATAGTTAAACGCTGGCTCTACTCGCTTCCCGCTCATCGTCGGCAACGGGGCAAGTACCTTGGCATAGTGATCCGAAGTGGCTCTTTGCCTCCGACACGAGTTGGCGACAGTGCGCCCTATGTTGAGCAACTCTGCACGCAGAGCTGTTTGTCTTTCTTCTCTTTATCCTTCCAGTTGTACTCCGGCCGTCCAACAGGTTGACGACCGACAGGCCGCCCTATGTATTCTCTCTTGACCACCCTAACATCTGGCATTCTTCCTAAATGTCCGAGCCGCCGCAGTCTTGCGGACTTAACTGCATTGCTGTTGGGCTCAGACACCAGATCTTCAAGCCTTCCCTCCGCGTCGGTCCCAATATAACGAGAGTATTTCCTTTCAGTAATAAGAAAAACAAATATATACATAGGTGTATTTTAATTTTTTGCGAGGTGAACCTCATTAAAAATGCAATATCTTTCCAATCCCATTAACAATGATACTCGTATTATCTTCAAAAGTTGATCTTGAGATGGATTAGGAGGATCCTGGTTGTACTAAACGTAGACCCACTATAGAGAAATACAGAGAAAAAAGTAGGTTCACATTTCAATGGTTATTTAGCACCATGTAGGATTCTCTTTTTTATTGGGACTAGTCGGCGAGATATAAATCTTTATCATAATTAAATAAAAACTTATATCCAACTTAAATAACTCGTGGAATAATTTTAATAAGAATAAATTAGTTTTTAGGCACTAAAGAGACCTGACGTTATTAGCAGTAAAAACTTTAGGGTCCCATTGCCGTGGGTCATTTGCAAGTTTTTAGTGAATTAAATAGGCGGGATTACCGTGATGGAGGTCACACGAAGGGTAACGGGTGACAGGGAGTCTGCCCTCCGAGGGTTGTGACGTCACTGATGCGTGCAAATATAATATAACACCTTTGGCTATGTGTAGGTGGAATGGAGATAGGAATGTACAGTCAACCAAAGTGACATACTAAATTAATACGTTAAATATTGACAATGTAGATAGTACTAAAACAACGGTAAACCTCTTTGTTGCGTGCGGAGGAATAGTGATACAGCATTGTTTTACTGCTGTGAACATTGCCAATGCTCAGAAATTTCATGGTTGTACAATGTGTCTAGCGTTGAAAATGACTTGTAAAATACATGTATCTTTCAAACGCCCCAATATTTTTTAATAAAATACAGAATCTTTCCTTGCCGATCTTCGGTTCAATCTTTCGCAAGTTTAAGTTTTTAACGTGTATTTAACCGTATATTATACCGACAAATCGAATCGATTACATAAAGTACATTCAATTAATATTAATAGGCAAGATTATTTCCCTTTGATTGTTAACATTAAAAATATACGTATTGACCAAGTATTATACGTATATGATTGTATTTTTCAGACGAAGCTCTAATTTGTATTTTATAGGAAAAATACAAAGTTTAAAAAAAAACTAAATGTATATTTCGCAATTTTAATTCGTACAGGATTGCCTCCTTATCTGCTTAGCACTCGAACTGTACATATTGCAGCTTTCAAAATGGAATAGAGTTCCAGAACATACGCATTGCTATTTTTGCGTTAAGCTATCTTAAATGTTATTTTATTTGTGTTTGGGTATGTATTTAAGGATGTACTTCTCTAACCCCCTTGCTAATAAACGTTGAGTAACGGTGGTATAGCTATACAATGTTTTGTCCTTATCTGTCATTGTGACATTTGGATTTGACAGATAAGGACAAAACATTGTATAGCTATACCACCGTTACTCAACGTTTATTAGTAAGGGGGTTAGTATTTATATCGTTGTCTAGTACCCATAGTAGAAGCCTAGTTCGGGACTAGGCCAATTTGTGTGAGGTTGTCCCCTATTTTTTTTCTGGTAGATTTTTGACGTAAGTACAGCTTACTTACTGAATATCTTTAATGTTTTATTTCGTCTAAAATATTATTTATCCCCAAAATGAACTCTTGCGACGTTTTTTATACGTTTTTAACCGATCATTTAACAGACCTCAGCAAAACTACGCCTTATAAAATATATTGTAAAAGGGTTGCCTTGCTACGGCAAACGTAAGCCCAGTTTCATTATTTATGTCACTTTTGACGTCTTTTTTATTTGAAGGAAGCGACCCGAGCAATATACGCCCAGCGTAAAGCTTTCAGAGAATGACTAAGAATTTTACAACATGTAAAACGTTTGATGCCAAGCGCTTGAATATCCGTACATATGAGACGCAATGTGGAGCGTTTGGTTCTTGAGTATATGTCAAATTATGACAACTAGAGTTCAAAACATTTATGAGACAGTAATGCGACACACAACACGTTAGGAGCTCTAAGTTTGTTCGGTAAAACCATATTGTTTTCAACATGTTATCAATTGGCAATACGATAACATGTCAAAAGCAAAATAATAAATATTTTGAATTTGAATATTGAATGAATACTTTCATTTTGCGAGTAGGTCAACAGTTACAGACAACATTACCATTTATAGTAAACAGCACTAATATCTATACGGCCATTGCGGGAAAAATATGTGTGCATAGACCTTATGTCAGTGGCATTAGAGACGTGTACATATTTTGGACGTCTTCGGAACATACATAATATTTAGACCTTGACTGTACCTTACTAGTTTGACGTCATGAAAATGTTTTCTAAATTCATCCCCTAACGAGGTGAACTGAACAAAATGGCAGAAAGCGTAAGCGTATAAAGTGATTGACATCCTTGTAAGTAAATAGTTGTTAGTACATAATTTTTTATTAATAAAAAAACAGCTAGATCACTATAGGATTGCTCTCTTTGGGTAGTGGTAGAGTCTACATAGCTTTATGTTTCAGATCAAAGACACGTTACTGTTGCGATTGTCTTCTTTCAATTCATGCTTATCTTATCTTACCTTATCTTACAGATGGTCCCTTTTGGATACACATCGACCCATTAGGATATTTTGTGCAATTACCCTCTTACACACTCAGCAGTTCGAATGTGCAGGTTTCCTCACGATGTTTTTCCTTCACCGTAAGAGCATCGGGTAAGGTACTTAAGTTAAAAAAACTTATTGGTACATGTTGATCACGGGGGTTCGAACTCGGTAGCCTTACGATCACGAGTCGACCCCCTAAGCCACTAGGCCACCGACGAACTTCAATACATGATAAGTTTGCACACCCGTACGTGCTCACACGTAGGTACAGTCATCCAATCTGTTTTCTAGGCCACTATGGACTATGTTAAAGTGACGTTGACAACCAAAACGTAAGAGACTTCCCATGATTGGGTTTACAACGTCACGTTGACAAAGTCCATAGTGGCCTAGAAATTAAATTGGTTGACTGTACGTATGACTACCTATATCCTAAATGCGATTTGTTTGTCTTAATTTTTCTGTCGGGTCACTGTCTAAACTGAGTGATGGGAAATTCGGCACATAGGTAGTTCATGGCTCTGAGACGCACAAAGAGGGTTTTTATCTCAAGCAATCGTTCAATGCCCCGAGAGAACAGCGATAAACATCTTAGGATACGATACGAAGTACCTGCTACATAAATAAAAATTGAATATGAAAGAATAAACCGAGTACTGGATCATTAATGATTACTAGTTTTTGGGGTTCCGCATCGTTTCGATAAACGGAACTCTTAAAAGGTGACTATTTTGGTATCTCTGCGTCAAGACCCTATTTCTCTAAAACTTTAAGAGTAGAGTCACATCTATCAGCACCGATTCGCATTTAGTCCATATAAAATAGTTAAGTTCTTCTTCATACAAAACAGCCATTTTCTATAGACAAAATGCGAATCGGTGCTGATGGATGTGACTCCACCCTAAAGAGATATGTGCTGTACGACGAGGCTTTTCATTAAAAGCCCCAATAAATTCCTGCTGTTGCTTGCTGTCTTTATACATTTATAAAGACAGCAAGTCAGTTCCCAAACAAATATTTCATACAAATCCGACGAGACCGGATTTTTTGCATGTAATAACTCTAAAGGAAAGACATGCATTCATCTAGGAAATATTTGTGTAACACGCGCCGGCCGAACTAGGAAGCGGATGACGTCACCGCGTGGTAATTCTAGTCTAACATACATAATTAATGTATTACTTGCATAATGACTTGGAATTGTTTACCAACAGATACCGTTCCTTGCCCACGTCTTCTTATATCTACGGGATTGGGAGCCATTGTGTAGTTTGTGGCTCTCAACATGTTTGTTTGAAGTACGGTCTAGTGCGTTGTTAGAAGTTAGGTGTGTTTGACTTTGGAGTAACTTTTAGATGTATATCTTAAGTTAATATCTAGCAGTATTAGCTTAAGCTGTTTATACTTTAAGCGAATAAAATTAAATAAAACTGGTAAGGTCTACAAAAAAAGGTTTTATTAAAAAAAAACATATTTCATTTTATTTATACAGACATTATAAACCATTGTGTTTATCAGCAAATAATTATCCCGGCTGGAGTACGACGCGGGACCTCCAGCCTGGGGCAGGGTCACTACCAACAAAGCTAACCTCGTAGTCAAATAGATTGTATGAGTACCTACATTGAGTTTATAGGTGACATATAGGTTTGAGGCATTCCATCTTAGTCCTCAGGGTTCGCAACGCATTTGGGGTCTTAAAGTTGTAGTCTTAAGAAAGCAAAGTCTGAGGGTCACAGATCCCACTTACCATCGCCAACAGAATACAAAATTTGTACCTACAGTAACGTTGATTAAATATTTCCCTCTTTACCCGAGGGTAAAGATGGTTTTCCTATCTACTTGGAAATATTTTGAATGGTCTAATTTAAAGCAAGCTAGTTGAGAAGTCCTATATGAATTGCAAAGCTGCATTTACATCCCTACTTATTGTAAAATTAACACCTCTAAAATATTAGAACATGAAAGATGCTCAAAAAATTTTGAACTCGGTCTAAAGCCATTGTCAATAGAGTCAAATCAGAGATTTTGAAGCACCTTATATGCATATCCCGATATATCTGATGGTGTTAATACCTGCATTGTTTAACCCCAAGATATTTTAATATAAAACGGTATTTTCCTTTGCATTGTGTGTATTACCTTCACAGTGCGCCTTCCGATCAGATGTTGGCGAGTGTCCAACCAGGCTCAATGCCGTCGCCATAACTCAGGCACCATGACCTTAGAGGAGGGAAATTGTAGACACGCCGTTCATGGCTTGAAGTCTGCTGTTCTGTCTTACCCCTTTACCTTCCGCTATTCAGCAGTGTTCGCATTTTTATGTTAGGATAAGCCGGGTAAGATTTGTAGTCAAGTATCCTTGAAGAAATCCAGTTCGTCAAGCTGTTCTAATTTGACTATCATTCAGATTGTTTAGTCCCCCTACTACCACAGAAGTTTAGAACCTTTAAGGGTCTGCTCCAAACTGGCTGGCCTTACGTTCAAACCAATTTTAATAGAAATAACCAGTGGAATGAGTAGTGTAGAAGCATTTTTTCCCCATTCGTTTGAGCTCACTAACTATCATTGGCCTGTTTTATAAAGCTACAAATTACAATTTACAGGTTGCAAGTTTCCATTTGACATAACCATCGACCAATGACGACCAGCCGTTTGAGCAGTGTTGCTAGTTTAGACCTGTAAAATTGTAACTTGTAGGTTTATAAAACGTGCCCCAGATAGCCAGAGTGCTCGCTTGCCTTTTCACATGCCTTAACAAATAACATTCATAATGTCGCGTTTAGTTTTGAGACTATAGCTCTGAGATTACAAGTGTTTATTGGTTCCAGTTCCCACTTACCATCATGTGATGTGTGCTTGTTTGGTTTTCCCATGCTATAAAATCTTTAGGGTATTGTATCTAAAGTTCAACTAATCTATCTAAGTTTATTTATTTATTTATTTATTTATTATTATTAGACACACCAACAAAGTACACAGCTTTACATTAACGAAACGGATTATAATAAAGGAAACATGGCCTGCCTGTACCCCAATAACAGGTATGAAACAGCATTCGCGAATGAATTAAACAAGTAGAACAAGGGGGTTACATAAACTTAAAAATTAAAAAGAACAGCTTTTTATATGGCGAAGTTGGTATGCTTCATGACAGCCTGTGCATATGATGGCACATGCCTGGCCGGCCGGGACCGCATGGGGTGGCATGTCGGCATATTAATCGCTCATTACCCTTAAGTGGTTTAATCGGATCTTGATCGTGTTTGAGATGCTTTGGAGTTAACGTTGTAGGGTAATATAGTTGTCGATGCATTGCTATGATTAGTTATATAAATGTGGTCGATATACAAAAGGGACGAAGGTGTTTATGTTTTTTATATCATGGCATATACAAACTGACCGGTATCCAAACTAACCCAATCATATTTACAACCCACAAAACGAAGTGCTTCCCGCCGTCTGTCCCTCTGTATGTCCGCTTAGATCTTTCAAACTATGCAACGGATTTTAATGCGGTTTTCATCAATAGTTAGAGTGATTGTTCTTTGTATAATAAAATTTGTATTATTCAGTTCCAACCGAACATTAAAGTGACAAAGTACTTGAGTGTGTAACTACTTATAAGGAGACTGTGCATATAGAGGTAGATAATAAAAAACATAAATAAAAAGATAACATCCAGAAGCGAATAGGTACTCCTATCCCGTTCGTCACACAAATTATTTGCCCTTATCGGAAATCTATCGTTGTTGGAATGCTAGCTTCGTCGGCAGAGTACCAACTCTGCTGACTATGTAGTATATTGATTGCATGGCGGTAATAAGAAAAATAATATAAAATATCAGTGCCATAGTTAAAAAAAAACATTTTTTAGTTCATTTGTAACACATTGGTAACAAAGTAGTTTTAGCAATTGTTGACGAACAAGAGACTCTGTTTAGGTATAATAATAAAACACGCCGATGTCTTTTACGGTCGGGTTACTCGCCATTGAGCTATTCTTAGCGTTGTGTGAGATTACATGACCACAACAAAACCTTATGTTTTATCACTTTGTAGTCAAGTTAGCCAGAAAACTACATTTACGTTGGCTGGCAAAAACAATCTAAGCGAATCGACATCAAAAACTAAATTCTAGTCTTGTACGATCACGGCTTTTAATTGTGGCACCATACTTAAAACTCTGTCATAATGTGAACGTCATGCTACGAGAAATAAGTTACGCGTCAATTTATTAATGTCTTTCTGCAACAAGGTTCCATTATCGTACATTAAAGTTCTTAACCGTACTAAGGGTACCAGACTTTACATACTGGTACAGTAGCTACTCAAACATACTTAATTTCCGGGGATAGACCCGGTACCGCCAGTACAATAAATCCCAACCTAAACTAGGCTTGTAGGTACTATGGGTAGGTATGGGTACTTGACAACAATAAGAATACTTATATAGAGAAAAACATAGAAAACTCGAAGAAAATACGAAGTATAATAGGTACTCGCGCTCGTGATACAAATGGGGAATGGAACCCGAACCGCTCTCATTTAATTTAAATATGTCGTAAACCATTAGTGTTTTATGTTCCCTTGAAAATGCGAGCATCGCCGCGGGGTAAAGCTAGTTAGTTGAACAAACGCAAACGAAAGCGATTACAAAGCGCAAAGGGCTCGGAGAGGAAATCTTCGCAAATAGACGTGAGGAAGGAAGTTCGCCATGCACGCGCCTCGCGCCGCGCGGGCGGCCGTCACACAAAACACCCTTAAAATAGATTAATTAGATTATAATGTAAATTGATAATGGTCATGCTCATTTCTCTATGATTTACTTGCTTTTAAAAAGCAGTGTTCGCAGTGTTTCTGTTTCTTTTTCATTTATTTTTTCCTGTTCGTGCAATTTTATTTATTTAAATAGGTACATATCTACCTAATACCTACTTAGGTACTATACTATCACAGTACCATATTTTATATTGATCGCCTGATGCGTCGAAACATGAAGTCGAAACTAACAAACACACTTTCATATATATAAAATTAGTAAAAAAAACTTGAAAGCTCACTTATTTAGGTGACCGTAGGTATATAGGTACAGTTGTTTTATCTTTCGAAAGCCTGAAATTCAAATGCTATAATATTCAATTTTTATTCTGAAACTGGTTTAAAAACAACAAACAACATTAAACCCATAATGTAAAATCGGCTTCAAACTAGATACATTTCAGTATTTTACAAATCAATCGGCTAGTAGCGAGCACGTAGCGCAGACATCTTGGACGCGCTCGGCCAAGCGCAAGCGGGTCCGTCCCGTACGCCCGGCCCCCGGCGACGTGCCGCCGCCGCTCGGCGCTCGCGGCCGACCAAGCGGCTGTGTGCGCGCGAGCAGACAGTGTACACTCGACACGCTGCTGGGCTATGGAACTAAGTCAAAGTGCTGCATTTGATAGGTTATATCATTGGAAGTGTCTTAGATGTTGATGTATTATTCATATTCATATATGTATTGGTTATTTTAAATACATGTAATTTTTGTGTAAAATACAATATTATTAGGTATAATAGGAAAGTATAACAATATCAGTCAGTATTGATTAGATAAAACAAACAAAACGTCAAGTTATTTTTTGCGTTTTTGAAGGCGGATTTTTGTTTTTTTAAAAGATTTATTTGTTAAGCTTTGCTTTATGACGAGTATGACGAACCGGTTGAAATGAAACTTAAGCGGTTGCTTATTACTGAATTCACGGGTTTATGTGACGTGGTTATGGTCAGGTGACTTGACTCCGTAGCGTAGGTATCTATCGGGATAAGGATGTTATGAGTAAGTATCTAAAACTACTGATTCTGAATTAACACATTAGCTTAACATTTTTTTTAAAGAAATGAGACCCAATGTTAAATACACTTTCCCATAGATAACATAAAAATCTTAAATAGCTTTCATATTACTTACGACTAGGTATGTAAACTAAAGCGGGTAGTAACAGTAACACAAGCAAGTAATTTTATAATTCCACTAATATTTAGTTTTGTATACATTTTGTAAGCCTCGCATAGAATAAAAACGATTTACATCAATCACAATTTAGAACCAACAATTTTACTGGCTTCAAACTTTTTTTATGACTAGGTACCTCTTGTATATTACCACAACAATTATTATAGACTAGATACGCATATTTTCCGCTTCAAATTTTAACGTAAGGCAATCTGTCATCTAAAAGGTGTCATGTAAAGTTGTCAATAAATTTGTATGAGCCAGCAGTTTGTAGCCCGGCGCGGGTGTCGCGCGTTACCGTGAACGATATATCTAGCTCTAAATTATGTCATTTTCCTCTCGTTTCAAATATGCTCTATCCGGGGATGAAATAAACATATTTGGCACACATTTCGGTACAGAATTACGGTTATAAAGAGAAATGATACTGTTAAAATTCCTCATAAAGTATTTTATAAGGTATATGAAAGGCATAAAAGAAAGGAAGGATATAGACATAAAAAGTACTTAACAAAAAATATTTAATAACTAACTCCATTTATTTTGTATTATAATAACTATGTTCGTTTTTTTAGTAGATATTTAAAACTTTATGCCCGTTGATGTCTATTGGTTTCAAAACCGTGAGATTAAACAAATTGCAAAAGCTACACAAATAGACTTTAAACACAGCTCATTAGACACATTAATTTGGGTGAGTAAGCCTATTTCCTCAAAAAAGTTTTTGAATGACAGGTATAAGCCAACTAGACTAAAAAAAACTTGCTCCGTCTTACTACAAAAAACTGCGCAGCGTCTATGACCTCACATTGACTAAGTACACATCTGTTCTAAGTATTGTAACTTTTTTTTAAGAGGTCCGCAAATAACTATGCAGGTTTCCTGATGGAAAGTAATCACCACCGGCCACAACACCAGCAACTCAAGAAGAGTTGTCGGTCCGTTGCCGACCTATTAGAGGAATGAAAGCTCTTTTCGTGAAGATATCATTACATTTGTCTAAGCCTAATTAGTGAGACCCCTGAAGTGTCAAGATAGTTGTATCAACCATCAAGTAGCTGACGCCACTACGATATTCTGCAGTGAGTTATCGCTGAGGGACAAATTCTTGGGCGTTTGGATAGTAAACACGCTCAAACCAGCAGCGTAGTAACTACAACTCGATACACAATACTTGCGAGTCGAAGGGTCTAGCTTGGATGGCACGAGTATCGTTGACGAACTCACACAAATCTTCTGCGCCTCTATTCTAGGCGGTGAAATTCAAATCATATATGACCTGTTATGATTTTGTTTTTAACTTTGCCGCCATTACTGTCAAGAAAATAAGAGTTATCAAACCGTTGACTCTACGACAACAGGTCAAAAACGATTCGGTTTTTACCGTGTTGAATAGATGCCCTGAAACAATAAAAGAAACTTTACTGTTAGAGCACCGTTGGTAGGAACGAAATACTAAATCACAGATTACTATACTCTAACGAAATGTAAATATGTTTTCAATTTTAAACAATTTGATGCGTCCCTATGGAACTGCAAATATTGTTTTCGAGGCAACTTTTAATTTAAAAATCCGTTTGTATTTGCGATGCAATCAAGTGAACCGTTTTTACGGCTACTTTCATTAACTATGAGAATTCGATTAAAAATGATTGAGTTGAATGGCAGACCAGGCATTGCTATTGGCATAGAGACAATTTGAAGGCGGGATTATTTGGATGGCGGAAAATCGCAATTACCAATGGAATGGTATGACTGCAGGGACAATTTCACGGGCAAAAGCTAGTTTCTCATACATTGTTTTTAACAATTAAATTGTGCTTTATTGTGACAGGGTTCTATGATGGTTCTGAGGAATGACATGTATAAATAAGTACAAGCATTCTCGTAAACTTCCGTAGTGTTCCTTTGTTCCTATTTATTATTGTTGCTTTGGCACGTGGACCGAACACATCTTCCATACACGACTCATACAAGCGGCCATAATGCAATGTTAATGAATAATTGAATGAATTTATTAAAACAGTACGTATTGAATTCAAGTAGGGAATCTTACCTATGTTGACGTTGAACGCATGGCTTCGGTACCTAATGATCGTTTATAACAGCATTCTTTAATAATACCTAACTGAATGTGATTTATTGCATTACTAGTTATCGTTGATTTCTTCCTTGATTTCTAGTGTATAACCATCATGGCTCAATAGAAGATCCCAAAAGAAACTAAAAATTAATGTAGCTGTATTCTGGTTTATTAAATTAATACAAATTAAAGTTAAAACTAAACTTATTTAAATTAAAATAAAACTAAGCTACTCAAATATTAAAGATATAAATTATAATCACCACTATAAACAGAACACCCCCCTCTAGCAAGTCCGCCCGCGGCATGGTCCCTATGACACTGGCTGCATGACCTCTCTGGATAGCTAGCCCAATCCTTTGGGAGAGGTAAGCACCAGCTCTAGGAGCTCCGGAGGCATCTATGAGCCGGGATGACAGACTGACTGACTGACCAAGGTCCCATGTTCTCCACTGCAAGCGCCAAAAATTTATAATTATTTAAATCACGGTCTTAGCCCTATATGACTATATGTATTGTTGGTAAAATCTGACATTGCCTTTATAAGAAGCCATGTTTTGTTTCAATTCAAAATAATTCGCTTTAATCCAGATATTGACCAATCCTTTTCTTTGCAGATATTCCTGGCGAGCAGTGATTATTGTAAGTACTGACCCGTAAAAGATAATGCTCCGTCCTCTCTAACAGCGCCATTGTCGCCGTCGTCGGCGATAGGCGCGGGTCGGGTTTATTGGACATAATAATGGTAGATTAGCCCGGAGAATAATTTAATTAAATTTTATTAATATAAAACACCCTTAGTATAGATTTTGTTGGAGTGTCAGCCGAAAGATATGGTCTGCCCTACGGTAAGGGTCGTTTGAACGTATAAAATGAAGGTTTCGTCTGTCATTTTAAAAATTCGACTTTAGTTAGTGACATTTTATAGGAAGTTGTGACCAAATTGAAAAGCCACTTATTTAACCGACTGTACACAAAGACGTTGGATATCTGACGGCCTGGATAGCCTGAGGCACATATGCTCTTTTTTATTGTTTTAATTGCAAAAAAGAATACCATACAAAACCGAATTCCAATTTAGTTTTAATCATATAAAACTGCATAAATGCATTCGGACAGATTTGAAGCCAGGTGCCAAAAACGGGTTACGGCAGTCAAGAATTGGCGACATTTTCAAGGTGAGCTCAAAAATACTGCCAAAGCATTGACCTTGAAAAATGCTGCCAAAATGCAAATTTTACAATTTATAAATGCATACACAACGTTTATTCCATTAGGTCTAGGTATCATAATTGTTCGTCTTTGCACATACTTAATAAGTATATGTCCTTAAATGAACATACTGCATTCTTACTGAATAAACATCTTTTATCTTTATTAGGGTTCCGTACCCAAAGGGTAAAAACGGGACCCTATTACTATTACTTCACTGTCCGTCCATCCGTCTGTCCGTCTGTCTGTCACCAGGCTGTACCGAACCGTTATACCTAGACAGTTGAATTTACAGATGATTAATTTCTGTTGCCACTATAACAACCAATGTAATATTTGATATTATAAATTAATGAGTATGAGTATGAGTATGAATACTAAAAACAGAATAAAATAAATATTTTACCCGCATACAATAAACGTGTTTTTTTGCCGTTTTTTGCTAATTTTGTATAGATAATGGTACGGAACACTTCGTGCGCGAGTCCGACTCGCACTTGGCCGGTTTTTTTAGATACATCGAATATCAAATTAATTGTTCCTACTTGGCAACTACACTAATTATTACAAAGATTTCTATGAATAAGAATAAACTCCCCGATATAATGGCCACCTTACTTTCAGAGCTCTCTGAGATCTCCCGGCGGCCTATTCATGAAACCTTTCTCCAAAAATAAACCGTTATTATGCGTGTTGGTGTATCCGTGTAGGTACAGTGAAGGACTTTAATTGTTATGCCACTATGGAACCCTGCCACAATGACAGCGTCGAACCACATTAAAGAAATAACGCCAAAATTAATTATTAACGTTATGCGACAGAATTCCGTAGTGGCATAACAATTAAAGTCTTTGACTATACTATCAGCCCAATGCAAAGCTGACCCACCATAGAACTGTGTCACAAAGACGCTATGGTTCAAGTAGTAAGAAATAACGAACAAATTGTTTTAAAATTTCACCGTGTTCTATGGTGGGTCAGGGTTCCAATAGGCTGATAGTACGTGTCTGACTGTGCATCGTAGCTCTTTAAACGAATAGCCCGTTTTGAACGCGGTTTTTGACCCCGGACACAAAAAGAGGGGGTTATACGTTTGACCGATATGTATGTGTGTGTGTGTCTGTCTGTGGCACCATATTTCTTAAACCTGTGAACAGATTTGGATGCGGTATTTTTTATTTGAAAGCAGGTTTTCTAGCGGTGGTTCTTAGCTAGGTTTCATGAAAATCGGTCGGGCCGTTTAAGTGATATCAGCTCCGAAAGAAAGGGTCACCATTATATCTAATAGTTATTATAGAAATCTGTGAGTTAACAGCTCCAAAAATAGGTAATTCTTTCAGAGGTTTTTATCTATCTAATAGTTAGTTTGGTTGATGAATGTAGAGGAAGCGAAAGTTGTATGTTTAGATCGGTGCACCTGGCGTTCAATAGTCTCTGCCTTCCCCATTGGGAGATAGGCGTGAAGGTATATTTATGTACAGTCGAGTTCATAAATACACTTTAGTACCTTGTCGCTTAAATCGCTGTGACGATTCATATTATGGCAGTTTAAACATGACATTAAATAGACAAGGTACTAAGGTGTACACATATTTATGAACTCGTCTGTATGTAGTTATATGTCTCAGATCAATGTGTACAGTCCCGGATCATTAAACAAATGCATTAACACGATCATGCACCAGTTATACGTTTGCTGTTTGTCCATTTATCTTAACGACCTCGGCGCCATTTGCCGCCGCGCCATTTGTCAGGCGTTGTCATTACGCCATATTGTCATGTGACATAACGACGGCAATGAATTCGGGATGCACACGGGGACATCGCGATTTAATTGATTTTAATGATTTAAAGGTTGTGTATGGTGTTGAGGGTTTAACTGGAGGAGTTTGATGTCATGTTTTGAATAACCGGTCAAGAGCAGCAGCATGTCGAGGCATGTGTGTGACTCGAAGCTCTAAAAAACTGGGGTCCTAGTGAAAAAGGGTATAAGTCTCCTTAGGATCAAATGAAAAAGGGTTTAAGTCTAGTACCTATATGCCCTTTTTATTACGAGTTAATACGACTTATACCTACCCTTTTTACACTAGGCACCCAAAAATTACACTTTTACAGTTCAACTAAATCTTATCTTTGATTATTCACTACATCTCCTGCTCTATTCCACTAGGTTAAACCATATTGCTTATGACATATTATTGTATTGTTTTTTACTGTGCCGATATTACTGCCAAGTAAATGAGAACTATCGTAACGTTGACAGTACGATAACATGTCAAAAGCGATATGGTTTTACCGAGTAGACTAGAGGCCCTGTATTTACGATCCCAAACCGATTAACATTAGTAGGTGGATATTAAATATTCACTAATATTACAAAGAGGAAAGATTTGTTGGTTTGTTTCTTTGCAATATATAGGCTCTAAAACTACAGACCCGATTTGAAAAGTTCTTTCACCATTAGAATTGTACATTATCCCTAATGAACATAGGCCATGTTTTATTTTTCTGCGCCGATGGAGTCGCGGGCAACAGATAGTACAAAATAAAACGGAAAAGTGCAATGAGAAAAGTGAAACCTATTTACATTTGGTCATCAGCATGCGACACACGTCCCAAACTACGACCAATTAGCGAAACAAAAAAGTTATTGTGCTTGCACCGCGACGGATGTGTGAACTTGACATTGCTGGCCAAGCTCGAAAACGTCTTAAAAACCTTTTGTGTTTATTCTAATCTGAACCTAACGTACGAAGATACATGGTTGTAAATGTAAGGATGGATTTTCAAAAGCCGCTCAAAATTAGGACTTGTGAAGTAGTTGCTAATAGGCTCAAACAGAAGATTGGCAAGGACGAATTTCGTTTTTGGATGGAACGGATGGTTACGTGACCTTGCTGTTACAAAAATATTTAGGTTACCTATTACCAGGGTTTTAGGTCACAAAGTCGCTAAGCCGTCATCAACGTAGAATGTTGGGAGTTGCGAGTATCAGAGGCCCCAGACAAGATGCATTCGGCGTTGTAAAAGATAAATAAATTAAAAAAAACAAGGAGACAATGTCACACCAATAGCTCTAGTTCCAAACTAAGCTCTAGGCTTGTACTATGGGTAACTGGTATGGGTAAGGTTAACTGGAAGAGATCCCTTAAAGGGATAAGTTCGCCTTTATACATACCTTTAGTGTTTCTGTTTCTTTTTGATTTGTTATTTTCACTACATCCTATAGAAAAAGATATAAATACTTATATAAAGAAATACCTATAGGTATTTACGTAAATACATAGAAAACATCCAGGACTCAGGAACGAATATTCGCGTTCATCACACAAATATCTGCCCTTACCGGGATTTGAACCCAGGACCGCTAGCTTCGTAGGCGGGGTCACTACGAACTAGGCCAGCGCGTCGTCAACGTAAGCTGTCGTTTCGAGCGCCTCCAAAATCGTTTACTATAGCGTTAAACAACTCGTCTAGCCTCACTGCTTGTGGTGTTGATGTGTCAAGATTTCTCCCATAAAATAAAATATAAGTACAGCAGCGGCTAACCGAGAATCCGTCTTCGTAGAAGTCGCTATTTCCTCAGGAACTGGCATTGTTTCGGGATAAACCAGCTCAAGCCCGGGCTATCAGCGATCTGTAAAATTTCACGGCGTTCGGTTTAGACGCTAAACTGAAGACGGAGCAATCAAACAACACACACTTTCGTATTTAAATAAGTAAAGAAAAAAAAGAATCAAAAACAACATTTGTTCATTTCGCCAATTTAAAAAAAAACATATTTATTAATCTGATATTTAAAGAGCATTGTTTATTTCGATTAAATATTAATGAAACCAGCGTAGTACGAGTAAAATGCGTTGTTCCGGCATACCACTGTAAAAGATATAAATCCTTTACTTTATGATAAATTATTAAAATATATTAAAACTATGTTCTACTAAGAGTTTTGTCCTATTTATTAAGGTCTGCGTAACAATTAGAATGGCAGCGTTTAACAAACTTTACATATTTTATGACTCTGATCTTGAGAAGTGATGGTTTAAGAATATTAAACGTTAAATTTAATTACATCGTGAGAACATTTAAATACGAAAACCTTAAGGCCACGAAATAAAGGGAAACTGCTGTTTTTGTTCAACCAAGTACTTATTCATAGTTGAAAGCACAAAAATGATAACATTTTTAACGAAAGTATTAAATTAAATTATCTGTCAGATGCATTACCGTGTTAATTAAACGGAGCTGAATTTTAATTACCGACATAAATGGAATGGAACATAAAGCGGTAAAGTAACGTTTTCTGATGTTACTTCATTAATGCTGAGTCTCATTACGTAACTTCAGGTCAATGGCACTCGGTGTCAGATGATTAACTTGATGTGATTGGTCAAGGTTAGCCGAGATAAGCTGAAGCTTTATAATATACATTGTGTTTTTTTTATGTTATATTAGAAAACACCTACGATTTTGTTAGTTATTTTAGGGTTCCATGTGCGAAGGGAGACCAACGGAACCCTATTAATATGCCTTCGCTGCCCGTCCGTCCGTCTGTTCGTCCGTCCGTCCTAACTTAAAACAGCTGTATCTTTTAAACCGTATTAGATAGCGGGTTGTTTTTTTCTTCAAAATATGTATTATTACGGCGAGTTTACTAACATATAAAAAATAAAGAAAGTTAAAAAACAAAAACCATACAAGAAACAATATTTTTTTCAACATACTTTTCGGTAGTTTAGTGTTGCAATTTCATTCTCTTAAGAACTCGCTTTTCGAATCGACGGACGAATTATTATCGTGTGATTTAATAATACATAATATAACATTTTAGGGCGTGCATTCTCAAGTAGCTTAACTGTCGCTGGAATTAGCTAGCTCCCTCGATCGATAGATCGACCAGAAACCGTTATTAAAAGAACACCTCTGCGCGTTGTCTGTAAACCAGCCAGAAACAGAACAGTTGTATAATAAATTTATGACACGCATAATTGCTAAACAAATATCGGTGAGGTAACGTGTTCCTAATAGTTAGCACGTCGATTGTTAACCTTATAGGCTCGGCCTCCGAATGTGTGTCAAACGGCCGGCGAAGGCTGCGACCGGTCGGCGCATCACACCGGTTACGGCAGTTATGGATGCGCCGACAAGCAGCAGTGCCCGAGCCGTCGTGTTGTGAGGGTAAGACAGCTGGTGAAATTGCTTTTTATGGCATTGAGAAGACAAGCAAGCACACAGATTACCTGATGATAAATCTGCAGACTGCAAACTTGAGACTGCGCTCTTAAGACCGCAAAATGCGTCTTGACTACTATGAAATGCCTCTTGAAGCCTCTTGGATTTGGCAAAGTATTCGTAGACATGAGATAGAAAATGTCCAATGGCCTCAGAAACCTGTGGCCTGTGATATAAAACTACAAATTACAATTTACAGACAAGTTTCAATTTGACACAACCTCGACCAATGACGACCAGCCATTTGAGCAGTGTTGCCAGTTTAGACCTGTAAAATTGTAACATGAAGCTTTATAAAACGTGCCCCGGATTTTTATGTCTGTCTGTCTGAATGTTTGAAGATTCTGCCACCTGGTTCAGCTGGACACTATCCATGGCTGTTATCACCTCATTGACTAGGAAGTAGGCAATAAAAAGAAAATAACTATGAGATACATACATTCTTCATATAAAATGGTATGGTATAAGAGCTGATATCTCTTAAACTTCCCAACCAATTTTCATGAAACTCACCTAAGAACCACCGCTAGAAAACCTGCTTTCAAATAAAAAATACTGCATCCACACACACACACACACACATACACGTAGCGGTCAAATTTATAACACCCCTCGTTTAGCGTCGGGGGTTAATAAAATGAAACAAAATTAAAATCTTCATTTTATAAGTAGGCTCTGTAGACATGTTTACATGTTTGTGTCTGCCAGCGCTTTCCAACCGGAGATGGCTGCTGAGAAGAAACGCCCTAAGAAACTCAACAGTCAGTCTTTTTTATTTTATTACAATGGTATGACCTAAGCTGGTGATACAGAAAACCAATTATATAAATGAATATAAAATGACACAATTGAGAAAATATACATAGCAAAATGTATAATATCTTCCGATTAATAACAAAAACTTAACGAAATGGCAGTGCTAATGGCAGTGGCCGGGGCACATTGCTCGTAGAACTGATGGCCGTTGCGGCAGAAAAGTTCTAGAGTGGCCGCGGACTGGAAAGCGAAGTGTCAGCATGCCTTCCACAAGGTGGACCGACGATCTGGTGAAGACCGCGGGAAGCCGCTGGAAGCGAGTAGCACAAAACCGACCGTCGTGGAGATCCTTGGGGAAGGCCTATTACTTTCGGCTGATATGGTGATTATGATGATGAACATAAAACTAATTTACATGGCACTGGGAAGAGCAGTTCTAAGAGGCATTCATAAAATAAATGAACAGTCCGGTACCGGTTGGAATTACTAGATGATGTGTTCGGTGAAGTATTCGTCAATAGCCCTTGTTATAATAACATCTCGTAAACTAAACACGCACTGATCTAATCTTAAATAGGGCATTGATTATCTTGAATGATTTGCTGACGCGTTCGTCGGCGAGTTATTAACCGGTAAAGTGCAAAATTTAAGGAGACGACAGTTATGTTACCTTGTAATTTGTGATACTTAGCCAGCCTTGTTGAATAGATTATCAAAACTGGACATGTCGTGAGTTAAGTAAGATTGGTTTTACAATATGATATTCCAGGTAAAACAGAGTACTAGAAGTAAGAATCCTTTTTTATAGTTCCGCTCCCGGAACCTTAATTTTTTTGTTCTTCGAAACAAAGTACACTTCCTTAATCAATCCACCACTTTTCAATTTTTTCAATCTCTCAATGGTTAGCTGGAAGAGATCCCTTTGCGGAATAAGTTAGACATTGTACATATTTTATATAGTTTTGGTTTTTCTTTTGTGCAATAAAGTATTTACATACATACTAAGACTTCGCTGTCTGTCCGTCCGTCCTGACTTAAAGGTGCTGTATCTTTTCAACCGTAACAGATAGAAAAACTCGTGTTGCTTAACTAAGTAGAGCCGTCAGCTACAACGCTGTTTATATCTTTTCAAATAAAAGAAACAAGAATATCATCGGGTCACGAAACACGAGTCTTTACGAGCTATCGTTTGTTTTATCGTTTGCCCCGCATCGGTATTGCGAAGATATAAAACACTATTTAGATGTAGTGATTGTTGATCGTTACTTATTTGAGTATTGTTGTTATTTCTTTGTTTTTCGAAGCAAGATGGATTAACTTAGGGTGTAAATACACTAATTGATTCATCATCGATCGGTTAAAGTTAAATTGATCGACGTCGGTCGCCGATAAATCACCACAGAACTATATTATTGCATTGATCGAAGATCGATCAAGTTATAATGGTTACGCAGAATCAGGGACGAAGTAAGCGACGATGGTTTGTAAGAATTGTAAGTTGTAAGTCAAAGTAACGAACACAAATTCTCTTTCATTGTTTCGCCCGTTTCTTCCTGACAAACGAATGAAGGCACTGCGTCAGGGTTCGTTATGATAAACCGATGATATTTCATGAAATGTTTTTAACTCTCCGAGAGCTGTACGTTAGAATTAAGGGGAAATGAAACACGAAATTCAATGCGCTTGTCCTCTCCATTTTGTCTTATCTACATTATTTTATTTAAACAAAGCTAATAAAATTTAGAACTTGAGTGTTTCTTGGAAGTTAAATTAATCCCATAAATGGGCTCAGTAAAAATAATAATATGAACAATTCCAAGTAAGCAACCGAAGCGACATTGACAAGATAAACTTGATGCCTTTGAACAATATCTGTGGGAGTTTGTCTAAGTACCGGAGTACCCCCGGAAGAAAGGGAGGGAGGCCTTTGTCTTGCAGTGTGACATTTAAAGCTGTTAAATAAATCCTAGCAATGTTAGGGCATACCTTGGGGAGGCCTATGTCTAACTGTGGTCGACTTTCGACTGATTTGGATAAAATTCGGCAAATACAGAATACTCGTATTACATTCAATTAAGAGAAAGGTATTTATTTCTGGTACATTTATCAGTTTCTGAGGGTAAATATCTACAATCTCTTGAGTTGAGTTTATAAAGAGACGTTACCATTTAACGTAATGCGTCATAATTTGACGTACCTAGTGGTCCAGAAATCAAATAAACCGACTGTTCCTCAGTAATTTATTCACAGCGTGAATGTTGATTGATTCTATACCGCCGCTGAATTTTAAATAAATAACATGCAATGTTCGTAGCAGTAAACAATCAGCTAGATGACGGCAATTAGCTCACGCGCATCGGCGCGAAGGTCGCCGCGGCCTACAAACGTGCGGACCGGACTAACGCTCGGGCTCTCCTATTTGGGCACAATAACAATTATGACAGGTGATTTTAGAAGCAGTGAAGACTTAAACGTAAATAAGTGTAGTAATAAAAATTGCATAAGTTCATTGCTGTCTTACTCTAACTTTGTAGGTGGAAAAGAGTGCGAAATTGGGCTTCTTGGTCATAAAACATCATTAGCAGCAACTACGGTGCTACGTGCTAGTGGCAATATCAAATAGACGACAAACGGATCGATGTTGGTGATCGATCGACGATCAATTTTATTGTTGAATCAACAGAAACAGCCAATTACTTAAAGAAAACAATTTATTTTATTACTGCAATTCGAAGATCGAGCATGGTCCTGTTATCAATAGGAATTCCATGCTCTTTTTGAAAAAAAAAATGTAGCTAATCAAATCAAAATGATTTCAGTGTCTACTCGTAGTTCGTATCCTGGAAACGAAAGCACATTGCGGCATTAAAAAATGCGCGAAATAAACGAAAGTAATTTAGATAATGTTGTTCTTAAATCGCATAACTTAACTCATTAATAACATAACTAAGTATTAAGTATTTAATTAAAACTAAATAACTCATATACAAAACGAATGAACTCTCAAAGCAACTTAGTGCTGTAATTATTTCTGTTAAAATTTACGACTTGAATCGGATTTCGTTTCATTATTAATTAAATTGGATTAAATTCATTAAATAGTTGGGGCCATTAATATAAATTATTTTGTTTACGATCCAATTTCAACTTTAATTCTATTGTGATTTAGGTAAATTTTGGTAAGTAGAAAACTGAAAACTAAATGCTGAATAAACATCGCTATTTTATTATATGAGCTTCATTATAAGTCTTGAGGTTTGCGAGATTAAAATCACTATATTTTGCCTATGACTTCGTTCGCGTAGAATTCATTTATAGTGTTTTTTCGGAAACTATTGAAATTTTCGAGATAGTACCTACCTAGATATTTAATCCTTTAATAAAAAATATATAATAATTGTTATTTTGTTGTTTATGTGTATGTATTCGTATATGAATTTATTTTTATAAAGTTATATTGTTTTCATATGATGTATTTTATTTATTTATTTTATTTATTTAATCTTTATTGCACAAAAATACAAATTAAAGTACAAAAGGTGAACTTAATGCCTAATGGCATTCTCTACCAGTCGACCTTTGGGCAAATCAGAAATTTTTTGTAGGCGGTGCAATATTGTATGAACAATAGCATCAACAATATATATATAAACTAAGGCACATGCAAAAGAATACATACTTAAATATATACATAAATACAATATATATATATATATATATATATATATATATATATATATATATATATAAATATACTCTAAAAGGACAATAATAAGATGTCAGTTCAATGAGGAAAAGTGTGCTCGAACTAATTTCTTAAACGCAAATTTATTGGGGGCTTGCCTGATTTTAGGAGGGAGACCGTTCCAAAGACGAATAGCTTGAAGGGTGAAAGAGTTGCTAACAAAACCAGAGCGGTGGATTGGGAAAGAAAGAGTTAAATTTCGAGCTGGGCGTTGGTGACGTTCGCTAGAAGAACCGAGGTAGTGAAAGAATGATTTGAGGTAACTAGGAGAAATAGGATCATTTAGGATAGAATAAAGTGTGCAAAGCATTCTAGTACTACGCCGTTGACGGATAGTGAGCCATCCCAAAAGAGAACGAGAAGCAGAAATATGGTCAAATTTACGCAAACAGAAAATAAAGCGGATACAATAATTGAGAAGGCGATCTAATTTATTTAAAAGCTCTTCAGTTAAGTCGCAATAACACACATCACCATAGTCAATTATTGGGATAATAAGGGTTTGTACCAGTAAAATTTTGGTTTTGACGGGAAGAAAGTGCTTAAACCTGCTGAGGTAGTGAAAGGCGCCTATTACCTTACGGCTTAATTCGGTGACATGAGTTTTCCAGGAAAGAGTGCTGTCTATGTAGAGGCCCAGGTCTTTGACACTGGAGCTATAAGCAATAGGGGTGCCATTGAAACTAACCAGCGGAGCGACTGCCAAGTCAAGTTTCGCAAGTTGTCGAGAACTACCAATTATAATGGCTTGACACTTGGAAGGGTTAACAAACAAGCCAAACTTCTCAGACCACTGATGAATGTGCTTCAGATCGTTATTCAGTCTACCGACAGCAACATCAAGTTCAGTCACATTACACTGAGAGTAGATTTGTAGATCGTCTGCATAAAGGTGGTGCGTGCAACCAAGTCCAGGGGTAATAAAATTGACAAAAATTGAGAAAAGGAGAGGAGAAAGGATACCACCTTGGGGCACGCCAGCAGCCAAGTCACACCAGTCAGACAGTGACCTATCAACCCGCACCGCCTGCTGACGTCCTCGAAGATAGGAGGAAAACCAATTTAAGGCGGAAGGCAAAACTTTTAAGTGTTTCAGAAGAGCGAGGAGAATATCGTGGTCGACAGTATTAAATGCGTTAGAGAAATCTATGAGAACAAGAACTGTGACAAACGTACTCTCCATGCCCCACCTAATGTCTTCGGTGATCTTAAGTAGTGCCGTAGAGGTACTGTGGCCAGGACGAAAGCCTGATTGGACTGGGCTTAAAATATTGTTCTTTTGCAAGAAGCAAGAAAGTTGTTTATGAGCCACAGCTTCGACAATTTTAGAAAGAAAAGGCAGGATAGAAATTGGTCTAAAGTTATTGACTGAGGCAGGATTATTGATTTTAGGTAATGGAATAACATAGGCTTTGCGCCAGACAGAAGAAAAGTCGCCAGAAGATAGAGAGAAGTTAATGATGTGAGTGACTATAGGAAGAACACCATCAATAATAAGTAAAATCATGGAGCGACTCACATCATCGCAGCCAACAGCCTTAGACTTAATGGATGAAATAATTTTCTTTACGTCGTCTTGAGTAATATGTGAAAAAGAGAAGGACTCCGAAAGATTTGAGGGTAAGCTGGATATAACAGAAAGAGTGGAGGATTTAATGGAGATGTCAACGGAAGGAGCTGAGGAGAAGTGGATGTTTAAGTCATTGAGCGAAAAGGATGTCCCGTCAAAACTGTTACTTTGCTTACCAGACTCAATGACCTAATGAACTTCCAAACATCGGCCATGGAAGAAGAGGAAACATTTTCGTGGATGAAACGACGCTTGGCTGCCCGCACCATCTGATTACATCTATTCCGAGCTATTTATCAATTTAACGTTTCATGAAATTCAGCATCAACCGCTCCTTGTCTCTCTTTTGCCCTATGGTTGACTAGCATAAAAGTCCTTAATGCATTAAGTCCGCTATTTATACTTTGTTTATGCAAATAGTTAAAAAAATCAGTAACGTCATCAACGTAGTAACTAATGAAGCTTCCGACAACTTGTTCCTTGACACGTCGATGCTAATACATATCCCGAGTGAGTGTGACTCATCTTGATTAGTTCGTGAGCGCAACGAGCATTAGACCGTAAAAAACACCTTTTCCTAGGAAACATCAATAAAAATTCAATGACGAATGCAACACGAAAATCCTAACCTACTAAGTGGACACGCTTTAACAAGTTCGATTCCAGGCAAGACAAAACGCAGAAGTTGTTTTTTATGGTTCAAGCCTCCGCTATATTATGTCTGTCTGTCTGTCTGTATCTCATGAGCCGTGATAGCTAGACAGTTGAAATTTTTACAGATGATGTGTTTCTGTTGCCGCTATAACAACAAATACTAAATACAGAATAAAATAAATATTTAAAACGGGCTCCTATACAACAAACGTGTTTTTTTTGCCGTTTCTTGCTCGATATTAATAACGGTAACTGGTATAGTGCCTAATGTTGTATAGATAATGGTACGGAACCCTTCGTGCCCAAGTCCAACTCGCACGTGGCCGGTTTTTAGGGTTCCGTACTCATAGGGTGCCAAAGAAACCCTATTACTAAGCTTCTGCTGTATGTCTGTCTGTCAGCGGGCTGCTCAGGTATGACTCAAGAACCGTAACGGCTAGACACTTGAAATTTACACATAATGTGTATTACTATAGCCGCTATAAGAACAAAATCTCAAAATATTAAAGTTAAAAATTAAAGGGGACTCTACAAAAAACGTGACTTTTTCGTTGTATTTTGTTCGACCATAACAATCGCTGTATCGTTTGAAACGTAACAGGTAGACTTTTTGTAACAAAGAGTGGTCAATGGAATTGTAACAAAAAATAATAAAAATATAATAAAATTAAAACTTGAAAGAAGAAATTGTGTTTCTTGCGGCGTTTTTTCTCAGCAGTGGTGTGCTCTTGGGAAGCGCTGGTAGATTTTTGACGTGTAAAAGTGTCCGTGTGGCCAACTTTACTGAATAACCATCTATAATAAATAAAAATCCCATACAAAAGAACGTGTTTTTTGCGCGATACCAATTGTAGGGTGATACGGAACCCTTCGTGTGCGAGTCCGACTTGCGCTTGACCAGTTTTTTATGACATTATGAAGGCAAACGAGCTCACAGGCCACTGATGGGATGTGGCCTATAAGTAGGGTTGCCACCTTTTTTTCAACAGAATAAAGTATTACTTACCAGAAGCGGGAGAAAGATAAAGTACACAGCATAAATGTAAAGTATTTTTTTTATTATCTTTAAATGCATATTTGTTATCAGACCGTGTTTTTTCTAACAGTGATATTTCCACATTTAATATATTAATCGCGTTCAAAGATGGCAAACACTGGTTTTAAGGCATATCATTAGCAAATGTTTAATGAAGTTATGTGCAGCTTCATTTCTGTCGTCCCGCCATTTGGCTTTCATTATAGAGAAGAACCGTTCTGTAAATCTCATAAATAAAGTACTTTGGCGTACTTTATGTGTTACGTAAAATATAACGTACGCGAAGCTAAAATAGAGTACAATACTTTATAATAAAGTACGGGTGGCAACCCTACCTATAAGGGCCATGGACACTTGCAACCTCGCCATTACAGAATCTCTAATCGCGATGTTGCAAATGTAATACAGATGCGTTGCTAACGTCTTACACAAGTTGTGGTCTAAGTTCCGAATAGGAGACGACCTTCGCCCAGCTGTGTATTCGATAAAAAGTATTTTATATCAAATTTAAAATGGTAAATATGCAAACGTTAGGTTTAGTGCAAATTATTAGTACCGACTTAACCTACCTACCCAATGGTTATGAAGGGAAAAAATAGTCAACCTAACGTTTGCATATTCTATAGGCTTCATACTTTCGATTAGTATGTAATTGGTCAATTAAACAAGCAATAGATAAAAAAAATATAGTCCATTTTTAGTTTTTTTTTTTATTATGTCCATGGACTTTACTGGACTGAAATTTTTCAGTCAACCTATTGCCCATATTATTACTTAGCATATTAAATTTGATATAAAATATTTTTTTTATCGAATAAACAGCTGGGTGAAGGTCGTCTCCTATTCGGATCCTCTACTATAATACTATAATTGCTAACGTCTTAAACAAACGTCTTAAACGTTGGGAAAATTAAGCCGACTATGTTTATTAACTATTACGTGGTATCTTATGTAAGTACTTCATTCTTTTTTTCAACCTAAACGAAATAATAATCTACTATCTGTCTGTCTAATAATGTAAAATAATGGCCGAATAGCCCGGCTTCATTCATTCATTCATTCATTCATTCATTCAATAGCCCGGCTATTGGCTGCATCTCTATTGTCAACTGGGGACTAGGATGTACCTAATGGGTGAATCTCAAAAATATTGCACAAAATAAAAATATAATTAGTCATACAGTTTTCATGGTTAACCCATAGATATGTAAATACCTACTAGATTAACCAAAAGGGTTTTCATTCGAATTCACAACTTTTTACGGCAGAAAAACTGCGTCGCGAGACTTCCGCTTTTGTACATGTTATATTTTTGATGGGATACAGTTTACATGGTTAATTTTAACTGTTTGCTATACTTATTAAGGTACAAGGTGCTCAATAAGCACCGTGGCTGTAAGTAAAATTGGTCAAATCGTGGTCATTGTTTTTGAAAATTGGCCATTGGGCCCAAGTTCCTTGATTCTCCTTTTAAATTGTTATTTTTCTAGATTAACTACCTACAATACTCGATGCTCCTACGGTAAAGGTTTTGGTTTTTTGATAATTAAAACGTTTTAACGCGGAAGAGATGAATTAACGCTTAAAACAAACGTGGGAAATTAAACTCTATCTATAAAACAATCAGTTTAAATTTTATTGACCAGTTCTCACGGGTGCCCTGTGAAAAGCCTTGTAAGTTTTCTTCCTGGATTCTGACAGGTGAACAAGAACCGTTGAGTTGTAGAAAATACTATGTTAAGAGGGGTCAAGTTATGTTGGGTAATTAAATACGAATAAGCGTCAAAGGAAGGCCTCACAGAAGCTTAATTGAAGTCAAATTGAGTTGGTAATATTAGCAAATGTAATTATTTATATGTAATTCTATTTTGGATTATGTTTTGATTTTAATCATTTTTACTAATAAAATATAATATATTTAAACGACGATGGAGAATAGTTTTATTAGACCTCTAACACACGGCAACCACTCTCAAAGCCACATGGACACTGGCCAGTAAGAATTAAGTTTTTTTAGTCGCTTCCAAAGGTTTGCTCTTTCTTTAATTCCGTTACAGTATATAAATAAAAAAAACAATATTTAAATGAACGTACCTATGTACGCATGACTAAAACGCAGTAACGCCAAATAACAGATTTAGATAAACATGGAGCTTGGGCACTGAAGAGTACACAAGGTAGTTTTTATTTCTTTTATATTTATTTCAGGTTGAATTAAAAAAGAACTATCGACTTCAATCAAAGACTAACAGGTAAGCAGCAAAAGCCCGACTAAATCATTGAAAACCAAACCCAATCACATTGAAATTACATCCAATTTTGTTAGTATTCAGCAAACAAAGAGTATTTTTTATTTTTTTTCCGATATTGGCTTTGGAATCCTTGTAATCCCTAGTCCTAGCATCGGATTAACTTTTTATGGGCGATTTGAATTGCTAATGTTGCCAGCTCAATGTCACGCGGTCTGCAACCTTACTGACCGGAGACCAACTGGTATCTACATATTTAGGGTAATGTATAAAACAGAACATGAACCATAATTATTTTAATGTTTATATTTAATATTTTTATTTTTGTAATATTTATATTTTTATGTAATAAAGAGTTAACGTACATACATACATAACCTAATTTATAATATGGTGTATGCGTATAGGTAAAAGACCATCAATTTCGTAAAAACATTTTAATTTATTCAAACGCCAAATGAAAGCAGCCTTCAATTTTAGATCATTATATAATTTCCATATTGTATTACTTTCTATTTATTTCGTGGTAGTAACGTAGGTAGTAACATATTTGTAATAATTAGTAAAACAATACATTAAGGTATAGGGTTATACATAGGTTGTAACGGGTAGTTTGCCGCAACTTGACAGCTTAATTTTGCGCCTATTTGGCATGAGGGGTAACATACATTTAATAACAATAATCTTTATTGCATGCGTTTTAAAATTCGCTAAATTTTGTAAATTTTATCCTTAATCCAATCACCAGTCAAAACAATTTCATAAAAATTATATCCAACTAAGTACACCGTTGATTTCTCAACCCAAAAGTTTAATTGACAGCCAATTTAACTTCCCTATAGAGAGTAAAGTTACGGAACCCTTTCCCGGAGACCCGTCTCGCTCTTGACCGTTGGCAAAGGTTAAATCTATGATTGGATTTGATTGTTTACACGTTTGGATGTATTTTCGATCGTTGAACTTATAATGTGTTATAAATATTGCTTTTTTTTTATTATTATTTGTTCGTTAACTTTTGTTCTTATTTAAGGTATTTGACCTTTCGTTAGGTTGTTTGCAGAACCTAAATGGTTATTTTATTACTTATGGTGGGTTTTTTTTTCGGGTCTGTGTCTCATCATCAGATCGACCGCAGGACGTCCACGCTGGACATAACCCTTGCCTAAGGACCTCCGCGACGGTCTGTACAGTCAAGGACTTTAATTGTTAAGCCACTACGGAACCCTGTCGCATAACGTTAATCATTATTTTTGGAGTAATTTCTTTTTTCAAGTCGATAGAAAACAGAAAACGTTAGCAGCGTTTGCCTCTTGGTTAGGCCTACGGCTGAAACAGTGTCGAAATGTAAAACAAATTACTACTATCCACGAACCGTTACTACGCCAAATGCTAACCGGTATGATAATAAATTAAATCCGTTTCAAGTTAGGTAAGAATGGTTCATAACGGTTAGAATCCAACTATTCGATGACATAAGGGACCGACCTGGCATAACAGCAGGCGTGCCGTATTCAGTGATAATACTGGTAAGAAAGTGAGTCTGTTTTTCACTTTCACGCCTAAATTACTGAAACGATTTGAATAAAAATGAGTAAAATCGATTTGGAAATCTATCGCGTCGGCGGCTTACGTCAATTCTATACCTATGTACGTACTTTTAGCCAGATTTCGAAAACTGTTAACGTTAGCGTCTACACTTCCAGGCGCTGTAGCCAAAATGCAAACGCTACTAACGTTTTTCTATTGTACTCAAAATGTATGGGATGACAGTTGACCTTTGGGCTATCGCAACGCACGAGAATGTCGTCCGGTACATTTTGAGTGGTAGAAAAGAAAAATGTTAGTACATTGTAATATAATGATGCGTGGGATTGAAATATTTGGGAGCGATGTATAAAAAATACTTAAAATTACTTGTTTTAGGGTTAGGTATACCAGAAGGGCAAAACTGTCTGTCCGTTCGTTATAGATATCTCTAGCTCGGTAATAATAAGTTACAATAGGAAAAACATAATTTACCACTTATCCAGAAAAACGCGTCAACTAGTTTCTTTCTAACTGGTGACGCTGAACCAAACTTTACTTTTTGAAAGAAGGGAAATACCGCAGCGGGAGCAAGTTTGACCCGGATGGAGCCCGCAGTCTCCGAGGCTCGCGTTTCGCGGAGTTTACTACTCGAGCAGACATTATACCACTTATTTGTAAACTAGCCTCTTCCACAACCCGGGTAGTAAATTTTTTGCTAATTCTATGACATTTTTTTAGATTTTCCCCACCCCCATTTCTTCCTGTTGGGGGTTCGATTTTCGGAAAATCCTTTCTTACACCTCTTGAGTATCAAAGGAAAAAAAACTCTCCATGTTTCAAGTCGGTCGAGCGGTTTGGGCTGTGCGTTGACCGATCAGTCAGTTTCTTATTGTATAGAAAACACCCTGAGAGTGATTTTTTAATTTAGTACTTACATCAAAACCTGCGACAAGGTGCCTACTAAAATGTACAGCTACTTCTGAGTTCGACCGTAAGGCCGTAACTTGAGCCTAGAGCTAGGCCTAGGTCAATTTATGTAAGTTACTACCTAGTTTTTTTTTAAATAAACACGATTGAACAGACACACACTGATCTTTCCACTTTACTCTATCTTTTTCCCGTAGTTAAACGAACCAGCTTAAAACTTTTTCTAAAGGGGCAGGACCTTTTGCCCTGTCTCCACCTTTCATCGTGAACATTCACACAGCCATACAAGTCCACTAGACCACCAAAAAAATAACGCTCAAACATGCATGTCACGTATTCAGTTCCCAATAAGCTAGTGTCAACGAGTCACGTAATTAGTATAGATACAAGAACAATGGCCACCATGGGACGGCGGCGCGGCGAGGCCGACCAGATTACTCAATGAATTATTAAACTTCACAGATTAGTAAGATCTAATAGTTACAAAGAACGCGGTATTTAAATTGTGTTTATCTAAGAGATAGATTTTTAACTTATTAAAAAAAAAACATCACAATTAGTGCAGATCAATAAGTCAAATTGAGATCTAAATTTAAAAAAATGGAGTTAAATAAACTACACTAGTCGTTAGAAAAAGATACTGCAGGAAAATTCAATAAAACTTAACAATAAAATACTTACCTATTTGTTAATTGCGGTAACTTATTTAGCTCCATTTGTTATTAAAACTACGTTAATAAAGAAAACCATCAAAGAATCTCGACCACACATTATTGAAAAGTAACGTCGCACGTCGCCTAAACCAAGAACTCTTGCACTTTAATGATAACATATCGTTCACGCAAAACTGCAAAACCTCTATTTACTCAAATTAACGATAGCTTTTATCACTACGCTTATAACAGCGTTTATAAAACGTTTTTAAGAGTTTAAAGTGGCAAGTGCCTTCGCTGTAACGTAACTCATCTGGGTATTAATAGTCAATTGATAATTGCTGTACTATGATGGATCGAGCCGGTCCTCGTCGTCTTTTGTATTAAACCACTACTAATTGATACTAAAAAGTTAAAGTTTAATAGCCTTAAGCGGTTTTCTTTTAAAAGGCACGAATGACGTCTTTACAAGAATTCAAAGATTATTGTCCGCTTTGTTTCCATTAAAAGTGTTTTGACCTTTTAGGAGGTATGGAGGACAAAACATCTGTTTAGTATAAGTAAGGGATTCGTTCCAGCTAAGTTTTGATGGGCTTGCAAAATATACTGTGGTAAACATCTTAGCCTTTTTGTGCAAAATGTGGTTACAGAATTAACAAAAAGTTTTTAGAGTTGTTGGTAATTCTGTAGCTCTGCCTAACCTACTCTGGGAATGAAGGCGTGAAAGTATGTATGTATGTAAGTTTTGAAATTATAAGAAGTAGGTAGGTACGCTAATGACAAACGATCAGTCAAAAAAACCTATCCATATAAGTAAATAAGTAGGTACATAAATACACTATCCCAAATTTACTACGTACCAATACACAACAAATAAATACATACATTTTACACTTACATAGACACGTAAGTTAAGCATCACTTCACGCCACAATGGTCCCAGCTTCTCCCTAAGCGACGCTACTGAAGGAGATTGTCTTACAGACAATGGCAACTCGTTCCAGAGCGTGACCGAGTTTTACACCACGATTGCTGCAATGAAGTGGCTAGTAGTACCTAAGTGGTAAATTCCTAGCTACGGTACGAGTACTTGCACTTGCCACTACCAGAATGTTTTACAATTTTATATGAATGTTCTTTCTACAGGGCGTAAGTCAATTCTGAAATGCGGCCCTAGCATGGTCTAGCGTGTTATTATGGTTCTGTACCCGAAGGGAGCTCAAGGGGATCCTATTAATATGAATGCACTGTCCATCCGTCCGTCCGTCTGTCCGTCCGTCAGTCTTAACTTTAAAGAGCTGAAGCGTAATCGATAGCGGGTTGTTTAAATGTCAGAATATGCGTTATTCAAGCGGGTTAAATAACAAGTATTATTTTTTAAGGGAAGTGAAATAATAAAGTGGGGCTCATGTAAGAAACGGTTTTTGTTATAGTACAAACCCTGAAAAAAAAACAACTTATACAATAAAATCCGAATATAATAATAGGTACCTACTGTGCGGTGGTACGGAACCCTCGGTGTGCGAGTCCGACTCGCACTTGACTTTTTTTTTAAAACAACGCAATTGGCAAAACCTTGTCGAAAACATATTTTTCTGCAAAAAACATTGCATTTGTTCTTTAAGCATTATTATATTCAAAAACCACCTCATTATAATACTTACAATATCGAATACGCCAGGTGTTTGCAAACAAAGAAACTCTTTAAAGGTGAGACAAGGACAACTCTGTTTTTGTCTCTGTGTGACAAACTATGTTTCCGCGTTACTTGAATATTTTTTTCTCTTACAGTCAAATAATGATTAGTATGTGTATGCCTTATGTAAAACTATTATGTTGCAAATGAATAATTACAATAATATCTTAGTAATGAGGTAATGACATAGGTACCTTCTGTTGAGCAACATACAGCGCTTAGAAGGAAGATGACAATTCTGGTACATGTAGGTATTTTTCTTTATAATTAGTAGTTTCTTATATAAAGGGTCGTTTACTTTGTGCTTTATTGTTCTGTTGGAAAAATATAAAAGTGTTGGTAAAAAAAACCGGTCAAGTGCGAGTTGGACTCGCGTACCGATGGTACGGTATTAATATACTCCGATTTAAATTCGATTTCGAATCGTATCAGCGCTAGCCCAACTCACAATTGACTATTTTTCAGTATCTATGTTTTTACTATATAACTAAACTAGCTTCTGCCCGCAACTTCGTCCACGTAGATTTCGATTATAGTTATTCCCTCGGGAACTTTTAAATTTTCCTGAATGAAAAGTAGCCTATGTATTATTCCAGGGTATAAGCTATCTCCATTCCAAATTTCATCCCAATCCGTCCAGCCGTTGCAGCGTGAAGAGGTAACAAACACACACACACAAACTTTTGCATTTATAATATTATATATAATATATATATTAGTAGGATTAAAAATACGTTGAAAAAAAACGTTTTCATTTATGACGAACCCTTTTATTGTTTCACTTTCTAAATTATTTTTCTTTTGTTAGTAAATACCTACGCCGTAATAAGACATATTCTCGTAATAATTCAAAATCAACCCACCACCTATTACGGTTCAAAAGATCTGACTGACAGACGTACAGACGGACAGCATAGGCTTAGTAATAACCCTACAAAGTATATCCCGGCGATCGCGGCTCAAATCTCTAATCTAAATTGTCTTCAGCGGGCTAGATCCTGCTCCCTCCAGCCTCGTGCCCGAGCTGCGTAACCACCGGTCCTTTTAGCAAACATCCTCCTCTATAATTATTTATTTAATGAATGGTCATGACATGATACATCGAGCAAAAAACGTAATTATCGACATTTCCTCCGACGTTGTCACACCACTACAATACCTTCACTTTACTATTAAACGACCTAAAGTAACACAAAAACCTACTCTAATTACAATCTTAAATCATGTCATTAAGGTTTAAAATAATAAGCGACTAACGCTACTGTAAGCCTTTTAATTGATGGCGGCGAGAGCGTAAACAAATTAGCCGCACGCGACAGTCAGCTGACTTTATTTGCTAAAACCACTCTAGCCCTGTGCAATAGCAAATAAAGTATGTTTTTATTTGCGTTTATGTTTACAAAACCTTCGGATGCTAGCGTTTGTAAACAGTCACTCAATTATGAATCTAAACTGAAGTGTCATAAAGTAAATGAATCGCTTTGGCCTTGCATTTGCGAGAGTGCGTTAGCATGTAAGTTAGTGCATGGTACACAAGTAAGTAGGCGTGTGTGCGTGTATTCTGGTCTGAATCGTTGTGGTGTTGTCCTTACCACTACTCACAAACACCGCAACCCTCAAGTAATTTTGTATACTGTTCAAACCAAGACGTCATGAAGGTTTTCTTTAAGGCCACCCATAAACTTTTCAATATATTCCATCCGTTCTGGCGGTATGTACTTGGCCGACCTAACATTTCGAAATATCCGTTGATGAGATGGCTTTAGGTTTGTTAAATATTTGCCCTTTGTAGGTGCGTTTTTGAGCACAAGTGTGACATAAAGAACATACCGTGTTAAATTTACATGGTTTTTTTCCAACTTTTTTACAATGCTGCATGCTTACTGTGACCATCAAAAAAATATAATGCTCTTGAACGTGTAAATGCATGTCAATGGAATAAAAATTCGACGAAGTCGAACATTCTGAGTGTCGGTAATCCAAGGGTAAACCAGCACAAAGCCACAAATAAATACATACTATATACAAATAATGTCACTTGAACAAATACATATCTAAATATATCTAAAACTTGTTAGACGCCACAAAAAAATGTTTTCAGTGTACTTACTTTATATAAAGCTTAGTACTTTTTAGCACTCTTCCACGAGCTGGGGCCCACGTCTATTTCCAGATATCTTTTGCCCCCTCAGTATTGTCCGATTCTTCCCACCAGCCCCATTCTTTTTAAGACTCTGAGTCTATTGTTCTTCCAGTTTTTGTCCTAACGCAGCCATTTTTCTATTTTGCGTTGAGAATCCATCGGTTCGAATTATAAATTCTGTTTGGGCAAAGGTATTTTTTTAAAGTTTCAACAAAGCCAGGTTTAAGGGCATTACGGGACGCCATTTTGAAAAAATAGATGATGGTGATTATTTGTACTTTGAACACATATATACATATATACTTCGTAAAAAGTTAAGTTAAAGTGGATATATAAGTAGTTTGAAAAAAAAGGGGAATAGATACTTGTTAACAATGAGCTGTTTCATTTCTGTTCTGACTTGACATCTAGCTATATCTTATATCTTATCTTACAGATCTTACCTTTATCTTATCTTTATCTTTCGGATACACTTCGACCCATTTAGGATCTTTTGTGCAATTGCCCTCTTACACACTCAGCTATTCGAAAGTGCAGGTTTCCTCACGATGTTTTTCCTTCACCGTAAGAGCATCGGATAATGTACCTAAGTTAGAAAAACTCATTGGTACATGGCGACCGCGGGGGTTCGAACTCGGTACCTTACGATCTCTATGCCACCCCCTGAGCCACCAGGCCACCGACTCTATGACATCTAGCTATAACTCTATCATCTACATATATCGCCTAAATGAATATATTACATAAATTTACTGAAATCAATATTTTCCTTACAGTGAAACATGGTTCACTGCGGCGTGGTTTCTGTTCGTCATAATAACTTATATCAACATCGATCTTAGTGCGCGATATAAATACATAGGTAAAGGCGTACAAAATATTTCAATTCAACAAAGGGTAAGAAATGCTTAAAAATCTCAAAGTCGTGTCCCGTTTGCCTGTCTCTGTTAAACGCATGAAATATTAAATTTTAAATGCACTTTAACTGAAATTCACAATTTATCAGATTCCTTATTCAGTGTACCATAAAGTAATACTTTCCTGTATGAAATATCCAACTCTGTAACTGGAGTTGGACTGCGTCCAAGTTACACTGTCTCTCAAGATATTAGGAAACCGTATTTCAGTGAGAATATTTTAAAAGAGGACATTCTAACAATGTACGGCCAATTCAATCAACGGAAAGTAATGTAAATTTTTAATATTCTTTATTCGTTTTTTATCAGTGCTGAAAGAAAGAAGCAGGTTTAAAAGCTGCAAATAGAATACAAATGAATAAACAAAATCTATACTCAGCAGTTGGTCCGGATAAGTTGGAAGAACGGAGCGACACTGCAGTGTGTATATTTACACGAACCCATTCAGGCCCCATTTACCACCCTCGTAAATTTATTCCCACTGCAGCTCGGAATCGGTGGCTTAGGTCACAGTCTAGTGTTTGTATACAAAACTGACAAGTTAGGGCTTAAAATATATTTACATTGATCTGACTGTAAACAATCTAATGCCAAACTTGACACCTTCTTAGTACTTATCACTTCTTTTGGTGGCACATGAGAACTATTACATGAGATATTATTATACTCCTATACCCAAAACTGTATGAGGCCAGTAAACATCTGCTCTGGTTTTGTCTGTCTTTCAATCCTAGTTGGATTTAGCTCCTTAAAACACTTTTTCAATTCAAAAACAAATAAAGACATATATTTAGTTCGTATATACAGCTTGCAGCTGCGACTTAAATACTTTCAAACAGATATGAAATCAAAACTGTCTCCCATACGAAAATTTACAAAGCAAAAGAGTTATTAACAATGTGCGCGGACATTTTGCGAACGCAGCGCGATGACATCAAATTTTCAAATTTGGAATTCAGTTCCCGTTCCATCTCGCCGTCGGAAATAACTCATCAAAGAACAGTTTTCAAATAAAAGAACACTGAAAAATCCGTTAACTCGCACTAGAAATCTCTTAAAAGCTTGCTCTTGTATTTTTCGTCCCGCTGCCTGCATGGAAAAAAGAAGGCCCGTGCAGGCTTTTTAAATAAAATCTAGAAGAGTTACGTCAAGTTGAAGTTGCATCGGATTTTTGGACATTGTTGCCAAATAAAATGGTAAGTTCAGGGTAGCCACTGTGTAATAAGTTTATTAAATACAATCAGTAGGTAATAGTTTGCTGTGTCATGAAAATGAAGAAAAAAATATATGCCAAACTGAAATCAAATTGTTTTTATTTTAAACTAAAAAACGCGTTAGCGAATGGATGTCCGCGCGAAATATTAGCCGCCTTTTTGGGGCTTTTATGAAATTGGCGGGAATATTCGGAAAATGACGTACGGAGGTAAAAAATGTGATTAAAGTGAGTGAATGGTCATTACAACGGTGCCGCTGTAATTCAGGCTGCACCTGACAGCACCCTCGTTACGGGGCTTTAACCAAACTAGAAATAAAGTTCTACGCAGATTTTGGATACATTTTGCCTTCGGCCCACAAACTCAATTTGCGATGTTGCCAGAGCAAACATTTAAATTTGATATTTGACGGGTTGTGATTAAAATATCTTGCCAGTTGTCACAGTTTTGCGAAGGTTTACTCTGAATTATAATTAGTACTGAAGGTTCTACTTGGCATGTTAGAATTGTTTATTATTGCGGTGCGAAGGTTTCTTTTTTAATTTAGATTATTTATTACAAATTGTCCTCTTACTCCAACAACTAAAATACTTTTGCCTAATTCATGGTCGCTCCAAAATGGAGATTTCTTTATAGATACTACATTAGTCTGAGATGAATGGCTGCTCGTGTCAATAGAAGGTAGTGTGGGGTCGTGTAAGCAAACGATAGATAAATCGCAGAGATGTCATCATTGAATATATTGAATATGTGTAGTGGAGTGAACCTAACGACAATATCCAGAATGTTCGACTGAAAGAAACAAAGCTAAATTTTCAAACAGAACTTATTCGGGATAATGTCATAACATAAGAACCTAGAAGTATTACACTGCTATTCGACGTGACCTAGGTGAACCTAACGTGTAAGTTGCATAGCAACAGAGCAAGCCATTTCCAAATCGTCATCTATCACAAATTCATGCAAGAACGCAATCAAAAACTACTACTAGAGCATTCAACGAAACGAAGTTGTCATTGGTATAGGTTACGGCAACATAAGTACTATTGTAAGTACAGCTGCAAAGAAAAGTAACCTCCCTGCGTAGGAGTTACCCAACACGGACAGATCCTTTTCTCTGCAGATAACTGTAGGCACAATCGGCAAAACGGGCATCGTGGCCCACCGTGGAGTCACGGTGACATTTAGTTTGGTTTGATTTATATCGACACTGACACAGTTCTGTGGTGGGTTCAGGTTTTTGCCGATCGAACGATTATGTTGTGGTTGTGATGAGATATCGCAGCGTACGGCATTATATTTACCTAACAAAGACGGCTTGCGGGGTTCCTAGTTTTTATTTTATTTAGTTTACTCGTAATATTATCTGAATCTTAATAACATGCTCAATTTTTCGACGTTATTTGCTAGTTTCCCTTCTAAGATATTTTTTTCACTGCAGGTGGTTAATTTCTAAATGAATGTTCGTTTCATTCGTCGTTTCATTCCGTAGATACTGGAGTATTTAAATTGTTATATGTAAAACCAGTCATGCTGTCATATTAGTAGTATGCCTCATGGGTAAAATACACGAAAAAACGAATTTCGACAGATTTCCAAAACAGGAAAAAATCACTAAAAGCTCCAATTTGACTTTAATAACTCGAAAACCGTACAACTCTTACTGGGGTCATGTTGGCTGGTTCAGTGCCGCTTAAGCTGGTCTCCTCATTATTACGTGCCACTTACGGGTTATGGGATACCCTGTATAAACCTCTCACAAGATATTGGAGCGCGTCTTATTTATTAAAAAAAATAGATCTGTAAATTCATTATTTAAAGAAATACAATATTTACCCAAATTAATTTAAGAAATATTAACGGTAGATATGGCAATTACAATAATAAACAGATCATGTTAACGTAAAAGCAATTACGCGGACATCGTTTGAATGGAATTAATCAATTATTTGGAGCCGGCGGCGTGTGTAATGTATCGCGCACGGCGGGCGGCGGCGGGGCGGCGGCGTAATTTGCGCGGCATTGTTGCGGGCCCTCCGCATTACAATGATCCAACATCATTACTAATGTATGGCTGGTGTTTGCCGCCGCTACCTAACATCTGGTTAAAATAGTGGAATGGTTGTGAAGGTAATCTTCATTGAAAACTGGAGTAAATGTTAGTTGACCTGGAAGTAAATAGTTGCCTGGTTGAAAATATAGCCTCCTGATAAATATTTTCGTACTTTTTCGCTAAATTATATACAACATGAAAAAAACCTATGTCTTATCCGGGACACAGTTATGATAACATTTGTATTATGCTTAAACATATTATGGTACAAAATTAAGCATGGCTCTGGAAAATCTGGCTTCACCAGGCAAAGCTTTTCATCTGTGATTTTATATTTACATAATATGTATAGAACATATCAGTAAGTTTAAAAATACTGTAATTTCCCAATTGAAAGCCACAGGCCACGTAAAATACGTCGAATGTGACGTTAACGTCACGGCTGAAGTCACCGTGGAAACACTTCGTTAACCCGCGCATGCAACAGTTGCATTGCATTCGGTTGTTTTATTATTTTCGCGAGGCATTCAATGCACCTGGTTTTTTTTACAGTTGCCTGTGAGTATTTAAAAGCATATTTCGCAATGTTTTTCTTGGTCATGTTTTTAATGGCTGCAAAACGCTGTTAAATGAGAGTTTGTGCATGATATTCTTTATTTTTGCTTTTAGTTACCGCAGTTTGGACTTTTGATTCGTTTTAAAGCCTGAATGAGTACGTTAAATGGCTATATCATTTAAAGCTGGTTAAGTTAAACGGTACTTATGTAAATTAAAGCGAGGATAATCTGATTTTTAAAAGTACAGCGTCAACCACCGCCGCGCCGGCGTGCCAAGTAATATTAATTTAATTTAGAAACTGCCTTATCTTAATTATTACTGCATATTTATAAAAAAAATCTAAAACACCTTTTTTTTAATCTGAATAATATTAAATTACTGTTAAATAGATATAGGTATACAAAAGACCCCAATGTAATAGCGACCCTACTTTCTTCTTTAAAAATGCATCGCGATTAAACAAGCTTGTGTTAAAAATAACTACCTCTGAATTAGGCTATCCGTGTGATAGCTATGATGCCGCAGCTGCAGACACACAGACAAACACGTCGTTTTTCGTCGTCGGTTAACAAAACAAATCAGAAAACAGCCCGTAGCCAGCTCGACAAGATGCATTCGGCGTATGTTACCATAATCAAAAAAGTATAAGTACCCTTGCCATGACTTACAATTACCGTACTCGCTAGCGAGTCGAATGATCGACTCGAATCAAAGATTGACGTAAGTTGCCGGATGGTCGCGTCGAGCTCTATGTCAATTCTATACATTTTAACAGGTTTCGAAAATCGTTTACGTTGCCGTTAAGCACTTTATCTAGGGCTACAGGTGATCAAAAAGCTAAATTAAAACGTTCAAGTATTATCCTCGGCCATTAAACTAACATTAATATTTGCTATCTCGCTGATCAATCGATCTAGTTCTGTGTCACGTGCAAGGTTACTCAGTTTTTGTGACATCATATTTGCTTTTTGTATTATAGTTGAATACCATATTATTATATTCGTTTTTTGTAGAATAATTTTGATCATCTTCTATATATATAAAAGGCAAAACTGACTGACTGACATATCAACGCACAGCCGAAACTACTGTACCCAGAAACTTGAAATTTGGTACATGGGTTCCTTTCATGATGTAAGTGAGCACTAAGAAAGGATTTTCCGAAAATCGACCCCCAACGGGAAGAAATGGGGGGGAGTAGCGGGAAACTAATCCTACGCGTACGAAGTCGCGGGCGTCCTCTAGTTCTATATAATACTTAAGTATATAAAATCACTTTGGCTTCGTATTTGCGAACGTGTAAACGTGCGAGTCAAATAGGCCTCAAGCAGCTGGTGTTGGCTTTTCCACTGCACACGATCCACCCCATAAGGCAATTACGAGTACCTAAAGCGGAGTAAAAATCGTGGTAAACCGACTAATAATGGATCTACATCCCCTTAATCTTGCATCCATCGAATTAGCCCCTGAATACAATTCTCTTCTGCACAAAGTGCGAAAAGTTGTGATATTATTCAAGAAGCCACCTACGAAATATGACTTATGATTCCAAAAATATGTTAAATATGTTAGGTAAAGAACTAAGCCTCATTTTAGATTATCGAACATGCTGGAACAGTCTATTAAACATGATTGAAAGATTTTATATCCTAAAAGCCTGTGTAGATAAATCGTTGATTGATATAAAATCTAACATAAAAAAGCTATATGCAAAAGAGATACGACACATTTTACAGCTGAGACATCCTCGAAATTCATTTTAGAAAAGTAAACAAAATTCCTCTCGAAGCATAAATTTGCAGTAAAATTAACATGATCTTTTCTTTACTGTATTTCCTTCTTTCCCCATATTACCCTAAAAAACTGGAGAAAAAACAAGTTTTTGTCAATATTAACATTGCGACACGAATCCGGTCGGATCCGGCCGGTTACGGCCGGATTGAAAATCAGTCCGGTTTGCAATCTCTAAAACCGACGATGCGAGTACCACAAAACCGACCGTCGTGGACACTTGAAGAGGGCCTATTATTTTTCAAATCGCGTGAAGAACGCAACCGAGCACACAGGCCACATACTGGTAAAGTGGACTCTGAAGCCCGTAGACTTTTACAATCTTGCGATGACAATCTCAAGACTGCAAATGCGTTGCCAACCCTGAGGCGTGATCCGCGTGGTTTAGTCCAGCAGTGGGCGTGCGTTAGCTGATGCGATGGTGACTCTTTGGAGAATAAGTTTAAACAGTTACAAACGTAGTCATTTTAAAGTCAGGTCACCTTTCAATGTTGTATGGCGATCAATAGGATACGGTTTAGAATCCTCTTTAGACTTCAAAAAAATTTATTTCAACAAGGACATTATTTACTAACAAAATCTAAATTTAATGTTTCAGAGAATTGTTTAGAATAAACTAACATATTATATTCCTCTCGGTCCAAGTTTTCCGACGAATTTAAATGCAGGAGAGAACTCTCTTTGAAATGCAAAAACTGTCCGCGCTCTTCAGATATTGAAATGTAAAATGAAACGACTTGGTGCCCTGTTGTTGTTGTTAAAATACTGCTTCAATGACATTGAAACGAATGATGAAAATAGTTACCGTAAAACGGGGTAAATAGGAACACTAAGGGTTAAATAGGGACCCAACCTAAAATGAAGAATATTGTAGTAATTATAAGACTGAAATAATAACCAATAGAACGTAAAGAAAGTTAGTTTCATTTAATACTTGTTCTTATTTGTAATAAGTTATGCTTCATTTACGGTTGTGTTCCTCTTTACCCCTTACCATTTACCCCGTTTTACGGTAGGTACTTACCTAAAGTCGCCGTCAATAGAACTTGTGAACGATGTAAACAAATTAGTACTGTTTGACACATAACCTCAAATATTCACCAAGCATGTTTTTATAAAAATAACGTATAATGAATAGTTATTTCATCTTAAACTTAATTTAAAAATTATGATCCAGTGTATAAATCATTGCAAAGACCCAAGTTTAAAATTTATTTAATTAACATTTTTCATTAAAGAAAACTCACAACTTTTTAAATTTTAACAAAATAAATTTTTCGTTTTTCTCTTTTTCATAAACTTTAAAATTTTAGAATTCTTAAATTTTTCTTACCAAAAAATCTATCATACCTCTGTAAAAGAAAAGCAGCAAGTGCATCCTTTGCTAAACCAAATTCAACCTTTACAATTCATTCATAAGAACGCACTTAGAACGGATATTCCAAAACTTAAAGCCTTTCTGTAGACGGAATAAATCCCTCAGTAAAAGTAAACACCCCGAGCTTGTAAATTGTTAAAAAGGTTAGGGCTAATTTTGGGGGCATTCAACAGTCAATTCTCTCCACGCAGTAACTGCTAGTGCTAGCCACCGGGGCTGTTGGGGGCTGGAGGGGCGCGGGGGTGCGGGGGCTCGAGGGCCCCTCGGGAGGGAAGCGGCCGCGAACGGGTTGGGCAGGCCGATTTATTTCTATTACCATGTTGACCGCTCGGGACACACTGGGAACTTTGTATTAGGTCGGACTAGGAGGTATTTAATTTAATAATTGAATTCTTATTGTGTATGCAAAAGAGTTTATTTCTTTGTTTGTTCCCTCTTTGCGGTTAAACGGTCAAAGTGAAATTTGATACAGCGATTTATATCCCGGACACGGACCATGGGTTGTTTTTTATCACGGGAAAACAATAAGTTTCCGAGGGAATAACGATAAACAGCTTTTGCACGTGTGTAGCCGCGGGTATAAGTTTAATTGAAAGAGCATTAAATACATAATCTCCTTAATAACTATAATGTAAATAGTGTAAAAAGACAAGTTAATAACATTCTTCGAATCACAATATAGCAACTGTAATAATACACCATAAGTGCGTTTTTCGAAATAAATTGCGTACATATTTATTTCTATAGCCATTCATATCAAATATAAATAAAAATGTACGAAATAAAAATAGAAAAATGCACAACAGCTCTCGTCAATTACAGTTAGATATTTTTTATATCAGTCGCTTTCGTTTTATTCCCTTAGGACCGATTTTCAAAATTTTCAGAATCAAGAAGAAACTTAATTAAACGAAAACTTTCTTGAAATTTAATAAAATAAGATAAAAATAGTTTTGAAGCGTTCTTGACGATCATTTAGGAGCAAACTTTTTCTAGTTTTATTTAATAACGTTGTCTCGCAGTGAAAAAAGTGCTGTTTCAAAAAAGTGTTTTCTTTATCTATCAAATATTGCATAGAAGAAAATAGAGACCAATCGTTTAATCCAAAGCTTTTAATCATCTTCATAACATCTCCTTCATCCCGAGAGTTGGCAAGTCAAAACTACCCGCAAACAATGCAAATGCTCTCGGACTTGATGGAAATTCCAATCTAACTTGCCCTGCACTGCCTTTGTTTAGTATTTAGGTCAAGTTCGGAGTAGCGCTGGAAACTGATTATGTCAGACTGCATAACATACATGCCGTGAGGTTAGAGAATTTGGGATTATAAATGAAGATAGCGAGTGGGAAATTACTTACGTCGAGTCTTCACGTCGCCCATTCCCCGGAGTGTAAAGACAGGCCTTGAATCATGTAGGTAGGTGACTTTCTTAAATAACTCGCTTTAAAACTCGAAAGACCAATTATTAACGAGTTGCAGTTGTCTCGTTGGATCATAAAAAAACAATTCTCAGCTTACTTGTAGAATTAAGGAGAAGAATTTAGAATTTTAAGGAGAACGAGGGATGTATCCAGACTCTAACTCTAACCTGACCTAACCGTATAAAATGCAACACCCCTACTTTGCGTCGATCTTTGCCGGTATTTCTCAGCTCTCAACTCGGAATAGTGACGGTATTATAAATTATCAAATCCTGCCAAGTCCAATGCAGTGAAAACTGCTATCACGCTTTCCGTGTCTGGAGCTTGGCAGGTTTTATCACTTAATAATAATTATTTACGTCTTTAATATTTGAGTAGTTATTTTTTATTTTAATTTAAATAAGTTTAGTTTTAACTTTTAATTGTATAATAATAAATAAGTATGTTAATAAATGCCTCAGGTGTTTTTTCGTACATTTCTTTTAGGTACCTACATACCTTTCTAACCTTCTAATGCTTTCGTGCTTTTCGTGCTTTATAAAAATGCCACTGTTTCTGCTCCCAATGAGCCCCCGTAATGTGGCGAGCGTGTAGAGAATTGGATCCCGGGTCAAGATCTGGATGGGATTTTTCCCGGATTACATTTCAGACACTTGGTCCTTCGACCCGGATTAAGGGCGCGGAAACATTGATTGTAATGCATGAACCAATACGTTTGATTGTTTCTTAACATTAATTAAATGAGAGCGAGACTTTGAGAAGTTTGACGCTTGTTCGACAAAGGGCGGCTGGTTCAATAGGTTACATCAAACGTCTTACTTAATTGAGATAAAGTATTTTGCTTATCTGTGTAAAAGATGAAAGCCGTCTTTCATCTCAAAACTATTTAAGTAATTAATTATTTTTGCTTGGCATGTAATAATAGGGATACACTTGTCTGTGTGATTCGTGATTTGCTTCCTAGCTAATGTCCAGACAGTTTATTACCATGAACATGGCATGTATGTTTGTGTAAAGATCTTTGTTTCCGTAAAGGCTCAACGGATGGCCCGATATTGACGCAGGTGTTGTCCTTAGATTCGTCTCAGTGCGGTAAGTGTCACTAGGGAGGTACTCAATTTGTTAACAGTCAAAATGGCAGATTTAGTAGTATTAAACGTCAGTAATCATTTTTTTTAAACATGCTGGAGCATTGTTATGCTTGCTTTTTATTAGAGTGTTATTTAAAATCTTGAGCTCTCTTGTTGTCTCTTGCTTGGAATTTTGTATTTTAAATCTTATCGAAATCGGTTGAACCAATCAAAAGCTAAACCATTTTTAACGGGGTTTACTAAAATTTTAACAGATTTTTTTTGGTATTCATTACTTCAACTTAAAGTTATTGTTTTGTTGCCCACGAACTGTTATTCACGTGAAGCGCCTGGAGCTTCTCTATTGTGTTAGCTGCACCTCGTTGCTCGGCACATTCCGCCAGGCGCTGAATCAACTTCGTGTTTCACCGGTTGACTTGTAGTTTAAATAGTTTCTCTTTCCTAAGGTATTTAATAGTTTAGAAGTTAACATTTAGAACCCAAAGGCAACGGGCATCCGTTTAATTCTAATATAAATTTTGACACTGGCAATTTTTCCACGAATCTTACAATACAATACAATACAAAACACTTTATTGAACACCACATTCACCAAGGAACGGATATACAAAAAATAAATATTACATAGTGAGTCAGCAGGCGTTCATACCCCATTTATTAAAATATTTTTTACGATAATTTTTTCCCAAACTAAACATATCAAAAATGTTAAGGGATAAAATAAAATCCTTACATTGCTTTAATAAATACATGTACTGCGTAGCGATACACTCGAAAATATCAAAGTAATGTGACGATATTTTTTATTCCTGGTCACATTTTATGTGTGTAGTTTAGGAGTTAAACTAATTACTACCTAATTCCCGTAAAAAAATTGTACTACCAAATCAAAAACTTCTCCGGTCCCCACCACCCTTAACATTAGTTTGAAATTGCTTTAACCAGTAAAGTTAAAGATCCTTTGAGCTCTTTAAAGCCGAACATTGTCGGAGCAGCAAATCCGTCGGAACAATTGATTAGGTACACTCCGGCCTGCGGGGGGGCTTCCCCCGGGTATTAGGCGGCCGATTGCTCCCTTTCGCGGCAGTCTACGTATTTAACTTTTTTCCGTCAACAGTGGCGCTATTTTTAAAGCCGACAACCCTCCTATTTCGCGGAACGGACGTGAAAGGACGGAATTTGTGGCAATAATGCAGCTGTCATTAGATTTGATTCATCGAGTATTGGGGTATTTTCGCACTGCGGCCGATTCAGCAGCGAGAAAAGGCGGTCCGGGAATTTTGAAGCGGTATTTGAAGAGAGAGTATTATCTGTAAAAGGTATAAACGCCGTTTGCCGTCTACACCTATTTTTTTTTATTTAACTTCACGATTATAAATATATGATAATTTGTCAGTATGCTCAGTTTAAGTTTCGCAAGTAAATTTTCAACCAGTTCTCGTAATTGGAATGGGCTGATATTTGCTTTTGGTTTTGATTTTGCATTTTGAAATGTTATGTTAACCAGATGACAATGCAATATTATTGTTCCGACCAGCTGATGACTTTGCAAAATGTTTAGTTAGCAAGCCAAAGCTTTTCTCAAAAAAAAAGGAATGGCAGAAACTTTTTTTTATTATTTAGGACCGAATAGTGTTAAACATACAGCAAATTGAAGGTATAACAATGATATTTTTTTACATTTTCCTTTTATTTACTGTTATTGCTTTTTGAATCCATCAAACTACGGTCGTATGACTCACTTCTATTTGATATAAAACGTATCTCAAGAAATAAGGTGATCTGATAAACAGAGACGGTCTCACCTGGGTACCTGTGCGCTCCCCTTCTTCCCCTTTGTGGCTGGTGGAGGTTATTTCTCGAAACTTTCCCTGGCTCGAGGGTGTCGGTAATGGATTTTTTAATATATATTTCTGGATGAACTGCGAAGGTTGGGTATTGAATAAGTTTTAGGTTGTAAATGTGTTGCTCTTTTATAATAAAAGATATTTCTCACGTATCTGGAAACAAAACTATTATTTTAATGTCATAAATTCCTGTACTTTTATGGGTATTAGGAGATTGTTTATATCTTAAGAGTTTTTCTATAACGCCATTTGAAAATTTAAGTAACTACGTATGCATACATGATACGTCCACGTGCAGGGTTCGTCAAGAACTCTACCATCGTCTCACTAATCGGCCGCTATGCAGCAGTATTCGCACTGATGTGTTTCATTGTGGGGATGAGACATCCGGGGAAAATACTAGCATAATGGCATTGCATCTGAGTTCACGGGGTTAGCAACGCAATTCCCATCTTATCTTACTCGCAGCACTTACTAGCAGTAGTTCCCTCAAAAGGTACTGCAAAAAGGAACTATAGCGAATAATCACCAATCTGGAGATCTGAGAGGGCTCAGGTGGCCTGTGTAGGTACTCGTTACAAGCCAGATATTAATATAGATGCTGTGAACATAAGGTAAATGCGCCTATCACAGACAGTAATCCAGTCATGAAAAATCGCAATAAAAATAATTAAAGTGTTATATAACGCTAATCCCTTACAATTAGATAAGATTACAATAGTTCGGGCCTACTTACCTCTATTAGAATGAATTATTTATTTTGAATGTGCCTTTTTGTTCAGTTAAAATGTTATTGTTCATCACTGAAGCACTGTCCATGATGGGTGCATTTACCTTACGGTTCAATGCGACGATAACTAATTTTGACGATCATTAAGTATCGCGGAAAACAGCTAGATGCGAGTAGAATAGGAGACGAGACTGATTGTAGAGATCTTTGGTAAAGCCTATGACCAGCAATGCAAGTGTTTTGGCTGGCATAATGACGATGACAATCCTCCCTTGACTTTTTGAACCTCTTATCTGATCGAATAGTTAGAAAGAAAAATTACTCATGTTCCAAGCTTTATAAAGACTATTTTCCTATCAAAATATTCGATCAGATAAAACGTTGAGAAAGTAAAGGAACATAATGTTGAGAGGGATCCTATTCAACGTCGTTATGTCTTCCTTTTACTTTATATGTATATTTTTTCTATTGTTTTTTTTTCGTTGAATAAATATTTTCTATTCTATTCTATTCTATTCTAGTCTAATGACGTTTACCTTAAGTTATAGCGTAATGTGCTCAAGCGCAACTAATGTAAGTATTTCTTTCCAGATTTCGCATGAGACCTGCAAGCTAGTACCGCGACACCGGGGCAGCCCGATCAGGGTGAGTTCACTTTATTCCCCCACGGGTGGGCTCACGGCCAAGGACAAGAGAGAGCGGGTTCGTCGTAGCCCCCTTGGCCCCATATCTTTAAAGGACGTCAATTTTAAACAGCCTTTTTTAGTCTACACGTCATAAATGAGCAATATACGTAAATATTTGGATACAAGTACGTAAGATGTTGCGCCCAGTGACCCTGCCTAGGAAGCTAGCGGTACCGGGTTCAATTCCCGGTATGGGCAAGTATTCGTGTGATCAGCATGAGCATTTATTTCCGAGTCTTAAATAGTTTCTATGTATTTCTGTAATAAGTATATTTAGTACATACCAATAGAACAAGCCTAGAGTTTAGTTTAGGGCTAGGTCTACACACATGCACAAACATACACCTGAATAACATTACCCTTTTTAAGGCTGTCGGTTAAAACTAGATGACTTTACCTCTTTTTAGAAATAAGCTTAAACTAAGTCCAAACAAAAGTAAAAATTAAAGAGCTCTTGAAATACTCTTTAGAGTAAGAAGTAATGTACCTAAGTGTATCAATGATTTTATACATATAAAGACTTGCCCCGACATATGTTATAGAGAATGTTTGTAACTTGCAACTTTCACCCTTATTCATAAACGTACTTTAAACCTATTTTAGCTAAATTATGCTTTGTCCCTTCCATTCAAATTCAAATTTCATAATTTCAGGTAAGGACGAAGCATGTTTTAAGCACACTTTCGATATTGCGTGTTTATGAATAAGAGGGATGTCTTTGGCTCTACGTTATGTTAGCATAGTGTGCCAAAACACATGGCTGTATCTGAACTGAAACCAGCAGGTTTGCCTCCATTGGTTATAATCAGAGAGCCAGGTGCCCGTTTCGATCCGGTTGGAACACGAAACGAATTAATTTATGAGAACGGATGCGGTGTCGGGTTGTTCGGTGTCGTTCCGGTGTGAGGGACTAAGGCATTAGCATAGCTTAGGATGTAACTCTGATAGAACCAGATGACGCCGACGGTAACCTACCTGGTCGAGCAGGTACAATCGGAATACAGTAGCTATGGAGAATACAAAAACATACTTCTAAAATTGTTGGTCGGTTGTTAGGGATTTTTTATTTTTATTCCCAGTACCACTAATATCAGATGGGAAAAATAATTTCCAGTAGTTACCACCTCTTAATTTTTTTTTATATCAATAATAAAAGCACAAATAAATAAAGGAAAACTTTTCTCTGTCTCCACAGGTCATTCAGTAGGTATACTAGACGGAACATCACCAGTTAGATAAACGACCTATAATTTTAGTGATAACAGCTGGAAATTTTAGTTACTAGCCGTAATAGGCGGGAAAATAAATCCCAGGTGTTACCAGTGGTAACAAATTGGTGGTAATATCCCAGCTAGATTGAATGATAATCGGTTAGGCCGTTTATAATATAATTTTCCTAATAGTGTGAACGTAACAATTAAACTCGATGGTATTTTAAGCCGCGCCCCGACTTGCCAGCTTGCGATCTTCTTAGCCTGAAAGCTTTTTTAGCTGCCTGATTCTATTATAATCTATATATTGACGAATTGTTCACCCTATCTAAATGTCCCACTGCTGGGCGTAGGCCGTCTTTACCGCAAGTACAAGCTCTAACTCGCTTCGATAAAAATGATATAAAAAAAGATCGATCAGAATTAGGTGCTTACTATTCCATTTGTCCCGGTAAATAATATTTGGTTCCCATGAACACCGACGGCCGGTGCAATAAATCCGTCCGGCGTCGAGCTCGTAGATCCGACGAGAGCCCGATAAGGACGGACGACGCCGCGCGACACGGGGCACGCTCCGGGGTTCCGTCACCAGCCAAACATGTAAAGAGACCCTCAAACTTAATATGTATAGTTTATTATAGAAATCTCTAGCACTGCTATAAATAAATACTAGAAAGAGTTCTATATATGTTTACTGGAGTAGACTGAACAAAAAAATACATTGCAACACGTAACAACCGAGACAGAATAATGAATGACAGTTGAAAGAATACTCGTATAGAATAGTCCAAGTAGATTGTTTAACGTTTATTATACGTTCCTTACAGTGATCGTTTTATTAAAAAAATATTTTTTAAATGTGTGAACAGTTAAAATAAAATAAGCGATTTTTCCGTTCAGTTTTGATATGGATATGGGGGCCTTTAAGAAAAGAGCTTTCATTTCCCTAAAAGGCCGGCATCAAAACGACAACCCTTCTAAAGTTGCCGGATTTCGGGCGGTGGTGATTACTTCCCATCAGGTAACTGATATTCAAAGTTGATGATAGATAGATAGATGCCTTTAAACACACGTCCGCTCGGCATAGGCGCTTTCTAGCTTACGTTATGTTATTCGTTCTAATTAGTACTTTTTTTTTCTTCACTACTTAAGCTAAAGCTGACCAGAGGGCTTATTGTCTAACGCACTCGAAATCGCAACCGGCTTCAAAGTGGAGCAATTTCTTTCATTTTGTATGCAGACAAGACTTCGATTTTCAAAATGAAAACGATCGTGATTGCGAGTGCGTTAGACAATAAGCCCTCAGGTTAGATTTGTTTAGAATAAAGGCAACTAAAATATAGTTTTATCTAAAATTCTCGACACAAAAAGAAATGGTTTCATGAAAATACTGCATTGCAAAACTAAGTTTACACGTAAAATGATTCTTGGCATTTCGTAACGCAAACTCAACGTAGTCATAAAATAATTTAAATACAACAAATGATATTTTGTCGAAGTGAATCCAAACGCCGCAACTGCCTCTTACCCCGTGTCGTCTGTTCAGCAAGGGCCCCTAAAAACCGAGGGTCGTAATCTATTTATTTTCGTCGAAACCTTAGCTACCATATTTCACTTCGATATATCCAACCTCTGAATTATTTATACATCGTGATGGAATAAAATCTATTTCGACCCTAGTTGACGACCGCTGTATCCCGTACGTTCTTTTTGCCGACAGTTTAAAGAACACCACTATATTATGAATTATTAGATGAATCACTTTGAAAATACATCTTTGATTATAGTTTTACAGACAACCCATTTTTTTTTGGGACACATTTAACGCACACACGTCTCGGTCTTTTAGGACAATGAAGTGAATTGGAAAATCTAGGACATCATGTCGTAGTCATACGCAAAATATCTTTTGAATAAGATTTGAACTAGTATTAAAACTTATTAATAACTATAGTCATAAATAATACTACTGATAATAATACTACACCTGCGATTCCTCTGGTGTAACGGGTGTTTATGGGTCGCGATGATCACGACCATCAGTGAATGGCCTGGTTCCCACTATGCCGGATCCTGGATCACTATGAAGCTGTTCACATTATGCGGTGTGAACAGCGTCATAAGCCACTAGCCTTACCGGCATCCGGCAAATTCGCCGGTCCGGCATAGTGGGAACGGGGCCAATCGCTTGCCGTCTGCCTCTTTTTTTACATAAAACATCGATGTAATGTCAAACTCTACTTTCACATCCCTTTCATTATTGTTAGGGCTAATTCTTTCGTCATGCAAAGGGGTAGTATTTTTTAGATCGTTCCATCCTCACCTATCTGCGTCGCGTTTACTTAAACATATCACACACACGCAAGATCACCGCCACTGCCATTAGCCATAATAATGTTTTATAACTGCATATTTGACTTGGCGTGAGCCACCTCCAAGAGCGAAACGAGAGCCGTCTGTAGATAACAGCTTGTGCAGCAAGAAACTACAAAAATGCTAAAGTAAAATATTCGCCAGGCACTAAACCTGTCGCTCTTCGTAAGCACCCCGACTCTTGTTTTAAAAGTTTTATTACCATTTTCTCTATTTATTTTCCTGTAGGTTTTAATGGATATTTTCAGGTAGATTATTACCATCTCGTCATTAACATAAAGACCTCAATCAGGACCCACGGGATTGGGCAGAGTTTGGTTCCAGGTTCGTTTTTAAGTATTGTTCAGCTTGAGAATGAGAATAAAAATATACTTTTACACTGAATTATCAATGTCACATTTACGAGTTATTATGTTGAACCCAGATTAAGGCAGCTTAATCTTATCAAGGAGCTTTGCTGTAAGTTGTTTGCGCGGTAGTTAGTAAAAGCTAAGGAATGATTGACGAACATCAAATTAAATTTAATATTTGACTAAGCATCAACAAATTTCTTCCGCCTCAACCTAAATGGAATGTAACTTCATCGTTGCTTACAATGAATTCACTTATAGCTATCAAGACAAAACAAAGCAACTTTCGCATCTATAATATTTACATTGTTATAGAATAAGAAAGTAAAAACATTTACACTACAGGCCTGAGGCTGTTTAGTTACTATTTTATCGTATGTTCCCAGAGCTTGTGTGCTTTAAAGATTGATCAAATGTTTACTTTTTAAATGAAAACGACGTATTTTTCATGAAATGAACCTGAAGCGGCAAATTTACCGTAAAATCTGGCTCATTAATTAAAAAAAGAGCTTCCGCACAATTACCGGTTTAATTTTCAAAGCTTGCAAAAGCCAACAATAGGGCAAAGCTAATTAAAAAATTAAAATCCGCAGAGCGGCGTCTACACTGACACACCCTCACATATGTATGTGTACACTGTACTCAAGCCGAACGGGTGCAAGCATGTCGATCTAATGGAAAAGCATACTTTTAAAATTGTAATATGTATACAAGTTTTTGCCACTGTTTTTTATTAGGGTTACCTTTGGTTCGGCGAAATATGTTTGCCAAATGTATCGTTTCCCAACCGTTTCATTTGCCAACCCGCTTTGCTTTCTGTGACCGTAAATATTTCAGGATTTTATAAAAACTAACCTAACAGGTTCTACACGAGATGGTACTGAAATAAAATCAAATCCTGAAATATTTAGGGTGATTCTTCGGCGTTTTAACCGCCGTCATTGTTGTCTTCGTATATTATTCAAAATAAACTTTATAAATTTCTTGTTATTTTAAATGGAATGGATACTACCCCCGGGCCCGCTGATTTTGACATCGAAAGTTGCTGGTAGTTACAATTATTTTCGTCAATCTATTGAAGACAACAATGACGGCGGTTGAAACGCCCGAATATTCACCCTTTACAGTTACAGAAAAAATTGGGTCTCAATCCACGACTTGATCATCATCAACATTTCAGCCGATAGACGTCCACCGCTGGACACGGGCTTCCCCCAAGGTTTGCCATGAGGACTGGTCCTGAGGCCCTAGCCATGATGCAAACGCTACTAATGTTTTTCTTTTCTATCACCCAAAATGTATGGGATGACATTCGTGCGTTGCGATAAACCACATGGTCAACTGTCATCCCATACATTTCGAATGATAAAAAAAAACTTTAGTAACGGTTGCCTCTTGGCTAGGGCCCCTGCGCCGCTGGCGTACACATAGATTGAATAAAATAGCTATGACATAAGTTATACCAATGTTGAAATGTTAGTTTGACTTTGAATAGTAATTTCAGCAAGTTCATTTGATGTATGTCACGTCTCGTTAGGCTCATATGAAACCAAACTAATCGCTTATTCACAACAATCACTAGCTTGTTCTGTAATGATTTATTTAAGTGTAGTTAACCTAACCTAACCTAACCTCTGCTATATGTACAGCTCGCCAGGCGCATTACCGATTATACTATCAAGACTCCACCTAATAACTACTTACTGAATCATCAGAGGGCTTATTGTCTAACGCACTCGCAATCGCGATCGTTTCAATTTGAAAATCGAAGGCTTGTCTGCATAGAAAATGAAAACAATTGCTCGACTTTGAAGCCAGTTGCGATTGCGAGTGCGTTAGACAATAAACCCTCAGGTTAACGAAGGATCAAATCAATAGTCATCGTAATATATCATTAAAGCATTCAGAACAAACAAACCATATCCGACCCCGTCAGTTATACTATCGTCAGCTTTCACATATAAGTACAATCGTGGTATAAAAAGCTTTGTCTCTCTTCAACTCTATTTAAATGCCGTTAAGTTCCAAATACGACGAGCTTTCCCATTTCGCGAGTACACATCGTAATGTACACATAAGCCCTCGGAATCTTTGCACTGTTCGATTTGTTTACCTGAAGGAGATGCAGCCACGCGCTAGAGCGAGAGGTGTGTGTTTAATTTAACTAGTGTAATTCCTTATTCAGCTTCCCATTAAGCTTTAATTGTTAAATGTTAATGGATCCCATTTGAATACAATACCTTCGCATTTCCGCATGTGTAATGTGTACTATGTTTTTTTATTGAAGGGGTGTGTGTGTGTCCATATTCTTTCAAGCAAGGATAAGGATAGATCAAAGTTCACTATAGATCCACGGTGTAGCAAAAGTCGAAGTTTTGACGTGGCAGCTAAAGTAAATCATAGGTATAGGTAGGGAAAAGATCTGGATAAAATTTGCCATAGAGATAGATTCTAGTCTGGAATAAATCATAGGCTACTTTTTATCCCGAAGAATTAGAATCCCGAGGGAATAACTATAATCGGAATCTACGCAGACCGAGTCGCGGGTAGAAACTAGTCATACATAAAAGTAGGTTAAGCTAAAAAAGTATAATATCATCTACGTAAGTTGCTTTTTTTTAATGATTAGGAATAATGCACCCAACTTAAACTTAAGTTGTAAATCACTTCGCCTTGCGTTTGCATAAGACAACTAAGTAAAATTACCATATTTCTTTTACAATTGGGCTTTTTGACACGAGCAGCGAATTTTCTAGCGCTACAGTGATTCCGTCCTAACCGTCTAACGCCTGAACAAATCAACGTAAAGTTTAGTACAACATATCTGAGTCACATTTAAATGGTTTAAATATATGGCTATGACTTTCCCGCGGCGTTGATTGCGGCGAGCTTGAAATGTCCTATAGTTTCTTATTAATTAAGAAGTAGGACTACAAAACAGCATTTTACAATCACTAAAAAGTATAAAGTAAAATGAATGTTTAAAAAAACGAAGACAGTTATTTTAAACCTTAATTTTATTTTTACCGTAATATTGGATAGATCCCGACAAAATAGCAATGAACGAACCTAAATAAATATTCAAGTATCAACATCGGCTGGGGCACACGCGCAGGAATTGTACGTGATTAGATAAGTTGCAGGCACACCAAGCGTTTTAATAAGCAGCCAAAGCGACGGCAACGACTGCAGCAACTTCGGAGCGACCAAATGTGTTTATAGTTGCGTGTGTGTTTAAGTCAAAGCAGGGGGTTATTATGAGATAGCTATGCAGTTCAGTTTACGCTGAGGGAAAAGGACAGCTATATAACTGCTATAGCTCTGTCCTTTACGCTCACCGGAAAATGAACTGCATAGCTATCTCATAATAACCCCCAGGACTTTTAGTGTACATACATTAAAATTACGTTTGGAACGTGCATAGCGTACTGATGTTAGTTTGAACTAACCTTGAGTAATCGATATTTTGTCTGTTTGGGTTTTTACGTCCTCGGGGGTTATTATGATATAGTTATGCAGTTCATTTTAAGGCGAGAGTAAATCTGTCTCTCTGTCCTTCTCTCAGCGTAAACTGAACTGCATTGCTTAATATGTCATAATAACCCCCCTGATGGTAGATGGGACTAGACCTATAGAAAAAAATCACAAGATTACCAACACTACAAATGCGTTGCCAACCCTGAGGACGAAGATGCAATGCCTCTTTGTTAGTACCTACTCGTCATTTCACCGGTTGTTTTATTCCCACGACGGAACACAAGAATGCAAACACTGCTGCTTGGCGGTAGGTTAAAGGATAAGATGGTGGTAGCGGTCGGGATGGACCCTGAAAAAGGTCTACCACATGACGTCACATCAATTGAAAACCAACTCTATATCAGGACTCATAGAGCAGTATCGCGCTTGAGAAACAACAGTTTGACATGCGGTGCCATGTTTGGGTCAAAATTGGATCATGTTTCTAATTTCAGTCCGAACTGCGTCATATTTTTTTCGAAGCTTTTTTTCGGTCATTCAATACAATACAATACAAATTCTATATTCAAACGACTTTTTGTAAATAAGCAAAGCAGTACGAAAGGTCATTTTAACGTCTCACTTAACATACTCTTATTTTGATTTGAGCACCTCGCGAACTATGATTTTCTTTCACACAACAATGCCCTACCCGCTCTCGACCCGCCGCGCACCCGCCACGCTCCCGCGCCGCGCTCTAACGACGCGCTAACTCCTTAACAACCGCTGCCCTCGTCACGCGTCATCCTTTTATCCGACTGTACAAATAAAACCCTTCTAATCTTATGGTTTAAGATTGTACGACGGTATGATGCTTGGTTTTAGGGTTCCTGGGGTGGAAGGAAAGACGCGGTTTTTGTTGAATAACATAACTGTTATTGATCATAAATGTCACGATGTCACTAAGTGTGGGATTGCTGTAAGCTTAGCGTGTGTATTTGTGTGTACTTTTGTGGCATCGTAACTCCCAAACTTATGAGCCAATACTGACGCGGATTTTTAAAATAGAAAACTAATTTAATCTGGATGGTTCTAAGCCAGGTTTGGTGAAAATCGGTTTGGCCGATTAAGAGTTATCAGCTATGGAAGAGGGGTCGCCATTACATCGGGGGTATAAAATAAAATAAAATGTTTGTTACAATAACGTACTCGTTTTGCCAAATGTCTCTTTGCTTAACAACTTTACGTATAATTAAACATTTGTCGAATTTAGTTTTTCATAATTTTTATTTACTATACATATAATTATCATTTATTGGAAATAATTAGTCTATTTAATTAACGCTTTTGTATAATTTTTCGTTTCATCTAATCTCATACCGAATAATCGTGTTACCTAATTCTTAGTTAATATATGTTTACCCATTTTATTAAGTATTAGAATCTACCACCGTTCTCACATCGATTATTGAGGTAGTTTATGTATTTAACAAAAACATACATGTAATAGGGAGTATTGATTGAAAAAATGACCTTCTGCTGGAGTTTCTTGCGGCGCTTCTTCTCCGCAATGATGGTCTTGTCCGAAGCGCTGGTTATGAATGTTACCGACGTGTAAAAGAACCCTCATGTGGCCTATTTACTGAATAAATATTTAGTTAAGGTTATGATTTCTTTTATATGAATAGGAGTGGGGGGAAAGCGATCCCGCGGGTTTCTTGATAACGCCCAACTTCGAATAACCTTTGGAAACAGTAAACACGGAGCCAAAGAAATAATGTAGTTTGACATAATAACTTATTTTCATGTAAATTTCCCAAGCTGAATATCGTGTTCGGCCGCAAAACTTAATTCCTCGAGGGAGAACTTTAAAATTCAGTATCGCTTCAATTTCTAAAGACTTTCTACTAACAATTTATTGCTTAAATCTCTGATGGAGATTTTTAAGTAAGTAGAAATACAATGTGCCGGGTTCGCTTTTGTTTGTTATGGCGTAGGGGATGGACAACGAGCGCAGAGCGTTCGAACTTAGTCTATGGGTTTACATCGCAATTGCAATCTTGAAATTGAAAAAGTCTATGCGCCACAGACCCCGCTTTCCATCAAGTGGCTTGTATGCGGGCCTTTTCAAAAAGTGCTCATAGTTAAGCATAGCTAAAATTAACTTTTCCATTACGTCACGACAGTTAACTATGCTGTCATAAGGCAAATAGTGGCATCTCAAACAAACTCCTGTAGTAAATGTATCCATTTTACTTACGAGTGAGGAGTCGTGACGTAATGGAAAAGTTAAAGTTGTTAATTTTAGTCCTTAACTATGAGCAATGTTTTTGACAAACGCCCGCGCTCGTTTGCCTTCTCCCTGCATATTTTTTTTATATATTACCCACCCCATACTCTTATCGGGGATCGAACCCATGACCGTCGTCAACTCAGCCAATAGTTGAGTAAACAATCCACCACTCCTAGAATTGTATCTCAGATTTAAACCTTTCTATTCAATCAACATAACGATAACCAAACCCTAAAAGCCGTGGGTCATCCAACACCCGCCACCGTTTAATAAACCCATTAAGCTCCAAACTCCGCGAAAGCTCCATCCATCCCGGAACTGCCTCCGATAAACGTGTCGTCAAAATGTAATCGCCCGTTTTGGAAAGTCGGTATTTCCGTTGTATAAAACAAAGGAGTCAATTAATTTAAACCGGTCGGTTTACCGCCGCCGCACGGCGGATGGTCCCAGTAGAGAGTCGCGGTTTTTTGGCAACTTGATCTAATCGATAAAACGTTTCAAAGTACTATTAATTTACCTAGGCCTCTATTCCACAGTGTAAAAACTATATTGCCTTTGACGTGTTATCGTATCGTCAACGTTACGATAGCTCTTATTTACTTGACAGTAATGGCGGCCGAGTTATAAACAATACTATAACACGTCAAAGAAAATACGTTTTTACCAATACAAAAGTTGAATTTAGCCTTGTCGAATAAGAATAACTTGTACATCGTAATAATAATTATCGTATAGATAAGCTAAAACAAAAAGGAATAAAGCCCCAAGGTAGTTTTGGTTTGCTTTTCTGATTTACGTTATAAATGCGAATGGCATTCATCGTGGGACATGCATTAGATATAGATACGTGCGGTGTTATTTCTCTCTGATGATGATGGTCTCGGTGATGGTGGGATTTCCTAAATTATGATGGAACTTAATCTATATCTATATTAATTAATCTTTTAGGTAAAATGGGTTGGGGGTAATCTCCGGGTCTAATCAACCGATTCTTAAAAATATTTCAAAAGGTTTAAACCTGAGCGGAGCGAGGGCGGGTCGCTAGTTAATTTGTATGATACGTTCAATTCATATTTATACAACGTGTTACAAAAATACCCAAAAGAAAGAAATTATAAAAATAATGTCAAGCCTAGCTTAACCTAACCTAAGCCGTCATCTAAGCGATACAATTTCCCTGACTGAGATGACAGCTTACTAGGGTTGACATTATTTTATAATATTTTTTTGGTAATTTTGGTAACACGTTGTACCTATAACAAATTGATACCTAGTCTTAGTTGACGTGACATTGTCCCCCCCCCCCCTTTCCAAGAATATAATTTTGTGAGATCTATCTGGGACCCCTTATTTTCTAGTTCACATAATAATTATTACTGCCTTTTGCATATCACACTATCCCTACTGCCTCCCCGTAGCCTACGACCGCCGCCTCGCAATCATGGCGTAGCGGCCGCAATTACACTCGTAGCTCCGTAGCACGCTACGAACGCTACCATTCGAGCAAACTCTACATTTTTACGGAAACTATTTAGCGTAATGTGTACAAAATGAAAGAGTAGGTATTAAGAGTTGTGTACAAATCGCATTGAATGGAGCGAATGCTAAAGAAGCTTGAAAAGTATAACTTCAATTTGCTAACCGGAGCACCAATTACCGCCCGATGATTGGAAAAGGAAAGGTTCTTACGTTATTACATCGGCATTTTGTAATGAGTTTCACATTTTAAAGGTTTCTTAGTTTTCCGCCAAAGCCGTAGAAGTGGCCTTTAATGTACAAAGCTGGAAGAATTTTTACTTATCAATATTATTTAATATTGAATCACAATATTTTTTCGTTCTAAACTTTCTGAGCAGTGATTAAATTAAGTTCAACATAAAACCAAAAAAGCACAAAAGTGCTAAGTGGAATAACAATTAGTTATGTTAATTTGACCAGATAAGGGAAAATTTCGGCTGCTAGGAGAACAAGCTGGCAAAAAAAAAACTCATTGGTACATGGTGACCGCGGAGGTTCGAACTCGGTACGTTACGGTCACGATACAATCCCCTAAGCCACCAGGCCACCGACGGTCTGTAAAAGTGCGATGCTCGAAATTAAACATCAGGGGCTTGTGAAATTATATTGCTTTTGACATGCTATCGTATTGTCAACGTAATGACTTACGATAGTTCTTATTTACTTGACAGTAATGGCGGCCGAGTTAAAAACAATACGGTACGATATATGTCAAAAGCAATATGGTTTTACCGAGTAGAATAGAACCCCCGGGGACAATGTTTCACACATTTGACCTTGTCCTAAATCAAGCTCTAGCCTTGTACTAAGTACTAAACACCAATATAAACATGTAAAGATAAATTAATACCTAAATATTTTGCACTTATCGGGAATTGTATCCGAGTCGTGTGTAAGCTACTGACTCAGTTAACTAGCCACTACCGCATCTTCAACTTTTTATCCGTATCAGAAGACATATACATATAGTACCCGATGCGATGATGTACCAGGTCCTCATAGCCGTTGCGTTGTTTCAGATGAGACCAACGACGCGGTGTCTGGCGCTGCTGGCGCTCGCGGTGGCCGTCGGAGCACCCTCCGTCGACGGTGAGTGACAGGCCCATCCACGCTGCGACCGCCGCACCGACCTCACGAACCTCAGTCGGATACGATAAGTTCTATCGTGAACGGCTTGGTCGTAAAGCCGACCGTCATGTAGGAGGTTGGTCGAAACAGTCCAACCACAAGTCGAAACTTGCGACACGAACCACTTCATTAGAGCATTCGCGTTGTGAGTGAAGTTCATGCGACGTGGTCTGCGACTCGTAGCGTGATTGGCCCCTTTAATACATACGCTAATGGTAGTAGCGGTGGCGTCGATATACTGTGTATTCGCCCGAGACATCATTAACAAATTGACCAGTCTTGGCAATCAGATATCGCTTCAAAATCCCGCAAAATACCTGCCTATACCAATCATTGCTCAATACTTGTACCCCAGGGATTGGATCCGGGAGGTAGGCAGAGGTTGTTAAAAAAAAAACTGTAGCGATTGCGTCAGAAAATGAAGCAGCTGCCAAGCTTTTAAAGCTTTCAGAACTCGCTTTGTTGCATCCCGGAGTAACACGGCGGTGAAGCACCTGCTTTACATTATATTAACCCCTTCCAGGGCTTAAATAAAGCATATTCGCATCATACAAAGTTTAAAACCCTTTCAGATTAAACAGTAAAATAACCTTGCATTTGTTACAAATGTTACAATCTAAAATAGACCTTAAGTCCTTTAAAAGCGTACACAAATGGTATTATGACGTTTGTTTAGCTAATGCCCGGGGAAAATGAACTTTAGTTGTTGGTAACAAGGTGGTTAATTGAGGGATGAGGAGCTTTGTTATTTACAAGCTCGAGCTTAGCACTAAAGCTCATTCTCGGTTCGGTTCAGCGCAGCGAGGCGGCCGCAGTATACTGATTTTTTAATTACTGTAAAAACAGGCTTTGTTTTAGATAAAAGAGGTAAATATGCCGCGAGCTTTATCCGTATTAATGTTTAATCCTAATTTGAAAAGTGATATTGCGAATGCATCACCTCGTAGAACGTATACAGGGTGTAACATTTAAATCGGTCAGTTTGGAAAAGTCTGAAACTATGAGACATACGAAGATCTGTTCTTAGGAACCATGTCATCGATTTTAGTAACAAGCAAAACTTGAAATAAATGGTAAATGTTACTATGAACCATGATATTATCTTAAATTAATAAAATGTATTGTTTACTGCATAAGATCTACACAATCGATATCTAAATGGAAATAGTGTTAGTTTTATTTTTCAACGGGTTCGATGCCCAAGCAGAGTACAAGTTTTTATTCAATGTATGAATGCAAGTTTCCTTGTTATTAAAATCGATGACATGGTTCCTAAGAACACATCTACCGTAGATACGTAACGTATGTCTTATAGTTTCAGACTTTCACAAACTGACCGATTTAAATCTCTCACACCCTGAATAGGTAGTTCTTCTCTTTGAAAACACTTAGTTTTGGCCGTTTTGGGATAAACTATCCATAGTCTTAATCCATGACATACTCGTATATGGAGTACTTGGGAGCCAAATCTCATTCGAATCTGATCAGAAATTCCTGTTGACGCGATTGAGAAACAAACATTAAAATACCCAATCCATTAACATCAGCACACACTTTCAATCATTGAAACTTAAGAAGAGTATCATGTTTGGTGTGCTGGTGGGCTGCAGTAAAATTTGATCTTTGTGCACGTCTAATAAATTCTGAAATATATGCTGTATTACTGTTGTAACTCGGCGCCCGTGGCAGCTGTTATAAAGCTGTAGCGCGCCGAGGAGCCGGGGCCGAGTGGATCTCCAGATATTAATAAATCCCTTAATGGCTGTCAATATTGATCTAGTTATTTATCACTTGATAAGAAAATCTTTTTCGAAACAATGTAGGCGTATTTCGTGAAAATGGAGAGAAAAAAAGTTTTTTTCTGCAAAACTTCGTAACGAAATGTGAATAAAATCCTCTGTGAAGAAATAGGCTTAGTAGTTGGCGGCACGGGCACTTACAGCTTTTCCATGAAAATACGCGGTTTTGTATTTGTTTTTTTTTTCGATAAAAAAGCTTTCGCACTCCTAGAGTACCCAAAAAATATTCCTCCAAATTTCAAGTCCATAGCTACAGCGGTTTTAGTCTATGCTTGATCTCTCAGTCAGGCAGTCGCAGGAGAGTTTTATACACATAGCCTTTGCTCTCGACTTCGCCTGCGTAAAATCGAAAACTGTGCATCTCTACTCTCTAATTAAACTTTACAAGCTCTAGTTCAAGGTTTCTCAAACTTATAGCTCCTCGTACTCCTATTAAATTTCCTACATGACTACGAACCTCTAAAAATATCTTTTTTTTGATAAAATAGGGTCTTTATTTAAGTTTTTACTAAAATTAAAAACCCTACTTTGAAAGATTCAATTCAAAGACTCATTCGTCCTCCCATTAAGTTCTTTTCTGCATGACTTTTTTTAATTCTTGGTATCAGCATTTGTCTGAGTACAGCCGTCAATATGGCATGTGTTTTTATTATTTATTATTTTCTGTACTAACACTAGACTTAAGCCAACTATGTAACTAACAAATATGGATATTTTTCTGAAATAAATTATTTGAATTTGAATTTGAATATCATTCGGAGCTAGTTTATACATTTTGTGATGGGATGGTTTATATAATATATACCAAAACAATCAGTAAAAGATAATACGTTACAAAAAAACATGTTGTTAATGCTAGCTAACTTGACGGGTGGGTAACTGGGTATGTTTTTTATCGCAAATTGAGTCGATTTCTGGAGCAATTAATTCTATCTCAATATTAATTCTGATTAGCGAAACCTGCACGATAACCGGCGAACCCCTGGGGGTTCGCGTACCCCAGTTTGAGAAACCCTGATCTAGTTTAATAAGCGTCTAGCGTAGTCGAATGCTTTGATATTAATTCGCTAAGTTCAGCATTTAACTTCATCAGACTTCGTTAAATACTAGACTGATAAATAACACAATCTATTTTTATTTAATAAAGGCCACTTGCAACAAAAATATGAAATAGTTTCAGTCTTAAATCTATAATTAAGACTGACAGCTCCATTAATTATAACACAACTGAACAAAACTTTTATCTTTTTACCCCCGACGCAAACAGATGGGTGTGATAAGATTAACGTGTGTATCTATGTCTGTCTGTAACACTGTAGCAGCTCCTAAACGGATGGACTGTTAGGGACGCGGGTATTCTAATTAAATTAAATTATTAATTATAATCCATTTACTTCAAGGAACTCAACTAATTTTTAAAATTATTATATTACATTATACCTAAAAATATATAAATATACAACACAAAAATAAAAATAAAACTCATTAAAACTATCGAAAATTGCGCACATGCCTTCCACAGCACAGTGCAATAGGTACATAGGGACAGTCGCCCGGGCCGGGCCCCATCACGCCGACGGTGCTGGAGCCGGCGCGCCCGCGCACCAGGGCAGCACACCGCTAATGGAATGTTTAATGAGGGTGGTTCTTAGCTAACAATAAGTAGGTTTCATGAACATCGTTAGGGCCGTTTAAGAGAGTTCTGATTACAAGGGTCGCCATTACATTGAAGGTTCAACTATTTAATAGAAATAAATAAAAATAACTTGCGAAACTGACCCTACATTACAATTAAATTTGAGTAACACCATTACTTTAACACGCGTGACAGTGTTGCCAACTCTCCAAGCAATGGCAAAAAGAGCGGGAATCCACGCTCGGAGGCACAAATGAAATCTGGCAACAATACATCATTCCAATCTGCCGATATCCGACCTCCTTTAGTTTGCGGGAAATGTCGGCAAATAAAGTTAATGGATCTACCCTTCATATGAGACACACGATCCGCGAGAAACAAACACGTGTGAAAGTTTCATCATTTTTCTAATTTCTCAATTTATTTCATTGTAGGGTGTCGTAAAAATTAGGAATCCTGCGATTCTTTTAGTATAATCTGGTTGTAGTTAATGTGTGCTCGTGTGCCTTCTCCGTGACTTAAAAAAGAGTATTATGCTGATTTTGTATGGTACAGTCGAATCCATAAATATGTGTACACTTTAGTACTTTGTCACTTTAATGCCTGTGACAATTCATATATGTCAGTTTCAACATGACATTAAATAGACAAGGTACTAAAGTGTACACATATTTATGAACTTGACGTACCAGGGATTTAATTTTGAAAAACGAGTATCATGATGATAGATATAAATTGCCATACTCGTAGTAAAAACACTATTCCACTATTCAGTTAACTTCATTTTTAGCTTTTGATCTGTTAATAATTATTTTTTACGTATTGTGCTGGAATTTGTTTAAATCATTTGTTACGTTTTATCAATTACAAACTGCAAATTTAATTAAAATCATAGAATAAATTTCTAGCGAATATTGTTACCATTATCTTCTTATGCTATATCTGGCGTGGTGCCACAGGACGGTTACCGGCGTGGTAGACCGAGGCGCGGGTGGTGGAACGACTTAAATGCATTTCGAAGCGACGGGTCGGAAATCCCTAAGCACGGACAGAGTTGAAAGTCCGAGAGAGAGGCCTTTGCCCAGCAGTGGGACACTAATTAAGGGTATTCAAAAAAACTTCTTCGGGAATAGCGCAGGACTTTATTCTTGTACTTGGTTATGAAATAAAAGGGCTCAACGTGACAGGCTCCACTTATTGTGGTGGTCAATCAGCAAAATTTATATTCTAGGCAAATCAGTGTTATTGTAAAAAATAAAAATCGTATAATTTGCTCGCTGTCCTTCCCGCCTGTGTGCGAAGAGCACATGAGGCCGCAGCAATGAGAGAAATCTTTCATTTCTTATCGCGACGAGATGACGAACAGCCTCCGATAGGCGATTGCGCTTGTGGAGGGGGGGAGGGCAGAAAGAGAATCGGATGTTCCCAGAGGGCTTGGAAAACTAGTTTTTATTGCGAACGTAAAACATCCATTTGCACCAGAATAGTCTTAGGGACTATTTATGATGTCTCAAAACTAAATGTTCCAGAGCCGATCAATAACAATATAACACAGGGACAGATAATACATAACATTGGGCTTTGCAACAACTTATCTCTGCTTCAACTTTTTCATCGAACGGTTTAAGCGTTAAGCCGTGAAGACAAAATAAACAAAGACACATTTTCGCATTGTATATAACTGAAGAGAGAGAGAAGCCAAAGGACACGACAATGTTACATTAAATATGGTTATTAACTTATTCTTAATGATTTAAGCATTTGTTTCACCTTCTGTGCTGTCACCGAGATGTCCCGACGTAAGACCAGCGCTTTCTTAACAGTCGGCACATGCTGAGTTGGGACCATTTCAGAACAACTATCCAACTTTACGTAATTTAATTATTATAATTTTTACTACTATTTGTGCGTTGTTGAAAATAAATATCTTTTATTACTTTCTTGCATCTTTTATTACAACGCAAACATGTAAAAAGCTTAACATCTTCACAAACTCTAACGTTCTTATCAATTAAGTAGGCTATGTTAGAATAGATCCTCCCGCATAGCTTTAAGAGGCTCGATTTAAACTGAATAAACAAGACGAACACAATTCGTTCTTTTACTACTTTAGAGCGTTTAGTATGCTAATTCCGTCCTCTTCGCCTTGTCTTTATGAGCTTTACAATGTTTCTATGTATGCTTTAAAAATACTGTTAACTTTACTATGGTTTAACGAGTCTAACAAAAATCAAGCTAGAACCCAGCTGGATGTTTTGACATCGACCTCCTTACGAGTATATGTTAATAACTTACATATAATTAATTAAATAAATAAATAATTAAAATAACCATGTTTATAAAATTAAATAACTATCAGAGAACAATCTCACACAGATTAACCAAGTCCTAATCTAATGTCTAGTGCAGCGTAGGTACAATACACGATGCGATACAAAACACTTTACTAAACACCGCATACACCAAGTAATGGATATACAAGAAAATAAAATAAAGGTAACATAATGAGTCAACAGGCGGTCTTATCGCTAAATAGCGATCTCTTCCAGACAACATTACAAAGCAGAGATGGTTAAAAATATACAATAGAAACAGGCGGGCGGTGCAAATTTAATGACTGCAGTGTAGCTATCATATAAAGATCAACCAACTTGTTCTTATCGTGTAAAGGTAATCCAAGTTCCTAGGCTATATTTTCCCAATGTTTTGCCACCACTACTCATTTATCAACCAACTTATTTATAGAGAAATAAAACAGAAAGAAAAATGTCTACAAAATACGATACAACATGCAGACAGCGCGTTGCAATTTTCTTAAAAAGGAGCGCGATAACATAGTACCCAATTGTCAAAGACGTGGCAAACTTCGTCGCATTGTCGCATCCATTACTTAGCGGTGCGCCGGCGGCGGCGCCGATAGCAGCCGCAACTTCGCAGAGAGACCAGACCAGCTATTACACACGGGCATTAGTCTGCGAGTCACAGGTCGGGCGTATCAGTTGTAGAGATAGTGGGAGGAAAAATGTAGGCAAAACTTGTTTCTTACGGGCTCGTAATTCATAACTAAGTAGTTCATACTCGTACCCTACACCAAATATAGGTCTTTTGCTCTAGCATACGAAGTATGAGTAACTCAGCAATAGTTGCCGGCCAAACATTGCCGTAAAAAGCAAGTTTGTTAATAAAACTGCTCTTCTGACGTCTGCTTTCCTGGTATCATAAAATGTTCAACTGAAGTGTTTGAGTACCTAAACTTCTGTTGGATGTAAAATACGTTAATTGTTTAAAAATAGTCAAATTAATTAGGTTTGATATTCCAGTTGCATGCAAACAAACACAAACGGAAACACTGCGAACGGAACGGCCCATCATCATCATCCACCAGAAATTACTATAGTTTATTGTAGCGTATATTCTCAAAAGCAAAAAACTTTAACGAAATGTAAGAAACTTTAACAAAGAGCGCAAACTTTAATATCTCGCAAGCACCTGGCAAAAAACTCCGACACAGCGCAAAATAACAAAAACATTCTGAAAACTTATGAAAATTCGAACCGCAGCCTTTTACAAAGTTCCCAAGTTAATTTGGGGAAGTTTTTAAATATCCGTGGCGAGTAACTGCAACTCTTAGGGGAGTTTTATTAAAGGCATTTAATGAAACTGGAGTCTACATAATTTACATGCGGCGTCAGCCGACAGGGAGCCGTCTCCGCCGTGGATTCCTCGCGTATTCAACTCGGTGTCCGGTTTCGTCTTTGTAAAGCGATATTGGTTTTCGGCTTCAGCTAGTTTGAAATGTTATTGGGGTTGTCATGCTCTAGAATACTTTGTTGGTTTTCTGTAGCAAGAGAAATGTCTGATAAATGTGCATGCATTTCATATAACGTATCACTTCGCAGAATTTTCATTTCATCGAAAACAATTTTCTGCTGAACCCGAGTTAATTTCAGGTATCTTAAATATGATTCATGATAGGTTAGGTTAGGTAAGACTTGTAACCATCACAAGATAAACTACTGAAATCGAGACGGGTTCAGCAGAAGTTTTCTATGAAATAACGATATGGTTGGAGGCAAAGTAAGGATAATAAGAAAGTGGTAGCGTTATATCTGAGTTGACAAGGTTATTAAATCGATATAACCTACTGAAACAGACTTGTGAACTCCACAGTTCCACAGTTGAGTGTGTCAGGGTTGTTAGTGGAACAAGGTCAACCTTTGATCCCGATGCTTGTTACTTTGAGCTAATAACAAAGGAGATATTTGGAACAAAAGGCGTGCCCGTATGTTTTTGATAAGTAACTACTTACAAAAGGATAAGAACATTAGGAATGCCCCTTCGAAAATACCCAATTAATGCTTTCTTAGATGTTTATTATACAAAGTAAGACCAACGAACCGACTGCGACTGACCTGACTTATAACAGTTACTACACTTTATTCCATAACTTAAATTACTGAACATTAGCGGCCTGCATACGTAAAGTTCGGACCGCGGGAAACGCCACGCGCCGTTCCAATCTTCGTTCCGAACCGTACATTTTTTACTATTTTACTATTACAGTTGCATTTACACGTACGGTTCGGAACGAAGATTGGAACGGCGCGTGGCGTTTCCCGCGGTCCGAACTTTACGTGTGCAGGCCGCTAATATATCGAGGAGTAGCGGGGATCAGACTTTTATGAAGCCACGGGCATCCTACAGTCTGAATGAAACATCAACTCCGGCCCGTTTCATAAAAGCTTGTATCTTGTAACTTCGTCATACGAGTGGAAGTACTGTTGGAAAGAGAGTTCCGCTTATAATATAAGCTATTATTTTATATGCAATAAATTTACATGAATCAGCTTTTATTGAAGCTGTGAAATAAAACGTTTCAAGTGTGGGGACTTTATTTTTCAACTTTTTCTGTTAGGAATTCTGCCATAATAACACAAATTCAGAAAAAAACGCTCTTTTAAGGGTCAAAAGATACAGTTCTTTAAAGTGACGCTTCGGTTACCGAACGCTATAAAACATTTTAGTACCAATAAAGACTTGTATAAACTAAATGTGTAACGTCAGGTAAGTATTATTTGAATAACTAGGTCAACGTTAGATCTTGATACTGGCTGGTTTGAGTCAGATGACGGCACGCGGACGTCGCTGCTCGTTACGTCGGAAGGAGTCGGCACGTCGCGTGCTACGAGAGTGAATGATGGATTTCATTAGAGACGTGTTGGGAACGAGTTAGGAGCACACATATCTTGATTTAGGGAAATTGACACACAAATACATGTCATGAATAACGCGTATGATTCAACACGAAAATAGAATTACAGCAAGCTGTTGGTTTTTACTTTTCTTTGCCTCTTGCGTAAGTTATGACTTGAGTCTTGCCAACTCGTTGACTGTCATATGTTATACATAGCTCTTGTCGTTGAAACTTGTTCAATAATTTTATTCTTTCGATCACAACTATTTCTAGGTATGTTTTTTTTAATGAAACGATCTATACAATGAAGATAAAACAGGATATACAATCCAACTATCCCTTGAGAGAATGAGAAAAATGAAGTGAGATGCTTCTCAAAGTTTAAAGATCGCGAAAATCGAAAATTATTTCTAGTAGAATTGATGTAAGCTGTCGTGTATTTAAGCGTCAACGTATGTCCATTGCATTTTTTTTCTGCAGTTTTTATCTTTTGGACCTATGTAGTCCTACTGTTCCTCTCAGTAGCAATGTTTTAAACCAGGCGGGATAGGGCCCGACCCGACCCTCGCCTGCTCGATCGCGTGTACATGTGTTGTGTGTAATGTGTATGCAATAATTCAGGCTGAGCTCTGGTTACGGCATTAATCTGCAGGTCCGGGCCCATGCAGTGAATTATGTGGGGGCAGGAATTTCGACTTAGCTGTTGTAATTGGAGACTTTAGGATAGTTTAGATGATGTAAAGATGCATAAGTAAATCGGCCTGGTTATAAAGATGATATATTGTCCTTATTTAAAAAGGGGTCTTACCAAAGGCCCTAATATGGCTGCGTTTATCGCGTGACAAAGTTTGGATAAGGCATCCGTCACCTTCTGACACGTAATATAAGTACGAGAGTGACGGATGCTAGGCTAGGCCATACTAGGCCCGCTGAAGCAAAGAAGTTTGATAAAGGTAAATAAATGTACTTAAATTGCGATCAAATTCAGATCACTGAAGTGCCATGAATTTTCCTTTTCATTTCATACTAGCTCTTCGTACCCGGCGTCGCTTGACTGTTTATTTTCATACAAACATACAAAATAAAATTTAAATCGAGCCTTTCTCGAGTTTCAGCGAGACTAACGCACTGCAATTAATTTATTCAAATATATATGTATAGATTTGTATGATAGGCGCTTAGCCTAGTTGGTAGTGATCCTGCCTACGAAGACAGCGCTCCCGGGTTTGATTCCCGGTATGGAATAATAATTGGTGATAAGCGCGAGTACTTGTCTCCAAATCTTTAATGTTTTCTACGTATCTAAGTATTTTACCCAAAGTACAATGGTTTTGTTCGGCACTAGGTCAATTTTTGAAAGTTTTTCCTCTGATATTTATTCTTTATGTTTTAATATTTATCACCTACCTACGTAATATCTTGGTTAGCTAACTAGGTATTTCACCTAAAAACACATCCGTTGAAGACATTATAAATAGTTTAGTTTGAAACCCCTTTTTCTGAACTCTCCACTCGCTGAACTGACACCGAACAAGTACTAAACAAACTCAAGCTCAACCCGGATCGATCGCCGATCTCTCGAGACCGCAACACCTCGCAACACTCGCTAGCGCTAGTAGCTCTAGCAAGCGCTGTTCTAGCACTTCTAGTGGTCTCGATGCCGTCATGTCGGAGATGTAGGTAATAACGAGTTCCGCTCGCGAGTGCTCTGCCAACATCAAACGCTAAGCATATGAGCTTGCACCCTCTAGGTACGAGCTTGCACCGAGAGGTGAGGCTCCGAATTTACTCTTAAAGTTTGGTGGATTTATTTGTCGAACAGGCCTGATATTCTAAGCGCTAGAAACCATATCGTCTTTAATCTGGTATCGTATTGTCAACGTTTTGATAGCTCTTATTTCCTAGATAGTAATGGCGGCTGACGTCAAAACACAGGTCACAGACACACACACAGTCACATGTCGTCCGTAACAGGTCAAAAACGATATCGTAATAACCGCCGGGAATAGAGGCCCTGGATTTGTGATATTTCTTGTTTGGCATTTTGCTTTAATAATGCAGTGAGTGTTTTTACACGATTGTCGAAGGTAGGGTAATGTTTTTGAAGTGTAGGTAAGTATGTAAGGAGGGATTTTTGTATGTATGTATGTATGGCTCAATATTTCCCTGTAGACGCGGTGTGGATGAGCCAATGTCGACCAACACACTCATCCAACGCAATAAAAACAAAAAATCGATAGGACCTTATTCACGAGTAGTTTTTACTAATGTTTGAATAACGAAAATATTGACTGAAACAAATAACGACATATGAAATCCATAAGAGCTCCAATCAAATAACATGGAGGTAACGTCTCGCTATCAACCGTCTCCCAATATTCCGAGCAAACAGACTTCGCACAGCTCCCGTATTATCTGAGAAATGACAAAAACGGAGCTTCAATTGCTTTTCTATAATATTGTTCCTCAGTATATTTACTGCTTACTTACATCCAGACTTGCATAAGTTTAAAGACTGCCAGTCGAACCCATGCAATTGTTAATTCATAATCGGTCCTGTATGTATCACCTGTTGTTTTTATTTAGCCTTAATCAGTGTCCAACTGCTGGCCAAAGGCCTATCCCCTTTTCCTCCATTTCTCCCTATTAGGTAAGTGCATGCTCCCGCCACTCGCTTTGAAAGGTATCCAAGTCTTCCCGCCATATCCTCTTTGGTCTGCCTCAACTCAACCCAATATTATACAACATTAATTTAGAGCAAATTAATGTTGTATTTTAGGTAACCCGCCGCGGCTCCTGTGCTACCCGACTATATTAAAGACAGTGTCACACTAGATTGTCGCCCGAGTTTACGGCGGCAGCTAAATAATGTTCAGTAAATTTCACCTCTCGCGCGTCAACGTTATTACGGCAAACGTTGGTTGGATTAAAATTCCTCCCGACACATTAAATATGGCGGGATTACAACCTTGACGGATATTGCTGGGGATGGCGGCTCGTTTAGATTATTGAAAAGAGCACATTTGGTATAGTTTTGTTATATATTAACATTAATATGACAAGACGACCTGGTTCATGACAGAAAATACAATGGTATACATTTTTTACCGAACTTACGAAAGGCATAAGTACCTATAAGATTATATTCTTCGTAAAATACATTTTTTAAATTGCAATTTTATTAGAATTAAAAAGATCGTAGATTTTAGGACAAGCGTAAATCACTGAATTTCCAACTTTAATACTGACAAAGAGTCCATAAACACATTTGCGAGGTAATGCTACAGGTGCTCGTAAAACGGACCGCGCGGGACACGTGACGTGACGACGATAGTTAGTGTTTCAAGGACCGGGACATACTTGTATGATCGCGAGGTGAAGTGGAACAATTCCCCTGTGTAAGAAATAGATCGACCACATTGGCGCTTAAAATATGGTGAACCTGCGAAAATTGAGCTTCGTCAAAATCAGTTTACATGGCGTTTCTTTGACGTGATCACCGGTCGGCGTACAAGACGCGTCAAAAACGAGACTCGGTAGATATTACTTTTAGGGCCGAGTTCACCAACCAACCAAACGGTTAAGTCTTAATCAGCTGTTAGTCAATACATTTGACAACCGTTAAACCGCTAACCGTCTGTTTAATTGTAGGTGAACACTGCACTTAAACATATAGGTACAACTACATTTTACCCGTGACTTCGTCCGCGTAGATTTTCATTATCGTTATTCCCTCGGGAACATTTCAATGTATAAATTCAGGGTATAAGCTCTCTTCATCTATAATCCATTTCCATTTCAAATTTCATCCAAATCTATCCAACCGTTGCAGCATAAAGGAGTAACAAACAAACACACAAACTTTCGCATTTATAATATCAGAAGGATACGAGTACATCGTCGAATGCACCATTTGACTGTGTACCTATTTGAATAAGTAAGTAAACGAGAAACGCAAAAACTCTCACTCGTGACTTTATAAACATCACTTGCGCGGCGCCAACACTTCTCAAAAAGCGCAAACACGGGGAAATCATATCGATGCCGTAATGTACTTGTCACCGGCAATATGTACAGACACGTGCCTTCGACGGCCGATACAGCAAGGGCCCGAGCATTACTATTCATAAGGGCCCACCCCCACCCCGAACCCCCACTTTAGATTCCATTAGAACCCCAGTATTCACTTTTAACCCTTGCGGTACCCATATAAATATTTACAAGTTAAAACCTGTGGCCACTTCAAACAAAACCAAACTCTGCGGGTCCGCATTAAAGTTTGACTTTTGCCGGTTCCATATTTGTTTAATAAATAATTTTGCGCGGTTTTATGAAAAATGGTTGGTTGACGAGTAACTCCGCTCTGGTACAAAGAAAATTTTGTGCGAGCGAATTGCTTTGAGACCAATTATTTTTACAAACTTGTTTTGTGCATGTCTATTGTGTAAGCGACCCTTTACTGTTCTATTATTCTAGCTTTGCTTTGGTATTTAACTATATGTGTGTGAATTAAGTCGAGAAGTACCTACCCACTAGGTTTCTGAACTGACTTTGACGACAGGTTTAGCCTAGTTGCTAGTGACCCTGCCTACGAAGCTAGCGGTCCTTGGTTCGATTCCCGGTATGGGCAAATATTCGTGAGCGCGAGTATTTGTTGCAGAGTCTTGAATATTTTTTATGTATTTAACTATGTGTTTCTCTATATGTATAAGTATGTTTATCGTCATCTAGTACCTACAAACCTAGAGCTGATATTGATTTACTTAAATTATTTAGTTTTTACTTAAATACATTCATCCTTCTCGCATCTGTCACCTTGTCCATTTGCCCGGTCCTCCTTGAACTTTTGTTCACTGAAACCCTGAAATGTTTGTTAACGGTTAGCTTTACTGTATCACGTACCCCCATTTTGTTCTCTCGTCAAACAAACTTCAGTCCCATCCGTATCAAAGTATCGTCTTAATTATTATTTACCCCTTGTTCGTTACATAATATCACCATTTCCCCGGGATTGTCGCCCTTGAGCCTGACAACGCCATTACGCTCTCAACAGGGAGAAATAACTCGTGCCCGCGCCGGCGTTATTCTTATTGAACAAGACCACAGGTTGGCGGAAACGTTGCTTTTTTTGCTAACGTAATTGGTTATAGAATTTAAAAACATCCTGTTTATAATGTATTATTATAAATCCTCAATTATAAAATATAATTTAATTTAAATTCTCGTCTCTTCTCCTCTCGCCTCGTCTCGTCTCACCTCACCGATGGGAAATTACCTTTAAACTACGTAAAAAGAAACTGTTATTTTAAATTTAACTGACGCTATCGTTAGGCCGATTAAAAACTTTTTTTTATATTATTAAGAATTTTATCGCCTATCTGTTTAATCCAACCAAAACCCGTTAAAATGAGGAGACAAAATTCAAATTCAAACACAGGAATAGGAAACATCAGCTAAATCCTCCGGCATACATATATTTAATAGACTTGGATATAGATTCAGTAAACCAGCCACGTTAGGACAGTTTTACTCGTCGGCCATATGGAGTAAATCTAAGTACTAGCGCTAAGGACGGACAATAGGTCAGCGGAGAAGTTCTGTCTCAAAATCATAATCAAAATATTTATTCAGTAAATTGGCCACATACGGGCTCTTTTACACGTCGGTAATATAGAGTGAATCTACTAGCGCTTCGGACAAAACCATCATTGCGGAGAAGAAGCGCCGCAAGAAACTCCAGGTAATTTTTTATAACATAAAATACACTAATACTTAAAACCAAGTTACATTACAAGGTAATAAAGTAACAAATATTAATTATTAAATCTAGCATAAATAAAAACATTACAAATGTAAGGTCAAATACATTAAACCAAAAATAATGACTAGGAGATCAACACGACGAGGTCTCTACGTCAAAAGCCTTACCTGTAATTATACATTATGACTATCATCTTTTATTCAATTTAATGATAACCTGTGATTTTTCGACGTTCGGAATTGCTTTTACCGCCAGCGACACTTGAACCTAGAAAGTGATTCGCCAATTAAGTGGGATCACGCCCCGAAAGCCCCTCGCATCGCTCTTCACTCGAGTACAGATCTATTGAGCTCGAGCATTAACGAGTGTCGAATCCCTTTTAATCATGTTAAATGGATTAAAAGGATTTTTCTTTGGATTTAACCCCACGATAGCATGACGTGTAGCAAGGTTGTTAAGAGAAAATAAGAAAATGCCACCCGCGGTGCGCTTCTAAAGGAGCGTCCTCACTGAGAGCATTCGCGTGAATATTCGAGTGGCGTGGACGTTGAGCCGAGCGTTACAAAGCACACACCACTCGATGTTCGCGCCGAATGCTCATTACACGCGAATGCTCTCAGTGAGGACACTACTTTAGGATAACATCGCATGTGTTTGTTAGAAGACATATACAACCTGCTGGTTTCATTAAGACTAGTTTTTCCCCGCTACTTGATCTTCTGTGTATAAATCGGCGTTCATTGTAAGGACATTTTTTTTTATTGTTGGGTGACGTAATTTACCTATGTGAGTTGAATCTGTCATTGTGATAGGGTTCTACAGTGGCCTCGCAATTAAAGTTGTTTACTAATCTGTTTTAAATACCTTACATAATGTACCTTCTCCGTCGTACGCCTCACTAATGTAAGACAATTCTTAAACAAATGTACTTGCAGGTTGGTCATACTTAGTGGCGATTAGGCTAGTGTTTTTAAGACTCCGCTGTCCGTCTGTCTGTCCGTCTGTCCGTCTGTCCGTCTGTCCGTCTGTCTGTCACCAGGCTGTATCTCATGAACCGTGATAACTAGACAGTTGAAATTTTCACAGAAGATGTATTTCTGTTACCGCCATAACAACAAATACTAAAATCAGAATATTTAAGCGGGGCCCCCATACCACAAACGTTATTTTTTTGCCGTTTTTTGCTCGATATTAATAACGGCAACAGGTAGACAATTGAAATATTCACAGAATGTTTAGTTGTATATTCACTTTTAAAATAAATAATTAAAATAATATAAAATAAATATTTAAGGGGGGCGACCTTTACAACAAACGTGACTTTTTTGCCGTTTTTTTGCTAATGTTGTAAATTGTTCAAAATTTTGTTGTACGGAACCCTTCGTGCGCGAGTCAATAGATAAAATACTGAGCGATAGCAGTAACCAATAAACCGCTTACGGTTCCGTTCACAAAACTAATATTTTATGAATTATCTTTTTTTTTTTACATGAATCCGCCAGCCCTAATATAAATAATGAGAATAATGAACTTCAAGCCAAACACGGGGCCCAATAAAACCTCCGCCAGCTCCGCTTAAAACAAAGAGAGTTAATGAAATCCAATACGGAACCTCGGGATCGAACCTAGTTACCGCGGCGGATGACGCTCGCTTCCTTCTGCGTTTTATTTTTACGCCGATGTTTTTTTTACGTTTTCCTCGTCGCCGCTGGGACTTGGAATTGTGATGAAAATCAAGCTGGTGCGATTACATTATTTAGCTGATTTTGCCACAAATACATTGGAAAGAAATGGAAAATAATTATAGCTATGATTGTTTGATCTTTGAATTATGAAATTACGTACAAGTTAAACAAATGAAAAAATATCAGGGGACAATGTCTCGCCCCAAACTTAGCTCTAGCTATGTATCTAACTTGTACTTTGGGTACTATTCAACTATTAACCTACCTATTTGTGTAGAAAAATAACTACTTCGTTAGCGGTATCAGGCTCACACTCAAACAAAAAAAGAATTCCAAAAGTGAAGGATTTTCTTTAACATTGTTTAACTGTGAAGGTGAGTACAGCACGAGATGGTACCACCCACGCTACTCGCCGCCGGCCGCGGCCGCAGGCGGCCATTTTCATAATTCCAGCATTTAGTCGCAGCTGCAGGCCACTTCACCCGCTCATTTTGCAAATCCAGTTCAATATTTGAGTAACTCGATCCATTGCAGCCTTCAGCTGAGGCCCCACTGGTTTGCTACATACAAATATGGTTAAGCTTTATACAATTCAAGTGATCTTGGCTTTAAACTGTAAAGGATTGTTTCTAGAAAAAAAGGTTATGGTATCGGTTATTTTAATTATTGTTTTTGATGTAGAGGCCTCATCGTGTTGTTATTTTTGTAATTTTATTTTGTTGGCTAATCTGTTGATACATTAACATAATTTATATTTTTAAGGAATTTATTAAATTTAAGTGCTAGTAATTACTATTTCTTACTTTATTACCTTTTGATGTCACTTACTTTCAAGTATCAATTGTATTTCCTGATGTATAAAATGAAGTCCCGCTAGAGTTTCTGGCGACGCTTTTTCTCTGTAAGGATGTCTTGAACAAAGAGTCGGTAGACTTTGTAAATTATAATTTTAATTTTAATTAAAAAAAATTACTTACTTACCTACTCCAAAAGGCATGAAAAATGAGTAAAAGGTGGACGAAATCGCTTGCTCAAACAAGAACCTTGGAAAATATTTACAAAGAGGGTTTAAGTTTGCATATTTGATCATAATTTTTTTCCTCGTATTGTTTTTTTCTTCGTACATTAATTTTAAATTACATGCCTACTTAGGTCTAATCAAGGACTTAGGACAAAAGATCAGCAATGGTCGAAGTGGCACACATTGCCCATCTCAAGCCCCAATAATACACAAAATAAAAAAACGTCTATTCTATTCTAAAATATATGTGTATTCTGAAATGATATATTATAATCGGTATCACGTCCTTCCCGAAAAAAACATGAAGTAAATGAGTACAACTGTAAATATGTAAATTAGAATGTTGGTACGTTTAATACAAAACACATGCTCTATAGAGCCTCGGGAAGTACCTACTAAGCCATAGCTAAGTAGACTGGTCGAGACCAGACAGGCTGGTAATAAAATGAAAAAATTTAATTACGAGACTAGCCTTGTAATTAAATTTCTTCGTCATAAACATGTTATTTCTTCTTCATTAAAATGTTTGCAGACTTAGTATGTTTTTTTGAATTGGACGTAAATATTATTCAGCATAATCACATTTTGACCTTATGTTTGGCAAGTATTATTTTTGCCTCAACTTCAAACTGGTAATTTCAATACATAAAGTGAATTCTAATGACATTGAAGCCCGGGGTTGGGTCGTTTACTATATTAATGTGACAAGCCTCCGAAAATCACGTTTAAAGTTGGCACCGCCTTTAACTTATGAACTATCATATCTATCATCATCAATTTCAATTAGTCTCGCGGACTCATTTCAGAATGTGTATGTTTATTTCGCCACCATAATTCCAAACGCAATTAAGACCCCAGTAACAATTTCACCGGAAAAACAACGAAATATCACGTGAAACCAATTTTAACTAAAAAATCCCATCACGTCTTTGGGAAAGTCATTAACTCCACCATCAAAGGATGTGATTGCGTCGCATTCATTGCTGGCCAGTTTATTACCACCGAATTCGTCTTTATTTTAACCAGAGCAATTTAAAACCTGCAACGTATTTTGAAATACGTTCCGCTTTCGGTCTGACTTCATTTAAAATTTGGTTTTATATCGTTTCTAATATCATGCTGCACCGACCCGAGATGATTGGGATAAGGATCATAAATATTATAGTTTGTGATGACGTTTAGAATTTACTCGCTTTTGCCTGCGACTCGATCCGCCTACAAGTCGCTTATTGAACATTATACGTCGGTCTCCAGGCCATAAACTTTATCTCTATCAAATTTCTCATCAATCGGTTGAAGTGATGAACCGGGAAAATGGAACCTTCAAACAAACAAATAAATTAAACTTTCGTTGTAATAAGTTATATTTGTAAAATAGGATGTAAATGGGATGAAAATAGGATGTATAAAGAACTCAACTCCAAATATTGGGTCCTTACCTATGAAATTGGCGTTATTTCTACGTGTTTTATTTCGTACGGAATTTATTAATTTCAATTTTAACTTCCAAATTATTTTTAAATTTCATTAATACAGTATGTTACAAAGGTTTTAGATACAAATAATATGGTTCAATTCATTACCTACCTATTGTTTAAAATTAAAGTGTGAATTTTCATGTGCTGTGAGTTCATGTGTTTCAAGTTTTATGAAGCTAACTATTTTTAGTAATTAAGATATGTATAATATAGCTTAGAAGTGTCCAATATTCCTGACAGAATTTTGTTTGGTTTGCATTTGACGTTACTAAATAATCCGCAAAATTAAATGTATGAAAACCACCGTTTTCATAAAATTCTCCATATAAAACGCCAATTTCATAGGTAAGGACCTAATATTTCATTATTTATTCATACATCAATAATATACGACGTACATTTACCTGTAATCCTGCTATTTAACTCAAGAGACTCGACTGCCTTTGAGACCCGCAAGCTCAAACGTCCGCTCGATTTTATTACGGACATAACGGACTGTAGTCCCATTAAACATGAATATGCTTAGCCTAAGTAAACTCGGGTGAACTATTATAGTCCGAATAGCCTTTGAGGCTTATAAGGCAATTCGGAGGCGGACGCATTGTGGCTGGTAAAAACCCTCGAACCTTCCGACGCTTCAGGAGGAATATAAATGTCAAAAAGCAAGTTTACGGGCGGGGCGCCACTGGTGCGATCGGTTGTTTATTTACGCCAATTTATCCATTATACAGTTTATATAAGTTGAGAATTTACAACTACTGTAATTTACAAAAATTACATACATATAATTACATATAAATTATAGTACCTACTTACTTGTACTACATACAGAGTTTAAATTAATAAAAAATATATTAAAAAATACCATAGCAAAAAACTTTTCTGTTTTAATTTTTTCGTATGTTTTTAAAACAACAATGTTTTACAAACAAAATAGATTACAATAACAAAATAAATATAAAACAAGAAAAAAATTACAAAGGCAAACTTTGCCTTATGTTTTACGAAAAAAAAACACTGTAAAGATTTTTCCGGTACATTTTGAAACTAGTACTTATTCTTTTATGCATTAAAAAAAATACATCAGTTTGTACTGTTTTTTTCGGCTCTAAATGTCGAAAGTTTTTTCCTCGTCCAATTAATTCCGCCCGAGGTGTTGCTAATATTCCGTAAAAGTTACTTGGAACCCCACTATTCCTGCCGAATCAACTGTTAATGGATTTGAGTGCCGTGCATTAACACATGCAGTGCAGTCAGTTTAATACGGTGCACTTTGTGTTGAAAACAGTCTATCTCTGAATATTTAGGAATTGGATTATTCAGTCGATCGTTGTCTATTCTGTTTTCCTCGTAGGTAAAAAACTCGATGATGTATTTTTTTTTCTCATTTTATGTGTAGTGCAATGGTTACGGCGACACAACAATGATTCAGAACAACATTGACGCGCACACGTCACGGCGCTTGCGTAAGATTGATGTCAGTTGTAATTGCCGTCTATTTGTACACCGATGCCATCACAAGGCCAATGCACTTTTGATAATATATTGACGACGTGATAGTTAGTAGTCTAAGCTAACGTCCCGAGTTCAATCCTCAGACGGAGGAATTTTTTGTTTTAAGTATTTGAACAAGTATTTTTATTATGCGTTGTCTGTAGTTAGTCCGTGACAGATAAAGCCTCTAATGTGCTTTTATGAAGTACAAGAGGTTGCCCGTGACTTCGTTCGCGTAGACTTAGTTTCCCGCCTATTCTTTCCCGTTGGGGTCAATTTTGGAAAAATCCTTTCTTAGTTCACTTCTTGGGTATCCGAGGAATATTCCTTACAAATCTCAAGCTGTTAGGTTCAGCGGTTAAGGTTGTGAATTGTCTGCCAATCAGTCATGAAGGTTTTTTCTACGTATAGGTTAAAATTATTTCATTGCATATAGTCCCCCCGCTGTCAGTGGGGCAGAGGGCCAGCTCATTGTCATTCCGTTGGCGCGCGCGCTCGATGGAGAAATCAACGCAAATTGACCGCGCCGCTTCAATTTTCCACATATTTCCCGGGAATCAATCTGCATGATAACAAGGACCCGCTGCTTTAGGAATTGACGACTTACTTAACTCTTTAAGCCTGGAGTGCTTTATTAAGAGCTCGAGCCAATGCCAATAAATAAGGATGATGATTATAGTCAAGGGAAATGATCGCATACTCGCCAACACTCACCACTTGAATTAGCTCGTAGATGAAGAACGAATTATTATTATATTAATATCAGCCACAGATAATAACAGCAAACATAACGTTCTTAATAAAAATACTCATTAGGCAAAAATAAACAATTGACAGACGGCCATACGTATTTAAGAAAGCGAGGGTATTTCATACAAGTATATATAGATACAAGTACATACTGAGTTGTTCTCCAATTTCTACAACAATTACTTAACAGTATTTTTTCTCCCGCAGAAAACAAAGGCGAATCAGTAGAAAGCGCCAGCACTTCAACAGGAAGTTCTCAGGAGGAGGAGCCCAGGGAGGCGTGGATGCGGGCGCCGGCGGGGGGCGTCTCGGTGCGCAGCGGGGAGGACGCGCTGCTGACGTGCGTGGTGCTGGGCGCGCGCGGCCGCCCCGTGCTGTGGAAGCGCGCGCGCGACCTGCACCTGCTCACCGCGGGCGGCGTGCGCGTCACCCGCGACGAGCGCGTGCGCGTGCTGCACGACGACTGTGAGTGCTGCTGGGACATTGTTGTTACTATAGTCCGTGTCAATTGAAACTGCCAAAGATGTAAACAAATTAGTACTGTTTGACACATAACCTCAAATATTCATCAAGCTTGTTTTTATATAAAATAACGTATAATTAATAGTTTTTTAATCGTAAACTTAATGTGAAAGCGAATATCAATGATCATTGCTAAGACCTCACTTAATTTTAGAAACACGAGATTATCGAGTAATAATAGTAATTTGGTTCGTTTGGTTGTATTTACATCTTTGCCAATTTCAATTGGTAAACACTATAGTTAGTAAGGAGACACTGGTAGACAATACTGGGTAGTTGATGATTTGCAGTGTTTATAATACTAAATTTTGGATCAAGTATTGAAGAGGCTAATTTTATTAATACTGTTAACGAAAATGCCTAGAGGTCCGGTCGACCTTAAAAGGTTTATTTTTACTGTTTACCAGTAAGAATTATCACATTGGGTGTAAACTCAGAAATTTTCTCTTATAATAGTTAAGGTCAGATCACTGTTTCGATCCCCTATCTAAGAAACCCTACAGCTACGATAAGTTTACTGATACTAATGGTTTATTCTCGTAACCGTGTCCCTTGTTTTCAGCTGAGGAGCCGCTGCAGGGCCCCGGCATCGCCAAGGGCGGCGACGTGTGGGCGCTGGTGATCAAGTCGGTGCAGGCCTCGGACGCCGGCCTCTACATGTGCGAGCTCAACACCGAGCCGCCCGTCAGGAGCTTCCACCGGCTCACAGGTACTTGCAGCCGTCATCATGAGCCCTGTGGCATGGAAAACGTTCATTTACATTAGGGTGTTTCATATTTGTGTTGAAAAAAATAGTATCTATCTTATTGTTTGCAGACTCCGCTTACTACCTAACTCTTTATATTGTAAAAAATTAAAATGTCTAGTTTCAAGGTGAATGGACAATATTAGAGGTTGCACTAATTGACCACTTAGATGGAGCAGATTTTCAATGAGAACTATGAAAAAAAAAATGAAATTAATATATTTATTTATTAATTCTTAGCATAGAAAGGCCATTCATTATTATTTCTTATACTTGTGCTCCTGCCAGCTCATTCGGTAAATGCGTATTAAATCTAATTAAAATAATTATTATTTCACCGTCTCTGAACTTTGAACTGGTGTTTAACGTCTTAGACGTCTCAGCAGCGCTCGGAGAATTACAGGCATTAGGTACGTCTGACAGGCACATCGAACTTCGCGTGACTTCATCGAGAAGTTTTTAAGTTACCCTTCAAGTTTAATTATAGTTACAAGTACTAAAGCAAAGCGCTCGCCCTGGCAAGTGCAAAATTTAAATGATTTTTGGTCCTGTAACAGACGCTTTTTCATGAAATAACACGCAGACAAGAAATAGATTAGTTTTATCATATCATCAAGTTTTTTAAATGTAACTAACCTTTCTCCTTCATCGCTTTGTCTCTTATAAGTTTTCGTTGTGATTGTAAAATCGAGAAGGTATTTATTATTTTAATTTAATAACTATAAATGTTACAAATTAAAACTAGGAAACAAAACTAAATGGCAAATTGAGTTTTTTTTATACATACGTATTACTAACTATTATACAAATATATATTTTTTTTACTTTCCTTGTCTACATAGTCTACTAAGTATACCTCCTATTTATGCCTAAAAAAGAAAGACCCTCACTTCTGGATGTTTAGTTGTTAGTCGAATACCTTCAGAGTTGACCTCCTCCCTGTGTTCCAGTGATATCCCGAGGGCTGACTCCGCCGGAGAGCTCGAACGCGACCGACACGTACTCGTCCCACATGCCGACGCTGTCGCCCACCGCGCTGGCGCACAACTACACCGACTGCTGCGTCGCCTCCAACGTCACCAAGGTCTGCCTGGGCTTCTGCAGCATCCAGACCATCCTGGAGGGCACCGGACAGGATCCGGAGACCTGTCAGCCTGACTTCCCTTCTATTGTTAAGTGAGTTGATTTAATTTAAAAGGACGATTCATCCAATTGGTTCATGAAGTGGTGATCACTCAATGGGTGCTTCAATAATTACTCGTCGCATGCCACGATTTTACCGTGCACGTGCTAGGTGACCGATTTCTGCGCGGACGAAGTCGCTGGAATAGCTAGCCAACTATAATATAATTTACATCAAGTTTTAACTAAAATCCCTATCACTTATTTAGTAAATTGGCAAAATCAAGGCCCTTTTAGAAAAGCCAGCAATATAGAGCTGTGCTTAAAAATTCTGTTTATTCAAAATATCACGCTCTGCTATTACGAGTATGTATGTATGTATGTAATCTCTTTATTGCAAATAAACAATTACAAAACATTTTTGCATCACTATAGATAATGTACATTGGCGAACTTATCCCAAATACGAGTTTCTTTTAGCGTGGGGTTGTATCCTAAATCCCAAATGTAGCAAACTGCTAATGAGCCCTGGTGTTCCCCGTGGGCAGGTGCATGGCGGACGGGCGCAACCACGTGCCGTGCTGCGTGCAGGAGCGCGTGCCCGACATCTGCCAGGACGTGTGCCGCGGCGAGTTCACGCCGGTCACCGACAACATCAAGACGCACTACTCCTGTGCCGCCTACATGGAGAAGACTCTGGCCTGCATCGTCGAGGGCATTGGTGAGACACTTTTAGAGGAAATTTGGTTGAAGTTCTCACCATACAAACAAAAATGAAAGTGGCAAATTATGATATTTTATTGTCCTAATGATGAGTGCTGCAACCTCTCAAAAAAAAAACAAATATGCCAGAACAATACTTGGTGTATATGTGTGAAGTCGACTGTACAAATTTGGCAACTATGAATTAATAAACATACAAGTACAAGTTCACACAAGAGACACAAGACACACAAGAGACACAGTACAAGTTCTTCTTATTCAGTTTATAGATTTTGGACTCTCCGGATCAGAGTGACAGCGACATTTAATTTTAATAAAAGTATCTCCGCCCACGTTTCCTGTTATAAGCTACTTATTTCATCATATTTTGTAGCATTCTCTCTAGCATTATTTTATGCAGCACCTGATCCTTTTCAGAGCTCCTACCAAGCCCGCCAGAGGACGTAGAAGTAGAAACCCTCAATGAGAAGCAACTGAACATCACCTGGAACCCGCCCGTGGAGAACACGGACTCGGTGACGGAGTACCTGGTGAACGTGACGGTGCTGCGCTCCTTCGACTCGCAACTCGTCGACCCCCCCGAGACCTCGCTCCGGAACGCCACCGCGAAGCCCATCCCGCCCGTCACCTACAAAGTCCCCGCCAACAAGACCTACTTCGTTTTAAATGATTTGTCGCCGTTCACGATGTATGAGATTACGGTGTCGTCATACAACGTGCATGGATCCAGTCTGCCGTCGTACTCTATTAGGTGAGTGGGTGGGAGTTGATGGAATTGGCCTTGTTGGTTAAGAACTGCAAGAATCAAGAAATTGATGTAGGAACTAAATTATAATAACAATCATATTCTACTGATTTTCGTCTCAGAGATTGTAGTAGATAAGATATGTAAGCCTATGGGCTTACGCAACGAGTACTCAATTTTCCATACTAAGGTTGTGCTGGTTCTTCATTTTCTTTGGCAAAAGAGCTTTTCTTTGCAGATATTTTTTTTTCCGGTAGGACAAACAATTCAATTTATTTTAATATGTCTGTGTATATGTTTTGATTTGTTAATGAGTGAATTTCAAAAGGAATTGTTTACCTTTAAGGAATTAATTAATTGCGTCTGTTAAAAAACTTTATCCTTTTTCTTTTTTATTACGTAACAATAATATATTATCGTTATGTATTTAAAAAAATCACCTCATTACATTTCTACTCCCACAAGAGTATTCTTGTAACCATAAAGTATGGTCTAGATCGTCGACGCTCACACCCGGCAAGCTGAAGCCGACGGAGGTGGCGTCGGCGCCGAAGCTGCCCGACGTGCGCGGCTGCTGCGTGGGCGCCGGCGTCAGCCACTTCGGCTGCGTCAACAAGCTCTGCGACCCCACCAAGACCTTCGAGATCGGGGTACGTTCTCACATCAATTCGGGAGTTACGCTTTGTGAGCTGTCGAAACTTGTCAATTTTCAGGGAAAATTACAAGTATACATGACTCTAGCCTTCCCTTTTGCTGGCTGGAAATTGGCCAGTTTTTTACGCATTCGCTACCGGCAACGCATATAATCGTTTACCAGACTTTCTCAGTGCTTTGAACGCGTATGCGGCACCTGGAAAAAGACTTGGGCAAAAGGACGGTAGCGAATACGTTCACAGCTCATAGACGGGCTTTGGTAGCAAAAGAGACGAAACGGTTTTTTCAGCATCGACTCTGGGTGTAAATTTGTTGTGTATGTGCGTTAAATACTATGTAGACGGCGATTGAGCGGCCTAGCCATCGGTTGAAAATTACTTATCGATATAAACTGGTGCAACTTCTAGCGTGTAAAATAATAAATCTATTATTAGCTTTCTTTTCGTCTCTTGAGCTGCTTTTCCGAATACTCCGGGAAAATGGTGGTGTGGTTTTTGTCTCATAAATTAAGGGCGTAGTTTACATTTACGTAAATTATTTGACCTTTTTTCATATTCAACACAGTAAGTACAAGATCTCGTTCAGGATAGCAAAATATTAACTTTTATTAATTAAAGTAAACTACGCTCTTGACATTTCATCACCGTTCATCGCGTCGTCATCATTCTCGATCATTTCATAATTGGCTATCATCGTATCCAATCATCGTGACAAGTGTTTCATAAACTACGAAATCAGTGAGGCATCAAAATGATTCTAGAAAGTTAGCCCTGCTTGTTTATTAATAATACGAGGTTTTATTTTTTCATTTTGAAGCTTTTATTATAAAAAAAACAAGGCGCTATTTTTTCAATAAAATCGACGTATAAAAGTATCTAACACTTGAAGTTATCATTATTTTACTTCCCTGTTCTAAATGTTGTAAAAAAAAAGATAGAGCAGAAATTTATATTAAGTACTTATGGATAATCATTTTTTATGTATCAATTTTATTAAGGATCCAAAGAATGGTATTGCTAACAAAAAGATCCGACAAATGATCGTTCAGTCACTCAATGCAATCATTACTCATTAAAACGGTGTTCTTCACGATAGCATTCGCGCCGCAACATTACTCAAGAATACCTGAAAACAGTCAAAGCCTTCCTGGACGAAACGAGCCAATTCTTCAGAAAGATGATGATGGAACGATGTTGGTCCTCGGTCAGCTCACGTCACCTCACGCTAACCCCATCTCATTTGTGTCTAAACCCGTTGCCGCCCATCTAACCCTCAGCTGCAGGTGACAGACCTGATGATCTGCGCGCCCTGGGCCGGCGCCACCTTCGGCTGCCTGGCCAACGGGCTGGACCACTCCCCCTGCTGCCGCTCCCGTGGGCTCCCGGACTCCTGCCTGCCGCTCTGCAGCGGGAACGTCACCAATCTTGACTTCAATCATTTCAAGTTAGTATGCCTTTGACTATCACCAGTGATGACGTGTGTATTTTTTGTGTGTTAGGTAAAATCGCTCGTGATTTTTTCCAAACGAGGTCATAATCATAACTCATAAGGCAGTTGGTCAAGTTGCTATGATTGTAGTCAAGACATTCCTAGATTAACATCAGTTCTTTTTGATTTATTTCACCTGTTTTTTGATTTACAGCGTTAATGACCAGACGCTTTTGCTACTTGTATATTTGGGAAGTACTATATGACGATAAAATCAACATAGATTACAGAAGTAACGTAATAAGGACTTGTACCTTTTTTGCCTCTTCAAACAACTTGCAACTATAAAAGACGGGTTTCATAAAGTTCACTTAGGAGTGTTTACAATTTTAAACTTGAATGTATACAATTTATATCAATGATAGTTTAGTTCGCGGTTGGCAACGTATTTCATTGGTGATATTCCAATACCGCGTAACTAACAAATTAAATAAGGTGCAAAATAAACCTTAGCAAGTAAGTCAGTAAGGTACATTTTGCAACTTATTTAATATGTTAGTTTTGCAGTATTGCAGTATCACCGACGATTTTCAGTTCCAAGCTTGAAATTCTCTATGAGACTCAGCGTCCACTTACAATCAGATAACTTGTACACGCTTTTCCATACCATAATGCTACGCCATACTCCCCCTCCCCAGGTGCCTGCGCTACATGTCGGCGTACACGAACTGCCTGCTGGCGGGGTACGGCGTGCTGCCGGGCGCGCCGCTGCGCCTGCGGCTGTCCAACATCGACGCGGACTACGCCGTGGCGCAGTGGGCGCCGCCCGCCACGCTGCCCGACACCGTGCAGCACTACAACCTGCACTACCGCTCGCTGCAGGCCGGCGCCGACTACCGCGTGCTCGAGAAGGTCAGCTCAACAGCTCTCCCTTTTTACCCGATGTCAAAAGCCGATACTGTTTTTGACCTATACTGCCCTTCTGAATAAAAAGGACGTATGCGCAATTTGAGAAATAAGGTCACTGATACATTCGCGATTCAATGGATATACGCCCTTTTTTCTAATGAGGGCAGTATATGTATGTATAGTTCGTTATTCCCTAAAAGAAGCTGAATGGATGGTCCGATTTTGAAAATGAGGTGTCGTTATATTAGGGCTCGTCCATGAATCACGTGAAGTTCCAAACTTGTATGAATTTTTCGTTCAACGCGCGACTTGACGACTTCACAACAGAAAAGCGGCGCATGAATCCCCGTTGAATATGCTGATTTTTCAAAGATATTTTGTTATACACGTTAAGGGGGTTACTCTAAAACCTCACCACTTATCACAGGGGGGATTAAAAAGTTCAGTTAATGCTCAGCGTCGCGAATTGCACTGAGTACTTTAGTTTAAAAATATTAATAGGGGTATTTCAGATACATAGACGACTATATCAAAGCAAGCAGTCGGTTTTTTAAATCTTGCTTTATGTTATAAAAAGGAAAACGAGCATCTGGAGAATCACCTCATGACAAGCAAGTAATCAATGCCGCCCATAAACACAACTCGAGAAGGGTTGCTGAGCCGTTGCCGGCGTTTTAAATAAATGAAAGCTCGTTCTTGAAGGTTCGTCCATGTCCCCAACTAAAGTTTAACAGTAGGCAAAAAACAACATACTTAATACTTACTTATTTAATGCAACAAAACGATCTATGCGATCGACCCATGGTTTTCCTAATGAAATATTTACTGATTCTTTCTTCTCATCGAGTGCTCCGAATTTCCTTTTTTATGCAAATGAGTATCTCATTGCAGTGAGACATAAGTGCAGTTTGGCAAAAATAGAAAAGAGCTCAGCAAAAATAGGGAAATTTAAACCGTGGCGCCGTCGTTCAATATGAATGGAATCCCTTATTGAAAATCCTGTGAAACCGTTTGCTCTGGTTTTATTTCGACGTCCGATCTTATTTGTGTCTCAATTCTACAAGATTTCAATTTCAGCTTGTTTTATTTGTTAGTAAGCATTTTGTAAACGTGCTGTTTAAAACATAAATCCACGAAAGTTCTAATGATAATGTTTTTTTGACTAAATATATACAAAAAGCGCAATCAGCGCTAGTTTTAACGAAGTTTAAAACTTAAATGAATGACTTCGTTTAAGTTTCGAAAAACTTAATCCAACTGAATACACTTTAAATATAACTTAGCGATTTGAGTAAAGCGATGTTGTTCAGTTTCATATTTTGCTGTTTATTATAAATTTAACGTCTAAGTATTAAGAAGTGTTACCTACTTTTTTAGTTAGTAGGTACCCAGCTATGACACATAAGTTTTCTTCCCTTGCCACCTAGTTCTGCCATGCTCTCGCCCATGAGCCAAACTTGGCCTGAGACCGCTAAGAAAAGATTTCGTCGACTTAAATGATTTCGATCTCGGTGGATTCGACTTTCCTCTACGAATATCTCGAGGTCGCTTAATTTTATGCGCTCACTGGTCAGATTGGCTGGCTTGGCTACTTGCGTCGACACGCTCATATCATAAGAAAATCGCACCCGAGTGTACCTCCACATACTGATAAACAGTAAATGTTGAGCACCTGAAATCTGAACTACACTACAATTTTCAGTATCAAGTTTTAACTTATTTATACTTCCATCTAACAGTAAGCCTTGGTTTAACACTGCCGAAATCAGATTGGTGGTGGAAAACGTGGCTCAAAGCTGTCTCGGTGGGCGGCATCTTCGCCATCAAAGATGAACCGATTAGGCTCCTCTAATCTCCGGAACTCGTGTTCAGCAGAAGCCATAAATTAAACGAAGGCATTACCCTCAGACAGACGGTAGCACCGTCACCTAATTTATAGTTGTCGAGGGTGATCCCTAATGAATGTATAATGAATTAATCCCTTTGGCGCCATACAAATAGCGGTATATTTAGGATCCGGTGCGAACTTTGCACTGGTGTAGGTAGATTGGGAGTGTCTGTGTGTATCGGTAGAAACCTTTTGTGCTCACTACGTCACGCTAGAAAGTTAGAGTTTGTTTTGTAACTGTAAATGCCTTGTAAAAGTCAAGAGGACCCTACATGCCAAATTAAGTCTGAAATTATTTTGAAAGTCTCGCGGCTCGTCTTTTTTCTATTTATATTTTACTAGAGAGCCGCCCTTTTCGCTTCGGTTTATAATAGTTTTCTGTAACACCCGTACATAATGCATTTATTATACATAAACACCTTTCTCTTGAATCACTCTATTTATTGATGAAAACCATAGTTTAATTAAAAGATCTAAGCGTACATACAGAGGGACAGACGACGGAAAGAGACTTTGTTTTATACTAAGTAAAGAGTTGTTATTGTAACGTTGTTGACACGTATCACGTTGTTGGCAGGTCCACTCCCCGTTTATCCTGGAGGACCTGGAGCCGAACTCCGACTACGAGATCTACGTGGAGGCCGTCAACGAGCACGGCGTGGGCGACGCCTCGCCGCGCCTCATCTTCCGCACCCAGAGCCAGGTACGACGATATCAAATTGAAAATTGAAAATCGTTTATTCATTCAACAATTTTTATGTTACAAAAGTTGTTGAGGCTTTCTAGTAGATAATTAATTAGTTTATCTGTAGCAGGTCTCGCTCTTCAAAATGCTCGTTATTAATATTATTTGCTGCGCCTGTCAGTCGCAATTCTTGTCACAGCGTCCACAGCTCCCGGATTTTAAGATACAAATTAAGTTTCAAAATAATATTCAATGTAACTTTTGTTCCCGGGAACTATTAGATTAGCGGTATAAAATGTTTGTCCATCTTTAGGGTTTAAGCTATCTCTGTACTAATTCACAACAATCAGTTTCGCATTTACAATATAAGTCGGGATTCGTTCACATCCAGAACGGCCATATATAACGGCTTTTTGATAAACTTGTGAAGATTTATGCTAATCCGGGAATTATAATAAGTTATTCGGACTATTATTTGAGCTGAATTCCTAAACCAAGTTATCGGGATATTTTTACCATCCAAAGCAAGGAAGGAATTTTAAATTAGAAATAACAAGATTAAAGCAGTATAAAATGACACAGAAAAATGGGAGCTTTGTACCTTATTGATCAGCATTCTTCGGTTTACTGTGTCACTTGGAAATGTACGAGTATGCATGTACTCGTTAAAAAAGCGAAAGGAAATGAAAGGAAAGCGAAGTGTTGGCACGCCTTCCACAAGGTAGACTGACGATCTGGTGAAGATTGAACCAAGCCGATGGATGCGACTAGCACGAAATCGGCCGTCGTGGAGATCCTTGGGGAAGGCCTATGTCCAGCAGTGGACTTCTTTCGGCTGATATAATAATGATGATGATGACTCGTCAAGAACCTAGTTTGTCTACAAGAGTACAGTTCCCGCGTTATTCCAGGTGCAAGAAGACGAGGAAGCCGAGGAGGTGTCGAACAGCTACAACGTGTCGGCGTGCTGCGAGCACGTGGCCGTGGCGGGCGTGTGCATGCCGCTCTGCTCCTACGACGCTAAGATGACGGACCTGCGCTCGCTGGCGCCGCTCTGTGCGCAGGAGTTCCACAAGCTGCTGCGCTGCGGGGCTGGAGGTGTGTTTTCCTGCTGCTACTTTTGTTTTGACAACAAAAATGACCAGTTAAATAACATCTGAAGGCCTTTCTGGCTAAGGCTCTATTTCTTATTTACTTTAAGTACCTACGTGAGTCATTTTGCTAGCCAATCAAGACAGACCACAGATATTGAAGATTTTGTTTTGAAATGATTAATATTATTTTGTACACAACATGTAAATGATATAACGCAATATCTGAAAGTAGTTTATTCAGAATCGAGAATAGAATCGATTACACTACTCACGAATCGAACTCCAGCATCGGAAGACGGTTTATCTGACCCTTAGCCAAGCCGCAACCACAAACCATAATCACCCCTAAGATGTAGACATGAAGGTAGCTGTTCCCCTCAGGGCGCAACCACGAGGCGTGCTGCGAGCGGCGCGGCGTGCCGGCCAACTGCCGCGGCGTGTGCGCCGGCGTCTACACCGGCGGGGTCAACGTCTGCGTGCCCTACATCGGGAACATCGTGCAGTGCTTCGAGGAAGGTGGGGTTCACATTTAAAATACGAATGTTACACGAGTCTTTTAACCGTCGTCTTAGTATTCACTCGATTCTTTCATTAACCATATTGTTCTTCGCATAGTACCTATCTTTCATTTGAGGTCTTCCTCTTAATGAATGTGTAAATTCACATGGTACGATCTGGATTGATGTTTTAATCGGTTATCTCTTATCATCAGTGTGACTCTATATTTTCTTTTTCTGGCCAGCTTTCAAATCACACGACACTTTAAAATGCTCCCTTTTATTTGACATATTCGAATATAACATCTCTTTTGTCTCCTCTATTTCTCACTATGACGTAGTCATTTACGCATCCAAGATAAAAGGTTACATCTTCAGTATGTATATTTTTTTGTTGTTAAATATGAGGTTGATATAACGAGCATGGACTTACTCATCAACACCGTCACCTTATGAGAGGGGCGTCGGTCAGTTGCCGTCCTTTTAGGGAAATAAAACCTCTTTTCTTAAATATCCCCATGTTATAACTATTCAGAAACACCGCAGAGATTTACTTCCACGCTTTTCTTTACCTTTTGCTATTCACGACCACGTCTTCATTTCTTCTCTCTCGTGCTCTCAGTAAAGAGTACTCTACTCTTTATATCGCCTTATCTCTAATACCGCTGCCACACTGTGCCCCTGGCGCTGCCGCGATGTAGCCCTTTCTGCCCCCACACTGCTCTACTCGCGCAATTATTCGCGTCGCTTCGCACTAGGTCCTTCAACTCGCGCCAAAAAACCGACTAAACAGGGAGCGGTGGGCATGAGGAGTAGCAAGACGTGCGGCATGATGACGAGTGACGTGGCATTACGACTCTGCCTTCCTTCCTCGCTACTTCCCTTGCCACTCGACGAGAGTGTGGCAGGGGTGAATGACTCTCTATCTTTCCATCAGCTTTAACTATCTCCATCTCCGCAGGCACGGGCGTGCTCCCCGGGCCGCCGCGCGAGGTGCACGCGCTGGTCTCCACGGAGGACAAGCAGACCTGGTCGGGCTACCTGGAGTGGTCCGCGCCGCAGGACGGCTCCAACGCCACCGGCTACGTGGTGCACTGGCAGCGCGTCGGGAACAACTCGCAGCCCTACTACTATAACACGCTGGCGCTCGATAACGTAAGTCATAAAACGTACTGGAACGCAGATGTATTGTCATTTAGACCCTTGAGTGGTTCATGAGGTGTTTTTTGAAATGTTTTTTTTTTAGGTTTGGTAGTTTGAAAGTGTACCTATGCGTTTGTTGTAGATATACATGATCCCTATCAATGGCTCTTTCGATCCGAAAAAACCGATTTTATTGTTTTATCATATTCGACCACTTCAATTCCCCGTTAAGGCAGACGAATTTTCAAAATTACGTAAATCTTGTATATATATTATTTTTAAGTAAAAGTAAGTCTGCTTTACGTAGGATTTGCTATTTGCAATATTTAAGGTATAGTTGCCGTTCGTTTTTGCAGCCTGTACATCACTATTTTGAACTGTTTAAACTTACGAAATTCCAGAGCTGGCCGCTCTTGAATTGGTTTGCATTGCCAGTAAAGAGACTTCGACTTTCAAACACATTTTTTTATGATAGCAAATAGAACGTTGAGTTTGAGTTTGAAATACACGAGTGATATGGTAGCTAAGTGGTGTTCCTCAGCAAATCAACACGACGGAGACGACGGCGCACATCGAGGGCCTGGAGCCCAACGGCACGTACCACGTGTTCGTGGTGGCCGTCAACGAGCGCGGCTCCTCGCTGCCCAGCAGCATGCTGCTCATCAACGTCACACAAGACAACAGTCAGTACCACCACATTCACAACACTGCCCATCTTAGTAAAAAGGACGAATGCACAATTGCACAATGTCCCCATGTTAAGAAATAAGGTCTAATAAACCCGCGGTTCTATGAAAGCTAGAGTTTTGAGCAATCGATTTCAGGCCAAACAGTACATATACCCAACAATAATAGCAGTAAGGTATCATATTTTAGAATAATGTAAAGAGGAAAATTGGACTATTGTTGCAGGCTAGTACCATAGTTGTGTAGTTGTACGGTACTACTAAACAATGAACGACTGAAACATATTTATTTTAAGAGGTGATCATTGCACTCCGTCGGAGTATAAGCGTTCCTCCTGGTTAACGTGACTGTAGCGAATGATGATAAATATTATTATAATGTTACATGTCACGCTTATTCCCTCAATTTAGAAAGGTACTACAGTTTAACTACTACACATTTAGCGCAAAAACAACTGAGAGTCAAATTCAAATGATTTATTGCATGTCACATTACAAGTATTCAAAGATAAGAACTAGAAGAAGAAGCAGGCTCTCTCAAATTTTCCTCCATATCTAAAATTACAATCACAATTGATATGTTACTTACTTGTGTTCAAATTAAACCTGTTTACTCTCACGTTGATTGACGATTGTACCGGTCTCCCAGCTGAGCAGACCCTGGCCGGCATCCCGTCGCCGGCGCACTCGCTGTCGGTGTCCGCGCACTCGGCCACCTGGCTGGCGCTGTCCTGGCAGCCGCCGCAGTTCTCGCACCCGGACGAGAAGATCACCTACACGTGAGTAACACCTTCCTGCATTTCTTTAGGTTTCACTTGATCACTACTATTTTCATCTGGCATGTCCCCACGCTCTTCAAATATATTCTTAGTTATAGCCCAGCGAGCCGTGACACAAGCATTTTTTTTCTAATTCTTCATAATTATGAAAACAATTTTACCTATGAAATAATGCGTACTTATCCAGCCGTTATGCATTTCGCGTTACCATATAGTGATACTTTAAATTTGCCCGCATTTTTTGCGTCACCACCGTCTACTGGGCAGACTCTATTACATTAACATTATCGACATCTGGAGCAACTGTGTGTTAAATATATTGTAACATATCCTGCATTTCTTCAACATCATCCTTGTGTTAGGCATCTGTTTGCTTAATATCTTTAGTCATTTTTCTATCTAATGTTTTATCATTAAAGATGCAATGAATATCCGGGCTATCCGGCCACTATCCGAAAATGAGCTTAATAATACTCTCTTTTAATCTAATAAAACAGAGCCGTGTCAGATATCCGCGTTGGTTTAATTTAGAACACAAATGAATAAAATCTAGGAAGTGACTATGTAACTCAACTGCATTTTAAACTTTAGTTTTCCCGTGAAACTTAATAGTTCTTCTTCTTGTATATTAGTTTTCATTACCCAAGAAACTATAAAGTCTGCGATCTGCAGTTTTGCAGGAAAGTTTAACCATAAAAGCTAATAAGTTATTATCTCGTTTATAGTCTGACCGGCTTCTATTCTCCTGGGTAAAGGTTATCTTTGACGTGGTATCGTATTGTGAACGTTGCGATAGCTCGTGTTTACTTGACGCAATGGTTTTGCCGAGCCCTGCAGGAATGAGTTTACAGAATCCTCCATAGTCCCCCGCTAACGCGATCCCGAGGCGTTCATTAAATCAACTAGTTAATGTTATTAAACGAAATTCCGCGATGGCGGGGAATTTCTACGTGAACTTAGAGTTAAACAGTCTCAAATACTTATGATTAGATCCCGTAGGTAAATTACGTTCAGGGCCATAGTTAGTGATTTTAATAGAAATCGGACCCCATATTGTGTTAGTGGTACTGAATCAAATATGTCTGAGGAATCTACCTATGACTTTTAAAAACGGCCATTGTATATATCTCCAAGTTATATTTAATGTGTTTTAAAATACAGTAATAGAAATAATGTACAGACAGTGAAAGTTTATTTCAAACCACGATTTAGAAAAAGTTCAGCGGGCGGGAAATGTAACCGAGTTTAAACTTTTGACTGGCGCTTCGCAGCGAATGCTTAGCACTTGAATGTAACAATTCATTTTATTCATAAATACTTTAAAATACAAATATATGAAATAAAACGAAATTTACTTTAAAATTAACCTTATTAATAATTTTAAGTTTCGGAAATAATCCACGTTCTCATCTAAGGTAATTAAAAAAACCTTTATTCTCCTTATTACAAACTAAAACTATATTTTCTACTTTATTTTCTTTAAAAAAGTTACTGCTATAAATATGGAAATGGCTGGCCGGATTTAAATGAAATTTGGCATACAGATAGTCCATGTCCCGGATTAACTTATGGTTGTATCGGAAAATTCGATAATAAATAAAAGTTCCATGCAGAAAAAGTTGGGAGCAACCCATTAAAAAAATTACTCCGAACCGAAACGAATCTATTTCAATGGCAGTATCCAGTCTGCCCAGACATCCCAGAAACATTGGCCAAACCAAACTCCGCCGCTAATTTTAACTCGGAACTTGCCAGACCGGACCAAATAAACCGTCTGCGGGAGTTATATTTGGTTCATATTCAACAGTCTGACGGAGCCGCTCCAACTTGCTCTGCGACCGGGTTGTATTCTACTATGTAATTAAACTGTCACAAGAACGGTGTGTTCTCCGCGGCAGAGACATTGTATCTGATTTCATCACGAATTCGAGCCAAACTCGAACGTGTTAAAGTTGCACTTCAGTGGAACGTCGCGCTTTCATTTTTTACTGTTTTATAATTTCCAATATAACGCTCACTTTAAAAACTAAATTAACCTAATCCTTACTAATATTATAAATGTAAAAGTGATTGTTTGGTTATTTGCTCCGCCTTTAAGTTCAATTTGAAATTTAGTAGAACAGATATTTTATAGCGAGTATGCCAGAAAATCGAACATTGCGCGGACGGAATCGCTGCCAAATGCTAGTTATATAGGTATTAAATAAGTAGATAACTTATTATTTATACTTAATTATAAACTGCTGTTACAGAATTATACTATAGTAAAGGAATCTTCTAAAATCGTTTTGAACAAGTCAAATTTGAAGTTCTAAGCTAGAATAAATCATCACCGAATTCAAGCGCTCGGCACTTGGAACTTGGAACCAGTAAAAGCAAATTGATTAGCTGTTTCGATTCGAGTTAGTTTCGGCTCAAATCTCCAGACAGTATAACTACGCTTCGAAACTAATAATGTTCGGTTGTATCGCGAATAGTTTGAGTTTGGTAAATACTCCATTGGGCAATGGAAGCGAATTGTGGTTGTGTTTACTGTCATTTCCACAGCAAAAGTTTTAAGCTTAAGGATTTATTTTGTTGGCCGAGGTCGAACTAGCAGATTAAAGATTTTGATTCTTATTAACTTCTTAATAGCCTGCTAACTGCCCACAGGGAAGGCCGCCCGCGGGTAGATGGCTGGTAATTCTATTTTAGCTATGAGAAACATAAAAAGGGGTTGGGTAAAAGTGTTGTCGTTTGTTAAAGTCTTGTAGTTTTTAGATGAGCGGCCATTCGTAAAAGTGGTATACTATGAGTATGATCTAGATCTGTTCAAAATAAACATATTTTGTTTTATACATAAATAAATATCAGGGAAAATCTCACACAAATAGACCTAGTCCCAAATTGAACTGGTTGTAATATTAATAACCGGGCGTAGTACCAAAAACCCTCTCAAACATAAGTAAATCATACGCGGCCGGTGAAAAAAAAGGACAATTACAATTATACGTAGGTAATTATGCCCTTAGAACGCACGTTTTAAAAGTCCTTAAGACCATAGTTTTCGCTGTCTGCTTTTACCATGACGTGAGTTTACGGACTCATTATGTCCACCGTCACCCTTTTAGGTACTACTGAGGTCTACATAAGTATGGTCTGTCACACCATCAGTTACCTAAATAAATAAATATGCAGACGTTATTCCTCATTCTGGAAGCATAAGTTACCACAGCACTCTGTTAATGTTAAGTATAGTCGACCAAAAAACTCCTTCACCACTTTTGGACCTTACGGTGAAGTCAGACAAGTGTAATTTTTGAGTTGTGTCGCGTAATTTCTGCTACATATGGTTTCATACAAAACTCCTGTTTGGTTCACACGGCGACGCAAAATGAGTTGGACTTTAGTGTGGAGCAGAAATTACGCGACCGAAAATATGCGACACACAACTTAAAAAATTACGCTCGATTGGCTTCACCCTTGATCAGCTACAAAAATTGTAGGTACTGGTACAGCTAAAATTTAATAGAGTCGATAAGTGTTAAAGGATTTTCTCGGTTGACTATATCTTTACTAAAAAACCTACTATGGGTGGCTGAGGTTTGGATCGGATTCTAAGTCATCGATTTTCAAAATAAACAGAGGTTTTCAAACCGGCAAACCGATATAAAAAATTACAGACTTACAAAACGTGTTGTTCCCTAGGCTATACTACAAGACCCCTGGGCAGCCAGGCCAGGGCAACGTGACCTCGGTGGAGACCACGGTCCCAGGGCACACGCTGGAGAAGCTCACGCCCAACACGCAGTATGTGTGCTGGGTGAAGGCGCACGCCGCCGCCGGGGACTCCATACCCTCGGAGACGCTGCTGGCCTGGACCGACCCAGCTTACCCGGCGTATGTTGAGGTAACAACTAAATGTAACATATCTTAAATATTTTTTTGCGCGATCAAAACAGAAGTGCATGAGACGAGACGAGACGAGACGGGGCACGAGAACAAAAGTCACCGATACAGCCCTAAGAATTGCTGGAATTAAATCACAGTGGGTGAAGCACATCACTCGCAGAACAGATGACCGATGGGGTCGAACACTTTTCGAGTGGCATCCGCGTACCGGTAGACCGATGACGTGGCTAAGGTTGCTATGGATTCAAACGGCGCAGGACCGGTCCATGGGGGAGGCCTACTTACGTCCAGCAGTAAACGTCTTTCGGCTGAAGTGATGATGATGATGATACTCTTTGCAACACAAATAAACGGCATTTCAAGTCCTAAATTAAAGAAAATTATTTAAAATGATACTTGTAGTACCCTAAATAATGCGATGTTATTACATGCAGCCCCCGACGGTGAACCCGGTGAACCTGGTGGTAGAGGGCTCCAGCATGACCATCCTGTGTATCGCCATGGGTACCCCCACGCCCACAATCTCGCTCTACATATCTGGTAAGTCACATTTTTTATTTAAACTCATAGTCTGGTTACAGTAGCAACGAGCCGATTGAAATTATTTTTTAAGTTCTTCTTTCTCAGACGGAAGATCTAAGACATTAACATGAGCTCTAAAGTCCGCGACTAGGACCCGTCAAAAATCAGTAGCCACAAAGCTATAAAACTATAGGAGATTGCAATTCGCTAAGATCCTTGTTATTTTTTGATTAATATCTCTTTAACTTGCCGGTCATGTATTGGTTTGCCAATCAATGCATGTTGGTCACATTCCTGGCGTGTTCCGCAGGGCACCTGATCCGGCAGGTGGAGACGCGGCACATGGTGACGGTGATCCACAACGTGACGCGTGATATGGACCAGATCTCTTGCTACGCCGACAACGGCTACGGCACGCCCATGCAGGCCTCCCGCAAGATCAACATCTCTCGTGAGTGCTTCCAAACTGTCACCTGTCCATGTTTTCCCAAGCCCGTGTATCAACGACTTACGGAATATTACCGAAATCTACTGAGATCACCCTCTTCCTACACAAAAAACATGTACAAAACTTTCTACCTACTCCTTAGTCGTTCTCTAAATTTTTGAGAAAAACGTATCGTAATGTTTTCATACCGAAATCTGTGTTCTTAATCAAGTAACAAACTTTGGATTCCTCTTCACAAACTTCCCTATACATATGTAGCCTAATGAAATGATTCGTGTATTTGCCCACCGTGCCTTTCACTATAAGGGCCGCCTCGCACAGTGAAACAGTGGAACCAACTCCCCGTTAAACAACAAATGACAACTCAAAAAATAATATTCCATATTTTGCTCTCGGGTTTCGGTATACGAGTAAAACAACATGTAGCCTCGGGGGCCACTTACCATCAGATTACGCCTATACCCGTTCGTCTTCTTCGAATATAAAAGTAAACAAAGACTATATGGAACTAACTACTAATGTCTCCCACCAGACGTGCCGACGATCCAAGCGTCAGGAATCACGATGGCGGCGGCGGGCGACTCGGTGATGCTGGAGTGCCGCGTGGAGGCGCTGCCCAAGCCGACCGCGGCCTTCTGGCGCGACCCCGCCGGCCGCACACCCGTCATCGACGGACCCAACTACTCCATACAGCTGCTCGATGACCCGGAGGTGACAATTTTTTTACATAACATACATATTTTTGAACATAATTCATACACGCATACGCACAATAAACCTTTTTTGTCTCCGTACAACAATAGTAGATTGTTCAACAAGGGACTAAAACAAGCCATAATGACACGAGATGTTTAGCCACGCGAGCGAGCCAGCGAGCGAGAGTGGCTATAGTTCGAGTGTCATTATGGTTGTTTAGTCTCGCGTTAAACACTCTACTTTTCACTTTGAATGCGAGGAAAAAAAACAACGTTCAGTGCCGGATTAGCCTAGCAAGAGTAGCAAATGCTACGGGCCCCGCGCATCCACGTCTAAACTCTAAAATGCTAGTACTTACATCGGTATGCGTATGCGTGTACTCATATTATTATGCATCAGGGTTGACGATAAGATGAATAATCCAGTCGATATTCTCCACCAGAATAACCTAAAACAAACACCCACGCAAAATAGGTGCATATCTAAGTCGCTCAGTTGCGGAATAAGCCCGCCACAACCTGTAACCTAAAACAAACCCATGGGGTCTCTTTATAGAATTTGCTACGGACCCCGTGCTTGCTCAATCCAGCACTGACGAAGTTCTATAAACATTTATAAAATTGATTATAAGAAAGTTTCTTACAAATTTGTTCCGCGGTTTTTTTCTTTTCTTTTGTATTTTTTTTGTGAAGTGCCGCTTTAAATGCTTGCATATTTAGCCAACAGGTTCAAACTTGAAAACTATTTTAAAACTAATTGGACCAAGCATAATAAAATGAATTCATCCTTAATATAATTAAATATGTTTATATTCGTAATCATTAATCGTGTTTCACGAAATTAAATCGTTTTTATTTTATATTTTTTCACAGTTGTCATTTCGAGGTTATTTCCACGAGCTAAAAATTGTCTACACCACAGAATAAAAACTAGAGGCATAGAAACCGTACTAAATAGACAGAAAATATAATATAAAATATAATTTAATATTATTGTATCATGTTGTTTGTTTTTAATAAATAAATAATAATAATAATAATAATAAATACATAATGGTTGACTTCTTTTTACTTATGGTTTTCATAGTGAGTTGGAAAGAGATCGTCACAAGGCGTGATTTGGACCTTTAAGCACCAGTGTGGAAAGTAACGCCAAAGAAGACCGGTCGTTGATTTGTCGTTTCTTCACCTTCTGATCATGACAGATTAAAGAAGAAAAGACACCTAGGTTTTGTTTCTTTTCCTCTTATCAAAATGTAATCTATAAAGTAGAGACAAGTAGCTAGTGCAACGTTCATCTTATTGCACGGCTTCTATGCCTTTAGTCTTTATTCTGTGGTCTATACAAAAAGACTGAAATTAGCAATAAATCCTCCATTCACAAACACCGTGATTGGATGTTTAGGGGATTCCAAAGTAAATTAAAACAATTTTAATTTAATCCCTAGAGATTAAAAAAGGAACTTTAGTCCCGATGTGCAGAGACTAAAGTAACATTTTAAGAGCATGAAAAGTGAAAACGATTTTTTTTGCTGTTGTTTTGTCTTAATAACGGTAATACATAGGTACATACGTCAAATTTGGTGTGAGTAGTTTAGTGTTAAGTAAACTTCATCAATAAAAAACCGGCCAAGTCTGAGCCGGGCGGTACGGAACTCTCGGTGCGCGAATCCGACTCGCGTTTAACTGTAATGTCGATTACAAATTTCACAATTCAATTTCTGTTTCAAATCATGTCGGGTTACAACGCTGTTGGCTTAAACTTAACAAGTTAACGTTCTAAATACTTCTGACGCTATCTAAATGCAAATCCTTCGATTATGGCCGCCATATTTATTTGATCTTATGCTAATCTCCTAACCTCATCCCTATTCATGGCCCCGTGTAAGCCTTGCGCTAATATTCCTAAGTTGGTGGTAATGAGTGAGCGGTTTTGAAGATCAAAAGAACAGGCGGCCGCCTTAATAAGGTCAACAAAGAGCCGTCAGAAGAATTAATAGAATTATCGTAAATGGTGTTAAACGAAACTTGAGACGAGAAAATGTCAGGTAATAAGTATAAAAGTGTTTGTACTTTCTGATAATAATCAGAAAATTTGAACCTTGCGGCTTTGGTTTTTAAAACATAACATGAGGTAGCAAACTGCGTGCTATCAAGCACATCTTTTTTACTCTTCTTTCGTAGATTGCATTAAGCTTTAATATAACTTACTCCCGACGATATTCTATATAAAAATATATAAGTAGACTGAATTACTTAGGAAATACGCCCCTTAAAAATGGATATAGTAGGTATTTTATCCGTAGGTAAGTGTGTTTTACATTACACCCGACAACCGGTTAAGCAAAATGTATGAAGAATGCCGTCGTAGTCGTTCCGTCGGTCAATGGAAATACGTGCCATATGTCTAAATATCATATACTTTTGCTTTCTCAGCAAAGAGTAAGCAGGGGGTTACCATGACATACTAAAGCATTTCAGCTTAGTTTAAGAGAAAGGTACAGAGATGTGTTACTGTTGTAGCTATAGCCCTTTCTCTCAACCTAAACTGAACTGCTAGTATGTCATGGTAACCCCCCTGATTAGACTTGTCAGTCAACTAGCACACCGTGAGCCTCACACGATACGAGTATAACTTATGCTTGACGATAAGCTGGCCTAGTTCGTACTGACACTAGTGACCCTGCCTACAAAGCTAGCGGTCCTGGGTTCAAATCCCGGTAAGGGCAGATATTTGTGTGATGAACGCGAATATATTTGTTCCTGAGTCATTGATGGTTTTATGTATATATTTCTCTGTATAAGTACTTATATCGTTGTCTAGTACCCATAGTACAACCTAGAGCTTAATGTGCGACTAGGTCAATTATGCGACATTGTCCCCTGATATTTATTTACGTGTCGAGCAGGAACCGAACAAGTACACGATGCGGCTGGTCATCAAGAAGATCTCGGAGTTCGACGAGGGCGACTACTACTGCCACGCCGAGAACGCGTTCGGCAAGACGCTGCGGCCCGTCTCCGTGCGCCTGCGCCCCGCCAACGCGCACCACAACGTCACCGAGTGCTGCACGCAGGTACAGTGCGATGCCTCTTAGAAGGTACTTCGGGTTCGTACTTGTCTCTCACTCGCTCTTATACGCTCATACTAAGAGCGAATGAGAGAGAAGTAAAAATCCATAGCACCTTCTAAATGCTCAAAGACTGTAGGCTCAACCCAATCATGTCAAACCAAGCCGCTTCCCGCTGATTTTCCCTCTGTATGTACGCTTAGATCTTTCAAGCTACGCTTTGAACTTTAATGCGGTTTCCCCAATAGATAGAGTGATCCTAGAGGAAGGTTTTCATGTATCAATTTGGTTTATGTGCGGGTGTTACAAAAAAACTCACATAAGCTGGAGCAAAGCGAGGGCGGGTGGCTAGTTTCGAAGAAAACTATGAAATACATAAGACCCCCGAGATAACGGCCTGCTCTACTTTCAGAGCTGTGAGCTGCTTTGTGTGCTGTGTGTCTGTGTATCTATACTTATGATAGATATGTCTGACTGTAGCATCATATCTTCCGGTTTTTATAAGAAAGCTAATTTAACAGGATGGTTCACAGCTTAGGTTTGATGAAAATCGGAAGAGATACCAGCTCGGAAAGTAGGTGTCGCCATTATATACGGGGTTTTTAATCTACCTATAGTTACTTTTCGCTTTTAAAAATCTTTGACTTGTTCCAAGAAGCCCTAACTGTACCTGCTCACCTCGTTCCGTCCTGGTGCAGATGAACGTGTCGTCGGCGTGCGTGGACGCGTGCAGCTTCCACCTGGACATGGACAGCGTCATGGACCGCCCCGAGTGCGTCGACGACTTCGACAAGCTCATGAAGTGCGCCGCCGACGGCTCAGGTAACGACGCCTGTCTCCTTTCACTTGGATAGCGTCATAGTTTTTAGAGTTGCAAGAACTATAAAAAATAATTTTGGGTTATTTTTTAAATGAATATTTCCGAATAAAAGCCAATTTAAAATTTAAAAAAGGTGGCTTTTGTATGCTACAAAAAAAAACAATCTAACACAAATTGACCTAGTCCCAAACTAAGCTCTAGGCTTGTTGGTAGGTACTATGGGTACTTGAAAAGACAACGATATAAATACTCATATAGAGAAATAAGTAACTAAATACATAGAAAACATCCATGACTCAGAAACAAATACTCGTACTCATCACACAAATATTTTCCCATACCGGAAAGCAAACCCGGGACCGCCGGGAAAAGTAGAATTTTATCAGAAAATGCATTGTACCTAATTGGTGTTGTTTCAGACCACCGCAGCTGCTGCGCGTCGTGGGGCGTGCCGCGCAACTGCCTGGAGCTGTGCCGCGGCGGCACGGTGGCGCGCTCCTGCGCCATGCAGCACGCGCGCCGCGCGCTCGCCTGCTTCCGCGCCGCCGGCGCCAAGCTGCCCGGCCCGCCGCGCGCGCTCAAGGCGCACGTGGCGCCCACCAAGCAAGCCGTGCTGCTCAGGTCAGTCTAGATCACTCTACAACCGTCTACCAACCACTCCACTAGGTACAAGGTGTGCTGCTCAAGTCAGTCTAGAAGGTTCTGGAAGATGAGAACTCTACCAGTTTTCTACTTATGTTGCTTTGAACATGGTTGAATTTAGTCTCGCTCCTAGAAAAGTTTTGCATTTGCGGTAACACGGGGTCAGCAAGGGTGTCTGATCCGCATAGCAAATCAAGACCTGCAGGCTAAATGTTCTGTAGTCCATTAAGTCAAACAAATTACCTTAAGCCTTCGTAATTTTATTTCAATAGTCTAACTGCCGTACTGAGAGACGTCAATAAATTTAATGCTTGTTTAGTGACGTGTTGTAGCAAAGAAAGTGACAGCAGCAACTTTAACCAAGCATTAAATTAAATTGACGTCCCTGAGTACGGCAGGTAAACCATGTTAACACAATCTCATCGCACTGACTCAATTCAACCCACATTAACACCCTGAACCCGTGAACCGCCAGCTGGGACCCGCCGACCAAGAACCCGGCGACGGTGTTCCTGTACCGCGTGTTCTGGCGCGCGTACGGCGCCAAGGTGCCGGAGAAGCTGGACACCAGCGAGACCAGCGTCGTGCTCACCGGCCTGCAGGACGACGTGCGCTACGAGTGCGTCGTCAAGGCCGCCAACGAGGCTGGTGAGTCCACCTAACACCACATCGAAGTATCGTCGGATAACTTTTTAAAAAACGGGAACGCTTTTAATTTTCGTTTTTTTTTTTCTAATTTTTTTTGTTTATTTTATGCTGGAGCAATTTTATATTAAATGCATAATTCAAATGCTATATACGAAGGTCAGGTTAGGTTTGATTTCTAAGTGATATCAAAAATTAAGTCTTCTATCAAAACATTGCATTCGAAATTATAAAAATGCGAAATTTCATTCATTTAGAATTGTGACTCCTCGGAATTATATAGTGTACCCTAAAAAAACATTATGTGTAAGTTATTATACCTAATTGTTTAGATTTTAATGACTGGGAATGAACTATTAAGCACTAAAAGTGTTATTTTTGCTAGAGTTTCATGTTCTCAGCTGCTACTGACAATCATTTCGTAAATTTCACCAGAACTAAACTTTATCTGGATAAGTACTCGTAATTAACTAATTGTAAACAAACAAAATCCTGTAACTTATTATGGCAGCTAGTCAATCAAAACAAATACCTAATACCTAGTCTGTTTTGATTGACCAGCTACACAACCACAGACCGGTGTTGAACACACCGATAAAATTTGCACTAACTACCAATTTTAATTAACGGTCGGTCAATATATTTTTTATCGGTGACCTGTGTCTATCAATCAGCATACTAAACTAAGTCACGTGGTTTTTATTGTTTACATTCTGTTACTACCTGCGAGGTATAATCCATTCACTTACGACTATAGCCTGTGTCAATTGAAATTGCCAAAGATGTAAACAAATTAGTACTTTTTGACGCATAACCTCAAATATTAATCAAGCGTGTTTTTATTTGAAATAACTTATAACTATTTTATAGTTATTTAATCGTAAACTTAATGTCAGAGTAAAGTTCAACCACCTTACTAATAAACGTTGAGTAACGGTGGTATAGCTATACAATTTTTGTCCTTATCTGTCATTGTGACATTTGAATTTGAAAGATAAGGACAAAACATTGTATAGCTATACCACCGTTACTCAACGTTTATTAGTAAGGGGGATAGTGTATAAATCATTGCTAAGACATCACTTGATCTTTAAAAACACGTGATAATCGAGTAATAATAATGGTAAATGTTTAGTTGTGTTTACATTTTTGCCAATTTCAATTGGCACAGACAATATGTATTAAATTGTAGGTCCAAAAAAAAACATTCTTTTATTTTAAGACAATACTTTTTTAGAAAAAACAATAATTAGTAATGAGGGCGACGCTCGGCGTAGTCATTGTATTTAATTGTACTGCACTCCATAATTGTGAGCGGTGTAATATCGTGTAGTTGTGTGGTAAGCAATGGGTCGTGTTGTCGCAGGCACGTCGTCGCTGAGCCAGCCCATCATGTTCACGACGGCGGGGCAGGAGCCGGGCGCGGCGGCGGCGCCGGGCGCGGCGGGCGGCGCGGCGCCGGCGGTGGGCGGCGCGCTGGCCGCGCTGCTCGGCGTCGCGCTGCTGGCCGCCGCCGCGCTCTACTACCGCCATAGGAAGGTGCGCCCCTGTTTCAACTCCTCACCTATTACTAGCCGAAACCCGTGATTCCGTTCAGTGTTTTAGCGACCGCCTCGAACATCCCCTCCGTGGCAGAAGCAGGTGGCCGTCAGCGAGCTTCGACTACTTATGACGATCCCCACCGGGTCGATATTAAAGGTGGTCGCTGTAAAACACTGGATTCCGTTCACGCAAAGCTTGTAAATTGCTATTCTTCTGAGAACTAGGGGTGTTATTATGACATGGCTATGCAGTTCATTTCACGGCGAACGTAAAGGACAGAGCTATAGCAATTATATAGCTCTGTCCTTTTCTCTCAGCGTAAGCTGAATTGCATAGCTATGTCATAATAACCCCCTGATGCACTTTTCATTTAATATTAGCGCAAAACGCAAGGTCAAAACAAAAGGAAGACGAAAAAATACATACTTAACTGATACTTAACTGCTCTTTTTTTAACTAAATATATTGTGACTCCCTATATAATTTGATAGTGACTTTCTGCATCTCTAAGCAATTTTCTAAGTGATGAAATTTTTCTTGATTTCTGGCATATTATTGTAAATGTTTAAAGTAAGTACTAAGAATTTTATTAATTTTTAAATTTCAGAATCTTAGGCTTAAGGCGCAAGGAGGAGTAGCATTTGAGAACCCGAGTTACCTCCGGGAACCGAACCCCGACACCGTCATCAACGTAAGTAGCAGAACCTTACTCTCTTAATTTAGCCACTTCTTGTCCTCAGCCCCTCTTGAGAACGCAGGGCCGTGTAATAAACTGAACGTGGCTTAAGACGAGTCCCTATACCATTAATCTGATTACTCATCATCATCATCATCATCAGCCGCAAGACGTCCACTGCTGGACAAAGGCCTTCCCCAAGGTTTTCCACAACGATCGGTCCTCTGCTGCTGTCATCCAGCGGTTTCCCGCGACCTTTATCAGATCGTCTGAATCTTATTAATGTATGTTTATATTTAATGAATGTATTGCTTGTTCATGTGCATTCTCCCCGTCCTTACTTATGGAGCCCAAACCTGGTCTTTGACTGACGCGCAATGGTCCAAATGGAACTGGAGGGAAGCTCAAGATCGGATAGAGTAGAAGAGGGGGAGAGAGGCCTTTGTCCAACAGTGGGACATTATGGGCTCATAATAATAATAATAATAATTGTTTGTTGTATACCAGGGTGCAGTCCCGAATGGCGCGGGCCCGGGTACTGGCGGCGGCGGCGGCGGCGCGGCGCCGAACGGCGTGCACGGCGTGTCGGTGAGCGCGGCGTGGCGCCAGGAGATGCTCAACACCCCCGCCGCCGCCGCGCCGCGCGAGGTCGACCCCACGCTCTACGAGGAGCTCAAGTTAGGTGAGCCCGCCGATATAAGCGATACCATGCATCATAACATCTCTATTGTGGATGAAATGTAGGTAGTACATAATGCAGTTATCTCATGCCTAGACCGATCCAAAACACCGCCATGTATGTTCAGCGATTTTCATTGGCTGTCTTAATACCTGCATTAAAATCGTTTACGTAACACCTGGCCGTAATGTGAGTTTTATCGCACGCTGCGCGCACGGTAAAACTCGCATTGTGGCCAAGTGAAGACGTAAAATTGTGTACCTACTCATCACGGGCAGTAAAAAAGAAAGCCCTCTATCGCATATTTACAACCCTCGCCTACGGCTCGGGTCTCAAATACCTGCGATTTCGGGCTTTCTTTCTTTTACAGCCCTTGTTAAGTAATGTACTATAATAGCTTCACAGCCGTTACTATGGATCGGTAATAGAAACAATCGATTTACCCACTTTATTAATTATTTTTCGAAGTAGAATACTTTATTTTGAAGCATTTATCATCGTAAATATAAACCTAATATTCAATTTTACTATATAAAAATACAAAAATACTGTGACGACTACCAATATTTTGAATAAGTATGATCAATTTCAAAATTGCCTTAAGAGGGTCGTTGATAGCTGCATTTACCTTATAGGCATAATGCTAAGCATTACTGGAATAACAGCACACTCATCATCTATCCGGTAAGATCACAAACATGTGAGAAATGTTATGTTTCGTTGTGGAGGGCCGAAATGTGTATACTAATCTGCACGGAGGCAATAAAAAGTGCGAGCACAGCGGAGCATATTGCGCGTCTCTCGCTCTGGTGGGTCTTATGACCTCCGTTAGTGATGAACCACGTGCTTATCGATATGTTGCGGGCAAATGTTGACAAAATAAAAATGAAATTGATTTTGATAGATTGACAGATGGTTCTGTTTGTACCTCCAGGTCAGGACGGCGCGGGCTTCAAGCGGCTGAAGCCATAGCAGGCGGCCCTCGCGCCCCCGCGGCCCGCGCGCGCCCCGCGCTCGCCGCGCCTCACCGCGCGCGTGGCGCCGCGCTACTAGCACACATACAGACACCCGAACAAGCGAGCTCGGCGCCCGACTACACTCGACATCGTCTGGAACCTAGACGAGATGCATAACGATAACGTTAGCGATTTTCGAAAGCCAAAATGTACGGGATTGACATAAGCGCTCGCCGCGACCGCCGGCAGCTGACGTCAATCCTATACATTTTCGATAACGATAACGTTCCCGCAATGCATCTCGTCTTGGGCCACTGTTTCTATAGTGTTCGGTTTGAATATTCCTTTGCTAAGATTACAAAGGAAAGATATATATGTACAAAGTTGTAAAGGAACTTACCGTTTACGATTTGGCTCAGACGATGTTGAATAATTAGCGTTGAGATAGTAAACTGCCCTTAAAAGAGCGCATTTGTTATAGAACTGTTGAAAATGAAATCTGCAAAGGATTCGATGTTGTTTTGACTTACGACGGCGGAGTCGCGTCTCGTTCGGCATGGATATAGCTTCGCAAAAAAGAGTTTGGCGTGGCAGGTTAAACCGCAATAATCCAGAGTGGTCAATATTGGATAAGGTAAATACGCTCCATGAAGCGCCCTTATTTTTTCCAAACTCTTTTTTACGGAGTTATAAGGTTCCTCGAGGACATGTTTTTACCATAAGTAAGTTTTACAACTGATAATAATCGTAAAAATTACGCATAAGGAAAAACTGTCGTTTGTATGAAAACTAGTGCTAAACTTATCCATATCTTCGTATGTATGTATTGTGGTACATTGTGGATGGCAGTATTGGCCTCTCGTTCACACATAAACTAACAACCGTACTTTCCTTAGATTTACGTTACGATATTCACCAAATATTAATATTTAGGAGGTTGTGAACCTACACTTATTGAACAGCGAGCGATTTAACCGTGTTCTTCCAAAATCAAAATGGACCTTTTGGCAACAGGCGGTTACATTGTTCATATCATTTTTATTATACGAATGAAATGATAGCAATACTGAGAACGGCGTAAACGCCAGCCGCTAATAAGTCCAGTTTTGATTGGACGGCCACACATACTTACAGGTTTAACTTAGAATCTCAATAATTATAAACATAATATTGAAGCGGATTGTATATATCTATATATAGAGAGAGACACGAATTATATGTACAGTAGTATTTTAATATATGGAGTCGGAATGAACCCTAAACAATGTTACCAGGGGAGTGTAGATATATAATTATTAAATAATGATAAGTTCGTCATATTTGCAGTATACTTGATGTGATTTGAACCAAAAAGCAAGTAAACTGATGACAATTATTGTAAATAATCTAAATACAGTTTGTGGAGACTACATTTACGAATTTAGTGAAAAGTGTGTGGCCACACCAGTCGATCAAGCGTCGATCAATGGCAGTGCTAATCCGTTGACCTCGCTTGTCGGTCTATTGGTGGGGTAACACCCCGAGGTGGTTTTAGTGAACCACTGCGTTAGACCACGTAGCTTCAGCGTTGGAGTCATATAGCATAGAAAATATTAGATCATTCTATTAAAAATGTGCCTTCAAACAATTTATAAAGTAGTATAATTATAGAATAATGATCATAGTGCTGACCAGAGTCAACGACGTCTGAGATCGATAATGTGGATGCAAGAGACAGATAACACCCAAGAGTTAATTTTATTATATCGTATCGTTCGTGTCATTGACACCTTCCGAAGTCGATAAATATTCGACCATAATCGATAAATATTTAGTTACAGGGTGTAAATCGAACATTAACGCGTGCTCGTTAGTTGCGGGGATCCATTGCACACTCCTCGAACGGAACGGTCGACTCAGTCCAGCATTACGGTCAAAACTTAGAGCTAGGACGTTATCGGCCTCTGTTTTTTGTACCTTAAACTGTTGTAAATAAAATCGTTTTTAAATGATTCAGTTGAAAATGTTTTATACAAAATTACCACATGTGTAATCATGCAATGCTATTAGTTTTTTCAATAAAATTACATATCTACATTTCTAACTGTCAATACCTACCTGCATTTGGCCTGGGAAGTTAATTAAAAAAATCAAATAAAGATTAGTGGGTTGTAAAATGACAAGGAAAGTCGAAAACACTTCCATGAAACCATCTTCATGTTATGAAAATATAAAAACGACATTTTTACATTAAAAAAAAATGGCATTGGTTTATTCAAATTTAATTATCTTAATTTTGACCAGCTTTGCTTATTGGAATTGGAAACTCGCTGACTTATAGATTTTTCTATGAACATAATAAAAAAAACTATGTCATCGATGTCAATAGTATTATCGACGCTAGCATTGTACGGCACTACGTCTGTCAGTAACGCCCGCAAGAGTGACAGAGATAGATTGGTACATATAATAACGGTTAATGCACCCTGATCCTACTGCAGCGACTTTTTATTCTGATGTTTGTCTAATTCTATCAATTTATTTATTGTTTGTGAAGCATATTATTTTAGCAGATTGTTAACACATGGATATAAGTATTTTACATTCACACTATCAACGAGCAGATAATTATACTGTTCTTTTTACAGAGGTTTTTCTATCAGTCTAACTGAAACATACACTTAAGTCGCATATGTCATGTCATTAAGCTACGTCTAAAACACATTTTGAATTGTCTTATCAACAAATCTAATTACCCCCTGTAAAAATGTCACCGACATTAAATTTTAATAGAAATAAACAGCAATAACATACTTTGCTAATAAGAACTGCAAACAAAAGCGATCATCGGCGAACGTTGCAGTAAACCTCGACTCGACGAACAGGTGGCGTGAGGGTGGTCAGGTATAGAGATGTGATTTACTTAGAACAACTTATTCTACTAATTAAATAATTTTAGTTAAAGACGGATGTGACTAGATTTGTAAATATATAAATAAAAAAGCCAAATATAAAATCAACGTTTTTTTTTTCTCGCTCTCTCCCTAAGAACGCCACTGAACTCCACAGTCGGCCGGCAAGTCACGTCAAAGGATGGTCGCGGTCGTGCTGCGGACGCCTTTATTGTAGCTGCGACGTCATACCTACATCCTGCGTCGGCATATAAGGTCCAGCCGAGTGCTTATATAAGCACGTAGTGTAGTTAGTACAAGCGACTGTACAAATGTATACAATTACAGGCAAATGGACGACCGTATATACGTCAATATAAACTCAAAAAATAACAGGCCGCCAACGAGAGATTTTTTTTAATGACAAAGGATTTATAAAATACTGGGTGAAATTTAAGTCGTGGATCAAATAATCACCTCTGTGTTCTACCCACGAATATGAACAACATTCACTACGGGACCAACTCCGAAATCACGAAAAAAAATCAGCTGCTTCATATATTTTGGTCGAGTATTTAATATTGAAGTATTCTATGATACAGCTGTTTTTTTTTCGTGATTTCACAGTTGGTCCCATAGTGGAAGTTGTTCATATTCGTGGGTAGAACACAGAGGTGATGATTCGATCCACGACTTAAATTTCACCCTGTAGTTATGTTATTACAGTTTCATCAACCAAAGCTGATAGTAACACATCAAGTTCTTTAGTGATTCTACTAACATCTTAGTTGATGTATCCAACATCTTGTTAGACTCGTATGGAGTCAAGACGCTTAAGCACAACAACAACAATCTTGTAAGAAGATTTATTTTTACTAGCGCGCCATCTATCACCGCTTGCACTTGACTTCCGCGTCCGATTGCTGTTTTTAATCAATCAGGCTAGCTTTATTGCGGTTAATTTCGAAACACTTTTGTCCTGTGGATTGTTATAAAACTTAACCTAACCTACAGGTCTGTAGTTATAATCTCTCTAAACATTTTTAAAAATTAATGGGAACAGCCGGCAAAAGTTTTTCGAAACATCGATAGGTTAACCAGGGGACAATCTTACAAAATTGACCAAGTGCCAAACTAACATTCAGGCTTGTGCCTACGAAAGTAACACTGATATACATACATGGTTAAATAAATAAGTAGGAACAAACGTACACGCTCATCACGTCATCACAAATATTTGGCCCTATCGGGGATCGTACTCGGAGCCGCTGACGCCGAACCGAACCTAGAGGCAGAGCCACTACCGAGTAAGCTAACCGCGCCGCCGCCGGCCGGAGCGGAGCGGAGCCCACACGACCCGCCCTCACTACCGAAACGTTCCAAGTCCCCTCTCATTACCAACGCTCCATTTAATCACAATTTCCCTAACAACAGCACAATTCCGTAAAATTATCTGGCACTTAGTTTAATCTCAAATGTTTATCGCCTCGACCATAAAAGAAAATTCTGTGAAGCATCTGTCGGAGGGCCGCGGACGCCGCGGCGCGGGAATTACAGATTACGTTTTAGACGGTAATTTCGGAAATTACCGGTCCGGGTAATATTAAGCGTCCGGAATTAATAACGGGAAGACCCAAGTACGGCCAGCAGCGGGAGGGTTACGTGAATTGAGAGAGGATTTTTATCGCTTGAAATATTTTACAATTGAAAGTTGTTAAAAGAAAACAGGGAACAAATCTCACGCACGGTGGGCAAGTCTCAAAATAAACATACTAGATGTATAATGAAATACTTGAATGCATAGAAAACATCCGACACTCAGACACCAATACTTGCGCTCAATACAGAAATAAATATTTGCTCATACCGGTATTTGAACCCGGGACCGCGAGCTTCGTAGGCACTAGGCAGGGTCACCACCTACTAGGCTAACTACGTCGCCAAATATTGTACCTACTAACAAATTATAACGATAGTCATAGTAATATCATTTATTGCATGATGTTTTTAGAAATGGTCTTACAATATTTCATGTCCAACGTAAACCCTGTTAGGGCACTACTACATTTAATTCATACATATAATATTAAGGTACCTACCTACTTAATAACTAAATTACATTACATTAAATTACATAATTACTTAACTTATTAAAAGTGTAAAAACTGTTTTTGTCAAAAATTATCACCATTTCCACTTTTACTGCCAAGAGCTCTGATACAAAATGGACTCGCCTAGTGTGTTGGTGGCAGTTAAAGCGACCACAATGAGTTAACATATATTATATAGCAAAATCAGTTTATCCTGGCGTTTGCGTAAGTTTGTGAGCACATACAAATAGATAACAAGCGTACTGAGGCGTTTGGGGTAAGGACATTTGGTTTTGAGTCATTGCAAGTTGTAAGGCTACTCCCAAACACCGCAAACTTCGAGAAAGTAGTACACAAATACAAGAATGTAAACTTTAAATACAAGTAAGTACACAGTACTTGGAAACCATAAATCCTTTTGCCAACCGTACTCTGCTCCAAATTTAATATCGCAAATGTTGGTAAAAAGAACGAGCGAAGCGAGCACGCCGCTCTGTCAAAGCGAAGTCACATTTGTACAGCTTTAAAAACATTTAGTTCCTCTGAGGAGGTCCTCGAGGCGGGGGACAGAATTGCTTCTCGGGACCGGAGGAGCCTTTAAAATAGGTGAAACGTAGCGAACATTGCAAGTTAAGAGGAACATGTTTTAGATTTCCTTTTGGCAGTAATTTGGGCTACTCCTAGAAAATACATTGGAACATAGAACCTCCTCCGATCAAAAATCTTGAAGTTTTAAGAAATTAAATTTTATAAAAGTAATAACCCATTTTAATAACTTTAATATACGCATCGTAGTCGCGGGCAAACTCTAGTACCTATACTATCGTAGAAGGTGGGAGAGCGTCCCGCTGGAAATAGAACCTTCGATAGCGCGTCACGGCGGAGAACGTTCTTTGATCTTACACATATCATTACAGCGATTAATTAAGTAATTAATAAATTAATGAAGAGTTGCGGCGAGCGCGGGCCGCATGCCCCGACTTAATTACTGCCCATCAGTATTAATATAATTACGAGTTGAACCCGATTGGGTACCGACTCGTAACCAACTTTATTATGCACGACTGATAATTTTACTGAAATAATACATGTGCAAATCAATCTATTATTGATGAATTGGTTCTAGCTAATAATATTAATTTAGACTTTAACGGGAACACCCTAAAATCTCGAATTATTTAATTCCGAATTTGAAAAAACAGAATTTCATAATTCCGAATTTTTACAATACCGAAAAAATATAACCGGATATCAAAATCTAGAATTTTATATTACCGAATATTAAAATCACGAAAACGTTTTTCCGAATATTATATTTACGAATGTTGACAATTCCGAATTTTCTTTGTACGAAAATTATAATTCCGAAAATTCACAAACCAGATCGATAATGAAAATTTTGGAACTTGAATTTGAATTGAAGTCTTCTACTTGAAACAAAAATAAGGTGTGATGACGAGCACATAACTAAACTAGGTCATCTTACCTTGATAGGTAAGGTTAGGTTAGAGTTGCATCAAGGCGCGAAGCGCCTCAGCTACGAGGTTTAGGAGCTCCGCGTAGCGGAGCTCCGTCGACTTTGTCGGACATTTCTTACAGTTTTTGAGCATTAAGCATGTTAAACATTACACAATATTTTATCAGGCGCTTATTTGAAATAAAAAATCTTAGAGAATTCGGGGTGCTACAATTTCGGAATAATGAATATTCGGAATTCGGAATAGGAATAATCGGAATTGTAATATTCGGAAAAATATTTTTCGGGATTTTAATAATTCGGAAATGTAAACATTCGGAATTTGAAAAAATCGGGATTCTGATACGTCGTGAAACTAAAATTCGGAATAGTGATGATTCGGAATTCTGAAATTCGTGCTTATCAAATTCGGAAAAAAATATTTCGAGATTATGTAGTGTACCCAGACTTTAACATGTTCACTGCGGGTTCAGGCAAAACCGCCTCAAACTCGACTTTACGCTGCGCTGGTGCGGGGCTAAAAGATCGTGTTCTCCCTCTCGTGCGGGAGCTGTCGCCGCCGTTTACTTACAAGGCGTATGAAAAAGCCAAATATACATTTCTTTATATTTTTCAAACCCGAAATCTTTGGTACGGAATAAAATATTGAGGTCTAAATAAACCTCGACGCACTGGGTTTTTTTTTTCACACAGGTTGAGGTTTATTTTAGTCTCAAGAAAATTACCTCAAAGCCGAACTGAGCGGGACGCGACGGACGCGGGCGACGCGGGAGTCGAACGCTTGACTTTAGTGCGGCCATAGTTGTCGTGTCGTGTTTTACGTAAATCTTGACCATCGATAGTGTTCGGTAGTTAGTGTATAAAAATTTGAACAATTATTAGGTTTTAAAATAAAGAAATAAATATATTTTACTATGGTTATAGGCGACGATCAACAAACGTATGTACAGATAAATAAATAGTTACATAGATAAACCACCATAACCCAGGAACAAATATTAGTGATAACACACAATTAAATGCCCTTACCGGGACTCAAACTCTAAATAATAAATATAATACACCTGATGCGTTATATTGACTAAAAACTGTTTCTGAGATATAATTGTACCAAAGATGCTCGTTGAGGTGATGATTTTTTTATCGATAATTTAGCGATAAGTGCCACTCCCTGCACTGGTCTCAGATAAAATTTAGTGCTTTTTGAGGCCTAAAATACCTCAAAAATTCTTTAAGTATTTTTTCTTTAACCAGAGGTCAGAACCAAGGGCGAAGGTAATTATATTTTAAACATTTACTGACAAATGAAAACCACATGAAAAAAAACACCTAACCTAACCTAATGTTGGCAAATATTTATGAAGCATCTAAGGAAGTACTGAAATTTGAGGTCGATAAGGCCTCACCCGCACTGTAAAAGAGCTTAGATTTGGGCTGATTCGATCTCAACCGCACCAGGTAAAAGTTCTTCTAGATTTGTCCCGCAGTGAACGTGTTAATGAAATGAAGAATAATTTGATTTGAGGCGACTAAGGGTATAAAAGCTTATAGTATTGTTAGGCGATGGGCTTGCAACCTGTCACTAGTACCTACACGGTAAACATCTTAGGGCCTGTTGTTTGATCAGAAGTTAAACTAACTAATCGTTAAAAACCGTAACTAATGGTTAAATCTCAATAAAATGTGTCAGATTTTCGATTCTATTTTCGAATTATAACAATTAGTTGAGATATCTACTGATCAAACAACGGGCCCTTAGCCTGTTTGTGCAAAACATGGTTACAGAATTAACAACAAGTTTTTAGATTTGTTGTTAATTCTTTAGCTCTGCCTACCTCACTCTAAGGATAAAGTTATGTATGTATGTATGAATAATTTGAATGAATGAATGAATAGTTTATTTGCATAAACCAAGCGTATATAAAAGGTGTTACAATTATCACAGATCGTATCTTGTTTTGCCAAGGCTGTCGTACAAATATTTCATTTTAGACTTAAGTAGGTACCTATACATTTTCAAATTCGAAATATTTGATTTGCACATATCACCCGACGGGGTGCCCTTCGGGTCCTCTAATTTTGAAGGGTCTAACATTTTGTGGTCGAGAATGTTTGATATAATGTTGAATTGTATACTTAATTTTTCCTATACCACCCTGTATAGTTATTCGTTGGCTTGGCTTCTCCATCTCCACGTTCCTCTCGGGACTGAGTACCCCTCTCCCCTCTAAAAGAGTACCTCTCGTGGTACCGCTGTAATTTCACTTCTCTACGGGGGTACCTCGTGCCGCTGCTGTACTACGTCTCCTCCTCGAGGGTACCGTGTGCTGAACCTCATCTTCTCTACGGTTCTATCTTCAGCTCCACTAAGTTTTCAAAACCTACTTAATATCGTCCCACGCCCTTCATCATTGCTCACTATCACCTTTTATAAAAAACGTATGTAAATACTTTGATTGTCTTTTGTAAATGTACTTTTATTCAGTTCTTTTTATTAAATTGTCGCTACTCGACAAAACCTAGGAGTTTAGAAAATAAGAGCTTTATTTCTACAGGACAGGACATTTTTAGACTGGACACATTTACACAAACCGGGCCTACATACAACTACATACCGTCGCTAGAAATCAATAATGCTGTAACCCTCAAAAATCAAATTTTACACTAGAGCCAAATTAATGAAGCAAAAAATTTAAAAAAATCATAACTTCTGAACGGTAGAAGGTTTTATGACCCCCTTTTGAAAAAATAATTAAAATAAATGCTTTTATTTAACTAAATAGTCAAATTTCATGTAAACTAGGTTTAAAGGTACTTTTTGCGGGTTACAGCATTTTTTTTCTTTTTTTTTTACCCGAAAGAATGCTGTAACCTATAAGGAAAATGTATGAAGGTGTTATTTAAAAACCAAATGAAAAGCAGTTTTAAATTGCTGTAAATAAATCATAACCGTTTAAAACGTTTCTGGTCAAAAAAACACTTACAAATAAAAAAAAAATAGACTACAGTCTTGCTGTAACAGGATTTAGGAAAAAAAACAAGGTATAATAAAATGTTGTTCGTACAATATTAAGCTGTTTGCAAGGCGTTTAAAAAAACATACCTTTATTCAAGAAATTGTAATCTCTAAAATAATTTATAACTAATTAACTAATGGAATTGCTAAAGAGTTACATTTTTGACTATCGTTTTGGCCCTGACTGCACTCAGACCGCGCGCGTACTGTAAAGTCTATTCGCTTAGATAGTGTCGCTACACTCGCTCGTACTTATTTATTTATATATTTATTTATTAAAATAGGAAGCTTCCGTGTGATTCATAGGTATTATGTGACAGATTTTCGTTGTTATGTAATAAAATACAAATATAATTCGATGTTATCTGCCAAATTACCATGTAGCGTAACACCCGCAAGAGAATTATCACTATCTAGGCGAATGGACTATAGTTTATGCGCCTCCTCGGGGCTAAAACAATCTCGATACAAAATTTCATCAATTTAGCAGTTTATGCGTGAAAAGTTAACAAGCAGACATTTTATTTGTGCACCATAGAGCACCTATAGATTAACGAATCACAAATAATCAACAACATCGATGTATTACCAGGGAAGCTCTGTAAGGCCGGACGGCACCTAGCTGCGCCTAACACTTCTCCACAAAAGTTGTGATTCGTTGAGATAATATTACGTGTGTCCGGCATTAGACTCCGTCCGGCCTTACGGGACTTCCCTCTAGTAGTATACCTACTACTCGGCTGTCTTTGTATTTCAATGGAACACGAGTATCAAATACCTATTATTGTCATAGCGAGTCAGAACGGGACAACGATGACAGCCGAGTACTAATTAATACTCTAGTTTTACTAAAAATTGTCATTCAATAAGTTATATTGATATAGAATTCAAATAAATCAACTTCATGCTTAATACCATGCCTAAATAGTACCTACTACTCGGCTATCTTTTTATTTCAATGGAACACGAGTATCAAATACCTATTAAAGTCATAGCGAGTCAGAACGGGACAACGATGACCGCCGAGTACTAATTAATACACTAGTTTTACTAAAAAATAATATTCAATAAGTAATTTATTGATAAATAATTCAAATGAATCAACTTGCTTAAATAGGTACCATGCCTAAGGCCTAAACACCTTCTCATGTTAGTTAAATTACTTCGTGGAAGAAAACCTACATTAAAAATATAATAATTGTTATTCAAAACCCACTTTTTCATTTATAAATTATTAATTTGTTAAATAATACAAAATTTATTCACGATTCTGCGGAGTCCAAAATATGCACTGCACTTCAAACCGACCGCCGTATGCCGCGTGCTTCACAAGGTGAGGGAGGGGGGAAATGTCGTAACGACATCCAGTGCTTGTGAAGTCTGTGACTTTAAAATGTCATAACTGCTATAAAATAGGAAAAATAACACGTTTGAATTGCTGTATGTAGCTGTGCAATTTTAAATTAAACCCAAAGAAATGCTGTAAATAACATAATTCAAAAAATTTGAAAAGCAAAAATGCTGTATAATGTTAAAGAGAGGAAGTTTCTTACCTTGTTTTGCTGTAAGTCCCATATTGACAAAATACACCGGATTTTAAGCGGGTTACAACACTTATTTCTTCTTCAATAATCCAAATATCACAAAAAACGTATGCTGTATATTTTTTATTTATCATCGTAGAAACACGAGACCCAGACCAATCGACGCAGAAAAAAAAATGCTGTAAGAATATGTAAAAAAACGATTTTGGTAGTTGGAGCGGGTTACAGCATTATTGCTTTCTAGCGACGATACATAAAACTACAACAGATATACATGTTTACTGTTTATATATTTATACATAGTATAAACCAACGTGGCTTCCAGCCGTCAGCTCTGTATGTATGCTTAGATCTTTCAAACTACACAACGGATTTTAATGCGATTTTCATCCATAGATAGAAGATGATTCAATTGATAATGATTTGATTGAATTTTTGATTATGTATAATAAATTCTGGATTATGTACGGGTATTACAGAAAACTCACATAAACCGAAGCGAAGCGAGGGCGGGTCGCTAGTTATTATTAGAATACGAAAGTCAACGACAATGTCAACTTGTTACCACATTTGAGACCGAATACCTACTAAATACGGACAGTGGGCGCTTTTACCAATGTTCACACATGTGCTCGATGACGGTACGTTAACGTCACTCACTCGATAGACGGCAAGAGTTCGTGCTCGGGCACCAGCATGTCCACCGACCCCTAGCACCCACTAGTGAGCGTTATTGCAAGGTGACAAGATTTAAAAATGGTCAGGGTGCCTGTGTTGCTGATTTCACTATTCTTGAACTAAGGCTTTAGGCTACTATGGCAACGGTATAAGTACCTACTCTTATAAATAAATAAATAATTAAAATACACTAACCGGCAAAAAAATGGCCCACCCGTCGTTCATTTATACGAGCGTTTATCAATTCTAAAACAATAATAAAGTACTACCTAAAGTCTCATTTTGGTTATTTAGGTACTTACTTTTTAATTAAAATAGGTTATCCTAATATAATCAGTAAAAAAATATGCAAATGATGAATATAATAGCTTATTATGATTCTATTATGTTCAATAATCGCGGGCAATTTTTAACGCAGTTATTGTCCTGAATCAAACAGTTAAAATAAATGAACTGATCACAATCTGACAGTCGTGACCATAGACGAGTAATTTAAAACGCGGGACGGCTCTATGCCTTATGCTTCAAACTTAGCAATAACTATTTTGGAAAAAAATAGTAGCGTGCTTTTCGACCGGCGGCGAGGCGAAGCGAGGCGAGGCGAGAAGAGAATTGAAATTTGTATGAAAACAACCATTTCCTCCGAAGATGCACGAGAAGGTAATTTAATTTTTTCAATACAAATTTCCCATCTCGCCTCGCCTCACCTCGTCTCGTCTCACCGGTGGAAAAGTACATTTAGGGAAGGACGCGCGCCCCCGTCACGCCGTAACCTCGACTCCTCCGCGCCTTCACCTCGACTTCGACTCGACTGCTCGACTATACACGCCCTGCCATGTACTCCTATGTCCAACCTATGTCGGTGCTGTGCGCCACTGGAGTGTGTGCGACTTCCCTTAAATCCTTAAAAAGTGCATTTTAATAGTATCAACAAACTTAGATCCCTAGAATAAATGCCGTTGAAGTGGCTGGCGGGCTATAAAATGAGGATAAGAGATAGGTATAATTTACAATCAGGTAAGTAAGTATGTTTTCTTTATTCATTTTTAGGGTTCCGTACTCGAGGGAATTCAAACAGGACCCTGTTACTAAGCCTACGCTGTCCGTCCGCCCGTCTGTCCGTCTGTCCTAACGTAGATCTTGTATCTTTTGGACGGTAAGAGATAGCCGATTGTTTTTTTTTAAATACATTGTGTTATTTACTGCGGATTTCATGAAATATAAAAATAAATATAATATAGTAATACAATAATACTTTATAAAAACAAGACTTACGACTTCTTACACTTTTTCACACCTCTTATCAGGTATTAACAAGTATAAAGATTTAAATGCTTCAAACAAATGCATCTTCAAATTTAAATGCCTTTTTGGAAGTCAGATGTTGTAGGTGTTACAATACGTGTATACTTATCAGAGGTCGGAATAGTTAGTGCTTTTTAACCTAAACTTGATGCATCTTCATTCAATAACGTATTCCCATCACACTCACGCATGAATGAACATGCGTCAAGTTGAGGTTAATAAGCACTACCTATTCCGACCCCTGGTACTTACGTACAATTTATTATATCACTTTGAGTAAGCTTCCTCTGTTCCCCGTACTAGTAGTTGTACTGTATCGCGGTGGAACAGGAGTCACCATCCTCGTTGTATTAATGTTTTAAGATTGTGTTTAACAGCTCTAAAATTGTAAATTTATAAAGCAATAACAATAAGTGAAGAATGCCGCGCTAGTCGAGCGAATTAAGTTTAAAACATGTAAATACCAGATGGATGCATTATATTCGGTTGCACAGTGTGGGAATGGTGCAGATTGTGGGACCTACGTACAAAACAAACATTTATCTATTTTGCAGTTTCTATAGTATAGTTACCCAGTGTAAGTTCGTTCGTTTATAGGTACCTATATGATTTGTAAATTCCTTGTTACCCACACATATTTTTATTTTTATTTTTATACATGACTATCGAATATCTATAGTATAGCTACACTATATATCCAGTATAGCTATACTATGACTAATTATGCGTATACGTTATATGTGTGTTCCCCATACAAGAAAGGTTTTACTTTAAAAAAAAACAGAGAAGTGTGAGTTGGGCTCGCGCTAACGGTTATAAGCTTTAAGCAATATTAAGTCCTATTATCTTTTTTAATGCGTCGGTACGGAACCCTCGGTACGCGAGTCCGACTCACGCTTAGCCGTTTTTTTCTTTTCTCTCCATTGTTAAGGATTAGGGTAAGAGAAGGCGAAATATAGGGTAATTTCAAGAGGCTCCTTTCTGCATAACATCATCCTTAGGACTTGAATTTTGTTTTAAAACACTACGTGCAGGTATTTTTGGTCATTTAAAAAAGGATTACCGTTGAAGAAAAATGACTTTGCATTGCACATATTTACTGTTTACGATCATATTTTTTGCCGCGTTGTTCCTAGTTCTTTCTGCGGGAAAGGTAAGACATTTGCGTTAAACGTACTAGGGGTAGCTGAAAAGAAATTATGAAACAAAAGGCATTCATGGCTAGTTTAGCCCACTGAGATCTGTTTTTAGAAATCGAATAGGAAATAATCGAGGGCAAATGGTACAGGCTTACTCAGAAAAAAACCTACTCACTTCTTGCCTTGAAAACACCAGGGCAATACGATTCTGGGAATACAGACTCCGCGAGGGCATCCTTGGCAGTGCCAACAAGCATTTTTGGGTAGCTGTTCGAGGCACAGAGGAAATTTGTACAGCTTCTTTAATGATATTTAAATTTAAAGAGGTCGACCTTGCTGAAGGGTTTTGGGGCTAAATCAGTTTGAATCATTTAAAAACGTTAAATGCAGCAAAATAATCCGTCTTTTTGAGAATAATATTTTTTACGTACCAACTTTGCTCTGTTACTTTGCCACCGCTTAAGTGAAGTCCTGGTTGTGACAGGTGAGTTACTACATAGTGACGGAGCACGCGACGATCACGCACATGAACCCGAAGTACATGCGGAACGGTAACTTCACGGCGAAGCGCCACGGCCGCCGCAGCCCCATGTACTACGTGGACATCCACTACACCGCGCTGCTGCCCTTCGACGAGAAGTTCAAGGTGCGGCTCAGTAACACAACACCGGCCGGAGGGATCGCGCTTGTATCCTGAAACCTCAAATCTTTACAAAACTAACGACAGGAAAATGTAGGATGTCAAGCACTTAAGTTTCAATAAAAAAAAGGTTATAATGCTGAAATGTGCGTGTCTGATTGGGTATTCGGGTGCAGAACAGGGAGGAGAAGGCGTGCTCTACCCTACTCTACTCATCTACCTATCTGTAGAGATCTTCATCTTGAGAAGTGAGAGCAAATTTAGCACACCATCGTCAACACCTCAGTACACTCTTTAACTTCACCAAATATTGCATAGTTGCACAAAATGAAGTTAAATAATATTTGACATATTTTGCACTAGAACTTGCGTCTCCGGGGCCAATTGCTATCTTCAGTTCATTTTAGCTCACAATCAGCCACTACTGGGTTTAGGCCCACTGCCCGATTCTGTATTTGTGCTAAGGTTATTGTATTTTTTCCGACTCTCTGCCAAAAGTGCCGAATGTAATCTCATCAGACCAACGAGCTGATGATCTACGCACTGATCTTCCTGTGACTTAGTTTTATCCACTATTCTGTAACTTCTTTTGACCAATTATGTAACCTAAAAATTAGCCATCACCTCCATGAACTGTCCCGAATTTTCTCTGATGATGCTGACCAACCTGTACTACTCCAGGTGGACTTTTACTTCTACGAGTTCCTGAGCAACGAATACCGGCGCGGGTTCGTAGAGATGCACTTCACCTATTGCAACATGATCCACAAGGATCCATTCTTCGGGGCCGCCATGAGGCAGGGCAGGCTGGCGGGGCCCTGTCCCTACCCACCGGTACGATGCAGTATATGAGCCTTTACGCACGTACGAGTTCGCTTACAAGTCTTCCAACACTCGGGCGGGACGCATCTCTGTCCCGCGGAAAGTAGCGTAGTTAAAGCTTTGTTTACACCGCGTTTACCTACATCAAATCGACCGCTTCCCTTTGGACCCAGCCGATTTTCGCTTACCGTACTTAGTCGCTTTTTTGACATAGTACCCAGATTTGGTCAACTTCAACTGCGAAGTAGCAACTTTGTAGACCAATAGAGCTATACAAGTTTTAGTTGCATGCAGCCGTGTGTTATTTGTGTTGTGTCAAGTATGTTTGTTGTTGTAACTCAGGGCGACTACCACATGTACAACATGTCGATCCCGTCGGGCGCCATCCCGCCGGGCTTCCCCTTCACCAAGGGCCGCATCTACGCCAATGTCACCAACCGCGGCGAGGACGTGTACGGCGGGTACGTCGACATGGAGCTCAAGGAGCGACGCACCAGGCCTGCCAAGACTTAATCACCAAAAACACTACCTCCTGGAGTAGTATTAAAAGTATAAGAAAGAGTATTCAGAATTATAACTTGCTCGTCAGATGCGAACAAAATCCAACACAATTCATGATAGTAAATACCTAGTTCTCTTATAGAAAAGTCCAGTCGTCTATTCTTCTCGCTAACAACATATTTCTTTTGACATGTTATCGTATTGTCTACGTTACGAGGGCTCTTATTTACTTGACAGTAATGGTGGTAAAAACAATACGGAAACATGTCAAAGGCAATATGGTTTTACCCAGTAGAATAGGCCCCCTAGGCTTTCGTCGCATTGCAAAAAATCGAGTTAACAATTTCCAAAAAAATAAAAAAAATACGTGCGAAATTGTGACAGTTACCTAATTTACATATTTTATGTAGAATTTAATAATGTTTAACATATATTTTTTTCAAAAGCTAAAATCGGGATTAACAGTTTGAAAAATCGAATTTGTGACATCCCATAACACTTTATCTTCATTCAAGCAAAACCAAGTTGACAATAAATGAATGAAGTATATTTTGAACGCTATCTTAACGAATTTGAATTTAAAATGTGACGTTTTGCACTATAAATAACTTCATAGTGTAATACGTAGAAGTTATTTTGTTTGAAAAGAATGTATGGGATGTTACAAATTCAAGTTTTTCACATTGTTAATCCCGATTTTAGTTATTAAAAAAATTATATGTTAAACATTATTAAATTCTACATAAAATATGTAAATTAGGTAACTGTCGCAATTTCGCAGGTATTTTTTTTATTTTTTTGAAAATTGTTAACTCGATTTTTTTCTATTTTTTTCAAGAAACAATTCAATATTATTTTTTTAGAAAGCGACCTTAATTGTATATACAACATATCCAAATTACAAAGAAATCGGATTAGTACTTTGGCTAAAATAAAATAAAAATGTTATTTCTTTTTATGCGGTTTTTTTTTAAACCTGAAGGATTTGAGGCTTAATTTTTGGTGAAAGCACTACATATTTAAAGGTTAATAACCCAGTAAAAGGAAATTATTTTTTTCGCTAAGGGCAGTTTCGCTATGCTTACCCGGCTATACCCTTTGATTTATCTAAAAGAACTCTTACAAAAGTTGTGGCCGTAACATCGTCGTGTGTGATTTGAACTATGTTTTTCTAGTCCCAAACGGAAATACTTACATACATACATAAACTCACGCCTTCATTACCCCACGGTAGGCAGAGCCACAAACTCACCAACAACTCCAAAATCTTGTTGATAATTCTGTGACCACATTTTGCACAACCAGGCTAAGATGTTATCCAGTGTATTAGTGACAGGTTGCAAACCCATCGCCTAACAGCACTACACAGCCTTAAGTCCCTCAGTCGTCTCTTACGACATCCAATGGAAGACATGGAGTGGCAACATTCTAAACCCGGCACCACACGGGCTCAAACTCGTAAATCAAATAAGTAATTGCAATAGTTTAGAATACATTATTTTTATTTAATGTAAATCAAAGTTTTGATTAATGTACAGGTTTAAGAAAAACACCATTTTTTTTTAATTGTAATAAATCTCAGTAACAGAACGTATTACCCGACTAGGTATGTACGTTATAACCTGACCGGTTGTATTACCAGTATTGATGCTCGACTTGTCCCGAAGGCCTAGGCGCGGGTTAATCGATAATCTAGACTCCCGGGTAGGTATTGATGATGGTTGAATTGAAAATAACGAAATACAGTAGTGATGAAATATGCGACCGCGCGCTATCCGTTGACAGGTTGAATAGTGGAAGATATGAGTCATGAATGTCATGATAGCTCTAACTCTATGACTAACTATGGTTATGTCTAGGTATGTCTATGATCATAAGGACGGCGACATACGCCACAACTTACTGGCACTACACGATCATACAAAACAAATGAGAAACATGTTAATTTACGTTAACATTTCCTGCGGCAGCCAGGGGAAAAATGAACTGAATACTTGAAGTCCCTAATGAACTCTACTATAGTATATAGGTATAGTACTTGATATCGATACATAAACATAGCTTAACACTATGAATAAACAGACATAATGGATACTTATAAATACACAGGTTTGAACAGACACATAAATGGTTAACTTAAGTTACTTTCTATAGGTAATTCCTCGAATGTCAGAATGGTATCGCCAACCTCTCTCTTAAGGAGATTTTTGGCGCTTTTGACTACAGCCTCGAATAGCCCCCCCATTTAGGGCGATGCAGGAGGATTGAACTCCCAGCGAATACTCGGCATTCTAAATTCCTCCTTGAGGATGATCTCGTTGCCCAACAAGAACTGATTGATCTCCTTTAGATAAGAGTTAAAACCAGTAAAATGTGTACTTCGGTCCGATCTGATAAGCGAAGGCAAGCCTCGGTGGCTGACAAACCTAGTGAAGGCCGCAATGAAGGCCTCGACGCTCAGCGAAGAGAAAGCCTCGAGATGTACAGCTTTTGTACCTAAACATACCAAGACACACAGGTAAGCTTTGACTGATTTAGCGTTTCTTAATAAACTGCTTTTGACTAAGAACGGCCCAGCAAACAAAGTCAGTTGCTACGCCTGAAAATGGCCGTGCAGCTGTGACTATATCAACGGGCAGGTCTGCCTTGAATGTTGGCTGAGTTGAAGCATTAAATCTGAAACAAACTAAACAGTTTCTAATAACCCTAGACACTTGTCGCCTGGCTGAAGTTATCCAATACTCTCGCCTGAGTATGGACATGAGTGCAGTGGTCGCTGCGTGACAATATGCCTTGTGATAGTATTCGATGAGTAGTTGACCCCACCTATGATCCTTAGGTATCAAATATTGCCCATATGCCATATGTCAATGCTGATTTGCGGAGTCGTCCTCCGACTCTGATAAAGTGTTCGTCATCCACGAAAACACTTAATTTCTGTAGTGATTTACAGACCAATTTTCCTTGTTTGATCAATATGATTTCATCCTTGTATGAATCGATTTGTATTTTCTTTATCCAATGTTTCGTAGCGTCACGAGTCTCATCTATTGATAATGATGACCTAAGATTCCGTTTCTTCTTCGATAATCTGGCATTCCTACAAAATCTGAGTACAAATGACGTAACATTGATTAGTTTACTGAATGAACTAACACGTGACAATAGCGTGTCCTCCCATGGCTCGACAGGGGTAACAAAATGGACTAAATTCTTGAATCCAGGTAAGTCGTGAGGCATCGTGACTGGCAGTGAAGGCCATTGTGACTGTTCCCTCAGTAACCAGTCTTGAGTTAATGATTAATGATGATTAGCCTCCCAATCATCGGCTAGATGTAACAGTATCCGAATTGAAATTAACGTACTTGACCTTAGTCCGTAGGTAGTATTTAGCTCGTATACCTAAATTGGTTCAGACGGGCCCTCTCGCCACAAGATGAGTTGATACCTCCTGTCCTCAGGGTGTATCCAGGCCATTCTGAACATCAATGGTGGCCTTGTTGACAGTAGTGGTAACCTAACCATATACTTGCCATCTGGCATACGCTGAGTAGTTGAATTATACAACATTTCGCATTACAAATGATCTGGATGAACAGCTGGCTTTGAAGGCGGCTCCTCGACCTTCCAAAACCTCTCCAATACTTTATCCAGCCTGACTGCGTGAACTCCATAGTCTTCGACTAAAGTGCCGGCGTAGGCACTGCGCCCATGATGACGTGACGTGACCAAAGTATGATCCGTAAGCTGTTATCCCTGGAATGTTTGTGGGTATCTTAGAACCATCAAGCACATAATTAAGTATATCTGTACCTAATATAATATCAACATCTCTTGCCTTATCTTATCAAAGTTACTATCAGCAAGTATGATATTTGATGATAATAATTGACCTTTTAATTGAATATCATATGAAGGAATATTTCCTGTTAATGTGTACATTACCATTACCATGGTACCAACAACTGATAATTGAGTACCTACAGGTTTGACAACTAATTTGACTATAGTGCCGAGTGTATTTACCGGTTCATGACCTATACCATACAGAGAATCACTGTTACACTGTTGGTGCAAATTTAAATTATGAACTAATGACTTTTTGATGATTGAAACAGCGGCTCCTGTATCCAACAGTGCCCTGACCTTGATGTATGTACCATCACCTGACCTGACAATAACCATTGCAGTAGGACAAATAGTTATGGGGAGTGATGGACCCTGAGATGCGCCAACAGTGACCTTATCTCATAGTCTATTAGGACTCGTCCGAGATCCAAACCTAAGAGAATTTAACTTGATTTGAGCATGATGTGCTCTGGCAAATTGGTGGTTTAGGCTGATAATTCGCCATAGACTGGGGGTACCCCTTGATAGTGAACTGCTGATGATGGGCCATGCACTGGTGAGACATGACGCGCTTTTGTTGAAGTTGGCGTGTCTCGACCGCCTGCATGCCGCGAGACCACACGAGCGGCAGGTTGATCCGGCTGCTGAGGAGCTGCAGTGGTGTTCGCATCGGCACGACGAGACCCGAGTGGAGAGGAAGAAGAAACCTGCCCCGAGGAACCTGTGCAGCTCCGCACCGACTGGACCGAACCACTTGCTGTGTCCTGCTACACCCACGACACAGTAGTACGTGTCACGATTACATTAGGTACTCTACGGAGGCGAAGGATCTCTTAGAGTACCTAAGTATGTGGTTGGAGCCCCGCCACAAGGTTAATTTTATGTCGTTTGTGGTGAGAGTACCGAACAAAGATCTGTCGACCTTTTTAAAGGAGGAATTCTGACCGAGGGGCGATTTCGTGGCCGCTGGCTAGCGAACACCGCGAAAGTATATAAGTAGACGTGTTAAGTAACAATACTAATACAAAAAAAAACATCATAAAAACCTAACCTACTAGTGCCGCCGACAGCGGGGCAGGGTTCAAGCTACCGGTGGTTAGGGCTGCAGACAGAGGAACCTCCTTATTATTATTGTTATTATTATTATTATCGGCAGGCGCTAATAGGTTGTAGGTACCTAAAAAAAAATTATACCACCAATTTCTCCACAAATTGCAATTCGGTCCTAGCGATTCGCCGGCCGCTCCCGCGGCAGAGCCACTACGCTCGCTCGGCTCGCGCGCTGTTATTGTAGCACTTCTTTCTAACCTAACCTAACCTGTTAACTGGGAGCAGTTCGTTACTAATGTCGACAATACTCGCCGGCCTGACCCTGGGCTGGCTGTATTTCCTCTGCACTCCATGATGGGTGATGAAATTGAAGATGATCTGTCCTTCCCCGAAGTCTGGCACGGGTTCGAATCTATTTCAGACTCCCAGGGTGGTTGATAACGTTGAATATGAACACTGGTTGGTTATCACATCGGTTTAATGCAAAACTTAACTTTAACAATTACAGAAAAGATTTTATAAAATGCGTCCGCACGCAATCCGTTGACAGGACAAGACAGAAGTAATATAACCTATAAGCAATAGCAATGACAGCTTGTACCGAACTACCTAACCAAGGCTTTACGTTTCCCAAATCCTGGTCAACGTGTACCAAATTGTACCCTACCCTAAGCACCCACTATTTCCTAAATAATAACCTTTTGAAAATTGATCTTGTTTATAGAAAATACGCTTTAATATGGCCAATTGATCTGTCTAGGGATTAAGGAACCTACATTAGAAACCGTGTAATAACCCATTTTCTTTTATGATGAGAACCTGATGAATGATGTATGCATAGTTCTGAATTTAAAAAATATAATAATTTTAGCCAAGATCCGGGCTCACTCCCCGCCCCGGGCTGTGCTGTACAGCCCTGAGTATCCTCAAGGATTGTGCACCTCGACCCAGACTGGATAGTGCCCCAGCCATTTTCTGCTTCTAGGATGATTGCAACAAGACGATTGCCTCTATGTCTTGGTAGTTCAGTCAGTATTCTTAGAAAATGGACAAGAGGGATCACCAAAGGAGAGTGGGATATTATATATTCTTTTAAATTAAATTTTGACTAAACTCTCCGTATTGTGATATAAATTTACTTATTCTAATCCCAAATTTTGCTATATCATGACGTAGAAAGATAAGAAAATTGATGAAAGATGAAAGGATGAAAGCTTATATTCAGATCCGAGGATCAGATAAAATAATATTTCTTTCCGTAGTCCCTTCAACCATTTGTCAGCGTATTCGTATCATAAATACAATTCTCTTGTAATCAATTTATATAAGTAATATGGAGATCATTTCATATGTTTGTAGATTCCCGTGGGATTTAATTATGAGATTCATTGCCTACGGACAGCGTTCAAAGTGACCTTGATCTACTATTGAACTCTGGAGCATCATCCAGTGTCCTGACTATGACTCTCAAAGACTCTTATTATATCCAAGAGAAATTATTTATGCAAATCTTTCAGCTTAAGATCTCGTAGGAAACTTCATGACTGCAAATAGCTCAAGGACTCAGAATTAGAAATATTATAAAATATCTTTATAAAATCCTCAGAATGATAATTAGATATCAAAGCTAAAATATCTTAAATAGTTATTCAACATATCTTTACAATTTCTTATAAATTACTCTTAGAATTCAACAATAATCTATACCTAGCAACTAATAAATAAATACATTTCTAGGTTATGACAACTGGATATCCCTGATTATTTTAGCTGAAATAAAATTTATATATTCAATGAGAATTAAATAATTATTTCTTTTCATTTAAGTAAATAACCTTTAAATAAATATGACTTTAGTTGAAATAACTTGAATGTTTTTTAGAATTTTACTAGATAAATCTATAAGTATTTGTTATTAGAATAATACAGAATTTGATTCGAAGCATTTTAAAATTGTAGATTTAGATCCCTAAACTATATTGACTGACCTTCTAAATTTAGTTTATATGTTATTCGGATTAAATATTTTTTATTATTTTTTAGATTTTACGCGGATCATATATTTTACTCCCTGTAACTAATCCTACTTTACCCTAAATCACCACTGCAACTAACCCCCCCTTACCTAACCTACCCTACCCTATCTTCTTCTAGCCTAGCCTAACTATCTACTTTTAAAAATGATGATTGATTTGGCTCGTGATTGTCTAGTGATCAGGACTCTTTAATTGTGAACCGATAATAACCCTAACGTTCTTTATTCTATTGTTTTGACTTTGAAAGCGCACTAATACATGAGAATATTGAACAAAAATTGGCTAAGGTGAATTGGAGTAAAGAATTTAAATTTAAAATGAGAATAAAGTAACGCATAAGATTAAAATATTAGAGACAAAGATAATACCTATTAAGTAAGTAGAAGTACCTAATGAAATTAATTTGTAACTGTGGGAGAAGTTCCCATTACACATCGAGTAAAGGTTTGTCATAGTCTTTGGTACTAGGTAGTTAGGAATACTAGGGTTATACTGGAAAGTATGCTTAAGGCATTTTTCTTTGCGCCTAAGGTCAGAGCACATGACTCCCCGCTCATGACTGTGGGACTCGTCTACCAGACTGGACATCCCTCCAGCGCCTATCATTTTTTTCTTTCCAGGTTGGGATTATTGATTTTACAGTCTTTGTCAATAGTCTTTAATAAATTAGTCATCAGTAACCTGTCTTCAGTCTTCAAGGGTCGAGAGGATTTCGCTAGACTCCTTTCTCCATTGCAGGAGTTAAATGTTAAATAATAATCATAATATGGTATTATTGATATTGTATGTAGACCATATTAAATACACTAGGAGCAGATTTATTATTATGTCCAAGTCAAATTGTCCGGATGTGGATAGTATTGGTAGGTATTCATATAAAACCAAATTAATGAAGATCTAATTAATGTTCCTACATTACAGTTTCTATTTCAAGATCCTTCATTACTATGCTTATAATTTTGATAGCAAATTTTATCATTTTATAATAAAAGGTGACTTTAGCCTGATATTGCTAAATTATTGTATATAAGTTGTATAAGTCTAGTTTTGGACTTAGGTTTATTTTTATACCATAATGAAGTGTTCAATTTTCACCATTGTACTCATGTTGTACCTTATATTTTTGGTAAACAGTGGAGATACAGAAGTCATTTTGTCTTCGGCTATTTTGAAACCTCATAATAGCTATATATGTTTTGTATGATTTAGGTAACTAGCAATTCATTTATAAAGCCACTTTTTTATTGTTATTAAATTAGCTTGCTTATTTTATGCAACATAAATAAAGAATCTTTATAATTAGAAACTGAAGTATCATACTATGTTTATATAATCTAGATTTATTTTATTATGGTTCAATCTAGGTTAAATATATTTAATCTCTCAAAGTCTAGTACTTTATACTATCAAACTGTATTGTATGTCAAATTCCGATCTGGAGTATATCTCGCAGTTCTAGGAATTCTATTTCTATTGCCAGTCCTAAACAGATATTTAGTTATCAGAAAGTAAATAGGGAAACTTTCCTACTTTAAAAGTTGCCAACGTCCATATAAGCTATGTAAGACTTTCTAGACTTTAACTATAGGTTTTAGTTAATCTAACCTGACCATTTCAACTTATATTATCAAACCTTTTTTATACGGTATATAATGTAATTTTCAGGTAACCTTTTAATTGAGATTTACTATTAATAATTACGTTACAAAACCCTATTTTCTTACTGTCTCAACTTGAATATTTATCGCTAATTAATTTAATTCATTCATTATCATGTCAAATAGAGTCTGTCTAATGAATGATGAACCGGGCTTTTATTTGACTGGCAGGTCTGGCAACACTATTAAAATGACGTTTTGACATTGACAAACAAGTCGTTGTTGGTTCGAGTCTGTCAAATTAAAGTTTTCTTCTGGAAATTTACGGACCAAACATGCGTAAAACTATCAAAAGTGGTGTGCGACAGATCCTTTGTACCATTATAAACAAATATAAAGAAAAACAAGAGAAGAGGGAAGCATTGTTGAAACAAAAAATAGAGTGTTTACATACGGTGACCGAATTCATAGGTTATAATAAGGTTAGTATGGCATGTTAATTTTGATACTTATTATTTCTATGACATCGGTTACACGCTCAGTATTTCATCAGTCTGGCGTCAGTTCAATCATGATCGAGGGGGACGCAGCTATTATGTTAATATAGCTGCGTCCCTTTCGAGCACGGACTGAACTGACGCCAAACTGATCGTGTAACCCTTGTCTATGTCTTCAATCCAAAGTTTCATAGAATATATACCTTTTCTGTCCTGCCTATCTTTTGAAATTGGTATTTCTTTTCCATTAAGAAATTAAACGATGTATTCCTTTCAGATAACTGGACGTGGATGGTGAAAAACAAACGGTTTTGAAAAATCTTCAGCAGTTGAAAGAGTTGGAGCAAAACGATTTACTATGCCAGAGTCAGACGAAGTATTTAGAAGAATTATCATCAATGACCGGTAAATACTAAAATTAATTAAATCATTGTCTTTCCCTATACATAGGTGTATTGTCTGTACCTATACCATGTTGAATCTCTTAACAATCGCAATTTTATTAAATTAATTAAATAGACAGATGATTAATATAACTGACACTCATAGTTTCAGTAAAACGCTAAGGAGGTGTTTATATACATTTAGTTAAAAGATATCATAAACATATTAATATGTACCTACGCACACTTCATGAGCTCTTGGAAAAGATGTTCGGGTTATACCTGTCTTCCTTGTTCTTAAACCGTTGCGATTTGAACCTCACTGATGCAATTTGATTTCACCTAAACCCAAATGTTCTTAGAGCTGTCGGACTGTACAATGGGGCTGTACTGCGTGTCACAATATATTTGTAAATGGTGTTCTGTTTCTTTCATTCCTTCTTTCTTCTTACAGGTATCAGTGTTTCGACATTGAAGAGAATGAAGGCAAAGTAAACCATGGGATCTTCAGTACTCCAGGAAAGAAGCGAACTCACAAGGCCGCAGCATCCAATTTAGATAGTTTTGACATCCATGCCATCCAAAATAAAGTTTTTATATTTTTTATATTGTAAAGAAGCAAGTTCCTACACTCAGATGCCTATTAGCAGAGTTGAGAGAAAGCATCGGTTTTACCCTACTAATTAATAAAATATTTTTACTTAATGACTTGTTATTGGTGATTTTATTTACTAAAAGAGCTCACAAAGGATAAAGCATGCTGATGCAAGCATTATAATGGTGGTCTGCATTTTTTTTCATAGATAGTTTCAAAGCATCAAATACTTCGTGATACACAAAGTCGCCAAATAGTTCGGTACACGTTTGGTGACTTTGGGTTAGTGACTATCTATTTTTTTAATACTGACTCTACGGGTCAGTCAAGTTTTCTTTGTAGTTCGGTGCCAGGGTGACGTTTCCTGGGTCACTCATTAAAACTATGATTTTAAAGGATATAAGTCCACTACCATTATTTTATGGCTTTTCTCCTGAGTGTGCTAGAAGTATACATTATAACATTTTTTCTAAGAAACTATCACTGTTCTCTCCTGGCTTACGGGACAATAACAACAGCAACAAAAAAGTTGATCCACCCATACGTATTAAGTAGTAAGACTGTCGGGCTTCTACTAATAAACTGTACTTAAATATGATACCGTGTGTGGTCTTAATATGGATAAACGGACACTTGAGTGCGGTATTAGTAGACTTGAGTACGTATAGTTTATTAATACTAGATAGTATTGTGAAAAAGTACGCGTTTCCTCTTCCTTTGTGCCCACCAAAATAAACAAAATAAGAAAAGTATCAAAATCGTTTATTCCTACATTGATCGGTAATACCATATGTAGATTTTTTGAATTTGCCGCTTTTTGTCAGGTTCATCTTTCATTAGACAGACTCTAGTCTACAGCGACTACTTTCTATAAGACAATTTTGACATTTCAAGAACTTGACATTTACCTACGTTTCGATAATGCTACGTCTAACCCAGAATACGATTTTGTATTGCTAAATTTCCTAAGTTTACTAAACTGATTATTTAATTTTAATATTTGGTTTTTTAAATATAAATATTAATTTGGGAATCCTAATTTATTTTAGGGAATTTCTAGATTTCTTTGTAATCCTACTCTAATGGTTTTATGACTAATTAGAGAGACTGCTGACTCTCTTAAGTCTAAAACTGTGGCGAATGTTTTAAAAAGTTCTTCACGGTGTAATGAAGATCTTTTCTAGCTATACCTATAGCCCTAAAGTTCTATTGTTTTAGATCAAAACTAAGAGTTATGTAACTCTTACATTTACATTTAAACGTGTGAGTTGTGTTTAAAAATATCAGGTGCAGGATATTTTTACTAGGCCAGCTAACCTATCATAAAAGTTTTTCGAAGGCGAAAGCCCTCTATGAGTAGCCTACTACCTGTCCTTCGGTTTAATGAAAAACCTTCAGATGAAAGACAGGCCGGGATCATACCTACTTTGGCCAGATATATACATATATAAAGATTCTGGGGACCGTCACCAAAGATATTCCACGTATCCATCTCAATTTTCTACCGAAAAACGGTCCAACCTGTGGTCCTTTGAGATGAATAAACAAAATATACAACAGTGTCGTCTGATGTACCGAGTTAAGGCATCAGTCCTTGTACGCGAAAACCCATAATTTACTTGACTAATGGATCTACAACCATAGTCAAACTGTAAATGCGGTTTTTGTATGTGATCAACGTCTGCCTCGGATCTTTATTAGACGGTTTACATATAACCATCTCAGCAAAGATCTGGAAAATAGAAAATGTTAGTACCAAGAAAATACACATGATATCACATAGTTACACGAAATTATTAAATTAGCATCCTATATTGTAAGTAAAATGAATTATTTAGTTTATCGCAATCACGAAGTGCAGCTCACAGGTCCTCCGGAATCCCTTACATAAATAAAACCAACAATAAATAAGTACATGATAATGAAAATATTATATACCACACGTAGATAATCTCCAACTCCGGACAGCGGAAACGACTTACCCCTCAACGATGCAAAGCAGAAAAAAGCCCCGAACTACTTAACCACCTCTATTTATAACCTTTTGCTGCGACAACTCTTACATCCCTGCTAATTCTATCCTTGTAGCTTTTAGTTTAAAGTTTATTTTCTTTATTTATCAAAGTTTTCCCTCTCTACAGCCACAATTTAATTACTAAAACTACAGTTCTTACATCCCTTCTAATTTCCCCGTTACGGCTTTTAACATAAGGTTCATTATCAATCCACAAAAGATTTCCTCTTTTCGTCCGCCATTTTGTTTTACAGTTCTTACATCCCTCCTAATTTCCCCGTTACGGCTTTTAACATAAGGTTCATTATCAATCCACAAAAGATTTCCTCTTTTCGTCCGCCATTTTGTTTTACAGATATTACGTCCCTTCAAATCCCGACTTTACGACATTTGATTTAAAGTTCATTTTCTATCTATAAAAGTTTTCCCTTCTTACGTTCCTCAATTTATTACACATGTCTTACAGATCTTACATCCCTTCAAATCCCAACTTTACGACATTTGATTTAAAGTTCATTTTCTATCTATAAAAGTTTTCCCTTCTTACGTTCCTCAATTTATTACACATGTCTTACAGATCTTACATCCCTTCAAATCCCAACTTTACGACATTTGATTTAAAGTTCATTTTCTATCTATAAAAGTTTTCCCTCCTTGTTGCCGTAACAAAATGGCGCTCGCTTCCCAGCTGTTCTTGTCAAACCCATCATAATGACCAACAAATAAAGACTATTTTTATTTGCCTAATTGATTAGTCACATTATTTATTCCTAAACTATGCTTGCCTCTCGACTTTCCTTAATAAATTTAATTTTAACAGATTTTGTTGATTGTTTTTTTTTTAATTTTGCTTTTAACTTTCCTTAGGTATTTATTATCTAATTAATTTCTCATTCTCCTACAATAATGACAATTGTTTAAATATTTATTTTATATGATATTGGTTCTAAATTCCTTCTATTAAATATAATTCAATTTAAAACATAATTGGATTAGGTTACTTTACAGTACTTTATTCTGCCCTAATATATTTATATATACCTACTAGTTGTCCGCGCCTTGCGTTGCCCGGGTGTAATTTTTCATAATAACCTTTTGAAAAGTAGTTTACGACCTATTCTCAGACCTACTGAATATACACACAAAATTTCATTTGAATCGGTCGAGCCGTTTCGGAGGAGTTTGGTTACAAACACTGTGACACGAGAATTTTATATATTAGATATATAAATTGATTATTTTGTTTTTTTTTAATTTTAAATCGCTAATTTTTAATTATTATTTGTCCAATTATAAATTAATTTGTTTTGGCATTGAAATTAGCGCCATCTATGGAATTCTTGATGTATTTTTTTACTTACTATCTTATCTCGGACACGCTAAGTGAATTTAGTATACTATAAAAATCAAAGAGGCCGCTGTCTTCAATTCATCAAGTAGAGTTATATTGGTATGTCTTGTGAATTTAGTTCGCAAAATAAATCAAAGAGGCCGCTAACTACCCTATTCTATAAATAGATGTGATTTTTGTTATTTGTCTTCAATCTTAAACATAGTTTAAATGAAATCTTTAACCCTCAAATTAATTAACAATCTTATTTACTTTCCTACTTCACAATGGAAAATTATTATTTCCTTTACTTTTGTATACTACTTAATTCAAAGTTATTTAACGATTATGAATGGAATATCGTCCCCTGGAAATAACTGAACAGGACCGATTGGACCATTACACTATCTAACTCTGAGAACCCAAGTATTCTTCTAAAACCCTCCCCAATCAAAACTAGAGGTCCGACCTCACATTTACGTTAAACTCGTAAGCCTCATCTAGCTAAACTATAGGACTGAGATGGCGTCTCGTGTGTGCCTATCGCCCTAAGCCATGTGTGTTGGTGAGAAAGCCTCGGCCGAAGCCTGGGATGAGACTTCCATAGGAAATGAGGGTAAGCATCAGGACTGAGATCATTGATTTTCTATCAGGCAATGGTTGACGAATCCACGCCTCGTGCCAGTACCCTAAAGAGGGCAAGACCCATTGCGTTGGTAGCGAATCAGGAGAAACCAGGTGCAAATCAACACCCAAGCCGCTACAACACTGCAGCAGCCTTTAAAGGTGGCTACTTCTTGCACAGGAAGCAGGCTTAACCCGTGAGGGTTTTAACAGAGTTAGCCTAGATTTGGCACCGTTAGGCCCAACCCAACTCTGCCAGCGCACTCACGCTGTAAAACGATAATCTTTGACGAATTTTACTTTCCAAAAGGCACTAGTTCATTTAAATCGAATTTCCCACTTAATTTAGTAGCATGTTTTTTATAACGTACTTCTAAATTGTTTATTTAAAATTTAGAAATGAATTTAATATTTTATCAATAATTCCTTTTTTATCAATAATTTCTTATTATTGAAGAAAACTGACAAAATAAAAGCAAAGCTTACCCACCCCAAATTTTGAATAAAAGATTTATCGTTACGACGCTCTGAGAGCCATTACGAAAGACCTGGGGCTCTACTTTGAAATCAGTAATTCGAACTTCGGATCGCCCCGTCACTTTCTTGCGAATTAGTGACGCTTCGAGAGCAAAAGGGATAGCAATAGACGAAGTTCGAATTACGGATTTCAAAGTAGTGCCTCTGGAGTCTTCTCCGTGCATCCAATATATACCTAAAAATCTTCCGACGTTTTTGACTTGTGATGCTTCAAATCCAGAAACATTCTAAAATTTAAATATTTCAAAATTCATGGTTTTACTTCTTCTAGCTTTTTATTTCAGCCTAAATTTATCCTTTGTAAATATACCTATGGAAAAAGTTTTGCTTACTTATGAAAGGGACAGACGACTAAGAAAAAGCCGCTATGTTTACACTACCTCTAACTGATATTCTACTTATCTACGCTTCAACCATAGACTTAATATTTGTGAGAGACACAGACGACTAAGACTAAAGTCGTAGTGTCACAAGCTCTAAGTCTATGACTAACTAGATTTCCTAGTTCTTCCGTCCTAGTAGTTTAACTTATTTTATGCTAAATAGGTTTTAGTACATTTATTAAATTAATACAATAAATAGTTAAAACTAAACCTATATAAATAATAGCAGGTCCGCTCGTGGCATGGTCCCTATTACACTGGCTGCATTACCTCCTCTCTGGATAGTTAGCCCATTGCAATTCTTTGGGAGAGGTAAGCACCAGCTCTAGGATCTCCGGAGGTGTCTATGAGCCGGGATGACAGGGCCTTAATAAAGCTTTTCAATTCGGCTGACCAAGGCCCCATGGTCTCCACTGCAAGCGCTATTTGTAGAATGCGTATAATTATTTAATAGGTAATGATGAATATTTGCGGCGCTTGATGGTTTGGGCCTGATCAGCTGCTGCACCGGCCCGATTACGGGTTAACTGGACGTGGGACAGGGCGAATATGTCAACACACGTCGCGTCCCACACCAGTGGCCTACCCAGTTGAATGGAACCCCTTTAAGCTACTATGGCAACGGTATAGGGTGTACTCTTATAAATAAATAAAGGGTATCATTTAACCGATCAGCAAGATATTCTTATATTTTTATGAATTATTTTGGTGAACAGAAAAATGTATTTGGTCAGCGAAAATAGCTACTTGGTAAGCAACTTATGGTTAGCAAACATTTATAAATCTGTCTGCAATTAATGATATACTGAACTGCTCTAAATTATGTTGGTCAGCAAATTAAATATTTGAGCTGCATTGAGCAACCCACAATTAATCAAATTTTGGTAAGCAATCAGTAGGTAAGCAAAATATTTCATTTTGTCCAGCAAAAAAAAGGGGGCAAATTTACTGCCGTACCGGCAACGCACGTATGCCGGTTAGGGTGTAGCAGAGGGTAACCACTGAAAAAAGACTTAGAATGTTTTTGACCAAAAGTGTAAAAAACATGATATGATGATGATGACGATGACGATGACGATGACGATGACGATGACGATGACGATGACGATGACGACGGCGACGGCGACGGCGACGGCGACGGCGACGACGACGGCGACGACGACGACGACGACGACGACGACGACGACGACGACGACGACGACGACGACGACGACGACGACGACGACGCCGACGACGACGATGACGATGATGATGATGATGATGATGATGATGATGATGATGATGATCGTCATCTCACCTCACTTTTGTTTCAAGTAGAAGACTTCAATTCAATTCAGGTAAGTTCCAAATTTTTCATTATCGATCTGGTTTGTGAATTTTCGGAATTATAATTTTACGTAAAAAGAAAATTCGGAATTGTCAACATTCGTAAATATAATATTCGGAAAAACGTTTTCGTGATTTTAATATTCGGTAATGTAAAATTCTAGATTTTGATATTCGGCCTTATATTTTTTCGGTATTGTAAAAATTCGGAATTATGAAATTCGGTTTTTTCAAATTCGGAATTAAATAATTCGAGATTTTAGGGTGTTCCCTGTTCCCATAAAAATGGCCCACCCGTCTTTTGTATGAACAATCATAAAGTACTACGTAGTAAGTAGTATGACGTGTAAATTTATATTTATCAATAAAATAATCAATCAATCAGTCCACCCACCCACCACGGATCTAAAAAAAATACGGATATAACCGATGTAACCTCGTCTAATCATGATTGAAGCATGCAAAATGGCCGTCCGTTTACCTCTGTGCGTACTTTGAGGGTTGCCATATAAATCGTCAAATTACCCATTTTAAGGCCTTAAACCCTCTGCAAATTTTTGCAGCAATACAAAATTAAATGCGCATTTGACAAAAGTATGTATGTACATAAGTATGCAAAAATTCAAAAGAATCTGACAAATTAGAAGTAACTAAGTTAAAACAGAGATCCAAGACTTAATTACATTCTTAGTTTCTTAGATTGTTTGTGACTTAGTTAAAAGTGTGTAAGGGTCGTTCTCAAAAAAGTGGCACCGCCACCTGTCAATAGGTCTCTCTTAGAACTTTTTTTTTACAAAGCATCTTCCATACAATTTAGTTATCAATTCATATTAAAAGACACTTTTTGAATAGAGGCCAAATGCTTAGATATAAAATTAAATTATATTAATAACCATAAAAACAATTTGTAACTACGTTTTGTCGCTCACCTGCAGTGTCCCAACGCGAGGCACTCATGTTTCAAGTTAATTAAAACGTAAAAATCACCAACGAAACGTTGCTTGAATACTATTTTTTACTTACACATACACTCAAGATTTAAAACTGTAGTGTTGAATAAGAATACTATACTTATATTTCGAATTATTTGAAATTTAATTTTGTCCACGACAGTTTTTGTCGCTCACCTGTCATGAGATAACCGCTACCTCTGTGATTATACTATCTCGTCTTACCTGCCTTACCCCGCTTATTCGAGACCTACAGTCCCCAGCGAACGCTGTTAGAAGTAACACGTCGTCAGCGAGCCGTTCTCAAAAATTATAAACATAAAACTTACGCGAGTGGGAGTTTGTAATGGGTACGTAGTCGCTATTCTGTCTTCCATATTTTGATAATTGTTTGACTTATTGTATTGATATTAATTTATAGCACGTAAAAAATGGTTTATTTTTATGTGAATAAATATGTAGTTCCTTAACCAAGTACTTAACTAGTACTGATGATATAACTGTCATTTGGTCCATCACCTGTATGTCATTCACCTGTCTAAAAAAAAAACAGGTGAACGACGTTTACGGCAGGCGAACGACAATTATTTAAAAACTTATACTGTAAACCAAATATTTTTGTGGTGTTAATGTTTTTTACCCGACTGCACGAAGCAGGGTTGTTTTCCGAGCGTATGTATGTACGTATATATGTATGTAACACCCTGTAGCGTATATGGTTCACCGGATTTCAACATATGAGATGCCGTTACGCTCAAAAGGTAAATAAGGTGTGTTATATTTTATAAACAATTTAGATAAGGAATGAAACGAATCAAAATTATTCAAATTAAGCACTTTTTGTTAGTTTAATGTAGTTTTTATTTAACAATTTACTTAACTGCAGCCGTTGTCGTTAACCTGCTAACAGTTTCACTTTATTTGTACGTATTTGTCGCCAACCTGCCCCTATTATCGATAACCTGGTTACAAATAGTCATTCACCTGCCTACCGCATAATTCAAATACCTTTATCTTCTAAAACAATAAAATAAATCACTCCCTCCATGTGATATCAATTACACGATAAGATTTCTAGCGGTCTTAATAAATAAAAACAGCAAAATCGGAAAATTTCTGAAAAATGCAAAATTAATTCAGCGGTGCCAACTTTTTGAGAATGACCCGTAAAAAAAACCGATCAAAATCAAGTCTGACTCGCATAACGGCTTTACAGATTTCTCAACTTTTAGGAAAAAAAAAACCGTAAAAAAACTGGCAACACCGATTGTCATTTTTGTTTGTAATTTGCGTCAAAGTAAATAACAAATACTTACCAAATAACAAATAATTATGAATTTGTGGCGCTTGCAGTGGAGACCATGGGACCTTGGTCAGCTGATATGAAAAGCTTTATTAAGGCCCTGTCATCCCGGCTCATAGACACCTCCGGAGATCCTAGAGCTGGTGCTTACCTCTCCCAAAGGATTGGGCTAGCTATCCAGAGAGGTAACGCAGCCAGTGTCATAGGGACCATGCCGCGAGCGGACCTGCTAGAGGGGGTGTTCTTTTTATAGTGGTGATTATTATTTACGTCTTTAATATTTGAGTAGCTTAGTTTTTATTTTAATTTAAATAAGTTTAGTTTTAATACTTACCTAAATATGAAAAATAACACGAATAATCATAACTTACACGTGATAAGTGATACCGTGAGGCTTTTTATATTTACTATGGTAGTTTTTACACGTTTTTACTACGCAAGTCGACATTTGCTTTGGCGTAAAATTAAATGTCAGGGGCACGTTTTATAAAGCTACACATCGTCAATGGTTGTAGCTTTATAAAACAGGCCCCTGCTGTGGCTCGACGCGTAATGGCGATGGGTTGGTGTACCTAGTGCATCTGTGAGACGGTAGATCGTGTATGACGGAACGAAATGGTTTAAGTTGCGACCACGCCGGTGCTTAAAATACGGTGACGGTACGGAATCGCAGTGACGCGTCGTATTAGCACCGTTTTTGACGCAAGCTCTACACACCAATGCTTAAAAAACGGTATCGTTGCTTAAACAAAAGACGGGGTCATAGTAACAACATGGCGCCGTTTTTGACGTACCGTAATATACGCACCGTTAAGCATTGGTGTGGGGAGCGTGCGTCAAAAACGGTGCTGATACGACGCGTCACTGCGATTCCATACCGTCACCGTTTTTTAAGCATTGGTGTGTGGAGCTTGCGTCAAAAACGGTGCTGATACGACGCGTCACTGCGATTCCGTACCGTCACAGTATTTTAAGCACCGGTGTGGGCGTAACTTTTAGCTCAAGCAACGAAGCAAACTCAGGGGAAATAATTCGTGTATAAGCGAATTTTGGCATAGTTGTAGGGAATGGTGTTTTAAACCACATACTAAAAGTACTGACGGGTGGGGGTGGAGCGTTCGGGTGGGGGGGGGTCTAAAGGTCCCTTTTTTTAGTTTTTCGTAAATAACTCGTAAACGGTGGCCCATAGCAAATAGTTTTCCATTACATGATTAATCTGCATAAAATTCTCTACAAAAAAGTTTTAGCCATTGTTTCTCTGGGATCAATATTTAATGAGATATGGAGGGAAGAATGATTCCCGAAAGGCCATAATCGGGTTTCCATTGTAAGTCGGCCCTTATATCAAATGGGCTTGGGCTTTTTTTGTGGGTGTCTCTTATAGTGAAGATTATTTATGCTGAGTATCAACATCTTAATTGTGACAGTTCTCGACGTATAATTTTTTTAAGATTTTTTTAAAATTTCCTGTTTTTCGGGATGTATTCAAGCGATTTGGTTCAAACTTTGGGATGATGTTCTTTTTATAGATTTGCATCGCCTCCCAAAAAACAAATACTAGTTATCATATAAAAAAAAGAAAATGAAGACCAAATAAAAAATAAACATTATTTTTTATGTGGATGTGAAATAGTGACACCTCTAGATTTTTTTCTCAGAATATACCATACATTGGCACTACTACTTGCTAAAATAACAAAATTTTCCAGGTGGTACTTCCTATCAAAAATCAGCAATATGTGTGGCCAATACCCTAAGCAATAAGGCAAAATCAGGGGAAAAAACTCGTTTATAAGCGAATTTTAGCATAGTTTTAGAGGACGCCGGTGCTTTAAACGGGACTCCTTTGACACGCATAGTTTTTTTACGCATAATGTATCATTACGCATAGAATCGTTTGTCATAACACTCTTTTAGGCTGACATTGCCGAAGTTAATAAACGTCCGTTGTGTAGATTAAGTTAAATTAGGTAAGGTTAGGTTATAATAATAATTAAAACAAAACCCTTTCTATTGTAAAAACCGTTTTATGACAAAAGGTTTTATGCGTAATGATACATTATGCGTAAAAACCATTATGCACTTGACCGGTTTTCAGTTTTTTTTTGTTTTTTTAGTGTTAGTACTATGTACATAATAATCATGCCAAATTTGTCGCTTGTGTGTTTTACCATCGTTTGTAATGAAATGTTTTTTTTATCTTAATTTTGTATTGAATAATACAAACTGACAATGTCCTAAACAAAGCAAGAAGGACGAAGGTCTTCGATCATTGAGTGCGAGCGGGCTTTGCCGCTCCTATTTACACTCCCTGCAAAGAACTTTGTCGCAGTATATTATACTTCCATGTATAAACTAAAGTCGCACAATTTCACACTGAACGAATTTTACGATTTAGATGTTAGTGCGTAAAGTATAGTAGGTACTTACTAGGTAGATGTAAGTGTCCAATTAGTTTTTACTTCTAAAGTTGAATAGGTAATTAAGAATAGTTAGTGTACATCGGTATTTAATTTTTTACATGATTAATTTTTAGTACTGGGTGGTCGAAAAATAATTATTGTACCTGTTTAATTTTTACATGGTTAATTTTCGGTACTGGGTGGTTAAAAAATAACTTAACCTAACCAAGCCTATTTGGATTCTGTATGGTCAAGAAAAACACTCTCTTTCGCATTTATAATATTACTAGGATTAGGATTTTTATTTTTATTTATATACCTGCCATACTTAAAGAAATGTAAGTTTGTTTTTTATTGTCCATCTTCTTCCTTCCATATCTCATTAAATGTTAATCCCAGTAAAAAAGTGTAAATATCTTTTTTGTAGAGAATTTTATGCAGATTATTTATGTGCTGGAACATTTTTTGCTATGGGCCACCGTTTACGAGTTATTTAAGAAAAACTAAAAAAAGGGACCTTTACACCCCCCCTACCCGTTAGCTTCTACCCCACCCATCAGTACTTTTAGTATGTGGCTTAAAACACCATCCCCTACAACTATGCCAAAATTCGCTTATTCACGAGTTTATTGAATACAGAAAAAAAATGCATCTTTTTTATTTGGTCTTTATTTTCTTTTTTTTATATGGTAACTAGTATTTGTTTTTTGGGAGGCGATGCAAATCTATAAAAAGAACATCATCCCAAAGTTTGAACCAAATCGCTTGAATACATCCCGAAAAAAAGGAAATTTAAAAAAAAACTTAAAAAAATCATAAGTCGCGAACTGTCACAATTAAGATGTTGATACTCAGCATAAATAATTTTCACTATAAGAGGCACTCACAAAAAAAACCCGAGCTCATTTGATATAAGGGCCGACTTACAATGGAAACCCGATTATGGCCTTTCGGGAATCATTCTTCCCTCCATATCTCATTAAATATTGATCCCAGAGAAACAATGGCTAAAACTTTTTTGTACAGAATTTTATGCAGATTAATCATGTAATGGAAAACTTTTTGCTATGGGCCACCGTTTACGAGTTATTTACGAAAAACTAAAAAAAGGGACCTTTAGACCCCCCCCCACCCGAACGCTCCACCCCCACCCGTCAGTACTTTTAGTATGTGGTTTAAAACACCATTCCCTACAACTATGCCAAAATTCGCTTATACACGAATTATTTCCCCCGAGAGTCAGTATTTGGTCTTCGTTGCTCGAACTATTTACCTTGCATCCTTCACACCTTTTTAGTGCAACGTTATGTCCGTATTTTTTTTAGGTCCGTGCCACCCACATCCGCATTCTCGTTTTGAGTATTTACTTACTTTTTAATTAAAAATAAGTTTATAAGATCAAAACAAACCTTCCAGAAGGTTACTATCCTAACAGAATCAAATTGAAAAAATGCAGTTGATGTACATAATAGCTCATTATGATTCTATTGTGTTCAATAATCGCGGGCAATTTTTAACGTAGTTATTGTCCTGTATCAAACAGTTAAAATTAACGAACTGATCGCAATCTGACCAATCTGACAGTCGTGACAATAGACGAGTAATTTAAAACGCGGGACGGCTCTATGCCTTATGCTTCAAGATCAGCAAAAAATATTTTGGATAAAGACAATAACGTAGTGCGTGCCGAACATGCATAAATTTGGAGTTGTTAAGGTACTTTTCCACTGGCGAGGCGAGGCGAGACGGGGCCAGACGAGAATTGAAATTTGTATTAAAAAGCGACATCTCTTAGAGGGACCTATTTAAAGAATTACAAATTCTAACGCTTCCCGGCGAGTTAATATATCAAGTGGCCGTGTTTACACACGATATTACTCAAAAATGCTACGTAATCTTGCCATAACACCAGTAAAAAGGAGCCAGTAGGTTGACGTTCCTGGACAACTGGAAAAGTGTCCAGTAAAGTTGAGGAATTTCGAAATTGGAATCAAAAAGTGTCCAGTAAGTAAGTATGGAAATTCCATAACATATCATATTATTTGAATTTGGAACTATCTGTAAAGACTGTGACAGCCTTCAAAAAGGCTACTTATACTACATGAAAAGCTGATCATTCAGCTCCAAAAGTACCAGGGCATCATAAACCAAAAGCGTTATCTCGTTCAGACCAGACATCGCGCGATTTCTCTTCATTTCAGCATCGCTTGCTCCGCACCATCTCAGTTTTATGTGCGCCTAGTACATCTCGGCCGGTATGACGAGTTGTGAATCGTTAAAAAAAAAAAAAAAAACCGTGTAAGCGACCGGCTAAGAGTCGGACTAGCGCCCTGAGGGTTGTGCACATGTGGTCATCAATATTTGACCATATTTTTTTTTAAATCATTCTACTTGTTCTATTTTTGAGTAAAGCACTATACATGCTTCGACCATTAAGAGCCATACTGGACTCGTATGTATAAAAGCCTCATACTCGTCCAGGAAGGCTCACTTACTGGTCTTTGCAGTAATGTACTATTATTTAAACGCCAGGCCATAAACACGACCCACGCCCTCCGCAGTAATAACCTACAAGAATCGCCTCGTCAGACCACAGTACAAACTAACATGCAAGGTCCCGTTTACATCTTGGGACCGTCGGTATACATAGGTTGCCTCATATATTTCGGGATTTGAGTAAACTAATGCTGCCACCTAGCCAGTGACATTTCTGTACTATAGTTTGGACGTTTTGGCGGCAATATAACCAAAAAAAGTTTTGATTCGATCGTATTTTGTTTTTATTCTGTCTCTTAAAGAATAATCATATCGGTTAAACATGGAAATTAATCGTGAACATTTTCCACCTGTGTACAGTCACCCAATAAAAATGTTGAGCATACTTAAAACCTTGTCATTGTGAATGTCATTGTCATTGTCATGTGTGTCATTTGATGTTGTGAATGTTGTGATTGAAGTTTACTATGACAACGCACTAAAGTGCTTAACATTTTCGTTGGGGTACTGTACATACAATATTTCATGAATATTTGACCGTCAAAAAAATTTGTTCGCGATGGATTCCACATAATTTGGCAGCTGCTCAAAAACAGGCTCGTGTCGATTGGTCGAAGGAAATGCTTAAAAAATACAATTGTGGAGCTTCGAAACACGTCTACGATATTGTGTCAGGCGACGAATCGTGGATCTATGCATATGAACCGGAAAATAAACAGCAGTCGACTGAGTGGGTCTTTCAACACGAACCTAACCCTACAAAAGTTGTTCGTGCACGGAGCACCTCCAAACAAATGGTTGCCTGTTTTTTTAGTAAAACCGGGCATATTGCAACTGTTCCCTTAGAGGCACGAAGAACCATCAATTCTGAATGGTATTCAACCATTTGTTCGCCAGAGATCATCGAAATAATCAGGGAGACCAACCGCCGAAGACGAATCATACTTCACCACGATAATGCGAGTCCTCATCGGTCAGTACATACATCGGACTTTTCGAACAATCAAAATGTCGATTTGATGGGTCACCCGCCGTATAGTCCTGATTTAGCCCCCAAAGATTTCTTTTTATTCCCGCACATTAAGAACAAACTGCGAGGACAACGTTTTTTGACACCTGAAGCAGCGGTTGAAGCGTTTAAAATGCATGTTTTGGGCGTGTCCCAATCAGAGTGGTCGAAATGCTTCGAAAATTGGTTCAAACGCATGAAAAAATGTGTAGACCTTGAAGGAGAATATTTTCAAAAACAATAAAGCCCTTTTTGTCAATAAACAATTTATTTTAACTTCAAATCCCAAAATATAAAAGGCAACCCTCGTACAATAGACTGCCCGAAAAAGTCAGAAATGCAGCTTCCACCACCACTTTCAGGCGCAACCTCCGCAAGTGGCTCTCAAATAGAGCTGACCCTTTATAATGTAGATGTTTTTTGTAATCTACCGATATGTTTTAAGCGTATATATAAAATAGTATTATGTGTAATTATTAATTTTAAATTTTGTATTGCAATCTACGTTTCTGTCTTTCATTTATGAAGTGCGCAACGATTGTGTAATTTTTATTGAATGTTTTGTAATAATTCATATTTTTGTATCATGTGACCTATAACTATGGAGTTATGAATAAACTATTTATTGTATTGTATGCACTAGGAGGTAATCAAAAAAATTCAATACGCACTTCAATTTGCGAAGGACGCGCACCCCCGCCACGCCGTAGCCTCGACTCCTCCGCGCCTTCACCTCGACTTCGCCTCGACTGCTCGACTATAAACGCACTGTCATGTATTCCTATGTCCAACCTATGTCGGTGCGGTGCGCCACGCCACTGGAGTGTCTGCAACTTCCCTTAAACCCTTAAAAGGTGCATTTTAATAGTATCAACAAGTATCAGCGGATTGTTTTTTTTTTAATACATATGTGTTATTAACGGCGGATTTCATGAAATATAAAAATAAATATACCTATTATCGACGCTAGCATTGTACGGCACTACGTCTGTCAGTAACGCCCGCAAGAGTGACAGAGATAGATTGGTACATATAATAACGGTTAATGCACCCTGATCCTACTGCAGCGACTTTTTATTCTGATGTTTGTCTAATTCTATCAATTTATTTATTGTTTGTGAAGCATATTATTTTAGCAGATTGTTAACACATGGATATAAGTATTTTACATTCACACTATCAACGAGCAGATAATTATACTGTTCTTTTTACAGAGGTTTTTCTATCAGTCTAACTGAAACATACACTTAAGTCGCATATGTCATGTCATTAAGCTACGTCTAAAACACATTTTGAATTGTCTTATCAACAAATCTAATTACCCCCTGTAAAAATGTCACCGACATTAAATTTTAATAGAAATAAACAGCAATAACATACTTTGCTAATAAGAACTGCAAACAAAAGCGATCATCGGCGAACGTTGCAGTAAACCTCGACTCGACGAACAGGTGGCGTGAGGGTGGTCAGGTATAGAGATGTGATTTACTTAGAACAACTTATTCTACTAATTAAATAATTTTAGTTAAAGACGGATGTGACTAGATTTGTAAATATATAAATAAAAAAGCCAAATATAAAATCAACGTTTTTTTTTTCTCGCTCTCACCCTAAGAACGCCACTGAACTCCACAGTCGGCCGGCAAGTCACGTCAAAGGATGGTCGCGGTCGTGCTGCGGACGCCTTTATTGTAGCTGCGACGTCATACCTACATCCTGCGTCGGCATATAAGGTCCAGCCGAGTGCTTATATAAGCACGTAGTGTAGTTAGTACAAGCGACTGTACAAATGTATACAATTACAGGCAAATGGACGACCGTATATACGTCAATATAAACTCAAAAAATAACAGGCCGCCAACGAGAGATTTTTTTTAATGACAAAGGATTTATAAAATACTGGGTGAAATTTAAGTCGTGGATCAAATAATCACCTCTGTGTTCTACCCACGAATATGAACAACATTCACTACGGGACCAACTCCGAAATCACGAAAAAAAATCAGCTGCTTCATATATTTTGGTCGAGTATTTAATATTGAAGTATTCTATGATACAGCTGTTTTTTTTTCGTGATTTCACAGTTGGTCCCATAGTGGAAGTTGTTCATATTCGTGGGTAGAACACAGAGGTGATGATTCGATCCACGACTTAAATTTCACCCTGTAGTTATGTTATTACAGTTTCATCAACCAAAGCTGATAGTAACACATCAAGTTCTTTAGTGATTCTACTAACATCTTAGTTGATGTATCCAACATCTTGTTAGACTCGTATGGAGTCAAGACGCTTAAGCACAACAACAACAATCTTGTAAGAAGATTTATTTTTACTAGCGCGCCATCTATCACCGCTTGCACTTGACTTCCGCGTCCGATTGCTGTTTTTAATCAATCAGGCTAGCTTTATTGCGGTTAATTTCGAAACACTTTTGTCCTGTGGATTGTTATAAAACTTAACCTAACCTACAGGTCTGTAGTTATAATCTCTCTAAACATTTTTAAAAATTAATGCGAACAGCCGGCAAAAGTTTTTCGAAACATCGATAGGTTAACCAGGGGACAATCTTACAAAATTGACCAAGTGCCAAACTAACATTCAGGCTTGTGCCTACGAAAGTAACACTGATATACATACATGGTTAAATAAATAAGTAGGAACAAACGTACACGCTCATCACGTCATCACAAATATTTGGCCCTATCGGGGATCGTACTCGGAGCCGCTGACGCCGAACCGAACCTAGAGGCAGAGCCACTACCGAGTAAGCTAACCGCGCCGCCGCCGGCCGGAGCGGAGCGGAGCCCACACGACCCGCCCTCACTACCGAAACGTTCCAAGTCCCCTCTCATTACCAACGCTCCATTTAATCACAATTTCCCTAACAACAGCACAATTCCGTAAAATTATCTGGCACTTAGTTTAATCTCAAATGTTTATCGCCTCGACCATAAAAGAAAATTCTGTGAAGCATCTGTCGGAGGGCCGCGGACGCCGCGGCGCGGGAATTACAGATTACGTTTTAGACGGTAATTTCGGAAATTACCGGTCCGGGTAATATTAAGCGTCCGGAATTAATAACGGGAAGACCCAAGTACGGCCAGCAGCGGGAGGGTTACGTGAATTGAGAGAGGATTTTTATCGCTTGAAATATTTTACAATTGAAAGTTGTTAAAAGAAAACAGGGAACAAATCTCACGCACGGTGGGCAAGTCTCAAAATAAACATACTAGATGTATAATGAAATACTTGAATGCATAGAAAACATCCGACACTCAGACACCAATACTTGCGCTCAATACAGAAATAAATATTTGCTCATACCGGTATTTGAACCCGGGACCGCGAGCTTCGTAGGCACTAGGCAGGGTCACCACCTACTAGGCTAACTACGTCGCCAAATATTGTACCTACTAACAAATTATAACGATAGTCATAGTAATATCATTTATTGCATGATGTTTTTAGAAATGGTCTTACAATATTTCATGTCCAACGTAAACCCTGTTAGGGCACTACTGCATTTAATTCATACATATAATATTAAGGTACCTACCTACTTAATAACTAAATTACATTACATTAAATTACATAATTACTTAACTTATTAAAAGTGTAAAAACTGTTTTTGTCAAAAATTATCACCATTTCCACTTTTACTGCCAAGAGCTCTGATACAAAATGGACTCGCCTAGTGTGTTGGTGGCAGTTAAAGCGACCACAATGAGTTAACATATATTATATAGCAAAATCAGTTTATCCTGGCGTTTGCGTAAGTTTGTGAGCACATACAAATAGATAACAAGCGTACTGAGGCGTTTGGGGTAAGGACATTTGGTTTTGAGTCATTGCAAGTTGTAAGGCTACTCCCAAACACCGCAAACTTCGAGAAAGTAGTACACAAATACAAGAATGTAAACTTTAAATACAAGTAAGTACACAGTACTTGGAAACCATAAATCCTTTTGCCAACCGTACTCTGCTCCAAATTTAATATCGCAAATGTTGGTAAAAAGAACGAGCGAAGCGAGCACGCCGCTCTGTCAAAGCGAAGTCACATTTGTACAGCTTTAAAAACATTTAGTTCCTCTGAGGAGGTCCTCGAGGCGGGGGACAGAATTGCTTCTCGGGACCGGAGGAGCCTTTAAAATAGGTGAAACGTAGCGAACATTGCAAGTTAAGAGGAACATGTTTTAGATTTCCTTTTGGCAGTAATTTGGGCTACTCCTAGAAAATACATTGGAACATAGAACCTCCTCCGATCAAAAATCTTGAAGTTTTAAGAAATTAAATTTTATAAAAGTAATAACCCATTTTAATAACTTTAATATACGCATCGTAGTCGCGGGCAAACTCTAGTACCTATACTATCGTAGAAGGTGGGAGAGCGTCCCGCTGGAAATAGAACCTTCGATAGCGCGTCACGGCGGAGAACGTTCTTTGATCTTACACATATCATTACAGCGATTAATTAAGTAATTAATAAATTAATGAAGAGTTGCGGCGAGCGCGGGCCGCATGCCCCGACTTAATTACTGCCCATCAGTATTAATATAATTACGAGTTGAACCCGATTGGGTACCGACTCGTAACCAACTTTATTATGCACGACTGATAATTTTACTGAAATAATACATGTGCAAATCAATCTATTATTGATGAATTGGTTCTAGCTAATAATATTAATTTAGACTTTAACGGGAACACCCTAAAATCTCGAATTATTTAATTCCGAATTTGAAAAAACAGAATTTCATAATTCCGAATTTTTACAATACCGAAAAAATATAACCGGATATCAAAATCTAGAATTTTATATTACCGAATATTAAAATCACGAAAACGTTTTTCCGAATATTATATTTACGAATGTTGACAATTCCGAATTTTCTTTGTACGAAAATTATAATTCCGAAAATTCACAAACCAGATCGATAATGAAAATTTTGGAACTTGAATTTGAATTGAAGTCTTCTACTTGAAACAAAAATAAGGTGTGATGACGAGCACATAACTAAACTAGGTCATCTTACCTTGATAGGTAAGGTTAGGTTAGAGTTGCATCAAGGCGCGAAGCGCCTCAGCTACGAGGTTTAGGAGCTCCGCGTAGCGGAGCTCCGTCGACTTTGTCGGACATTTCTTACAGTTTTTGAGCATTAAGCATGTTAAACATTACACAATATTTTATCAGGCGCTTATTTGAAATAAAAAATCTTAGAGAATTCGGGGTGCTACAATTTCGGAATAATGAATATTCGGAATTCGGAATAGGAATAATCGGAATTGTAATATTCGGAAAAATATTTTTCGGGATTTTAATAATTCGGAAATGTAAACATTCGGAATTTGAAAAAATCGGGATTCTGATACGTCGTGAAACTAAAATTCGGAATAGTGATGATTCGGAATTCTGAAATTCGTGCTTATCAAATTCGGAAAAAAATATTTCGAGATTATGTAGTGTACCCAGACTTTAACATGTTCACTGCGGGTTCAGGCAAAACCGCCTCAAACTCGACTTTACGCTGCGCTGGTGCGGGGCTAAAAGATCGTGTTCTCCCTCTCGTGCGGGAGCTGTCGCCGCCGTTTACTTACAAGGCGTATGAAAAAGCCAAATATACATTTCTTTATATTTTTCAAACCCGAAATCTTTGGTACGGAATAAAATATTGAGGTCTAAATAAACCTCGACGCACTGGGTTTTTTTTTTCACACAGGTTGAGGTTTATTTTAGTCTCAAGAAAATTACCTCAAAGCCGAACTGAGCGGGACGCGACGGACGCGGGCGACGCGGGAGTCGAACGCTTGACTTTAGTGCGGCCATAGTTGTCGTGTCGTGTTTTACGTAAATCTTGACCATCGATAGTGTTCGGTAGTTAGTGTATAAAAATTTGAATAATTATTAGGTTTTAAAATAAAGAAATAAATATATTTTACTATGGTTATAGGCGACGATCAACAAACGTATGTACAGATAAATAAATAGTTACATAGATAAACCACCATAACCCAGGAACAAATATTAGTGATAACACACAATTAAATGCCCTTACCGGGACTCAAACTCTAAATAATAAATATAATACACCTGATGCGTTATATTGACTAAAAACTGTTTCTGAGATATAATTGTACCAAAGATGCTCGTTGAGGTGATGATTTTTTTATCGATAATTTAGCGATAAGTGCCACTCCCTGCACTGGTCTCAGATAAAATTTAGTGCTTTTTGAGGCCTAAAATACCTCAAAAATTCTTTAAGTATTTTTTCTTTAACCAGAGGTCAGAACCAAGGGCGAAGGTAATTATATTTTAAACATTTACTGACAAATGAAAACCACATGAAAAAAAACACCTAACCTAACCTAATGTTGGCAAATATTTATGAAGCATCTAAGGAAGTACTGAAATTTGAGGTCGATAAGGCCTCACCCGCACTGTAAAAGAGCTTAGATTTGGGCTGATTCGATCTCAACCGCACCAGGTAAAAGTTCTTCTAGATTTGTCCCGCAGTGAACGTGTTAATGAAATGAAGAATAATTTGATTTGAGGCGACTAAGGGTATAAAAGCTTATAGTATTGTTAGGCGATGGGCTTGCAACCTGTCACTAGTACCTACACGGTAAACATCTTAGGGCCTGTTGTTTGATCAGAAGTTAAACTAACTAATCGTTAAAAACCGTAACTAATGGTTAAATCTCAATAAAATGTGTCAGATTTTCGATTCTATTTTCGAATTATAACAATTAGTTGAGATATCTACTGATCAAACAACGGGCCCTTAGCCTGTTTGTGCAAAACATGGTTACAGAATTAACAACAAGTTTTTAGATTTGTTGTTAATTCTTTAGCTCTGCCTACCTCACTCTAAGGATAAAGTTATGTATGTATGTATGAATAATTTGAATGAATGAATGAATAGTTTATTTGCATAAACCAAGCGTATATAAAAGGTGTTACAATTATCACAGATCGTATCTTGTTTTGCCAAGGCTGTCGTACAAATATTTCATTTTAGACTTAAGTAGGTACCTATACATTTTCAAATTCGAAATATTTGATTTGCACATATCACCCGACGGGGTGCCCTTCGGGTCCTCTAATTTTGAAGGGTCTAACATTTTGTGGTCGAGAATGTTTGATATAATGTTGAATTGTATACTTAATTTTTCCTATACCACCCTGTATAGTTATTCGTTGGCTTGGCTTCTCCATCTCCACGTTCCTCTCGGGACTGAGTACCCCTCTCCCCTCTAAAAGAGTACCTCTCGTGGTACCGCTGTAATTTCACTTCTCTACGGGGGTACCTCGTGCCGCTGCTGTACTACGTCTCCTCCTCGAGGGTACCGTGTGCTGAACCTCATCTTCTCTACGGTTCTATCTTCAGCTCCACTAAGTTTTCAAAACCTACTTAATATCGTCCCACGCCCTTCATCATTGCTCACTATCACCTTTTATAAAAAACGTATGTAAATACTTTGATTGTCTTTTGTAAATGTACTTTTATTCAGTTCTTTTTATTAAATTGTCGCTACTCGACAAAACCTAGGAGTTTAGAAAATAAGAGCTTTATTTCTACAGGACAGGACATTTTTAGACTGGACACATTTACACAAACCGGGCCTACATACAACTACATACCGTCGCTAGAAATCAATAATGCTGTAACCCTCAAAAATCAAATTTTACACTAGAGCCAAATTAATGAAGCAAAAAATTTAAAAAAATCATAACTTCTGAACGGTAGAAGGTTTTATGACCCCCTTTTGAAAAAATAATTAAAATAAATGCTTTTATTTAACTAAATAGTCAAATTTCATGTAAACTAGGTTTAAAGGTACTTTTTGCGGGTTACAGCATTTTTTTTCTTTTTTTTTTACCCGAAAGAATGCTGTAACCTATAAGGAAAATGTATGAAGGTGTTATTTAAAAACCAAATGAAAAGCAGTTTTAAATTGCTGTAAATAAATCATAACCGTTTAAAACGTTTCTGGTCAAAAAAACACTTACAAATAAAAAAAAAATAGACTACAGTCTTGCTGTAACAGGATTTAGGAAAAAAAACAAGGTATAATAAAATGTTGTTCGTACAATATTAAGCTGTTTGCAAGGCGTTTAAAAAAACATACCTTTATTCAAGAAATTGTAATCTCTAAAATAATTTATAACTAATTAACTAATGGAATTGCTAAAGAGTTACATTTTTGACTATCGTTTTGGCCCTGACTGCACTCAGACCGCGCGCGTACTGTAAAGTCTATTCGCTTAGATAGTGTCGCTACACTCGCTCGTACTTATTTATTTATATATTTATTTATTAAAATAGGAAGCTTCCGTGTGATTCATAGGTATTATGTGACAGATTTTCGTTGTTATGTAATAAAATACAAATATAATTCGATGTTATCTGCCAAATTACCATGTAGCGTAACACCCGCAAGAGAATTATCACTATCTAGGCGAATGGACTATAGTTTATGCGCCTCCTCGGGGCTAAAACAATCTCGATACAAAATTTCATCAATTTAGCAGTTTATGCGTGAAAAGTTAACAAGCAGACATTTTATTTGTGCACCATAGAGCACCTATAGATTAACGAATCACAAATAATCAACAACATCGATGTATTACCAGGGAAGCTCTGTAAGGCCGGACGGCACCTAGCTGCGCCTAACACTTCTCCACAAAAGTTGTGATTCGTTGAGATAATATTACGTGTGTCCGGCATTAGACTCCGTCCGGCCTTACGGGACTTCCCTCTAGTAGTATACCTACTACTCGGCTGTCTTTGTATTTCAATGGAACACGAGTATCAAATACCTATTATTGTCATAGCGAGTCAGAACGGGACAACGATGACAGCCGAGTACTAATTAATACTCTAGTTTTACTAAAAATTGTCATTCAATAAGTTATATTGATATAGAATTCAAATAAATCAACTTCATGCTTAATACCATGCCTAAATAGTACCTACTACTCGGCTATCTTTTTATTTCAATGGAACACGAGTATCAAATACCTATTAAAGTCATAGCGAGTCAGAACGGGACAACGATGACCGCCGAGTACTAATTAATACACTAGTTTTACTAAAAAATAATATTCAATAAGTAATTTATTGATAAATAATTCAAATGAATCAACTTGCTTAAATAGGTACCATGCCTAAGGCCTAAACACCTTCTCATGTTAGTTAAATTACTTCGTGGAAGAAAACCTACATTAAAAATATAATAATTGTTATTCAAAACCCACTTTTTCATTTATAAATTATTAATTTGTTAAATAATACAAAATTTATTCACGATTCTGCGGAGTCCAAAATATGCACTGCACTTCAAACCGACCGCCGTATGCCGCGTGCTTCACAAGGTGAGGGAGGGGGGAAATGTCGTAACGACATCCAGTGCTTGTGAAGTCTGTGACTTTAAAATGTCATAACTGCTATAAAATAGGAAAAATAACACGTTTGAATTGCTGTAAATTTAAATTAAACCCAAAGAAATGCTGTAAATAACATAATTCAAAAAATTTGAAAAGCAAAAATGCTGTATAATGTTAAAGAGAGGAAGTTTCTTACCTTGTTTTGCTGTAAGTCCCATATTGACAAAATACACCGGATTTTAAGCGGGTTACAACACTTATTTCTTCTTCAATAATCCAAATATCACAAAAAACGTATGCTGTATATTTTTTATTTATCATCGTAGAAACACGAGACCCAGACCAATCGACGCAGAAAAAAAAATGCTGTAAGAATATGTAAAAAAACGATTTTGGTAGTTGGAGCGGGTTACAGCATTATTGCTTTCTAGCGACGATACATAAAACTACAACAGATATACATGTTTACTGTTTATATATTTATACATAGTATAAACCAACGTGGCTTCCAGCCGTCAGCTCTGTATGTATGCTTAGATCTTTCAAACTACACAACGGATTTTAATGCGATTTTCATCCATAGATAGAAGATGATTCAATTGATAATGATTTGATTGAATTTTTGATTATGTATAATAAATTCTGGATTATGTACGGGTATTACAGAAAACTCACATAAACCGAAGCGAAGCGAGGGCGGGTCGCTAGTTATTATTAGAATACGAAAGTCAACGACAATGTCAACTTGTTACCACATTTGAGACCGAATACCTACTAAATACGGACAGTGGGCGCTTTTACCAATGTTCACACATGTGCTCGATGACGGTACGTTAACGTCACTCACTCGATAGACGGCAAGAGTTCGTGCTCGGGCACCAGCATGTCCACCGACCCCTAGCACCCACTAGTGAGCGTTATTGCAAGGTGACAAGATTTAAAAATGGTCAGGGTGCCTGTGTTGCTGATTTCACTATTCTTGAACTAAGGCTTTAGGCTACTATGGCAACGGTATAAGTACCTACTCTTATAAATAAATAAATAATTAAAATACACTAACCGGCAAAAAAATGGCCCACCCGTGGTTCATTTATACGAGCGTTTATCAATTCTAAAACAATAATAAAGTACTACCTAAAGTCTCATTTTGGTTATTTAGGTACTTACTTTTTAATTAAAATAGGTTATCCTAATATAATCAGTAAAAAAATATGCAAATGATGAATATAATAGCTTATTATGATTCTATTATGTTCAATAATCGCGGGCAATTTTTAACGCAGTTATTGTCCTGAATCAAACAGTTAAAATAAATGAACTGATCACAATCTGACAGTCGTGACCATAGACGAGTAATTTAAAACGCGGGACGGCTCTATGCCTTATGCTTCAAACTTAGCAATAACTATTTTGGAAAAAAATAGTAGCGTGCTTTTCGACCGGCGGCGAGGCGAAGCGAGGCGAGGCGAGAAGAGAATTGAAATTTGTATGAAAACAACCATTTCCTCCGAAGATGCACGAGAAGGTAATTTAATTTTTTCAATACAAATTTCCCATCTCGCCTCGCCTCACCTCGTCTCGTCTCACCGGTGGAAAAGTACATTTAGGGAAGGACGCGCGCCCCCGTCACGCCGTAACCTCGACTCCTCCGCGCCTTCACCTCGACTTCGACTCGACTGCTCGACTATACACGCCCTGCCATGTACTCCTATGTCCAACCTATGTCGGTGCTGTGCGCCACTGGAGTGTGTGCGACTTCCCTTAAATCCTTAAAAAGTGCATTTTAATAGTATCAACAAACTTAGATCCCTAGAATAAATGCCGTTGAAGTGGCTGGCGGGCTATAAAATGAGGATAAGAGATAGGTATAATTTACAATCAGGTAAGTAAGTATGTTTTCTTTATTCATTTTTAGGGTTCCGTACTCGAGGGAATTCAAACAGGACCCTGTTACTAAGCCTACGCTGTCCGTCCGCCCGTCTGTCCGTCTGTCCTAACGTAGATCTTGTATCTTTTGGACGGTAAGAGATAGCCGATTGTTTTTTTTTAAATACATTGTGTTATTTACTGCGGATTTCATGAAATATAAAAATAAATATAATATAGTAATACAATAATACTTTATAAAAACAAGACTTACGACTTCTTACACTTTTTCACACCTCTTATCAGGTATTAACAAGTATAAAGATTTAAATGCTTCAAACAAATGCATCTTCAAATTTAAATGCCTTTTTGGAAGTCAGATGTTGTAGGTGTTACAATACGTGTATACTTATCAGAGGTCGGAATAGTTAGTGCTTTTTAACCTAAACTTGATGCATCTTCATTCAATAACGTATTCCCATCACACTCACGCATGAATGAACATGCGTCAAGTTGAGGTTAATAAGCACTACCTATTCCGACCCCTGGTACTTACGTACAATTTATTATATCACTGAGTAAGCTTCCTCTGTTCCCCGTACTAGTAGTTGTACTGTATCGCGGTGGAACAGGAGTCACCATCCTCGTTGTATTAATGTTTTAAGATTGTGTTTAACAGCTCTAAAATTGTAAATTTATAAAGCAATAACAATAAGTGAAGAATGCCGCGCTAGTCGAGCGAATTAAGTTTAAAACATGTAAATACCAGATGGATGCATTATATTCGGTTGCACAGTGTGGGAATGGTGCAGATTGTGGGACCTACGTACAAAACAAACATTTATCTATTTTGCAGTTTCTATAGTATAGTTACCCAGTGTAAGTTCGTTCGTTTATAGGTACCTATATGATTTGTAAATTCCTTGTTACCCACACATATTTTTATTTTTATTTTTATACATGACTATCGAATATCTATAGTATAGCTACACTATATATCCAGTATAGCTATACTATGACTAATTATGCGTATACGTTATATGTGTGTTCCCCATACAAGAAAGGTTTTACTTTAAAAAAAAACAGAGAAGTGTGAGTTGGGCTCGCGCTAACGGTTATAAGCTTTAAGCAATATTAAGTCCTATTATCTTTTTTAATGCGTCGGTACGGAACCCTCGGTACGCGAGTCCGACTCACGCTTAGCCGTTTTTTTCTTTTCTCTCCATTGTTAAGGATTAGGGTAAGAGAAGGCGAAATATAGGGTAATTTCAAGAGGCTCCTTTCTGCATAACATCATCCTTAGGACTTGAATTTTGTTTTAAAACACTACGTGCAGGTATTTTTGGTCATTTAAAAAAGGATTACCGTTGAAGAAAAATGACTTTGCATTGCACATATTTACTGTTTACGATCATATTTTTTGCCGCGTTGTTCCTAGTTCTTTCTGCGGGAAAGGTAAGACATTTGCGTTAAACGTACTAGGGGTAGCTGAAAAGAAATTATGAAACAAAAGGCATTTATGGCTAGTTTAGCCCACTGAGATCTGTTTTTAGAAATCGAATAGGAAATAATCGAGGGCAAATGGTACAGGCTTACTCAGAAAAAAACCTACTCACTTCTTGCCTTGAAAACACCAGGGCAATACGATTCTGGGAATACAGACTCCGGGAGGGCATCCTTGGCAGTGCCAACAAGCATTTTTGGGTAGCTGTTCGAGGCACAGAGGAAATTTGTACAGCTTCTTTAATGATATTTAAATTTAAAGAGGTCGACCTTGCTGAAGGGTTTTGGGGCTAAATCAGTTTGAATCATTTAAAAACGTTAAATGCAGCAAAATAATCCGTCTTTTTGAGAATAATATTTTTTACGTACCAACTTTGCTCTGTTACTTTGCCACCGCTTAAGTGAAGTCCTGGTTGTGACAGGTGAGTTACTACATAGTGACGGAGCACGCGACGATCACGCACATGAACCCGAAGTACATGCGGAACGGTAACTTCACGGCGAAGCGCCACGGCCGCCGCAGCCCCATGTACTACGTGGACATCCACTACACCGCGCTGCTGCCCTTCGACGAGAAGTTCAAGGTGCGGCTCAGTAACACAACACCGGCCGGAGGGATCGCGCTTGTATCCTGAAACCTCAAATCTTTACAAAACTAACGACAGGAAAATGTAGGATGTCAAGCACTTAAGTTTCAATAAAAAAAAGGTTATAATGCTGAAATGTGCGTGTCTGATTGGGTATTCGGGTGCAGAACAGGGAGGAGAAGGCGTGCTCTACCCTACTCTACTCATCTACCTATCTGTAGAGATCTTCATCTTGAGAAGTGAGAGCAAATTTAGCACACCATCGTCAACACCTCAGTACACTCTTTAACTTCACCAAATATTGCATAGTTGCACAAAATGAAGTTAAATAATATTTGACATATTTTGCACTAGAACTTGCGTCTCCGGGGCCAATTGCTATCTTCAGTTCATTTTAGCTCACAATCAGCCACTACTGGGTTTAGGCCCACTGCCCGATTCTGTATTTGTGCTAAGGTTATTGTATTTTTTCCGACTCTCTGCCAAAAGTGCCGAATGTAATCTCATCAGACCAACGAGCTGATGATCTACGCACTGATCTTCCTGTGACTTAGTTTTATCCACTATTCTGTAACTTCTTTTGACCAATTATGTAACCTAAAAATTAGCCATCACCTCCATGAACTGTCCCGAATTTTCTCTGATGATGCTGACCAACCTGTACTACTCCAGGTGGACTTTTACTTCTACGAGTTCCTGAGCAACGAATACCGGCGCGGGTTCGTAGAGATGCACTTCACCTATTGCAACATGATCCACAAGGATCCATTCTTCGGGGCCGCCATGAGGCAGGGCAGGCTGGCGGGGCCCTGTCCCTACCCACCGGTACGATGCAGTATATGAGCCTTTACGCACGTACGAGTTCGCTTACAAGTCTTCCAACACTCGGGCGGGACGCATCTCTGTCCCGCGGAAAGTAGCGTAGTTAAAGCTTTGTTTACACCGCGTTTACCTACATCAAATCGACCGCTTCCCTTTGGACCCAGCCGATTTTCGCTTACCGTACTTAGTCGCTTTTTTGACATAGTACCCAGATTTGGTCAACTTCAACTGCGAAGTAGCAACTTTGTAGACCAATAGAGCTATACAAGTTTTAGTTGCATGCAGCCGTGTGTTATTTGTGTTGTGTCAAGTATGTTTGTTGTTGTAACTCAGGGCGACTACCACATGTACAACATGTCGATCCCGTCGGGCGCCATCCCGCCGGGCTTCCCCTTCACCAAGGGCCGCATCTACGCCAATGTCACCAACCGCGGCGAGGACGTGTACGGCGGGTACGTCGACATGGAGCTCAAGGAGCGACGCACCAGGCCTGCCAAGACTTAATCACCAAAAACACTACCTCCTGGAGTAGTATTAAAAGTATAAGAAAGAGTATTCAGAATTATAACTTGCTCGTCAGATGCGAACAAAATCCAACACAATTCATGATAGTAAATACCTAGTTCTCTTATAGAAAAGTCCAGTCGTCTATTCTTCTCGCTAACAACATATTTCTTTTGACATGTTATCGTATTGTCTACGTTACGAGGGCTCTTATTTACTTGACAGTAATGGTGGTAAAAACAATACGGAAACATGTCAAAGGCAATATGGTTTTACCCAGTAGAATAGGCCCCCTAGGCTTTCGTCGCATTGCAAAAAATCGAGTTAACAATTTCCAAAAAAATAAAAAAAATACGTGCGAAATTGTGACAGTTACCTAATTTACATATTTTATGTAGAATTTAATAATGTTTAACATATATTTTTTTCAAAAGCTAAAATCGGGATTAACAGTTTGAAAAATCGAATTTGTGACATCCCATAACACTTTATCTTCATTCAAGCAAAACCAAGTTGACAATAAATGAATGAAGTATATTTTGAACGCTATCTTAACGAATTTGAATTTAAAATGTGACGTTTTGCACTATAAATAACTTCATAGTGTAATACGTAGAAGTTATTTTGTTTGAAAAGAATGTATGGGATGTTACAAATTCAAGTTTTTCACATTGTTAATCCCGATTTTAGTTATTAAAAAAATTATATGTTAAACATTATTAAATTCTACATAAAATATGTAAATTAGGTAACTGTCGCAATTTCGCAGGTATTTTTTTTATTTTTTTGAAAATTGTTAACTCGATTTTTTTCTATTTTTTTCAAGAAACAATTCAATATTATTTTTTTAGAAAGCGACCTTAATTGTATATACAACATATCCAAATTACAAAGAAATCGGATTAGTACTTTGGCTAAAATAAAATAAAAATGTTATTTCTTTTTATGCGGTTTTTTTTTAAACCTGAAGTATTTGAGGCTTAATTTTTGGTGAAAGCACTACATATTTAAAGGTTAATAACCCAGTAAAAGGAAATTATTTTTTTCGCTAAGGGCAGTTTCGCTATGCTTACCCGGCTATACCCTTTGATTTATCTAAAAGAACTCTTACAAAAGTTGTGGCCGTAACATCGTCGTGTGTGATTTGAACTATGTTTTTCTAGTCCCAAACGGAAATACTTACATACATACATAAACTCACGCCTTCATTCCCAGAGTGGGGTAGGCAGAGCCACAAACTCACCAACAACTCCAAAATCTTGTTGATCATTCTGTGACCACATTTTGCACAACCAGGCTAAGATGTTATCCAGTGTATTAGTGACAGGTTGCAAACCCATCGCCTAACAGCACTACACAGCCTTAAGTCCCTCAGTCGTCTCTTACGACATCCAATGGAAGACATGGAGTGGCAACATTCTAAACCCGGCACCACACGGGCTCAAACTCGTAAATCAAATAAGTAATTGCAATAGTTTAGAATACATTATTTTTATTTAATGTAAATCAAAGTTTTGATTAATGTACAGGTTTAAGAAAAACACCATTTTTTTTTAATTGTAATAAATCTCAGTAACAGAACGTATTACCCGACTAGGTATGTACGTTATAACCTGACCGGTTGTATTACCAGTATTGATGCTCGACTTGTCCCGAAGGCCTAGGCGCGGGTTAATCGATAATCTAGACTCCCGGGTAGGTATTGATGATGGTTGAATTGAAAATAACGAAATACAGTAGTGATGAAATATGCGACCGCGCGCTATCCGTTGACAGGTTGAATAGTGGAAGATATGAGTCATGAATGTCATGATAGCTCTAACTCTATGACTAACTATGGTTATGTCTAGGTATGTCTATGATCATAAGGACGGCGACATACGCCACAACTTACTGGCACTACACGATCATACAAAACAAATGAGAAACATGTTAATTTACGTTAACATTTCCTGCGGCAGCCAGGGGAAAAATGAACTGAATACTTGAAGTCCCTAATGAACTCTACTATAGTATATAGGTATAGTACTTGATATCGATACATAAACATAGCTTAACACTATGAATAAACAGACATAATGGATACTTATAAATACACAGGTTTGAACAGACACATAAATGGTTAACTTAAGTTACTTTCTATAGGTAATTCCTCGAATGTCAGAATGGTATCGCCAACCTCTCTCTTAAGGAGATTTTTGGCGCTTTTGACTACAGCCTCGAATAGCCCCCCCATTTAGGGCGATGCAGGAGGATTGAACTCCCAGCGAATACTCGGCATTCTAAATTCCTCCTTGAGGATGATCTCGTTGCCCAACAAGAACTGATTGATCTCCTTTAGATAAGAGTTAAAACCAGTAAAATGTGTACTTCGGTCCGATCTGATAAGCGAAGGCAAGCCTCGGTGGCTGACAAACCTAGTGAAGGCCGCAATGAAGGCCTCGACGCTCAGCGAAGAGAAAGCCTCGAGATGTACAGCTTTTGTACCTAAACATACCAAGACACACAGGTAAGCTTTGACTGATTTAGCGTTTCTTAATAAACTGCTTTTGACTAAGAACGGCCCAGCAAACAAAGTCAGTTGCTACGCCTGAAAATGGCCGTGCAGCTGTGACTATATCAACGGGCAGGTCTGCCTTGAATGTTGGCTGAGTTGAAGCATTAAATCTGAAACAAACTAAACAGTTTCTAATAACCCTAGACACTTGTCGCCTGGCTGAAGTTATCCAATACTCTCGCCTGAGTATGGACATGAGTGCAGTGGTCGCTGCGTGACAATATGCCTTGTGATAGTATTCGATGAGTAGTTGACCCCACCTATGATCCTTAGGTATCAAATATTGCCCATATGCCATATGTCAATGCTGATTTGCGGAGTCGTCCTCCGACTCTGATAAAGTGTTCGTCATCCACGAAAACACTTAATTTCTGTAGTGATTTACAGACCAATTTTCCTTGTTTGATCAATATGATTTCATCCTTGTATGAATCGATTTGTATTTTCTTTATCCAATGTTTCGTAGCGTCACGAGTCTCATCTATTGATAATGATGACCTAAGATTCCGTTTCTTCTTCGATAATCTGGCATTCCTACAAAATCTGAGTACAAATGACGTAACATTGATTAGTTTACTGAATGAACTAACACGTGACAATAGCGTGTCCTCCCATGGCTCGACAGGGGTAACAAAATGGACTAAATTCTTGAATCCAGGTAAGTCGTGAGGCATCGTGACTGGCAGTGAAGGCCATTGTGACTGTTCCCTCAGTAACCAGTCTTGAGTTAATGATTAATGATGATTAGCCTCCCAATCATCGGCTAGATGTAACAGTATCCGAATTGAAATTAACGTACTTGACCTTAGTCCGTAGGTAGTATTTAGCTCGTATACCTAAATTGGTTCAGACGGGCCCTCTCGCCACAAGATGAGTTGATACCTCCTGTCCTCAGGGTGTATCCAGGCCATTCTGAACATCAATGGTGGCCTTGTTGACAGTAGTGGTAACCTAACCATATACTTGCCATCTGGCATACGCTGAGTAGTTGAATTATACAACATTTCGCATTACAAATGATCTGGATGAACAGCTGGCTTTGAAGGCGGCTCCTCGACCTTCCAAAACCTCTCCAATACTTTATCCAGCCTGACTGCGTGAACTCCATAGTCTTCGACTAAAGTGCCGGCGTAGGCACTGCGCCCATGATGACGTGACGTGACCAAAGTATGATCCGTAAGCTGTTATCCCTGGAATGTTTGTGGGTATCTTAGAACCATCAAGCACATAATTAAGTATATCTGTACCTAATATAATATCAACATCTCTTGCCTTATCTTATCAAAGTTACTATCAGCAAGTATGATATTTGATGATAATAATTGACCTTTTAATTGAATATCATATGAAGGAATATTTCCTGTTAATGTGTACATTACCATTACCATGGTACCAACAACTGATAATTGAGTACCTACAGGTTTGACAACTAATTTGACTATAGTGCCGAGTGTATTTACCGGTTCATGACCTATACCATACAGAGAATCACTGTTACACTGTTGGTGCAAATTTAAATTATGAACTAATGACTTTTTGATGATTGAAACAGCGGCTCCTGTATCCAACAGTGCCCTGACCTTGATGTATGTACCATCACCTGACCTGACAATAACCATTGCAGTAGGACAAATAGTTATGGGGAGTGATGGACCCTGAGATGCGCCAACAGTGACCTTATCTCATAGTCTATTAGGACTCGTCCGAGATCCAAACCTAAGAGAATTTAACTTGATTTGAGCATGATGTGCTCTGGCAAATTGGTGGTTTAGGCTGATAATTCGCCATAGACTGGGGGTACCCCTTGATAGTGAACTGCTGATGATGGGCCATGCACTGGTGAGACATGACGCGCTTTTGTTGAAGTTGGCGTGTCTCGACCGCCTGCATGCCGCGAGACCACACGAGCGGCAGGTTGATCCGGCTGCTGAGGAGCTGCAGTGGTGTTCGCATCGGCACGACGAGACCCGAGTGGAGAGGAAGAAGAAACCTGCCCCGAGGAACCTGTGCAGCTCCGCACCGACTGGACCGAACCACTTGCTGTGTCCTGCTACACCCACGACACAGTAGTACGTGTCACGATTACATTAGGTACTCTACGGAGGCGAAGGATCTCTTAGAGTACCTAAGTATGTGGTTGGAGCCCCGCCACAAGGTTAATTTTATGTCGTTTGTGGTGAGAGTACCGAACAAAGATCTGTCGACCTTTTTAAAGGAGGAATTCTGACCGAGGGGCGATTTCGTGGCCGCTGGCTAGCGAACACCGCGAAAGTATATAAGTAGACGTGTTAAGTAACAATACTAATACAAAAAAAAACATCATAAAAACCTAACCTACTAGTGCCGCCGACAGCGGGGCAGGGTTCAAGCTACCGGTGGTTAGGGCTGCAGACAGAGGAACCTCCTTATTATTATTGTTATTATTATTATTATCGGCAGGCGCTAATAGGTTGTAGGTACCTAAAAAAAAATTATACCACCAATTTCTCCACAAATTGCAATTCGGTCCTAGCGATTCGCCGGCCGCTCCCGCGGCAGAGCCACTACGCTCGCTCGGCTCGCGCGCTGTTATTGTAGCACTTCTTTCTAACCTAACCTAACCTGTTAACTGGGAGCAGTTCGTTACTAATGTCGACAATACTCGCCGGCCTGACCCTGGGCTGGCTGTATTTCCTCTGCACTCCATGATGGGTGATGAAATTGAAGATGATCTGTCCTTCCCCGAAGTCTGGCACGGGTTCGAATCTATTTCAGACTCCCAGGGTGGTTGATAACGTTGAATATGAACACTGGTTGGTTATCACATCGGTTTAATGCAAAACTTAACTTTAACAATTACAGAAAAGATTTTATAAAATGCGTCCGCACGCAATCCGTTGACAGGACAAGACAGAAGTAATATAACCTATAAGCAATAGCAATGACAGCTTGTACCGAACTACCTAACCAAGGCTTTACGTTTCCCAAATCCTGGTCAACGTGTACCAAATTGTACCCTACCCTAAGCACCCACTATTTCCTAAATAATAACCTTTTGAAAATTGATCTTGTTTATAGAAAATACGCTTTAATATGGCCAATTGATCTGTCTAGGGATTAAGGAACCTACATTAGAAACCGTGTAATAACCCATTTTCTTTTATGATGAGAACCTGATGAATGATGTATGCATAGTTCTGAATTTAAAAAATATAATAATTTTAGCCAAGATCCGGGCTCACTCCCCGCCCCGGGCTGTGCTGTACAGCCCTGAGTATCCTCAAGGATTGTGCACCTCGACCCAGACTGGATAGTGCCCCAGCCATTTTCTGCTTCTAGGATGATTGCAACAAGACGATTGCCTCTATGTCTTGGTAGTTCAGTCAGTATTCTTAGAAAATGGACAAGAGGGATCACCAAAGGAGAGTGGGATATTATATATTCTTTTAAATTAAATTTTGACTAAACTCTCCGTATTGTGATATAAATTTACTTATTCTAATCCCAAATTTTGCTATATCATGACGTAGAAAGATAAGAAAATTGATGAAAGATGAAAGGATGAAAGCTTATATTCAGATCCGAGGATCAGATAAAATAATTTTTCTTTCCGTAGTCCCTTCAACCATTTGTCAGCGTATTCGTATCATAAATACAATTCTCTTGTAATCAATTTATATAAGTAATATGGAGATCATTTCATATGTTTGTAGATTCCCGTGGGATTTAATTATGAGATTCATTGCCTACGGACAGCGTTCAAAGTGACCTTGATCTACTATTGAACTCTGGAGCATCATCCAGTGTCCTGACTATGACTCTCAAAGACTCTTATTATATCCAAGAGAAATTATTTATGCAAATCTTTCAGCTTAAGATCTCGTAGGAAACTTCATGACTGCAAATAGCTCAAGGACTCAGAATTAGAAATATTATAAAATATCTTTATAAAATCCTCAGAATGATAATTAGATATCAAAGCTAAAATATCTTAAATAGTTATTCAACATATCTTTACAATTTCTTATAAATTACTCTTAGAATTCAACAATAATCTATACCTAGCAACTAATAAATAAATACATTTCTAGGTTATGACAACTGGATATCCCTGATTATTTTAGCTGAAATAAAATTTATATATTCAATGAGAATTAAATAATTATTTCTTTTCATTTAAGTAAATAACCTTTAAATAAATATGACTTTAGTTGAAATAACTTGAATGTTTTTTAGAATTTTACTAGATAAATCTATAAGTATTTGTTATTAGAATAATACAGAATTTGATTCGAAGCATTTTAAAATTGTAGATTTAGATCCCTAAACTATATTGACTGACCTTCTAAATTTAGTTTATATGTTATTCGGATTAAATATTTTTTATTATTTTTTAGATTTTACGCGGATCATATATTTTACTCCCTGTAACTAATCCTACTTTACCCTAAATCACCACTGCAACTAACCCCCCCTTACCTAACCTACCCTACCCTATCTTCTTCTAGCCTAGCCTAACTATCTACTTTTAAAAATGATGATTGATTTGGCTCGTGATTGTCTAGTGATCAGGACTCTTTAATTGTGAACCGATAATAACCCTAACGTTCTTTATTCTATTGTTTTGACTTTGAAAGCGCACTAATACATGAGAATATTGAACAAAAATTGGCTAAGGTGAATTGGAGTAAAGAATTTAAATTTAAAATGAGAATAAAGTAACGCATAAGATTAAAATATTAGAGTCAAAGATAATACCTATTAAGTAAGTAGAAGTACCTAATGAAATTAATTTGTAACTGTGGGAGAAGTTCCCATTACACATCGAGTAAAGGTTTGTCATAGTCTTTGGTACTAGGTAGTTAGGAATACTAGGGTTATACTGGAAAGTATGCTTAAGGCATTTTTCTTTGCGCCTAAGGTCAGAGCACATGACTCCCCGCTCATGACTGTGGGACTCGTCTACCAGACTGGACATCCCTCCAGCGCCTATCATTTTTTTCTTTCCAGGTTGGGATTATTGATTTTACAGTCTTTGTCAATAGTCTTTAATAAATTAGTCATCAGTAACCTGTCTTCAGTCTTCAAGGGTCGAGAGGATTTCGCTAGACTCCTTTCTCCATTGCAGGAGTTAAATGTTAAATAATAATCATAATATGGTATTATTGATATTGTATGTAGACCATATTAAATACACTAGGAGCAGATTTATTATTATGTCCAAGTCAAATTGTCCGGATGTGGATAGTATTGGTAGGTATTCATATAAAACCAAATTAATGAAGATCTAATTAATGTTCCTACATTACAGTTTCTATTTCAAGATCCTTCATTACTATGCTTATAATTTTGATAGCAAATTTTATCATTTTATAATAAAAGGTGACTTTAGCCTGATATTGCTAAATTATTGTATATAAGTTGTATAAGTCTAGTTTTGGACTTAGGTTTATTTTTATACCATAATGAAGTGTTCAATTTTCACCATTGTACTCATGTTGTACCTTATATTTTTGGTAAACAGTGGAGATACAGAAGTCATTTTGTCTTCGGCTATTTTGAAACCTCATAATAGCTATATATGTTTTGTATGATTTAGGTAACTAGCAATTCATTTATAAAGCCACTTTTTTATTGTTATTAAATTAGCTTGCTTATTTTATGCAACATAAATAAAGAATCTTTATAATTAGAAACTGAAGTATCATACTATGTTTATATAATCTAGATTTATTTTATTATGGTTCAATCTAGGTTAAATATATTTAATCTCTCAAAGTCTAGTACTTTATACTATCAAACTGTATTGTATGTCAAATTCCGATCTGGAGTATATCTCGCAGTTCTAGGAATTCTATTTCTATTGCCAGTCCTAAACAGATATTTAGTTATCAGAAAGTAAATAGGGAAACTTTCCTACTTTAAAAGTTGCCAACGTCCATATAAGCTATGTAAGACTTTCTAGACTTTAACTATAGGTTTTAGTTAATCTAACCTGACCATTTCAACTTATATTATCAAACCTTTTTTATACGGTATATAATGTAATTTTCAGGTAACCTTTTAATTGAGATTTACTATTAATAATTACGTTACAAAACCCTATTTTCTTACTGTCTCAACTTGAATATTTATCGCTAATTAATTTAATTCATTCATTATCATGTCAAATAGAGTCTGTCTAATGAATGATGAACCGGGCTTTTATTTGACTGGCAGGTCTGGCAACACTATTAAAATGACGTTTTGACATTGACAAACAAGTCGTTGTTGGTTCGAGTCTGTCAAATTAAAGTTTTCTTCTGGAAATTTACGGACCAAACATGCGTAAAACTATCAAAAGTGGTGTGCGACAGATCCTTTGTACCATTATAAACAAATATAAAGAAAAACAAGAGAAGAGGGAAGCATTGTTGAAACAAAAAATAGAGTGTTTACATACGGTGACCGAATTCATAGGTTATAATAAGGTTAGTATGGCATGTTAATTTTGATACTTATTATTTCTATGACATCGGTTACACGCTCAGTATTTCATCAATCTGGCGTCAGTTCAATCATGATCGAGGGGGACGCAGCTATTATGTTAATATAGCTGCGTCCCTTTCGAGCACGGACTGAACTGACGCCAAACTGATCGTGTAACCCTTGTCTATGTCTTCAATCCAAAGTTTCATAGAATATATACCTTTTCTGTCCTGCCTATCTTTTGAAATTGGTATTTCTTTTCCATTAAGAAATTAAACGATGTATTCCTTTCAGATAACTGGACGTGGATGGTGAAAAACAAACGGTTTTGAAAAATCTTCAGCAGTTGAAAGAGTTGGAGCAAAACGATTTACTATGCCAGAGTCAGACGAAGTATTTAGAAGAATTATCATCAATGACCGGTAAATACTAAAATTAATTAAATCATTGTCTTTCCCTATACATAAGTGTATTGTCTGTACCTATACCATGTTGAATCTCTTAACAATCGCAATTTTATTAAATTAATTAAATAGACAGATGATTAATATAACTGACACTCATAGTTTCAGTAAAACGCTAAGGAGGTGTTTATATACATTTAGTTAAAAGATATCATAAACATATTAATATGTACCTACGCACACTTCATGAGCTCTTGGAAAAGATGTTCGGGTTATACCTGTCTTCCTTGTTCTTAAACCGTTGCGATTTGAACCTCACTGATGCAATTTGATTTCACCTAAACCCAAATGTTCTTAGAGCTGTCGGACTGTACAATGGGGCTGTACTGCGTGTCACAATATATTTGTAAATGGTGTTCTGTTTAATTCATTCCTTCTTTCTTCTTACAGGTATCAGTGTTTCGACATTGAAGAGAATGAAGGCAAAGTAAACCATGGGATCTTCAGTACTCCAGGAAAGAAGCGAACTCACAAGGCCGCAGCATCCAATTTAGATAGTTTTGACATCCATGCCATCCAAAATAAAGTTTTTATATTTTTTATATTGTAAAGAAGCAAGTTCCTACACTCAGATGCCTATTAGCAGAGTTGAGAGAAAGCATCGGTTTTACCCTACTAATTAATAAAATATTTTTACTTAATGACTTGTTATTGGTGATTTTATTTACTAAAAGAGCTCACAAAGGATAAAGCATGCTGATGCAAGCATTATAATGGTGGTCTGCATTTTTTTTCATAGATAGTTTCAAAGCATCAAATACTTCGTGATACACAAAGTCGCCAAATAGTTCGGTACACGTTTGGTGACTTTGGGTTAGTGACTATCTATTTTTTTAATGCTGACTCTACGGGTCAGTCAAGTTTTCTTTGTAGTTCGGTGCCAGGGTGACGTTTCCTGGGTCACTCATTAAAACTATGATTTTAAAGGATATAAGTCCACTACCATTATTTTATGGCTTTTCTCCTGAGTGTGCTAGAAGTATACATTATAACATTTTTTCTAAGAAACTATCACTGTTCTCTCCTGGCTTACGGGACAATAACAACAGCAACAAAAAAGTTGATCCACCCATACGTATTAAGTAGTAAGACTGTCGGGCTTCTACTAATAAACTGTACTTAAATATGATACCGTGTGTGGTCTTAATATGGATAAACGGACACTTGAGTGCGGTATTAGTAGACTTGAGTACGTATAGTTTATTAATACTAGATAGTATTGTGAAAAAGTACGCGTTTCCTCTTCCTTTGTGCCCACCAAAATAAACAAAATAAGAAAAGTATCAAAATCGTTTATTCCTACATTGATCGGTAATACCATATGTAGATTTTTTGAATTTGCCGCTTTTTGTCAGGTTCATCTTTCATTAGACAGACTCTAGTCTACAGCGACTACTTTCTACAAGACAATTTTGACATTTCAAGAACTTGACATTTACCTACGTTTCGATAATGCTACGTCTAACCCAGAATACGATTTTGTATTGCTAAATTTCCTAAGTTTACTAAACTGATTATTTAATTTTAATATTTGGTTTTTTAAATATAAATATTAATTTGGGAATCCTAATTTATTTTAGGGAATTTCTAGATTTCTTTGTAATCCTACTCTAATGGTTTTATGACTAATTAGAGAGACTGCTGACTCTCTTAAGTCTAAAACTGTGGCGAATGTTTTAAAAAGTTCTTCACGGTGTAATGAAGATCTTTTCTAGCTATACCTATAGCCCTAAAGTTCTATTGTTTTAGATCAAAACTAAGAGTTATGTAACTCTTACATTTACATTTAAACGTGTGAGTTGTGTTTAAAAATATCAGGTGCAGGATATTTTTACTAGGCCAGCTAACCTATCATAAAAGTTTTTCGAAGGCGAAAGCCCTCTATGAGTAGCCTACTACCTGTCCTTCGGTTTAATGAAAAACCTTCAGATGAAAGACAGGCCGGGATCATACCTACTTTGGCCAGATATATACATATATAAAGATTCTGGGGACCGTCACCAAAGATATTCCACGTATCCATCTCAATTTTCTACCGAAAAACGGTCCAACCTGTGGTCCTTTGAGATGAATAAACAAAATATACAACAGTGTCGTCTGATGTACCGAGTTAAGGCATCAGTCCTTGTACGCGAAAACCCATAATTTACTTGACTAATGGAGGTAAATCATCCGTTTTCTGATTGTGAAACTCTTTCAGATCTACAACCATAGTCAAACTGTAAATGCGGTTTTTGTATGTGATCAACGTCTGCCTCGGATCTTTATTAGACGGTTTACATATAACCATCTCAGCAAAGATCTGGAAAATAGAAAATGTTAGTACCAAGAAAATACACATGATATCACATAGTTACACGAAATTATTAAATTAGCATCCTATATTGTAAGTAAAATGAATTATTTAGTTTATCGCAATCACGAAGTGCAGCTCACAGGTCCTCCGGAATCCCTTACATAAATAAAACCAACAATAAATAAGTACATGATAATGAAAATATTATATACCACACGTAGATAATCTCCAACTCCGGACAGCGGCAACGACTTACCCCTCAACGATGCAAAGCAGAAAAAAGCCCCGAACTACTTAACCACCTCTATTTATAACCTTTTGCTGCGACAACTCTTACATCCCTGCTAATTCTATCCTTGTAGCTTTTAGTTTAAAGTTTATTTTCTTTATTTATCAAAGTTTTCCCTCTCTACAGCCACAATTTAATTACTAAAACTACAGTTCTTACATCCCTTCTAATTTCCCCGTTACGGCTTTTAACATAAGGTTCATTATCAATCCACAAAAGATTTCCTCTTTTCGTCCGCCATTTTGTTTTACAGTTCTTACATCCCTCCTAATTTCCCCGTTACGGCTTTTAACATAAGGTTCATTATCAATCCACAAAAGATTTCCTCTTTTCGTCCGCCATTTTGTTTTACAGATATTACGTCCCTTCAAATCCCGACTTTACGACATTTGATTTAAAGTTCATTTTCTATCTATAAAAGTTTTCCCTTCTTACGTTCCTCAATTTATTACACATGTCTTACAGATCTTACATCCCTTCAAATCCCAACTTTACGACATTTGATTTAAAGTTCATTTTCTATCTATAAAAGTTTTCCCTTCTTACGTTCCTCAATTTATTACACATGTCTTACAGATCTTACATCCCTTCAAATCCCAACTTTACGACATTTGATTTAAAGTTCATTTTCTATCTATAAAAGTTTTCCCTTCTTACGTTCCTCAATTTATTACACATGTCTTACAGATCTTACATCCCTTCAAATCCCAACTTTACGACATTTGATTTAAAGTTCATTTTCTATCTATAAAAGTTTTCCCTCCTTGTTGCCGTAACAAAATGGCGCTCGCTTCCCAGCTGTTCTTGTCAAACCCATCATAATGACCAACAAATAAAGACTATTTTTATTTGCCTAATTGATTAGTCACATTATTTATTCCTAAACTATGCTTGCCTCTCGACTTTCCTTAATAAATTTAATTTTAACAGATTTTGTTGATTGTTTTTTTTTTAATTTTGCTTTTAACTTTCCTTAGGTATTTATTATCTAATTAATTTCTCATTCTCCTACAATAATGACAATTGTTTAAATATTTATTTTATATGATATTGGTTCTAAATTCCTTCTATTAAATATAATTCAATTTAAAACATAATTGGATTAGGTTACTTTACAGTACTTTATTCTGCCCTAATATATTTATATATACCTACTAGTTGTCCGCGCCTTGCGTTGCCCGGGTGTAATTTTTCATAATAACCTTTTGAAAAGTAGTTTACGACCTATTCTCAGACCTACTGAATATACACACAAAATTTCATTTGAATCGGTCGAGCCGTTTCGGAGGAGTTTGGTTACAAACACTGTGACACGAGAATTTTATATATTAGATATATAAATTGATTATTTTGTTTTTTTTTAATTTTAAATCGCTAATTTTTAATTATTATTTGTCCAATTATAAATTAATTTGTTTTGGCATTGAAATTAGCGCCATCTATGGAATTCTTGATGTATTTTTTTACTTACTATCTTATCTCGGACACGCTAAGTGAATTTAGTATACTATAAAAATCAAAGAGGCCGCTGTCTTCAATTCATCAAGTAGAGTTATATTGGTATGTCTTGTGAATTTAGTTCGCAAAATAAATCAAAGAGGCCGCTAACTACCCTATTCTATAAATAGATGTGATTTTTGTTATTTGTCTTCAATCTTAAACATAGTTTAAATGAAATCTTTAACCCTCAAATTAATTAACAATCTTATTTACTTTCCTACTTCACAATGGAAAATTATTATTTCCTTTACTTTTGTATACTACTTAATTCAAAGTTATTTAACGATTATGAATGGAATATCGTCCCCTGGAAATAACTGAACAGGACCGATTGGACCATTACACTATCTAACTCTGAGAACCCAAGTATTCTTCTAAAACCCTCCCCAATCAAAACTAGAGGTCCGACCTCACATTTACGTTAAACTCGTAAGCCTCATCTAGCTAAACTATAGGACTGAGATGGCGTCTCGTGTGTGCCTATCGCCCTAAGCCATGTGTGTTGGTGAGAAAGCCTCGGCCGAAGCCTGGGATGAGACTTCCATAGGAAATGAGGGTAAGCATCAGGACTGAGATCATTGATTTTCTATCAGGCAATGGTTGACGAATCCACGCCTCGTGCCAGTACCCTAAAGAGGGCAAGACCCATTGCGTTGGTAGCGAATCAGGAGAAACCAGGTGCAAATCAACACCCAAGCCGCTACAACACTGCAGCAGCCTTTAAAGGTGGCTACTTCTTGCACAGGAAGCAGGCTTAACCCGTGAGGGTTTTAACAGAGTTAGCCTAGATTTGGCACCGTTAGGCCCAACCCAACTCTGCCAGCGCACTCACGCTGTAAAACGATAATCTTTGACGAATTTTACTTTCCAAAAGGCACTAGTTCATTTAAATCGAATTTCCCACTTAATTTAGTAGCATGTTTTTTATAACGTACTTCTAAATTGTTTATTTAAAATTTAGAAATGAATTTAATATTTTATCAATAATTCCTTTTTTATCAATAATTTCTTATTATTGAAGAAAACTGACAAAATAAAAGCAAAGCTTACCCACCCCAAATTTTGAATAAAAGATTTATCGTTACGACGCTCTGAGAGCCATTACGAAAGACCTGGGGCTCTACTTTGAAATCAGTAATTCGAACTTCGGATCGCCCCGTCACTTTCTTGCGAATTAGTGACGCTTCGAGAGCAAAAGGGATAGCAATAGACGAAGTTCGAATTACGGATTTCAAAGTAGTGCCTCTGGAGTCTTCTCCGTGCATCCAATATATACCTAAAAATCTTCCGACGTTTTTGACTTGTGATGCTTCAAATCCAGAAACATTCTAAAATTTAAATATTTCAAAATTCATGGTTTTACTTCTTCTAGCTTTTTATTTCAGCCTAAATTTATCCTTTGTAAATATACCTATGGAAAAAGTTTTGCTTACTTATGAAAGGGACAGACGACTAAGAAAAAGCCGCTATGTTTACACTACCTCTAACTGATATTCTACTTATCTACGCTTCAACCATAGACTTAATATTTGTGAGAGACACAGACGACTAAGACTAAAGTCGTAGTGTCACAAGCTCTAAGTCTATGACTAACTAGATTTCCTAGTTCTTCCGTCCTAGTAGTTTAACTTATTTTATGCTAAATAGGTTTTAGTACATTTATTAAATTAATACAATAAATAGTTAAAACTAAACCTATATAAATAATAGCAGGTCCGCTCGTGGCATGGTCCCTATTACACTGGCTGCATTACCTCCTCTCTGGATAGTTAGCCCATTGCAATTCTTTGGGAGAGGTAAGCACCAGCTCTAGGATCTCCGGAGGTGTCTATGAGCCGGGATGACAGGGCCTTAATAAAGCTTTTCAATTCGGCTGACCAAGGCCCCATGGTCTCCACTGCAAGCGCTATTTGTAGAATGCGTATAATTATTTAATAGGTAATGATGAATATTTGCGGCGCTTGATGGTTTGGGCCTGATCAGCTGCTGCACCGGCCCGATTACGGGTTAACTGGACGTGGGACAGGGCGAATATGTCAACACACGTCGCGTCCCACACCAGTGGCCTACCCAGTTGAATGGAACCCCTTTAAGCTACTATGGCAACGGTATAGGGTGTACTCTTATAAATAAATAAAGGGTATCATTTAACCGATCAGCAAGATATTCTTATATTTTTATGAATTATTTTGGTGAACAGAAAAATGTATTTGGTCAGCGAAAATAGCTACTTGGTAAGCAACTTATGGTTAGCAAACATTTATAAATCTGTCTGCAATTAATGATATACTGAACTGCTCTAAATTATGTTGGTCAGCAAATTAAATATTTGAGCTGCATTGAGCAACCCACAATTAATCAAATTTTGGTAAGCAATCAGTAGGTAAGCAAAATATTTCATTTTGTCCAGCAAAAAAAAGGGGGCAAATTTACTGCCGTACCGGCAACGCACGTATGCCGGTTAGGGTGTAGCAGAGGGTAACCACTGAAAAAAGACTTAGAATGTTTTTGACCAAAAGTGTAAAAAACATGATATGATGATGATGACGATGACGATGACGATGACGATGACGATGACGATGACGATGACGATGACGACGGCGACGGCGACGGCGACGGCGACGGCGACGACGACGGCGACGACGACGACGACGACGACGACGACGACGACGACGACGACGACGACGACGCCGACGACGACGATGACGATGATGATGATGATGATGATGATGATGATGATGATGATGATGATGATCGTCATCTCACCTCACTTTTGTTTCAAGTAGAAGACTTCAATTCAATTCAGGTAAGTTCCAAATTTTTCATTATCGATCTGGTTTGTGAATTTTCGGAATTATAATTTTACGTAAAAAGAAAATTCGGAATTGTCAACATTCGTAAATATAATATTCGGAAAAACGTTTTCGTGATTTTAATATTCGGTAATGTAAAATTCTAGATTTTGATATTCGGCCTTATATTTTTTCGGTATTGTAAAAATTCGGAATTATGAAATTCGGTTTTTTCAAATTCGGAATTAAATAATTCGAGATTTTAGGGTGTTCCCTGTTCCCATAAAAATGGCCCACCCGTCTTTTGTATGAACAATCATAAAGTACTACGTAGTAAGTAGTATGACGTGTAAATTTATATTTATCAATAAAATAATCAATCAATCAGTCCACCCACCCACCACGGATCTAAAAAAAATACGGATATAACCGATGTAACCTCGTCTAATCATGATTGAAGCATGCAAAATGGCCGTCCGTTTACCTCTGTGCGTACTTTGAGGGTTGCCATATAAATCGTCAAATTACCCATTTTAAGGCCTTAAACCCTCTGCAAATTTTTGCAGCAATACAAAATTAAATGCGCATTTGACAAAAGTATGTATGTACATAAGTATGCAAAAATTCAAAAGAATCTGACAAATTAGAAGTAACTAAGTTAAAACAGAGATCCAAGACTTAATTACATTCTTAGTTTCTTAGATTGTTTGTGACTTAGTTAAAAGTGTGTAAGGGTCGTTCTCAAAAAAGTGGCACCGCCACCTGTCAATAGGTCTCTCTTAGAACTTTTTTTTTACAAAGCATCTTCCATACAATTTAGTTATCAATTCATATTAAAAGACACTTTTTGAATAGAGGCCAAATGCTTAGATATAAAATTAAATTATATTAATAACCATAAAAACAATTTGTAACTACGTTTTGTCGCTCACCTGCAGTGTCCCAACGCGAGGCACTCATGTTTCAAGTTAATTAAAACGTAAAAATCACCAACGAAACGTTGCTTGAATACTATTTTTTACTTACACATACACTCAAGATTTAAAACTGTAGTGTTGAATAAGAATACTATACTTATATTTCGAATTATTTGAAATTTAATTTTGTCCACGACAGTTTTTGTCGCTCACCTGTCATGAGATAACCGCTACCTCTGTGATTATACTATCTCGTCTTACCTGCCTTACCCCGCTTATTCGAGACCTACAGTCCCCAGCGAACGCTGTTAGAAGTAACACGTCGTCAGCGAGCCGTTCTCAAAAATTATAAACATAAAACTTACGCGAGTGGGAGTTTGTAATGGGTACGTAGTCGCTATTCTGTCTTCCATATTTTGATAATTGTTTGACTTATTGTATTGATATTAATTTATAGCACGTAAAAAATGGTTTATTTTTATGTGAATAAATATGTAGTTCCTTAACCAAGTACTTAACTAGTACTGATGATATAACTGTCATTTGGTCCATCACCTGTATGTCATTCACCTGTCTAAAAAAAAACAGGTGAACGACGTTTACGGCAGGCGAACGACAATTATTTAAAAACTTATACTGTAAACCAAATATTTTTGTGGTGTTAATGTTTTTTACCCGACTGCACGAAGCAGGGTTGTTTTCCGAGCGTATGTATGTACGTATATATGTATGTAACACCCTGTAGCGTATATGGTTCACCGGATTTCAACATATGAGATGCCGTTACGCTCAAAAGGTAAATAAGGTGTGTTATATTTTATAAACAATTTAGATAAGGAATGAAACGAATCAAAATTATTCAAATTAAGCACTTTTTGTTAGTTTAATGTAGTTTTTATTTAACAATTTACTTAACTGCAGCCGTTGTCGTTAACCTGCTAACAGTTTCACTTTATTTGTACGTATTTGTCGCCAACCTGCCCCTATTATCGATAACCTGGTTACAAATAGTCATTCACCTGCCTACCGCATAATTCAAATACCTTTATCTTCTAAAACAATAAAATAAATCACTTCCCTCCATGTGATATCAATTACACGATAAGATTTCTAGCGGTCTTAATAAATAAAAACAGCAAAATCGGAAAATTTCTGAAAAATGCAAAATTAATTCAGCGGTGCCAACTTTTTGAGAATGACCCGTAAAAAAAACCGATCAAAATCAAGTCTGACTCGCATAACGGCTTTACAGATTTCTCAACTTTTAGGAAAAAAAAAACCGTAAAAAAACTGGCAACACCGATTGTCATTTTTGTTTGTAATTTGCGTCAAAGTAAATAACAAATACTTACCTAAATATGAAAAATAACACGAATAATCATAACTTACACGTGATAAGTGATACCGTGAGGCTTTTTATATTTACTATGGTAGTTTTTACACGTTTTTACTACGCAAGTCGACATTTGCTTTGGCGTAAAATTAAATGTCAGGGGCACGTTTTATAAAGCTACACATCGTCAATGGTTGTAGCTTTATAAAACAGGCCCCTGCTGTGGCTCGACGCGTAATGGCGATGGGTTGGTGTACCTAGTGCATCTGTGAGACGGTAGATCGTGTATGACGGAACGAAATGGTTTAAGTTGCGACCACGCCGGTGCTTAAAATACGGTGACGGTACGGAATCGCAGTGACGCGTCGTATTAGCACCGTTTTTGACGCAAGCTCTACACACCAATGCTTAAAAAACGGTATCGTTGCTTAAACAAAAGACGGGGTCATAGTAACAACATGGCGCCGTTTTTGACGTACCGTAATATACGCACCGTTAAGCATTGGTGTGGGGAGCGTGCGTCAAAAACGGTGCTGATACGACGCGTCACTGCGATTCCATACCGTCACCGTTTTTTAAGCATTGGTGTGTGGAGCTTGCGTCAAAAACGGTGCTGATACGACGCGTCACTGCGATTCCGTACCGTCACAGTATTTTAAGCACCGGTGTGGGCGTAACTTTTAGCTCAAGCAACGAAGCAAACTCAGGGGAAATAATTCGTGTATAAGCGAATTTTGGCATAGTTGTAGGGAATGGTGTTTTAAACCACATACTAAAAGTACTGACGGGTGGGGGTGGAGCGTTCGGGTGGGGGGGGGTCTAAAGGTCCCTTTTTTTAGTTTTTCGTAAATAACTCGTAAACGGTGGCCCATAGCAAAAAGTTTTCCATTACATGATTAATCTGCATAAAATTCTGTACAAAAAAGTTTTAGCCATTGTTTCTCTGGGATCAATATTTAATGAGATATGGAGGGAAGAATGATTCCCGAAAGGCCATAATCGGGTTTCCATTGTAAGTCGGCCCTTATATCAAATGGGCTTGGGCTTTTTTTGTGGGTGTCTCTTATAGTGAAGATTATTTATGCTGAGTATCAACATCTTAATTGTGACAGTTCTCGACGTATAATTTTTTTAAGATTTTTTTAAAATTTCCTGTTTTTCGGGATGTATTCAAGCGATTTGGTTCAAACTTTGGGATGATGTTCTTTTTATAGATTTGCATCGCCTCCCAAAAAACAAATACTAGTTATCATATAAAAAAAAGAAAATGAAGACCAAATAAAAAATAAACATTATTTTTTATGTGGATGTGAAATAGTGACACCTCTAGATTTTTTTCTCAGAATATACCATACATTGGCACTACTACTTGCTAAAATAACAAAATTTTCCAGGTGGTACTTCCTATCAAAAATCAGCAATATGTGTGGCCAATACCCTAAGCAATAAGGCAAAATCAGGGGAAAAAACTCGTTTATAAGCGAATTTTAGCATAGTTTTAGAGGACGCCGGTGCTTTAAACGGGACTCCTTTGACACGCATAGTTTTTTTACGCATAATGTATCATTACGCATAGAATCGTTTGTCATAACACTCTTTTAGGCTGACATTGCCGAAGTTAATAAACGTCCGTTGTGTAGATTAAGTTAAATTAGGTAAGGTTAGGTTATAATAATAATTAAAACAAAACCCTTTCTATTGTAAAAACCGTTTTATGACAAAAGGTTTTATGCGTAATGATACATTATGCGTAAAAACCATTATGCACTTGACCGGTTTTCAGTTTTTTTTTGTTTTTTTAGTGTTAGTACTATGTACATAATAATCATGCCAAATTTGTCGCTTGTGTGTTTTACCATCGTTTGTAATGAAATGTTTTTTTTATCTTAATTTTGTATTGAATAATACAAACTGACAATGTCCTAAACAAAGCAAGAAGGACGAAGGTCTTCGATCATTGAGTGCGAGCGGGCTTTGCCGCTCCTATTTACACTCCCTGCAAAGAACTTTGTCGCAGTATATTATACTTCCATGTATAAACTAAAGTCGCACAATTTCACACTGAACGAATTTTACGATTTAGATGTTAGTGCGTAAAGTATAGTAGGTACTTACTAGGTAGATGTAAGTGTCCAATTAGTTTTTACTTCTAAAGTTGAATAGGTAATTAAGAATAGTTAGTGTACATCGGTATTTAATTTTTTACATGATTAATTTTTAGTACTGGGTGGTCGAAAAATAATTATTGTACCTGTTTAATTTTTACATGGTTAATTTTCGGTACTGGGTGGTTAAAAAATAACTTAACCTAACCAAGCCTATTTGGATTCTGTATGGTCAAGAAAAACACTCTCTTTCGCATTTATAATATTACTAGGATTAGGATTTTTATTTTTATTTATATACCTGCCATACTTAAAGAAATGTAAGTTTGTTTTTTATTGTCCATCTTCTTCCTTCCATATCTCATTAAATGTTAATCCCAGTAAAAAAGTGTAAATATCTTTTTTGTAGAGAATTTTATGCAGATTATTTATGTGCTGGAACATTTTTTGCTATGGGCCACCGTTTACGAGTTATTTAAGAAAAACTAAAAAAAGGGACCTTTACACCCCCCCTACCCGTTAGCTTCTACCCCACCCATCAGTACTTTTAGTATGTGGCTTAAAACACCATCCCCTACAACTATGCCAAAATTCGCTTATTCACGAGTTTATTGAATACAGAAAAAAAATGCATCTTTTTTATTTGGTCTTTATTTTCTTTTTTTTATATGGTAACTAGTATTTGTTTTTTGGGAGGCGATGCAAATCTATAAAAAGAACATCATCCCAAAGTTTGAACCAAATCGCTTGAATACATCCCGAAAAAAAGGAAATTTAAAAAAAAACTTAAAAAAATCATAAGTCGCGAACTGTCACAATTAAGATGTTGATACTCAGCATAAATAATTTTCACTATAAGAGGCACTCACAAAAAAAACCCGAGCTCATTTGATATAAGGGCCGACTTACAATGGAAACCCGATTATGGCCTTTCGGGAATCATTCTTCCCTCCATATCTCATTAAATATTGATCCCAGAGAAACAATGGCTAAAACTTTTTTGTACAGAATTTTATGCAGATTAATCATGTAATGGAAAACTTTTTGCTATGGGCCACCGTTTACGAGTTATTTACGAAAAACTAAAAAAAGGGACCTTTAGACCCCCCCCCACCCGAACGCTCCACCCCCACCCGTCAGTACTTTTAGTATGTGGTTTAAAACACCATTCCCTACAACTATGCCAAAATTCGCTTATACACGAATTATTTCCCCCGAGAGTCAGTATTTGGTCTTCGTTGCTCGAACTATTTACCTTGCATCCTTCACACCTTTTTAGTGCAACGTTATGTCCGTATTTTTTTTAGGTCCGTGCCACCCACATCCGCATTCTCGTTTTGAGTATTTACTTACTTTTTAATTAAAAATAAGTTTATAAGATCAAAACAAACCTTCCAGAAGGTTACTATCCTAACAGAATCAAATTGAAAAAATGCAGTTGATGTACATAATAGCTCATTATGATTCTATTGTGTTCAATAATCGCGGGCAATTTTTAACGTAGTTATTGTCCTGTATCAAACAGTTAAAATTAACGAACTGATCGCAATCTGACCAATCTGACAGTCGTGACAATAGACGAGTAATTTAAAACGCGGGACGGCTCTATGCCTTATGCTTCAAGATCAGCAAAAAATATTTTGGATAAAGACAATAACGTAGTGCGTGCCGAACATGCATAAATTTGGAGTTGTTAAGGTACTTTTCCACTGGCGAGGCGAGGCGAGACGGGGCCAGACGAGAATTGAAATTTGTATTAAAAAGCGACATCTCTTAGAGGGACCTATTTAAAGAATTACAAATTCTAACGCTTCCCGGCGAGTTAATATATCAAGTGGCCGTGTTTACACACGATATTACTCAAAAATGCTACGTAATCTTGCCATAACACCAGTAAAAAGGAGCCAGTAGGTTGACGTTCCTGGACAACTGGAAAAGTGTCCAGTAAAGTTGAGGAATTTCGAAATTGGAATCAAAAAGTGTCCAGTAAGTAAGTATGGAAATTCCATAACATATCATATTATTTGAATTTGGAACTATCTGTAAAGACTGTGACAGCCTTCAAAAAGGCTACTTATACTACATGAAAAGCTGATCATTCAGCTCCAAAAGTACCAGGGCATCATAAACCAAAAGCGTTATCTCGTTCAGACCAGACATCGCGCGATTTCTCTTCATTTCAGCATCGCTTGCTCCGCACCATCTCAGTTTTATGTGCGCCTAGTACATCTCGGCCGGTATGACGAGTTGTGAATCGTTAAAAAAAAAAAAAAAAAACCGTGTAAGCGACCGGCTAAGAGTCGGACTAGCGCCCTGAGGGTTGTGCACATGTGGTCATCAATATTTGACCATATTTTTTTTTAAATCATTCTACTTGTTCTATTTTTGAGTAAAGCACTATACATGCTTCGACCATTAAGAGCCATACTGGACTCGTATGTATAAAAGCCTCATACTCGTCCAGGAAGGCTCACTTACTGGTCTTTGCAGTAATGTACTATTATTTAAACGCCAGGCCATAAACACGACCCACGCCCTCCGCAGTAATAACCTACAAGAATCGCCTCGTCAGACCACAGTACAAACTAACATGCAAGGTCCCGTTTACATCTTGGGACCGTCGGTATACATAGGTTGCCTCATATATTTCGGGATTTGAGTAAACTAATGCTGCCACCTAGCCAGTGACATTTCTGTACTATAGTTTGGACGTTTTGGCGGCAATATAACCAAAAAAAGTTTTGATTCGATCGTATTTTGTTTTTATTCTGTCTCTTAAAGAATAATCATATCGGTTAAACATGGAAATTAATCGTGAACATTTTCCACCTGTGTACAGTCACCCAATAAAAATGTTGAGCATACTTAAAACCTTGTCATTGTGAATGTCATTGTCATTGTCATGTGTGTCATTTGATGTTGTGAATGTTGTGATTGAAGTTTACTATGACAACGCACTAAAGTGCTTAACATTTTCGTTGGGGTACTGTACATACAATATTTCATGAATATTTGACCGTCAAAAAAATTTGTTCGCGATGGATTCCACATAATTTGGCAGCTGCTCAAAAACAGGCTCGTGTCGATTGGTCGAAGGAAATGCTTAAAAAATACAATTGTGGAGCTTCGAAACACGTCTACGATATTGTGTCAGGCGACGAATCGTGGATCTATGCATATGAACCGGAAAATAAACAGCAGTCGACTGAGTGGGTCTTTCAACACGAACCTAACCCTACAAAAGTTGTTCGTGCACGGAGCACCTCCAAACAAATGGTTGCCTGTTTTTTTAGTAAAACCGGGCATATTGCAACTGTTCCCTTAGAGGCACGAAGAACCATCAATTCTGAATGGTATTCAACCATTTGTTCGCCAGAGATCATCGAAATAATCAGGGAGACCAACCGCCGAAGACGAATCATACTTCACCACGATAATGCGAGTCCTCATCGGTCAGTACATACATCGGACTTTTCGAACAATCAAAATGTCGATTTGATGGGTCACCCGCCGTATAGTCCTGATTTAGCCCCCAAAGATTTCTTTTTATTCCCGCACATTAAGAACAAACTGCGAGGACAACGTTTTTTGACACCTGAAGCAGCGGTTGAAGCGTTTAAAATGCATGTTTTGGGCGTGTCCCAATCAGAGTGGTCGAAATGCTTCGAAAATTGGTTCAAACGCATGAAAAAATGTGTAGACCTTGAAGGAGAATATTTTCAAAAACAATAAAGCCCTTTTTGTCAATAAACAATTTATTTTAACTTCAAATCCCAAAATATAAAAGGCAACCCTCGTACAATAGACTGCCCGAAAAAGTCAGAAATGCAGCTTCCACCACCACTTTCAGGCGCAACCTCCGCAAGTGGCTCTCAAATAGAGCTGACCCTTTATAATGTAGATGTTTTTTGTAATCTACCGATATGTTTTAAGCGTATATATAAAATAGTATTATGTGTAATTATTAATTTTAAATTTTGTATTGCAATCTACGTTTCTGTCTTTCATTTATGAAGTGCGCAACGATTGTGTAATTTTTATTGAATGTTTTGTAATAATTCATATTTTTGTATCATGTGACCTATAACTATGGAGTTATGAATAAACTATTTATTGTATTGTATGCACTAGGAGGTAATCAAAAAAATTCAATACGCACTTCAATTTGCGAAGGACGCGCACCCCCGCCACGCCGTAGCCTCGACTCCTCCGCGCCTTCACCTCGACTTCGCCTCGACTGCTCGACTATAAACGCACTGTCATGTATTCCTATGTCCAACCTATGTCGGTGCGGTGCGCCACGCCACTGGAGTGTCTGCAACTTCCCTTAAACCCTTAAAAGGTGCATTTTAATAGTATCAACAAGTATCAGCGGATTGTTTTTTTTTTAATACATATGTGTTATTAACGGCGGATTTCATGAAATATAAAAATAAATATACCTATTATCGACGCTAGCATTGTACGGCACTACGTCTGTCAGTAACGCCCGCAAGAGTGACAGAGATAGATTGGTACATATAATAACGGTTAATGCACCCTGATCCTACTGCAGCGACTTTTTATTCTGATGTTTGTCTAATTCTATCAATTTATTTATTGTTTGTGAAGCATATTATTTTAGCAGATTGTTAACACATGGATATAAGTATTTTACATTCACACTATCAACGAGCAGATAATTATACTGTTCTTTTTACAGAGGTTTTTCTATCAGTCTAACTGAAACATACACTTAAGTCGCATATGTCATGTCATTAAGCTACGTCTAAAACACATTTTGAATTGTCTTATCAACAAATCTAATTACCCCCTGTAAAAATGTCACCGACATTAAATTTTAATAGAAATAAACAGCAATAACATACTTTGCTAATAAGAACTGCAAACAAAAGCGATCATCGGCGAACGTTGCAGTAAACCTCGACTCGACGAACAGGTGGCGTGAGGGTGGTCAGGTATAGAGATGTGATTTACTTAGAACAACTTATTCTACTAATTAAATAATTTTAGTTAAAGACGGATGTGACTAGATTTGTAAATATATAAATAAAAAAGCCAAATATAAAATCAACGTTTTTTTTTTCTCGCTCTCACCCTAAGAACGCCACTGAACTCCACAGTCGGCCGGCAAGTCACGTCAAAGGATGGTCGCGGTCGTGCTGCGGACGCCTTTATTGTAGCTGCGACGTCATACCTACATCCTGCGTCGGCATATAAGGTCCAGCCGAGTGCTTATATAAGCACGTAGTGTAGTTAGTACAAGCGACTGTACAAATGTATACAATTACAGGCAAATGGACGACCGTATATACGTCAATATAAACTCAAAAAATAACAGGCCGCCAACGAGAGATTTTTTTTAATGACAAAGGATTTATAAAATACTGGGTGAAATTTAAGTCGTGGATCAAATAATCACCTCTGTGTTCTACCCACGAATATGAACAACATTCACTACGGGACCAACTCCGAAATCACGAAAAAAAATCAGCTGCTTCATATATTTTGGTCAAATATTTAATATTGAAGTATTCTATGATACAGCTGTTTTTTTTTCGTGATTTCACAGTTGGTCCCATAGTGGAAGTTGTTCATATTCGTGGGTAGAACACAGAGGTGATGATTCGATCCACGACTTAAATTTCACCCTGTAGTTATGTTATTACAGTTTCATCAACCAAAGCTGATAGTAACACATCAAGTTCTTTAGTGATTCTACTAACATCTTAGTTGATGTATCCAACATCTTGTTAGACTCGTATGGAGTCAAGACGCTTAAGCACAACAACAACAATCTTGTAAGAAGATTTATTTTTACTAGCGCGCCATCTATCACCGCTTGCACTTGACTTCCGCGTCCGATTGCTGTTTTTAATCAATCAGGCTAGCTTTATTGCGGTTAATTTCGAAACACTTTTGTCCTGTGGATTGTTATAAAACTTAACCTAACCTACAGGTCTGTAGTTATAATCTCTCTAAACATTTTTAAAAATTAATGGGAACAGCCGGCAAAAGTTTTTCGAAACATCGATAGGTTAACCAGGGGACAATCTTACAAAATTGACCAAGTGCCAAACTAACATTCAGGCTTGTGCCTACGAAAGTAACACTGATATACATACATGGTTAAATAAATAAGTAGGAACAAACGTACACGCTCATCACGTCATCACAAATATTTGGCCCTATCGGGGATCGTACTCGGAGCCGCTGACGCCGAACCGAACCTAGAGGCAGAGCCACTACCGAGTAAGCTAACCGCGCCGCCGCCGGCCGGAGCGGAGCGGAGCCCACACGACCCGCCCTCACTACCGAAACGTTCCAAGTCCCCTCTCATTACCAACGCTCCATTTAATCACAATTTCCCTAACAACAGCACAATTCCGTAAAATTATCTGGCACTTAGTTTAATCTCAAATGTTTATCGCCTCGACCATAAAAGAAAATTCTGTGAAGCATCTGTCGGAGGGCCGCGGACGCCGCGGCGCGGGAATTACAGATTACGTTTTAGACGGTAATTTCGGAAATTACCGGTCCGGGTAATATTAAGCGTCCGGAATTAATAACGGGAAGACCCAAGTACGGCCAGCAGCGGGAGGGTTACGTGAATTGAGAGAGGATTTTTATCGCTTGAAATATTTTACAATTGAAAGTTGTTAAAAGAAAACAGGGAACAAATCTCACGCACGGTGGGCAAGTCTCAAAATAAACATACTAGATGTATAATGAAATACTTGAATGCATAGAAAACATCCGACACTCAGACACCAATACTTGCGCTCAATACAGAAATAAATATTTGCTCATACCGGTATTTGAACCCGGGACCGCGAGCTTCGTAGGCACTAGGCAGGGTCACCACCTACTAGGCTAACTACGTCGCCAAATATTGTACCTACTAACAAATTATAACGATAGTCATAGTAATATCATTTATTGCATGATGTTTTTAGAAATGGTCTTACAATATTTCATGTCCAACGTAAACCCTGTTAGGGCACTACTGCATTTAATTCATACATATAATATTAAGGTACCTACCTACTTAATAACTAAATTACATTACATTAAATTACATAATTACTTAACTTATTAAAAGTGTAAAAACTGTTTTTGTCAAAAATTATCACCATTCCCACTTTTACTGCCAAGAGCTCTGATACAAAATGGACTCGCCTAGCGTGTTGGTGGCAGTTAAAGCGACCACAATGAGTAAACATATATTATATAGCAAAATCAGTTTATCCTGGCGTTTGCGTAAGTTTGTGAGCACATACAAATAGATAACAAGCGTACTGAGGCGTTTGGGGTAAGGACATTTGGTTTTGAGTCATTGCAAGTTGTAAGGCTACTCCCAAACACCGCAAACTTCGAGAAAGTAATACACAAATACAAGAATGTAAACTTTAAATACAAGTAAGTACACAGTACTTGGAAACCATAAATCCTTTTGCCAACCGTACTCTGCTCCAAATTTAATATCGCAAATGTTGGTAAAAAGAACGAGCGAAGCGAGCACGCCGCTCTGTCAAAGCGAAGTCACATTTGTACAGCTTTAAAAACATTTAGTTCCTCTGAGGAGGTCCTCGAGGCGGGGGACAGAATTGCTTCTCGGGACCGGAGGAGCCTTTAAAATAGGTGAAACGTAGCGAACATTGCAAGTTAAGAGGAACATGTTTTAGATTTCCTTTTGGCAGTAATTTGGGCTACTCCTAGAAAATACATTGGAACATAGAACCTCCTCCGATCAAAAATCTTGAAGTTTTAAGAAATTAAATTTTATAAAAATTATAACCCATTTTAATAACTTTAATAGCATGAATTTCCGCGACGGTTTGAAAAGTGCAATTTTTAATTGAATTTGTGTAATGTTTAGGTAGTTTTTATTTATTAACATAAGTAGATACATATTTAATATAATACAATTAAAAGTTAAAACTAAACTTATTTAAATTAAAATAAAAACTAAGCTACTCAAATACTAGGTAATCTTATGTAGCAAGGAGTTAATTTTGATAACTCATCGTGAATATTATTAGTACCTCACTACCTTGAGTTACTTATTTAAGATTTCATTCTATAATCCATACTAATGTTATAACTAAGTGTGTTATAATTTGTAAGTACTTTAAATCCTGAATAATTGATGTAATATATACGCATCGTAGTCGCGGGCAAACTCTAGTACCTATACTATCGTAGAAAGTGGGAGAGCGTCCCGCTGGAAATAGAACCTTCGATAGCGCGTCACGGCGGAGAACGTTCTTTGATCTTACACATATCATTACAGCGATTAATTAAGTAATTAATAAATTAATGAAGAGTTGCGGCGAGCGCGGGCCGCATGCCCCGACTTAATTACTGCCCATCAGTATTAATATAATTACGAGTTGAACCCGATTGGGTACCTACTCGTAACCAACTTTATTATGCACGACGGATAATTTTACTGAAATAATATATGTGCAAATCAATCTATTATTGATGAATTGGTTCTAGCTAATAATATTAATTTAGACTTTAACATGTTCACTCCGGGTTCAGGCAAAACCGCCTCAAGCTCTACTTTACGCTGGTGCGGGGCTAAAAGATCGTGTTCTCTCTCTCGTGCGGGAGCTGTCGCCGTTTAGTTACAAGGCGTATGAAAAAGCCAAATATACATTTCTTTATATTTTTCATACCCGGACTCGTAGGTACGGAAAAACTGTTTGAGGTCTAAATAAACCTCGAACGCACTGGGTTTCTTTTCAGTCCGGGTTGAGGTTTATTTAAGTCTCAAGAAAGTACCTCAAAGCCGCACTGAGCGGGACGTTTGTACAGATACCTAAATAAATAGTTACATAGATAAACCACCAAAACCCAGGAACAAATATTAGTGATAACACACAATTAAATGCCCTTACCGGGACTCAAACTCTAAATAAAAAAATAAAAGTTTAAAAAAACAAAAAAACCGCCTTCAAAAAGCAAAAAATAACTTCATTTAAAATGGTCGGTAATAGGTCAGTCCAACTGAAGTCTGCTTTTGGTTAAAATATTGTAGGACGCCGACTTCAGTTGGACTGACCTATTACCGACCATTTTAAATGAAGTTATTTTTTGCTTTTTGAAGGCGGTTTTTTTGTTTTTTTAAACTTTTATTTTATTTTATACTTTTTAGTGGTCATAATTATGCTGTTATGTAGTCCCACTTTAATTAATAAGAATTAATAAGAAACTATAGAACATTGAAATTTAATCTCGCCGCAAGCAACGCCGTGGGAAAGTCATAGTCATATATTTAAACGTACATATGCTTCGTCATAGTCGCTCAACTATCATAATCGAAATATCTTGTCGCCACCCTTGAAATATATACCGTTTAGAAGTTCCGGTGGCCATCTGTGGTTTCCATCATCAGTTCCACTTTACCAAATAGTGCTTTCCAAGAGCAAATACACGAGTAACAATGAAAAATACCAAAATCGCTATAGGTGTGCCTATAAATTCTGAAGAGTTCCATCGATTCCTCATGGACTCCATCATCAAATCTTCATTTTGATAAAAATGGGACCAATCGGAAAGCACCAGCTTTCAAATAAAAAAAGAATCATCAAAATCGGTTCACCCAGTCGAAAGTTCTGAGGTAACAAACATTAAAAAAAAAAAAAAAAAAAATACAGTCGAATTGAGAACCTCCTCCTTTTTTTGAAGTCGGTTAAAAATATAATACATCTGATGCATTATATTGACTAAAAACTGTTTCTGAGATATTATTGTACCAAAGATGCTCGATGAGGTGATGATTTTTTTATCGATAATTTAGCGATAAGTGCCACGCCCTGCACTGGTCTCAGATAAAATTTAGTGCTTTTTGAGGCCTAAAATACCTCAAAAATTCTTGAGGTATTTTTTCTTTAACCAGAGGTCAGAACTAAGGACGAAGCTAATTATATTTTAAACATTTACTGACAAATGAAAACCACATGAAAAAAAACACCTAACCTAACCTATTGTTGGCAAATTTATGAAGCATCTAAGGAAGTACTGAAATTTGAGGTCGATAAGGCCTCACTCGCACTGTAAAAGCTTAGATTTGGGCTGATTCGATCTCAACCGCACCAGGTAAAAGTTCTTCTAGATTTATCCCGCAGTGAACGTGTTAATGAAATGAAGAATAATTTGATTTGAGGCGACTAAGGGTATAAAAGCTTATAGTATTGTTAGGCGATGGGCTTGCAACCTGTCACTAGTACCTACACTGGTAAACATCTTAGCCTGTTTGTGCAAAACATGGTTACAGAATTAACAACAAGTTTTTAGATTTGTTGTTAATTCTTTAGCTCTGCCTACCCCACTCTAAGGATAAAGGTATGTATGTATGTATGAATAATTTGAATGAATGAATGAATGAATGAATAGTTTATTTGCATAAAACAAGCGTATATAAAAGGTGTTACAATTATCACAGATCGTATCTTGTTTTGCCAAGGCTGGCGTACAAATATTTCATTTTAGACTTAAGTAGCTACCTATACATTTTCAAATTCAAAATATTTGATTTGCACATATCACGGGGTGCCCTTCGGGTCCTCTAATTTTGAAGGGTCTAACATTTTGTGGTCGAGAATGTTTGATATAATGTTGAATTGTATACTTAATTCGTGCCGCTGCTGTACCACGTCTCCTCCTCGAGGGTACCGTGTGCTGAACCTCATCTTCTCTACAGTTCTATCTTCAGCTCCACTACGTTTTCAAAACCTACTTAATATCGTCCCACGCCCTTCATCATTGCTCACTATCACCTTTTATAAAAAACGTATGTAAATACTTTGATTGTCTTTTGTAAATGTACTTTTATTCAGTTCTTTTTATTAAATTGTCGCTACTCGACAAAACCTATGAGTTTAGAAAATAAGAGCTTTATTTCTACAGGACAGGACATTTTTAGACTGGACACATTTACACAAACCGGTCCTACATACAACTACATACATAAAACTACAACAGATATACATGTTTACTGTTTATACATTTACATAGTATAAGTAAACCAACGTGGCTTCCAGCCGTCAGCTCTGTATGTATGCTTAGATCTTTCAAACTACACAACGGATTTTAATGCGATTTTCATCCATAGATAGAAGATGATTTAATTGATAATGATTTGATTGAATTTTTGATTATGTATAATAAATTCTGGATTATGTACGGGTATTACAGAAAACTCACATAAACCGAAGCGAAGCGAGGGCGGGTCGCTAGTTATTATTATAATACGAAAGTCAACGACAATGTGAACTTGTTACCACATTTGACATCGAATACCTACTAAATACGGACAGTGGGCGCTTTTACCAATGTTCACACATGTGCTCGATGACGGTACGTTAACGTCACTTACGCGATAGACGGCGAGAGTTCGTGCTCGGGCACCAGCATGTCCACCGACCCCTAGCACCCACTAGTGAGCGATATTGCACGGTGACAAGATTCAAAAATGGTCAGGTTGCCTGTGTTGCTGATTTCACTATTCTTGAACTAAGGCCACATGAGTAAAGAAACGGAACAGAGACTAAGCTTCTAAAGAGCGCGCAAAATTTATACCTAATATGGTAGGGTTGGCACTGGTGGACAAAAATAAATAAAATGATATCGATCAGTTTTTTATTCATTTATTGATTACAAATTACTTACGCTAAAGATTTTGTTTTTATAACTTTTGTTTTTTAATAATTTATTATATCTTTTAATTGAATGATAAATCCTTAATCTAATGAACAGTTTTTTTAAATAATCCAATGGAAAGCATTCACATGGCATATCAAATTTACATTCACTCATTCGTTTAAATATATTATTACCAATATCAACAGTGTGTGTTTCGAGATTAAAATATTCACGAAACTTTTGCTCCAGTAATTCAACAAATGCTATAAAATTATCAGGTGGTATTATTAAAAAACCGGATTGTACACTACCTTGATTAAAATCCTTGTAATGGGTAAAAATAGAATCTACATAATACATTGAAATCGAACACGACGCGGTGCGCGCCCTGCGCTTGTGAACAAACTGAACTAGTATAAACCAGTTTCTGCGTGTACGTGACGAGGAGTTTGTTCACACGCACACACGCGCATCGCGCTTGTAGTAGTGTACCTATCGCAGTGCGGTTGTATGAAGCTTAGTCTCTGTTCCGTTTCTTTACTCATGTGCTAAGGCTTTAGGCTACTATGGCAACGGTATAAGTACCTACTCTTATAAATAAATAAATAATTAAAATACCTACACTAACCGGCAAAAAAATGGCCTTTCATTTATACGAGCATTTTTCAATTCTAAAACAATAATAAAGTACTACCTAAAGTCTCGTTTTGGTTTTTAGGTACTTACTTTTTAATTAAAATAGGTTATCCTAATATAATCAGTAAAAAAAAATGCAAATGATGAATATAATAGCTTATTATGATTCTATTATGTTCAATAATCGCTGGCAATTTTTAACGCAGTTATTGTCCTGAATCAAACAGTTAAAATAAATGAACTGATCGCAATCTGACGGTCGTGACCATAGACGAGTAATTTAAAACGCGGGACGGCTCTATGCCTTATGCTTCAAACTTAGCAATAACTATTTTGGAAAGAAATAGTAGCGTGCTTTTCGACCGGCGGCGAGGCGAAGCGAGGCGAGGCGAGAAGAGAATTGAAATTTGTATGAAAACAACCATTTCCTCCGAAGATGGACGAGCAGGTTATTTAAATTTTTCAATACTACATTTTTCATTAAGTACATTTAGGGAAGGACGCGCGCCCCTTCACGCCGTAACCTCGACTCCTCCGCGCCTTCACCTCGACTTCGCCTCGAGTGCTCGACTATACACGCCCTGCCATGTACTCCTATGTCCAACCTATGTCGGTGCTGTGCGCCACTGGAGTGTGTGCGACTTCCCTTAAATCCTTAAAAGGTGCATTTTAATATTATCAACAAACTTAGATCCCTAGAATAAATGCCGTTGAAGTGGCTGGCGGGCTATAAAATGAGGATAAGGCATAGGTATAATTTACAATCAGGTAAGTAAGTATGTATAAACGCCGTGACCTCATGATTTTCTTAATTCATTTTTAGGGTTCCGTACTCGAGGGAATTCAAACAGGACCCTGTTACTAAGCCTACGCTGTCCGTCCGCCCGTCTGTCCGTCTGTCCTAACGTAGGTCTTGTATCTTTTGGACGGTAAGACATTTTTTTAAATACATATGTGTTATTTACTGCGGATTTTATGAAATATAAAAATAAATATAATATAGTAATACAATAATACTTTATAAAAACAAGACTTACGACTTCTTACACTTTTTCACACCTCTTATCAGGTATTAACAAGTATAAAGATTTAAATGCTTCAAACAAATGCATCTTCAAATTGAAATGCCTTTTTGGAAGTCAGATGTTGTAGGTGTTACAATACGTGTATACTTATCAGAGGTCGGAATAGGTAGTGCTTTTTAACCTAAACTTGATGCATCTTGATTCAATAACGTATTCCCATCTCACTCACGCATGAATGAACATGCGTCAAGTTGAGGTTAATAAGCACTACTTATTCCGACCCCTGGTACTTACGTACAATTTATTATATCACTTTGAGTAAGCTTCCTCTGTTCCCCGTACTAGTAGTTGTACTGTATCGCGGTGGAACAGGAGTCACCATCCTCGTTGTATTAATGTTTTAAGATTGTGTTTAACAGCTCTAAAATTGTAAATTTAAAAAGCAATAACAATAAGTGAAGGATGCGGGGGAGTGACAAAAATCCAGCGGCAATGCCGCGCTAGTCGAGCGAAATAAGTTTTAAACATGTAAATACCAGATGGATGCATTATATTCTGTTGCACAGTGTGGGAATGGTGCAGATTGTGGGACCTACGTACAAAACAAACATTTATCTATTTTGCAGTTTCTATAGTATAGTTACCCAGTGTAAGTTCGTTTATAGGTACCTATGTGATTTGTAATTTCCTTGTTACCCACACATATTTTTATTTTTATACATGACTATCGAATATCTATAGTATAGCTACACTATATATCCAGTATAGCTATACTATGACTAATTATGCGTATACGTTATATGTGTGTTCCCCATACAAGAAACGTTTTACTTTAAAAAAAACCAGACAAGTATGAGTTGGGCTCGCGCTAACGGTTATGACTTTAAGCAATATTAAGTCCTATTATCTTTATTAATGCGTCGGTAAGGAACCCTCGGTGCGCGAGTCCGACTCACGCTTAACCGTTTTTTTCTTTTCTCTCCAATGTTAAGGATTAGGGTAAGAGAAGGCGAAGTATAGGGTAATTTTAAGAGGCTCCTTTCTGCATAACATCATTCCTAGGACTAGAATTTTGTTTTAAAACACTACGTGCAGGTATTTTTGGTCATTTAAAAAAGGATTACCGTTGAAGAAAAATGACTTTGCATTGCACATATTTACTGTTTACGATCATATTTTTTGCCGCGTTGTTCCTAGTTCTTTCTGCGGGAAAGGTAAGACATTTGCGTTAAACGTACTAGGGGTAGCTGAAAAGAAATTATGAAACAAAAGGCATTCGTGGCTAGTTTAGCCCCCTGAGATCTGATTTTAGAAATCGAATAGGAAATAATCGAGGGCAAATGGTACAGGCTTACTCAGAAAAAAACCTACTCACTTCTTGCCTTGAAAACACCAGGGCAATACGATTCTGGGAATACAGACTCCGGGAGGGCATCCTTGGCAGTGCCAACAAGCATTTTTTGGGTAGCTGTTCGAGGCACAGAGGAAATTTGTACAGTTTCTTTAATGATATTTAAATTTAAAGAGGTCGCCTTGCTGAACGGTATTGGGGCTAAATCATTTTGAATCATTTAAAAACGACGTGCTGGCCTAGTTGGTAGTGACCCTGCGTACGATGCTATGGGTTCAAATCCCGGTAAGGGCAGATATTTGTGTGATGAGCGCGAATGTTTGTTCCTGAGTCATAGGTGTTTTCCAAGTATTTATGTAAAAAAAAGTAAAATGCAGCAAAATAATCTTTTTCTGTCTTTTCTTAAATATTATTTTTTTGTTACCAACTTTGCTCTGTTACTTTGCCGACGCTTAAGTGAAGTCCTGGCTGTGACAGGTGAGTTACTACATAGTGACGGAGCACGCGATAGTCACGCACGTGAACCCGAAGTACGTGCGAAACATGAACTTCACGGCGAAGCGACACGGCCGCGGCAGCCCCATGTACTACGTGGACCTCCACTACACCGCGGTGCGGCCCTTCGACGAGAAGATCAAGGTGCGGCTCAGTAACACAACACCAGCCGGAGCCACTGCCCGATTCTGTATTTATGCTAAGGCTATTCTATTTTTTCCGACCCTCTGCCAAAAGTGCCAAATGTAATCTCATCAGACCAACGAGCTGATGATCTACCCACTGATCTTCCTGTGACTTAGTTTTATCCACTATTTTGACCAATTAGAAAGAAATTAGCCATCGACTCTATGATCTGTCCCGAATTTTCTCTGATGATGCTGACCAACCTGCACTACTCCAGGTGGACTTCTACTTCTACGAGTTCCTGAGCAACGAATACCGGCGCGGGTTCGTGGAGATGCACTTCACCTATTGCAACCTGATCCACAAGGATCCATTCTTCGGGGCCGCCATGAGGCAGGGCAGGCTGGCGGGGCCCTGTCCCTACCCACCGGTACGATGTAATATAATGTTTAAAGATATTTATTCTCAAAAAAGACATAAGTCGCTTACATGAGAACACATTATTGTAAGTATATAAACTTAAACGTTCGTTCCAATTATTTTAATTTTGTTCACTTAATGATATAATATATGAAGCCTTTACGCACGTACGAGTGTAATGGTTCGCATACAAGTCTTCCAACACTCGGGACTCCATCCCGCCGAAAGTGGCCTAGTTAAAGCTTTGTTTACACCGCGTTTACCTACATCAAATCGACCGCTTCCCTTTGGACCCAGCCGATTTTCGCTTACCGTAGTTAGTCGCTTTTTTGATAATGTACCCTGATTTGGTGAACTTCAACTGCTAAGTAGCAACTTTGTAGACCAATAGAGCTATACAAGTTTTAGCTGCATGCAGCCGTGTGTTATTTTTGTTGTGTCAAGTTTGTCTGTTTATGTGACTCAGGGCGACTACCACATGTACAACATGTCGATCCCGTCGGGCGCCATCCCGCCGGGCTTCCCCTTCACCAAGGGCCGCATCTACGCCAATGTCACCGACCGCGGTGAGGACGTGTGCGGCGGGTACATCGACATGGAGCTCAAGGAGCGACGCACCAGGCCTGCCAAGACTTAATCACCAAACACACTACCTCCTGGAGTAGTATTAAAAGTATAAGAAAGAGTATTCAGAATTATAACTTGCACGTCAGATGCGAACAAAACCCAACACAATTCATGATAGTAAATAGTTCTCTTATAGAATAGTCCAGCAGGGCCTCTATTCTTCTCGGTAACAACATATTGCTTATGACATGTTATCGTATTGTCAACGTTACGAGGGCTCTTATTTACTTTACAGTAATGGCGGTTAAAAACAGTACGGAAACATGTCAAAGGCAATATGGTTTTACGCAGTAATATATACCCCCTAGGCTTTCATCGCATTGCGCTCTCACGGGTCGGTGACCAGTTCTATCAACCAACAAATACAATCATGCACCGCGACGGAATTTATAAAATATCTTTAAGTAAGTAACAAGTACTGTAACCGTCATATTTTATTGTCATCATTCATATCTATCGTCATCGTCGTCATTCATTCAACTTTCGAAACTCGAGCACAAAGTTACTTAATGTTGGAGTAAGATACAAATATACCATGTTGTGGATGTAATCTGTGTTTTTTTTTAACTGTCAATGTATCGTTTCCTGACTCCGTCAATCCGTTCCGACAATTGTAAGAGCCGTCACTATCTGGCGGTACACCGGAAGCGTACGTATCAAGTTTACACAACACGAGTGCCTCTCTACCGGCGGGACCCGGAGGCCATCGTTTTCTTTGGTCGGCCTGGTTCACCACCGGTAACGAGCCCCCAACACTGCAGCCGCCGGGTTTGTCTCGTTCCACGGCGGTTTGGAGCGTCAAACGGTCTGAGGCGGACGTGGAGCAAAAGTGATGTGGCATGACCTAGTATTTAGTTAAACCGTCGCCTCGCCGTACATTCCCCAGTTTCAACTTTATTTGTTTTATTAAATTTACAAGTAGAGAGCCTCTGTTCGTTTGTAGCTTAAAGCCTAACAAACAGATAGGCAAACCTACATCCACATTTAAACACTAGATACTAAGAGCCGAGTTCACCAACCAATTTAACACACGATTAAGTCTTAATCAGCTTTTAGTCAATACATTTGACAGCCGTCAAACCGCTAACCGTCCGTTAAATTGTTGGTGAACACTGCACTTAGTAGGGATGAAAAATTTGCATAGTTACGTAGAGTGACTAAGTAACATTTGAAATGAAATGCATAATTTTATGTTTCCTATTTAATTTATGTACATTTTGAAGAACAAATAATCATTCTAGTTAGTTACCTACCGCAATTTCCGAAACGATCTTTGAACATTCACACCCGGCATCCATGAAAAAACGCACGAAAACGCTTATACTTATACACGTTAGTCTTTGTGTTGTTTAATATTATAAAACTTCCTATCACTGTGTTTGTTTAGAGACCACATTATATTTCTCAACGACACTCAATCCCAGCTTATGAAGCAAGAGATTTGGTGTGTTTTCGTATTGCGGCAAAATGATGTGAAATCGTAAGTCGATTTAATGAGACATCAAGAATGACCGGTGTACAAGCGGATCTTTAGTTGCTTGAAATATATTTGTATCGTAATTTAAAGCTAAAAGTATGTTCGATATGTCACGCAAATTTGATTTATCTAAAAGAACTCTTACAAAAGTTGTGGCCGTTATCAGTAACATCGTCGTGCGTGATTTGAACTAAGTATGTTTTTCTAGTCCCAAACGGAAATACTTCAAGCTCGTAAATCAAATAATTGCAATAGTTAGTTAGTTTTTAGTTAGACATTATTTTTATTTAGTGTAAATCAAAGTTTTGATTAATGTAGGTACAGGTTTATGAAAAACTCCTTATTTTTTTCTTAATAATGAGCTTGTGATGTCCATGTAGCCAACAATAATAAATACGCAAAAGATATTAAAATACAAAATACAGATGTTGAACTCGCTTTATTTTAGCAAACAAGTTAAACCGGCCCGCGTCAGGTGTAGCGGGTTGTTTTATTACTCCGCTGAACTGAGCTTCATAATTACGATTTCTGTAATTGCTTGCAAACACGGTCTCAAACTTCTGCCTCCATTTCGGCAAACGGGTTAAACTTATAAAAGACGGGCTCACTCCCGCGCTGTTAATGGAGGGGAGTTTATTTTACAGGGTTCTATTACTAATCTAGAAATATTTCAGCCGTCTTTTAGTCTGTCATTCTATCACAGTTTTTCCTAGAAGCCGATACTGTCGATTCTGTGTTTAGAGTACAAAGGATGGGATTAACTTCTTCTAACTCAGGTAAACTAAGTGCACAATTCAAGAATCGTGAACTATATGAATTTGTTAATGTTCCAATTGTGTTCTGAAATTATTTAATAATAAATATAGAGACCCGATTGTTAATTTCAAAGCACAGCTATGGGTTTAAAGAACGATCGGAGTCCAGATTCGAGACCCTTGATTATGCTTTTAGAAAAATTGAATTTATTAAAGCATTTTTACATTCATTATATTTTATTCCCTAAATACTTATAAGAAATTTCTCCCAGTTCCTTTTAGCGCCTGTTTTATAACGAGAAATAACATTCAGCAGACAACTTCTCAACAGATTAAATCAACTTTCATTTTTATTTCACTTCGCAGAGCACTTCGCTATCACGCGGGTTTCCTTCAACGGAACCCGTAAAATCATTTTTTTGTAGTAAGATATAAACTACCTCGAGAAATCGAATTGATAAACACAATATTTTTACATAACTTATGGGTTCAAAAACTAAGGGAACAAGATGACGGACCTTGATAAGTATGACGTCTAAAAAAAGAATTATAAAAAGCGTTTAATCATTGGTTTTTTTTTGTGTTTAACGTCGTTTAGTAAAACTTGAGATAGGTATTTAAGTAACATAACATAACACATAACATAAACTAACGCCTTCATTCCCAGAGTGGGGTAGGCAGAGCCACAGACTCACCAACAACTTCAAAAACATTTTAATATTTTATATACAAATCCTTTGGAATTTTATTTATTTAAAATTTTCAAATAATTTCGAATAATTTTCTATATAAAAAAAAAAAGAAATAATCGATTTACAATACGAACCAAAGAAAATTTATAACCCTGGACATTCAGAATCTTTTGTTTTAAATCTATTTATTCTTAAAGCATGTTCAATTCCCTTCCCTCACGTTCTATGCTTCTAGCCTGTTCTAAATATGCTTCATTGTCATAATGAAAGGTATCCGCAGGCACAACTGTCGATATCATCTTACAGCCAATAAGTATCTCGGTACATGGATTGCAAGCAGCGATACTTCTCAAAGTACCCTTACAGACTGCAAACCGGTAGGACGATGTGTGTTAATGTCGGTGGACCTCTTCAAAATTATACTTGGGGTAACCGAGTGTCTGTTATACGTGTGGTCACCCGGTGTCGGTCGGTCGCCTCTAGTCGTAAGACGTTGGTAGCCGAGGTTGCTTGCTGCCTGATTTTCTTTATATCTTGTGATAAGACTGGTAAGGGTTCCTGCGGGTTTATCCCGACGGCTGCCTTCCACTCCCGGTTATCATATCGGTTCGTGGGGACTCGACTAAGCGAATCTTAATTGCGGAGCGTGTGACAACGAGAAACCTAGTGGGACTCGTGAAAGACACACTTCTTGGTTTCACCGCCGTTATGATTGAGCTGGGTAACATAAACTTAGGGTAATCACTCCGTATAAAATTATAAAATGGTTGAAAACCTGTTTCTAGGAGAGACTACAATATTTTGAATGGGCTCTCTTGTCACGGACGGAATAAGGCGACTTAACTATGTTTTCCCCAAACTGAGACGAGTATGGAGACGAGCTTACAAGTAAGGGCGGGGTGTCCTGGGTCCTCCTTTTACCGGAAAGTGAAATCTACTAGAGAAAGACGAGGAGATGACTGAGTGCGTAATAAATATAAATGGTGAATTAGTAGAGTAAGTGAGTGAATTTGTGTACCTGGGAAGTATGTTTACAAGAGATGGTAAGTGTGAAAAGGATGTCGAGAGGAGGGTGAATGCGGGAAATCAAATAAATGGGGCCCTGTACTCATTTGTGAGCAGAAGGGGCGTTTCACAAAAAGCCAGACTGGCTGTTCACAATGAAGTGCTAGCCCCTACACTGATGTATGGTAGTGAATGTTGGGTGTGGCAGGACAAACATGAAAGTCGTATAAATGCAGTTGAAATGCGCTCTTTGCGTAGTATGTGTGGTGTGAAACTGACTGATAGAGTAAGAAATGAAGAAGTCAGAGAGAAATGTGGACTAAAAGAAGATGAAGTGGCTAAGATTGAAAAGGGCATGCTTCGATGGTTCGATCATTTGGAAAGTATGGATGAAAGAAGAATGACGAAAGAGATATACAGAGCTAAAGTGAGTGGAAGGGTCGGAAGGGGCCGCCCTAGGCGTACTTTTTCGAATCAAATCGGAGAAATACTGGAAAAGGGCCGAATTTTAAGTACCCGAAACCGACGTGCGTGCATGACTCGATGTATGAATGTGGAAGAAGCGAAAGAGATTTGTCAAGATCGTAGCAGGTGGAAAGAAGTGGTCTCTGCCTAACCCTCTGGGAAACAGGCGTGATTTAATGAATAAATTAATGAATGAAATCTACTCTAGTCCTAATTACTTAAACAAAGAATATTAAATTCATATTTACTAAATAATAAAACTACCTGGAACCTCTATTAGTACTACAGATCCCTTAGATTAGTTAACTAACGCCCGAAAAATAAATTAAACACAACGCAACGTAGGAATTTATCCGCTAAATCAACTAGACGTCATGCCACTTAAATTTATAAAATAAATTTACACTTATAAATTAAACAAGTAGCACAAATCCGAAAACAGACTGGGTGATGGGACCTGTAATGAACAAGGACCAATGATTGTAGTAATGCACACACAAATGTATTTGACACCTGTATAATACAGTGTGTAAATGGTATACGGGCGTTCCTTTTAACTGTGGTTAGTATAGCCCCTAATGAGCACATTTAGGCAGCTTTTGTTAAAATTAAATTAAAAAAAATTAACCATACAAAAAAAATTAACACGCAATGTATAACAAAAAATGCAATTAATTAATGATGTTTCAAAGTTATGCTTATGACAGATGGAATTAGATGTACATTGCGGGTCGATAGTATGTTCAAAAATTAATAACGGTGTATACGTTAGCGTAATCAAAATAATTCTTTCTGTTTATGATTATTAGAGTCTTAATCTATGTCCATTTTTAATAAACGCCCGTATACCATTTACACACTGTATAATTATACTTGACACCTACACTGCATTTTTTTTTTGACTTAAAAAAATGCCCGTGTTTTGTTTATACGAGAGTTTATAAAATCAATTCTCCTATAATAAAGTACTTACCTATATTCTCGTTTTGAATATTAACTTTTTTATAATTAAAACTAAGGTTATAATATCAAAACGGTTTGTTTTCCAGAAGTGTATTATACTAATAAAATCAAATTTAAAAAAAATGCAAATTGTGTACATAATAGCTTATTATGATTCTGTTGTGTTTAATAATCGCAAGCAATTTTAAACACAGTTATTGTCAAATCAAACAGTTAAGATAAATTAACTGATCACAATCTGACGTTGTGACCATAGTCGAGTAGGTAATTTAAAACGCGGGACGGCTCTATGCCTTATGCATCAAGCTCAGCAAAAAATATTTTGGAAAAAAATAGTAGCGTAGTACGTGTCGAGCACGCATAAACTTGGAGTTGTTAAGGGGTTTTTCCACCGGCGAGGCGAGACGAGACGAGACGAGACGAGAATTTAAATTTGTATTAAAACAACCATTTTCTCAGAAGATGCACGAGGAGGCAATTTAAATAATATTTATTGAAGGACGTGCGCCCTAGCCACGCCGTAACCTCGACTCCTCCGCGCCTTCACGTCGACTTTGCCTCGAGTGCTCGACTATAAACGCAAGCTGCCATGTACTCCTATGTCCAAGCTATATCGGTGCGGTGCGCCACTGGAGTGTGTGTGCGACTTCCCTTAAAACCTGTGTGTGCATTTTAATATCATTAACAAACTTAGATCCCTAGAATAAATGCCGTTGAAGTGGGCGGCGGCGGGCTATAAAATGAGGATGTGAGATATCTATAATTTACAATGAGGTAAGAATGTGTAAACGCCGCGCCGTGACCTCATGATTTTCTTTCATTTTTAGGATTCCGTACCCGAGGGAAGTCAAACGGGACCTTGTTATACTAAGCCTACGCGGTCCGTCCGCCCGCTCCAGTCCGTCCGTCTATAAGTTAAAGACCTGTATCTTTTGATCGGTTCTAATATTTGTAGCCTGAAAAATTATAACCCTATTTTCACTACCACTAACTTCATTAGTCCTAAAATCAAAAACCCGAATTTTTATTTTTACTAACTATCCATTAGCCGTACCTAATTTTAGCATCCCGAATTTACGGTATAGGTACCTATTTTTTATGTCCGATTCTTAATAGCCCTATTTTTACTTATCCGATTCCTCTCAAATTGTAAACCTTATGTGCAAACCTAACGTTTATTAAACCTAATTAGGGACCTAAACTACCGTAAGTAAGTAAGCTCTCCTATTCCGTGTAGATAAGTCGTTTCGCACCTTGTCGCAACTCTAACCTAACCTAACCTGTGTGGGTAAAATTGATCTAATTGAATATTTATTTTTTATTAATTTTTCTTTTGAACAATGATTAGTAGTTCAAACAATCATTAGAACTTATGACTATAAGGTCTATTAATCATTAGGAATTATCATTATTAGTTTTAGTATCTAGTATTAGAACATTTAATGTTTAATACAAGTAAACATTAGAGTAGGTTTAAAACTTTAGGTCTAGTAATAAATTAGGACCTACAAGTTTTACCCGTCATGACTGACATTAGGGCTAATGAAAATTATATCGAACGTTGGTTATGCCTAATGAAATTAGCTTTTATGATATTCGGTCTAGTGGGGTGAACCCTCTTGATCGATAACAGACAGGATTGTTTTTGTTTCAGAATATGTTATTATGGTGGATTTCCTAATTAAAAATAAATAAATAAAATATTGTAAAAAATATAGGGTCCCCAAACAAGAAACTTTTTTTTGAACGTGTTATATTATAAAAACGGTAAAACACACAAGCGTTAAAATTGTTACGATTACAAAGCCTAATGAAAAACAACAAATACTAAAAATCGGTGTGAGTTGGGCTCGCGCCAACAGTTATAAGCTCTAATGCGGCGGTATGGAACCCTCCGTGCGCGAGTCCGACTCACGCTCGACCGGTTTTTTATTTACTCTCGTAAGTTCAAGACTAGGGGTGACTAGGGTAAGGGAAGGCGATGTGTAGGGTAATTTTAAGTGGCTCTTTAATGCATAACGTCATTCCCAGGACGCGGTTTTATTTTAAATCCCTACGTACTGGTGTTTTTTGGTCATTTAAAAAAGGGCTACCGTTGAAGGAAAATGTCTTTGAATTGCCCATATTTAATGTTTACGATCTTGTTTTTTGCCGCGTTGTTCCTAGTTTTTTGTGCGGGAAAGGTGAGACCTAGGGGTAGCTGAAAAGTAATTATGAAACAAAAGACGTTATTGGCTAGTTAAAAAAAATGTATTGACTGTAAGCGAAATGAGCTTCTTGCATTGATGAAAACCTTTATACTCGTAGGTACCTAAGTATAACCTATTATAAAGTCATTAATTGGGATACACCAAAAAAAATAACTGCTTGATTTTACATTTTTATTCGAAAGAATAGCTTTTTATAAGAAACTAATTTGAAGCATTTCATGATTAAATGTACCTATTATTGATATTTAAAATAATATATTAAATTAAAATAACCTTACCTACTTGTAACGACAAGATGACGTAGATATTTATAAAAGGCGGGTATCCTTCGTCTAAGATTTAGAAAGACGATTTTTTATTATCTGTGATCTGTTTTCAAAGTCATAATAGACGAACGTCATTCAAACATAATGTAAACAAACAATCGCAATATGAATTAATTTATTATTTAAGAGTATATAAGCATTCAACCATTGCTTATTACCTAGACCTCAGTTAATACAACACTTCCTATATGACCTTGTTTCTAGACTAGATTTACTTAACTCAATCACATTAAATTTGTTGAAAAGGCGGATTCCATACTAGGGATGTTACGAACATTCGCATTCGCATTCGCATATGCGAATGATTCGCATAATTTTAAACATTCGTATCGACATTCGCATTCGCAATAATCGATGCGAATGTTTAGCGAATGCGAATGTGTGCAGATCATGTCATGATGGAGACACTATAAGCTTTCAAATCAAAACTCAATTGAACAATTGTTCAGTGCAGCCGGCCTTATAATACTTTTCCTGATATATGTGTAATAAATAAACGAAAAAATTCCGGTGTTCAATAAAGAGTATTTGTATTGTATTGTATAATATGCCTCCTTTGAACTTCGACTATTAAATTACTTAACTAAGAGTATAACAATACACTTACTGTATACGAATTGATTAGTTGTTTCTTTTTCATTTAAACTACGACTTAAGTTGACTAAAGTTTTTTTTAATGTGATTCCTTAACATTCGCATTCGCATTCGCATTCGCACATTCGAACTTTGAACATTCGCATTCGCATTCGCATTCGCGAATGTGAAAAATATGACATTCGTAACATCCCTATTCCATACTTCCAATCATGAGTTTCTACAATAAATGTTGATGCCGTCTTTTTGAACCTCTTGTAAAACCTTACCACACAAATTATTAACATTTATCACACATAACTCATAAGAGAAATGGTCTCATTAATATGTTAATTTCATCATAATAATTACAGTCAATTTGTAAACAAATAAATTTGACATGACAACAGCTGTCTTCAAACGTAGGTGTCAGCTAGATATCTAAATTGTACTTATAAAATAAAATATTGGAGAGGTTTTATGCGTTTTATGTAAAACCACAAAAGTGCTTGATACAGCGCAATTGGGACGGGCATTTAGGGGTCAAATGAAGGTCATTTCTTAATTTTAATATAAGTAATTAATTCATTTTAACATATTTTTTTAATCTAACTACCGGGATCGATTCGAAAAGCCTATTCCTCGAATTGGTTTTGAAATTTTCATACATTGTTAAAAATGGGTGTATCCCAATTGCGAACTTTTTTGTTCATCGGTCAAATATGTTCAACTTCGAGATTTGTTTTTTGAAATCGAAAAGGAAAATCTGGGCTATAGCGGGGGTAGTCAATTAGATACTTCGAAGCCATAGTCTCTTAAGCCCTTTTTTATCAATAATGGATTTGCGTTTGACCCCAGTCTCACCTGATGTTAAGTGAAGTCGAGGGCTTACTCAGAAAAAAACCTATTCACTCTTGCCTTGAAAACACCAAGGTTATAAGATTCTGGGAAACAGACGCAGGGAGGATATTCCACGCCTTGGCAGTGCGAATAAGCATTTTTGGGTGGTGTATAAGGCACCGAGGAAACTTGTACAGTACCTACTTACTTCTTTAATTATATTTTTTAAAGAGGTCGACCTGCCTGAAGGGTCTAAATCATTTTGAAACATTTAGGTTGCATTCGACCAACCTGGAATAAGGTGTTATACCTATTAAATGCCGAATTTGTATAGACTAATCTCGGAGTAAGTCTTATTCCAGTTTGGTGAGATGCGGCCTTACAAACGTTAAATTCTGAGAAATAATCTGTCTTTTTGAAAATATTAATTTTTAGTTACCATGCTCTGGTACCTACTTTGCCACCGCTTAAGTGAAGTCCTGCTTGTGATTGTGACAGGTGAGTTACTACATAGTGACAGAGCACGCGACGATCTCGCACGTGAACCCGAAGTACGTGCGGGACACCAACTTCACGGCGACTCGCCACGGCCGCCGCAGCCCCATGTACTACGTCGACATCCACTACACCGCGCTGCTGCCCTTCGACGAGAAGTTCAAGGTGCGGCTCAGTAACACAACACCGGCCGGAGGGTTCGCGCTTGTATCCTGAAACCTCAAATCTAAACTAACGACAGGAAAATGTAGGATGTCATGCAATTAAGTTTATTTTCTGAATCCGCCACTAAGTTTATTGACCTACCCTTGAAATTTAATTTAAAAAAAAACGGTCAAGTGCGAGTCGGACTCGCGCACCGAGGGTTCCGTATTGAAGATAATATGCTTGGTAATCGCAAAAGAAAATACTCATTTTGTTATAAGCTTTATTTTCCAAGCAATAAGGTCGATTTTGACTAGCCTAAATTTTAATACAGATTTTCTTAGTTTCTTTGTTATTTCTCAAAAACTGTAAATAACGAACACTTTGTTTTATTTTTCCCAGAAGATATAAGTAATTATCTATACGTCAGGATTTTTTTCAGGATTTTTGGTTTATAAACTTCGGAGATAAAGGGGGGGGAACGGTCATTTTTTGTACATTTTTGGCTATAAATCAAAAAGTACATCACAGAAATTTTTCAAAAAAATAGTTTCAAAATGTGCAGATTAAGACCTTTTATATGACACCCCATTTGCCAAACCACAAACCACTCCAAACCACTCAAACCACTTTCATTTTTAAACCCCCTATTCTAGACCCCTTTTCAATTATTAATAAAATTAATTTCATATTTTTTTTACTACAGATAGATACGGGCAAGCAAGTTGTACAACTATGCCAAATTTCAAGTTGATAGCATTTGCAGTTGCTGAGACAACCTGCTGTGACGTACAGACAGACAGACAGACAGACAACGAAGTCTCACCATAAGGGTTCCTTTTGTACCATTTTAGTACGGAACCCTAAAAAGGTTATAATGCTGACATTTTCGTAAAATTGTACGGTATAATCTCAACCTCCTGTTCGTGTCTGATTGGGTTATCGGGTGCAGAATAGGGAGGAGAAGGCGTGCTGTATCCTTAATCTACTTAATCTGTAAAGATCTTCATCTTGAGAACTGAGAACAAATTTAGCACACCGTCGACAACTCAGCACACTCTTTAACTTCACCAAATATTGCACAAAAGTTGAAATAAAATAACATTTGCTGGATTTTACACTAGATGCTGCGTCTCTCTTGCTGTTACTACCCGGGGCCAATTACTAACTTCACTTCATTTCACCTCACAATCAGCCACTGCTGGGTAAGGGCCCATTGCCCGATCCTGTATTTAATTTTGTGCTAAGGTTATTCTACTTTTTCCTACCCTTTGCCAAAAGTGCCAAATGTAATCTCATCAGACCAACGAGCTGAAGATCTACCCACTGATCTTCCTGTGACTTAGTTTTATCCACCATTCTGTAACTTCTTTTGACCAATTATGTTACCTACAAATTAGCCATCGCCTCTATGATCTGTCCCGAATTTTGTCTGATAATGCTGACCAACCTGTACTACTCCAGGTGGACTTCTACTTCTACGAGTTCCTGAGCAACGAATACCGGCGCGGGTTCGTGGAGATGCATTTCACGTGGTGCAATCTGATCCACAAGGACATGTTCTTCGGGGCCGCCATGAGGCAGGGCAGGCTGGCGGGGCCCTGTCCCTACCCACCGGTACGATGCAGTATATGAGCCTTTACGCACGTACGAGTGTAATGGTTCGCTTACAAGTCTTCCTACACTCGGGACGCAACTCCGTCCGTAGCTTTGTTTACACCGGGTTTACATGAAACCGAGCACTTCCTTTTGGACTCAGGCGATTTTAGCTTACCGTGGTCGCTTATTGACATAGTACCTATATTTGGTCAACTTCAGCTGCTAACCTAGTAGCAACTTTGTAGACCAATACTAATACCTACTAGCTATACAAGTTTTAGTTGCATGCAGCCGTGTGTTATTTGTGTTGTGTCAAGTTGGTCTGTTGTTGTGACTCAGGGCGACTACCACATGTACAACATGTCGATCCCGTCGGCTGCTATCCCGCCGGGCTTCCCCTTCACCAAGGGCCGCATCTACGCCAACCTCACCAACCACGGCGAGGACGTGTTCGGCGGGTACATCGACATGGAGCTCAAGGAGCGACGCACCAGGCCTGGCAAGACTTAATCTGGAAACACACTGCCTCCTGTAGTAGTATTATAATTATAAGAAAAAGTATTCAGAATTAACACTTTTCACCTTTGACATAATTATCGATAGTCATAGTTTTTATGTCGCTGGAACCGTAAACTTTTCAGAATTTATTAAATACCTAACGTGAAGACAAGGCTGGATTAGGATAGGTTTGATTTTTAAAAATCCTCAAAAGTTTACAGTTTCTTAAAAAAATAGCTTATTACTTGCAATCATTATGACATGGTTATGTCAAAGGCAATATGTTTTTACCTATTAGAACAGATCTACTGGGGTTTCGACGCATTGCGCTCCCTCACGGGTCAATGACGAGTACTGTCAACCATCAAATACAAATCATGCATAGCCAAAGAATGTATAAATGATTTTTAAGTAATAAAATAAGTACTGTAACCGTTATACTTAATTATCATCATTCATATTTATCGTCATCGTCGTCAATCATTCAAATTTCGAAACTCGAGCACAAAGTTACTTAATGTTGGAGTAAGATACAAATATACCATGTTGTGGATGTAATCTGTGTTTTTTTTTAACTGTCAATGTATCGTTCCCTAGCTCCGCCGCAGTGTTCCGCCAATATGTAAGAGCCGTCACTATCTGGCGGTACACCAGAAGCGTACGTATCAAGTTTACACAACACGAGTGCCTCTCTATCGGCGGGACCCGGAGGCCATCCTTTTCTTTCGTCGGACTGTTATAGCCTAACGCATTCGCAATCGCAGTCGACTTCAAAGTGGAACAATTGTTTTCATTTTGGTTACCTACCTTAAGTTTGAAAAACTTGTCCGCTGTTACGTTTGTCCGAAAGCACAGACCTAGATATCCTAGATACCGCCAATGCATGTACCTACTTTGCGTGTATCTAAGTAGAGCGGTGCACCATTTGCCGGTCAGTCGCGCTGCTGTCGTTCTAACTGTCGGGCTGCGTCCGTCCTCGCACCACAAAAGCCTACTGAGTACTAGTCGGTCGGCGGCGCCTTTGAATCGGTTTAACGCGGCGGTAGTTTTGGACATCACTAAATTGCTTACGTGACGTCATAGTTGGCATATAAAAATTGACACGCTCGGTTCCCATACTTTGAGCGCGTTTGCGGCGTCTATATGGTCTGTGTCCGAAAGTCATTTTTCTCTAAAACCGTTTAACTTTCCTGGATTGTTATGCAAAAAGAAAAATGAAAATAATTTATTTCATAAATGCAAGTTACAATAATGAAAACAGGATTCGGTCTTCTAGTAGGTAAGAAATACCTGTGGCAGGAAGTCCCCTGTTATAAAACTAACCTAACCTAACCTACAGGTTCTGTAGGTAGGCATATCTCTTTAAACATTTTGTAAAGTTAATGGGTCCAGAGAAAAACGATTTTCGGACGAATGAAAATTTCGGGCAAACGAAACAGCGGACAAAAGTTTTTCGAAACATCGATAGGTTCCCGCCTGCGGGTTCACTACCGGCCAAAAGACCCTAACACTGCAGCTGCCCTTGTCTCGTATCACAGCGGTTTGGAGTATCAAAGGGTCAGAGGCGGAGGCGGAGCAAAAGTGAAGCGGCGTGACCTAGTATTTAAACCGTCGACTCGACGTACTTTCCCCAGTTTCAGATTCTATCCTTTTATTTAATTTATAACAAGAGAGCTTCTGTTCATTTACAGCTTAAAGCATAACAAATAGAACGGCAAAACTTACATCGACATTTTAAACATTACTTAGAGTAGGGAAGAAAAATATGTATAGTTACGTAACGTAGAGTGACTATTACCAAATAATTATAACCTTTGAAATTAAATGCGTAATTTTGTGTTTCATATTTAATGAGACCATCCTGACCAATTATCCGAACCGTGGTCAGCTCATTAATTGATTATTACGCATTCACAATCTACTTGTGATTAAAACATCGTCGTGACTTTGAAGAAAGTGGGCGTAAGTCGCGGAATTAGGGAACTTGTAGAATATTGCGTATAATAGAGCGTTGGTGCAAACAATGTTGGAAGGTCTCCGGAAGTTCGGGCTGAGCCAGCACGACCTGCCCACCCAGCTGGCGAGCGTGGGGAGCCTGCTGCGGCTCGTCACGCTGAACATCGACGGTCGCCACCAGAAACGTCGGTTGACTACCATTCAAACGTAACGTAAAAACCGGACAGGAGCATGTCGGACCATGCTCAGTGTACGGTTCCGAAGCCGTTACTACAAACACAAAAAACTACCTCAAAAAACTACAAATATGCACGGGTAGCAGAAGTTGTATTTTCTCGTTTGTCGCTCAGTGCGTCTCTATCGTTACTGACTAGATAGAAAGGGAGATCCAAGCGACAAACAAGTCGCGGGCAACTTGTCCTAGCCGTGATGACCTAGTTATCTATTTAAAGTTAATTGGTGCTGTCTTAGATGATTTTTAGTTGGTTTAAACACTTTGGCCCGTGTCTCGATAACCAATCAAGTCTACTTAGTCGTGATTAAAGAAGCCCCCATAAGCTAGTTTTAGGAGTTAATTCAATTTTAATATTTTGAATTAAACGTAACATATTTTTTAAATATCAGGGATAATTTCGAGAAATCTATTCCTCGAAATGGTTTAAAAAAAAAACATACATTGTTAAATGAAGGTGTATAGCAACTTGGACCGCTTTCAGCCGGCCTAGTATGGCTGCGTCTATATCGCGCGTCAAATGTGGATAAAGCATCCGTCACTCTCGTTCTTATGTACGTGTCAGACGGTGACAGATGCCTTATCCACACTTTGTCGCGCAATAAACGCAGCCATATTAGACCCACAGGTCTCTTTTTAATACAGGGGCCTATTGTATATAAAATAATAGCTTATATTATAAGCGGAAGTCTCTTTCCACCAGTATGTATTAAAAAGAGACTTCCACTCGTATTACAAGTTACAAGCTTTTATGAAACGGGCCACTGTATAAAAAAAACATTTTTGGGACAAGCTTTTCTTGCCGACTGTAGTTTTTGTTAAGTATAGAAGGAAACCAGTTGCCACCTTCCGAATCCATCATCAGACCAGCTCGATGGTGCTGTGCTAATATTAGATAGGTATACCAAAGTTGAGCTCAATCAGTCAGTCAGTGGTTCAAATTTCAGATGTGTGTATGTTCCGTACGGCGGGGTTTCTGAAAGATGACTACAGCGCAAACAGCAACAGCGCTTTATTGAATTACTAATATTTCATTTTAATAAGACTTAAGAGCGGAACCCTCGGTGCTTGAATCCGACTCACACTTGACCGGCATTTTACATATATTCATTTATTGTAACTTATTTTTTTAATCTAGCTCAGATCGATTCGAGACGCCTATTCCTGGATATGATTTTCAAATATTCGTACATTCTTAAAAACAGGTGTATCCCAACTACGGCTGGGAAACAGTTAACACTGAGCAGCGTAAACAAATGAACTAAATCTAGTTAGAGCAATTTAAGTTTTTGCTCCTACCAGGCATCCCCGGCTTCTTCTACCTGTTGACGCTGGTCAGTGTGGGCAGCTACGTGCACGGGTTCCTCGTGTCCCCGCTCTGGTTCATCTTCTGCCGCCCCGGGAGCGCCCTGGTGGAGAAGATCATACACTTCTCGCTGTGCATGAGCAGCCTCATCGGCATCACCAAGTACACCTCCATGTATTGGCAGAGGTTAGTCTGAGTGTAAAAGGAACATCATTTCGACACAGAGAAAAAGATTTCATGAATTAACACAAGGCTTAGGTTAGGTACACTACTCGATTCCTACACATATTTTACGTATGTTTTCAGGGAGGACTTGCAGGAAATAGTACGCGCCTACTTGCTCTTCGACTCCCAAGTCGTCCCGCACAGCAGGATGGCCAGGAACATAAAGCGGCGCCTAAAGGATGTGAAGAAGAGAGCCATGGCCATCTGGGTGTTAGTCATGAGCAACACGGCCGTGTACTTCGTGGTGCCGCTCGCCACCCCGGGCCGGCACCTGACGGACGAGCACCAGATCATGTGGGGTAAGAAGGAACAAACATGTACTTTACAATTTAAGGGTATTGAATGATACACGGTTAATAACATTAGACTTATTTCACTTATTTGAAGCTGAACTAACTTAGTAGAGAAAGTACCTAGCGATGGAAAGCTATATAATAGTGCTTGTGGTCTGGTACAAATGGTACACACAAGTAGGTATGTCTACACCATTTTTACCTAAGACATCATGGTGTAGGTACTGTAGAATTCTTAAATAAAAATGAAAAATATGAAAGGAACCATAAATAAACATTTGCTGGACCAGGGGATAATTTTAAAAGGGAAGTAATTAAAAGATCAGCCGTTATTAAAATTGATTCGCAAAAAAAAAACAATTAACTCATTTGGGCAGCATTCAAAGATTTGGCTGGCAATAAATAAAAATCGGGCTACAACTCTTGTTCAGCAAATAATTTACAAACGGTTAACATTTTAACCAATATCAATCTGCTTTTTTTATCATTTGTCCGACTAATAAACAGTCGAGCTGCAAAATAAATACTTGGGCAGCAAGATTTTACAATTGGTCAGCAGAGAAAACATGTCTGTAAGCAGTTTAATTGAGAGGTGTGCATATTAAAATAATGGTTATCTTTAAATAAGTAAGTGGATTGTGTTTAGTTTGAAAAATCAGCAGTGTTCGTTATTGTGGGCGGAGCGAAATCAGACCACGTGACGCGAGCACCCAAGCATTGGTTGGTTTTTTTTTTTTTAGTAGTAATTACAAGTTTTGTCACACAAATTTAGAAATCACAATAACACCCTAGATTAACCAAAATTCGTATCATAAATATGAGATAGGTTAGGTTAGGTTCGTTTTTATATCAGGCCCGGAGGGCCAGAACAACCCAGAAATAGGAAGCGGAGCTCCGTCGGTTCTGTTAAATTTGTAAATTTGATGGTGGGTTTAACATAAGTGCGTTGCTGGCACGGCATTAAAATTGCCCCCTTTTTTTGATGGACTAAATTAAATATTTTGCTTACCTACTTATTGCTTACCAATATTTGATTAACTGTGGGTCGCTCAATGCAGCTCAAATATTTAATCTGCTGACCAACATAATTTAGAGCATTTCAGTATATTATTAATTGCAAACAGATTTATAAATGTTTGCTGACCATAAGTTGCTTACCATCTAGCTATTTTGGCTGACCAAATACATATTTCTGTTCACCAAAATAAGATTATTTTGCTGATCGGTTAAATGATATACCCATTTTAAAAACATTTTTTTTTCAAAATAAATAGTTTGTTATATTTTATTTTAAATGATTTTATTGTTGTCTAGGTCTCGAGCCAATGATTGAGTCACCAAATTACGAAATTTCGTTCAGCATCGTGGTGACCTGCGTCTTCATCACGGTGTACGCTCCCGTCGTCATCGCGATGTTGCTGATCGTCCTCGTCGGCTACACTGAGGCGTACATGACCGCGCTCGGCCACGAGCTGGAGCACCTCTGGGACGACGCCCAAGACGACCTCCGGCAGAGGGAGTTGGAACACGCTATACCAACAGACACCAAGAAGGCAGCTCTGGTCAACCAATACGCTAAACGCCGTTTAGAAACCATAATCGAAGCGCATGCTGTTAACAAAAGACTTATAAAACAAGTAGAACGCGTCTTCAGAAATCCGATCGCTTTCTCATTTATTTTTCTCTCTATCGCTTTAATAGCGGACCTGCTTGGTGGCTTGGAGAACACATACATGCAGATACCTTTTGCGATGGTGCTGGTGGCGACGGACTGTATAACGGGGCAGAGGCTGCTGGATGCGAATTTGAGGTTCGAGGCGGCGGTGTACGGCAGCGGGTGGGAGCGGCTGGACGCGCGCGGCCAGCGGCTGGTGCTGCTGCTGCTGCGGAGCGCGCAGCAGACCATGCGGCTGTCGGCCGGCGGCGTGCCCAGCCTCGGGTACGCAGCGCTCGGGGCTATCATCAAGTCCGTCTACTCTGCGCAAGCTGCTTTACATTCTACCATAAGCGAGGCTTGAAAGTATACGTAGGATGCCATTTTAATAGGTAGCATAACTTTGTTGCACATCATTTATTGTGTCTCTAAATTGGGATACACCCATTTTTAACAATGTATGAACATTTCAAAACCATTTCGAGGAATAGGCTTTTCGAATCGATCCCAGTAGTTAGATTAAAAAAATATGTTACAATGAATTAATTATATTAAAATTAAGAAATGACCTTCATTTGACCCCTAAATGCCCGTCCCAATTGAGCTGTATCAAGCACTTTTGTGGTTTTACATAAAACATTTAAAACCTCTCCAATATTTTATTTTATAAGTACAATTTATAAAATAAAATATTTATATCTAGCTGACACCTACGTTTGAAGACAGCTGTTGTCATGTCAAATTAATTTGTTTACGAATTGACTGTAATTCTTATGATGAAATTAATATATTAATGAGACCATTTCTCTTTTGAGTTATGTGTGATAAATGTTAATAATTTGTGAGGTAAGGTTTTACAAGAGATTCAAAAAGACGGCATCAACATTTATTGTAGAAACTCATGATTGGAAGTATGGAATCCGCCTTTTCAACAAATTTAATGTGATTGTGTTAAGTAAATCTAGTCTAGACACAAGGTCATGTAGGAAGTTTTGTATTAACTGAGGTCTAGGTAATAAGCAATGGTTGAATGCTAATATACTCTTAAATAATAAATTATATCATATTGCGATTGTTTGTTTACATTATGTTTGAATGACGTTTGTCTATTATGACTTTGAAAACAGATCACAGATAATAAAAAATCGTCTTTCTAAATCTTAGACGAAGTTCTTATACCCGTCTTTTATAAATATCTACGTCATCTTGTCGTTACAAGTAGGTAAGGTTACATTAATTTAATAAATTATTTTAAATATCAATAATACATTTAATCATGAAATGCTTCAAAATAGTTTCTTATAAAAGGCTATTCTTTCGAATAAAAATGTAAAATCAAGCAGTTATTTTTTTTTGGTGTATCCCAATTTGGTATTTTGTTGAAACCGAACTTACAAAAAATCCAGTTTTAATAAATGTATGGTACTTACATGTAATTTCCATGATCCTATAAGTTTATGTGATTACAGCAAGAACAAATACCATGTTTAGTAAAAAAAACTTGCACCCATTTTTATGTTTCTACAGCGTTGTGTCAACATCACATAGGTACAGTCAGCAGCTGCAGAGAAATGTCACCCCCATTGCTAGGAAACTTGTATGCAGGGGGGGTTACTTTTCTCTGCAGCTGACCGTACCTATATAAATGTGATGACTGATGAATGGAACTCTATGTGAAGCGTTCAATTGAAATTTAAGTGTAAATGTCTTCATCTATTACGTCTATCCACTTCGTAGGAGAATGATACTGATGCACTGTTGTTGTGAGTAGGTATCAATAATTACTTACTAATAAAATACTCGGAAAATTATATGTTATTTTCTTATTACTAATGTAAGAAAGTCTAAAGCAATTATTTTTTTAGTTTTATTCCCAATATGAAGACACTTATTAAATCCAAAATTATTGTTGCAATGGAGGGCTTTATTTTATAAGTTAGCTGTAGTACAAATTTAATATTTTAGTTTAATTCAATTTGTTTTTATAAAGATTCAATAAATAAACCTTTTCTTAGTACTAGACAACAGTACTTCTCATGTTGTTATTGACTTTGTGTAACAAGGTGCTGCAAAGATAACACAGGAAATGTAAAACACGGCTCCGCGTTGGGCGCCAATTTAACGAGACTACATTGCGGGCTTCACTTCAAACTATACTTTGGATTCTAGAAGTTGGCCCGCTGTGTCTGTGGAATCCTGGTAATAAATCAGCTTAGGGCGGGATGACCGGAAGGCCGATCGTCCGCCCGTCTGCTCCAGCACGGCTAGCACAAGTTGCCTGCGACTTGTTTGTCGCCCGGATCTCCCTTTCTATCTAGTCAGTAACGATAGAGACGCACTGAGCGACAAGCGAGAAAATACAACTTGTGCTTCCCGTGCAGCGGGGCGTTCCCACCCATCATCATCAATATAATAAGCTATGGATAAGTTGAAACAAAGCGGCTCTTTCTAGCAAAAGGAGTTAGAAAGAGACTTCCGCTTGTAATTTGTAACTTGTAGCTTCGTGAAACGGGCCTCTGGGCTTAACGTTTACGTGCAAGCGGGTCTTATAGTGTCACGACCTTTTATTATATCTACGCGTTATTGTAACATTGCCTGAATTCAGGTAGGTAGATGTAACTTAATAGACGCAACAAACGAATATCGTTTTAAGTACAAATCACGTATATAAACATAAATAAGAATGGCAGGATATTTAGACCATCGAGATTATGATACCTATAGCTTCGCATTGCTCTTCGTTAAGAGTTTGGTACCTATCTACCATAACATAACCCTTCCATGATCGACTATGCCTCCGGTCTAGACACGGTTTGTTGTGTCCTATTGCTCAATGTAATTCAACCTTATGGATACAACGAGTAATACATCATCGTAAGCTAGGGTTAACTTCGTAACACGGTCTAGCACGTAAATCTATTACATTATTGCCACCAACCGGACACGGGAGCTTTGCTCCCGCGAGGACCTCCACCATTCCCAGCCAGGACGGCCACGTTTTCCTCAACTCATAATCAATCATGCAATGGCTTGCCTGTGTGCTTCGAATACACACTCTAAAGAGTCCCGCACGGGCTCCCGTCCAATACCGTTGCTACACAAATGTACAATGTACGGCAGGATTGGACAATAAATCATTGGATAACCTGTAACGACTAGTAACCATGTAGGTCTACATATCCTTCCATACCAATGTCATTTATTAATGTAGGATATAGTGTTAAACACTCACCAGGATTGCATCGCCCGTATCTCCGATCTTCAATCACTCCTTTCCACCGTTCTCCTACACCGTCCGTCCCGCCATTTTTTCTGTCACCATTGTTAAAGTCGGGCAACCTTAAGGTCTTCTTTTTGTACACGAGTGCCAACACGCAAAAATATCAAACCATAAAATAACAGTATTGCTGCATTGCAATATGTAAATTGATATTAAATAAATATGTTGACACTCACCAAACGTTTTAGAAGACTCGCCTCTGAGCGACATATAGTTTGACCAACTAAAACATCGGAAAAACCCAATGCGAAAACCAAACGCGAACGTCACTGTCAAATCTAATAGTCTGTGTTATTGTCAATAAAAACTTAAAAACAATTTACGCAAATAGTATTCGATTTCAGCGAGTGGGAATTTTACGGAATATCTAAATAACATGAATAACGTTGTACTCGACATTCCTCTGCTAATATGAAGAGGAACACTCACTTCTTCGACCTCTACTGGGAAGATATTATAGTGTGCAATGTCCTTCCGTATCTCACGATTCGTGAATGCTTTACTTTTCGCTGCGTCTCCAAAACCTGTCTGCAGATGGTTAACATGTACTTCAAGAAGATGAAGTCGTTAAAACTGATGAACAAAGGATTCTCGCCGCACACTTTCGGTGTAAGTGCTGGGTTTCGTGTAGAAATTGCGGTCGCCTACTCAGATATCAGTGAAGGGTTGTCGTGTTGCAGGTGGTGGCCGCGACGTGCGCGCGGCTCAGCGCGCTCAACCTGAGCCGCTGCGCGACGGTGACGGACGAGGACCTGATCCCCGTGCTGCGGAAGAACGTCCTCCTGGAGGACTTGAACCTCAGCCAGTGCAATAACCTGTCAGCGAAGTGCCTGCAGCCCGTCATACTGTACTGCAACAAACTGCGGACGCTGAAGCTAGCGCGCTGCGCGTGGCTCACCACTGGCGCCATGGAGGCCCTCGCCCTGCACCAAAGCCTGCTGGAGGATGTGGATTTGTCACACTGTGTTGCCATTTCAGAGAGCTGCATACTTATATTTATAAAAAAGTTTAGGCTTCTCCGAACATTTAACTTGGAAGGAAATAAACAAATTACTGACAAGTCCTTGTATGCTATGTCTAAAAACAGTGTTAAGCTTAAGATGCTCAATCTTGGAGGGTGCTCTGAAATCTCGGACAAAGGAGTTCGGTAAGTGCTTCAATATCAGTTGTTTTAAACGGCAAAGTGTACAATAAATTAAGAGCTGCATAACTTACTTAAAATGCGCTACTAATCAAACTCTGACTCCAAAATCAAGATACGTGCACTAGTAAAATGAAATGTGGTCAGTGGCCCTCCTGATATTGATCATGACTAAAGTTACATAAATAAAAAATTGAAATTGAATTTAAAATTGGTGCTTGGGATTTGTTTATCCTATGTATAATTCTCTATGGGTGCATATGCCTGAATGTTAGGCAAACCAAAATTGAGGTGGGAACAAGATTTAATGAATATAATTGGAACAGACTGAATAAATTGTGCAAAGGTTAGGAAGAAATTTAACTAGGATATAAATAAACAAAAAAAGGCCACAAGAGGAGTGGAGCTCTAAAGCTCTCCAGAAAACTTGAAAATAAGCTTATAATATAAAAAATACAGAATTATTGTCATAATGTTGCCTTTTGAATGTTTTAGGGAAGATACATGATCTGTTGCAGAGCGCTGGCGCTGCAGTGCCCGGCGCTGGAGGGCCTGCTGGTGCGCGGCTGCGCGCGCGTGACGGAGCGCAGCCTGCAGCTCATGCGGCGCCGCGTGCTGCTCGACCGCCGGCCCGCCCCCGCCGCGCCCGTGCCCATCTACCTGCAGATATAACTGTCCCGTCACACTTGTAAGAGACCATTTGTTAATAAAATGTCTCCAACTAGTTACTTATGCATTAATAACACCTTTAAGTTATTTGGATATTTACGTCTACTAGCTTTTGCCGCGTCCGTGTAGATTTAAAAGTAGCCGATAATATAATCCAGGGTATAAGCTATCTCCATTCTAAATTTCATCCAAATCAGTCCAGCTGTTACAGCTTAAGAACCGCTTACATGTAAATGTGAACCCTAGGTTAAATCCAGGCTAACAGGTATTTATTAAAATCGACAGTTCTTATATGAATCTGAAGTTCTTTAATAAATTAACCTGGGGTTAACCTAGGGTTAACTTTTCATGCAAGCGGGCCTAAAGGAGTAACAAACTAACACACGAACTATCACATTTATAATATTAAGTAGGATACTGGTGTATGAATGTAAAATAGTATGTTGTATTGTACTACAAATTTTTGCTAACTTTGTAGGTTTAGCAATTGCAACTAACTGTAAAATATTGTTTTGTGTTAATACCATCTGTTGGATTATTGTACACGGGAAATAAACAGTTTTTCTGATGGTATCGTACGAAAACGTCCGTTGACGCATGTTCAGTCAAACTCAGAAGTAGCTGTACACTTTAGTGCCTTGTCACAGTAAGATAAGATAAAAAGTTAAAAGACATTTATTCAGTAAGTAGGCCGCACGGGCACTTTTACACGTCAAGAATCTACCAGTGCTTCCCAAGAGGAGACCACTGCTGAGAAGAAACTCAGCAGTCAAGTCATTTTTTAAACATGTTTCATATTACAATGGTACTACCTGTGGGTTTTACATTATATATAAGTAGCTATAAATATTAAATTAAATATAACATTAAATAATATGCATAGTTCAGCAGGAAAAAATGCCAAACATGTTATGAGAAAGATAGAGGGAGAAATAGGAAAAAAACACCTACTTATCTATATATATAAAAGGCTAAACTGACTGACTGACATATCAACGCACAGCCCAAACTACTGTACCTAGAAACTTGAAATTTGGTACAGGGGTTCCTTTCATGATGTAAGTGAGCACTAAGAAAGGATTTTCCGAAAATCGACCCCCAACGGGAAGAAATGGGGGGAGTAGCGGGAAACTAATTCTACGCGTACGAAGTCGCGGGCGTCCTCTAGTGTGTATATAAGACATTAATGTTCCGTTATGTTTTCCTACATCAACGGTGTCCCCTAGACAAGATAAATGTTTTGTATTTGAACAAATTATTATTGAATAAGTTTCGGGTCCCGGCCGAGCATTTTGTCTGTTAGACAGTCCTCGACCTTATAATAGGTACGCTTTAGACACTAACGACGTTTTTAAGTAATTTTTGAGTGCTGGAAAGGGTTACCCTTAAAACTACGTCAGGTAATCTTCTATATAATCAAAATGGATCACTAAATGTGTTGCTAAGCGCAAAAATCGAGAACGGCTGAACCGATTTGGCTGATATCTTTTTTGTTGTGTTCGTTATTGTTAGGATAAGGTTTATACGTAAGAAAAAAAAATCCAACGGGAAGGTCGGAAATTTGTAGCGGGGCGAAGCCGCTGGCGGGCAGCTAGTTTATTATAGATATGAATGCATCGACCAACAAATGATTTATATACTTTACGGACGACGCGGAATTTTCGAATAGCGATTTTATTTTTATTTATAGTATTTGTCGCTACATCATAGACAATCCTAAAAGAAAGCAATTGATATTATCATTTTGTAACATTAAAGATACTTCTAGATGCCTGAGTATATAGAGATATAACGACAAGATATTCTATAAGTAAGATTCTGGTTAATCATAATGAGTTAAGAGAGAGTAATACAGCCTTAAACAATTTCTGATTCTGGCGGGGATTCTTTTCCCCTAACAAGCCTCCTTCTACCACCCCTTACAGCTTGCCCGTACCACCAAACTCGTCTCTAAAGCACCCTCGACCCATCCATTGGATTGATCGAAGGCCCATTCTATTCTTACACGAGCTTTAGTTCTATCATCCCTCGGACTACCCCATTGGGATATCCGAGGCTTCTTACAAGTTCTATTCTAACCAAATTACTCTCTCTTTCTCGATCTCCTATGCCATCTTCTTATGTAATTTGGGATGGACTCACCTGTTCACGTTCTGCGTAGTTCCCTTTGTCCCTGTTCCTTGAGACCAATCCTCCGTTACTCACGATTTTCATCTCCAGGTAGTCACGACCCCCAATGGCTTCTCCTCGCGGTTTCATCGAAGCTCGCGTTCGTCGCGACACTCCCAGCGACGAGGAAAGTTTAAAGTAAATTAACTAATTGAGTGGTCCATAGAGCAATCTTTTCCTTTGCTCTCAAGGCCGCTTCTCTCGGGACTCTTCCTGGATCAAAGACTTGAACAGAAGCTTCTTCAGTGTCTTGTTCCTTTTCACTTACTGTAGTGTCTCCACTTCTTTCAACCCCTTCTGATGGTTGCACATCTTCTATTTGCTCTAACAGAGGCAGAGTTTCTTCTTGGTGGACAATTTCCTCCTCTAAACATTGTGGTACTTCTACAGATGCAGTCAGTTCTAATGGAAATGCTTCTTGTTCTGAAGCTTGCTCATTGTAACTACATTCTTCTGGTGTCGATTTACTATCTTCTTCAACTTCAAGTGGGTATAAATGGCCAATTGAACGAATAAATTCTTTGCCTTCAACTAATACCTTAGCAACACGACATAAGCCGTCTGCTCCCTGTGAGAGTGATATTATCTTCCCTACTCGCCAATTTTCTCTATTCTTAGCTTCTCCTTTGATTTGTACTACATCTCCAACGTTTGGTGGGATACGGGCTTTTATTCGTGGTTGTTTGTGAGAATGTTGATATCGTTCACGAAGACTACACAAATACTGTCCCATGAACATTTTCTTAAATTCTTCTAGAATTATTTGACCCTTTTTCCACCCTTCTATCAGTCCTTGCTTCGTCACCGTACCGCCTGGTGACGACTGTTGCGTTGATGGCACAATGGAGATACATTTTCCGTACGTTAAAAAATCAGCTGGCTTTAGAACATATTCTATATCGGTACCTACACACGTCAAGGGGCGGGTGTTGGCTACCGCTTCGACTTCTTTGATGATGGTGCTCAACTGCGTATCAGAAATTACACGTTTTCCTAGAGTTCTTTTAAGGCAGTTTTTAACCAATCCTATTAGCCTTTCATAGAAGCCTCCATGCCATGGGCTTAACTGTGGGATAAATTTCCATCTTATTTTACTCTCTACACAATATGTGCTTGATAATACTTCTGCAGACAATTTAAATTGCAGGGCATTGTCGGATACAATAAGTTCTGGTCTTCCTCTGGTCGACACAAACCTTCTAAGTGCTAGCAAGCATTCTTCAGCTGTGAGGTTGTTTACTACTTCCATATGAACTGCTCTCACAGCCAGACAGGTGTATAGACAGACCCATTTCTTTGTCTGTGTATAGGGAGCATTGACAATTATTGGTCCAAAGTAGTCAATACCGGTGAAAGTAAAAGGTGCACTGTAGTTTGCACATTCTGGTGGTAGAGCAGGTGTAGGGGGTAGTTGGTAAGGACCTCCGCCGTGTTTCGTACATTGCGTGCATCTTCTTATTATTTTCTGAACTTTTGCCTTTCCTTGTGGTACCCAATATTTTTGGCGTAAAATACTTAAGGTGTGAGCTGCTCCTACATGGTGATTTCTGTTATGTATATTTTCTATTAGATTATTGGTAAATTCAGAATCCTTGGGAATAAGAATGGGGTACTTTGTGTCATATGGGCACATAGTGTTCATCATACGACCCTTGCATCTTAATATACCTTCTACATCCACGAACAGGCCTAGATTTCGTGAGAGATTAGTTTCTTTTCCTGACAGCTCTTCTGGAAAATGCAATTCTTGTAATTTCTTTACCTCCTCTAGCTCATTACTCTCACCAACTTTTTTATTGTTGTTTTCATGATTTGTCACCATTTCTTTGTCCTTTCCTATGTCCATTTGTTTAACAGGTTCAACACACGGAACTGTTTCTAGTTCTTCTTCTTCCATTTGCGAGTTCTCTGTGACGCTGCTGTCCAGACCCTCCGGGACGACAAATGAGGTTGAACATTCGCTAGCTGGGAATGTTGGCCACTGTTTCTCTCCTTCTAAAAGAAACTTAGGTCCATTGAACCATAATTCCTTCTTATTAATCCATAATTCTGGACGAGTAGCAAGATCAGCTGGATTTACTTCTGTGTTAACATAGTGTGTTTCAATCGTTTTGTCTCCTTTAATTTCGGATATTCTCCTAGCAACAAATGGCGGCAGAAGTTTATCTGATTTCATCCAATAAAGGACTATTCCACTATCTGTCCAGAGACATTGTCTGGTTATTGGTATGTCAAGGGCATTATTTACATAAGTGAGAAGTCTTTTACCAATCACATACCCCAGGAGTTCTAATTTTGGGATCTTGAGGTCTTCCTTTTGATTGATTGGAGTTACTCGTGACTTGGCCATAATAAATGCCGTTCTTACCGTCTGGTCTTTTTTATCCAGTATCCGAAGGTATGTTACTGCAGCAAAGGAAACTTTAGATGCGTCAGTAAAACAGTGCAATTCATATTCAGTTTCTGCTAGATTTTTTACTCCTGTAAAACGTGGTATCTCAATGTCTTCAGCAGTCAGTATTGAGTTTATAGCCAAATTCCATTGTTCATCTAAATCATTTGATAAAGGGGAGTCCCACTTGATCTTTCTCTTCCATAGTTCTTGCAGAAGGAGCTTCAATGGGAGAACTAAAGGTGCCCCAAAACCACATGGATCATATACAGAAGCTAGTGTTCGCAAGACTCCACGCTTCGTTTTGTTTTTCCTTAAATTTTCTGGCTCTAGAATACTTTTATTCATTTTTAATTTTAATATGTCTGTTTTTGTGTCCCATACCAAGCCTAGTACTTTTACTTTTCCTTCCTTGCCTCTATACTTTTTCGGAACGCTACTCATTAATTGTTTAGAGTTTGATGTCCATTCCCTTATATTCATAGACAGTTCATTAAAGCTTGATCTTGTTTTATTAACCAAGTCTCGTGCATTAGTTAATGTATCAGCACCGGTGACAAGGTTGTCTACATAGCATTTGTCAGCTATATTACTCAGTAGTGAATCTGAGCCGTTGGACAGGTGGTAGCGGATTGTGGCAGTCAGTAAAAATGGGCTAGATATGATACCGAAAGGTACTCTGCAAAAGCGTAGATGTATTATGTTCTCTTCTGTAACACCTTTACTAGGATCCTTTAACCATAAAAACCTTGTGACATCTCTGTCTTCTGGCTGTAGACCGACTTGGAGAAATGCCTTCTCCACATCCGCAGTTATACCAATCGGGTTCATTCTGAATTTCAATAGAAGTGCTGTAAGGTCTTCAAGCATAGATGGTCCTCTGTACATACATTCATTGAGGCTTTTGCTATCTCTTAATCTTGCTGAAGCGTCATACACTATGCGACCCCTTTTTCCTTCTTGTTTGACTATGTGATGAGGCAGATAATGTACCGTGTTAGTCTCTTGATGACTGTCCGGCTCAATCACTTCTATAATATTTGCTGCTAGCTGTTCTCGTAGAATGTTATCATATTCTTTTAGAGTTTCTTGGTCAAGTCTCTTTATTAACCCAGTAAGTCTGCCATAAGCTAGTCCATAATTTGTAGGTAGATCAGGAGGATAAACTATCCATGGCCATTTAACTTGATACCTTTGGTCTTCATATTTTACTGTGTCATTAAATTGTCTCACAGCCTCTTCTTCACGAGTTACCTTTGGGGAATCTACAATACCAATACTTTCAAGAGCCCACAAAAATTTGACATCTGGTTCCTGAAGGGGTAAATCTGGTGGAGCAAAGTAGGGAAAATCTCCTTGTTGGGACTGGCAGTACGTAATCACTGATAATATGTTCTCTGCCTTTTGTTCTATCATTCTCCCAGTGATCATCCACCCAAATTCCGTGTTAATAAGGTAAAGATGGTCGTCTAATTTCTTACTCTGATTTTTTAATAATGAAAAATAATAATCATTACCAATTAATAGTCTGATACTGTCTCCAGCTGTTCCATCGTCAGCTATAACATCAACATCTTCTTCAATCCTTTTGGGAGGTAGGATTCTATTAGTTATGTGTGGTACAATATTGGCATGCATTTTAATCTTTGTGCCTCTTTTAGTTTCTATTTGAATTTCTACTGATGGACTTACGGTTTCAACTGGAGTATCAGCACCGAACACATAAATCATTAATAAATCTTCTCTGACAGCCGGCAACCCAAGTTCCTTTGCAAGATCTGATGTTATATAGCTCCGTTGGCTGCCGCTGTCTAGGAGCACTCTACACTTCTTAGTTTTGTTTGTTGACATTGGATGATGGACCTCCACCACCGCCGTCTGTAAATAAGATGGGGAGATATCACCTTGATCAATTTGGGAGTATGAACCAGATACTGTAAAATTATTACCTGTCATGTTCACAGGGCACAAAGCCTGATTGTGTTTTCCTTTGCAGAAATAACAGGTCTTCTTATATGTGCACGTGGTTGTTTGGTGACCATTTCTAAAGCACAAGTAGCATCGAGAACCTAGTTTTCTTTTTCTTTCTTTAAGAGTCTTAATATTATCACAAGATGCATTGTAGTGATCTCCATTACAAAATATGCAAGCAAGTTTTCTTTTCTTCATTGGTAAGTTTTTTTGGTTGTCAACTTTAAACTTTCTTTTTAAATTATTCTGTAATTTAAATTCAGGTTGCTTACTTCTCCAACTCCTAGCGCCTCTTGTTTTGGAATTTTTGGGAAAGATCGTAGTGCATCCTTGATCCACTCTCACATGTAAAGCTTCTGTGCTAAATCCAGTAGTTGGAGGGCTTGGTACTGTTTCCACCATTTTTGAAGATTCCATTGCTGTGATGATCTTCTCGAGCCCAGTTCTGATCTCTAAGATCCCCCTGTCATGGGATAGTAGATGTAATTCATAAATTATTTTTTCTGGAAATTTACTTTCTATTGTTGCCCGGAACTGGTTTCCTCCTACTGGTTCCCCCAGTGATTCTAGTATGCGCAGGTGTTTCTCGATACTGTTAAAAGTAATACAGCACTCTGAAGTCTTTAAAGACTCCTGTGGAAGGTTATGTAGTGCTTTATAGTGCGCATCAATCACTAACTGTTTCTTCCCATACCTATTTTTTTGTGTATCTATAGCTATGTTATAGTTCTCATGGGTTACTCCTAATCCTTCAAGGCACTGCAATGCTTCATCTTGGAGACACCCTAAAAGGTAGGCGAGCTTGTCCGCATTTGGAATAGATCTGGAATCAATACTCGTTTGGAAACGATCCCAAAACTCACTCCATCGCAGGATTTCGCCGCTGAACTTAGGAAGCTCAAGTTTTGGCAGCTTGACATTATTATTAGATTCTGTGGTTTCACTCATAACAGGGGGTAATGATGTTTGCAGCTCGATCTTTAGTTCTTCTGCCCTGAGCTGAGCTCTAGTATAAGTTTGAATTTTTTCTAAAGGTATGCTACTGCCTCTTTGCAAAAATGCTAGTGTTTCTTTTTCAAGTCGGTTGTATGAAACCTCTAGTATTTGGCATGTACTCTTTAATTCATCCACTGACACCGAATGTAGTTGTTCAACTTTCCGAATTAACTCTTGGAACTGTTCGTACAAAGCGTCCAGTCGTGCAACCATGGCTTCATCCATTGTGGCGTCCGTGAGGCAACACGCCTCAACACGACGCGCCTACACCGTTCAACTATTACAATAGCTCTCACCACAATATTCACTCGCGTATTTTCTTTACAATAAGTTAGAACACTAGACTCACTGACTCACTTACAATAAAACTTTATTTGCAAGTTTACAACAACACTGTGATACTAACGCAAGGTGCTTCGACATGGGAAACGGAAGTCATGTTTTAGTTTTCCTTTAAATAAATCCTTTACTTCCTTTATGAATTTCTTTCCGTCCATGTCCTAAGTACATAGGTACAACTTTCTTGTAAGTTTCAAGTTAAAGAACCAATCGCGAAATAGCTTCTCAATAATACCAAAACAATAACAAAATAAATAGTGAGTTTTCTGTTTGTGTTAAAGTCTAACTAGAACAGATTCATTTCATTCGTACATATTGGCCAATCACAAGGCTCGCTTATATCTAAATCAACCAATCGAAGTGTTTTCTATTCTCCCTCCAACGATATTGTACGATGAGAATGATTTGTTTTTACTTATTACCAACTTCACGATCCGATCCATAAAGGCAGGACTCTACTCAAACCGCCACTGACCATAGAGAAAAGTGCGATTAATGAAAATCATTATTATATTTATCTCTTTTATTAGATTTTCAAACCAACTAAACCTGTAGAACATAAATTTTATTTTAGACTTTTACCTTAATCGCCAAGGTTTAATGAGACTATCAGGCCTGAGGCGAGAGTGAGACACACTTCTGTTTCTCACTCTCCCGTCCCTAATTTAAGTTGTACATTCACGGTCCGACGCATCATTGATACATCGGCTCGTGAATGCCCCTACTTATTTGTTTATGTTGTACTTATCATGCAAGTTCTGTGACCAGCCGAGCGGGCCGATTATGGTTTATGGTAGTGTAGTGTTCATCGATGTGGACACAACATCCGTCACCCTCTGTTCCGTATAAGTGGGAGCGTGACAGATACCATATCCACCATGATAAAGGCGTCCACAATATGGGCCCAGAGTAGTTGTATAACAGGTTTTATTAAATTAAAATAATACAATACATTTACAAAACAAGTAAAAAAGGAAATCTTTATTATACTTATTAATATTAAATTTTTAATGAGTTTCTAGGTCTACACCGTTATGCAAGTTTCTTGGTCTCCACCGTTCTGCGAGTTTCTAGGTCTCCACCGTTCTGCGAGTTTCTAGGTCTCCACCGTCCTGTGAGTTTCTAGGTCTCCACCGTCCTGTGAGTTTCTAGGTCTCCACCGTCCTGTGAGTTTCTAGGTCTCCACCGTCCTGTGAGTTTCTAGGTCTCCACCGTCCTATGAGTTTCTAGGTCTCCACCGTCCTGTGAGTTTCTAGGTCTCCACCGTACTGTGAGTTTCTAGGTCTCCACCGTACTGTGAGTTTCTAGGTCTCCACCTTCCTGACAGTTTCTAGGTCTCCACCGTCCTGTGAGTCCACTCCCTTGGGAGCCTCCCAAATCAAGAGAAAAAATAAATGTTTTTGAGCTGATTTTATTCTTACAGCATCTCCACCAATTTGTCGCTACATCATAGACAATCCTAAAAGAAAGCAATTGATATTATCATTTTGTAACATTAAAGATACTTCTAGATGCCTGAGTATATAGAGATATAACGACAAGATATTCTATAAGTAAGATTCTGGTTAATCATAATGAGTTAAGAGAGAGTAATACAGCCTTAAACAATTTCTGATTCTGGCGGGGATTCTTTTCCCCTAACAAGCCTCCTTCTACCACCCCTTACAGCTTGCCCGTACCACCAAACTCGTCTCTAAAGCACCCTCGACCCATCCATTGGATTGATCGAAGGCCCATTCTATTCTTACACGAGCTTTAGTTCTATCATCCCTCGGACTACCCCATTGGGATATCCGAGGCTTCTTACAAGTTCTATTCTAACCAAATTACTCTCTCTTTCTCGATCTCCTATGCCATCTTCTTATGTAATTTGGGATGGACTCACCTGTTCACGTTCTGCGTAGTTCCCTTTGTCCCTGTTCCTTGAGACCAATCCTCCGTTACTCACGATTTTCATCTCCAGGTAGTCACGACCCCCAATGGCTTCTCCTCGCGGTTTCATCGAAGCTCGCGTTCGTCGCGACAGTATTTTAATTATGTGTCGGTATATATCAGAATTTTTGGTGAAAGAATCTAAATTCCTAATAACATAAATAATATTCTCATAAATAAATTGAGACGGTATAGTTTAGATATTAAATTTATTTTAAAAAATCTCTTAAGGAGTCACGGGAATTTAAGTTTTAAATAGAACAAATGGCCCTTTTTTGTAACCCAAATATAGTTTGTATATCGGCCGCCTTACCCCACACCAGAATATTTACCGTACGACATGACACTATGATGGAAATAACTATAATAAACTAAGCGAGCAGTCTCAACATTGGTTAGTTTCCTAACGGCGTAAGCAGCCGAACTTAGTTCACCTGCCAGTACAGCTATATGGGGACTCCATTGCAAATTTTTATCTAATGTTATGCCTAGGAAAACTGCCTTATCTACCATTTGCAGACACTCGTCATTTATATAAATACTAGACTCTACCGGTTAGGCAAAGCGAATCTAAGACATTTAGTTTTCTTAGCATTTAGTAGCAAATTGTTGCTAGTAAAGTAGTAAACCAATTAAGTACCTAGTTTAACTAGTGTGGCGTATAACCTACCGTAGTCTACGGACTTTTCAATTCCTGTAGGGGGGAATGGACAATTTTCGTCTTTCATGATTAAAATCAAAACTATTTATTTTACAATAATAACAATAATATATTTGAGATCCTCAGTCATAACGAGCACTTTCATTTGATATATGACACAGTAAGAAATTACCTAATTTGTCCCCCGAAAATGACCATAATTAAAAAAAAATACTTTGCACATCTGTGTTTGGGTTATATGTGTACGAAATTTCAACTTTCAACCAAGATTATTCTGAACTTTGTTGTAACTTCTTGTAATATATTAAAGTGAGAGTGGTTTTAATTTAGTACCTACATCAATAACTGCAGCAAGGTACTAAAATGTACGGCTACTTCGGAGTTCTTCCGTACAAATAATCACACCATTTCGTATTTTGTCGGATATGTTCGTAACAGAATGATGTATGAACAGGTCGATGAATGTATGTAGAGGAAGCGTAAGTTGTATGTTTATGTTAAGACCGGTGCACCTACCGTTCCAGTCTCTCCCTACCCATTGGGAGACAGGCATGAAGGTATGTATGTATGTATTCGTAACTTGCTTACTTTGAGCTTATCAGTGGGTAGGTACTAATACTTACTGAGATAGTAACATGAATACGGACTTATCCAACAAAATAGGTACGTCGTTTGTTTATTTACTCCATACAGATGAGCAGTCGGGTCGACTAAGGTCTGAATAGAGCTGAAAACGGTGGGATTTAGTTTTATTTAGCTGCACTTGTGAATATGTATGAATGACGAACGACACCCTGTATCAGCGATGAATCTGGTGGCAAGAAACGGAAGCGCTCAAACCGTTGTTTCTAGAAACCTACGACTTGGAATATAGGTTTCTTACAGAATACATATATGCACTAACAATAAAAAAGGAAGGCGAAGCGGGCGAAGGATCTCGTAGAGTATGTAAGAGTTAAGACCGGAGTTAGGTACCCTTAGGGTCGAGCGGTTGGAGCCCCGCCACAAAATTAAAGTCATTTGTGGTGAGAGTACCACCAAAGATCTGTCGACCTTTTAAGGAGGAATTCTGCCGAGGGGTGTCATATGGTCATATTTCGGCGTTTTCGTGGCCGCCGGCTAGCGGAAGCCGCGAAAGTGTATTGGTACTTAGTTGTGATAATTTTGTGTTAAAAAATGTAGTAATTCTGATTGCGGCGGGCGCTCTCGGGCGGGTGCTCCGCGCACTCCTTGTCAACAAACTTGTTTAGTACCCTCAAATTTAAACTAATTTATTTATTTAAGTTAAGGAAATCCAACAGCTATACAATTAGAACAATAGACTGAATAGGAAACCGTAAGCCAATTATAGGATCACACTACTAGATATAGAACAAATGCTAAATGCGTACAATACACAGAACGACACAAACATAAATATATTAATTAACAAACTTTGCACTATGCTATCATGAATTTTAACACTTACCTATCACCTACACCTAAATAAATAAAACTTAAATAAGAAACGTTTCTTATATCAGGACCTGTTTTCTATATATTTTTTTTAGAAATCTGCTTGATGAAGTTTATAACGGCATTAGGTTGGATAGTTAGATCGGTTCCTCAAACTGATTAATTCCGCGTAGCATACTTTCCAGTCGCATTTTTCCCCATTTAATTTTTTCTCCGATCGCATTGTTTCCCATTTTGAATTTTTAGCAATCGAATTGTTTCCATTTAGGATTTTCCCCACTCGCAAAATTTCCCATTGTAATTAATTAGGTCAGTGGTTTAGGTTATGTTAGTTTTGCAGCAGGCCCCGAGGGCCATAGAACTCAGAAATAGGAGCTCCACGACAGCGGACAGTGAAATTGATTTTGAATTGAGAAAACATGCAAGTGGGGAAAATCCAAAATGGAAAATATGCAAATGGTAAAAAACACAATGGGATGAAATGCGATTAGAGAAAAAAATGAAGAAAAATCGGAATTCAAAGTTTGCTACGCGGAATTAGTCAGGGTAACCGATCTATGTTCTCAAACAATGAATTGTCTTTCAAAAACCCGAGTTTTGCTCAAAAACCATGCGTAGGTATAGGTACTAGTTATTGACTGTACGAGTAAATGTTAAACAATCCTGTTCTTCCACTCCGATCAACTAAACTGACCAACTAAAACAGCTCAACTATTTTTCTTTCCCAACGGCTCAACTGTATCAAATTAAACAGAGTCGACGACGGAGCTCTGCTGCCGCGGAGCTCCTATTTCTGGGTGTTTTGGCCCTTCGGGCCAGCTAAAGAACTAGCATAACCTAAACCTACCTCATATTTATGCTATGAGACTGGAAAAGTGATCTATTTGGTTGGTACGATAGGAATAAATGGCTCCTTGGAGTTCCATTCTGTACAACTGGTTGGTCAGTTTGGTTGATCGGAGTGTAAGACGCCAAACAATCGAATCGAAAATTGCGGCGTCGTCTATCTGTAATAGTATACTTTTATATAAATATAAATTGAAATAAACATAATATGGCTTTTAATTCGTACCCCTTAGGTATATATATTTTTTAACCTTACTGTTGTCACTGAACTTGGCCTCTATTCTAGGCGGTATTAAAAACCTAATACCTTTGGGTGTTATGGTCTTGTTTTGAACTCGGCTGCCATTACGATCAAGTAAATAAATCACGTTGACAATACGATAGCAGATCAATTTGGTTTGAGTTATTTAAAATTGGGCGTGGACAAAAATATAGCTGCGGGTTCGCTTGTGTGCGCCTGCTTTGGGAGTTCGTTCCCCTTTCCATGCAACGGTGACGCAAACGAACAACATGATGTACAGTTTCAGTTGTTCATTGAACATGCAAGAAATGAACAATATTGAATAAGTGGGTACTGTGGCGCCTCCAGTAGCTTCTTGTGAATAATAACAGCAATTCTTCCAATACACAATACATTTTCACAATTCCGCGTAGTAGGTAAGGTTTAAGCCGGACATCACTCTTAGTCCGGTGGCCGACTGCAAGAAACCCTACCTGATAAAAAAATAGAAAATGCCTACTCTGTAGGGGTAGCTGACTTTTAGTAGCTTCAACTGCTCTTGGTCGGCCGCGGCTTAACTTGGCAAATTTTGCGCAAATGGCAAAAAAGTGGTACAAAAATTCATCAAAAAAAACCTCATCGAAAAATAGAATGAAACTTGTATGGTAGGATAGAGGCCATTGAGGACAGTAAAAAAAAAGTGGTCGGCCAAATCCTGTGTTGGCAGGTTCCTGTGTCCGACCGAATTTGTGGTACCACGAGACAGCTGCATTTTACCTCATCGAAAAATAGAATGAAAAAAACGGATTATAATAGGTAAATTAAACCTGTTGACGTATGTCTTGGTCGGCCTCACCTAAGTCTGGCAGTTTTTGCAGTCCGACCAAATTTATAAAAAAAAAAATTGTTTCAAAATTGAAAATATGGTTTCTTTATGGCTTAAACTGACCAAATTTTACTAAACAAATGTTTTTTTATTTCAATATTGAAAATATAGTTTCTTCATTGCTTTAACTGACTAATAATGCTTAATTTAATAAAAGGCCTTCTACACGATCGGGACCAACCGCCAACCATCGTGTCCTTGGTCGGATCTCCCGTCGGCCGGCAGCGTTCCAGACGGTTGGGACCAACCACGAACGCAGGCTGTCGCGAGGGATGCGCTTACGACCAAGGCCGTTGACATCAACTAAATACGGTCGGGTCAACCGCTTTCTACACGGTCCATTTTTATATCAACCCGACCAAGGACACGGATCATACGGTATACGGTATTTTCTATTTTTTTATCAGGTAGGGTTTCTTGCAGTCGGCCACCGGACTATCTATTTATTCTAAAATATCATTTCAGTTTTATATTGCTGATGTAATATTAAGCCACCACAAAACTAAAGATGCAGCCAGCACGCTACAAAAAGCGACCCGTCACATGTTTCCTCCGCGCCCGGGAAGCAGTAGCGGTTTTAGGGCCCTACACCTAACCTAGCTCGACTCCCGCTTGGATACACTACCCGAGTACATAAATCCAACTACAGCTTGCCCGAACCCCCTGAGCCCCACACAACCACAATTCTATTTCCCTGCGTAGCTCAGTATAGGTTCCCCTGGCTGGTCTACCAACAGCCGGGTTCCCTCACACAAGGGCGTAGCGAGGTACGGGAGGAGGGGGCAGCTGCTCCAACTCTAGAAGATGCAGGTATGCTCACAAACCTTAAGTTTATATTATCTTTCTTTAACTAAACGCCTCATCGACGAACATGGATGGTTCGTCGATAACGCCTTGTAGCTTACCAAGTTGTATGTGCATGTGGTGTCAACCAGTAAGTAGCTGTGCAATTAGTTGAAATATTTTTATTTTTATTAAGACCCGTATAAACTGTAACATTGTAATAGCTGTTGGTAGACCGAATAAATAAATAAATAAATAAATAAACCGTAAAGTAATATTACACGCAGGTAGCCTAGATATTCTTGATTTGTGTACGCCCCCCTCCCCCCCCCCCCCGCATAACAAAATTCTAGCTACGCCTACCTAAGGAATAACATGCATCAATCTGCCCCTAAGGCCGGCCGCATTTCACCAAACTGGAATAAGGTTTGTATAGACGCCGAATTTGTATAGACTAATCTCGGAGTAATTCTTATTCCAAGTTTCATGAAATGCGACCTAAGAATGTTAACCCTCTGAAAAATGCTAGAACACCAATGAGACAAAACTGCATAGGTACTGATGTTTTTTTTTTGTACCTATTATTTTATCGAATCACCTTTCAACGAACGTATCATTACGCACAATTTTCATTTCATCAAAAGACATTTCTCGCCGCATGAGTTTTTTTTTTTGTAATCAAGTCTAACCTAACCTAACCTACGTACCTAATAAATGTTTGAGATGCCCTGAAAAATTCTTAGTTTCAGTAGAAAATAGCGTTCGATAACATGAAATTCGTTGAAATCATAGAATCGAAGAAGTGAAATTCGATAAAATTATGGATCACCGGGTTTTTAACCCTTTATAAGGCAGAGGCGATTTAGCGACCACATATACTTATTTATAATTTCAACCTTACGTACTACAGAATATGATACATATTCTGTTGTTTTTGACTTGGTTTTAAACGATTCCCTAGGAAGTGTCAATCATGAAACTATATTTTAATTTTACGTAGCATAACTGTATAACTGAGGCCTTATAAAGGGTTAACCGACTTCAAGAAAGGAGGTTCTGAATTTGACTTTTTTTTACCTCACAGATATTTCGACTGGATGAACGGATTTTGATGATTCTTTTTTAACCGACTTCAAAAAAGGAGGAGGTTATACGTTCCACTGTATGTATCTTTTTTTTTTTTCTTTTTTTTTTATGTATGTTCACCGATTACTCCGTCAATTGTGGACCGATTTTAAAAATTCTTTTTTGGTTTGATAGAGTATACTTCCGAGGTGGTCCCATTGTCAGGAAATCTGAATCTGATGAAGGGATCAGTGAGGAATTGAGGGAACTCCTCAAATATTGTATGCAAACATATAGCGATTTTAGTATTTTTAGTAACAAGTGTAGCATTTGCATTCAGAAAGTGTCACTTGGTGAAGCGGAACTGATGATGAAGACCACAGATGGCCACCGGAACTCCTCAACGGTACCGATTTCAAGGGTGGCGATAAGATATCTCGATTAAGATAGTTGAGCGACTACAACGAAGCACATTTAATTGTTTTAAAACGACTATGATTTTCCCGCGGCGTTGCTTGCGGCGAGCTTGAAATGTCTTAAAGTTTCATATATCAACTAAGAAGTGGGACTACATAAGCTTATTATGATCACTAAAAATACATACAGTGGAACGTATAACCTCCTCCTTTTTTGAAGTCGGTTAAAAAGTGTAAAATAAAATAAATGTTTTAAAAAACAAAAAAACCGCCTTCAAAAACGCAAAAAATAACTTCTACTACTAGGTACTTAGTAGTAGGTACCTATCCTATTAGGTTAGTCTAACTGAAGTCGGCGACCACAATATTTTCAACAAAAAGCCGACTTCAGTTGGACTAACCTAATAGGATAGGTACCTACTACTAAGTACCTAGTAGTAGAAGTTATTTTTTGCGTTTTTGAAGGCGGTTTTTTTGTTTTTTATTATTTGAAAGCTGGTGCTTCTCGTGTGGTCCAATTCATCTGATGATGGAGTCTATGAGAAATCGATGGAGCTCCTCAAAAATTATAGGCACATCTATAGCGATTTTGGTATTATTCATTGTAACTCGTGTATTTGCTCTTGGAAAGCACTATATGGTGAAGTGGAACTAATGATGAGGACCACAGATGGCCACCGGAACTCGTAAACGGTACCTAATGCGAGGGTGGCGATAAGATATCAGTGGGCGAGTCGGAACCGTATTACTTACCATACAAAAGTTAAGGACACTATGTTCAGATTGAAACTTGCAGCATTATAAAACTTGCACCTCAAAATGTATGCGGTAAGGCGCTTCTAAACGGGCCATATTTTCACTGCAATATGTGGCCGGCAACTATTGGTGTCTTTCTCTAACATACGAGTAAGAAAGGGACACCAATAGTTGCCGGCCACATATTGCAGTGAAAATATGGCCCGTTTAGAAGCCCCTGTAGGCAATGACTTACAACAATAAAACACCGTATTTTTTCACAAAATTATATTTTGTGTGATAACACCTGCTACATGTTTCTTACTGTTATTGTATTTACAATATTTAATATTCTACACATTAGTAACAATAACATTCATAACCCGGCCGGTCGCGACGGCCGCGAGCAGGTCGTGCGAGCTCCAGCCGCGATAAACGTACGTGCGAGTCAAAACTAAACAACTAACCTAAAACTAAAACGATACCGCAAAATTAAGTGTTAATAACATTTGGCAATAAATTACTGGGATAACACGAAATAATCCTTAAGCGAAGCATAAAAACAGAAACTATCGTAATATAAAACTTTTAATTCTAAGAGTGTAAAAGAATACAAAATATAAAAACGATAACGTCGAGAGCCGCCCGCGCCGCGGCCGCGGCAGGCCGGCGCCGCGCCGACAGTTCCCGCGCGGTCGGTCAGACGCCGTCCTGCGCGCGCTGCCTCGCCGGACTACTCGCGAGCTCTATATACAGCCTTGTGTTAATCACTCGTAGTACATACTATATCTTACACGGAGTTAAGCAGAGAGGACGAGAAAGAGGCACTTCGAAGAACAGATACATTAAAACTATAAATTAACTTGTGGACTGTACACGCGCGCGTCGTCACCCGACATGTAAAAACAATGTATACAAAATATACATACGAGCTCCGTTCACAGACTATATGCGATTCGAAAAACATTGCACTTCACAACAAAACCAAAGACTTAACTAATTTCTTTGGAAATTGAGAATATATTAATTTATTATGAATTAAGCGCACACGTCCGACCGCGCCTCGGGGTCGCGCGGCTCTTCGGGGCTCGCGGGACATACCGTCTATTGCACTATACAATTATGCTAGTTCGCTGACACTCGTCAATTTACACAAATTTAATTACAATTATTTGCAATTTGTACTTTATTCAGCTTCAGCGACCCGAGCCGGATACGAAACGATCACAGAGCTGCCTCCGTCGCTCCGGCGGAGGGCGGCCGGCGACCGAAGCGGTGTCGACCGATCCAATACAGCACATTACAGTATATACATTACGAGCTAGAGTTACCCTACGTTACCTATTTGTACTTAATGCCTTAATGACGCTATAGCATAGGGCGGCCGGCCGCGGGCCCGGCGGGCGCTACCGGCGCATGGTGGAGTTGAGCGTCTGCATGGCGAGCGGCGGCGGCGGGTTGATGTACGGGTAGGCGTACACGTTGGGCTGCTGCGCGCGCTCGGGCGCGTACTGCCCGCCCTGCACGTTCATCACGAGCTGGTTGTTGAACTGCTGCTGCGGCACGCGGTACGAGTTCAGCCCGTAGCCGCCCAGCAGCGGCGCGTTCAGCGGCGCGTTCAGCGACGCGTTCAGCGACGCGTTCAGCGCCGGCGACACGCGCGCGCCGCCCATCTGCATGTGCTGCATCGGCGACAGGTCTGCAATACACGAACGACCGCCCGTCGAGCTTATCGATACTGAAACTCGCCTCATTAATACGAACAACTATTCGAGCCACCCGCCCCCCGCCTTCACCTTAACTTAAAATGTATGATAAAACGAACAGCCCGATCACATTAAGCCAGATATGGACCGTCAGGGGAAATAATCCGTGTAGTTTTTAGAATTGGCACAGTAATAGGTTAACATTGACAAAGATGGCCGTACTAAAGTCCTTAAGGGTGTGCTGAGTATTGAGGTGGGGTTAAAAGACCCTTGTCACGTTTTTGCTCATTACAAAAGGGGTATCATTTAATCGATCAGCACAATATTCTTATTTTGGTGAACAGAAATATGTATTTGGTCAGCCAAAATAGCTAGTTGGTAAGCAACTTATGGTTAGCAAACATTTATAAATCTGTCTGCAATTAATGATATACTGAACTGCTCTAAATTATTTTGGTCAGCAAATTAAATATTTGAGCTGCATTGAGCGACCCACAAATAATCAAATTTTGGTAAACAATCAGTAGGTAAGCAAAACATTTCATTTTGTCCATCAAAAAAAAGAGGGCAAATTTACTGCCGTGCCGGCAACGCACATATGCCAAACCCACCATCAAATTTACAAATTTAACAGAGTCGACGGAGCTCCTATTTCTTGGTTGTTCTGGCCCTCCGGGCCTGATATAAAAACGATCCTAACCTAACCTAACCTAACCTACCTCATATTTATGTTATGATACAAATTTTGGTTAATCTAGGGTGTGATTGTGATTTCTAAATTTCTGTGACAAAACTTAACTTGTAATTACTACTAACCTCGAAAATAACTAAACGCAATCCACTTATTAATATAGATAACCATTATTTTCATATGCAAACCTCTCAATTAAACTGCTTACAGACATGTTTTCTCTGCTGACCAATTGTAAAATGTTGCTGCCCAAGTAATTATTTTGCAGCTCGACTGTTTATAAGACAGGCAAATGATAAAAAAGCAGATTGATATTTAAAATGTTAACCTTTTGTAAATATTTTGCTGAACAAGAGTTGTAGCCCGATTTTTATTTATTGCCAGCCAAATCTTTGTATGCTGCCCAAATGAGTTAATTGCTTATTTTTTTGCGAATCAAATTTAATAACGGCTGACCATTTAATTAATTCCCTTACAAAAAAGGGCTACCACAGGGATAAATAAATAAATATCAGGGAATACATATCAGGGAATACATATCAAGCCAATTACGGTGAGATTACAAACTGATCGAGTCTTAAGAGGATTGTGAAGCGCCGCCAAAATCGCGCAGCTGTCAAAATAAATCCATAACGTTACTCACTCCCTAAAAAAAGTCCGACTTCCACGATTTTTGAAAATGTTGTAGTTATTATAAAGAACTAGGTCTGTACGTTTCTGTTTTTTGTTTTTAATTTCGTTTCATTCTAAGAAATATTTTCTTAGAAAGGATAACGTACAGACATAGTTTTTCATGATATCTACAACATATTCAAAAATCTTATTTTAGCTTCACAATCCTCTTAAATAGAGATCCAGGCTTATACTATAGGTACTAGGTACCTACTGTATTATAGGTACCTACTAAACTACACGACATATTTATAGAGGAAAAACTCACTAAGTACATATAACTTACTAGAGTCATTTATTTATTTATTTATTGACTTTAAATACGACTGTTAGTGTTTTATATATACGTAGGAGAACGAGTGTCCTTGTCTCTGTTTATTGCTGTCTACGTGACAGTGATATCTACGAAATAACCTTGACAAGCTAATTTCGACCGAAATGGTTGTTATAATTTGAATTGAACTTGTAAATTCGATGTGAATCGTATCTCTTAAACAATAGTTTATATTGGAATATTTGATTATGCGTAATCTTCTTATGACATTCAAAGCTTTTTGTTTTAGAACAGAGTAAATACGTGACGTACTTCTTTCTACCATCGGACGGAGTCGTCGAGGAGCGGGGCGCCTGGAGGTGGTCGTGTAACAACCTCTGCGCCTCGACGCGCCGGCAATCGATCTGATGGTTCGACTCGAGAGAAAGCTTTGGAACCCGGCATAACTGTCGGTTTACTCAAAGGCTTATGTATGTCCTGCCTAGTTATCGTTAAGCTACTTAACCGTATTTTTCGTATTTTTTGGCACCCGGTTTGACGCTGCGCTGCGCTGCTCTTTGGCACGCGGTTTATATTATACTACTGCCCTTTCTTCCGGTAATCGTTTTCACTTCGCTATTCGGGCACGTTACCGTCCCGGTTACGAGTGTTGTCTTTTCAATGTTGGCCGATTTCTTTGTGATTTAATCGGTTATGCGACTCCATTGTCGATCGTACTATGATTTTATTCTTATAACAAGAACCCGGTTTCGTGAATATTCTCGAGGATAGGCCGTCTTCTCGGTACGTCTCCGACGACCGTCTCCTACGTATACATAGAAAACCATAAACAGTCAAAACTTAGGAACGAACGTCCGCTTTTATCGAGGGTCGAAACCGGAACCTCCAGGGACGCGAAGGGTCGACTCGGGGCCGGATCAATAAATCGATCTCGGCCGCGGCGCCCGTCGCGAGACGGCCGGGTCGACCGGGGTACTCACTGGGCGCGGGCGCGGAGTGCGTGCGCGCGCGCGCGGCGTCCAGCTGGTTGGGCGCGTAGTACTTGGCGTGGTAGTGCTGCGCCGGCGCGCCCTGCCCCGCGTACTGCAACACAAGCGGCGCGTCAGTCGCGGCCCGGAGGCTGTCGGCTCCCGTCGGCTCTCTGTCGGCGCGAGGCTCACCTGCTGGTGCTGCGGCGCCTCGGCCATCTGCTGCAGCTTGGCGAGCGAGCAGGAGGGCGCCCAGCCGCCGCCGTGGTACTGCTGCTGCTGCTGGAAGGACAGGTAGCCGCCCTGGTAGCCCGCGCCGGCCATCACGCCGCCGCCGCCTGCACACAACCCCGTCAGCGCGCGCCCGGCCCGGCCCGGCGACCAGCCGAGCTTCGATACTTTACTATATCGACCCTTATTTTATATAGAGACGAGTCTTTAAAAAACTCCTCTGAATGCGATACATGTATTGCTAACTTTTTAAAAATAAAATAATGTCTCGATACAGCAAAATATCCCGTCTCCAATATTGAAGGTGCTCTCCCTTCGTGTCGCCGAGCCGCGGGCCGCGCTCCGACACGTCCGCCCGATACTTCAATTATGGTGCTCTTAGCATCCAATAATATGAAGATGACAAAATATGACAAAAATACAGAAGGTCGTGAATTCAAACCCTTTTTGACTTTAAATAAGCATTCAAAAAACAAAAAGTGGACATTATGATATGTTCAATGTGATGAAAATTGTCAAATTAAAAATTAAATATTCTATTTTTTTTAATTAAAAATGTTAAGTATTATTAAATTTTAAACTTCATTTTTATGATAAATATTTACACATTTACATTTACATGTTTTATGTCCAAAAAAACACTTTTGACCTAATATTGAAAAATCTAAAATTGAAATGACAAAGGATTTATAAATCTACAGGGTGTCCCATAATGGACACGTAACCCTGTCACCGGAGATAGCCCACCCCTAAACCTACCATACCAGCCTAATAATAATATTTTTTTCACACCACTTACTCGAAATTGCCCAATTATATATCATGCAAACCTCACCCAAAGTCGTTATAGCCATCGGCTAACCGGCGGGTTATAATGAGCTTCAGTACCATATTTTGACCCGGCGGGTTATAATATGGTACTGAATCTCATTATAACCCGCTGGTTAATAATAAGATTTGAATTCGTATGAAAAATTACAATTTATACTTTTTTTTTAATAAGGTACCTTAGTTTTAATAAAACGTATTTTCTGGTAACTAGCCTTGCTTTTTATTGTCTCGCAGGTGAGAAAAGTAGATTATTCTCCTTTGGGATAAAGCTGATTTCGTCTTGGGCGAGCTTGAATCCCTCGCTGCACTCAGGACTCCATTTTAATTCCCTCGCTTCGCTCAGTAATTAACTCGTAACACCCTCGCTACGCTCGGGAGTTAAATCTGGTCGGGCAAAATTTCCATATACCTGGGTTGGACAGGTTGAGATGGGAATAACCCATCTGGAGTCCCTCATTTGCTCAGGATTCAAAATCGCGCCCGTGTTAAAACAGTGCTTTATCCCCTCGGTGTATAATCTACCTTTTTTTTTTCTTTTTTTTTCTTTTGGTAATAATTTTCAAACGAAACTAATTATCATTATGGGCAATATCTCGAAAACCGTGCAACTTATACTGAGGTCATGTTAGGCTGGTTTGGTAGGCCTAGGGGTGGGCTATCTCCGGTGTCAGGGTTACGTGTCCATTATGGGACACCCTGCATAATATTGTTAGATATACGTACAAGATATCTAAATAAAATAGTTTTAAAGTATTTTAGCTCTAAAACTATTATCACCTACAATGATCAGTTGAAATACACGCATCAAATAATTTTCTTTAACCATAAAGGACTCATAAGCATAAAAAACAACATGCAAAATGTACACTTACTACGTAATTATCCTACAAACTGTATGGAAAAGGTTTTCTTTGATTTGTGGGTGTTCTAGTACTCTTACCTTAGTTGGTCTCAAAGAGTGTTTTAATCCTTGACAGAAAGGGGACCGAATGGCATTTAAAAAAAAACTCAAATCTGACGATTTTCTCGCTGACTGTACATTTATCAAAAACCTGTGAATGTCGATTTTTATTACTTAAAAATTTAGTAAAGGTCTCCTAAGAGCAGTTTCGCGGAGCAGCAAGGGATCTAGTAGCTGCCCTTACTGCCCACGGTGTTTTTTCAAGCCTCATCTTGGGACACGATAATATAATTCTAGTTTATTGGCGCATAAAATGGAGAAATATATAACAAAAACGAGACAAAAACTCCCGCGAGGCTAACTATGATAGTTTTGGAAAAAATTAGATTTGAAATGAAAGTCCCGGAATCACATGAAAATGGTATGTTTTTAAATTTTATTTAAATTACTTGCAAAAAAATATATTTAGTACTTTCGTTTGAATGGCTTAACATAATGCTAAATTACTAACCATTTTTCGGTAGAATAGAGCTCCCCATTTTCAAGATATTCACGATTATGATAAAATCGTATTTTTTTTTTGTGGCTCAAGTCTTCGATATTAGCAGTTTATTTTAAGTTTAAAATGAAGGCACATGCTTAGACTACTAACACAAAAAAAACAATTACGAAAACAACGGACTTTAGGAGAAATTAACTTTTGAAAAAGTCCCGTTTTGATCCCGGGATTTTCGTCAAAGTTTAGTGTCACTGAGGTGACTTGTTTTGTTTGTAACGTGTGGTTTATAACTGGAATATGTGGCGTTATTTTCGGACATTTCTTCCAATGATAGGTGGGGTTTCAGCATTCCTAACGAGGGTGGACTCCTTCCCGCATTACATATTACCTATCATACCTGGAGGAAGCGGGGGTGAGGCAATATGGAGCCGTCACTGTCACCGTCTTTGCCTCAGTAGGGCTTGACCCACCCGGCTGAGGGATGTCACTCCGAGCTCCGATGGATGACTTACTGCGAGGAGGGTATGAGGGCGCCAACCCTCATGCTGGTCAGCGACAGGCAAATGAAGCTATGGGGAACGCCATAGCCGGCACCTCTTATGCTTCGGAGGAGACCGCAAATATGCTAGAAGTAGAAACCGACACCGTCGGAATCGGATTAAAACCATGCTTAACTCGTTTAGATGCTTATACGATTCTAACCGAGGAAAGTAAAAAAATAAATGGTCGCTTAGCAAGGCCATACGATTTAGAAAAAAAGAAAGGAATTGTTTAATAAAATTAGGTTTGGAAAATACTATACACTTTCCACTTTCTGAACTACAAGAAAAAAAACTGGATACTGCTATAAGCCTTTTTATTACCAAAATTGAAAAAAGATATAATGATTGCAAAAGAAATATGATACATTTTCGAAAAAATAATAGGAACTGGTTATGTAAACCGCTTAAAAATGATCTTCCTCAAGATTTGCTTTTGGAATCTGGTATTCCTCCTGAAGTTGTGGACGTGCCACCTGTAGTTGTGGATGTGCCACCTGTAGTTGTGGACGTGCCACCTGTAGCTTGTGCCTTATTTTTTTTCCGAAAATGTAGCATATTTCTTTTGCAATCATTATACCTTTTTTCAATTTTGGTAATAAAAAGGCTTATAGCAGTATCCAGTTTTTTTTCTTGTAGTTCAGAAAGTGGAAAGTATTTTCCAAACCTAATTTTATTAAACAATTCCTTTCTTTTTTTCTAAATCGTATGGCCTTGCTAAGCGACCATTTATTTTTTTACTTTCCTCGGTTAGAAGCGTATAAGCATCTAAACGAGTTAAGCAAGGTTTTAATCCGATTCCGACGCTGTCGGTTTCTACTTCTAGCATATTTGCGGTCACCTCCGAAGCATAAGAGGTGCCGGCTATGGCGTTATCCATAGCTTAATTTGCCTGTCGCTGACCAGCATGAGGGCGCCCTCATACCCTCCTCGCAGTAAGTCATCCATCGGAGCTCGGAGTGACATCCCTCAGCCGGGTGGGTCAAGCCCTACTGAGGCAAAGGGGCCAATATGAGTCTGTGACGGCTCCATATTGCCTCAACCCCGCTTCCTCCAGGTATTATGTATTAATGCAGGGTTTCAGCATTCCTAACGAGGGTGGACTCCTTCCCGCATTACATATTACCTATCATTGGAAATGTCCGAAAATAACGCCACATATTCCAGTTATAAACCACACATTACAAACAAATATGTCACCTCAGTGACACTAAACTTTGACGAAAATCCCGGGATCAAAACGGGACTTTTTCAAAAGTTAATTTCTCCTAAAGTCCGTTGTTTTCGTAATTGTTTTTTTTTGTGTTAGTAGTCTAAGCACGTGCCTATATTTTAAAGTTAAAATAAACTGCTAATATCGTAGACTTGAGCCACAAAAAAATAAATACGATTTTATCATAATCGTGAATATCTTGAAAATGGGGAGCTCTATTCTACCGAAAAATGGTTAGTAATTTAGCATTATGTTAAGCCATTCAAACGAAAGTACTAAATATATTTTTTTGCACGTAATTTAAATAAAATTTAAAAACATACCATTTTCATGTGATTCCGGGACTTTCATTTCAAATCTAATTTTTTCCAAAACTATCATAGTTAGCCTCGCGGGAGTTTTTGTCTCGTTTTTGTTATATATTTCTCCATTTTATGCGCCAATAAACTAGAATTATATTATCGTGTCCCAAGATGAGGCTTGAAAAAACACCGTGCTGCCCCATCTCAACTTTCCATCCTGTATAGTGGAGAAATAGGGTGAGAAAAGTTAGACAATTTAATAGATCCATTCAATTATTGTCTCAAGAAACACTTTATTTTGCAGACTATCTACATTGTCCGTCCGTTAAAATTTTAGAGTCGTATTTTTGAACCGTAATAGATAGTTTGTTTAGACAATTATCATCGAGTTTCACTAAGTTTACTCCGGGGACTCCGGTGCTACCTCTTCCTTCCGGTCGCTTGATCGAATCCGTTACAGCACATCGGACGGCAGAATATTACTTTTCTCAAAAATGTCCGGAAATGTTGACATTAAAAATAGAAATAGAAATAGAAATAGTTTATTTGACACAATTATAGTATAGTAGTATTATAGTATAGTATTTGGTTTATTTTTTTAGTTTGTTTGGATCTACATATTGAGACGCGAAGTACATAGTTTACTGCCAGTTCTCAAATTAAAAAAAATACATTGCGTGCTCGCTACACAAGCCCGCAATGTTGCATACAAATTCCATTACTATCGAGCTGGTAACTTTTTAAAAAGTGAAACGGGCCATAATAAAATGAGGGCACAAGTCTTATACATACATATTTTATTCGAAACATAACTTTTTTATCTGTGTCTGGAATAGCTTGTGTTTTTTTAAAACAAAGCTTGCGTTTCTCCTTGTCATAAACAAATAGGCGGTAAAGAGTGATGGTTTTTTCACGTGAAGTTTCTGTTTGCATGCAATTCAAAAAATGAGTTCAAGCGATGAAAATTTTGCGCCAACACGAAATTTGTCTTGCAATTTTTGAGAAAAGCACTATATTTGCCTCGGCAGGAGCTTCAATTGCGGGCTTCGTATTTTTAAACGGAAGCTCGTCCGTTTAAACCAATACTCGGCCCGCAATTGCCTACATCCCTGCCTAGGCAATAATGTACGTCATCGGGGGGTTATAATTAGTATTTCAAATAGAGCAAACCGAGATCCAAAAACGCGCTAGGGGCGCGATAGATAAGCGAGGACGTCATACCGTGCTGCAGCGCCGGCGGCGTGGCGCGCTGCCGCGCGGGCGGCGTGGCGGCGCCGCGCGCCTTGCCCTCCGCGCCCGCGCCCCCGCCCGCCCTGCAACCACACACAACTATATTATAATGGTATTCCACAAACGAGCTTACTCGCTCTAGCAATCATTCCGAAATTCAAATCATTTTATTATATTATTACACTATACGACAACCCTATCTCCGTGTTCCTGAGTTGGTAGTTTTTTTTTTGTGCTAGTAGTTATCAACTAACTTAACAGTTTAAGCCTGAACGACGAAGCAAAATCAGGGGAAAAAAACTCGTGTTTGAGCAAATTTTGGCATAGTTGTAGGGAATGGTGTTTTAAACCACAAACAGTACTTTTACTGTTTGGTGGCGGTGGAGCTAACATGTAAAGGCAGAGGGATCGCACTGGGCGTGTCGCGCCACCTTAGTAGTTAGCGAAAATTTGTATTGGGTTAATTTTAATATACAAAAACCTTTATTTTAATATATCAAATTATAGTTATTTTAGTGCTTAAACCCGATGTAAGATATATTATTGATCCGCCTATTCAAAACCTACTCCAGTCCTAGTCCAGTCGTCTTTGAATAATCGGGGAACATACATAATTAAATAATCCGACGAATGGAGAACCTCCTGTTTTTTGAAGTCGGTTAAAAACACGTCGATACGACCGCCGCAAGCGAGCAAGCAACATCTGGTGAGATAAAACACTTTTTTGCCCTCATTGATGTATTCTGACGGCGTGTGACAACCCTAGCACTACACGAGCCGCGTGCGAATGAATACAAGTTATACGATAGTAAGAGAGGCATAGAGTAGGTGGGTGAATATTCGAGCATTTCACCCGCCGTCATGGTTGTCTTCAATATATTGACGAAAATAATGATAACTACTAGCAACTTTTGATGCCAAAAATAGCAGACCGGGTAGTATAGCTTGTTTCACGAGAGTTGAGGTCACGCACACAACAACACTGTCATGTAATGACAGCGGGATTTTGAAATTACTGTTCTAATATTGTACCGATAGCAAGTTCAACACTGAACTGCAAGAAAGACCAAAAAGTTTCTTTAAACTATTTTGTTAAGTATTATGTAGAACAATTCATCGACTTCAAATAAAACAGAAAATAAAATATTTTGACCGATTTTATGTAAATAAATGGTTTATATTATATGAATAAATAAAGGTCAGATATGCGTAGGTATATGAATTGAATATAATACTAATCGTAGAAACCAAAGAGAATAAGTAATAAATTTCCTTGTTTTTATCTATGTAGCTGTTAAAATAACTGTTATTTCGTTATCAAACCTCTTCAAAGATGACTGAAGTAACTGGCACTCGTTACATCGTTGTCATACTATTGACAACTGCATTTTGCAAGAGATAAATAAACCTACAGATGCTTATTTGAATAACTATGAAACATGGCTTTTTAAGTGAAACAATAGGTCGTGGGAAAACTTTTAATAGACAAAGTCGGGAATTTATATTCAACATATTCTGTCATTTTAGATATAACTTAAGAAATGACGGTCAACATTTACCTATGACGGAAATATACAACGTGACGGCTGAAGTAACTGGTGTATCAAAATCAACAATTCAACGGATCGTAACTGGAGTGCTAAAAGAAACTGGAACTATAATTAAGCGTTTTTATTTACATTTACATTCACTCACTCATTTCATTCATTCACTTTTTTTGCAATCAGTACTTCATGTAGCTGTGTGTGTAATCATTCACCTCAACTCTCGTGAAACTACCTATAGTATCCCTTCCAATTAAAAGAATAAGAAAATTATTAATTTTGGCTTGAATAATATGCAGACAATAATGACGGCGGGTAAAACGCCGAATAATCACCCAGGCACGTTTCTTATGCCTAAAGAGCGTTTTTGAACGGGAGTGCAACTTCTGTACTTATACTATTACTTATTCTGTGGTAAAGGTCCCTATTTTTAGTTTTTCCTAAATAACTCGTAAACGGTGGCCCATAGCAAAAAATGTTCCATTACATGATTAATCTGCATAAAATTCTCTACAAAAAAGAATTTATACATTTTTCTCTGGGATCAATATTTAATGAGATATGGAGGGAAGAATGATTCCCGAAAGGCCATAGTATGGTTTCCATTGTAAGTCGGCCCTTACATCAAAGGGTTTGGTTTTTTTTGTGAGTACCTCTTAGGCCTGGTTCCCACTATGCCGGATCCGGCAATTTTGCCGGATCCGGTACGGGTAGTGGCTGTACAATTTATATGAATTCGTTCACATTATGCGGTGTGAACAGCGTCATAAGCCACTAGCCTTACCGGCATCCGGCAAATTCGCCGGTCCGGCATAGTGGGAACGGGGCCTTATAGTGAAGAATATTTATGACACATCTTAATTGTGACAATTCTCGACTTGTGATTTTTGTTTTTATTTAATGTTCTGTTTTTCGGGATGTGTTCAAGCGATTTGCTTCAAATTTTGAAATGATGTTCTTTTTATAGATTTGCATCGCCTCCCAAAAAACAAATACTAGTTATTATACTTATTATATACTAGCTTTCCGCCCGCGACTTCGTCTGCGGATAGTCAGAACTTCTGTTAAAAGTAGGTACAGTTATAGTTCACATCACCTTAAAAAGCTTTTAAAAAAAAGTCTAGAGCGTGAATTTTAAGTAAGCGGTCCACATAAACAACTTAAATTTTATGGCTCTAACCTTTAAAACAACAAAATTGACATACAATGTAAAATAAATTCACTGCCTCTCTTTCACCATTAAGTTTTTTTATACGATTCTAGATAAATTTGCCATATATTCTATACAAACAATTAACCCACTTAGCAGAAGATTTTCGAAAAACACCGAAGCTGAAAATTTTCTGTAGGTATGTAATCGTAGTCTAATACCCATTTTCATATTTTGCAGGTATGTAACTTTGAATATTACATAATTTCGATACAAACCTTACAGTCAGTAGTCTTAGATCCCAAGTTTTTCCCTTTAGTTATTGTTTATTGATAATGGATTTGCTCTTAACTAACTATAAACACTGAAGATTCAATCAATCAATCAATCAACAAATCAAAAAAACAAACTCCTATTCAAACTTTCATCCTCTTTTCACACTGTTAAGGGATTGTTTTAAAAAATGGTTATTATTTAATTTATATTGGTGTTGATACCGAGTTTCATGTATCTAACTTCAGTCATAATTTTAATTTGTAGGTAGGTAGGTTTTTTTATAGCTAGGTAAACATTAGGTTATCTTAATACCCCAAATTTCTCACTTCAAAAATGACCAACTTTCTACCAAACTACTACCCCCATTTAACCACCTATGGGATAGTTTTTTCTAAATCGCCGAAAATAACTTTTTTTTGTTTATAAAAACAGTAGCGTAAATACACATTTCCACATTTTTTCCTTCAAAAATTATCATAATCCCTTACAAAGTTCTACCGCCAATTCGCGGTGTAAAAGCCAGATGAACGTAACTACAAAAAAATCAAAAATCGTTTTTTTTGCATGAAAAGGTTCAGAATGTGCTTCTGCATGAAATGCCAAAACGACGTTTTGACAAAAAAAAATGTAGATACGTTCATCTGGTTTTTACACCGCGAATTTACCCGTAAGTTTTTCGAAA